>JAIUCV010000081.1:2952500-5352500 GCA_026724425.1 Erythrophleum ivorense | reverse complement strand
ATGAATTTTCCAATTCATTTAGGTTTTTTTTTTTCTAGCTTTTTGTACCATCACTAACTAGATTTCTTAAATGGCCAATTACTTTTTTCTTCTAATTAAGTCAAATTTGTTGGTGATGTTTAGGTCTCCAACAATAATATTTAAAAAAATTTTCAATTATTAACAAGACAAAATACACAATATTATAATTATGTAATAAATGATTAGGAAAATTCACTTGAAATTCATTAAATCATAATTCTCTATATTTTGGAGGAACATCCTTCCAACTATTCCATAACTCTTCATATCCAATTTTAAAAATATTTATTATGCATAGACAAACTACTTCATTATTTGATATAAATATACATAAATTAATTATTTATTAATTAAATTTATAAATAATTAAAATTTATTATAAATTTAAATAAAGACTAAATAGTAACTTAGTGTCATATGGTTTAATAAATTATTTTTGGATTCTACCTATAACTAGAGCTTTAGACTCTTGGTAAGATGGGAAAAGAGTGTTTTACGAATGTAATTGACCTTTGCTCGATAATCTTGCCTATCGAGAGATTTAGATTAGAAAAATTACATAATTAAAGAGATAAAAAAAATTATCTAGATAAAATTCATTTAAATATAAAATCAGAATAATTAAATAAAATTAATAGAGGTTAATTTTTACCTTTGCCGCTTGCCTTAGTTCTTGGAATATGAGTGAGAGAATCTAAGAGAGATGAAAGATATAGACAAGCTTGAAAAACTTTGGTGTGAAAGGTGAGAAGTGTATTGGATGACATATATACACACAAAAATATGATTAAATAAAATCTGAAAATCCATACCATTCAATCTAATCCATTTCACATCATTATTTTCAAAGACATAGAATGAAGGGGAGAAGGATAATAGAAAGTTACATCATCAACAGTGATATAGCATATGCATAGATCATTTCTTATTAAAGATTCTCTAATAATATCATTTACTAGGGGAAAATTTAAATACATAAATTAATTATAAATTATTTTTAAAGAGGATAAAAATTTATTCATTCTCACCATCATTATTGTTATCACAATACTATTTGTCATAATAATTTTTATATGTATCTGGTTGGCCCTGCATGACATTCATTTCTATTTTATTTTATGTGAATTGCATGTCATAAGCTTGCACCATAATGCCAATAGTTGGAGGTATTGTGCCTTGCCAAAATATAGCTTCTTGGAAACTTGAATATTTCTTAGGATCGTAAACTTCTTTATATTCATGCCCCAAAATTAGATTTGCAACTATGTGATATGACATACTTTCGAGACCATAAACCATTCCCCCAATCCTTTTTCCTTTAACGGCTTTCATCCAAAGATCCATTTCTTGTTGTGGACAAGAAATAGAGCTTTCTCCCATGTTTTGGTCCATACCTTTAGAGTTAATATAATTGTTTTAGATAAAAGACCTAATATGTGAATTTATATTATAGAATAAATATAAATTAAATATAAATTTACACTTACAAATATTATTTCTAATTTTTGATCAACCAAACTATTATTTGAACGATGGATTTGAATATGAAGCTTAGCTAATGTAGTTTCCCTACCTAGTTCAACACTTAAATTGTCCCTATGCTTCCATGCTAAAGTAGAGGCCTTTAATATGAAAGGATAGGCTAGAGCCAAAGTTAGATTTTTTTTTTATTCTTTTCATTTCTCTGTTGGAATTATGTCATATTCTAACCAATACACAAATGATTCCAAATATGTTCTCTAATTCAATCTAATATTTTTCTTTGACCGCTTGCATAACTAACCATACCTTTCAATTTAATCTTTACTTAACGTATAAAGTTCTCATAAATTTTATGGTGATCTTCTAGGTACCAACCAAAAATGTTTTTGCAAAAATATTCTTTCAATTATCAAAGAATTAACAAACAAGTACTTGTCAAGAATTTTTAATCTTTTTATCCACTCATAAATAGCCCTTCTAATCCAACATGAATGTAAACTTAACTTTTGGTTCATCACTTTTTCACTAGCTAATTCTACTAGTTTTAAGTCTCACTACTTATAATATTCTTTTAAATTCATCTTGACTTTTATGTTATTTTTTGTCTTCCTTTTCACATCCATAACAATACTAAATATATTGTCAAACACATTTTTTTCTATATACATTATATCTAAATTATGTTGAACCAATATATGTTTTTGATATGAAAGTTCCTAAAATATACTTTGTTTTGTCTAATTGTGATATATCCTATAGCTTGGTAATCTAAAAGCCCATTGATCTACCATTTTAGGTAGAGTCATTATATGTTGCTATAATCTTCCTCATCCAATCTCAAGGGAAGGGGATTGTTTTCAACTTTATTCTTTTTAAAAGTATATTTATTTCTTCTAAAAACATGGGTTATAGATAGAAACTATCAATGACAATTGAACTAGGAGTTTTTTCCCCCATACTTCAAGGTAAAAGTTTTTATTTGCCTGTATAATAAAGACAAACTAATTTTTCAACAAAACTCTGCCTTAATAACATTCTATTGCTGAAAAGTTATTTATTATCCACATTAATGCTACTTTCATATGAAAATTTTACTTTTTTCAAGACGTCATAGGTTGATACTCTTTTAACCCATATTGTAAAAACTGTCAATAACAATTGAACTATGAGTTCTTTTTCTCATACTTCAAGGTAAAAACTTATGATTTGTCCATATACAATAAGGACAAGTTAATTTTTTAGCAAAATTTCACCCCTCACAATATTCTGTTATCGGAAAGTCATTTATTATCTACATCAAAGCTGCTCTCATATGAAAATTTTACTTTTTTGAGACATCATAAATTGATACTCTTTCCTCCTATAATAATTTTAACTTATCAATCAATGGTTTTAAAAATATATCAATTTTAATATGATATTTTGTGGTCCAAAAATAATTGTCATAAAAAATAAGTAAGGAGCAGTTATGCACAATTTAAGAAGGAGATTGTAAGAAATAATTATTACATGGCAACATAAATATAATAAAACAAATTGACTATAAAGAGTAAATTCATCTATATATAAATCTAGTCAAATATTTCACACCTTCATGGCAAAATCAAAATATATGCTATCAAAATGTTTTCATGGTTGACAGATGACATAATACACCTTCCCGTCCTTTTATTATTCCAATGTCATCAAATAAGCTCAGCAAAACTCAATGAGGTATAAAGCCTTTGCAATTTAAAGGAAATTGATAAATAATACATTCTTTTTATTAGAATTTCTTTAAAAATTTGTCTTTGACTAGATTAACTAGTTTTATATCAAGATACTCTATAGAATTTACACACCATCTTGTTTATATCATCTTTATAATATAGCATACATCTATTAATGCAAACATCAAATTTTTGAACAAATAGATCATGTTTTGATACTAACTTTTTTGTTTTGTACCAATTATTAGGCATGACATTATCAGGTAAACAACTATTTTTCATAAAACTTATAAATTGATTAAAACTATACTATAATATATTGCTATCATATTTAATACTTAATATTTATACAACAACAAATAGCTCAAATTTATTACTGCATCCTAACTATAATGATTGTTGATATGCATTTAATAAATCAAAAAAATTCTAGGCTTCTAAATTTGAAAATTCTTCAACATAATTAATATTATCATCATAATCTACTTTATTATAGTTACCCACATTAAAATTAGGACTACCTGTGCCAAAAATTATTCTTTCATAATTATTATTATGGTCTTCATTTTCTAATCCTAAATTAGATATTGTTTCAAGATGCATGTTAATTGGCAATAGTTCAATCTCACTATGACATATCCAATACTAATATCCAAGTTGAAATCTTTTTTTTATAAAGATCAAATTTTACTTCATCTAAAATATGCTGTGTTTTTGTGCTTAGAACCTGAACACCTAATTTTTTTTTCATTTCTTGAACTAGTCTATTTTCACAAACAATAAGGATAAACTCTTCTAACCCTTGTAAAAATTCATCAATATATCATTTCTGTCCAACATTCAATCTATTATACATTCATCTCCTATTGTTAGGAATTCCTACTTTCTTTGAAGGTAAATATTTTAAATATTATTTTATAAAATCTGATAAAAAAATTTATCTTACAAACATTATCAAATAAAAAAAAATTCTTACAGTACATGACCAAAAATATTATCACCAGAAATTTTAATATTAATTTATAAATATTATCCAAGAATATTTCTCTACTATATTATTACAAATCAAAATATAATCAATACTATGAAGTAATTATTTATAATAAAAAAATAATAGCCTTAAAGATTTCATAAAAATATTATCGATTAATTATTTATACATATCACTTGAAGAAACCCCTTGAAGAAAGAATCTAAGCAAAAAAATCTCCGTAACTGGAACCGAAACAATGAAATAAACCTCCACAGAAATTCCCATAATGAATGAAGTAAAATCAAAATGTTCAAAGAACTATAAGAACGTGAAGAGAATTGGGAACAGCAGCTACAAAAGAGAGATAAAGAAGAAGATAGATAAAGAATACAATATGGAAAAAAAAAAGTTTGTATAACTATCATTGATCTAGTGGCCTACCTTTTTATAAACGGCTAGTTTTTGTATTATTAAGTTAAATTAAAATATAAATAAAAAATAATTTTAAGTAAAATTTTTCTGTTTTACAAGTGAGGTTGGATGTTATAAAAGTCAAATTTTTTATGTTTTAAAAGTCAAAAAAATGAAAAAAAGAGAGAAATAAAAAATTAAAATATGGTTGCCACATCAGCAATATTTGCTGATAGAAAGATAGTTGGTTTGACTATTTGTTAATTTTTTAAAAAACTATTTTGTGCCTTTTTTTTGCACAAATTTTTATATTTTTTTACTATGTCACACTATGCAGTGACTAAAATTTTATTTTTCTGATTATAACATAGTCGGAACAACGTGTAAAAGTATATAAAAAAAAAATCATATTTATTGGATCTATTAGTCAAAAAATGTAAACATTGTTGCAGTAGATTTGAATAATGCTTCAAAGAAGGGGATTTTGTGGAAACAGGAACTTAGTCGTAACAACATGTAAAAGTATATATAGTCGAAAAATGTAAACATTGTTGCAGTAGATTTGAATAATGCTTCAATGAAGGGGATTTTGTGGAAACAGGTGGAGGGTAAACCCACTGTAATGATGCGGACATTACAGTATTTGAGGCCATAGAAAAGGTTCTTCATTTGAAGAGATGCTCCAAGAGGTAACAGGAGCTTGGATGCATTAAAGGGTTTTGGTAAGCTTAGCTCATCAAGATGCTCCAAGGGTGGAGCCAAGGGGTGTTGTTTAGGATGGCACACAGGAGATTTATAGGGTGATTCTCATGTTTGATGTTGGGTGAAGAAAATAAGCATTGTAAAGACTTCGAAGAAGGTGTTCACAGCGTTGACGGATTTAGGGGGAGGGGGTGATTCCCCCCTAACCCTCTCATGTTGTAAAAAACAAATACCGAGGTGAAGCAACTAGCAACTATTTATAGACCTAATGAAATATGGAATCTTTCATTCCCTTCCTTCTCTTCTTTCACCAGCGCCCTTTGAAAGTGAAAGTCGACTTTCAATCCTTTCCTTTCTGTAGCAAGCAAAGAATTATTTTTGAATGATAAATGTTAAAAAAAATATTTGAAAAATTACTTTCAAAAGAAAACGGTTTTTGAGTTATAAATGTTTTAGAAAAGACTTTTAAGAACTTTGAAAATTGAAAAACCTAAACTAAATTTCAATTGCAACAAAGTGAGATGTTATTTTTAGTTACAAACATTGTAACAAAGTAATATTAGAAATAATACAAAAGATAATTTTCTTGCAAATTATATTACTTATATTTAAAAAAAGAGATTACTAAAAAAAAGTTCACACAGATTCAATTATTTATAAAGTTTATGACATGAAACAAAGGTCTTCATTAACTTTGATAAATTATAAAAACCTATATTACGTATATGTTTTGAATTTAAAATTTTTATATATATGAACAAGTGAATCTTTTTTAATTTTTTATCTTAATTTCCTCCTGGTTCACAGGGATCGCGGGGAGGTGGGTTGCTGTCCGTTTCTCGAAGGTAAGGTGGTGGCCATTTGAAGGGAATGAACAGTGCAGAGAGCTTGACATTCACTAATCTGGGAAAGGTGAGGTTGGGGAGAAACATGACTACGATCATGAAGCGGATTACATGCTAGAATCTCTGACGATGCAAAAGAGACCGTACAAGTATGTGTGTCAGAGTATATTCACTTCTTCGCCAACAAAGCTGACAACCGATGCCAGTGGCAGCAACACATGACGGTGACAGCCGAGGACGTGCTGTCAGCAATGGAGATGTTGGGCTTTGATGACTACATCGAGCCTCTCGCGAGTCGCAACCATGCCGGTGGTCGCCCATTTTCTCCACTTGCGATAGCCTCAGGATCTTCCTTGCATCATTGGCAGTAATTCCAAACAGCGAGGCGGCGTCGGCTGGCTCCCTTGCCGGAGGACTAACACCATAGAGACGGAGATGATCTCCCTTTATGTTAATGCCTTTGAGCCTCTCCCTGAGCTTCTTTCCGACGGGAAATGGTAGAAATTCTGGTAGTTTGGTTGGGCCAGAGTGATATGCGGTTTTGCGGTGGAGAAATCGGCCGTAAAAGGCTCTGTATGCGGAGTCCGGCGAGGTGAGGTACTCTTGGTGGAACTTCGTTTTGGATGCATTTAGAGGGACAATGGTCTGGCGCCAAGCGGAGGAGATGGCAGTGTGTTCTTAAGTTGCAGATTGTGTCATCGTTTTGCAACAGTCGAAGAGGCGCTTCGTGAAAATTTACCGAAGCGCCATTAATTTGTGTGAGAGAAAAGGAGTGAGAAATTTGACATTTCAATAATACTATTTTACAATAACCTTGAAAATAACCCTCACGTGAAAGTAGTTGCGACAGGTAAACCCTCCCAAGAAAAGAATGGACAAAGATGCTCTATATATGTATTTAGGAGATAGAATAATACAAAGAAGTGTCAATTTAGAGAGCCATTTCCCTTCTTTTCATCCATTTTTTTAAAATTTTTTTTCAATACATATCGTGTATTTTTATTTAATAAACAGAGAGGGTTTAAATTCAAAAAGGTGTAAAGATGCTATGCTTTTCCATGATTTACTTACTGCCATTGGTTTTCGTCACAAATGGTTATATATCCTCTGATTCACTCCACTTCACTTTCTATAAATCTTTCTGCCCAAACCATCACTCATTAGAGAGTAAGAGGATTTTTGATAGGTATTACACTTCAAATAAGATCCTGCATTAATAACTTAATAAAGAAGTAACATTATTAAGGATTTGGATCCCCCTGCATTATTGTCTCTCTCCTCTTCTATGGCTTGAGAAAAGCAGTCCATATATATTAAGGATATGGTGTCAATGTAAAAAGTACTACAAGAGTAAAATAATTCGTTGATATGTTGTAGTCTTATTTATTACAGTCAAAAGAGGTTTTTTTTTTCCTTATTTACTTTATTTAAAAATATTTTATCAAAATTTTTAAAAAAATATCTGGAAATAATTTTTTTAAGCAAATACTATGTATGACCAACTAATATATTGACATAGATTTATAAAATTAATTTTTTGTTAAAACAATTTAAAATACAAATAAGTTCATTATTATGTCTTCAAAGCATATGGTACATCACAAATTCACAATTAATTAATAAATGTTTGTTAAAAAAATACTAGGGGACAAACCTAAATAAATTAATTTCAATTTATATGGTATTGAACCTTTTTTTTTTCTGGGTAAACGGTAGGGGCTAAAAGCCCAAAAAAGCATAAACAAATTAAGAACTTCGTTATACCGCGAGGGAACGAAGTCTCCGACCAATCAGTAGTGAATGACAGACTTAGAAATGGAGGGATGTCCTCCCACACATGGAAGCCCAAAGGAAGCTCTAGGCTATAATTTGCAAGGAGATCTGTGCATCTATTACTTCCATGGAAGACATATGTTACCTTGAAGCACCAGTTTCTAGTTAACAATCCTAGAATGAGCTTGATTAGTGGCTGCCATCTAGCAAAGATCATGTCATCACCATTCAAGGCCACAACGAAGCTGCTCGAATCAAACTTCAAGTGAATCTTATGAAAACTCATACTTCATGCCAGCTCTAGCCTAGTCAAGGTCCCCCACTCTTGCAAGGACGCACACCAACCAATATACCTAGAAAAACCCTGAGATAACAACCATGTGAATCCTCAAAATAACACCACACCCCACTAGGAGGAGGAATCATGTGGATTTTCAAATAGGACTCCTTGGAGATTAAATGTTGAAACCAATTCCAATCCCAGTTACCACTATAAATCACCGTGTCAAAAATTTTTCAGTTAATAAAGTCATCCCCAAATCCCTGGGGATTCTCATTGTAGAGAACCATATTTGTATCAATCTAGCGACTACTCTAGAAATTAACACCCTTGCCATTTCTAACTTCATGCACTGAGAAAGGATCAAAGTGGTGCCAAATGGATCCTAAGACCCACCAAAGAGGAGAAGCATACTTATCGGAATTAGAAAATTTGATAACAGACAACCCTTTATTATATTTAGATTTGAAGATGTTAATCCACAGACTCTCCTTATTATACTGAAATTTCCACCTCAACTTGAGAAGGCAAACATCATTAATTACATTCCAATTCTTGATACCCAAGCCACTATTGAAATTAATTTTAATTTTGATGCTATTAAACCTATTTTTCAATTTTCCAAATTCCTTCTGAAAGAATGGAGTTCACTTATTTAGTAAGTCAATAATATTTTAAATAACCGTAAAAAGAAAAAGAAAGAGTGAAATGATAAAGAATGTGAACACAAAGGATTGAATTATACCAGTAGTGAATAAGACTCGCTATGATGTATAGAAAAGAAAAAGTATTTTCTCTGTAACCTTGAGCATTAAAAATGATATCTCCAGTTCTCCACCCCTCAATATCGTCCATGACCTTATAGTTATGGTCTCTTGTTATCTTCTAGGCATGACTTTGAACCCCAAGATCTTCTATTGGCTTACTCTTTTTCTTGAAAAAGAAAAAAAGAAAAAAATCGAAGCGCTCCTATATATATATATATATATATATATATATATATATCCCTCTATTCCAAAATGGCAACAATTAAACAATTATTATTTTTTAATGAGAATCAAATAATTAAAATTTTTACTCAAAACAGATTAAACATTAGAATGAAAATATAGATTAACAGCTGTTGCTAATATCATAATAATTTAAAAAAGAATAAAACAAAATTAATATACTAATAGAAAATTTTCTATAAAAAATTATAGTAATAAAAATGACATATTATTTATCTTAATTTTAGATTTAAATTTTATTATCTTGAAGCCGAAACATGTATAAACCATCAAAAAAAAATATTTTTTTCTCGCTTTCTTTTTTTTAACAAAAGCAACTGAAAGTAGTAATGTAACTGGAATCAGTGGCTTTCTAACTGGGTAGTCTATGAACTCTTAGTGCCTAGTTATAAAAGCATTTTAGTGTTTCTTTTTTATGCAAGAAAAAAAGTATTCTAAAATCAAAAATTAAAGGTTTACGAATTAGAAAAAAAAATTCAAGTGTCAACATTTTTTTTAAATTACAAATAGGTTAGTTGGAAGCCAGATGAGCATGTAATATTATTCACTGACTAAATAATCATTAAAAAATTTTATATTTAGATTGACTGATTGAGTAACAATGTGTATTTCGTTTTACTCTGTCTTCTAATTTTAATGACTTTTTGGGCATAGTTGATATATTTGTTAGTAAATTACATTATTTTTCTTTCTGAAGTTAAATTACACATAATAATATTTTTCTTATTTCAAAAATTATACCTAGCTCTCTCTAATTTACTTTCCATAAATAAAGTTAGCTTTCCACATGTTATGGCCAAGTGCTGCCCAACTATAAGTATTTGAGTCATTCTAACCAAATTGAGTCAACTTGATTCTAAAAGACTTAAATCACTTAATAGTTATCATTTATTGAATTTCATTCAAAGAACTAACACAACAAAATATCAAAGCTATTTTAAATAGAATGATTATAATACGACAAGTCATCTGGTTAAACAACTTTTATAACTCCTTTAGGCAATTTGACCTAAATAGCATCATCAGCCCATTGCCTATGAAATTTATAAATAGAGATCCTTACAATAAGCCAAGACTCCACAAAGCCTATAAGATACAATCTTTGCTATACAATCTTTACCTTGTCTTATCATTGTGCCTATCTTTCTAAAATCTCTTAAGACAAGTTTTCATCTCTTTATAATATCCCTCTCCCTCATTCTCCTTACTATCCTTCCTTGTCTCAACCACAATCCCTCAAATGCCAACACTAGAAAACGAAACAAAAACTTGAAAAACTATACTATAATATATATTGTTTTCAAAAATAAAATTATTAATTGTATTTGTTGTTATATTAAGAATAAAATTATATAGTTTTCTCTTAGAGCTTAACATCAACTATCTTTATTATCATATTAAAAATAAAATCACAATTTTACATTGTATAAAATGTTAACTTCTTTGATAGAAAGTAAATTAGGGAAGAAGTTCCTGCAATATATATATATATATATATATATATATCAAAATATCAGCAAAGTTGAACATAATTTCTGAAACAAAAGAGATATTGGGCATAATTTAACCTAATAGAAAGGGATATTGGTGCAATTTAACCTTTTTTAAGTATTTAATTTTTTAAAATGATGCAAAAAATTAAGCACAAGAAATATAATAATTATTATTTTTTTGTCTTTGACACAGTTCAGATAATTTTCTATATGTTGTGTGCTTCAATTGATCCGCTTCTTTGATATGATCAAAGGCAAATTAATTATGAGGTTAACGATAAAATATTTACTGCTTGGCCCCTAAAAAGTCGATTATGACTTAATTTATATGTGTTAAAGTAAACCTAACCATACATCTATGTTTTTCTCACCCATTAAACCACTTGTCCTATCTCTCAATTTAGTCTGAGTCTTGTAGCTTGGGGGTCATATAAATTATATCAAAGGATAACTGAGGCCGCTGATCTAGACCTTAAATGGGATAGGTTCGAGGTTGTCCCAACCTTCCATCAAAATGGAAATGCAATGCCCCCAACCCCAACATCCTAGAGACCAGATATACAGGCACCAGCATATTTTGGTACAGTTTATTATTGGGGTATAATGGAGTAAAACATTCTCAGCTAGTTGATAAACTTAATTCAGCGACAAAAAGTTGTGTTGCCAATCTTTCACTCATAATTGACCCTACCAAAGAGAATCCACCTTGGAGTTCATCATTTTTTTTTTCGTTGATCGATCATTACTCCGATTGAAACTATAAAAGTAAATGGATTAAATATGTAATTTGATCCAAAAAAACATATACTTTAATTAATTTAATATTTTAGTCCTTTATCCGAGTTAGCTATTATAAAATTGTGACTTGCCACAAATTAGTCCTTTTTTGTCAACGTCAACTTTTCATTGATATGGTAACGTGGCACATATGCTTGAGTGGACCATTGCTTATGTTATAAGGGGATGTGGCATACATATCCTTGACGTGAAGACAGCACCATGAGAGTTCCATCATAAGCTCTTGAGCTCCATTTTTCATGCTATTTCAACCCATATCAAACCCAAATTTATTTATTATCTCATAAATCTATATGAATTTCAAGGAAAAGTAAAGAAACAGAAAGTTTGAGCAAAGAAACATGTGTAAGGATGTTGTAAAGCTACAATATGAAATTTTCAAAATTCAATCACAAAATTTAGTTTTAAATCCTCTTAAACTCTATCAATCTCCATAATTAAACAGCATATTTGTATACAACCTATACGTTAATAAATTAAAAAAAAATGGGAGAATGGGAAAAGTTTTGGAAGAAAATCTCGGGTTTGTGGAAAATTGCAAAGTTTAATATTTTCTTTTAAATTGGATTAAAAAACCGAGTTTCAATCTAATTATCCATTATAAATAAGACAGAATATACTATATCTAACCTATGCATAATGAAATTGAATAAAATATGAAGAAATTTGGGGTAAAGCGATCAAAGAATGTGATGACAACGCCACTTGAAAGTTTTGAAAATTTCTTGATAAAATTCGATTTTTGATCCAATTAGACATCACAAATTAGTTTATTTATATCTATAAAATGACATAGATGAATCTCTATCAATTTGCAGTAATTAAATTCAAGTGAATACAAAACTTTGAATTCCAAGTCTAAATGATGCAATAAAAATTTTCAGACCCAATTTCTATATCTCTAAACTATTTGTGATGATTTAAGTTGCTATTGTAATAGGAAATGTATTCTATTGATGAGGGGGAGGAAGCAGAGAATGGACAATCTATCTAAGCTCGTACTGAGCTCCTACCGGAGGCAATGTACGTTGTGCGCACGTAGAAAAAGGTGCTTTGCTAGTAATAAATTTAATATTATTACGAAACACATGCTCAAAATTGTTTATGAAATATTTGATATAATTTTAAAATTGTTATCTTGAACTAGTGAAATCTTATTTTTAAACATGAAAATAAGTTAGAGAATAGATTTTGAAGTTTACCAATCAGGTAATGATAACCAAGCTTATTTTTTCAAATTACAAAAATCCTTGATCTGCTAAGCCAAAATGCAATTTTAGTTACTCCCTCAAGTAGTCATTGAAATGATAATTACTTTTATATTTATGATTCACGTGACGCGCGCATAATATATATGTCAGTTATTTTATTAAGTAAATATGACTTTATTTAGTAGAAAAACCATTTTAATTGTAGAAGAAAATGTTTTGAAGACTCAAACAAAAAAAAATTTGTTTTTAAAAGATTAAATTAAAAAAATGAACTTTTAAAGATCAAATCATTAATTTACTCTATAAATTAGCTCAAAACTAGACTTAAATAAGTGAGCGTTTCAGTTCAATAATGCTTGTCCCACCCTTTCATGACAAGGGCTACGAAATGCCCCCAACATCCTAGACACAAGATATATGGACACAAGTATATATTTTGGTATAGTTTATTATTCAGGTATACAAAGAAGTAAAACAGCTAGGAAATTGTAAATCGCCTTTACTTAGCTGGTTGATAAACTTAATTTAGCGGCAAAAAGTTGTTTTGCCAATTTATCACTCATAATTGACCATACCAAAGAGAACCACCTTGGAGTTCTTTTATTTTTCGATAATTCATCATTCTAATTGAAACTGCAAAACTAAATTGACACAATACATAATTTAATCCAAAAAAGAAAAACCTTTATACTTTAGTCGTCCTCATGAATTAGTCATTAAGGACAGGTTTTTGACTGGTCACACGTTAAGTCTTCCATCAATCACACACCATAACTTTTCATAGATATGCTAACATGGCACATCAGGGCTTTAGTCGAACGTTAATTCGCTTATATTTACGCTCCTTTGTGTAGACAGTGCCACTGCCACGAGAGTTCCATCTCAAGCTTTTGAGATCCATTTTTTCATGTTAGTTTCAACCCAAATCAAAGCTAAAATTCATAATCTCATAAATCTTTATGATTTTAAAGAAAAATGACACTAAAAACAAAAGTTTTAGCAAAGAACGTGTAAGAATGTGTCGCTAAGCCATCAAAATTCAATTACAAAATTTAGTTTTAAATGTACTTAACCTCCATCAATAATCTGAAGTCAAACAACATATATATTAGTACAACCTATATGTTAATCAATAAAAAATAGACAAAAAGTGAAAACTTTTGGGAAGAAGATCTAGGGTTCCGTGGATAATTACAAAGCTAAAGATTTTCCTTTAAATTGAATGAAAATTCTGAGTTTTAATCTAATTAGCCATTATTGATAAGACAGAAAATAATATATCAAAAATACCCATAGTGAAATAGTGAAATATGAGAAATTTGTTGTAAAGCGATCAACGAACGCCACTTGCAAATTTTGGAAATTTTTTGGGTAAAGTTCGATTTCAATTAAACATCATAGATTAGTTTATTTATGTCTATAAAATCTCACACATACGCACATAAATATATGAATCTCAAATATTAATTTGTGAATCGAAAATTTTGAATTCATATCCTAAATGATGTAATAAAAATTGTTACGCTCAATTTTTATCTCCAAATTTAATTAACTAGCTATTTCTAACGATTTAGTTGTTATTGATATAGGGATAGAAATTTATCGATGAGGAGGAGGAAATAGATGAGATTGGACCGCTATCTAACCTCAAACTGAGTTCCCATGGCAGACAATGTATGTTGTTTTCACAAAGAGAAAGAAGGTGCTTTACTAGCAATAAATTTAGTATTATTAAAATCGTTTATGAAGCATATGTTATAAATTTAAAATCATTATCTTGAACCGATTAAATTCTATAATTTTCAAATGTGAAAATAATTTTGAGAAAAAGTTTTAAAATTTACAGATTAGGTAATGATAATCAAGTTATTTTTTTTAATTATAATAAATTCTAGGCTCGAAGCCAAATGCAATTTAATTACTCACTTCCTTAACTATCATTGAAATAATAGCTACATTTACATCTATGATTCACATGACGCGCGCATTTTTTTTATTTGATTATTTTTCGGTTTGTTTTTGTTAATGATTTAATTATTTCCAATAATTACTGTCTTAAAATGGTAAAATGATATTTAATTAATACAAAAAAATTGAATTATTGATGTTTTATATTCTTAGTTATGAAGAAAACTTGGAAAATTAAAAAGAAAAAAAGAAATGGAAGAAAAATGGAAGGAAAAAGGAATATTAAGCATTTGGTGTTATGGTAAGCAAATTTTATCCCCAACTAATTAAACCTTTTATTGAAGGGCAACCTTTTATAGCAGGTAAAATAGAAATGAATTAAAACATATCATAAATTCATTTTGTAAGCATTTTGCATCGACGGTTTGCCTCATCCTCTCCCCTCCCGTCTATAAATACAAGGCGGTAGTGTGGAATAGAATCACACTGCTCCTATATCCTCTGTTATATAAATCCCTCAAACTTCAAACCTTTCATCGTTTCTTATTAAGAAAAAGCTATGGAAGGTGCAGGAGGTCCCTTCTTTCCCTCTGGCTACCATCACCAGCATGCAAGCTCTGGTATATATCCATGCTATTCATGTACATTTCGTATATCTCTTATTTTCTTTTCGGTTTGTTTCTTGCTTTCTCATGCTGGGTGAGATCGACATTTTTTTTCATCGGCATTCTTGCTTCTCTTCCTGTCTATGAAACGACAAAGATCTGAAATTTTTTGGGGTTATATGCATGCATATCCTGAATCTGAGATTCTGGACATGACAGTAATTCTGTTAGAAGGGATGACAGAATCATGACTTACGCGTTGTTCTGTTTTAGCGAGAAACGCTTTTTCCATCAAAGAATCATTGTCTTTATGTGTCTAATTATCCGTGTCTGAGGGATCTGTACATGGTCTTTGTTAGTTCTTCCCTTTCTCTTCTTCATACCTAGAATAGAATGGATTATTTTCTTTTAAGAGGGTTTTTTCTTGTAAAACTTTTCTCTCAATCCATTTTCTTCTTAAAATAAACTTTTTAAAAAAGGATGTTCCTTTCGTTTCTGCTCTGAACCTCAGATTTTTTACTGTGATTCTTGGGATGAATAGATAGGTGTTTTTGGGGGGGAAAAAACAGACATGGCAGTGCTTTCTATTTAAAAAGGTAGCGAGAGTGATGAATGGAAGCCATAAATGATATGGAATTGGAAATTGAAATTGAATTGAAGGAATGGAAAAGACTTTGACTTAGGGCTCATGTTGGGATTACCCAAAAACGATTGCAGTCCTGCGCACAGACTCTAGAATCTAGAGAAAAATAAAAGAAGAAAACAAAAACAAAAAAACAAAGAAATAAGTATGCCTCTGTTGCATTGGAAAGCAATTGGAAGAAAGATGCAGAGAGTGGTTTTTCGTGTGGGTAGGTGCGCCCAGTTAAATTCGCGTGTAGAAAAAAAAAATGGTCCTCAAGCTGTCTTTAAATTAAGGAGAATAAAGACCCAAAAAAAGAGATAAATTTAATTTATGTATTATTTTTATTTAAATTTAAATTTAATATTTTCTTGAAATATATATTTCAATTAAGTGTTAATGGTTTTATGAATTATAAATTGAAAAGAATTAAATATAAATTTTATATTTTTATCATTAGATTCTTAAATAAAAATATAACAAGTATGTAATTTTTTAAAATAAATAAATTTTAACTAGACATTATATAATTGAATTTTTTAAAAATATTTTTATATAAATTTATTTTTATTAAAAATTTAATAATAAAAATTTGCATTAAAAATATAATTTTTATATTTTTACTATCAAATTTCTTAATTAAAACATATTTGATTATCTAATAATACATTATGTATAGCTTAATAGAAAATATATAAAATTGTTTATAAAAATTATATACCGTTATGATATTATTAATGAATTATATAATTATTATATTTTAATAAAAAAGTTAATATTAAGGATATAAGTATTTTTCCTAAAAGCAATTGTAGCTTAGTCTAATGGCAAGGTTTCCTGGGTCAGAGACCTGTTTGGCTCATCCAACACTTTTTGATATATCAGGTTTCAACCGCTTGGAGGCAGAGAACCCCGCCGGGAACCGGGGAGCTACGGTCAACCCAAACAATAATGAGGAGCCACGTGCGCAGCGCGTGGTGATGAGAGAACAGGACCAGTACATGCCGATCGCGAACATCATCAGAATCATGCGGCGGATTCTTCCGGCGCATGCTAAAATTTCCGACGAAGCTAAAGAGACAGTCCAAGAGTGCGTCTCCGAATACATAAGCTTCATTACCAGCGAGGCTAACCACCGGTGCCGGGAGGAGCAGCGCAAGACTGTGACGGCGGAGGATGTGCTTTGGGCTATGGGGAAGCTGGGCTTTGACGACTACGTGGAGCCTCTCACCGTTTTCCTCAGCCGCTACCGTGATGGTGACGGTGGCCACTATACTCCACGTGGGCAGCACGTGATGGCTCCGGAGCATTCACCTGCTCTTCCGCCACCGCCATCATATTATGGGTCTGTTTATCCGGCGGGTTGGAATCCGATGGGGGCGGGTGCTGGTAGCTCAAGCAGTAGTCCGGCGCACTATGATCCATTTGCTCACCTGAGACATGATCGTTACTGAGATGGGAGAGTAGATGCTGCGGTGGAGTGGAGGAGGCATATGCATGAATCGAAGCTCTAAAACGAGAGAAGATGGCTTCCCCCACCCCCCCCCCCCCCCCCGGGGCCAAAAACCAAAAAAAATAGTGCATAACCAAAACGAGAATTGGTAGTGTTTTACGAGTTTTATCTTTTCATGACTATGTTTAGGATGGAAGATCTGTTCATGTATGACTGGATAATTGACGGAAAATTATTTCTGGGTTTAAAAAATGACCTTGTATTCAGTAATCCTCTATCAGCAAAAATTTTATGGCTCTAACTTCAAATTTTACTCAACTATCAATTTTGTTCAAAAAGTGATTTTTTGTTAAATATTTCAAAATATATTTAATATTATTATTTTTCCTTTTTCTTGCGTGTCTCTTGCGTTGCATTTTTTATCTATGTGATCTCCTAATCAGCAAATAACATTTTCGCTTCCCCCCCCCCCCCCACCTTCTCTCTCTTATATTAATTTTTACCTTTTAGAGTTTACGATAATTAACAGCTCATATTCCATACTCGCCAAAACAACAAATGCTTCACTATGACCTATATGACAGACCAATAATTTGTGAGATACATTATCCTTTCCATTTGATTTTGATTAAATTACACAAATTTTTTTTTGGAATTTTTTCAAAATTACACAATCATTTTCAATTTTAAAAGTTTTTATTAACATATTCTCTGCTTTTTTTAACTGAACCTAAATAATATTCATGAAGTAAATACATATTAGGTCATTTTTAAGTTAATGAAGAGTATTCTAAGTGCAAAAATTTAAATGTAATGCAACCTTTTATTTCAAGAAAAATCTGTACATATTTAGAAAAAGTAGAGAGGTGATACGCGTTATTTCAACAAAATTCAAAAGAAATTAGTTTCACTTCTATGGTTCTCCCTTCTTTTGTATATTTTGTGCCAAACATAAATGGCGTGACGGTCATGAGTAGTTTGGGGAATTTCCCCAGAGAGAGAGAGAGAGAGAGAGATTTCTTATACTCTTATGTAATGCTAGTTCATGGCAATGGGAGGGATATAGGCAAATTTTTTACTATCTATTTTCATTTGGTTCATTTATACTTTGCCTCATCCCTACCCTCTTCTCCCAACTAGAATTTTGTCAATTCGAATATCATGGAGATTATTCTACCCCACAGGATTTGAGTACGAGGAATTTGATTACTTACGGTGTATTAGGTACATAAAAATACTTCAATAGAAATAAAAAATAAATACTGAATTAAATAAAAAAGAATAAAATCTGTTTAATATAATATAAAAAGAAAATAGAATGTCTTTCTATCGTAAAAAGAAAATATTATGAGAATAAAAAGTAAAAGATATCAAAAGACTAAAATGACCTTGTTTAAAAACTCAAAAAACCAAATATCGTTTATTATTAATTTCTTTTGCACATTCCATTGCACTGTGGAGACCAAACCCTCTATTTCACGAGGAAGCAGCCCTATCCTCTGTAGATCCAGCAAAACCATTCTTGTTTGATTCACCCTATAATCTAACTTCAGTAAAGCGTTGATGGCTGATCAATGGGGAACATTAGACTGCAAAATGCGTTTTACACACCTTCGAATGTGTACAACAATTCATGCTACACCCATGGAGCCTTCACACATATCAGAACCAGATTTGGTTGCAACTTGCAAATCCACTTCTTTGACAGCAGCCAGCTTAGTGAGAGGTAGTGAAGTGCAAGGGTTGGGCTACGAGTCCGAAGGAGAAGAGCACGATACAATTGATGACACACACAGAGAGGGATGGAACAGAACCACATGTGTTTTGACGTCTTAGTACGAGCAAGAGAGGCAAAAGCGTTTTTCTCCGATTTGGTTTTAATCTGTGTTTCCTTTCCTAGTACAGTGCTGGAAAATACCATGGAGCTCCACTTTCCCTCTCTACCAAGGTTTCTACCTACCAAACATGTCGTTGCAACGGAATCCATTTTAGTTTCCCTTTCAAACGTCCTACCAAACATGCCACAGCTTTTTCAGTAGTTAAATAATTTTCTAATTAAATCATTCATAGCATCTTTGGAAATTGAGTAAAATAAGCTGCATTATAACAGGCATTTGTATTTATATTTTGTAGTAAGAAAGGATTTCTCATCAAATCATTAATAGTATTTACCTCCAAGTTAATTGATTTATATGAGTTATTTTAGAAGATGTATTTGTATTTATATCATTTATATTTTTTTTATTAATCATATAATTCCCATCTGAAATTATTAATAAATGTACGTGCAAACAGCGATTAAATTAACTAGATATTCATCTTTTATATTTTAAAATGATTACAAAAATATTTCTCATAAATATTCTATTAAAATTTAAATGAAAATAAAATAATTTATCAAATAATAAATATTGAATTATAAAATGAACTAAAAAAATATACATGTATATCACAGTGGGGCAAACACGCCCCGACCCCATTCTGTCTCCAAATATTTACTTTTGAATATTACTTGAATTTGCCTTAATACTTAGTTAACAATTAACTTATCAGATTCAAACAAGTCAAGACAGAATAAGATGAGATGGGTCCAGCCAAAATTATTTTTCCTGAAGTTTATGTAAAGTTTTTTCATATTCTAAAAGTTCCAACCTTTTCTTGGTTTCATCATTCTCTGCAACAAACTCAAGGATCAAGCATTGTCGTGGAGTCAAGCTCTAAGGACAAATTCATCAGCGGAGTTAACGAAGTTAAAAGAAAAATATTATTAGACATTTTTTTAAAAACATTAATGATATCATCAAACCAAATTATACTTTTAGGAACAAAATCAACACTTGAATAAGACTTTAAGAACAAAAAGTGTACTCCACCTAACTTCATAAAATAAGTATTATTTAGAAAGTGTTCGTAAAACTACTTATTTGGGTCGTTTAAGACTTTTGGTTTATAAAACACCTCCTTTAAACTTAAATGCTGGAGAGATATGATGTATATGAGTTTAAATCCTATTCTATCCCTTTGCCAGCTCCTAAAACCCCTAATCCTTGGGCCTCCTATAATTAAAAAAATTAGGTAGACATAGAATTATAGCAAAATGTATACAACTTTTAAAATATCATCTAAATATTATAGAGACATTTCTAGTGCAGGAGGTAGTAATCAGATGTTACTCTATTGTCTTCAACGTTGATTTGGGGTAGAAAATTCATTCAGCTATTGAGTTACAATAGTCAGGGTTTAAAACCCAAATAATTTTGCACCGTCAAGAACTTCGTCATATGGTTAAAAGGAAAACTTTTGGCCTCGTATCCTAATGTTCGCTAAGTTGGCCCCCGCTCAGTGATAATTAACAAGGATGTTTACAAACTAAAATATATCTCGATAAAAATTTATAAATTTTTAGAACTGTTCGCTTTCTTTGTTTTCCATATTCATTTTCACTAGAAAAAAGAAAGGATAACAACGATTGATTCATTGCAATTTTGATCAAACAACATGTTGCACGTTATTGGCAGTCTGCTAATCCAGAACCCACACATTGAGGTATTGGAAATTTCACGAAGTTGATCAGGTTTTTTCTTAATTATAGTCAAGGTTGTTTTTTCAGTTCTCATTGAGAAGGGAACAATCTCGACATCGGTCTAGCACGTTTATGATCATGTTTGCAAGAATTAAGATGAAGATTACTTATTACTGATATTAATAGTATGCACTATATGATGTATTACAAACAATTTTTTTCGTCTGAGTTCAAATATAGTTTATGTTCTTTGATATAATCGATCACTTCATCCACAGTCAGATATTTTATTGACAATCTTCTTGCAATGCACTCCCTGAAATTTTTTCCAAGGAAAAAAGTTTTCAAAAATAATAAACGAAAAGCCTCCCAATGGTTAAATCATTTTGCATAACTCAAGATAAGAAATCACAGTTTTACCTTAGTCTGGTTGAGCTGATTTGATTTGGTACAATTTCATCTACAACTTTGATATTAGCCTGCAAAAATTGTTGTCACAAAGTAGTTAATATATGCGTAAGCTGACCAGCAAAATCATTGGCTATAGGACAAGATTTCTCTAGGTGTTTGCTAACATATTCTCTAATAAAATATCATGCAGATGTGTATTGCAATTCAATGCTATATTATTGATTTTTCGAAAAACTCCCATTGTCATAATTTTATTTAAAACCATATAACAAAAACACCAAAAATTCCAACTAAAAAATAAAATCAAGCACCATGAACACATAGCCATAGTTCTTTTTATTCATTCCTCCTTTTTTTTTTTTGGTGTTTTTTTGTTTGGGGGGTTGGGGAACTGCCACAGTTCATTATATATACACCAAGAAGTAGACAGGAGGAGATCAAGATGTATGATTACCCGATTTTCATTCAAAATTTCATTATCAGAGAGAGTCTTCTCAACATGTTGTCCTTCTCTGCAAATGCAAACTACTCCATAATCTTTGCATATGGCCTTAACCTAAACAATAACCAGAAAACTTTACGATAAATCACTAACATATAGATAAGCATTCTGCCAATTATTACTTCATATCTGTTTAGCAAGAAGTAAAACTTCTTAACTTAACGAGCTTATCGGTTCTTAACAATATAAACATTAAAGAATCAATCCCATTCCTCTGATTCTGATGGTTTACCAATAACAATATTTTTAAGTTACAATGAAGAGCGACAACTATTGTTCCAAGATTATGAAGGGACTAAACATGAAGCCAATTTTATTATCAGCGCTATTAGATTTTTGTCATGTACTGAATGTATAAAATACCTGCTCAGAAATCCACACTCCAGGAATGCCAAAGGAGTGAAGGAGATCAGAACCGCAGACAAGCATGACCTTGAGGGATTCTACACCAATCAATTCAAAAGCAAGTTTTAGTATTTCTTTCTCCATTATCAACAGAAACACACATAGAAAGCAACCAAGGTTTAGACCGAGAAATATGTCGACTGGAAGCAACTATTAAAAGCATCCTTAGTCTATGTCTAGACTTATGAACAAGAAAAGTATATGTCAGCTTTCATTCTTTTGAAGGCCTTAGTATAATACAGAACCTAATATATTTGCCTACTACATAGCCACTCAGCGCTAATGAAATTTCAAAATACTTGAGTTAATGGACCCCTTAAAACAAAGAGAAAGAATATCAGTCATTTAAATGATACAGCATTCCTAAATGAACACCTAGTCCTAAGCACTGTATTTTATAAATGGCCATCAGCAGTGGGCACAAGTACACTTACTGGAGTTTCAACTTTCAACTACAGAATGAGAAGATCCCCTCCCCCCCTCCCCCACTCTCTTTTTTTAACTTAAAAAAAGAAATAAAGAAATTTAAAAAAAAAAGGCTGAGATTACAGTAAGACTAATTGGAGAATTATTTGTACCTCTGGGTACCAGCCCTGCCTCACAAATACAATTCCAAACTCTAGACAAGACAGTTAAAGTACGTTGATATGTACTTTGAATTGCCTGCAAGAAAGGTCTGAAAGTTTATAGCCATATAAAAATGCAAAACTTGACAAAACAAGACCAAATAGAACTTTGTTTTTTCCACCTTGTTCATGGTCTATTTAAACAAAACAAACCCCAGCATTGTCTCTTAACTCTGAAGTTTAGCAGGATGAAGTTATTTGCATGGACACAGACACACATCTGGAGCAGGGGGGACAGAGTAATTTACCTCCCATGGATCAACCATAATAAATTCTGAACTTTTGCAGGCTAGATGACATAAGTGTATCCGATGTTCAGCAGAAATAAGGCCCTTTATCAATATTTCAAGTGATAGGCAATTAGATCAATTTACAGCCATGAAACTCATAGCAGAACTATAGGTGAAAGATTATTAAGATAGAAGATCATAGAATATGTCTCCTACACTAAACGCCAAAGGGAAAATTAAAAATGTGCAGTCAAGTGAGTCTCAAAGACTCAAATCTTTAACAGAATGCTCATTGATTCTCATGGTAACTTAAAAATTCCCACATGCCAAGCTTTCACAATTTATTTTCCTTCATCAATCCTTTAGTTTGCTGATTTAAATTTGCACAGATGCACATATGAATACACTTGAGCGTCTCAATGTTAATGTAATTAATTAAAGTAGAGCCACCCTGCAGATGGCAAAAGAGAATGGGATGAAGTCATAGAAATAGTAATTAAAGCTAATGAGAGTCCCTGGAGACCTCTTCCGTTATTGTTTTGCAGGATGCTAAAAAAGGTTTATTAACATACCCTTTTTTTGTATGCATCATTAACAGGTGATATATAACCTCCAATAACACAGTAGCCTTCTGAATTCAATGCATCTCTTGCAAGCTCTGAGAAAATAATTTTAAAAAAGAAAAAGTAGAAAACAAATGAAATTTAACAGTGAAAATACACCAACTCAAGGAATTATGTCAATGACATTCCTACTAAGTAGTATTCTATGTGAAACCAGAGGTAATAACTAAAAGATATGGTCAAAGATTTTATTTTGCCAAAGTTTCATACCACTAGAAACAGTAAAAGATTTGTCTAATGAAAAATTTGTTGCCAACATAATACCTCCATTTGCTGAGAAAATTAGAAATGGAAAATTCTCTCACCCTACTCTGTTTTTGGATGATAGAAACTATGATATTATAATTTTAGGGAAGTAAATCTTATCTGAAAACTAATAATTTAAGGAAGTAACAATACAGGAAGACACCATACTTTTAAACTGGTTCCTATGCAAATCCAACTCATTTGAAAGGTTAGAATTTCAGTAGCAATTATTTCATTTATATGATTTATAGAACATTAATTCTGGTATACATTGAATATGCATACGGCATACCACGCAGATATAAATGAAATCTATATCCAATTACTGCTTAATGAATGTTTTAACATGAAATATCAAAGGAATTTTTGCTGCAATTTTATATTTTGAGGTGATATTCTCCATTTCTTGTTGTAGGGGGTTCCATTTCCAGAGTCTTCTACCGTCCAAACAACTCTAAATGATTATCATATTATGCATCATTTGCTACTATACTATCCATCAATCACTCCATTCTTTCCTTTTTCAATTATGTATTTGAAATTTTTTTTTTATGTCTACGCTTCTATATCAAAAAACGTATCTTACATCATCAGTTATGATTTGATGCTTCAAAGCAGAAAAAAGGGGCAGGAGAGGGGAATCTTTTAGCTTGATTAACATTGTGTGGGGAATTGGATAGTATTTATATTGGACCTTTTAGAACATCAAGGCCACTATAAATTTGCAAAGACGTAACTTTGAACTTCAGTAAATGGAAATAAAGGAAATTACCAAAGTTCTACATGTAACTCACCAAACATGCGTAGATGCATGAAAGTAGGAGGATTGAAACTTCCAGTTGCTACCAGAACTACATATGTCTTGCCACTGATTTGTTCACACGTAGGCAGAGCAAGAGAGAATATAAAAAATTTAAGATAAGGATAAGAAAGGGAAAAGCCAAAAAATAATTATTTGGAAGAGGGACAAGAAAACTGTACTTGCTCGTGGTTCCAAGCGGGGGCTTTTCATTAACTAGTTCTAAAGCCAGTTTGTCAAACGGCAAAGGGACATCCATGACCCCCTGGAGACATAAGAAACCAGCAATGTTAACATCTAAACATGAAACAATATAAATTTTGCGGGATTAAACTTGGAACGCCAAGCTCAAATTACAATTATCAGCGACATTGCCAAACAGTTTAGTTTCTTAATGAATCAAGCATTATAACATTCTTTTCTTGTTATTATGGTTAGGGGTATCCTTGGACTTTATCTGAGTTAAATCCCTTCCCTAGGTGCACTTCTCCATAGTGGCCTATGATTTTACTCCTACAGTGCTCTTAGAGGAATCAATTTCAGGTTGATAAAGACAGATACTATATATCTTCTTACCAACTGAGCAAAACAAGATGCAATTTTATGAACTAAACTTGGAATCTCAAGCTCAAATTACAACTATCAATACCAACACGTTTTCATTCCTAATAAAATAATGCTTTGATAACTAATAAACACGAACCAAGATGCGTGTCATAATCACTTTGGATCAAACTTGGAAATCGAATCCAAAATTACCACTTTCAATGTCAAGCAGAATCAGTTTTCCTTTTCTAATCATCAGGAATATCAACAATAACATAGACGAGATAGACAAAAAGCTAAAGAAAATACAGATTGGGAAATTCAAAGAGCACAAACCGGAGTCAAGTGGTGATTGTATGAAGGGAAATGGAGAATATTGTATAGACAACTCCTGCGATGTCGAACCCCTCCTCTTTGCAGCTGGGTCTAGCAGCGTTGGTTCCACGCCAGAGTATGCGTCTTCTCACCGTGTCAAAGTCTTCAAGCCCGAACTTCCTTCGCAGATTCTCAAGGGTAAATGAAAATAATAGCACGAGTAAATTACATAGGTTTTATAGAAATTTTACGGATATTTTCTATTTTATGTGAAATAAAAAGTTATATTATATTTTAATTTAATTTTAAATTTTTTATTAAAAACTTAAACACATATTTCTTAATTAAAATATTTTTATAAAAGGTATTTTAGTCAAAAAAAACTTTAAAATTAGATTAAATTTGAAAAATAAAAAGAGATCTATATAATTTTAATAAAATTTAAAAAAATTATATAATTTACTTTAATAAAAATTAAATTTTTCTTAAAATTTTTAAATTTTTATTTTTAAAATTTATTTTTTAATATTAAAAAAATGTGTTGCATTGATTTGTTTAAAAAGTAAGTTATAATTACATTTATTTTAATCAACATACTTTTAAAATATATTATATTCACATAAAATAAATATAAATATAGATTTAACCTATATATATTTAACCAATGTAAAAGTTAATTTTTTAAGTTTAAAATAAATTACATTGATAGTTTTCAACACAAAATAAATAATATTGAAATAAAAATTTAAAAATATTTTAATAAGTTATATTTTTAATATACAAATTAATGTTATTTTTATGATATTTTAATTATATTATAACTTTAGAGGTTTGTCTATATTTTCATAGTAGAAGAAATAGTTGTGCTATTTAAGCATTTTTCATTGATGGAGAGGATAATTTACTCTGATTATAACTAGTTGTTTTTTTTAAGTAATTTTTTAAATTACTTAAAAGAACCCTACAACTCCCTCATCATTTATTTTTACTACTTAAAACAATAATATCTTATAAAATAAAATAAGATATAAAAAAAAAGAATGGATGCGCAAGTAGGTACACAAAAGAATTATATTTTTAGCATCTATACTAGTTTTATGTTTTTATACGAGGATCCTGCGCACGAAGATAAGTCAATTTGACACATATTTCGTAAGTTATAATACTTTTTCTTTTGTATTTCCATTAAGATAATACTCTAATATTATATAAAATTTATTCTAAATAAATAAAATAGATATTTGGACTCATTGTGTTTTACGCCATCTGTTTATTTATATGCATATAGTGAGAAAAAGTTTATTAGATATATTTATAAATTTCTTACTATGACAGACACCCCCCTTCTTTTATTAAAGCTTTTGTGAGGCTAGATGGTGTTAAACAAAAATTTAACGTGTACTAAATGTACTTATATTCAATCGTCAAAATTTAATTTATAACCAAAAGAAGTACATGTTGGGTCAATCATTGTACGTGTTTTGACCAAGTAAGACGGTCGCAAAAGGGACATAGAAATGAGTTTGTAATGAAAGATCATTTGTAACGGCTATATATATATATATATATATAAACCATATGGCTTATAATATTTATATTTGTACTTTCCGGACATGGTCTGTCTTGACTCTGCAATCACATGCCACTTTCTTATCATTGTATCGTGTGTTACACAAACTCTTATCTTAGTAAGTTCATTGGAATGTGATCCCTTGAAGGGTACAAATGATTGCATATGTGCAGTAAAAAAAAAATTAGAAAAAATTTAAACTTCAGAATTTTTATTTTAAAGAATCTAAATTATCCAAACTGCATTTTAGTTCTAAAGTCTCCATAACCGTTGTAAATGAACCAAGCCTCCACTTCCCTTTTGTTCTTTGTTTTTCTTTTTTCAAAAACAACCGACGCGCCCTATTTCTAACGGTTTAAACCCCCAAGTACTACGAGCATTTTCTCTTCTCGTCTCTCTCCCATTCTCAATTCTCCGTCATCTTCAATTTCTCTATTCTTTGGATAACTTGAATCTCCCAATCCACTTATATCACTTTCCTTCACATCTCCAATAGCCAAGGCCATGCCTTCAAGAAACACTCTCATCTTCTTTCTCTTAGCCGTCTTCGGCTTCTTGGACCCAAACCCCAGGGTTCTCGCCGTAACTACGTCTTTCGATTTCCCATCTTTCAGTCTTAGAAACCTCACTCTTCTGGGCGATTCCTATCTCAGGCAAGGCATCGTCGGCCTCACCAGATTCATCGACGTTCCCACTTCCAGCGCCGGAGCCATTATTTACAACGAACCCATCTCTCTCTTCGACCCTGAATCAAACACCTCGTCTTCTTTCTCCACAAGATTCGCTTTCTTCATCAGCAGCGTTAATCCAAGCTCCTTCGGTGATGGATTAGCGTTCTTTCTTTCTCCGAGTAACAACACTCTCGGGGTCCCCGGTGGGTATCTGGGTCTCGTCAATCCGTCCCAATTGACTCGAAACAAGTTCGTCGCGATCGAGTTCGATACCCGTCTCGATTCGAATCTGAATGACCCGAATGAGAATCATGTCGGGTTGGATCTAGATAGTACGATATCTTTCAAGACTGGGGATCCGATCTTGCAAGGGATTGATTTGAAGAGTGGGAATTTGATCACGGCTTGGATTGAATACAAGAGCGACATAAGGAGTCTCAACGTTTTCTTGAGTTATTCGAGCTTCAAGCCCGCGAAGCCGATTCTGAGTGTTGATGATGTTGACCTTTCTGATCATTTGAAGGGGAAATTGTATGTGGGGTTTTCAGCTTCTACTGAGGGAAGCACCGAGCTTCATCAGATTAAGAATTGGAGCTTTCAGACTTTTGGGTTTGTTCCTGCAAGACCGAGGTCACATACTCACAATGTTTCAGATAGCTCGGTGACTGTCACACTGGGCATTCCCGAAAAAGATTCCAGAAAGAAGCATGACAAGAGGCTTGAATTAGGTGTTGCTATTGCTGGTGCTGCATTTTTCTGTGTGGTACTTTCAGTTTTGGGGTATATTTCTGTACGGAACCGGAGGGGTATTAGAAAACAGCGTAGCTTCAAAACAGAGTTTGTGGCTTGTCCTAGGGAATTCAATTACAAAGAGTTGAAATCAGCCACAAAAGGGTTTCACCCCAGTAGGATCATAGGGCATGGATCGTTTGGGACAGTTTATAAAGCTTTCTTTATATCTTCAGGAACTATTGCTGCTGTGAAAAGGTCAAGACACTCCCACGAGGGTGAAACAGAATTCCTAGCAGAATTGTCCATTATAGCTGGTCTGAGGCACAAGAACTTGGTTCAGCTTCAAGGTTGGTGTGTTGAGAAAGGTGAATTGTTACTTGTGTATGACTTCATGCCTAATGGGAGCTTAGAAAAGATTCTGTACCAAGAATCTGAACAATATAACTTATTGAACTGGTCTCACAGACTCAATATTGTTATTGGGGTGGCCTCTGTTCTTACTTATCTTCACCAAGAGTGTGAGCAGAGAGTCATTCATAGAGACATTAAGACTGGAAATATACTGCTAGATGGAAACTTCAACGCAAGGCTGGGTGATTTTGGATTGGCAAAGCTCATGGATCATGATAAGAGCCCCGTTTCAACATTAACTGCTGGAACAATGGGATACCTTGCACCTGAGTATCTTCAGTATGGGAAAGCAACTGAGAAAACTGATGTCTTCAGCTATGGAGTGGTTGTGCTTGAAGTGGCTTGTGGGAGGAGACCAATTGAAAGAGAGGATAAAAAAATGGTGAATTTGGTTGATTGGGTTTGGGGGCTTCACTCTGAAGGGAAGATAATTGAAGCCGCGGATAGAAGGTTGAATGGAAAATTTGAGGAAGAAGAAATGAGGAAGTTACTATTGTTAGGCTTGAGCTGTGCTAACCCTGATAGTGCAGAGAGGCCTTCCATGAGAAGAGTGCTTCAGATTCTCAACAATGAAGCAGCACCTCTTGTTGTGCCCAAGATGAAACCAAGCCTTACCTTCTCTTCTGGGTTGCCTTTGACTATTGATGAGATTGTTTCAGATACGGAAGGCTTCTATCCCACCCAGATCCAGTCTATGTGTGAGTTTAAGACTGTTGTGCTAAATACTACACAAACTACTACTGATTTGACAACCACCACTGAAAGAAAAGAAAGAATGGGACAAGAAAATATAATAACAATAGAGCTGAGATAGCTACATGCCACGATGCAAATTACAAGAATCTTCAAACAGAATCCTTCTCTTGCTTGGAGAGACCATTAGGGTATCAGCTTTGAGCTGTAAATTCGTCTTCTTTGCAATATCCAAAATTGACTTCTATCTTGTTGGTTCTGCTTAGTGATAATATTACATTTCCCATTCAATTTTTTTTTGTTAATTTTCTTCGCCACGTCTCTCATTGTCTAGCCCACAGATTGACTTTCCCTTTGATAATTCGTGAGATCAAATTTTAAAGTAAAAATTATATTAATCTCTCATTAATTATATTATATTTAATATTTTTTGATTTAAAAATTACATTTGATTTCTCTCCAATATACTTTTTACTAATAAAGTTAATTTTTTACACACGACATGTTTTTTCTTATCTTTACTATATGTTATATTAAGAATAAAATTATAATTTCATATCAAACTTTAATATCAAATTAATTATTTTTACTGTCATACTAAGGGCCCGTTTGGTATAATGTACAACATAAGACTGATAGTATAAGACATAAAATCTAATAAAATTGTAATATTATACAATGTTTAATATGATACTGTATAAGATAATACTATCATTTATTTGGTAATGTAATGTATAACATTGCATAGGATAAAAATCAAACATTTTGACAAAAAATACCCTTTACTTAAAAATTATATTATATTTTATTTAAATGTATTATGTTATATTAATTTTTTAAAAAAGTATGGATGAATAAAGTTGCATATAGTGCATGGTAACCTAATGATTTAGACGACTTGATCCCGCCTGATTACATCAAACTAAATAACTAAAAAATAATTTGAGAAGACTGGGTCGAGTTAGTCATATTAGCTAATTTCAGCTAGTCTAATTCTATCCTATGATTTTTTTTAAAAAAAATATTTAAGTTATGAAGACTTATATGAAAATTTTATTTTTTTAGAGACAAAATATAATTTTATAAGAACTTATATAAAGTTTTTATTTTTTTTAAGAGTCAATTTATAATTTTTACTAAATATTAGAAGAAAAAATGACTTAACTAGCTTGAGAAATCAATCTGGGCCAATTTCATACTAAATTAATTAAACCAAGTTTAATACTAAATCAGTTTTTGTGTGCCCTATCACAATCCTATTAGTTTATTTTTAAAAAATTATTTTATAAAAAATTATATGAAAATTTTATTTTTTAAGGTTATTTTATATTTTTTACCAAAAATTATTTTATAAGAACTTATATGAAAATTTTATTTCTTTTATGTTCATTTTATAATTTTATAATTTTTATCAAAAATTTAAAATTAGCCTAATTAACATGATCCCAACTAATATTAATTAAACCCAACTAGACCCAGGTATTAGGCTTTAAAAAAAAGCTTAGTGTAAAATCGGACTGAACATCGAGTTATTCTAATACCTAACGCATGATCACCCTTATCAATTTAGGTTAAAACTCGATTTAGCCTAACCAATGAATATCTTCATAAGTGACGGGTTAAAATCGAAAAATATTAATAAGATCTTATACATTAAAACCTAATCAGGCTTAATCTCACCCTCTAGAGCATCATTAGATTATACATCATTTTGTTGTATACAAAATGTATGATGTATAAGCTTATACAATACATTATACGTATTAAACAAATGATAAGTTCATAATGTATTGTATTAGCTTGTACTATCAAGTCTTATACAGTATACTAAACAATTGGCATGTATTATATTGTACATAAATGTAATTTCTTTACCAAAAAAAATAAATTACAAAGAAGGTTTCTTACTTTTTGCAATATATATCAAAATATTAAAAAAGTCAAGTATAATTTTTTAAATAAGAGAGACATTTAGTGTAATCTAGACAAATTTTAGGAGAATTTATTATAATTTACTCAATCAAATAGAGAATTAGCAAGAAAAATGAAATAAGAAATTATTACAAAATTGCTTTAAATTTTGAATTACTGCAAATAGCCCACTGAATTTTCAAAAGCAAAAAATAAGTCTTCAACTTTTATATTCCAAGAAATAGGTCTTTTTATCTATATTTCCTTAACAATGCTAATGCGCATTAGACTTTCCCTTAATTGAGGCGGTAAACTTCCATTTGTCTCTAATATGTCTACCAAAAAAAAAAACAAAGGAAACCACCCACATTTGTTCCAAATCTCCATGAAACGAAAGAGAAAGACTTCTTTTTTTAGAGTGTAAAAATTAGGAGATTTATTTTTTTTATTTTAAAAGTTCAAGATACTATTTGAAAGTGACTCAAAGTGTAACGTGTTTCTTTTTTTTTTGGCATTTTTCTCAAAAAAGTTAAAATAAAAAAATAAAATAAAGGCGGAAAATGATTGTTGTAGAAATGATTTTGTTTATACCCTTGATGTTATAATAGTTTATCTCATGTTTATCCTAATTTTAAATTTAAAACAAAAAAGAAAGAAATTTACAATTCATTGAGTTGCAAGCATAATTTAAAGTGTAATCAATAACTGAACTAGTTATATTTATCGAAGTGTTTTCTTATTATCTTGGTCAAAACTGATATGAAAGCATAATTATTATTTTTTAGTGAAAAAAAAAGAATCATTAACATATTAAACAATTAATTCCCGCGACAAATAATGACAAGACAAGACTATTACTAAATATTATTGACAAAAATATTTATTTATTTATTTATTTATGATTACATTTGGAATATCCTCTATCTCCATCCATCTAGACCATGAAAGCTCATTTGGTTTTATGAAATAATTTGTATAGGAATGGGAATAAGAATTAAAATAAAAATAAAAATAGGAATGAATTCTGATAAAATATAATAATTATGTTCCATATGTCATGAAAAGAAATAAATATTTTGTTTTATTTTTATATTTAATTAAATAAAAATTATATAAAAATAAGAAAAATTATACAAATAATTATAATACCTCTAGTACAAAAATATATTAAAATATTTATTTTATTTTATGATATTGAAAATTTTTTCAAAATACCTTTAATTAAAAAATTAAAATCTTTTTAATATTCATTTTTTAACTTTTTAAAAAAAGTTTGTTGCATATGAAGATATCAAATGCATGGCGACAAGGAGAAAAGCTATAAAGTGATAATGAGGGCACTGATATCATTTTTTATCTCATTCCATTAATGCTTCGTCGTTCCTTTAAAATTGGGATAGAATTCAACATACGTGATTTCTGAGAATCAACCAAAAGGAAAAAAAAGGAATGGGAATGTTCCAGCAAGTATACCAACCAAAAAGGATCTTGTGAAATTTCCTTTCTCATTCTGACTCCATTGAGCATGATTACCTCCTACCAACCGCGGCTTAAAAAGTTTGATTCTTACTTCCATATAACTAGGATGATATGGTTGAATGATTATTAAGGATTATAGTTAACAACCAAATACAGCACAAACTCAATTGAAATTTAAAAGGAAATTAAGGAATACCCTTTGTGGCAAAATTAAAAAAGAAAGAATAATAATGAAAAATGGTCCTATATAAAAGTACATCTTATTAAAAAAACCATTTGATTTTAAAAAAAATAAATTGCACTAACTTCCTCTTAACTTGCTTAAAATTTTGTCTAAATTATAAGTGATTTCTTTTATATTAAAAATTACAGTCAACTCACATCTAATTCATTTTCTTTCAATAAACTTAAATTTTTATACAATATATGTTTATTCCAAAAAATTAAAATACGTAATTATTTTTATTGTTACATTAAAATAAAATTAAAACGTTTTATGTTGGAGATTAAAATTAATTTAACTGTTTTTACTATCGTATTAATAATCGAATTACAATCTTATATTGTGAAAAGGCTAGCTTTTTATATATGAAATGAATTAAAGGAAAGATTTTGTGATACATAGTAAAATGTATGAAGAACAATTATAATTTTTATGATAAAAAATATAAACTATAGTCTAGTCAAATTTTAGAAATTATCATGAATACCTTACAAGCATAAAAGTTTTGAATTATAACTTTTATATAACTTATAAATATTCTCCTAGACCTCCTGATTTGAGTATCATTTGTTAGTTTACTTTTTATTTATTTGACAACCACCACTGGAAGAAAAGAGAGAATGGGACAAGAAAGTATAATAACAATAGAGCTGAGATAGCTGCATGCCACGATCCAAGTAGGCAAATCATCAAGCAGAATCCTTCTCTTGCTATAGTGGAGGGACCGCTAGGGTTTCAACTTTGAACTGTATATTCGTCTCCTTTGCATTATCCAAAATTGACTTCTATCGTGTTGGTTCTGCTTAGCGATAATATTACATTTCCCAATCAATTGTGAAATCAAACTTTCTTCGCCATGTCTCTCATTGTCTGGCCCACAGATGGACCTTCTCTTTAGATACTTCGAGAGATCAAATTTTAAAGTAAAAATTATATTAATCTCTCTCAAAGGTTAATTAAATTATATTTGATATTTTTAATTAAAAAATTAGACTTGATTTCCTTTCATGGCATTTTTCTAAAAATAAAATTATTTAACTATTTTTACTACTTATCGTATTAAAAATAAAATTATAATTTCATATTAATGTCCAATATCAACTTAATTATTTCTACTATGATACTAAAAATAAAATGATAGTATCAGATTATACATAAAGTTAACATTTTCAACAAAAAATAAACTAAAGGGAAGGTTTCTAACTTTTTGCAATATATATATATCAAAATATTAAGGGAGTTGAGTATAATTTTTTAAATAAGAGGGGCATCAAGTATAATTTAGTCAAACTTCGAGAGAATTTAGCATAATTTACTCAATCAAGTAGAGAATTACTAAGAAAAATGGAAAAAAAAATTACTAAAAAATTGCTTTAAACTTTGAATTACTTGCAAATGGTTAACTGAAATTTCAAAAGTAAAAAATAAGTCATTCAACTATTATATTTCAAAAAAAAAAGTCCTTTCATCTATATTTTCCTTAACAATGCTAATTCGCATTAAACTTTCCCCTAATTGCACGATAAACTTCAATTTGTCTCTAACGTTGGCATGTTTCCCCAAAAAAAAAAAATACCCACAAATTTTGTGCCAAATCTCCTTGAAAAAAAAAAGGGAGCTTTTTCAAGAGTGTAAAAGTTGAGGGATTTATTTTTTATTTTAAAAATTCAAAGAGACTATTTGAAAGTCACCCAAAGTTTAAAATGTTTTTTTTGCATTTTTCTTTTAAAAAAAAAAAGAAAAAAAAGGGGGGAAAATGATATTTGTAGGAATGATTTTGTTTAGACTCTTGATGTTATGATAGTTTATCTTATATATGTTTATCCTAATTTTAAACTTAAAAAAAAAAAAAAGAAATTTACAATTTATTGAGTCGCAAGCATGATTTGAAGTCTAATCAATAACTGAACCAGTTATATTTATCGAAGTGTTCCTCATTATCTTGGTCAAAACTGATACAAAGGCATGATTAACATTTTTTAATGAAAAAGCATAATTAACATATTAAACCATTAATTCCCGTCGACCATATATAGCAAAAAACGTGTTATACGAAAGCGACAAATAATGATAGGACAAGACTATTAATAAATAAATATTATTGATAAAATTATTTATTATGTATTTATTTATTATTACTTTTAGAATATCCTCTATCCTCCATGCGGAGGATCTAAAGTTTGATTTTTACTTCCATATAAGTCCGATGATATGGTTTGATGTGTATTACGGAAGGTCCTATGTGAAAGTACATCTTACTAAGAAAACTAATTGATTTTTAAAGGAGCAAGCTAAATTGAGTTCCTGTAAAATTTGACTAAATTACTTCAACTTAGTATCTAATTCATTTTTTAATGAAGTTAAATTTTTATACGATATGTGTTTTTTCTTAAAAAAATAAATTATTTAATTATTTTTATTGTCATATTAAAAATAAAACTATAATTTTAAGCTTGAGACTAAAATTAATTAACTACTTTTATTATCATATTAATAATAAAATTATAGTTTCTTGTACAAAAAGTTAACTTTTTTTTATATAAAATAAATTGAATGTTATGAAACTTGGAGGAGAACCTTTTAGGAAGAGAGCCTCCAAGGCTTATAAGTCAAGGGAACCAATGTGAAACTCAACAGTATTGTAACATAGCCTTGCCCTTCATTAGCAATACCCACAGTGGCAACACTCTGGTGCCCCTACATGGGTGAAGACCCACAACTACTTGCCAAAGGAGCCCCTCCAGGGTTAAAGGTTATAAGTCTCCAAGGTAGTCCTTTTTGTGAAAAAAGATAACTTACTTTGATATCATTGTTACGAATTTTGAATTAGAGAATCAACCCAAAAGATTAGCCTATTAAGAAGGATCATCTAATGCTTCTAAGCCCAACACTAATGGAACAAAAAGCCAATGTTGGACAAAACAATATTGTAAGGAAGCTTTTTGCAATACAGATTAACATGTATAGAGAGCAATTATAACTTTTAAAATATGATAAATATGTGTAGTTCAGTTAAATTTGGGAAGTTGTTATGAAAACCTTATAAACATAAAAGTTTCAAATGCTCAAAACAATCCAATCCATATTACTATAGCCTAAAAACATTTAACGATTATAATCTATTAAATCATAGATAATGAACTAATATAAGTCACTTGCTTTGAATAATGTGATTTTAGAATAACTCAGACACAACAAGATACTCTAATCATGTGACTTATACGACTCTGTTAGACTGCTTAATTTAATTATCATTATTAACTTACCCTTTTAATACTGTGTCAAAGTAGGGGAATTTTGGACCTCAAGGCAGAGAGGACTCAAAGGGACCTCAAGCTCCTAAGTTTATTTTCTAAAAGTTTCACAGGTTCAAAACAATTCAATCCATACTACTATAGTCTAAAAACCTCTATGGTTATAATCCATTAAATCTTGTGCAATGAATTGACATGAGTCACTTGTTATAAGAATGTAATTTTAGAATAAACTAGATATGACAAGATACTCTTAAGTGACTTATACAACTCCACTAGATTACTTAATTTGAGTATCATTGTTAACTTACCTTTTTAATAATGTATCAATGAACCCCTCTCCCCCACCCCCTATAACAAGGGGAATGATTCAAATCCAACTACAAGACCCTTGACACAGTCTCATCACCCTCAAAGTGGGGGAATTTTGAGCCGTTTAAGTCAGAGAGACTCAAAGGGACCTCAAGCGCCTAACTTCATTTTCTCATTAACACATTATGGTTCTTTTTCAATTTATTTCCTGATGTTGATTGAAAGAGAAATTAACGTAATTCTCTTGCAAAATTAACTTTTCCAATGTATATAGTAATTAACTAGGCTACTTGTCCTCAAAGTTTGGTTACACTTGGATCGCAAAAATGATATGTTAAAATTTCATTTTGGTTCTTAAGCTATATTAAAATTTCACTCACGTCCTTAAAGTAATTTTTTTCCTAAATAAACCTAAAAATGTAAAAAGCATTTCAAAACACTGTTACGCTCTTTATGTTAAAAATAACGCGTGACTGAGATAGCAGTTCCCATTTTCATCCCCAAATTCAATTTAGGGTTTTAGAAATCCCGAGTCTGGCCGATATTGACAATATATGAGTAATTAATTGAATAACGAAAAGAGGAGGTGAATAAAGAAGCTTGAGATTGAGATTACCTTGAAGGGTATTAATGAAGTAGAAAGCAAGGGGGAAGAGATAGTGGTGACAGAAGAAGAGGGAGCACACTCCCAGCAAAACCAAAGACTCCTTTTAGGCATTCCCGGGTTGTGCTCTCTCTCTTCTGTCAACATAATGATCATTCCATGCATTCTCATCGCCATCTTCCCTGTCATCATCACAAAAAATCATGAAGATATTAGAATCACATAACCTAAATGACCTCCATAATCACTAACATCAAGTTTAATTTCAAGCTTTGACTGTCTAAATAAATATGAATATGAAGTCTAAATATATGTGCATATGAAATCTAAATATATATGCATATGAAGTTTGTTCATATTCTGGGAACAAATAGCCTACCAGGTGTTTGATTTGTTACAAAATTTAACTTCATATACTTGCATATGAATCAATCTTTTGTTTTTCAAATTTAGATAGACAAACATAGTATATATACTGGATAATAATTAATTTAAAAAATTAAATTACTTAATTATTTTGATATTATATAATCCTATATATTACTAATCATCTGATAATATTCCACAGGTACAGATATATTGGAAGAGTTATTAAATTTCGAACTTGTATTCTAAAGTTGAGCCTCTAAAATTGATTGAGATGCGTGACCATTGGACTTTAATAGCAATTTTTAATTATATAGATCTATGTTGTGTAAACAAACATTATTCTAAAGCTTAAAGCTCCCAATAGACTATTATAATCTTAGGCAAACACTGATATATAGTACTTATAAAAACAGATTTAATATTGAAAAAATTATCCTCGTAGGAGTTCATAATATCTAAATAGCAATCGAAACTCATTCTTATATAAAAAACAGATCTATAAAAATTTACATCTCTGAATTGGCTCCTTCATGATAAATATGAAGACGAAGAATGCTAATATGACCCAAAAAATACTTGAAATAAAATCCTTTCTTCACTTCGTATAATATTGATGAAAATATATAAGCTAGCAGTACATGCACATCAAGATGATATACAACCTCTCTATAAGTGGGAGAAACTATATCTTAAACTAAATATTTAATTACAAAATTAATCCGCTTTAAAACGTAATAAAATACTTCTAAAATTTTAAAATGTAATAAACATTTTTTAAGTAGGGTTTAGTGTTTGGAGGTATTTTTATTATATTTTAAAATACTAATTTTATAATTGTTATATTGAAAATAATGCTTAACGCTTGAAGTAAAATATCTTGAAAAATAATATTTATTTAACTACTCTTAAAAATATTTTTTAAATTTAATTTATTTCAGCGTTATTTATTTTAAATTAAAAATATAAATTAATTTATTCTAAAAATTTATTAAATTTACAAAAACATTTATGTCTATTAATATATATTTAATATAAATTTTTAAAATTAAATTATTATTTATAAATTAAATAAATTTTAAAAATTATCTTGTGAATATATTTTTTTAATTAATTTTTTTAGCAAATGATTTTACAATTTTTTAAGTATATAAAATTAGTTATTTATATTATTTAATATTTATTATATTTTATATATAATAGATATATGAATATTTTAATTCAACAAAATGTAATTACAGTTTATCTATTCTTATGGAGGTAAGTATAGCAATTTTACATTTTAAGAAATGAGACACAATATAATCTAGGCATCATTTAAGGAAAACTTAACTTTATAATTAACCTTTACTTTAAGATATAATTTTTTTTCAATTTTAAGTTCATATTATAAGAAATTAGGATTTTAAAATCATTCGAAAAGAAAAGTTTAATTTCAGGAAAAATCCAAAACGCGTAGACCTCCTCCAAAAAGGAAAAAAAAAAAAAAGGAATTCATGAAGAATAAACTCACCTGCATATTCATTTCAGATCTCTTCACAAATCTGCCTCACTGATGCATAATTCTGGGGCAAAAATGGAAAAATGAATGATCTTCTGATTTAAGAGATGGAAACCAAAAGGTTACAAAGAGGAAAGAGAAGGCCAGAAAATATATCTCAGATCAGAAGAGAGAAGAGGATGAAGGAGAGAGAAGAGAAAAACGTATAAACCAAAAACTTTATCTCAAAGGAACTGATAGAGAGAACAGAATAAGCGAGGCCCTTCTTATGCACATCAACTTCGCTGAACGTAACTGATAATCTCTATCTCTATTCCTTTGACTGGCTCACCGGCTGAGTCGGTTAAAAGTGTGGTCAATCTTCTAATTAAATTTTTCAGTAAGCGGTTGTAACAAACTGGATTGGATTTAAATATAGTTGGCTATATTTTTTTGTTATCAAAATTTTTAATTAAAATATAATAGAATAATTATTTAATTAAAATATAATAAATATAAATTTTGAGAAAAGATTATATTTTTATCGGTAAAAATTATATAATTATTATATTTTTATTAAAAATTATATATTTAAATTTAATAATAAAAATATAAAAAATTACATATAAAAAATTCCGTAAGTAACATATTTGTATAGATTTCTTTTGGCAGTTTCTTATATAATATATTTTTCCTAATGTCATTGGCAACTCTTCTCAGTCACATTTACAAATCTGTAAACATAAATAGAAACTGATGCACTGTATTTTGCAAGCTTTTCTTCTCACTATCACATATTTGCCCTCGAACAGTTTTGGATGACTTTTATATCCCTACTTAATATGTGCACAAATTTTTTTTTCTCTCATAAACTTTAGCCTCTGGATTACTTTTCCCGTTAAACTTGAATATTTTTCATCTTAATTGAATTAGAGTGTATTTGATATACATGATTTTGACCATAATAGTTTTTGAAAAAATTCCATCTAAGGACCCTAACTTTATAAAAATAATATTAAAAGATTTTAAAAATTAAAATTTTTTTAAAGAAGCAAAGACCAAAGTCATTATTCAAATTTCTTAAAATTACAATATAATCTTTTTAATGTTACAAAAGTGTTTTCATTTAAGAATAGTAACAAATCCAAAACATTTTTGTAACATTAGAAAGACAAAGTTGTAATTTTGAGGGATATAAGTAGCAATTTTGGGAGTACTAATGACAACTTTGATCTTTGATTCTTTGAAAAAAAATTGATTTTTAAGATCCTTTAGTGTTATTTTGATAAAGTTAGGGTTTTTAAGTGAAATTTTTTCATAATTTTTCCCTAATCTACTTCCTACTTTTTAGATGTTTGTATAATTAAGACTATCTAACTCTTGTATTTAAAGAAAGTGTTATTTGCCTTAAAAATTTTGAATTATATAAGCGGTATTTTAGACTCTTATGTAATAAGTAAATAATGTGATTTATTCAAAAAAGTTAATCCGGTTTTTAAGGAGAAATTATCTTTTATTATATATTGGTCTAACTAGATATTTATCATAAAGCTTTAAATCCTAACTCTATTTTTGGATTCAGTTTAGTTAAACGCCGGATTTGAGAGGAATGATCAAAGTGTGCTTGGTTTAAAGCTAAAAGATTCATTTGCACACTAAAACATGAATCTATCTCACAGATAAACTTGTTTGTATTTTCCTTCAACTATGTTTGTTCTCCAAACTCCTATTTGCACATTAACTCTCTATTTGGTTAAATGGCAAAAATCATTTTTTAGATAAAAAATTATAAATATAAATCACAGTTATGTAAATTTACTTTTGACTAAAATTAAACTTGTAAATCAAATTGATCTCAAATAAAATTTATACAACTCTAATCCAAACACACACACTAAAACTTATTCAACCAGTCCTTAAATATTAAAATATTTTTTTTAGAGATAATTTACCTCTAAATTGAACTACTTATAAAGAAGTATTCAGACTATTATGCATGAAAATACAAGGGTTTAGTGAATTCGTGTTCCGTTACTTACTTATACATTAAATACAAGCACTACTAAACCAATTTTTTAAGGTTTCATTATTATTATTATTATTATTATTATTATTATTAGAATAATAAAAGATTGGTGATAAATTGAGGGAAAAATTATAAATAAAAATTTTAATTTTAAAAAAAATCTTGCAAAACTTGTTACTACTGTTTTAAAAGTAGATTACCATTAATTTTAAATAAAATCAGTGATATTCAATAGTAATAAATTCTTTAAGATAATATTTTTTAAGTACAGATCCTTATTTATAATTCTCTTTAAATTGAGTAGCAACGTTGGAAACCGGATAATGCAGGTAGAGAGGACCAGACATGCTGTAGTCCAGAGTGGTTTCAGACTATAGGCTCCATTTGATGTGTGACTTGACTCTGTGAGGAGAGAGAACATATTGAATGGGGATCCATGACACGTTGTGGACATGCACAACGCTACAACAACTGTTCTCTTCTTCGCTGCCAAATGCAATTGCTAATTGCAACGTTACCACCACCTGTCGTAAATGCTGCCTCACCTCTCATCCAATTCCAAACTGGCTCCTTCTGTGGTCCTCACCTCACTTACCATGCTTCGTTGGTTTTCAAACCAAGCATCCCTTTGATATTTTCTATATTATGATGTTTAAAATTTTTATATTTGATACAATGTTAAAGGATATCATAAAAAAATATAATTAATAATTTGCATCAGTTAACTTAAAATAAGATGACTTGAAATCTCCACAATCTTTTAATGATAAAAATTATTACCCAAAATGGTATCATCTGATAATTCTTTTGTTATGTTCTATAATATTAAGCATCTTAATTACAAGTGTGTTAAAGACAAGGTCAAAATCACAATATAATGTCGCCAAATTAAAAGATGCAATTAGGGGACAAAGACTCTTTCAAGATAATTGAAATTGACATCAAAGTTCGAAGACCTATGAAGCATGAATTCTTCAAAATAAAAGTTGCATCTCCGTTTAACACATGTTGGTCACACGAATTAGACATGACAACTTTTCAAATTGTATAGAAACAGCTCAAATTTGTCTTGTTCCAATATCCATACTCCTTAGTTAAATGATGATAAATGAATTTGAACAATAATGGCTAGACACACATAAGAAAGACCCCACAAGTCATAAACTCAATCAAATAGAATGATGGCATTTGTACAAGTGATGAATTTTAACCATTCAGACTAGCTTATCTCATTAGCACACTAAACAAATCAATTCTCTACCATTCATTATGCTACTTTGCTATGCAGCTTCTTGGTATGCACAAGAATCACAAGCCGAACTTGAAACTTTAAAATCAACTATTCATTCTCCAATTTGAGGTCCTAGGTCAGTAAAACAAGCCGTACCAATTTGAATTGGCATCTGGTGACATCAGTGGTCATGTATTGTACTAATCAGCACTCACAAGAACAATAGTAACATCAGCATTTTTTTGTTAACATCCATTGAACACTTTACTTCATGGAGTCCTCTTAAAATTGGAGTTCAGCAATCTACCGTCTCCAGGATCAAAAAACTTCTTGAGGCAACGGGAGCAAATGTATATGCAATGAAAGTTGCCCACAAAATTTGCCTGCTGAAGTTAGATATTGTGCCTCAAATTATATAAGAATCTGGAGGAAACTTTCACCTAGCAATTTTGTATCCCTCTGACTTCTATACTTGCCTTGAGAATCATCGTCCTTCAACAATGGAAGTGCCTGTACTAGCTACTGACCATTTCATATATTTTTCAACCACTTGTGGGAGAGATTGCAGAACGCCTATTCTGAATATGAAGTATCCCACAGAAGGAAAATGCCTGATTTCAGTGCATGAGACAGTGCTTGCAAGAATTGGAGAGAGAAAGTCCAGCAGCAAATTGTTAAGCAGCAGTATTAGGAGTCAGTTTTCAACTGAAGTTCGTTCCAGAAAGACAATGGAGCTACTGAGGATTGGTTCCCAGAAATTCACTTTATGAAGCTCGAACCAATCGAGCTGCAAAGGAGCCATCCAGTGAATGTTTTACCGGGTTGGAGAAATAGAAGCCACGGTCTGTCACAAAATCAGGTGGAACATATCTGTCCACAACATCGATACGGAAATCCTGAACCCCCAAAAGAACACTAAATTAGCTTTCGAAAAATGAGACTGAAAACAAAAAAATATTGAACTCAACAGGAAATTCTTATACATGTTGCTTCGGTCAAATCCATATAAGCCACGTTACTCAAATCCATATAAGCTCCATTTGATTTATCGCAACACAAATACATTTCTTTTATATAGTTTGTGTAATAGCTATTATATCTTTATAATCATTATTTCATTTATCAAATCATTATTTTAATCATCAGACCACATTTTTAAAAGGAGAAGTACACAAGTTATTTACTATTCTACCCGCCTACTTTTTATATTCTCTTACCTTTTATATCATCCAACCAACCAATAGGAACTCAAGAGGGACTAGTTATGCCAAAAGAGATTACAAATAGCCAAAGCATTTGATATTCCATTATTATATCAAAATTTCCACAGAACTTCAAATTTAATTCAACAGTTTTCCTGTATCATACATAGTATTTAATTTCTCTAAGGCTCACGACAAGCTTGAAAAGGCTTGGCACTTAAATCACCTAGCATAGAAGCCATGTATCATGATCATGAATGCAAGAGACACAAGTTCATAAAAAACACTCAAAATAAGGGATAATTCATAGCAATACAAAGGGCAAGTGGATCTGAAAACAGGAAATAAAGTATTTGAAGAAGATTTTAGACTAATGACAAAACTTACCGGATGTCTTACAAGAAACGCAGCCACCCTCTCATCATTCTCTTCAGGATCTATGGAGCACGTGCTGTAAACTAACACTCCACCAGGGTTTACCAATCTACACAAGCAGAAAAATATTACGTGAAAGAAAATAACAATGGATTGATCCCAATTTTTTGGAGTCAACTTTGTGACTATTCAGCATTATGTAAAGTTCATTCAAAGATTCGCTGAACTGATAATTTTTCACATTCAGCCATTCAAGAAAGGAAATTTTCAAAACCAGAACTGGCTTTCATGATGAGCAAAGAATAACTGAACTAATTTCCTAAACCTAATCTGAAGTCATATAATTTGACATTCTTTGCCAGTGCTTCTGAAAAAATTCTAGACACCTTGTAAGAAGTTCAATGTTAGTAGTTATCAAGAAGAAGAAATCATATCCTCACAAATCTGTGCACCTCACATGAAGTAATACACACTAACAGATAGAGGATATTGAAGAGAACTTTTGGCCTTACTTGGATGCTGCATCCAGGAGCTCATCCTGTAATTTCTTTAGTTCTTCCATGTCCTCCAGCCTCCTGTTCCATCGCAAGTCCGCTCTCTTCAAAAGCCAAGAATGAAGTTTATCAACAAGAAAAGAAACTGGCAACATGATGGGTAATCACAAGACGTTTCATACAATCACCTTGGAAAGAACACCAAGTCCAGAGCATGGAGCATCCAGCAAGACTTTATTGCACTTAAGCGGTTTACTATCCTAGAATTTCAAAAGAAAGCCAACTTATTATAAATAAACAAATTCTGAGCTTTGAAATAATATAGGTTTAATAATTTACAGGTAATTTACGAAGATCAGCATGGATGGTGGTAACGACACCATCTACTTGGTGCACTTTTGCTGTCTCTTTAAGAATTCTCAATCTACCACGATTTACATCAACTGCAAACACCATACCTGGAAACAAATAATCTCTTCTTAACAGTCAAATTTTCTGGGGGAAAAGAAACTTATGATTCAACATCTCAGCAGGTCAGATCATTGAAAATTAACAAACACTGCCTGACAGCTTAAGGAGACTGCCATCTTTAAGCAGCTAGCATTTTTTTGTCAGATAGTATAGTTTAATATCTGGGGCATGTAAATGGGGGAAATTTTGAAACTACTCTCATAGATATTGTTAGGATATTAGAAGATTTATTTCTTTAAATGTAGATATGATTACCATAATCATAGGGATAGGATATGATTAACATAATTAATGAGGGCTCTTTCTCTCTTGTATATATATTTCAATCCTCTAAATGTAACTGTAAGAGATTTAATTCATATTTTTTATATTTGTCTACATGGTATCAGAGCATTAGGTTCTGGATTACCTTTGTTCTTTTATACGTTGCTTTTCTATGTTTTTCTTAAGTCTAAAAGTTAGAGGTTCTAAGGGTGTCGTTTTCGACGTCTCCGTTTACGACACCTCCCACTCAGGAAGGATCAGAAGGCTCCGATCGGCGTTTCCCCAGAGAATCACCGCCGTCTGACCAACACGTGAGGCTCACGCATCGCTTCCAGATTCAACGTCCGCCCACGCGCCCGTGTGTGAGAGCGCGTGAGGAGGACATCTCGACCCCAATTTTCTCCTACGGCGTCGACTTGTCATTTTCAATATTTTCTGGTCGGTTTTCAGGTCTGGGTGCATGTTGTCAGAACTGGGTTCTCTCATTTGGGATTTTTTGAATCCAGTTCTGCGTGTTCTTCATTGGCTAGTGGTCCCTGGTGTGACTACTGGTGTTCATTCCATCGCTAATCTACGTCTTTGATCTACTCTGTGTTTTGTTATCTCATAATGACTAACATTAAGTCTACAGTTGCCTCTGAAGTGGTTCCCATTGTGACTAAAATTACTGATTACAAGTTGAACTGGACGAATTTTCTGAATTGGAGTAAAACAATTCGCATTTATTTGCGAAGTATTGAAAAGGAAGACCACTTGACGAGAGTGCCTCTAATAGATAATTCTCGCGAGGCTTGGTTGCGAGATGATGCACGGCTGTTCTTACAGATTCACAACTCTATTAAGAGTGAGATTATTAGTTCTGTTAATCACTGTGAATTTGTTAAAGAACTTATGGATTATCTGGAGTTCTTGTATTCAGGGAAAGTGAATGTGTCTCGTGGCGTTTTATCGTGCCGAAAAACAAGATCGCAATCTTAAGGCTTACTTTATGAAGTTTAAGCGAACCAATGAAGAACTAAATATGCTACTTCCTCTCACTACTGACTTGAAAGTTCAACTGACCCAACGAGAGCAAATGGCCATCATGAGTTTTCTTACCAGTCTTCCTCCCGAATATGAAACTGTTCGTTCGCAAGTTCTATCTGGCACTGAAATCTCTGACCTTCAGGAAGTTTTCTCTAGAGTAATGCGGGCTGAAAGTCTCCTATCAAAGCCATCCGTTGGTCATAATAGTGCTTTACTTAGCCGGGGTCAACTCAACCGTGGTGGATCTAAACCAGGGGGAGCTAATACTCAACATCAAGAAGTTGGTGGAATTGTATGTTATTACTATCATGAATCAGGTCATACCAAGCGTACTTGTCGTAAGCTTCAAAATAAACAAAGAACTCATTCTGCGCATGTGGTGTCCTCTACTAATGACAAGGTTACGATACTCGCCGCCGAGTATGCCAAATTTTCTAAATACCAAAAATCACTACAATCCACTACTACTATTCCCCCTGTTAGTGTCTTTGCTAGGACAGGTAACACTGATACATGTCTTGTTTCTTCCTCTTTTAAATGGATCATAGATTCCAGTGCTACTGACCACATGACAGGTAACCATCATCTCTTTTCTACTTATAACTCGTATGCCAACCCCTCTACTATTACCATTGCTAATGGTTCCTCCACCCGTGTTCTTGGTTCTGGCATTGTTCACCCCACTCCTTCTCTTCCGTTATCATCTGTGTTGGACGTACTTGAACTCGCTTTTAATCTCCTTTCTCCAAGCAAACTTACCCATAGGTTGAATTGTTGTGTCTTACTTTTTCCTGATTATTGCTTGTTTCAGGATCTTACGATGAAGAAGATTATTGGTAGACGCTACGAGTCTGGCGACCATTATTTCCTTAATGATCGAGTGCCTCAATCAGTTGCTTGCTCCAACGCATTGACTCCTTTTGAGATTCATTGTCAATTAGGTCACCTGTCTTCGTCGTCTTTGAAAACACTTTACCCTCAGTTTCAGCATTTATCGTCTTTAGATTGTGAATCATGTCAATTTGTCAAACATCAACGTCTTCCTCTAGTATCTAGAGTCAATAAACGTGCTGCGTTCCCCTTTGAGATTGTTCATTCTAATGTTTGAGGTCCGTGTCATATTGAGTCTAAGTCTGGTTTTAAATACTGTCACCTTTGTTGATGATTATTCTCGTGTTACTTGATTATATTTAATGAAAAATCATTCTGAGTTATTCTCTCACTTTTGTGCCTTTTGTGCTGAAATTAAAACTCAATTTGATGTCCCTATTCGTACTTTACGTAGTGATAACGCTAAAGAATATTTTTCAGCTTTCTTTCAATCATACATGCTTCAAAATGATATTCTTCATCAATCTTCCTGTGTTGATACACCTGCTCAAAACAGTGTTGCTGAACGTAAAAATAGACACTTACTTGAGGTGGCACGAGCACTTCTGTTTCAAATGAAGGTTCCTCAGTCTTTCTGGGCTGATGCAGTCTCCACTGCTTGCTTTCTCATTAATCGCATGCCTTCCTTTGTCCTTACTGGTAACATCCCTTATACTACCTTGTTTCCTTCTAAGTCCTTGTTTCCCATTGATCCCAAAATCTTTGGGTGTGTCTGCTTTGTTCGGGATGTTAGGCCCCAAGTCTCTTAAATGTGTTTTTCTTGGGTATTCTCGTCTTCAGAAAGGATATCAGTGTTTTTCTCCTACTCTTAATCGTTATTTAGTGTCTGCAGATGTTACTTTTCATGAGGCCATTCCTTATTTTTCTTCCTCATCTCCACCCTCCTTACTTGTGGAGGATGATGATCTCTTAGTTTATCCTGTCATTCAAGCGCCAGCTCAAGCACCTACTCGACCCCCTGTCACTCAGGTTTATACCAAACGTCCCAAGGAGACACCTGCCGCCAAACCAGGCCTTCCATCATCTCCTTCGCCATCGGATCCTATTTTGAGCTCTCTTGCTAATGAGTCTACCCATGAATCCAGTTCTACTCCTGCTCCTAAGCCTAAGCCTGAGCCTGAGCCTGAGCCTAAGCCTGAGCTTGCCCCTGAAACCTCCCTTGATCTACCCATTACTCTTCGAAAAGGTAAACGCACCTGTACCTATCCCATTTCGTCTTTTGTTTCTTATGACCACTTGTCTCCTACGTCCAACTCCTTTATTGCATTTTTAGATATTATCTCTGTCCCCAAAATCGTTCACAAAACCTTATCTCACCCGAGTTGGCGTGCTGCAATGGAGGAGGAGATGATGGGCCTTGAAAATACTGGTACTTGGACCCTGGTGGATTTACCTGTTGGGAAGAAAGCCATTGGGTGCAAATGGGTCCTTACTCCAAAAATGAAGCCTGATGGTACTCTTGACCGTCTTAAGGCTTGTCCTGTTGGTAAAGGCGATGTTCAAACCTATGGTGTTGACTACTCCGAGACTTTTTTCCCTGTGGCCAAGCTCACTTCGGTTCGGTTATTCATTTCAATGGCTGCTACTTATGGATGGGATTTACATCAGTTGGATATCAAAAATGTATTTTTACATGGGGATCTCCATGAAGAAGTTTACATGGAGCAACCACCTGGGTTTGTTGCTCAGAGGGAGCGTGGGAATGTCACCTGAAAAAATTATTATATGGCTTAAAACAGAGTCCACGAGCTTGGTTTGGCATGTTTAGCAATGTGGTTCAGAAGTTTGGTTTGAGTAAAAGTAAGTGTGATCATTTTGTGTTCTATCAAAGAACAAATGCTGGCATAATTCTTCTTGTTGTGTATGTTGATGACATTGTCATTTCTGGGAGTGATACCTCGGGCATCTTATCTCTCAAATCCTTTCTTAATTCTCATTTTCAAACGAAGGATTTAGGACCGTTGAAGTATTTTTTAGGGATTGAGGTCCTGGGGAATAAGAAAGGAATTCTCCTGACTCAGAGAAAATATGTTCTTGATTTGTTGAAAGAAACAGGAAAATTAGGAGTTGCACCATGCAGTTCTCCTATGATTCGTAATCCACAACTTGACGTTGATAAGATTAAAATATTTGACAATCCAGAGAGATATAGAAGATTGATTGGGAAATTGAACTATCTCACAGTGACTTGCTCTGATATTACCTAGCCAGTTAGTGTACTTAGTCAGTTCATGGTCTCACCAACAGTTAATCAGTGGGAAGCTCTAGAACATGTTCTATATTATCTGAAGGGAACTCCAGGCCGTGGTATATTATACAGTAATCATGGTCATACAGATATTGAGTGCTTCTCTGATGCAGATTATGGGCGGATCTAAAGCTATTAGAAGATCCACTACTGGTTATTGCGTATTTGTGAGCGAAAATTTAGTATCTTGGAGGAGCAAGAAGCAAAATGTGATCTCCCGATCAAGTGCAAAATCAGAATACAGGGCCATGGCACAATTTGTGTGTGAACTAGTATGGCTATATCAATTGTTGAAGGAAGTTGGCCTTAAGACCTCGTTATCGGAAAAATTATGGTGTGACAGTAAAGCTGCTTTGCACATAACCTCTAATCCTGTCTTTCATGAACGGACAAAGCACATCAAGATTGATTGTCACTTTGTTTGTGACAAGCTTCAGGAGAAGTTTATCTCCACAGGACATGTGAAGATAGGAGACCAATTTGGTGATCTTTTTACAAACGCTTTTAATGGGGCTCGGGTTAGATATCTTTGTAACAAGTTAGGCATGATTAACATCTATGCTCCAACTTGAGGGGGAGTATTAGGATATTAGAAGATTTATTTCTTTAAATGTAGATATGATTACCATAATCATAGGGATAGGATATGATTACCATAATTAATAAGGGCTCCTTCTCTCTTGTATATATATTTCAATCCTCTGAATGTAACTGTAAGAGATTTAATTCATATTTCTCTATATTTGTCTACAGATATAAAAAGATAATGCAAGTAATTCTGGTTGCCGGGGACAAAGAGCTAACTTGGTGAAAATGATTAGAAGTCCTGGGGATGGATCTCTATTATGGAGGAAAAAAATTAAGAAAAAGTTTATCAGAGTCTCTAAACCAAAAGAAATCCTACATGGTCTTCTATCTCTTTTTCTTTAGAGTTAATAATACCTTGGCCACATAAATGAGAGGCCATGTACAGGGTCTTTCCACCAGGAGCAGCACAACAATCAATGATGATTTCACCAGGCTGAGGATCCACAACAGAAACTACCAGACCTGCAATGGAGAATGTGTGATCCATTGTATGAGGATATAGCCTTGTAAGAATTCTTTTCAAAGAAAAGCAAAACCGAAGTTGAAATTTTCTCTTTCTCAACAAACAAATTGGATCACACATATACCCTATCACCCCAAAAAAGAAAGCAGGTACCCTGTCAAGTGAAAGGAAATCCTTTGCAGAATCTATAAACCTACTCATACATAAACATGAACATTTACAGCTGATTATTTCTTGTAGATCATCAAAGGCCAGTGTTCAGAGAGAAAAGAAGAGAAAAGAAGCTTCAACACTATAGTTATCCCTTCTATGAGATAAGATGAAAAGTTGACCTGCACTCTCATCCTGAACCGAACATAAACCCTTCCTGAGCAGACCAGCGTGAATGACAATCTGTGAGAAAAAAAAAACTACAAATAGTCAAGAACCTGAAGAGCAACATGACTCCAGTGTCTCCCATATGAAAAAAAGAAAGGAAAAAAAAAAAAGGAGAAGGAGGGAGTAGGCACCCACGGTAGACTGATGAGGCAAAATTAACACTATCTAAACCTTTTAGATTATTGCATAAGGTAGAAAACATGTAATAGAAAGTCCTGCCCCATCAACTGTCTATTGGAAGCAAGAAATTTTCTTTCTTATCTATTCTCCACCCGCTTCATTTATTCCAGCCCCCCTCTCTCCCTCTAGATTTTCTCCTCTTATCAGTTTATGGCTCCATAGAAATTTATTAGCCCAGTTAGGAAAGTCAAAGATGAAAACAACTTTATAATCAACTCAATTCTCACTTTCATACCTGTAACCCAGTTTTGATACGAACAAATTCATCCAAATGCAGTGAAAGCTTGTGTGGGACCTGAAGTTCAATAAAAGAGACTTCAACTTGGAAGTGACACAGATTATACAAGGAACAATAGGTAAAGTACTAGTATAATATCAGGTATGTAACAAAGACACATTGGTCACACCCATAGAGAAGGAGGAATTCATTCAAAAGAAATACAAGGAAGCAGAAATTTCAAATTTTCACTAAGAACTCTAAAAGAGAGGGAAAAGATTATTTGGATTATAATTTTCAGCAGAAGGTAGCACCACATGGGATCATGGGCAATATCACCTTCAATGCATTAAGCTGTGTCACAAGGTCAGCTCTTGAAAAACCTCTTGCATGGTTTGCCCTGAAATTAGCACAAATATAGAGCTTGAATTCTTCATTTTCTCTGTCATATGCCTTATACTACTTTGGGAGGAGCAGAGAAAACAGGAAGAAGCATTCACTAACCTTAAGCTGAAACTGGGTTCACAGTTGTTCCAGATCATCAATTTGATGGCCTCTTCCTGCCCAAGATACTTTGTCCATCTTCTTACCATCCACTAGGAAGGAAATAATAAGAAGTAAATTTAGCTTCCCTTTTTATGAGGCTAACACACTGTTTATCATCAAAAGTTCCATGAACAAAATTTCTCACCCCCTTTATATAGTTAATTTCATTAAGATATTTGTTTGGCTGGACAATAAATTCTTCATCATCATAACCAGCATTCTGTCTTAGACAAAAATACCCTGACAGTTAACTATCGACTTAAACAGTATGGGATAGGAAGCAGCACTCAACCTTTTTAGCTCCTCAAAACTTCATGTACAAATTGATAAAACCAAACATATTAAGATAGTAATACTCGTCCATTTAGAAAGCAAGACAGGCATAAACTTGGGCAAGCGATATATTAGGCAAACAATTTCAAAATTTCTCTGTTGAATTGCTGAGAGATTTTGCACATCTTATGCTAATATAACTCTTCCTGATAATATAAACAAAAAGTAAGAAGCAGGGGAAGTCCAATAAAAAAATTTGGTGATGAGCTTTTAATGTATCTGGTAAAGTTGTATGGCATAAAGTTCTGAAAATTAATCCAGCGATACTGAGAGCTGGAAATAATGCTGACAGGAAAAAAAAAATCCTTTTAATCCTTATTAGCTATTGGATTCCAATTGTAAACTCTCCTAAATTAGAACCATGAGTGCTGCAAAGAAAGAGAGAGAAATTACAAACTCACAACTGGATGTGAGTACAGAGTAGCAAGAGCACGTGCTTGAGCACGATCATCACCCTCCACTCTGGGCAAAGGAAGATTTTCATTTTCCTGCAAGGCAAATATTAGTGAATTTAATAAATTCTTCACAGTTTTCCACTCATATCATTACAGGGTATTACTTGGAAGAAAGAAGACCTTAAGCACCACAAGCTTCCGGAGGATTCCATTGACCATGTTGCCAGCACCAGGTCTGAGAGCAACCTTGGCAAGCCTCACATTCTGCATTCCACATAACAGGTGTGACAAAAAGGTTAGGGAAAAGAAAGAAGTAGAGTGGAAAAATAAAAAGCAAAAGGACTAAACTTACAATGCAAAGAGCAAATCAAGGCCAATATAGTACAGGTTTCAAGAGATAAAAACTTTTAGGTCAGACCTTAAAAAGATTTAAAGTCATAATGATTAAGAATCAAAACTTAAAGCCAACTCACTGATCACCATATTGTTGCCAAAAAAGTGGTAATCACTAGTGTCCTATAAATATTTTCTTGAACTAGTCACATAATTAACCAATAAAACTTAATTTTACCATAAAATGCTATCTGATTTTACGTCTGCAAATTGATTATTCACTAAAATAAAATACAAACTGACTTTTAAACCCATAATCAATATGTAATTATAAAAATATCTCTTACTGCAGTAGATTACATCAGAAAATTTTGAAAATACAACAAATGAAATCCTTTTAAACTGAAGTACTGGACTGTCAGTTCAGAATGTTCTGACCTTATTATTGGAATTCTATTTGTTTTCTGATATCTGCTCAAGCAACGACCTAATTTATTCTCCTAGGAAACAATAAACATATGAGCAAATAAAATACCTCATCTACAACAGCATAATGTGCCATATCTAACTTGACAATCTCATAGAAGCCAACCCGCAGAATCTGAGAATATACGAAGTACTAAGATTAGTAATCAGGTAACCAAAGAGTACAAGACCCCAAAATAAAGGATGATTACAGTGGGCAACTTTCTGCGTTTTCATTCGACAATTTTCATGGTTTTACCAACAAAATCTTTATTGAATTGCAGTGAACTATGTGAGAGCCATAATTAAAATTGTTCTTCTCTATCCCTTTTATTTGTATAATTTTTTCATATAATTGATGACCAATGTAAACATGCTCATTTTCATATAATTGATGACTAATGTAAACATGCTCATAAGAAGTACAGAGCCTTAAATCACCTGTAACAGTAGCGGTTCCATGCTAGATATATCTTTATCGTGACTTATTGAACTAATCAAATGATCAAGATATCTTCTCCAACGGATTGTGCCCCCTACAATGTCTGTAACCTTTATAGGTTGAAAAATAAAACAAGAAAAAAAAAATCAACTCAGTGATTCATGAGTGCTGCAGGACAAAAAAGGAAGCTGATGGGTCCACGCTTATGTAACTGTTTTGGGTAGGTTTCAAAATAATTGACCTAGTTTCAGTCTAATTAATAAATAGTATTCAATGAACTCTGGACTTTGCATGTCAAGAGAAGAGAAGTTGGGTTGGGGGGGGGGGGGGGGAGAGAGAGATTGTAGGGGACAAAATATATCTATATATATATGTATATATACACACACCAGGAAGGTTAGAAAGCAAACCAAAACAAATGTTGGGGACAACAAAGAAAATATGAACAGTATGAAAACCAGAGAATGAAGTGAAAGTTATAACCAGCCTGAGATCTTGATCATTTAATTCCCGGGTGCGAAACCCAAGCGTTCTTTCAACATATGCCATCTCGTTCTCACCCGAACCTTTCCCTTTCTCATTGAGAAGGTCAGCAAAAGCACCCCCAAGCTCTATCCTCATCAACCTAACCGCTGACACTACATGGGAAATAAAATTAAAAAAGGATGAACACCAATAAACAAATGACAATCTCCTTAAGCAGCGAGACGTTTACTGAATAGTACAACCCAGTGGTATCAGAGCACAGACAAATAGAGAGAAAGACAAGTATACCTGCTCGGTGAGGAGAAACCTCGAAATTCAGCTTCTGGGTTTTAAGCAAGCGATTGGCAGAACCTGAAGTGCAGTCAATTTCAGTAGTAGTAAGCTAAAGTAGCGGCGAAGCAGAAATTTTCAGTGAAATTATCATTCTCATTCACTAAATAGAACCTAGAATCCGAAACCATGTTGAATGGCGTTTATATCGAACTCAAGTTACCTTTTCTAGTTGTGGAAATGGATATCTTTGACCGGCGGGTTGTCTCGACAAGCTTCAGGGGCTTAGAAGAAGAAGCTGAAATTTTGTGGGACTCTGCAGGCAAAGAAAGGCCTAGGTATAGCAATTGCGCCATTGATGCTTAGCTTCTATCGTCTCGTCTCCAATGTTGATGGCATGGACAATTTAGTTATGGGTCGCCGGTGATGCTTGTGTAACTTCAGTTTTGATTCTGCTGGGAGTTTTTTTTTTTTTTAAATAATCGTTAATTTCTTTAAACCACTGCATAATTTTGAAGATAAAGTTACCATATTTTTATTTGGGTCCATTTCTTGAGGAGGTTTTCTCATATTCGCAAATTTTTCATATAAAAAAAAAAGAAGTAATACAAAGAAAATAACACAGTAGGTGAAGCTTAATAAATCTTATTTATATGCACATCATATTTATTGTGTCATTTTCTTTTTTATATGAGATATTTTTGGATATGATAGAACGCGGACTAGTTAATTTCACTTTGGATTATGATATTTTATTATTTTAAATTTTGCTTTTACAATATCATCAAAACCTTTAATTTTTCCTTAACTATTATGCACAAAGAAAAAAGACATTCAAATAGGTGTTCAATCTCCTCCCTCTAAGCTTGAATTAGTTTGAATCTATAAAGAATTCAGATATTAAGTTCAACGTTATTAATAAAAAATTCATATATTACGTTCAACTTTATTAATAAAGAATTCATATATTTAGTTCAACTTTATTAAGTTTTTGGACAAATCTACTTATGTAATGGCCAATTACACAAATATGTGTGTCTTGGGAGTTTATTTGTCAAATTTTAGAATTGATGAAATAAATTGCACAATCCTATCAAATAAAAAGTGTTTTGTATATTTTAGCCTTTATATTTTATAGCTTAATTATTATTTTGATCCCTTAGTTTATTTATTTGTTTTAATTTTATTTTTTAACTTTTTTTTCTTTCAATTTAGTTGTTTATCTTTTAATTTGTATCCTACGTTCTTTAATTCTATTTAGTGTTTTAAAACTATCTTTTTTTTTTTTTGTCTTGTAAAATGATCTTTTGACTTTTTTAGTGTTCCAAAATGATTTTTAATAAATGTAATAAAAAAGGACATATATGATGTAAATTGAAAGTTAAAAGATTAAATTGAAATTGAACTAAATTAATAAACTAAATTAAGATAAATAAGTAAGTTAAGGGAACAAATGATGGCTAAGCCTTATTTTATTTAATTAAGGAACACCATTTTTTTCTTTTTGCTTTGAGAAATTTATGAATGAATTTTGTGATGATGACATTGCTTTTTCCATCCAAAAGAAACAAAACAAAAGAAAAGGATTCTCTGCTGCTTTATTCACTGGAAAGTCACATAAGCAGATGCTTAGAAGTCTAGAACTGAATCAGAAGAGCAAAGAAGATACACTGAATATTGATAGTTTTTAGAAATCTCTTACACTTTACACAAAATTAAAAAGGTAAATTTATAAGTTGGTCCATTGATTATCAGTTCACTTAGCTATTGTCCTAGTAAGTGAAAGTAATAAATTCTTTGTATATTAGTTCTTTTTAAATAATTTAAAAATGTTGAACGATAAACCTGTAACAAATCTATTATTTTTATAAATTAAATTTTGTATTTAATAATTTTTTAAATTAAGCTAAATAGATTAAATAATTTAGAAAAATTTATTATTTTACTCAAATTAAAATATAATCTACAATTGGTGCTGTGAAATAACAGTATCATTATTTGCTAGATTTTAATTAAAAAAATACAGCCCAAAATTAATGCCGTAAAAAATTAAGTTGATAGTTTGTCATTTAATATATATATATATATATATATATATATATATCAATGATGAATGTCGGAGACTGGCTCTATTCCAGACTAACTTGAACAAATAAGATCTCCCCCCCCCCCCCCCCCAAAAAAAAAACACCAGACGCACACACAGACACACAGGTATATAAACTGTCTATGGTAGAGGTAAATGATGCTTGTATTGGGTTTGCTTAGTCAAAAGTTCAAATTAAGCTCAATTTATTTATTAGATAAATGAGTTAAAACAATATATTAAGTTGATTTATTTAGAAGAGACAAACTTGAAGATTTGATACTTAGCTCATCAAACTTGGGAATAGCTCAATTATTAATAAAGTGTTGCTTTCTTATATAAATATATCGCATCCATATATGATTTTATTCAAGATTATAGATAAATACAACAAATTATGTATCATTCGAACATTTATAATATATATTTGGCTTGGTTCTTTTAACTTATCTATTTGTTTTGAGTTGATTTCTTAAACTCTATTTTATTTCAATTTAATTCTTTAACTTTTAATTTGTATTGTATTGATACTTTTTAGTTATATCTATCAACTATCATTTTTTAATACTAATTTTTTTTTAAAAGAACCATTTTGAAACATTAAATAAAAGTTAAAATATTATTTTAAAATATTAAATAAAATTAAAAAAAATGAATATAATAGGCATTAACAATTAAATGTTTAAATTGAAATAAATAAGTTAATAACTAAAATGATAGTTAAACCTATATACATTTATAAAATTATTTAACGCACACAAGTATATAATACAAAAGTTCATAATTTTCATTCAGTTTTATTTTATACATATATATATATATATATATCATTGTTCATGAATTTTTTGGGTTTAGCTCATTTATTTATTAAAAAGTTGAGCCTAATCACAGATTTTTATTTGATTGAAATTCGTAATTGTATTCCGGTTCATTTTATTTTAAGTGAATAAGTTTTTATCATATTAAAATGCAGCTCAGCTCAACTTGTTCATAGCTCTAGTTTGCGTGACAATAAATACTATATAGTATGAGATGCTTGCACAATATATGATCAACATTTTAGTACAAACTTCTTTCATCCCACATTTCATTTGCATGTAAATCCCAATTTCCAACGTTGGTTGGCTTTGAAGGAAATTTAGTTACCCGACACTACATTCCCACTTCAGTCCATTAAATGCTTACGTGGATATGAGGGAATATAATCATTCAAAATAGCAACAATAACGCTTAAGCAAGTCAAACATGATTACAAATTTTGGTTTGACCATTGCTCAAGCTTTTATTCAGGTTCACTTTATTTTAAATGGATAAGCTTCATTATGTTCAAATTTGATTCTACTTGACTCATTTACAATCTAATCTACAATATGAAAAATACGTCTCTATGATATGTTTGTACAATTAAAGGTGTCAAAACAAGCTAGGTCTTATAGGTCGAAGTTTTTGGGGAGAATCACAGCAATGGACAAAGCAGGACAATGAAGAGGGAGAGAAAGAGAAAGATGACAAAATGACGATAACTAGTATTAAGATACTTGAAGAGATAAAAATATAATGGCTAGATAAAATAAATACTGTTAGGCTTAGTGTGTATTTTGTATGCCTTATGTAATAACTAAAAAATAGAAATAGAAATACATATATAATAAAATAAACAAATAATGTTATAATTCTTTTTTTTTTCTTATTTCTTCATAAATGAATCCCCTCATGTTCAATATTCTCATTTTCCCTCATGTTACTCTAAAAACTTGCTTCTTCTTTTTTTTCTTTTTAACTTAGAATGATCCTCTCATTAGAGAGAACATGAGAAACATGAATATTATAAACATGAGAGAATCTAGATCTTATATCTTCTTTCATTCTTCTCATCCTCATGGCACCTCCTTCTATTTTGTGTGCTTTGCTCGACATTCCCCATCCTCTATGAGCTTCAACCATGCGAGCCACCAGCCATCATTAGCTGAAAATCTAGTGCCACTCATGATAAAAGACAGCGATGAGCCTCCCCAACAGTTGATTGTCGCAAGTTGGTTTGAGATGAAGGTTGAAGGTGTCCACTAGTAATGGTGAGCTTCGTACCACCTTGATTTTGTTCTTTTCCCCCATTTTGCTACCAATTTCCTCCGTATTTACCTTCCTTCTTAATTTTTCGGTCTATATCCACCTTCAATTGGTCACCTCATTGCAGTTCTTATCTTCCCTTTCAAGATGGCCAAAGACAAGCTCTTAGAGTTGGGAATTTGTTTATGTGAGTTCCCAACCATGATATTTAGGAGTCAATCTCCAATTTGTGACTTTTTAAGGTAAACCTTAGATTCAATTTATGGATTAGCATGTAAATGGGAAGATTAGGGTTATGGGTGAATATGTAAGGAAAAGAAAAATATAAATAATAATAAAAATGAGATACATAAAATAAGGTTATGAAGTGCGGCCTTAGTTAATAGCTATTGTTGAGACATATGATTGCTAGGAATTATTGGTTGGGTTATATTATAATTTGGTGAATTTTGATGTTGTTAGGAAGTCTTGCGAGCACTAATGGGAAAGAAATTAATTTTGAAAGAAAGGTAGTATCGTCTTAACATCGGCCTCATCTATGAGTAGGTAATAGCTATGATATGATATAAAAGATTTCCTTATGGTTGTAAGTATATTGTGATGACGGTTTGTATATTGAATCGATTAATTTGTGTAAACCCCAGTAAGGTTGATCTTTGTCTGCTTAGTGTTATTATACTGATTGAATTGGTAATAAAATGAGTTACAGTGAACAATAACTTCAGGTGTTAACTTAACTTCGGTATTCATTCCTGTTTTTGTTGTCGAGATATTATATTGAAACCAAGATATGTTTGTATGGGTTGATGATAGTACAAGGAACTTGAATAAATATAAGGGATTACTGTGTGGTTGGATAACATTAAATATTGTACAAGGAGAATTACAAGTGTGATTTCATAAAGCACATTTCAAGCTAGTTATACACTTCAGATTAAATTAATCATAATCCTATTCCATAGAAATTGATTTCACTTATATATGTATACATATAATTGTATAAGTTAAATTCTCTTGTTGTGCCTATTAGCAAAATTAAATTGAACATTATTACTATTATTGTTATTATTATTACATTTGGTTAATTATCTATTTATTTAGTCCTATACCTATTTATTTATTTAATCACTTAATTCCTTCATTATGCCTGCACTAATTAATCCGCAACCTATTTTCTTGTTTAATTATTTGATTGTTTCATTAATAAATTACTTATTTAGTTATTCCCATACATGTGTGTTAGTTTAAATATTATAAGCACATGATTTGTCATTATATGTTGTTATTCTTTGCTTGGCTTTTACCACGATGTAGATTCATAATGGATTCTGCAAAAATTGATTGAGTCTATGACTTGGTTATACCTAGACAATGAAATATGATTTTGGTGAAAAAGAGTTGCCCGTTAGGTGTAACTACTTGTGTGTGGGTAAGGAGCTATTAATGAGGTGAAGCTACCTCCAAAGATTTACATCATGACTAGCTAAAAATAGGTGGAAAAGGATATGTCCATTAGGTGTAGCCATCCATGTTAGGGTAAGGACTGCCAACGAAGTATAGCCACCACCAATGAGGATAAATTTGAAATTTTTATATAGTACTTCTATGTCAAGAACTTAAATTCACAATGAGCATTTTATGTAAGTGTTTTGTGTTATCTAGTTTACTTTAGTCATTACTAGTGTATCTTCAATTATTGTAGTTGTTATCTGTTCGCTGAGTTTCAACTCATTCTTTTAATTTTAACTTTTTAGATAGTGTTGTTGGACTTGACCCACCTCCCTCATCTTAGGCTCATAGGTGTTGTGGTAGTGAGCCTTATCCTTTTTGAACCGCGGGGACACAATTATTTGGTTGTAATGAGTTTTTGAATGTTAAATGTAAAGCATTCTAGATGTAGTTCCGCTGGACATAGGTAAGATCCTTTCCGCTTCCCTTGTTTTTGTCCTTTTTATTATTTTGATTGTTGAGGATTGAGAGTGGGGCTTTTTCTTGCTATATTGCTGATTTTTGGATGTTTATAGAAATTTGGAGATGTCCAATTTAGGAGATATTGTCAAATTTTCTACAAAAAATAAGCCAAGGGTATTTGTTTAAATATATGTAATGAAATTGAATTTTTTTTTATGAAATTGTGTCTTATGATAAACCATTCCAAGGCCCTGCCTAATTAGAATTTGTATTAGTTAGGCATATTGATAGGAGCCTCACCAGTTTCTCCGTGCTAGTCACTCCCTTTTGTTTGAAGACATGACACCTTATAACCTCTTCCTAGGGTGGTATTTATGACGAGGGTCTTTATTTATAAGTTTTATGAGAGATAAGCTAATAATGATGATTAGATTAAATTATCTAGTGAAGCTGTAAAAGTCATTTGAATAGTTGGCTTGTTATGTTTGACATATTTTGTTTAAAACAACTTGGACAACTTATTATATCAATTTTTTAAATAAAGCTTAATAAATAGTAGTTGTTTAGGGATTTAGACATTATAGAATTAAGGTGGACTAATTTGAACTTTTCAATTTGACTTAAGGCCAAGATTGATGACACATCATTGTTTTAGATTTGAGGTTTTTGAAGCCATAGAAGGTTCATATTTTGACATGTTCTTCATTTGAAAATTAATAAAACCCAAGGTCCAAAGGACTTGTTATTTTATTTCAAAAGCTTCTCGTGACTTGGTTTTGAGTTTGAGATCTTAACCTTTATCATGTTTTCTTTCTCATATAGTTGGTTGAGGATGGATCATCCTTCAATGGGTTGGGGCGGGAAAGGCGTGCTCCCATTGACCTTCTTGTAGTCTTAATGGAGAAAGAGTGGGGTCAAAGTTTTTGTTATTGCTTTTTATGTAGAATAAGTTAGGGGACACATCTTTACCCTACATTAGAGAGCATTTTTTGTTGGTGTGCATACTTAGGGCCATGGCCTCATTGTTATTATAATGCAAACACTCTGTAGATTTTATCAATGTGCAAACTTAAGGCACACATACCAAATAAAACAAATTGTTATCTTAGTCAAAGTGCTTTTTGCAAAATAAACAACTTTGTATTTTATTATCTAATTGCAAGGTATAATGGAGCTATATAAATCGTTTGATCAAGTGGTTGTCATATTGAAGCCATTCTATTTACAACAATTTGCTATGTCAATTCTTTGAATGAAATTTGATGAATGATGACTGTTGAGTGATTAGGACTTTTTAAAATCACGTCGAATTGAGTTGAACCAATTTGAGCTCTTATAACTATGCCACAACTATAACTCAACTAACTTGTTAGACTTTAAAAACTAATTAGGACTAGGTTTAAAAATAAAAGCAACCCATCTTTAATTTAAGCTTTTTTATCCACCCTATTTAGCCCTAGGGCTAAATTGCATTAGAGTTGAGTTAAGCTAACTTTTTTTTTTGGACTTAAATAGCTAAATCTATCTTTAATTTTCTAATTCCACTCTTTTTTTTGGGTCATTTTACAAAATTTTTGTAATAATAATAATAATAATAATAAATGTTAGGAAACCCAAGTATCATTTTTAAAACAAAATAGATATAAAATATAATTTGACTAGACTTCAAAAAGATATCAATAAAATTTATATTAAAAAAATGTTTGTTCATAATTTCATAGTATTATGTCAAGAAAAATATTAAAATAGTAATAGTTAGTTTATGACTTTATAATAAAAGGTTATTAGAGATTCTATATATTAACAAAAAAATAAATTATGGGGACCAGTTTTAGCCCAGTAAAGTTGGGTCATGCTAAAAAAATTAAATTTGTATTCAAATAAAACTTATTCAACTTGAACATAAAATCTTAAAATTTAAGTGAGATAGGATTGAATTGGACAATACCAATTTATATCAACAGATCTATGTAGTGTATGATTAAGGTTCATTCTTTTCTCCTAAAAAATTTCAGTATATTTCATCCCTACATTTTTATTTGCATGCAAATCCCAATTCTCATCATAGGCAGGCTTTAAAGAAAATTAATGTCCTTTTTTTTTTTCAAATACATTTATCAATCCAAGTTCCAAGATTGCATTCCCGCCGCAATCCATGAAATGCTTCGGAGGACGTGGGAGAATGTAATCATTTCTTAAAAAAAAATTAAAAAAATTAAAAAATATCTATGACTATATTGTAAAAAAGTTTATTTTGTAAAAGACAAAGCTTCAATAAAATGTTTAGAAATCTATTATCATAAGTGAATTTTTTTTATACGTCAACATCATATAATTAAATATTTATTTTTTGATTTCACATATCATGTACTTATTAAATAGTTAAATTACAAATGCATATATAATTTTACTTAAATTGCATTTTTTTAAAGTTCTGTCTAATATTTTTGTGGAAATTATAACATAATAATTATAATAAAAAAATATAAGAAAATGTTGAAAAAAAAACCATAAACATATCTAAATTCTAAATTCATATAAACTGATATGCACCGGCAGCCCACCTAAGAAAGCCCCAAGGCACCGCCCTTCCCAAGAAAAGAAAATTAAAGCGCCGTCGATTATCACCGTTTGCCAGCTCATGAATTCCGTTATTTATTAACCCTCCTCGATATCTGTCTCCGGCACTGCTGTCTCTGGATTAAACGGCAGATTCCTATCTTTCCGTTTCCGTTTAAGAATAATGACGTTTGGGAGAACAAAAAAACTAAAAAGGAGATAACGGCGTTTCCATAAAACCGTTCAACACTGCAAAACTTCGTCAGGACAGGCCCATTTTTGGCCCAAACTTGCACAAGGTATTTATCATCTGTCACAGCGCCTTTCTCTCTCTGAATTTTCTTCCTGTTTCCTTTTATATATTGCCATTTTGCAATCCTTTTTCCTTCACCGGAAAAGCTTCTCTCTCCAGGATTGATGTCGGTATGTGGAATTTTTTTTCTCTCTATTTTTTTCGCTCTTCTGTTGAATATGTATTAATATGTTGGTATGATTTCCTTTCTGATTATTGCCATTTGTATTGTTCCGTTGCATACGATTTCTGATCCAAGATTCATGCTTCATTTTTTGAATAGCTTTCTTAGATTTTTCATTCTATATTTATGATGCCTTTTCATTTAAATGATGTTTTGATTTATTTATAGGTTCGATATGTTTATTTTTCATTTCTGGATTTTCGTGATATGATCCTTCTTCCATTATTTGAATTTTAGTTTGACGACGTTTATGATTAGCTTTAAATTATAATTTTTTACTTGGTGGGGATGCGTTGAATATGTAGCTTCTTCGATTGTCGAAGCCTTTCTTATTTCCGAACTAAATTTCTTATGATATCCGTGTTGTAACATAATCATGTATTTGATAGAACAAGCTCATGGTATCAAATTCTCCTCAATGCTTAAGATTTTTCAATATTTTGTTTATTGGTTATGATACTCTTGAGAAGTTGTATTGGTTTGTTCGAGGGACTCCATTGTGATAAGAGTTTTGATATAATATTCTAATATAAAAATATGGAAGATTATGCTTTCTACTGATTAGCAAGTTTACCACGTTTTGAATATATTTTTCTGAATTGAAAATATGAAGTGACAAACAAATTATTCTTGGGATGCTGCTCTTCAGCATATAGAAGTCAAATTAATAGGTTAGATACTGTGGTTCATTATTGTTATTTCATGTTAGATGGGACTTGAGGTTTATGGAAGTCAATTTAAATATTCAATTTAATTTTAAGATTTTATTCCTAGGGTGTTATAGTTGTTTTTATTGTCACAATTTTGGGAAAAATTTCCTCTTTTCTAGTTTGGACTTTGGACTTCGAGATTTTTGTGCTAATTGTCTCCTCTTCCTTATTTCTGGGTGAACTCTAGAGTTCTTATCTGTTCTATTTGGGTTCAACATAGTTTTTTTTCCTACTGCTGCATTCATAGCTTTGTTGTCTTTAAAATGTAAAAATGGAAAAAAAGAAAGAAAATTGTGGTTCTGATGTGTCAACTTTACTTTGCTTGCTTAAAACTAAAATATCAGTTGGAGTAAGCATTTCTCTGGTTGGTTTGTTCATTTGTTTACTAAAATTCTAGAATCTCTGTACCAGGATTTACGGTCTGAGATAAGTTTTTTAAGAGTTGTTCTGAACTGACAAGGAGGGTTGCTTTAATTTGGACATCATTGAATGAGTCATCTCGATTTTGTTAATTAGCTTCATTTTTCTGTGTTAGTGGTTTTCAAAATGTGTTGAAGTGGCTAGACAGTCTTTTCTTTTTTGTAGTTTCAACTCAAGGGGGTTATTGAGAGTGGAATTTTGTAGGATAATACTTTGAAAATGTGTGGCCATGCTGTTATGTAAAATTTGTGAGATGTTTGTAGCTCTAGAGCAAACATTTAATTGTCCTTGGCTTAGTTCACCATTCATCAAAAGTGTGTAGGATTCTCATGCAGTTGTTTTTGTTTTATTAAAAAAAAAAAAACTCAGTTGGCATTTGGCGTACTGTGCAAAAATCTTGGCTAAGATCTTTGTTTTAGATAACAGAATCATCACTCGGATTATGGTAGGAAACTACATGATCAAAGATTTCATATCCTGAGTATATTGGAAAAATTTTAATCCATTCCTCATTGGAATAGAATAACTAAATGTAGCTTGCTGTGTAAGTTTTCATCTTTCTATGAATAAATCTTACGTTCAATAGTTGATTATGATTGTAATGACGTTGACACACCCTGCAGAGAATTTAATGGTGATAACTTTTGTTTTATGTAAAATTCTCCTTCCATGAATTGTTAAGGAAGCTGATTGTTTTAAGCATATAGTTACACAAGTTTAGTCCTTTTTATTTGGTTTGTGGCCTTTAACATTACTAGTTCTTTGCTGTTTTGCTCATATTTAGTTATTTTAGTACTTTCAAGATCCTAATCGGACAGCAGTTTTCCTTGCCAATAATAATTATTTCTAAAAAGTTTCTAATTTATCAAGTGCGTAAGCATAATTAGGATTTCTGTTCTACTTTTGGAGTCTGTAATTTTAACATTTACTAATCTGATTATTCCACAGGAAAAGGGTCGGCCACTACCAAAATTTGGTGAATGGGATGTTAATGATCCTGCATCAGCCGAAGGGTTCACAGTGATCTTTAACAAGGCTAGGGATGAGAAAAAGACAGGTGGGAAACCTGAGTCGCCAGGAAAGGCTGATCCTCAAACCAGGCCTGCAATAGATCCTGGCAAAACTCAGAGTGTAAGATGTTCTTCTTTGATTCTCACTTTCTCAACAAACAACCGTCACACACTAACACAACATATTGAGGTTTTATTCTTCTAAGCGTATGTTGTTGAACCTATTCAAGTTATTGAACAAGATATATTGTGTCCTGTTGAAGAGGCCGTTTTAGTTAGATGAAATGATTTAAGCTTAGATGAATGCTGATTGTGTTATTTATTTATATGTTGGTTTGTATGTATGCATGCGTGTATTTGAGAAACAAGATAGTGGTCGAAGTGATCTATTGTATATTTTGACAGAGAAGATAGTCAGGACCCAAGCCTTTGCCAACTGGATCCAAGACCTGATGTTGAAACAGTGATCTATATAGGTTATAATCTCTACTGTTTTTTTCGTTGGTACAGTTCATGACTACAGTAGATCTCTATGCTTTTACAACTTTATTGAGGATCGCCTCCAGGATTTTGTTGCATTTGAATTTAAGATATAATTTCATCCCCTATAATGATCTGGTTAGGATGAAGGTGAAACGGTTAGTGTCAAAATCCATAAGAAAAGGAGAAAAGACGGTTTTGTCTGGTGAACCTACTATTTTTGTCTCTCTGTTTGGCTGATCTAGCTCACGGGTCACTTGTTTTACCTTACTATGAAACTCCCCCCATTCTCTCTCTCTTTAACTGATAGTCGTGCATGCTTCCTTCTGTTATCCTTGCCTTTCTTTTGTTCTTCCTTTTCTTGGGGGAGGGGCGGGGATGATCTTTTTTCTTTATTGCAGTTGATTTTGCTAGAGTTTAGATGATGAACTGAAAAAAAAGTAATTATTAAACAGGCTGCATGTACTCACCTTTTCTCCCCTTTGGATGATTCTCTTGATTTTCAGAAAAAATGGTTCTGCTGCATGCAACCTCCCGCGGAGTCATAGCAATGGTTGCTCTGGTGTAAAAAGCTTGAACAGAAGAAAATATTTATGCGTAACTAGCTCCACCCCTAAATTATCTCAAAGATAGGAACTGTAGATCCATAAGTGAATTCTGCTGGAGTTTAGATTACGTGCTGTATTACTGGGTTGCAATTGGGGGGAGCAAAGAAGACAGACAATTATATGTATCAATGTGTATCAATGTTGTGGTTTATGTTGAAGCCCAGATTGGTTACTGTTTTGCCTCGTCTTGTGCCGAGCTATAGAGAGCTCTTTACCTGTCACCTCGTATTGTTGTATTATTAAGCGAGATTTTATTTTATTTTATGAACTGATTCTATTCCCTTCGTTTTGTTGCCTGGATAAAGCTTACAATTTCTTATCTTCTTTCTGTCATTATTGGTTGTTATTAGCTGGCTGTCCTTTCCCAGTTCAGACTCGGATTTCAAACTGGGGAAATAGATTTTTTTGGGTCAAAAATTAAGTGGATATATTTTTTTTCAAATTAAAATAAATTGATGAAGTGGTTAAAAAAAATTTATTTGGGGCCAAGAATACTGCCTCTGATGCGCGTATGTACTTATTTTTCGCTTTGGTATTTAACAACCGGAATTATTGATTCTCGCTTGGACGAATTGGATAGGTGCATAGGTACTGAACACTTAGAATCTTTTGGGCCTTGCTAGAAGAACAAGTAAAATATAAAAACCATGGGCCTACGTTGACTAGTGGATTCTTCCCGGTTCTACTTCAATCTACATTAAATATTTCAAGAAATTACTACCCACTTTTCCGATACCGGCACACCTCAAATAAGCCTTAAATTGAATTGTAAATTAATATCAAGAGAAAATATCCCCATGACTGAAAATAACTAAAAAAAAAAAGAAAAAGCGCAGGGCTACAGTATACAATTTTCCATTTCTAGATAAAGAACATGGCAAATGCATTCATACATATTGAAATAATATATATTTCACTATAACATTACAACATTGCCCAAAATGACATAATTTAAATCTATAACGTTCCTATTAATATATAATAATTAGAGGCTGCTTGTTAAGGCAAGGCAATGAAAAAAACTTTTGCACTTATAGGCTGTTTGGTACGCATAGTAGAAATAAATAGAATGGAAAATATAATTAAAAAAAAGATAATTTTGAGAATAAAAAATAATTTTCATATCTCTACTTTAAAATAGTAAAAGAAAAATAAATATTTGAATTATGATTACAAAAATATAATAGAGATTGCATAAAATTAATTAAAAAAAAAAACCTTTCATAACCTGTAACCAAATGAGGCGTTACAGCAGCTGTTAATTTAAGAGTAAAAGAGGTTGGCAAGCTTCCCTTGTCCTTCCTGGTAAATTGATGAAAACCAAAAACCCACTGAGAAGAACTCGCAATTTTTTTTCCGAAACCTTCACTTAAAGCTGCTTCTTTCAAAATGCCAAGGAAACAAAAACAAATTGAGCAAACAAGTGTTGCTAGTAAAGTGAGCATTGGGGAAGAGGTTCCAAACTCAATTATTTCTTCCTCAAAGGGTTGAGAAACATGTTCTTCCACTACCTTAGCTCAGATTGTGAAACCTGAATCTAAAAACCCTAGAGACTTCAAGATGGTATCTATGGAAGCAAAAAGGTCAGAGCTTGTTCTCTTGTATAACCTTATCCTAAGGTCATTCCACCAACCTTGCATTGTGCCTCCTAACCACAAGATTACTCAAAAAAGCAGAAAGTACTTTCGCCAGGGATATGCAAAAGCTATGAACCATGGTCTTGACATTTGGTGATGGCGAATCCATCTAAACAAAAATGAGTATACGTTAGCATAAAAAAGAATAATGGCATCGATTGAAAAAAAAAAAGGAATGCTAATAATTTTTATGTGTCTTAAGAGACATTGTATTCCACAGGATATCTTATAATAATTACTTTCATTTTTTCTACATTTTGGAGAGATGTGCACACAGTCTTAGTTGTTTACATTTGATTTTTTTAATTTTAATTTTTAAAATTTTTAATCATCATTTTTTTAGGTTAATAATTAAAACATTATTTTTATTTTACATTTTGTATCTTTTAACATAAAAAAATTAAATTACAAAAAAATGAAACATTTAGATTAAGAAATATACCATCTACAGCAACCGGATCCTCTGTTTTCCAAGATAACAAGCACAACGTGCTTTGCATTTCAATGCACCACTTTATATTAATGAAATGATGCGCTTCATGGAGAGTAAAATGCTGCATGAACCCATAGAAGATCCAGCCATTCATTTGCAACATATGGCCTTCCATCTAGCCGTTCATCTACAACACATATCCATCTACTAAAATTGCATGAAACCATCGTTCTGCACAGCCCTGTTTTATTGAGCAGGAAAGTGACGTTACACGAGCTTCTTTTTCGTCTTCATTTAGTGGCAAACAAATGCAGGTGTGAAGCTTCATAATCAGACAGTTCACATTACCAATAGGTTAATAAGCAACGTTTGCAATATCTTTGAAATTTCAATGTTTATTCTCCATCTTCATTTGCAACGTTTGCATTCAGTTTTATTTATTTTTTTCTGATCAAAAAATAGTATATAAGATGACCCCTAGAAAATATTTGGATTTTATTATTAATTGTAAAGTGGTTATTCAATGGCTAGGTAAGTAAAATAATCTGGCATTTCTTTAAAAGATTCTTATTACATGGTCTTTTAGTTTTTCTCTTGTTATATTATGTAGGCTTCATTATTTATATTAGATTATCCAAACATTGAACATTGTTGTTTTTTCTTCTTGCTAAACAGGAAGTAACAGCTGGAGTTTTCATGCCATTTTTCTAGTGTCCATCTAAGCAATGTGATACAAATAGAAGAAAAGGGAAGATCATCCTTCGATTAAGAGCATACAAAAAAAAAAAGGTATAACCGTGGAACTCTATTTTTTGCATGATCATGTATCTAATATGTGCTAAATTGATTTTTATGCTATTATATTAGAAAAAAACAATGAATTTATGTACTTATTGAAGTTTCCCTTGCTCATTTTTTGCTATTATATTAGATTTTTTTGTGCTAGTTGAACAATGTTAGGTAGCTCCAAGTGATGTGGTTGAATTATCTAGGATTTGTCTTCCTGTACCTTACACTAGCTACAGAGCAATGCGTGCTGCAATTGAATTTTGCTAATAATGTTGAAAAATTATGCATGGAATGATAAAAAAGTTTTAGCGACAACAACATTCACAATACTAGGAATCAATCTTAGCAACATTCACAATACTAGGTTTGCATTATTCAATCTCTTCTATTTTGCGACAGCTGCGAAATTAAAAACCTTATCCCTAAACTAACATTTATCAGCTGATTAGACAAATTCTAGACAAGTTCCTGTAGCAAAGCAAAAGAAGTTGCTCCAATTTAAGAGGGCACACCACTAATTCAATCAAACCACTTATTCAATAGATCAAAATATGGGTTGCTTGAAAAACAATATCAAATCAAATTTTGAATAAAAATCTGGGACTGGGTTGCTTGAAAAACAACATCAAATCAGAGTGAGCTTCGGTTCCTTATCTTTGAGGTTTCATTATCTCCTTCCTTCTTAAATTACTTAAATTTTTCTCGAGATAAATAGAGGTCTACCTTCAGCCTGCGACCCATCACAGCACAACAGCCTCAACTTTCCTCCCTTCGTTCGTCTCAACCACCAGCGCAGCAGCCAACAACAACAGCATACACCACCAGCAACAGTGTAGTAACATTTTCGTTCACAAAGATAAATCAGCAATTTCACATTTGGGGCTCCTTCGTTCTTGCCACATTGTTGTTGACTTGGTTTTGAGGTTTCCTCTGTAGTTGGGTAATGGATTTGGAGAAGGCTAGGATAGCGCTGAAAAGGCACTTCACAGTGATGAAAAAGTAGAGCCCAACGCGTGAAAGGAGAAAAAAAATGGACGGTTAGATTGTGCTATAAATGAACGGTTGATTTCTTTGGCTCAAGCGACGTTGTTTCCTCTGCAAAGTACATCTTGCTTGTCATTGTGCCAAGTAGAGAATCCGGACCATCCACATCTTAAGAAAAGTGCAAAGAATTAGTGCATGTTTGATTTAACTTCTATTTCCTCCAAACGTGGTTTGGCCAGAAATAAAAAAACTTTGCTTTTGTATAAAGTGGTTGCTAAAACGTGGTTTCCTCTTTGTCAAATGCGGAGCCAAACAGACGCTTAGTGTGCATAATAATTTACTTTTCTCTCCAGTGTCACTTTGAAGAATCAAAGTGGAATTACTTAAAGAGAAAATTAAAATGAATTTCATCTGGCGTCATTCTAGAATATACATTAAATCTACAATACCTGAATAAAATTAACTCAAAAACACAAGCAATGAAACCCTTTATCTTAAATATGAGCCAGTTTCAGAGAAGACAATATTTAGGTTACTAAAGTTCCTTAAAACATAACATGGAGAAAAACTCAAGTTAAAGAGGCAAGTATGTGATTCACACACCATGTTTTTATTTGATAAATTAGATAGTGAGAATATTTTTTTTTAAAATGAAAAAACCTACATTAAAATTTTATATTTTTAGAGATATATGTATATGTATGTCTCTACGGAAGGGTCATTTAGGGTAGTTTATCTAACTATTCATCTTATTGACGAAAAGAGTGGGATTTTTTTAAGGCAAATGTTATTATTCATAAAAATGTTTTAAATACGTACCAAGGCAAAGTATTATACTTACATCCTACACTTTGCATAAAAAATGGACTCTGTGGCATCAATCTCTTTTTTCCTCTTTTACAATAATTTTTTTATACAAATTTCTTGAAAGCCTACTTGAAGTCTGTGTCCCACATTCAACAATCACAGTGACAAGATGGGCTATCACCATGACAGGATGTGACATGAATATTAAAAAAAATTATCTTTTAACAATGCACTTTTCCACCGATCATAATAATTAACACTTTTTTTATTTAATTTTTATGTTGTTTATAACGTACCTGCTACACCAATTATTATTATTATTTTTAAAAGTATTCATATTTTTACTTAATATTTTAAAAAAATTACCTAATTTAATTAAATAAAATACTTTTTTTAACTTTTACTTATATAATATAACAAGTGTTAAATTAAAATATATATTATCGCAAGACTCGTTTAATTTTTAAAAAATTACATCAAACTCATTTGAAGTAATAAATTACTTAAAAAAAATTATTAAGTGAGCCAGTTAAAATAAGTACTCTCTCTTACCTTTATTTATATAAATATAGTTAATAAGTATTAAACTAAAAATGCACTGCCATGATTTAATTAACTTATTTAAAGATGTCTTTTATGTTAGTTTACTTTTTTAAATAATACTAAAATATTTTTTAAAACATCAGCTAAGAATACGAGGACTTAATTGGTGTACAGGCTACACTAAAACGAACGTATAAGTTTTAAATAAAAAAGTGTCAATTCTCATGATTGATAGAAGAGCAATATAATTAGAGTATACGAGTCAATATATTATGGCAGTGCATAATTTAAAAAATGATTTTTTTAATATGTATGTCACAACCTATCATGCTGATAGGTTCATCTGGTCACTATGACAGTTGAAAGTCAGATATACAGTTTTGACTTTCAAGCAAATTGAATATGTGAATCTCAATATGAAAAAATTGAAAATAAAAGTAAAAATAAAATCTGTGCCATAAATTTTGATTTTTGTGAAGATACAGGTATAATACTTTGATTTGGTATGGATTTGAAACATTTTTATGAACAGTAACATTCGCATAAAAAAACCAAAAAGTAGTGTAATTAACACATTTTATGACGTTATATATTTCTGAAAACAAAGAAATATGTTTAACAGAGATAAATGGTATAATTGATTGAAAGATATAAATGGTATAAAGATGATTTTTTTTATTTTTATTTTTTTTAAAATAAATTAAAAAATAAAATAATAAATATTACATAAATTATATAAAAAAATATATTCACGATTCCGCAAATCAAACAAGAGTCAGAAGGTAACGATGATGGAGTAAAGAGTTAGAAAGCAATTCGGGGCCCAAAGTTGAAGTATAGCAATATTCAATTTGGAGGCCTAAACTGATATTTCCATAAGCAGACCAAGCTGGACTGTACGTAAGAAAGCAAAATTTGAAAGCCACATCCAGACCATCTCTTACGTTGAACTAGGGTTTCTGGCAAGGTGGTTGGAGCTAAACCTAAGAAAGTTTTCCTTGGTAGGTTATAGTACCCTGATTTCCAGCTTTTACGCCGTCTAGATAGCCCTTGGATCACATCCTCCACTGCACACTCATATAGTAAGCCCATCTGCAATCGATTTCCATGAATATCAAAATAAATCAATTAGTCATTTAGTGATATAATCACTTTGATTTTTTGTGAAAGGAAGGAAAAATACTATTAAAATATAGTGACTTGATTACGGTGATTTAACTGCGATTCTTAAAACTGCTATCAGACTAAGATTTAATCGCGATTAAACTTTATGTTCTAATTGCGGTTTAAGGAATTACAGTTAAAAAGCTATCGTTTAATCATGTTTCTTCACATCGCAGTCAAACTATTAATAATTTGCCCTAAATTGGACCCCCCTCGCGAAGCCGCTATTTCTTTCCCTCTCTCTCTCAAAGTTTTAGCCCCCGACATAGCCCGCGACCAGGGCCTCCACCAGCCGGAGAAAGCACACCACCGTGATAGACGACGACGACGACCGGTCAACCAACGACCCAGCCGTCCGATAGTCCCTGTTTCATGTTGAAGCTGTTTGGTGAAGATCCATAACTCGAGTGCGATTTCACGACTTTCCACTCGCCGTTTTCATTCCATTTTCCTGATGAATCTGCTCCCTCGCCGCTGGTGACAACCCCCTCCGTTTTCCTGTAAGTTAATCCTCTAATTTTTTTCTTTTAATTTCAAAGAATTTTTTTTTTGTTTGGTTAAGAAACTGAATATGATGTTGGCAGCGGTGTATATAATCATCCTTCATCCATCCCCTTTTTCATCTCTACCTGGCTGTCTGTATCCTAATTTCGTTAAGAAACAGAGAACAATGTTTTTTTTTTTTGGGCTAAGAAACTGAGTATGATGTTAGGTGTGATGTATGAAATCCTCTAATTTTGTTAAGAATGCTTTTTCATCTCTACTTATTATAACTAATATTGAATTTTAATTCTAATAAAATAATTTTATAAATAAAACACATGTATCATAGAAAAATTAATATGAGGAAATAGCAACTCAGTGGCATTAAAAGATTGAAATTCTCAAATTTATTTTGATCATTTAAGTTATAAGATAGTTGAATCTTTTATTATCTACCCAAGTTTGATTGAATAGAAAATGAATTATCTCCATTTTGAATGCCACTTGCACCTTTTTTCCAACAATTTTGAAACATTCGATCCATCCATCAAAATTTGGGCTGTCTAATCGCGTTTGGGTGACGTTTGTTGAAAAAAAAATTTGTAAAGAGATAAAAAATTTTTAATTATGGAAATAAACATTTTAACTATGAATCAAAATTCTAATTGTGAGGACCAAAAATCCTATAACTAGAGTGCAATTGGAGTTTAGCTTTAAGCTAATAGTGGAAAGGACCACCATTGTTAGTGAGTAAATAATATCATCCTAATATTGTTGTTGTTGTTTTTTCTTTTTTCTTTTTATATTGGTATCAAAGTATCCGCTTCTTAGATTTTCCTAGCTATTTCCACAGGATAGGCCCTGATAAATGCTCTTCATTAAAAATTATTAAGTTTGGAATTTGGTATTAATGGGATAATTACTAAAGATTCATTCTTGAGATTAAACTATAATAATGTTGACTAGCTCAAATGATTTTAGTAAAATTTAAGTACTTATTGGATTAAAATGTTGAGCCATCGACAATGTTCAAATGGTAGTCCATTGATAGAAATTTTATAAGGATTCTAATGTGAGCTGTCATTACATAAATTTGTCTTTGTATGTTATTGTACATGTAATTTGAGGAAAATGGAAGGCCCAGAGGGCCATTGACCATACCTTCTATTCCTATTTTCTTCTTGCATTTAAATATTACATTTATATAAGTGTACTTGACTATTTTTTGATTAGGAGGAACTTGATTTCGAAATAAGATAACTAATAACAATAATTGTTAGCTTTTTAGTGCCCCTTAATTAGTCTAAATTTGAGAATATATTCCCTCTTGGTTTCTTTGATGTCATAAAACACTTACCTATTCACTTGATGTATGAAGCAATAATGGGTGGAGTTATACAATATAGGTGAATGTATCCATTTAAGAGATTTTTGTATATACTTAAGAGAAATGTTAAAAATAAGATACACGTTGAAAGATCTATTTGTGAAGCGTAAATACTTAAAGAAACTTCAACTTTATGTTCTTATAACTAGGAGAGCTCCTTAAAATGATGATGGTGGGGAGTGTGATGATCATCCTCCCATCTTTATCTTCAATTATCCTGATCAACCTCATGGAAGAACTACTAGTAACACTTGTCATTCTACTGATAATGAAGTTAATGCTATAACGTTGTATATTCTTCTCAATTGTTTGGAGGTTAAACCTTTCCTAAAGTTAGATTCTTTCTTAGTTTGATTAAATATATAATTATTTCTTCAAATGTAATATTTTAACTATTTGGGGTTAATCTCTTTATAGTATATTACAATTTGTATATTGAGACATTACTTTCCATGAACTCTACCTTATTCAATGAGGCTATTGATAAACATATTTTATTTGAATTTTATGAATGGTTCAAAACTCATGTAAGTTTATCTAAATTTCATAAAAGGAGACTATAAATTTATGAAACTAAACTTCTTATATTATGTATCCATAATGTTTGTTCTTTGATTAGGTTTTAAACCCTCCAAGTAAAACACAAGATGTTTTATTAGTTTCTTTAGCTTGAAGTCTTTTGAGACTTATGCATATATGAGACCAATGGTTTGTTAATGGTTATAAGTTTCCTATAACGTCTTGGGCAAAAAGGAAAAAGACAAACAATAGTGGAGTATGTGTAAAAGGAAATAGACATAGTAAAGTTGAATTCTCATATCATGGTGTGTTAAAGGAGATTATACATTTAGAGTTTATTGGCTTACTAGCTAAGCGATTGACAATATTCTATTGTGATTGGTATGATTCTACCAATCAGGGATTCAAGTTTTCCCTAAATATGGTATTGTGGAGGTTAAAGATAAAAGAACACACAATAGCAATAACCTTTTTGTCTTTGCCCAACAAGTTGATCAAGTATACTTTACACAATATCCAAAATCGATACCCAACAAAAAAAGTTGTCTTGTTGTGATTAGAACGAAAGCAAGGAGTATGATTTATAGCCCTAGTGATGATAATCTAAATGCACCATTTTAGGATGAAAGCAATAGTTCACCTTAGTTAGTTGATGCTAACATTGGTGAGTAAGATCTAAAAGATAACATGGGTTAGAGCGAAGAAGTAAATGGTGTACATATGGGCTCTTTTATTGATGAAATTGGTGAAATTCAAGAAGAAAGCGATGGAATTTTAGAGGAAGAACTATTAGATAGTGACTTATTTGATACTCAATAGGATCTTTCTAGTGATTATTATTTAGTAAGTGATTCATAAATTTTGATATTAACTTGTTATTATTACTTAACAATTCATTTAACTTACATGACTAATACTTACTTCTAAAATGTTTTTTCATTTTTCCTTTCAAATGGAGGACGTAATAAGGGTGAAGGATCTTTTGCAACCAAAAAGAGAAAAGGGAAGTTTGTATGATAGTTTGAGTCAATTTAGATACCATTAGTTGTTGTATAGTATCACCTCTACAATTATCTCCATATGCTGAAACCCCTCTTGGATCAACATTTGCATCATCTTCTTTTTTGTCTCCACATATTCAAACACCACTCGACTCCTTAACTTTCATTGATTCAAAAAGCTTTCCATAGATATTTCGAGTATAGATATGACTGGCTTATCTTCTCATCCTATTAGATATGAGCTAAGGGCACGATTAAGTAATAAATGACTAGTTATTAGACCTCATGTGATTAATGAGTAAGAATCCTTTAAACACATTACTTTTTTTGTATTGTAATTGTTTCATTATTTGTACTTTTGCTATATAACCCTGTCTATTTCGCAAGTTTTATCCATATATTCCACTAGTCACCATACTGTCTCAAATCATCTATTAGTAAATTTGAGTATGAGTTGCTAGCATTTACTAAAGTGTCAGATATTGTGAAGAACTTATTATTTTTAGAGTTTAATATGAGCTAATTTTACAACTTTTTAGGTGTTATAATAACTATAGTTAATATGTTGTTGTTATTATTATTATTATTTATGACATTGGCTTTGTTTGTTTCTAATGCAAAAATGTGTGCTTGAGACTTATGTATTGAGCAACAAATTTACAAGATATGGAGGAAGAAGTGTAGCACTATCATGTATGCATCCTTTAGAGATATTTGCATTGAAAAAATTAAAGGCGTTTGGTTATCTGTAGTAGCCCAAGTTGAGCTAGATGAGTATTGACAATGTGATGAGTTCAAGGTCAAGTCTATATGCAATGAGGCAAATGGGGTTGTAGATATTGAATGATGCCTATATAGAGGTGGACGTGTGCCATTTTTAGAGCATAAGGGAAGGATGATAAGTAATTTTTGAATGTGCTAATTTCATTGGATCAATATTTTGTAATGCTTTAGTTAATGTAATTCTTATGTATTTTATCTAAGTATTGTAGAAAATGAAGTTGGATAGAGAGGTTTAGATCCTAGAAGTATTCAAGAGGATTCAACACAATGAGATAAAAAGGGTTAAGTTGGTAAAAAAGCCTCTGATACTTACGTAAGTCATTTAATTAGTTTGTAAATAAGATTATTACTATAATTTATTTATGTACTTAATAATTTACCCATTCTTTATTGTTACAAAGCCAATATGAGCATATAAAGTAGATTAAGAGTCAGGGTTGGATGACATTGATTCTTTTATATGGTTTAAGGTTGTCGGTAGAAAGAACAAAAGAGGTCTTGCAAATGAGTGTGAGTCAGAGGTTGGTCTTTTTAGTTTTAATGGCACATAGCACTTTGGATATGGCCTTAGTGAGCTCTCATAGATGAAATTGCACTTAGAAGCTTCATTTGAGAAGAAATTAGAGGAGAAACTATCAAAACAAATCCAAATCTATGAGGCAAGTTTTGCTAAAATACAGAAGGCTCATGAGGATAAGATGAAAGCTTTTGTGAAACAAATTATGTTTCACATGAGTATAGAAATTGAAAGAGGTAGCACTTTTTATGATGAACCAGCCCATCCCATGATAATGGTGATGATGATGATGATAATGGGAATGAGGTATTTATGCAACATTATAGATTTATGATTTGTAACTTTGTAATTTTCAATACATATTTGTCTTAATTTTGATGTATTTTTTGATATTTTTAATACATATTTACTAAGTTATGGTTTTGTTATTGTATGACTTTATTGTTAGTTAGTTGAACTTAGGTATTGTGATTTTTTATTGTTTGAATAAGTTGCACTTGCTTAAATTGGGGTCAATGTGCAAAAGTATTGCTAGTAGTAAAAATTTATAGCATTCTAATAGATTTTTTCTATGAGGAAGCTAGAAATGTGAATTTTTTTTCCAGCTTTCCCATGATACAATATTGTGAGAAAGAAATTCTCACAACAAACAATTGCGAGAAATGAGGAAATATTGACCAAATATTCTCACAAAAAATATGTACTTTCTCACAAACTTATATCGTGAGAAATTCTGCAAGAATTTCTCATGATATAAATCTGTGAGAAAAATTTTTTCTCAAAATTTTTCATGAGAAAGTTGAAGAGAAAGTCATAAAAAATTTATAAATGTCAAACCACCTTTTCTCACAAAAGAAAATTTGTAATAAGATTTTCTCATAAATTTTTTTGAGAATTTTAGATTCTTATAATCGTTTTTTTCACATCTTAAAATATGTGAGAATTTTAGTGAGAATGTTTTTTCTTATAGATTTTTTGGTTCTTTTTGACCAAAAAATACAAGAAAATACCTTTTTTCTTAATAATGAAACCGTGATTAGATGTCCACCCAAAACTGTAGTATAACCATAATGCTTTTGTTTGTTAAAGTGAAAATTTTTAGATAAACTGGTTCACAAAAACATATTAGATGAAACCAATGATGGATGGCATATAAACATGTCAAAAAACTTTTTAGTGAAATTTACTTATAATATATTTATATGTTATTTATAATTAGTTTAATCTAATAAGGCAAGTTTTAAATAGAATTTTTAAAGTGATGTCCCCAATCAAATTTTTCCATAAAAAGAAACATGTGGATATCTTTTGGAGTTCATCACTTTTTTTAAAGAAAATTTCACATATCAAGTAACAAATTCTTAGAAATTATACCTAAATTTTTCGTCTTTTTTACCTGATCTACTTAAAAATTTATCTAGAGAAAGAGACCTTCTTTCCCCCTTGGAGTACTGATTTCCTCGTAGAGACCTCTATTGATAATCCTAGATCTTGGTGGATCTCCTTTCTTCCAGGTGCCTAGTATGTTCAGATTAGGCTCTTGAATAGTATGTGCTTGACAGTGCTTTTAACAATTTTATAAACCATCATGCATGATAATTAGTTTTATGAAAATTTATAGAAATTTGATTATTCCTAAATTGCTCTTTTAAAAAATTTATTCATAACTTATCCAAATACTAAAGATATATGATGGTGGCCTTAACGCATCTAAAAATGAAATGGTAAATGCATCTTGAAAATCATCCGTGGGAATCACGTGGAATTTTATCTTTATTTTGCTCATCAAATATTAAGGCAAAAACACCTTATCTATTAAAAATTACATAAAATAATACTTTCGCAAAGCTAAGAGCCTAACTTTAGTGCAAGGCTCTGAAGAGGACACATACACTTAAAGCAATGGATTTAATTGCAACAGAGCTTGGCAATCTTCCCTTGTCCTTCCTAAAGAAAAGGCCTTGGTATATAGGGAAGTTGATGAGAACCAGCAGCCCACATAATAAAACATCATATCTATTAAAAATTACGTAAAATAATACTTTCGCAAAGCTAAGAGCCTAACTAATTAAAATTACATAAAATAATACTTTCGCAAAGATAAGAGCCTAACTTTAGTGCAAGGCTCTGAAGAGGACACATGCACTAAAAGCAAATGCTGTAGATTTAATCGCAACAGAACTGGGCAATCTTCCCTTGTCCTTCCTAAAGAAAAGGCCTTGGTATATAGGGAAGTTGCTGAGAACCAGCAACCCACATAATAAAACCTGCAAGACCATTCTCTCACAGACCCTAATGAGGCCACCTTCACTTATAAGTGCATCCTTTAGCATGCCAAGAAAGCAAAACAAATTGAGCAAAGCGAGAGTAGCTAATAGAGTGAACATAGAAGAAGAGATTCCAAACTCCATAACCTCTTTCTCGTAGCGTTGGGAAGCGTCTTGTTCTGCCACCTTAGCTGTGATTACAAAGCCTGAATCTAAAGGAAACCCCAGAAGTTTCAAGATGGTCTCCAAGAAAGCAAAGAAGAAAGAGCTTGTTCTCTTGTACAGCCACATTCTTTGTTCATTCCACCAACCCTGGATTGTGCCTCCAGAGCTCAAAAACTCCAACAAGCTGTAAGTTTTTTCCCCAAGTATTACATATGCGAAAGGTATGAACCATGGGCTTGACATCTGATACAACAATCCACCAACACAATTTATTTTGGTCATACATTCATTTTTATAAGTGCAAAGTATATATGCTTTTGCTCTAAGAAAATGACATACATATTATTGACATACGCATGTTAGATCTGATCACGGTTTGTATTACATATGTGATAGGTATGAACCATAAGCTTGACATCTGATGATAAAATCCACCAAACACAATTTATTTTGGCCATATGTTCATTGTTAATTTGTTATTGCAAAGTATATATGCATTTACTAAAGAAATTGCCTACATATATACTCATTAGACAAGATCGCGTGTCGGGTGTTTGAAATTTACTTACAAAAGATTGTCAGACTTGAGCCCTTAGAAGAATTTGAAAAAAAAAAGTATTTTATCACTGTGATTTTTTACCTATATAATTAATTTTAGCAATTAACCCCAACATTTAACTATATAACCCATTGCACTTTTCCCCCAACTAACTGTCTATATAATGTTAAAGAGTAAGGGGAATTTGTCAAATAAGGTGGGTTATTTAATTGGTAGTCTCACACAATTCCGTTACACATAATATTCAATTTATCCGGTTGGAGAGAAATTGCAATACGTTAGTTAAATATGGTGATTATTTGCGAAAATTAATTATGAGGGGGAAAACTGCAATTGGAGCAATAAATCAAATCAGGTTATAAAAGAGTAATCTCCCCAAATTTTTTTTGCAAACATTACACCCACTATACAGGCCTAGTTATGATCAGCTTCAATTTTTAAAATGCTTTTACCCATATTTTACCATATCTAGATATCCAAAGCGATAAACTATCTGTTAAAAGGAATTTACAGGACATTCAGCCTGTGTGTTTTTCAGTCTAACAACGAGTAGTAAAAATGAAAAGAAAAGACCTGAAGTGGGGCAAAGCATGCAAACCAGTTAATTAAATTCAAATATATTTGACCCTATTGATCTATACATGTCTCCAAAAGAAAAAAAAATATCATTCAAAGGGTTTTATCTAGTTGAGGGAAGGGAAACTGATAAACTTGGGATGCTAATTGAGCTAAGTGGAGATCATACCTTTGGAAACAAGGAAATGCCCTTGAGGAGACAAAGTGAAGGGATGATGCAGTAATAGAGTGTTGCCAAAGACTTTGGTGCCCAGAAGCAATAGGTGCAGTATGCCATTTGGAGGCCTACACTGATTTTGCCATAAGCATACCAAGCAGGACTGCACTTAGAAAGCAAAATCTGAAAGTAACCCTCACCCCATCTCTTCTGCTGAACAAGTGTTTGGGCCAATGTGGTTGGAGGTATTCCTAAAAATGCCTTCCTAGGTGGATTGTAATACACTGATTTCCATCCTCTGCTCTGTATAACTAAACCTGTCATCACATCCTCCACTGCACACTCATATACTAGTCCCATCTGCCTTCAATTTTTTATTTATTATTAGTAACTGTAAATTATGTTAGAAATTATAATAACACTACTTGTAACATCTACTTATAGTAGCATCTAATACGTGATTATCCTAATTTTTTAAGTAAAAGATTTATTGATAAAAAACTTAAGCTTCATATGTATAAGAAACTAACATCTCGATCTCTATATTAGATAGGGCATATACTCACATATAAAATTCAAAATTTTCATATTTCTTATGTCCAAAAATATTTCCAAGCATAACAAACTAAACTTTCACACACACACACACATAGAGTGAGAGAGAGACCTCTGTTCCCCAGAGTGTGTTTTCTTCGTAGGTGCAGCTAGCAAGAGCCTTTGATTCTTGTTCTTGTTGAAGCAAGCTTGCTTCCATGAATAATTCATCCTCGCTCTTCCAGTCACTAATCTTGTGTTGATCGCTGAACTTCTTCCCACAAAGAACATCTCTCCTGTGAAAGCAACCAGTTCCAATATAGAATGGGCCACCATAACCATCGGCACCATGAAATTCCACCTTCATGTACACAAAATCATTAATCAAAGTTATAGAAGATAAGATATAAGAGTCAACAAGAAAATAAAAAATAAAAAATAAAGAGTGATAAGATACAAGAGGTAAAAAAAAATTGGCCAGCGAGACACTGTTGCCCGACCTGACTTGTTTTGGCTCCGGGCTAGACAATCCCTTTTTATATGAGGGTTGGTATTTGGCAGCTCACATTCATAAAAAATTTAAAAAATATATATAAAGTAAAATTAAAATTTATAATAAAATTTTACGACATTGTTTGATTTATATGGTTGAATTCACCTAATAAAAAAAAGTTTGTTGTTATTGTTGTTATTATATATATAAAGTAAAATTAAATTATTTTTAGATATTATCCAAAAAATTATCCAAAAAGATTAAACAAAGTTTAAAAATCACATTGAAAAAATTTTATAAATTGGCAAATTAAACCAGTCAATTCACTTTAACCAACTAATTTTCTTTTTTAAAAAAGTTGTTGATTATTCAATTAACACACATAGACACAGACACAGACACACACTCTTCCTACGTGACTACCCGATCTTGTTTGCCCCATTATTTTATCATGTTGGACTAGGTTAACCTCTCTGTTGGATTTTGTTGGACAAGGCATTGAAGAATTTGATTTTTTAGAATGTCAAGCTCTGGTATAGTTGGATCTATTTGTGAAGTAGTTTTTATTGTCTTATACACAAAATTTGAGGCAATCTTAATAAGGTTATATTTGATTGGAAGAATGTAAAATAAAATGTATTACAATATTTTTTATAATGTCTATTATGTTTTTGTTAGTATCATACAAAGGTTCTTATTATATTTTATAAGTGAGATATGAAGGTTATTTCTTAGCCATTTTATTCACTTTTTTTCATTCATTTTCCCTTTCCATACCTAATATTCAACCAATCAAATATACTAGTTTAATTTTTCATTTTGGCTGTTTGGGTTGGGTGAATTTTGAGGCCTATGGCATAATATTATTATTTGTGAAGCAAAGAATTTAAACGGCCAAATCGTTAATTTAGATATGAATAAAGTAATGTAAACCTTTGAGGATATTAATAATTTAGTCCTCCGTCCAAAGGAAATTTTGCTAAGCTATTTAATCCTTGAAAGCTTAGTACTATGCCTATAAATTCTAAACCTTGCACCCAGTAGTTCTGTCATCGTCTATCCATGTGAAATTTTAACAAAAGTGTTGACCCAGCATGTTAAGTATTTTGTTAGCACGTTAAAAACTTACATAGAAGGCAGTTTTTATTGTTTATAAATACATTTAATTCCAGCATGATATATTAAAATCCTAAATGATATCAAAAACCCTAGTTCCCTAATTTCCTAATAATTTCCTTCTTCTCTCTCATCTCATCTCCTTCACTTTCTTTCTCTCACCATTTTAATAAGCTTCTTTTTCCCATTCTTTAAGAAGAAAATTGAGTTTAGATCTTGAATAATACCTATATAAGGAAAAAACCCTAATTTTTCTCAGCATTTTAGCTGGTTCTTTTCCATTCTTTGAGGAAGAAACCCAAGTTTAGATTTTGAACAATAACCATTTAAGGAGACAACCCCACTTTTCTCACTACTTTCACTTGGTTCTTTTCCTTTCTTAGTCGAACCCTAAGTCCATATTTTTTAGCGATACACGGTTAGAGTATAGAGGTGTCATGTCTTGATGCTAGATGCTCTCAACTGATTTTCTGTAAATTATTTTCTTAGTTTTCATTTGTGTATTTTTTTGTCAACTTGCCATTGGTGTACCTAAGCTGTATTATTCTTTCTATTATTTGGAATAACCATCAGCGCTTATTAGCTTTCTCTCTCTTGTAACGAACTTAATGATAAATAACACTAGCTGCATGATCGATTCTCAAGCTGAGCGATTCATGGAAAAAAAACTTCTTCTTCATTTCTTTCTTGGTGTCAGAGCATCCAAAAAGCTAATGCCATGAACACTTAATCAACCCTTGCCTCAGCTTTAAACACTGACTCAAGCACGCAAGTTGCTAGCTCACAGAGTAACCTTTTTCTCTCAACCAACAAAAATTCTATTCTGAATCCTTCTCTCAGCCAAGCCTACTTTGTCAAGTTGGACAGAGGAAATTATCTTTTATGGCACTTTGTGATTCTACCCATCATCCGTGGCAACAAATTGGAGGGTCACATTCTGGGAACCAAAATCTACCCACCCGAATCTTTAAAGGAGCAGAGAAGACAGTGAATCCTGCGTATGAAGAATGGCTTTCTATGGATCAGCTATTCTTAGGTTGGTTCTACGACACAATGACCCCTGAAATTGCATAGCAAATGATCAACTGCTCCACCTCTCAAGACCTATGGAATGCAGTCAGAGACTTGTGGAGGACCCATACACGGTCAAGGATCACCTCATCACCTTATACAAATGTGAGTTACAGAGAACACGGAAAGGATCCATGCGAATGGAGGACTACAACAAACACAAGAAAGAAACGAAGAATTTTTTTCTTTAAGTGAATTGCTCAGCTTGAAAATCAAGCATGCAGCCAATGCTATTTATCATTGAGTTTGTTACAGGAGAGAAAAAGCTAATGAGATTTGATAATTATTCCAAACAACAGAAAGAATAATTCAGCTAAGGTACGCCAATGGCAAGATGACAAAAAATGCACAAATGAAAAATAAGAAAATAATTTACAGCAAATCAGTTGAGAGCATCTAGCATCAAGAAGTTGCATGACACCTCTATACTCTTAACACCCCTTTAAAATGAGTGGGTGTGGGATAAACCCCGAGTTTGCTGCGAAGAGATGAGAACTTAGGATGAGAGAGAGGCTTAGTCAAACAATCAGCTATTTGATCAAAGGAAGGAACATAGCCAATGGAAAGTTGTTTTGTCAGAACTTGATCTCAAATGCAGTGGACGTCTATTTCTCTATGCTTTGTTTGAGCATGATATACAGGATTGGCTGCTAATGCACTGGCACTGAGATTATCACAGCAAAAGACAGAATTTGGCTGATGCAGAAGCCAATTTCTTTTAGAAAAGACTAAAACCAAGCTACCTCTGTAGCTAAGTGAGCAAGTGACCTGTACTCTGATTCGGTGTTGGATCTTGCCACCACCTTCTGCCTCTTGGAGAACTAAGACACAAGAGAATCACCAAAGAACACACAGTGTCCTACAACTAACTTTCTATCATCAGGGCAAACAGCCCAATTTGCATCAAAATAGCCATAAATGGTTAAGTGATTAGATGGCTTTATAGGGATTCCATAGAGCAAGGTTCCCTTAAGATATCTAAGGACACATTTGATAGCCTGCCAGTGAATAATAGTGGGGGCACTAAGAAACTAACTTAGCCTATTAACTACATGACACATGTTAAGTCTAGTGTTTGTTAAGTATTAGAAAGCTCCAATGGCACTACAAAACAGTAGTGGATTTTTCAAAGGTTCACGTTCAAGAGCAAAGATGGTTTTCCCAACAACCATTGGAGTAGGACAGGTAGAGGCAATAAGCATTCAAAATCGTTTCCATAGATCAAGAACATACTTGGCTTGGTCCTTAAGGAAGAAGAGATTGTTTAACGTTTGAACAAATTTTTGCAGCATTGCTGAATTATTGCCAGGGACCAATATGTCATCAACATAGACCGAGATAATAAGAATCTATGACTAGTTTCTGTAAAGAAAGAGTGAGCTATCATTCTTGGTGTTGTGAAGTCCCCATCGACACACAGAATTTCTAAGTCTCTCTCAAATCAGGCCCAAAGAGCTTGTTTGAGACCATATAAAGCCTTTGAGAGCTTGCAAATGTGAAACATTGAGTAGAGTTGTAGCATAGGTAGGGAGAAAAGGGGGTCTTAGGGGGAAAAAAACAGTGAAAAAATGAGTCTTGGGCATTTGGTGGTAGGGTAGGAGGTGTTGAAGCTATGAATGAAAATCTTGGTGTTTCTTGAAGATTTCTCTGGGGAGTCAAGCATAGATCGCAGGGAAAAAGAGGATATGGAGTTGATGATTGCTCTGAGATGGGACTAAGATGTCGGACAGCTTCTTGGCATTGTTCTTCTTCGACTTGGCCATTATTGTGAGAGTTTGTAGAATGAGTACGAGAGCCTAAATTATACATTAACAGGAAAAAAAAAAATACCGCAAGGACAAGGAAGAAAGTGATAGAATTGCTCAGAAAGAGAAGGTTGAAGGGGATGCAAAAGTGAGAGAAGGAAAGTGAAGGAGATAAAGAGAAGAGAGAAGGGAATTATTAGGAAAGGTTTTTGATTGTGCTTAGGGTTATAATATGCCACGCTGGATCTATATCTTTTGTAGTTTTAATTTTATATCGAGAGCGGTGAAGAAGAAAAGACTGCAACCTAATTTGTACAACTTCGATTTGATTTCATAAATGTTAACTCACCTCGCTGAGTACTCTTATTTCACTTCCGTATAAGTCATTCTTAGCGACACCCACGAAGCGCTGTGGGAACTGCACAAAAGCAATTTCATGGCCTTTCTCTTCATCCATGAAGAAGCAGAGTGCATCTCTCACTGATTCCGAACTGTTAGAGAACATGTCACAGTCCACATTCATAATGATTTCGCCATTGCTAATCTTTGAAGACACCCTTATCTGCATTTTGAACCAAGAACGAAAGTGAGCTATTCGTTGTACACACACACATGTTCTGTGTTATGACAATTGGAGATACACTACCAATGAATTCATGGCTCCAGCTTTAAAATGATGGGGAAATTGGGGTCTCTTCTCCCGAGCCAAGTACACCAGAGTTGGCAAAACAGACCCATCTGCATCTTTCGAGTTGTGTGCATCTTTTCTATGAAGTAATATCTAGTAAGAATTATAAGCATAAGATAAGAGGAAAACAGGTTGAAGAGGATTAAAAATATTGCTTGTGAAATTAAGTTAACAATAATATACCTGAAGAATTGAATCATGGTCACGTCGAGAAGAATACGAATCCCACTGAGAGAATCCCTTGTACTCTGAGCGTACATCTGTGGGTACTTGACCAGACTTGGCTGCATCTTCGATTCGTCTTTCCATATCTTCGTATAATTTCTACACATGGAATTATTGGATATAATGTACGAAGGAATTAGAGACGCCCACCATATAGAAAACACTAAAACACATAAAAAATCTTAATCAGGTTACCTTAATTGCTGCCAATTCTTTGGACCAAATAGAGTCATCTGGGGAAGCAGGCAAGGATATAGTCTTAAAATAAGCGGAAGGTGACCTGGGCTCCACCTTGAATCTCTTGCAGAATGGAAGCCAGTGCTTAGCAAAAGAAGATGCTTCTAACAAAGCATAGAAGGTGATATCTGAGGCAGCATCATCTGAGAGATACACACTCAGCTTCTCCGTGGGATAGTCATAGGCCATTACTGATAACAATGTGTTCATCACCATCATTGGTGGTTCTATCTCTGGGTCGGCTGTGCACACAAATACGTCCACTCTTGGTAAGCAATGCTCGTATCTGTTTCATAACACACAAGAGGTACATATATTGATAGTTATATACACAGGACACTCGACATAGTATAAATAATGCATAAAATATATAGGGTCCAAAATAAAATCCTCCGCATCATGTCATATTAACATCATCAAAACATGGTTTTAATCCACGGACCAGCCTGTTTAACGTTTTTATCGAAAGTTTGAACATCTAAATTAAGACCAATTTAAATGTAGGCTTAAATGGATGGACTTGTTTAACTCGTTCACCAAAATACGGCAGACACATGCCAAATTGTGAGAAAATAAAAAGGGTTGTTTAACCTAAAAGTTTAAACTTTGCTTTTATATTTTATGGTTTTATTTTGTTACATATATATGTATACACACACACACACACACACACACACACACACACACACATTATTGTATGAAAGATTTTAAAAATTTTCTATGTTGACTTTTGGCAAGCTATCCTCATATTTGTTACAGTTCAAAATCAAACATCTCCTTAAAAATTTAGCCTTTTTATTATGATTGTCAAACTAGTGAGTAAATTTGTGAGGGAAAATCAATTCAACTCATTTCAATCTTTTTGTTTTTTTTCAACTGAAGGTTTTCACATTAGCGAAAAGTTGACAAATAATTTTATCTTTACCTAATACAAACTAACAAAACTGTTAAATACTTGGTTGTGATTAACATGCGAAAAAAATAACAGTATCCAAATGTCTTATTTTATTGGAAACGCATCATTTTGATACTTCCATTTTTTTTAATATTTCAGATATAATTAAGTGTTAGAGTGTTAACAGTCATGTCAACTTTAGGTTAGGTCATGTAATAATTTTTTTTGCCTTCTGCTAAAAAAAATTAATAATTTGATAACTTTGTTAATTAAAGATGAAATGCATTTTTTAGGACTCAAATTTAAAATAAAAATAAAAATTAAAAACTGAATGAAAAAAGTATGGATTTTTCAAAGACTGAAGAATCAATTCACTCAAATATTTAAAAGAGTTTGGATATATATAAAAACTGAAAACTTTTCACCAATCGATCCCATTTGATTGAAAAATACGCATGTATAGTTATAGAATATTACTTATTATAAATTTAAAAACTATCGGTTAGTAGTAACTTCAAACTCTTCATATGATTCTTCAGTGATGGTGAGGAAGAAATTCTGAGATGCTACTTTGTTACTGCAGAGAAAAAGACTATTTTAGGCTGCAATTTTCTTCGTCAGGGGCAAAGCTGGGGCGGAGTAATGAAAGAAAAGTGAGAAGTCAAGTTGTTCGTGTTTCATGAAATCATAAACTGATCATCGTGCTGGAAAATTTATCTGAATTTATCAAAATACCGAATTTAAATTTGAGTTAACATGTTTTCCTAATGTAAATTCTTCAGCCATATTTGGTACTCCGTATCTTAATTTTTTAAGGTCTTAAAATTTATCTATAAAATATTTGAACCTGAGATATATAAAATAAATTATCAACGTTACTATTAAAAATATGTACAGCACATAAATTTAATTTTTTTAAATATTTGTTATATCTAGAAATCTCATAAATAGACCCTGAAAGATTTAGGGCCGTTTGGTACATTAAAAGAAGTTAAATATAAAAATAAAAAAGTGATTTTATAAATAAAAAATATTTATAATAATATTATTTTTAATGATTAATAGATAATATTAAATAATAATTATAAAAACAAAAATAACATTTTACTAAATTTTTAATTTTCTTATCTTTTTCTTTCCACAAACCCGTTAAAAAGAATTAAGATTTACGTGTAATACTGAAATTCGTCCAAGTTTAGGAGTACTTAACCCAAGAGTTTAACAACATGCTTTTAATTACAAATCTGGTAAACAAAAGGAGAAGCAAGTTAAGAGTTGATTAACCTTTGAGAGAGTCTGTGGTTGAAGGTTTGTCTAAACACAGGGTTCCATCGGAGGCCTTGAGTGACAACCCAGTACAGGCCAAACCATAGCTCAGCACCAAGCAAACCAATCCAAACGACCCAAAATTTGCCATCTTCTTCTTCACCATGGATGAATAAGTGAGAGAATCTGTAAACCCAAATTGAGAATATTCCGACGAACAATGAGATAGAGAAGAGCCTATAAACGATGAGCCTTCCTGTGGCTCTCTTTGTCTCAAACAACGGATAACGAATCTCTTCCCTGTCCATCCTTGTTTTTTCTTTCCTTGTCACGTGCGTTTTAGCATTTTGCTTGTGCAGTTCGATGCTCTTTATAGCATTCACAGTGAATGACTGGAGAGTGCGTAACTTCGTTCGTTCATTGGATAATTTATTTACGGGCAAATTATTCTAATTTCTTTTAAAATCAGTTAGATTATATTTGATATTTTTTTAAAATATTACATTTTTTATAAATTTATTTTCTATTAACAAAGTCAACATTATACATTATATGTGCTTCTTTAACTATCTGCTTGGTTATTATATTAAAATAAAATTGAAATTTAATATTAATTTATTTTTTTTTATTATCATATTACAATAAAATCATAATTTTATATCGTATAGAGAATTAACTTCTATAATAAAAAATAAATTAAAAAAAATAAAATTTTACGATATGTATTAAAATATAAAAAAGATTAAGAATAACATTTGAAATAAGAAAAATACCAAATACGGTTTTATCAATCTTGAAGGAATGATAGCATAATTTAGACGTTACTCCTTGAAAACCATTTGGTGGCTGTTTTAAAGCGGCCTTGACTCCCCGAGACGTGGTTGGTGCTTTTAAGATTTTTTTTAATGGGTTAAAAGTATTAAGTATGAAGATAAAATTCTAATTAGAAGGATAAAAATTTTAATCATAAAAAATTGCATTTCAAAAATTTTAACTATACAATAAGGTAGTTTTTTTTTTTTGGGTTTAGGATAATTTGAAAAGGATTTTAAAATTTTTTTGCATAATTAAAATTTTTTATCCTTAAAATTATAATTTTTTCTTTTCATATTTATTGTTAAACCTAAAAGTAAAAAATAAGAAAACTTATTACTGCTCAGTTACCCCTACTGCGGGGCATCTGGGCTGCAGATAGGAACGGTTTGAGTAAAACCCAACCTCAGTTCTCTTCTTGTACTAAGAAAATTAAAAAAAAAAAGAGCGATAAATGCCCATAAAGTTCCATTAAAAGAATGAGTTCTTAACAGCTCATATCAATATAAAACTTACTTTAAATAAAAGCTTTTTTTTTTGTCTCAAAAGTTTAAAATCAATATTAATTTCATTTCAAATATTTATTTTATGTCGATTTTGTCTTATATAGTTATTAAAATTTTCAATGTCATTCCAAATATTATCTCTATCAATCCAATTAATAAAAATTAATAATATATTATTACTACGCAAGTTAAATCTCACGTGTTGAGTTAAGAACTTTATTAGTTCTAATTTTAGTTTGAAGGAGCAGCGTTTCTTCGATAACAGAGAAAAAGGGATAGAAAATAGACTTAACTTTGTTTAGAGGGCTAGGGTTATAAATTTAAACACTCTATCCATGTAAGCAGTAAATAATCTATTTTAATATATTGGAATGACTATTGTCGCTCCACATGTTATGATAATTTGAGAAAAAAGGTCCATTCGGATAAAATAAAATAAAATAAAGAATCTACGATTTTGATAATGAAAAATAAAATGAGAGTGGTGATATGGGGACAAGTGGGATTTACCAATTTGATGGGACGTACCATATGTTCTAATTGTCGTTGATGATTCTACAATTGGGCCTGATTACCCCAATTCTAACTTCCTGCTGGCCGATTGGGTTCAAATTTTTGGATTGCATGGATTGTCATCTCATGTCTCATACTTGTGTCTCAACTTGTTTGATATGTAAAAATTTAAGTATAAAAATAAAAATTTAAAATTTAAAAATAAAAAAATAATTTTAATATTTTTTATTTTTAATGATTAATTAATAATTAATAATTAAATAATAAATAAATATTACACAAAAAAATTCTTTTATCTTTTTTTGGCTTACCAAACAAGGTTATGGTATCCTATGGGGAAATAATAATAATTAAGGTTATGTTGCCTGTAAGAGCTCTTTGGCAACTTATTCTTCCTGGAAGTAAACTTTTTTTTTTTCACGGTATGATTAGGTGGGAGATAATGAAAAAGGGAAAAAAAAATTCTTTGAAATTTTTCTATGAAAATTTTCCTTATTTAAAAGTTTTTTATAAGGAGAGACAAAGAATGGACCAAAGTCTTTTCACTTTTAGAATTTTAAGTTCTTCTAATTTAACAAATTTTAAAAGAAATTTTTTTTTTGAATAAGAAAAAAAAATACCATTTAACAGTCCCTTCCATCCCAATCCATTCATTCTCCTTGAATTCCTTTCCTTTCTTTCTTCTCTTAACTTTCAAATATACCATAAATTAAAGTTTTTCTTTATACAATATGCCCATTAATTGATTGGTTTGATTTACCAATATTTTTAGGAAAAGACTTAAATAAGTTTTTCAGTTGTTTATTAGCAAATTTTTCAAAATAATTTTTGTGAAAGACTTGTCATATAGTATGTATTGAGTTGTGAAAATCTCAATCTGTCGTATTCTTATTAAAATAATTGGATAACAAACACTTATACCTAATTTTTTTTTCTTTTTTTTCATAGGACAAGACTAATTTTTATTTAATATTTGACCCAATACAGTGACACTTGAAAAGTGGCTTAGCATCTTTTATTTTTAACAAATAGGTGCTTGATAGTGTTTTTAACAATTTTATAAACCACCATGGATGCATGATGACTCCTTTCATTAAGAGAAATTTATAATTGCTTTTAAATTATCCTTTTAAAAAATATGTTCAATATTCAGTCAAATTCTAATAATATATATGATAATGAAGAATTTAAACTGAGCCTTACAACCCATCTAAAATCTAAAAATAAAATTATAAACGCACTTTAAAATCATATGAAGAATATAAAATCACAGGGACAATAATTTTTCCCTTCTTTTTCTAATAAAATATTAGGGCAAAACATATCTTATTTGTTAATTCACCAGAAAATTGAACATATATTACTTAAAATAATACTTATTGCAAAGGTATAACAGCCTAACTTTAGTGCGAGGCTTTGAAGAGGAGACATGCACTCAAAGCCAATAGAGTTGATTTAATGGCAACAGAGCTAGGCAATCTCCCCTTGTCCTTCCTAAAGAAGCCTTGGTATACAGGCAAATTGATGAGCACAAGAAACCCACATAACAAAACTTGCAAGACCATTTTCTCACAAACCCTAATAAAGCCACCTTCACTTACAAGTGCATCCTTTGATATGCCAAGAAAGCAAAATAAATTGAGCAAAGCAAGTGTTGCTAATAGAGTGAACATAGGATTAGAGGTTCCAAACTCCATAACTTCTCCCTTGTAGCGTTGGGAAACTTCTTGTTCTGCCACCTTAGCTGTGATTGTGAAGCTTGAATCTGAAGGAAACCCTAGAAGATTCAAGGTGATGTCCATGAAAGCAAAGAAGTAAGAGCTTGTTCTCTTGTACAGCCACATTCTCTGTTCATTCCACCAACCCTGGATTGTGCCTCCAGAACTCAAAAACTCCAACAAGCTGTAAGAGATTTCCCCAAGTGCTACATATGCGAAAGGTATGAACCATAGGCTTGACATCTGATAAAATGATCCACCACCACAATTTACTTTGGTCATACATTCATTTTTACATAAGTGCAAAGTATGCATGCATTTGCTATAAGAAAAATGACTTTTATACTATAGACGTACACATGTTAGCCCTAATGACGGGTCGAATTTTCAAACCTGATATATATACATAAAAATTGTCAAGTTTTAGACAAATCCTCAGAAAATTTGCAAAATTGACACTCACTCTAGCATACTCATGATCAATTCTAATTTTTAAAATATTTTCTACTTTGATTTCTTACCCCCGTTTCATTACAAATTAACCATATTTAGAAATCAGAAGTGATAGGATTCTAGTTAATTAAAAGAAAATTATAGGGAATTGTATGAGTTTTTCACTCAAACAATGTATAAGAAAAATTGAAAAGGGGGCAAATCAAACTAGTCAATTAAAATAAACTTATATGAAAAAATTTTAGGTGTAATTTTTATATGATGACACCTACGAAGTTTTCCAATAAAATTATGATGTAACTTATACAAAAATGAATATATGAATTTTGTAACAAAAAATTATGACATATAAAAAAATCTTTTTTAAAAAATTAATAGTATAACGTTGACTTGTAAAAAAAATTACATTGTAATTTTATAAAACGGCCTCATTATAATTACCTAAAGAGTCATTCGTGGTGTTTTATAATATCCATTTTATCTAATATTGGGGGTAGGGACAAAGTTGATAAAGCACCTGTAATGCTAATTAGGCTATACGTGGAGATATCATACCTTCGGAAAAAAGGAAATGCCCTTAAGGAGATAAAGTGAAGGGATGATAGAGTAATACAGTGTTGCCAAACAGTTAGGTGCCCATAAGTTATAGCTGCAGTATCCCATTTGGAGGCCCAAACTGATTTTGCCACGAGCATTCCAAGCGGGACTGTACTTAGAAAGCAAAATCTGAAGTTGACCCTCAGACCATCTCTTGTGCTGAACAAGTGTTTGGACCAAGGTGTTTGGAGCTACCCCTAAAAATGCCTTCCTTGATGGATTGTAATACACTGATTTCCATCCTTTGCTTTGTATAGATAACCCTGTTATCACATCCTCCACTGCACACCCATACAGTAATCCCATCTGAAATCAATATTTATGCAACTATAATTAGTAAGCACACCCATCTGAAATCACATCCTCCGGTACTGTTATCAGAATTATCAAAAAAATATGACATGTAAGTTTTATTTGATATATCTGCACCACACCATTGAATTTTTCAGAAGCATTTTTCTATTGTTATATTTTTATTGAAAAATCAATAATTAAAAAGTTTTACCTAAGAGTTTAATTAGATTATAGGATAAGTGAATTTTATTTATCGAAGCTTTTACTACCAAATAATCAAGAGTTCGATTTTTTATCTTATTGTAAAATAATGATAAAATTTTATGATTTTTTATCTAAGAGTTAAAATTTTTAAGTAAATCGGTTCTTGACAAACTGCACTTTCACTTCATAAAAAAGTATAGAATGTGTTTGACAGAGAGAGACACCTCCGTTCCCCACAGTGTGTTTTCTTCAAAAGTGCAACTTGCAAGAGCCTTTGATTCTCGTTCTTGTTGAAGCAAGCTTGCTTCCATGAATAGGTCATCCTCGCTCTTCCAGTCATTAATCTTTTGTTGATCGCTGAACTTCCTTCCACAAAGAATATCTCTCCTATGAAAGCAGCCAGTTCCAATATACAATGGGCCACCATAACCATCGACACCATGAAATTCCACCTTCATATCCATTCATTGAAGTTAAAATAAAAAAGATATAGTATAACCTTTCGTACAACTTACTGATGTCATAAGTATTAGCCTAGGAAATATAAATATTGATATAGATACTGGATACAACGTGATAAAATATGTAGTGTTATCAAATACAATTTGTGTAGTACTATAGCATTGAATCTGATATGAATGTTCCGTTAGACACGATAAGGCTCCATATTTAAAGTATCATTTGCTTTATAGATGTGTTAACTCACCTCGCTAATTACTCGTAGATCACTCCCGTATAAGTCATTCTTAGTGACACCCACGAAGTTCTGTGGGGACTGCACATAAGCAATTTCATGGCCTTTCTCTTCATCCATGAAGAAGCAGAGGGCATCTCTCACTGATTCTGAATTGTTAGAGTACATGTCACAGTCCACATTCAAAATGATTTTACCATTGCTAATCTTTGAAGACGCCCTTATCTGCATTGTGAACCAAGAACCAATGTGAACTATCCATTGTATACCCACACACACACACACACACATATTCTGGGTTATGAAAATTGGTGATACACTACCAATGAATTCATGGCTCCGGCTTTAAAATGATGGGGATATTGCGGTCTCTTCTCGCGAGCCAAGTACACCAGAGTTGGCAAAACAGACCCATATGCATCTTTCGTATTGTGTGGATCTTGTCTATGAAGTAATATCTATATTAAAAAAACGTATAAAAGCATAAGATAAGAACAAATTAAACAGGTATCACTGACTAGGATTAAAAATCATGCTTATGAAATTAAGTTGATAAGAATATACTTGAAGAATTGTATCATGGTCACGTCGAGAAGAATACGAATCCCACTGAGAAAATCCTTTGTGCTTTGAACGTACGTCTCTGGGTACTTTTCCCGACTCGGTTGCATCTTCGATTCGTCTTTCCATGTCTTGGTATAATTTCTACATGAAATTATTGTACATAATGTGGAAGAAGGAATCAGAGACATCCACCATTTTAAAAAAACACTAAAATACATAAAGATCTTAATTAGATTACCCTAATAGCTGCCAACTCCTTGGTCCAAATAGAGTCTTCTGAAGTACGCAAGGACATACTCTTGAAATAAGCAGAAGGTGATCTGGGTTCAACCTTGAATCTCTTGCAGAATAGAAGCCAGTGCTTAGCAAAAGAAGATGCTTCTAATAAAGCGTAGAAGGTGATATCTGAGGCAGCATCATCTGAGAGATACACACTCAGCTTCTCCGTAGGATAGTCATAGGCCATTACTGATAACACTGTGTTTATCACCATCATTGGTGGTTCTAGCTCTGGGTCTGCTGTGCACACAAATATGTCCACCCTTGGCAAGCTACTCTCGTATCTGTTTCCAAGCACACAACGTTAAGAGGTACATATACTGATACATAGATATATATATATATATATATATATATACAGGGCACGACATATAACATAGTATGAATACGAAAAATGTACAGTATCCAAATAAAATCCGCCACATCATGTTATGTTTAGCGTTATCAAACGACACGACATAAATATTGCCACGTGTTAGAAGGAGGGGTGGGCATGTATTGGGCTGTGCTTGTAGCAGTTCTTAACACTTACTACTACAAAATGTGAGCCCAAACCCTGCCAGTTTTTAATCTTAAGTATTAACAAAGTTTAATAAAATTGATATAATTTAATATATAAATACTTAAACCAAATTTAACAACACATGGTCAAGTTAAATTCAATAACACATAAAAAAATTAAACACTAAGATGGTTGATGACTCTCTAATATTTTGATACTATTTAATACATTTTATGATAGAAGAAAGAGTTATCTAATTTTTTTTATAAGTTTTGCATTTTAGTAAAGATTTTTTTTAGTTATTGTAAATAAATAAAATATAATTTTTGTGGTTAATTTTAGTAGTTTTTCATTTCATTTTGTATTTATGTTAATTTCAAGAGAGAAATAAAAGGTCTATTACAATGACATGACAAGGAGAAGACTAGAAAATTAAGAGAAAATTAGCGACTATCTTTACAATCGCGAGGATATCAATTCATAATGGCAAGTTATGGCTCATTGAAAATTCAGGGAAAGTCTAACAACAGCATAAGCAATAACGAGAAGGTTTAGATTTTAGAATTGACACTACTCTAGCAATAGCAAGAGGTATTTTTTGCTATAAGGAGACACGTCTACTGAAATGTACAATTTTGATTTTCATACTTAAAATGCAAGAGGTAACACGTGTTTGTAGGTGAGGAGGCTTTTGGAGTGAGTTTTGAAGGAGAAACGCATAAGGGATCTTGTTTTTGGATGCAGGAAACTTAGATTAAAGATTGGAGACCGAGAAATTACGCTACGACTAGGTTTTCCTTATTTTTTATCTTTCTTCTTGTATGGATTTTTGCTTTTCTGAACTTTTTGTTTGGTTTGTATTTTTTCAAGTTATGCATGGCTAGATATTATGAATCCTAAGTTTTCTTGAACTTTATTGTCATGTAATTGAGATTTCGTGTAGTTAATATGGTTTAATCTTATATTTGAGTGTTTGATCTGGTTTGTATTATTCATTTAAGAGCTTGGCCATCTCTTCCATAAATTTGGGAGTTAGGGTTAGCCTTTGAGAGAGGGAAACCTTAACAAACCATGGGATTAAGTAATTTAGAATTAGGTTAACTTAATTTTGTTCTTAGGTATAAAGATATGTCTAAGAAACCTAAGTAATTTAAGAGAATTGAATATAATTAACCTAATTAATTATGAGAGAGATCTACAATTAAATAGGATAAAAGTTAATATGGTTTAAAAGACACTTTAGCTTAACTTAATTCTTCACCTTTCAAATTGGTAATTAAATCAATTAACTTAACAACTTAATTCTTAGTAGTAAGGAGATAAAAAATCTAGAGAGCTCCTCGTTAACATTTCCTATTAGAACAATTCTAACTGTTCAACTTAATTTTTAATTTCATTTTATTTTATTAACATTTACATTTTGGTTAGTTTCTTAATTTAAACGAATATGAACATCTCTTGAGCTCAACTATATCTAAATTAATTTCTCGTAAGATGACCTTGATCTAGTCTACTATGTAATTGATCTATATACTTGTGAAATACATTTCAAAATTAGTGATTATGAGTGGTTTTAATTAATTTTCTGTATAAAAAGATACAAAATATAATATGATAAAATGAAATTATGAGTGTGTGTGTGTGTGTGTGTGTGTGTGTGAGAGAGAGAGAGAGAGAGAGAGTATTAACCTTTGAGAGAGTCTATGCTTGAAGGGTTGTCTGAACACAGGGTTCCATCGGACAGCTTGAGTGAGGACCCAGTAGAAGCCGAACCATAGTTCAGCACCAAATAAACCGAGCCAGACGACCCAAGATTTCTTATCATCATCATCTTCTTCTTCTTCACCACCATGGATGAATAAGTGATAGAATCTGTAAAGCCAGATTGAGAATATTCCGGCGAACAATGAAAGAGAGAAGAGCCTGTAGATGATGAGCCTTCCTTTGGCTCTCTTTGTCTCGAACAATGGAAGATAAATCCTACGCATCCCTGTTTCATAATCATCGTCCTATATGATATGAATATATATATATATATATATATATATAGGGACAAAATTTACAAACCACTCCTTACTTGAAACTATAAACCAGTAGTCTTCACAGCCAAACCAATAAAGTTCACAGTTCAACTCCTTACAAAATTTGAAAACCAATCATGTTTACAGCTAAACCAGTAGTGTCCACAGCCGTCCATCAATGTTGAAGTCTCTTCCAAAGGCAAATTACGTTACACTGCACCGCATAAGCAGCATCAAAGCAAATCAATTCCTAAGGCAAACCACAACTTAGCGATAGAGAATTGGTATGGTTGAGAATTTTGCAAAAAAAGAAAAAAAATTCCATTCAGAGATTAAACTTAACTCAGCTCAACACAACCAAGTGTTATTAAATTGATACGGTAGAGAATTTTGCAAAGTCAACAGTCAATTGGATGGAAGCAGGAGATTAGCCAAGGTTGAGATCTGCATTTGATAGAAGGTGTGGAGCTTAACCCTGCTTTTTGATGGAAGGTGGAGATTTGCATTATTTAAAGCTCTGCAACCGCCATGGAAGGTGGAGTCCCTGTTTGCTACGCTGAGGGAAGGAAGATGGCTCGCGTGGATCGAAAAGTGGGGCTTGGATTGAAGCACCAACGGCTGAGATTAACGCATGAATGGACGGCAAGATATGGGTTTGGGTTTCATGGCACTCGAGGCACAGCACGATTGAACCGACGGACTGGATTCGCTCAGGAGCAGCCCCTGCTACTCCACCCGAACTCGTCTTGTTTTGTGCGTGCAGTCCAATCCTTTTACAACATGCACTCTAAATAATTAAGCGAAGTGGGACCGACATTGATGGGCTGTGGACTTTGTTCACTGTATTCATCATCCTCGTCGTCATTGTCATCGTTATCTTTTTCTTTATTTACTATGTGTAGGAATAATTAAGTTTAATAACTTAAAAGTTTTATAAAATTTATAATAAAAATTTTAAAAATTAAAATTATCTTTAAAAGTTAAAATTATTAATAAATTTTAAAATATTTATTATTAAAATTTAAAAAAATTATCATCAAATTTTTAAAAAATTATAATTTAAATAAACTTAATAATAATTTTTTAAAAATCTGTTAATAACATTCTTAAATTTTAATGGTAAGTGATAATAATTTTGATATTTAAAAATAATTTTAATCTTTAAAATTTATTATTATAAATTTTATAAAATTTAAATCTTTAAATATAATTTCTCAATACTGCTTGTGCTTGGTGGGTGCAGATCAATATAAAATTTATAATATACTTATTGTAAAATATGTGGCCCAACCAAAAAGATAATAATTATGCACAAATTTAAGTCGGGGTTCACGTCGTTTATGTAATTGAAAATTATAATTAGGATGTAAAAGAAAGAACTTTTATAATAAATTAACCGATCCATTTTTGTAATTAAAAAGTAGGAGCCGTGGCTAGTATATATGCTCATTCCAGCCAAAATGATATGCGCAAATTTATGTCAGGGTTCACGTCTCTTTGGCAATTAAAAATTATAATTAAGATGTACAAGAAAGAAATTTCACAATAAATTAACTAATCAAGCCTTTTTTATGATGAACGATACATTTGTCGTTGTTGTTATTTTCTTATATTTTTTTTCAAAGGTCAATAAACACGATGAGATAAACCATAACTGATTTCTACCTTATTTTATTTTATTTTGTAATCTTTTGAAACGTTTTGTCTCCCGGCAAATGAAACAAAGGAAAATGGGAGTGGTTGATGAAATGAAGCCAAGTCAACTACGAAAGCAAGCACACACAAATTGACGCAGCGGCCGAGAATGTGTGCCAAGTTTGACGGCCATGTGCAAGCTTGATCCAACAATTACACACTGGTTTGCCAAAATTAGAAAATAACCCAGTTGGAGGATAATGTAACCTTAAGATTATGGAGAAATTGCGTTTTATTCTCTTAACCAGGATTGAATTATAAAATTAGTATATCAAATTAAAAATATAACAAAACATTTTTTTTAACTTTAAATCAAGACAAAACACTTATTGATTTTGCTCTTTATTTGGAAAACGCATACTTATTTTGTTTGTGTTGTTGAATTGGTATGGCTATTAATTTTTTGTGATGTTGCTTTTAGAGGTTTACATAGGGTCCAAAGGTTTGGTGTGCTCAATCTTCTCTGGCCAAAACTATGCTTAAAAAAAAATATTAGGTCAGCTCCATGTCGACTCTAAGAGTTATTTTGGCTTAGACAGGTTTAGATTTTAAATTAAAAAATAAAAAATATTTTTATAAGTATTCATATGATAATTTTAATTTTTTAAGGTCAAAATATAATTTTATAAGAACTTGTATAAATTTTTTTTTGGATCATTTTATAATTTTTATAATTAATTTTCCAAAAAAAAAAAGTTGGGCCACTTGGTACTAACTCATCCTTACTTGATATTGAACTAGATAGGGTTGGATCTAAGCAACAGTTTCAATTTTAAAGCCAACATTAAAATTGAGCTTGATGCCCGACTAGGCTAAAGCCTGACCCGATTCAACCCGCGTACACTTTTAGTGGCTTTTATGCCTATTGTGCTTTGCTTCTCCATATTTAGATGAATGAATGACAAAAAGAAAAAAAGTCAGTCAAGAGAAATATTATATATATATATATATATATATATATAGAGTTCATTAGCAACTATTTAATTCCTAATCTTCATTTCTTTTTATCATCCTTTTTTTTAGCCTCCGACTCTTTTCATTTTTTTCTCCTTCTTCTTTCCTTCTTATTTTTGCTTCCACCATAATTATTTATTTCAAACCCTCCAACCTAGTTTATCTATTATTTATTTGTAGACCCCCCTTTTATTTCCCTTTTGACATGTTTGTAGCCATCATTACATTGCCTATTGTTTATTTGTGGGCCTTGCTTTTTTTTTATTTAATCAAGAAATTGAAATTTTGATTGCACATCAAGTGAAGGCAATTAATTCGATCAGCTAACTAGTCATCAAATCAAAAATATTATTAATTGATTTCTTATATTTGATGACACTAATCTCATCAATCAATACCATCCTTAGCCATCTCTAACAATTGATGCTTTACCACAATTTAAATTATAAACCAAACTAGATTTTGGTAATGGAATAGTGTATATATACATGCTTTTGGCATTGCACTCGAGCAATGGGCTAAGCCTAGTGTTTTACTTTTTTCAAGTTTTCTATCTTTTCTCAACTTTTGCCTTTATTCTTCTTAACTCTTACCCATCTAAACTTAACTTCTATTTATACACTTTTTAATTGTTCCGCACTTCAACTAAACTTCTACTTTTACTCTCCTCAACTCTTCCATCATCGCAACTTAACTTCTATGTTTCTACTCTTTATGGGAATTCTAAACTGTTACACCATAGAAATTTTTGTGAATTTTAGTTTAAAGACTTAAATATAAAATAATACACACACATCTAACACACATTTAACTTAATTACCACATATGTAAAATAAGGTTAAGTGAACAAAAAGTTGAAAAAACATAAACAACATATGAAATTAAGCAAATACAAATAAAACATGAGCACTGATATAATATATATATATATATAAAGTTTATTGGTAATCATTTGATTCCAACTGTTCATTCCTGTTTATTGTCCTTTTTTTCTTACTCCTTTTTTTTCTTCTTCTTCTTTCCTTCTTATTTTTTCTTCTACCACAATTATTCATTTCAAACCCCCAATCTAATCTATTTATTATTTATTTGTAGGCGTTGCTATTTTTTTAATTTGTTTTCTTTTATTTAAAAATTGATATTTTAATGTGATTAATTTCTCATCCACATTTTCCTTCTCTATCACCTTTTTTTTTCAATTTCTCTTTTTAAATTAAGGGCAACTCTATTAAATTGATGCACATCAAGTCAAAGCAGTTGATTCAATCAACTTACCAGTCATTGAATCAAAAATGTTATTGACTGATTTCTTATATTTGATAACACTAATCTCACCAATCAATATCATCCTCAGCCATCTCTTACAATTGACAATCTACCATGGAATTTACATTATAAAAAAATGGATTTTGGTAATGGAATAATGCATATACACATGCTTTTGGCATCGTCCTTAGGCAACACGCTAAGCTTAGCGTCTTACGCTCCTCATGTTTTTCGTCTTTTCTTAACTTCTATTTCTACTCTCTTTAACTTTTCCTCACCTTAACTCAACATCTATTTCTACTCTTGTAAACTTTTTTGCGCCTCAACTAAACTCATGTCTTTACTCTTCTTAACTCTTCTTTCATCTCAACTCAACTTTTGCATTTCAACTCCCTGTTGGAATTTTGAACTTTTGCATCTAAAAAAATTTTCCAAATTTAGTTTAAAGACATAATGCACAGATAATATGCATACATGTAACACACATTCAACTTAACTACCACATATATGATTGAACAAAAAGTTGAGCGAATATAAATATAAATATATATATATATATATATATTTAAACTCCTTTTTTCCTTTTTATTTATTTATTTAGTTTAAAGACCATTGCCACTCATTTGATTCCTATTATTCATTCCTATTTATAGTCCTTTTTCTTTAAACTCCTTTTTTTCTTTTTATTTATTTATTTATTATTTTTTATTTTGCCATAATTATTCATTTCAAGCCTTCCAACCTCATCTATCTTTTAGTTATTTATGGGCCACACTTTTATTTCCCTTCTGATTTGTTCATGGTCATCATTGCATTGATTATTGTTTATTTGTAGGCCTACTTTTATTCTTTTAATTTGTTTTCCTTTATTCAAAAATCTATATTTTGGCACAATCAATTTCTTATTTGCATTTTCCTTCTCTCTCACTTTTTTTTTTAAATCTACCTATTAAGTTAAGGGAACATTTGGTAAGTTGAGTACACGTCAAGTTAAGGCAATTGATTTGATCAGCTAACTAGTCATCGAATAAAAAATGTTATTGATTAATTTCTTATATTTGATGACACTGACCTCATCAATCAATATCATCCTTAGCCATCTCCTACATTTGATGCTCTGCTACATAATTTACATTATAAGCCAAACTAGATTTTGGTTATGGAATAGTATATATATACTAGCTTTTGTATCACACTTGGGCAATGCACTAAGCCTAGTGTCTTACTCTCATCAAGTTTTTGTCTCTCCTCAACTTTTATCTCTTCTTTCCTTAACTCTTGCTCGTCTAACCTCAACTTCTATTTTTACACTTCTTAACTCTTCTATACTTCAACCAAACTTTTGTCTTTACTATTCTTAACTTTTCCATCATAATAACTCAACTTCTGTATTTCTACACTCCGTTGGAATTCTAAACTTTTGCACCTTAAAAAATTTTGTGAATTTTAGTAGTTAAAGTAAGGGTTCTAAGGGAAGTGAAGGTAAAGCCAAGGTGAGAAGAGGTATATGGGAGGAGGATGACCTAATTTCTCTTATTAGCAACACTGCATCCTCTAGATCATGGTGCTCCGAAGAGAAACTTGCTAAAGTCCCAACAATAACTTCTTCGACTTAAGGAGTAGGCTCCAGCTTAAATTTCTTAATTTTAATGTCTATCTCCTAGACTTTATCAATAGGGTTTCTAACCTCAATCTCTTCAGCATGGTCTTCCTCTACGTCTTCAATAGCATTTTCTTAACTTCTTTAATCATAGTTATTCTAGCAAGGGCAACTTGAACTTTTAAAGATTTTGCAACTTCTTTAAGAAGGTTAAGTGGAGAGGCCTTCCTTTATAATTTCTTCAACAAGCTTAAATGGAGGAATGATGAGTTGATCTTGAAGTTCCTCGTAAACAGGGGCACTTACAACTGTAACATAACTTAAAGGATATTCTTCAATCTTAGCTAGTAAGGTTGCCTCTTCTTAACATCCTTTTTTAGGGACTAATACCAATACTCTAGTCAAACTTGATGTTAAGGGTACTAGTCATTGCACTCTTTCTAAGGATGAGAAAAAGATAAGTTTATGTATTTATTCAACTAGTACATAGTCATCATCGTCTGTGTCAAAGGATGATTCTTCTTCAAGGAAGTAGGCATTTTCAACAATGTGTTTTAAAAAAGATTCAAGGCTAGGCAAAGGCCATTTGGATGACATAGCTTCTCCTCTAGGACGAGAGAAAAAAAGAGTTAAGGATGTAATGACTTAATCTAGAATGCTTCAAAATCTTGCATATACTTTACCATGTCACATTGACAAATTTAGTTGTCATCAACATACATATAGTTTATGCATTTGATCATTATGGCATTATAAGTGAATTTTAAGCTTTTCAAAGCACAACCATCAAAATTCATGCTTTAAGAATTAAAGATCCATGCCAGCAACATCTCATATAGTAGACTAACAATTTTAAGCCTAACTTCATATGCTTTTCCAATGAACTTGATCATCCAAACACATCAACTTTCAACCTCTTCTTTAAGTAGTGAGCCCAAAACATATCTCTCCGAGTCAAAATGTCAAGCTTTTTGTTTTTAGGAAACTGAGTGGTGCTAATAATATAAGCAGTCACGTTGTACTAAAAGGGTAAGGCTTAAGCTTAACCTTAAAACCACTTAACAAATCTAGTCACTTAACCAAGGAATCTAGCGCTTCATTGTATTTAACCTTTAATTTTTTCAATTAGGAGCAACTGCTAAAATGAAAATTTTTACATCTGAAGAAAGAAATGTTGTAACACCATAAAATTCTAGTTCATCTTATCATATACACATATTTTATATCATTATATTCATGAAAGTATCAGAAAAGGGGGGATAAAATAATGACTTCCTTTGCATTGCGTCGAACTTAAAAATTCGCATTTGATGTCACATGGATCGTAGGAGCTCATGCTATGCATTCTCATATTTAAATATATCATTACAACTCATTTGCATCATAAAATCATGCTCACAGCTCATGAAAACCGAAGTAGAGCATGAAATGGGTTTGTTTAATTTTGGCCAGATTTGCCTCTTATTCTGCCCAAACTTTGAAAAATCATAACTAATTCTAGAAAAATCATAATCATGCAATCTTAGTTATTTTAGGAATTTATGGATGTATAATTCACACTAAAAATATGCTTAGACCATAACATTCATCAAAGAGGGTGTTTGACATCCAAAATGGTCTAAGGGTCAAAATGAATTCTGAAACTGTCATAGAATTTTGTAAAAAACTTTAAAAATGTCTAATTAATTCCAAAAAAATAGAAAACCAACAAAATTTACCATTCCAAAAATCTATGGATGTCTACCCCATGGTAAAAATAGTTTTAGTTCATGAATCATTAAGGGAAAGACGTTTGACATTCAAAAAACTACTGAGGTCGCTGCTGCCTGGACTGCTATTTCAGATTACTGATATAAGCTTCTAAAATTCATAACTAATTTTATGAAAATCTAAATCACACAAATCCAATCATTATGGAAAGCTACAAATGTTAAATTTATGGTAAAAATAATTCTAGGATGAAAAAGATACATTTAGCTATTGGAAATTTATAGAACAGTGACTGAACTCCTGAGGTGCCACTGCTACTGATAGTAAACTTCAAAAATGCATAAATCTTTGCTCAGTCCTCCAAATGAGGTGATATTAGTGGCCACAGAAAGCTTATGACCTCTAGTTTATGCTTGTAAAATTTCACAAGTATTAGACACCATTTGCCTATCGGATGACACAGAATATAAATCTAACTATATGAACAGTACATGCCTTATGACAGCAGAAAAATCCAAAATTTTAAAGTTCATAATTAATTCTATAGAGCTCCAATTTTTCTGCACTTTAGCTTCCCAAAAATCTTTTCATAAGTCCTACATGTCTGCAAAATTTCATGGGCAAATTCCTTCATTTAGTTCGTTTGTGCCATGGGGTTCCATTTTGGTCATTTTTTAGCTCCATAATGGTATCAAAGGCTTCAAATTTGCTTCCCAAGTTTATGTGGCCATTTGAGCATGTGAGATTGTACCAAAATGACATTTTAAACTTGCCTTAAAGATGCACAAACCCAAAATTCAGGAACTCACACTCTCACCCCATACTATACACACATTTTCATAAGGCTAGTCTTGGCATTCCATACTCAAAATTGCAATACATTCTATTTATCCACAAATTTCATACATACATCATCTATTCGAATATTTACACATGTTCCATTCATTGTGCATCAATTCTAACAAAAGATTACATCATATGCCACTCTTTTGGTTACAACATAAATAAAATTAAAAGTTTTATGATCAAGGCTTCATCTCTTCACTTGGTAGCTTCCATTTCCTTGTTCATTGGCCCCACCTAGCATGTTAAGATATTGGAGAGGAGTGAATGAGATTCAAAGAATCCCAATAGCTCATCTCTCATTCAATCATATATAACATATGTAAAGCAAGATTTACAAATGCATGCATGGAGAAAATGGAAACCATGGACATTTAAAAAGCAAGTTTAGCATATGAACTAATCATACAAGACATTCAAGAGCTCACTAAGTGTTTGAATTGGTCTCACACTTCTCCTCATGGATGTTGAACTTGCCTCACCTATTCTTTAAGAGCTTTGGACTCAACCATAATTTTGGGAGCCCACTTTGTTTTTGGGAGACTCTTTACTTTGTCTCAACTAAGTTCAAGGGTTTTTGGCTTATCCTCACTATGGTGAAGAGTTCTTAGCCTTTCCACACTCAAGCAAACTCAAAAAAATATCATGTACTCATTTGAAAGCATAATATGGCATCAAGAATCATGGCATATAAAGGCATGCTAGTATACTTTTCATAACTTGAAAATACATATACACACATTCTAAAACAAGTTAAATACACATCTATGTATGAGAAAAGGTGGAGAGAGCTACCTTGGAAGCAATTACACACTTTTTTCTTAAGTTTTGAGTCCTCTTCCTTGACCTCACACACTCAAGAAGGTGGAGATCATTTCTCTTGGCCTAGACACACCAAAAGAAACATGAATTACTCATGGGAACAAGCCTTGGCGTTATACACACTTTACATAATACTACTTTGGTTTATGGCTCCATTATGCTTCTATAAGGCACTTAATGAATCAACTACAAAAATTCATGATCTTGGCTCCCTTCTCTCCTTTAATCTATGATTCTTGACTCCATTTAAACTCCTTTGAGTTATCACACAATTATTTTAAAGAACCTAACTAGGAGTTACTTCATTATACTACATTATGGAGCCTACACTTCCATCTCACTATCTATAGCTTCTAAATTTTTTTCAAGAATTCCTATCATCCTCTTTCATCCTATATGACTCAAAAATAAGCTTGAAATAAATTAAAACTCCCCCTTGATACTCTTTCTAGCCTAGGCTGATATTATGGAAGCATTTGGGGTTCAAGGGGTTTCCATTTTTTTTTATGGTAGACACACTTGGGAGGCTTCTTAGAGGTCTTAGAAGCTCAATTAAAAACTTACATAGCCTAGGAAATTCATGAATCAAAACAGATTTTACAAACTCTTCAAAAATCCTACACTTTGCTAACTTGAAATTCAATGGCTTTTACTTGGTTTCTTTTGCATATTCTTATTTCTCATGCTTGACTATTCTTATCTCTACCTTGTTTTGGGTTGAATTCCTTTCCCTATCTAGTTTTGTCTCTAGACCTAATATGGAAGCCATTGGAATTCAAAGAAAAACAAGTTTTTCTAGTGCACATCATATCTCATTTGAGAGCTTGCTAAATGGTGATTCTCTTGCTCTATTTGGTTACTCAAAACCTCCACTTTTTCTCATGAGGTCAGCCACCAAATTCTTTCTTTTAAGAATCTAAAACCATTAAGAGAAGGAGAATGAAGAGAGGAGAAAATTTTATAACTAACTTGTTGCAAATTTTCATGTATTTTCATACCTTTTTGCCTTAGTTTTCTTTCTCTCTCTTCTCCCAATTTTCACGCCATTTTTGGTCTGGTTTTGAGCTCAAGAGACGTTATTGGAAGGGTGGAGAAGCTGCCTAGTCATTTAAAGAGGTGAAGGATGATTTTTATAACAATTTCCAAAATACCGATTATGTCCCTCCACTTCCGTTGCTTTGTTTAGGCTTGTTTTAGCTCTTGTTTGAGAACCGTCTTTTTCATTATAAAATTTAGGTTTCCAATTTAGTAAAATGCCTTTGAAATCACTTAAAAAGAATTTGAAACTATTCTGAATTGTTCAGTCAAAATTTTGATCAACCGACGACCGAAATCAGTAACCGGAGGAGTTTCAACTATTCTAGGGGTTCCTATGATTTTTAGGGCCTCTGAAAATTTTGAAAAGCTCAAATTTTTTATTTAAAAAGCCCTTCTGTGAGTTTTCCAAACTTTTCAAAAATTACAAAAATGTCCCTACTTTCTTCAACAAATTTTCTGAGCTCTTCTGGCTCTGGTTTTTAAGCATCTCAAATCTCAAATCCTCATTTTTTAATATTTAAAATTTTATCATAATTTTAGTTGGCCCCAATTACTTCTATTTCAAGGACTTCTTTTTATATTTGGCTCATTTTTTACGTTTACGAAGAAATCGAATATTGCGTTTCTCACGTTTACGGAGGGACAAGATGTTACAAATGTCAAATAGGTGCTCTAAAGATGCAATTCCAATGGCAACTATTTTTGCATTTACCATCAATCTAATTGCTTTTCCTGTCTCTGGCACCACAAGATTCACATAGAACATCCTTACAAGGTTTTTATAAACTAGTTCATTAATAAAAATGAAGGGGAACCAATTCAGATCTTTAAAAGCCCGCTCACAATTACAATTGAGTTAGAATAAGACCTCAAAGTCTACACTCCATCCTAGTGCTATTGGATGAAGAGCAAATTTGGAGATGTACTTGTCAAGCGCCTCTTAAGACCAAAAATGCAGCAATAAATCTTTTTATGGCTAAAAATGGAGTAAAGGTTCAGAACCTTTGACCTTTTATTTCCCTTTTCTTAGAGGAACTACCTTCTTAACTGATAAAGGCTTAGATGCGTCAAAAATATTGATGTTGATTAACAAGCATTGCTCTTTCTTAAAGGGCTTATCTTAGCTTTCTTTGGAACTTATTTTCTCCATAGGGTTTTGAACCCTAAAGGCTTTCTTAAAGTTTTAGCATTTGTCCTATGCCATTTTCTTGAGTTAATCTTTCTTATGGGCTTCTTCTTGCTTTCCAAATTCTTCATCTATATCGATAATGTAACGCTTATAGAACATAAAGCACTAACTCACTTTTTATGGTTTCTAAATTCCTCCCAAGGCTTCCCTTCATATCCATTCATCATATATGACTCAAAAATGGGTTTAGAAAAATTTAAAACTCCCTCTAGCTACACAAACCCTTTTAGTCCGAGGCTATGGAAGAAATGGGGCTTTTTGGAATTTGCTTTGTTTTCGCAAGGGAGAATGCATATGGGGAGCCTCTTAGGGATCTTGGGAGTTCATTTAAACTCTTATTTAGGCCTAAGAATCATCATACAAAATCAGATTTTATAAGAGGCACTTGAAACCCTAGGTTTTGTACCTTGAAATTCCATGGCCTTTTCTTGAATTTATTTGCATATTCTTACTCTTTTTCCTTAAATTCATGGAAATCACCCTTGGTTCCCCTCAAAATTCCAGCCCTCTAGCATCTACATACATGGGGCAAATTATGGAAAAGAAAGAGGGAAGAGTAGCTACCATAAGATGCAAGATTTACCTTATTTTCTTACTTTTTCTCACTTGAATCTTATGTTCTTTGAGCTCTTCTCTTCAAATCTGAATTTTTCCCTCAATTTCTCCTTTAAAACAGATCCATATACTTCATTATAATCATAGGAATAAAGCTCAAGAGGAGAGAAACAAGTTTGGAAGAAGAAGGAGCATGAAAATCTATGAAATTTCATCTTTTCCTTGCTTTTTCTCCTCCTTTCTTCTCCTCCTTGGTGTGCCTAAGAGAGCTGATGTTTTCTCTAGTTTTTGGGCAAAATGGGTTGTGCAAATGAAAAGGAGAAGAAATAAGAAACTTAAAGTATGTGCAAGAAGCCTCCACTTTCTCAAAAATTTTAATTTTGCTCTTCGTTTTTGGCATTTTCATTTCTAACTCATTTTAGCTCCTTTTTTAGAATTGTCTTTTCCATTATGAAAGTTAGGTTCCCAATTTATTAAAATATCTTTGGAATTACTCAAATTGGAGCTAAAACCTTCCCGAACGAATTAGTCAAAGTTTAGGTCAACTGATATTAGAAAACGTCCACCGGAGGGGTTTTAACTTTCCCAAGGCTTTCTATGGTTTTCAAAGCCTCTGAGAATCCTGGGAAACTCAAAATTTTTATTTAAAAAGCCCTCCTGTGTGAATTCCAAAATTTTCTTACGAAAATGCCATTACGTTTCGTAAGAAATTGTTTCCTCATTCTAATTCCATTTTTCTTTTCGTTTAATCCTGGAATTCTCATTTTTAGGAGTCTAGAATGCTTTCCAAAATTTTTGGGACCTTAACTACATCATTTCGGGAGACTTCCTTTTGTATCCCGTGAGTTTCGTTTGTTTATGGAGAAACCATACGTTACGTTTATCACGTTTTCTCTTATTTTCGGAGGACCAGATGTTACAGATAATACCTAGCACAAGAATAAACTTCTTTTATTTATAAGATCATCCTTTATGGAAACTGAAGTGATTGAATGATTGGTCCATATATTGTCTAGGGTTTTGATTTCTTTGTAGTGTTGTAAGAGAGAGAGAAATTGAATATGTCTTTTGCAAAAACTAAATAGCTTAAAGGTACGAAAATGTTACTTCATTATTACAAGGCTTTAATGGTGTGTCCAGCAATATTATAACTGCTAATATTTCAAATTTGATAACACATGTCATTCAAATGGTTTATTGGAATTTTGAACTTATGCTCCTCAGTGAATGCAAATAGGTTGAACATAGAAGAAAGTTCAGTTAAGACAAGCAATTTTAAGATAAGAAAACATTAAGAAATCATCAAATGTTATCGATAATTCCTAATTCCTTTTTTAAAGGACATAAAACGATTTTCAAACAAAGGTTTTGTGAAGATATTAGCAAGTTGATATTTGGTTTGAATACATGATACCTCCACATCTCCTTTTTTAACATGATCACTTATAAATGATGCTTTATTTCTATATACTTCATCTGCAAGTGATGAATATGATGTTTGGACAAGTATATTGCACTTGAGTTATTGCAAAATTAGGAATGTGGTTAAAGTGCAATGAGTAGTCCTCAAGTTACTACTTGTTAAATGTAGCAGCTTTCTACAGTCATATATTCTGCTTTAGTTGTTAAGAGGGCTACTAAACTCTACTTCTTGCTAAACCAAGACATAAGTGCATTCCTAAGAAATCAGCAACAGCTACTAGTGCTTTTCCTATCTAATTTGTCACCTATAAGGTCTGCATCTGCATATCCTACTAAATTAAAAAGAATTAGTCCAAAGATACCATAACCCATAATTATAAGTTCCTATAAGATACTTAAAAATTCATTTACGTGTTGTAAAATATGACACTTTTGGATTAGCATACTTACAGACAACAAACATTAGGTCTTCTTATAGTTAAGTACAACCATAAACTAATCATACCTCTATACTTTTTCTTATCAAAATTCTTACCATGTTCTTTCTTATCTAAACTTGAGAAAAGAAATATTGGAGCACTTATTGGTTTAAAATTTTTAAACCCATACTTTTTTATGAGCTCTTTTATGTATTTAGTTTGATTGATGAAATTTTCTTCTTCAATTTACTGGATTTGAAGTCTAAGTAAGAAGTGTATCTTACTTATCATGCTCATTTCGAACTCTGCCTTAATGAGCTTAAAAAAAATCCTTGTACGAATTTTCATTAGTGCTACTAAATATAATATCATTTACATATATTTGTATAAATAAAAAAATCCATTTTAGTTCTTTTTATGAACTTTTTATAAAGAAAGTAGTGTTAATCTTTTTTTTTAAGAACTTATTTTTTAGAAGAAAATTACTCAACCTCTTATACCAAGCTCGAGGAGCTTGGTTTAAGTTATAAAGGGCTTTAGAGAGTTTGCAAACATAGTTGGCTAGCTTATTATCTTCAAAATCAGGGGGTTGTTTGACATACATCTCTTCATTTATAAAGCCATTAAAAATGCACATTTTACATCCGTTTGATATAATTTTAATTTTAATAAGAAGCATAAATGAGTAGCATCCTAACGTATTTAATTATAACAACAAAGGCATAAGTTTCATCAAAGTCTATTCCCTATTATTAAGTGAAACCTTGTGCCACAAGTCTAACCTTATTTTTAACTATTTTACCTTGCTCTTCGAGCTTATTATGGAAAACCCATTTTGTCCTAATGATTTATGCTCCTTTAGGTGGCTCTACCAGCTCATATACTTGATTCCTTTCAAATTGGTTTAATTCTTATTGCATTCTCACAAACCATCTTTCATCACCAATACCTTTCTCAACTATTTTAGGCTTTATTTGTGATAGTAAAGCAAGGTTTTTGTAACTCTACTCGAAAAAAGGATCTTTTATGTCATCCTTCACTTGAATCTCTAAGAATATACTGTAATGGATAGGATGTACACTCAGCTTCTTAATTAGTTAGAAGACTTTGCACTTTATTGTTGTTTCCTTCAGAAATTTACAATTGACTGACTCCTTGAGTTGGCTTGGCTATCTAATCTAGTCTCTATTGACAATTTGAAAATTATTTCCTTAAGAGTTGAATTCATTCCTAGTTGAGTTAAATTCACTCCAACTTTTGTCTACAATTATAAGTAGACTTGATGGGGTCATTTCTTCTTTCTTGAACTTCCGTACTCATTTGCCTTTGATTATTTATTCCTACTAATTATTTCTCCTCATCTGTTCTTACATATTTTCTCAAGGAAGGGTTAGATTTATCAAAAATAACATGCATAGATTATTCCATTACCATAGTTTGTTTAATGTGGACTCTATATGCATTGCTAGTAGTAGAATAAGCTAAGAAAATGCCTTCATCATTATGTGCTTCAAATTTACCTAAGTTATCTTTACCATTATTATGAATAAAATATTTACAACTAAAAGCATAAAAAAAACTAATGTTGGGCTTACTTCCTTTCCATAACTCTTATAGAGTCTTCTTATGAATGAGGCTAATGAGACATCAATTCAGGATATAGTAGACAGTATTTATGACTTCAGACCAAAAATATTTAGAAAGATCATTGTTAATGAATATGATTCTAGTCATATCTTGAAGAGTGTAACTCTTCCTTTGAATCATTCTATTTTGTTGAGGAGTTCTAAGCACTAAAAAGTTATGGCCAAAATGTTACTCATTACAAAAATTTACAAAGAATTTGTTCTCAAGTTCTTTACCATAATCACTCTAAATTTTTGAGACTAAATACCCTTCTTGTCTCCAAAGCTTTTTAAAAAATGCCTTAAAATTCTTAAAAGCTTCATTCTTATGGACTAAAAGAGAACTCAAATGAATCTAAAATAGTCATTAATAATAACAAAATGCATAGCTTTTTTCACCAAAGTTTTGAGTTTATGTAGGGCCAAAGAAATCTATGTGCAACAATTGTAAGGGTCGAGCTAAGGATAAATACTCCTTTGCTTTTAAGGAGGATCCTGTTTAGTTCTATATTTGGCACACATCACATAAATGATCTTTTTTAAAATCCAGTTTAAGAAGTTCTTTCATAAGGTTAAGCTTAGATAATATAGATATAGTATGCATGCTTGCATAGTCAAACTTTTTATGCCATAACCATAAACGAAAGCAAATAGAAGAGAGACATGTCACATTCTTTGAACTAAAAAAACTAAGTTTAAGAACATAAATGTTTTTAAGTCTTTGTCTCACAAATGGGGCCTTATTATCATGATAAACTGTCCATTGCATAGACTCAAATACTACTTAATAGCCTTTATTACACAATTAACTTATACTAAGTAAATTATATTTCAGACCATCAATTAAGTAAACATCATCAATGTAGCAATTTTCACATAGCTTAACTTTATCACTACCAATGATTTTGTCTTTTCCACTATTATCAAATGTAACTAAACCTCCATCTTTGCAAGTGAAGGAAAGAAACTTAGAAGGATCTTCATTTATATACCAAGAATAGCAACTATCTAAAAACCACTTATGTTTTGATATCCTTCCCTTCAAATAGACTTACAACAAATTAATTTTTTTAGGTATCTAAATTTTTTTGGATCCTTTAACATTAGTTTTAGGTACAATAGTACCCTTTGGAACCTAGACCATTTTTCCTTTTTTAAATTTGCATTCATAACAAGCATGGCTAAATTGATTATAGGAGAAACAGGTAGTAGATAATGAAGATTTAACAACAACAAAAATTTACACAACTTACCATTTTCTTTATAACATATTCTTGTTTTATCAAACATATATTTTTGTTTTCCTAATAACATATTTAGAGTCTCATCTCCTTTCACAAATTTGGCTAAATCTTTAGTTAATGTTTCAATTTGCTATCTTAAGATTTTATTTTTTCTTTAAAAGCTAATACTAACTTGTTTTCAAGAATCTAAATATTTTTTTCCAAGTTTGGAATTTATTTAGAGTTGATCTTCACACTTAAAGAATAACTTTTTAAAGCTAGCAAGAAGATCATTAAAGGTTTCTTTAAACTCATCATAAGATAAAAAGGGTTCAACTTGAATCATGAAGCACATGTTTGCTATGTCTTATTCAACTCCTCATCCTCATCACCATCATCACTTTAAGTTGTCATTGCTTTCTTCTTCTCATAGGGTTTTGCTAGCTTCTTCTTTAGCTAGACACATTAATATCTAATATGCCCATCCTTCTCACATTTAAAGTATATTACTATCCATTTGCTTGATCGTTTTTTCTTAAAAGCACTTGTTGATGAGTTCCCTTTATTTTTTTTCAGTGTAATCTCTTTTTCTTAGCGTATTTCTCTAATTTCTTCACAAAAAATGCTAAGTCTTTATCATCCATATCACCATCATCTTCATCAATTAGTTGTTGTTTAATAGCTAAAGCCTTTAATCTAACATTTGTCTGCCTTCTTTGCTTATGCCTTTTGATATGACTCTTTTGGTAAACAACAAGGATGTCTTGCATCTCATCATATGTCATGGTGTTAAGACATCCACTGCTTTTACTTGAGTCCATTTTAGATTTCCACTTCTCAAGCAAAACTCTGAGGATTTTGCAATTTAGCTCACCATTAGTATAGACTCGATCTAGAGATTCTAATTCTCCTACTAATTTTGCAAATTTTATGTACATTTCTTCAATATACTTCTTGTCCTTCATATGAAACATCTCATACTCATAGGTGAAGATGTTGAGATTGCTCTCCTACATGTTTGAGGTTCCTTTATGAGTGACTTCAAGCTTCTTCTATATTTGTTGGGCAATTTCACAGCTGGACATTTTATCATATTCTTTAATACTGACAATATAGAAGAGAATGTTAATTACCAACTCATTACATTGAACCATCTTGATGTCATCTTCTATCTACTCTTCTTTGGGTTCATCAATGACTTCTCCCACTATGAGATTTATAGATTTACGCATTGTGGGGCCATTCTTTATCACCTCCTACATCAAATAGTCAGTTAATCAAAGGTATGTTCTCATCCTTGCTTTCCAATGAGAATAATGCTTTCCATTGAAGTATGGTGGCTTGGTTGTGAAGAATCTTCCCTAGAAGTAAGCTCCCTCAAGTATGTGTGAAGCCATCTTTCTATAAAATAGGACATTTTGCTTTAGGTTATTAAGTGTTAAATCAATTAAACCTATTCTGATACCAATTGATAAACACGCCTAAAGGAAGAGTGAATATATGTGTAGTGCAAAAAGTGAAAAATAATCAAAAAAATAATTGCAATTTTAAGTTAAAGTAAAGTTAAAAAGACAACATATTGAGTTAAGTGAAGCATTCCTTAAAAGCGATAAAGCGACATGAAGAACAGTAGTAAATACGAGTTAGTTATGCATTACAAATTAAGTTAGCTTAAAGAAAAATAAAAATAAAGAGATAATGAGAGAAAAATATCACATGATTATTTATCTTGGTTCAACTCCTCTGGTCTTTGTCCAGTCCCCTAAAATATTAAGGGATTTCCTTCACTCAATAAACAATAAGTTACAATATAGTCTAACCTTGACTGAACTTACTTAGGGTTTCACAAGCTCACCATTAACTTACTTACACATGGTTTTACACAAGCTTATTCTCAACTTACTCTTACACCTGGAGCATTACAACAAAGATTAAGGAAAAAAGATTTACAACCTAGTAAAGGATTACAACACACTCAATAAATGCTTCTTCGAAAGATGGTGGACCAAAGACTTAGAATATTCTAAGAAAAGCAAATGCTATTAAATACTCAAATGATTTTTAATGATTTTTTTTTTGTTTTCTCATTAATCTTCGTTGCATTTATACTTATCCACCAACTTATATTTATAATTAATGGTGTCTCTTTTTTGGCAAAATAGAGCATTAAACACATACACTTTTTAGCTAGAATAAAGAGTTCATGTCTTCAATGTTCATCTCTTCTTTCTCAATGGCAAAATGTCATGCATAGTTGTTTGTCTTAACTCCATTGATGCTCCTTAATACTTTACAAGTTAGACAAACAACACACACATTTCTTATATAGAAAAATATTAGTTGTAGAAGAGAGAAAGTAAAATTCGCACAAATATACCTTGTTCTATTTATATTGTTTGGAAGTCAAAAGTAGCAAAGATTTGCCAATTAACTCATTAATAAATTTTAAACTAATTAAAAGACAAAAATTTTAATAAACCAAGTTTTAGTTGGACTTTTTCATATATCAAAATATTTGTTTTATTATTATTAAAGTCATTAACCAAGTGAGATTATTAGACCTAGAAAACCTTGGGTCAACAAATCTAACTACAAATTTGACATACATTCACCGCTAGACGAACGAGATAGAAATCAAAGAATGAATAACTGTTAACTGTACTTCAAAAGCACAAACTCCATTTTATGATCTATAAAGTCGAATTAGCAATTCCTTCAATGGTAGCAACAATCTAAATTAATATGACTAAACATTCATCACCCATCCTTCAAACATAAATTAGCAAGATTAACTTTGATTTATCCCAGTATCTAACATACATCTTAACAAATCAAAGGTGCTAGATAGCATCCCAACGAAGCCAAAACAAAAGACTTGAGCAAGACCTTGGATGGCAAGCACCCCCTATCAGTGCGTACAAAAAGAGCCTCATAAACAGGTTTATTCAGCATCACAATCAAAACGCACAGCACAATCTGTACAACCAAATGGCTCGATCCCTCAAACCCCACGTCCACAAGAACCCTCTTAACTCCCCCAATTGCACCAAAGAGGCTGAGCAATGCGAGTGTTGATATGATGGTAAACATCCCCGATGAGCTTCCAAAATCAAAGACCTCTTGCTTGTATCTCTCGAGGGTGTCTTCGGAGACAGCCTTGTCTGTGACATCAAATTTTATTTGGGACAGATTTAGTTGCTTGGTGATGGTGTCGATGAAGCCGAAGAGGTACGAGGTGGTCCTTCGGAAGAGCTTCATTCTTTGTGAGTTCCACCATGCCTTGGTTGTGCTCCCGTAGCACAGAGCCTCCAAGAAGCTGTAGGCGTTTGTGGCCAGGAATGCATATAAAAAGGGAAGGATCCAGGGGCTTGTAAGCTGCAAGGTAGAGGGGAATTAGTGATGGTACAAGTGTGATAAGATTGAGTTTTGGGCTAGTCCATAGACAGCTTGAATTTTTCACTTCATTTCCACCAATAATCATCTTAAAATTTATAATAAATAATATTTTATAATTATACACAGTTTTAAAACGTGATTAGTGAAAAATTCAAAGAGGTTGAACTTTCAATATCTTCACCCTTGAATTTTTATTAAAAAAATATGGCATGGAAGGAAACGAGCCTTGTTAAAAATAGGCTATATTTGAATCAAACTTTCACTAAAAAATATTAAAAAAATTTGGGCCCAACACAAATGATTTTTTTTTATATTATGACTTGAAAGCTAGTATTTAAAAAAAAATCTTATATCCATTTCATTATATTCTTATTATCAAATTTTTTTATAATTAAAATATGGCAAATATATAATTTTTCAATCAAAATATTATAAGTTTATAATTTTATGGATAAATGTATAATTTTTTAATTAAATTATACACTTTTATGTTTTAAATAGAAAATATGATATTAAGAATATAAAAAAATTATATCTAAGTTTAATCTATTATAATATTATTTATTTGAACTATTTTAAAAAAATATTTTTTTTACAAAAATATTTTATAAAAGAATACACATAAACATCAAAACTTCTTAAAAACAATAACTCTCTTTGAATTTAATTTGGGCCTTAAATTTGATGTCTAATAAATTCATCTATGATGCAAAATTTTGAACTTCAAATATTTTGAGTGACCCTTTACTCGCCTTTTAATAGATTCTATCCTTACATTATGATTTTATCAGAACTAAGTGTGGGATTGAAAAGAAATTTTTCATCATATGTCGCCACACTTTAGTATAATATTAAAGTAACCTATTTTGATTATCATATCATATGTCGCCACACTTTAGTATAATATTAAAGTAACCTATTTTGATTATCATTTTAAAAACTAAAAGGAAAAAATAGACAAGGGATTGATAAGACTACCTGTGGGAACAATGGAATGCCACGCAGGGTGTAAATGGAGGGGACAATAACGTAACAAAGAGTTGGGAGAGACAGTGGAGCCCATAGCAGGTAGACACAGTATCCCATTTGCACACCCAAGCTTACCTTCCCATGCCCATAAATGAAAGGGCAATACTTGGAGAAGAAAACCAGGAACATTCCTTCTCCCCACCTCTTATGCTGAATAAGCATCGTATCAAAGGTTGTCGGAGCTACTCCCAAGAAAGCCTTTCTTTCTGGGTTATAGTAAATCGATTTCCAACCTCTGCATGAGATCACAAGCCCCGTGGCTACGTCTTCTACGGGATTCCCATATACCAATCCGATCTGTAGAATCATTTAAAAAGAATTAAACAAAAAAAAAGCCTCATCAGGTTCACAATTTTTTAGGTACAAATACATAGAAAGTGTTTGGTTTCATGACCTAAATATCTTGATCTTAGTCAACATTCAAGATGCTTGTGTTTGGTACGTTGACATTAAAATGACAACGGTTATCTAAGATATTAGAAAGTCATGGGGAAAAAAAACCAATTTATTTTGTATTCCATACCACTTAAAAACCATGACAATTTCACATCACAAACTTTTAACCTTATTAACTTTTATTAAACACTACTTGTATTATTTTTTCCTATGACAATTTTTAATATAAATGTCATGTCATATTTAATACAAATGTCAAGTACATATTAAATGTGATATAATTATATTTTTAAAGTAGTTATGTTTTATTAATACAGAACTAGACAAAACAGAAACACAAACCTCTTTCCCCCACGGAGTGCCCTTCTCATAGGTGCAACTAGCAAGAGCTTTTGATGCTTCAATCAGTTCATCTACTGTTCTTTTATCTTCTGTCTTAGGTTTGGTTTCCCATTTTGCTCTATAATCTTTGAAGTGCATTCCTGAGAGACTCTCTCTTCTATGGAAACATCCAGTTCCACAGTACAAGGATCCTCCTTGTCCACATAAGCCAGGAAGCTCAACCTTAAGCAACTCAATGACATATATCAGAGGGTTTTAGTCTTTCATGTTTCAAACTAATTCAACTTTACTTTTTTATTGACATGATATATAAGGCTTATTTAGGCTTATAATTTCACATTTCATGTTTGTGATTAATTTAGTAAAGAAAAATTAAAATTTGGTTCACTTAGTTCTCGCTGGTGCAATTGCATCTGAAAAACATGGCGATTGGAATTGTACCATTAATGATAATTAAGGACACTGATTTGCATATGTAATTATGTACCGAAAATAAGGGGATAAAATGTGAAATAAAGGCCTTTTAATTCACCTGATTGAATACACGCAACAAATTTGCATAAAGGTCATTCTTAGTGATATTGTTGAAGTTTTGTGGAAATTGCACATAAGCTATCTGGTGGCCTCTTGTTCCGTCCATGAAGAAACACAGTGCCTCTTGTATTATATCTGCATTATTTGGGTACATGTCGCAGTCCAAGTTGAGGATGAAAGGTGCATTGCTTATCTCTGATGACACTCGTATCTGCATGCAAAAGTTTCTGTCTGTAATTATGAAATTTGCTTACTGGGGAGGACCTTTTCGAAAAAAGAATCATATATATATATATATATAGCCATTCCTAACAATTAAATATATAAGAAGACTGATACTGACAAAAATATAAAACACAAGAAGATATAGATATTGGGATATGTATCTTTTATGAGTAATTGAAAATAGATGTTGTAATTGATGACTGTCATACTCTAACAAAATATAATATAATTCTGTTTTTAAAATATCACTGCTTCATAAATTATTACTTACGAGTGCATTCATGGCTCCTGCTTTGAAGTGGTGGGGGAAATTGGGTCGCTTCTCTCTTGCCATGTAAACTAGGGTTGGCAATTGAAATCCATCATCATCTACAGCATTCGTGTCCCTTCCATCAATTATAATCTGGGGAAAAAAGAAAAAAGTAAATTATTGATAAACTTATACTATGAAATAGTACGTTTCAACATACTTTTTTTTTCTTGCGAAGGAAAAAAGTTATGTACCTGCACAATGGACTGATGGTCCTGCTTTGTGGTTTTGGCATTCCATTCTGAGAATCCTTTGTGTTGGTTCCTTACTTCATCTGGAAGCTTCCCCTTTTCTACAACTGATTCTATCTCACTTTTCATGTCTTCATATAATTTCTGTGTTGTGAAAATTATAGAAGTATTGGCTTAAATGTTCAACTTTTGTTAAAGCTGAAATCAAGTATGTTTGGATGAAGTATTTTGAGGAGGGAATTAAATTTTACAGAGTATTTAATATACATTAGTGCAAAATATTTTATTTATCTCTTTCAAATTTTTTTCACTAATAATGTCAAATGGGCCGGACAAACTTGGCCCAGACTAGCCAGGCCTAAAACTACCTAGCCTAGATATAATGACTAATATGTCATCCCATCTTAAATTAGTTATAAGCAAGTCACTTGAATTACACCCAAATAACCAACTTATTTCGAACTCATTAATAAGACGAAAAACACAAGCTAAATGTTTAAGAACTATATCCAAACCATATTAATCATAAAGGAGCCAGTTTAAAATGCATTTAAGAAAACAAATAATATTGTGAGGATTAATCATTCAAAAGAAAATCGTTGCAAATGCAAGAATTAAGATTGAAACAACATATTAAAATGTCTTGCATTTCAAAATTTCATAAATTCATGGAATTCAATAATCAAACGTAAAGGAAACTAGGTTCTAAGATGTATGGACAATGTGCTTATGAATTGAAAACCCACTTAATTAATTACCTTAATAGATGACCATTCTTGGCCATACTCAATGGCATCACAGTGTTGGGAAAAGTATGCCTCAGGTGACCTGGTTTCAATGTTGAATCTTCTGCAGAAGGGTATCCAATGCTTCAAGAAAAGAGAGGCTCTTAGAAGAGCATAGAATGTGAGCTCAGAGCCTCCATCATCAGAGAGATAAACACTTAACTTATTTGAAGGATAATTGTAGGACATAGCTGATAATACTGTGTTCATCACCATACTTGGAGGCTCCAATGATGGGTCTGCTGTGCACACAAAGATGTCCAAACCTGGTAACTTGTCTTTATCATATCTGTAAATATTTGCCAGAAAATTATTATTTTTTTTTTATTATTACTGCACTGGTGAGTTGCCAAAGTGCAATGTATTAATTATTGGAAAACATATAAAATCAAGAGAGAAAAAAATAGTGACATAATGAGTCATATAAGAATGGATTAGAAAATAATCACATATTACAACTAATTGGAAAAATTGTTTTTATACCCCATCATTACCTTCAATTGTAATACTCTCTCCAACTTATGCAATTGACCGGTCTCATTATAATTCCCCTACCATCTATATCAGATATTAAATCTGCTTGCTAGGTTGAACATGTGTGTTACACATTCCTATGCATTTATCAAACCATATAAAAAGTCTCTTCTATCCCTTTCCCTAAGGCTAGATGCTCGTCATGCTGCTGGTTGTTTAGTATGAGATTAAAAGAAATAACAATATGTCAACTGGCAAGGTGAAAGAAAACTAATATTCTTGTAAAAGAGGCGCTATATATAACACACGCATATCCAACTCACTTAGATTTAGCGTCTTGATAAAGGGGTTATTATAATTATGATAGGGCCAACACAAATTAAAGTAGATGATTGCAATTTCCCCTAACTATAAAAAAATGAATTGTCAATTTAAATATAAAAGATGACTACTGTATAGTTAAGTGAGTAGGGGTGGAAATGTGGGATCCAAACAATACACGTAATAGGGATGAAACATGAAAATATACAGAAATTATTTTAAATCATTAATTACCTATAAGGTAGGTTTGGTTTCAAAAATTCTGAGAAACATAACCATATCTAAACGTCTTTAAAAAATTAAAACCTATATAAAAGCTTATATTTAGATCGAGTTTATAAGGTTTTATTTTAAAGTAAACCATGTTAAATGATTAGATTTAAATCAAATGGATAGTTTTGTTTTAAATGAAACTCTGTCGAACTTAGAGTTTAATCTCTTTAAAATGTACACTCAATTAAAAACGAGAAAACATTAATTTTTATTATAACAACTAAGCATTGTGGTGTATCCTTGGACGGCATCACTGAGTTTTCTTTTTCAATAAAACGAACGACAACATCTTTGTAAGAAAACATAATTTTTCTATTCCATCTCTGCGAAATAGTGTGTGTGTGTGTGTGTGTGTGTGTGTATATATATATATATGCAATAGATAGAAAATTAGTTTTTAAAATAAAAAATAAAAAGTGAATTACATGTCGAGCCACTAGTACTTTAAATGGAGATAACTCACAATACTTACACTGATTTTTTTAGGAATATCGGTTTTTGTTTTATTTTTGAAAATATATATTTTTAAAATACCTCCATGTCTCAATATTTTCTGTTGATGACAGTTTTGTTTTTCGCTCATGCATATGTCACTGTTTATGCGCTAAAGACAAATTTTATCCTCACCCGATGAGTTCTCAACTACAACAACGACACACAAGAAAAATATTTTTACAAGATAATTGTTTCAATTCAACATGTGTGTCTCCTTATTGTCAAGAAAAAAAATCTTATATGCAAATTTTTTATATTTTTGTTATTAAATTTTTTAATTAGAATATAATAAGTATATAAGTTTTTAATAATTAATAACATAATATGTGTATAATTTTTATAAAAAAATATATAATTTTTTAATTAAATTATATACTTGTCATATTATTATTAAAAAATAATAAATACACTTATCATATTTTAGTTAAAATTTTAATAATAAAAAAATAAAAAAAAATGTTTCTAACCATTCCCATTTCTATATATATATATATATATATATATTTTATATATATATATTGAATAAGGACAGACGTTGACTTGAATAAAATTGCCCCCCGTTAATCAACGTATGTCCTCATGTTGAAGGGCCTTGCGCTTTCCGGAGATAAGAAGATAAGGAATGAGTGGAGAAGTGCCATGCAGCAGATTTTTTTAAATTTCCAAGAGACGGGTCGTTTGCAGGGGTGCAATCAAGTATTTCCTTGATACGTGTCTTTCTTTTTTAAAAACATTTATTGTGAAAATAAAAATTGTAATTAAAAAACAAAATATTAATTGTGAAGACTCAAAATTTTAACTGTACAAAAAATTATATTCTAAAAATTTTACCTGTGCGGATAATAATTTTTGGTTCTTTGGACATTTAAAATAATTTCAATTTTTTTAAAAATTTTTTAATAGATATTTTTAACATAAAGTCATGATATGTAATTTTTTCAAAAATTTTAATAAGAAGTCAATTTTTGAAGAATACTAAACAAAAATAAGTGAAAAATGGGTTTCATAATATAAAATTTAATTTTTTTCATACTTCACAGTTAAACTTTTTAATCTCTCTAAAATTAAAAAAAAAAACATATGTCCAGCAGTTATTTGACCACACCCCCTGCAATCATTAGCATGATTGTAGAGGATGTGTGTGGCAATTTCTACAAAGATAAATTTTATTGTTTCCTCTCACTATTATTTTATTCAAATATAAATATCATCACAACTTTGATATATTATCTACTCTTATCAATTCAAACAAATAATTTTCAATTTTTTATTTTACTTAAAACATTCACAAAGCTAATAAAAAATTAAATATATAAACATCTCTAAAAGAAATAAGATAATACTTAATCGCTATAATATATAGCAAAAGTATTGTCATTATTTTATATCATCAAAATTGTTATTTTATGTAATATAAATATAAAAAAAAATTTAACATGCATGACTTAATTAACAATTTTGTATTACCATATTTTAACCAAAAACAAAAAACAAAGGGAAAAGGGAGAACCTGTGTGAGAGTGTATGTTTGAAGGGAGAGTGGTAGAGAATCCTCCAACGAACAGACTGAGTGAGAATCCAGTACAATCCAAAACCCACCTCCGACAACATCACAGCAATCCAAACCCATCTTCCTTCCTCTCCTTTTTCTGGCATCTTTCTCATTCTATAAACCCATATCAAACATATGCCTTCAAATACTCACACACTTATATCAGTCAGTATATATAGGTTGATAGTTTCGTCTTTCTAAAAAAATATTTTATTAATAAATTTTAAATTCATAGTGGCAATCTAAGAGGATGCATGTACGAACAGACTCTTCAAAAAAAATAAATACCTGCAAAAATTGTGCATGCAAATGCCCGGTAAGCTCCTCTCCATTTTCCTTCCTTTGTCTCAAATAACAAAGGAGCTTCATGAGCTTCCCTCTCTTCTCCTACCCTTTTCTCTCCCATCTGTGTGTCTCTGTGTGTGTGTGTGTGTGACTGCTTTAGATGGAGGAAGAATGAAGAAGACGGTAGCCTGTAATAAGGAGCGAGAATGAGTACTATATATACCAAATAAAACATAATGGCTGGTAAAAATTAAAATAAATATTGTTTATCAACTCAATCACAATAATGCCTCCGTGTTCAAATAGCCTCCTTCTAACCCCTTTTTCCGTTGTTTTTTTTTTCCTGTTTAGGGTCTACACTTTTTTACCAAATCTCGCGCATGTTTGGTCTTTTCTAGATGGGAAAGCTTCAGAAAGCTGGAAGCAGATCCTCTTAAGTCCACTTCAGGTGAAGTGGAGAGAGAGAAAGAGAGGGAGGTGTGGGCTCCACATCTGACATGTGGGTCCCACACAATGTGGGGCCCACACTTTTCTCTCTTTCTCTCTCTCCACTTCACCTAAAGTGGACTTCAGAGGGTCTTATTACCAAAAACAAAACCAGCTCGCGAGTGTTTGCATTTTTTTCCTTTTTAATCTTTGTACAAAATCCCTTGACATATCCTGTTTATTTTTATTATTTCTTATGTATTATTTAGAATGTCTCATCAATATACTATTTATTTATATATATATTTTTATGGGACTCTTTTTTTTCTGAGACTCAGAAAAATAATAATAAACAGCCCTGCTGGTATTAGTATATATATATATATTTTTAAATGTAATTATGAATTTGTTAAAAAATTTATATCATGTTAATAAAAATGTGTAAATATTTCTATTTGAGTCATTTGTAAACCCAGTGGTAACTTTTAAGACTTGAAATAAATATACTTTAGACCATCATCTCATAAAATTTAAAACTTTATGTCCAATTCTAACCAACGGCACTCACAAAAAAATTAATCAAAAATTTTAAAACTTAAAAATTAATAATTAAAGTAAGCATTTTTTAACTATATTTTTTTTAAAAAAAATGTCTATAAATAACTCAAAATTAAAAAGAATATTTTTATTTTTAATATTTCTAATGTTATTTTATTTACTAATAAATATTATAATTAATATATATACTTTTTTTATAAATATATATATATACACTAAAAAACAAAAAAGATGCAAGCTTGGGAGCTCAAATTCGTAGCCTTGCCCTTTCCGAATGCGGTGGAGACAGGTACAATTTATTTTATGTATATAAAAGGCTTGGGCGGATACTGTTTATTTGTCCGATATATTATTCTGTTCATAACATCACATCGATATAATTTTATATACTGTTTGTATAATATTTGTGCACTATTTATTACTTTTTTATGAATTATTTATTATTTATTACTATTCATTTGTATTATTTTTATTTTTACTAATATTAATTCCGGCAAATTTAAGGGTTTTTAAAAAATGTGGATCCCACTAAAAAACTTTTTAAAAAAATGAGTCCTGAGAGAAATGAAAAAATATATATATGAATGAATAGTGTTAAATAGTAACAAATAATAACAAAACAGTGCATGAATAGTATAATGTGACATTATAAACAGCATAATAAATAATACGAATGATCAATATCAAGTGCACAACTTTTATATATATGATAATAATAGATAGATAATAGATTTTTTTGTGGGGCCCTCATTTTTCTTTTCTTTTATTTTTTTTGGGTCGCTGGACTCATTCTTTTTTTAACCAAATCTGGAAAGGTTAAAGCTAGTTACTAACTAAAACATTGCACTCGTGTTCTCATCAATAACTTAATACATCGGGCCAATTTGTTTTGTGTCACCATCTTTTAATTTTAAAGTAATTGCTTAGTCACTACCCAATAAAAAATAATTTTTTAGTCATCTACCTTTTACTAAATAGTATTAGAATCATTTCTAAGAAAGTAATTAATTAATATTATAAAAAATTCAATGTGATATTTTTATTTTTATTTGAGTCATTTTCTAACATTTAAAAGTAATATAATTTATTTATTTTTCTTTCAATTTTATTTATGCGATAACAAAACATGATAATATTTTAATTAATATGCTTACATGAAATTAATTTGGATTACATGAGTTAATTAGATAATAAGTAATTAAGTGATATCAGTCTTTAGTTAAATGATTTTTCTCTTTTAATTTATTTTCTTCCCAAATTCTTGTATAATTTAAAATGATCCAGCTTAATTCTTGTCATCTATCAACTCTATACAATTCAAATCACATTCAGATGCGTCATCATTATCTTTCGTAATCACATCAATAGAACAAAGACAAAACACATTACTATATAACTTCTCATTGTCCCAAAAAAAAAAGTTTTTCTGGTGGTGATTTTAATGGCGGTTGGAAAACCCGCTGCAAGAGCATCTATCATAGAAGACTTGATAAGAATTTTCAGCAACTACTAAAATAACTACCATTAAACCAAAATCCCTTTTATTTAATATTTTAGTTGTATTTTTCTTTCAAATTTGTTTCTTGTTTTTATTAACAGACCTATACCTATATATATCCAGAAACAAAACCAATTTGCCTCTGAAATTATAAATAAACTCCATTATAATTAGAAACAAGTCCAAGTCAAGTACAAATATAATTAAAATTTATCTAAACTAATTATTTACAAAAATTTAGAAAATGAGTTGCAACTCAAATGGGCAAATATCCACTATATTGATAACTTGGTGCTAAAAGAAAAGAAGGTCCATTCATATGATTTGACCAAAATGTGAAGAGTTTATAAAATTATCTTGTGAACTTATACGATAGAAAACTTAAATGACACTTAAACTTAGAAGTTTTAAAAGAGGAAAGCTGTCTTGTAGCCATATTTACCTCCATATGTTATTATTTTGCAACCATATTTGTCGCCAACCATTATTGTTGTGCATCTCTTTCTTCCATACATAATTTAAGTAGTGCAACCTAATTTTACAACTCAATGTAAGATGACCTAGATGGTAAAATGTCACTAGCGTAGTATTCCAACATTTAGGATAGGCAAGCATCCAATCTCAATTCTTAAACTCAATCACAATGCTCCTAGTTTCTTAAAGTTAAAACCCATGAATCTAAATTTAAAATTTCTTCACAAGAAGAGCTCTCAACTTGATATATAGAAATCTTTTTTGGCAAATTTAGGCAAAATAAAAAGTAATAAATCATTTTAAAAATAAATCATTTCAATAAAATCAAAAATCAATACTTTATTTCCATGTAATTCAAACACTTGTAATTCTAACTCCATCAGTAATGAATGATTTAGAAATAAATCATTTCAACAAAATAAAAAAAAATTATTCCCGTATTTACTTTCTATATATACATGACTTCTTTTCTTCATTGCATTTCTATATTCTATTTTGTTTTTTGCTGTGCTTTCTCGTCTTCAGTTTTTCCCCTTTTCTCTAAGGTCTCTCTATCTTTTTTTTTTTTTTTTTATCAATATCTCTTTTTTTTATATATTTTTCATCTTCTATATTCATTTTCCTTCTACTTTCTTTTTGTCCTTATCATTTCTTTTATTTTTTTACATCATTTGTCACATTATAAAACTAAAGCAGGTAAAATGTTCTGAATTTTTTGTATATTAATGCATTTTATATTATTTGGTTGAAGTTGAATTAGTGAATGAAATGCAGAAAATGGTAGAAATAAGAGAATAGCATAATGAAGATGAATATTAAAAACAGAGCATAGCATAGAGATATTGAATTGAATTATGAAGATAAGAAATTTTAATATTTGAGAAAAGGGCATAATAAAAAAATACAATATTATTTAGTTTAATTTTGGAATACCAGAAATTGAGGAAACTGATAATGATTATAAATACAAAATGAAGATATATAGAATGAACATAAACAAGACAGCAAAATTAAAAAATATTGTTAATTAATTACTTTAAAAATTAATTATTAATCTAGTATAGTTATAAAAAATAATTAAGAATAATTATTGATGAAAAAAAATTTAATTAATAGATAAATAATATAATTTTCAAATATAAATATAAAGAAATGAAAATAATTTTAAAATCGAATTCAAATTGAAGAAAAAAATGGCTGCTGACTAATATTCGGTTGGATAGTCCGACTAAACGTCAATTAGCGTTTTTTAAAAATTTTGGTCTTAGAATATATTAGTTATAATTTATAAAAATTATTATTTATAATATAAAAATGTATAATTTAATATAAAACATAAAAAAATATAATAAAAATAATTATTTCAGATTTTATTAATAAAATAGATTAATAAATTTTAATTAAAAATACTGTATATTATATATATTAAATTAAATTAGTTTTTATGAGTAAAATTTTAGATTATATTAATATAGAAGGTTATACTAAAGTATATAAAGTATTTTACTTAAATTAAAAAGCTACAAATACAAAGAGTATTGCAGTGTTATATTATTATAAAGAAACTCGCTGCTTTACAAATGCCTAAATTATTTAAAAAAAGGATTTTCTTAATAATGTTAAAATTTAAATGATAGAAGGATCATTATAACGAGACTATTAAATCAAAAAGTCAATCCCGATTTTTTTAGATGCACTATGTTTGAATAGAGTTTTTAATATTTTTGCTATCATATTTTTCAATAAACATGTGACATATATAAAAAAAATTATCTAAAAGATTCGAGCATGCGATATTTAGCAATAAAAATTATACACTTTATATAAAAGTTCATACACTTATTATATTTTTATTGAAAAACAGTTGATAGCAATAAAATAAAAATAAAAAAATAGAATTTTGGTCCTTTAATTTAATTTAAAATTTCACTTTCATCCTTTAATTTATATTAATTTTAATTTGGTCTTTTAGTTTCACCTCAAATTTCACTGTTGTTCCTTAATTTTATTTAACTTTTTAATTTTATCTTTTATTTAACTTTTATTACTTAATTTGATTTATTTTAATTTAATCCTTTAACCTAAAAAAAATTATTTAAATATTTCCTTTTTTCTGACACTTCTTATTTTGTTACCTACCATCGCCTAATGGGAATAATAAATTCATGAGTGCTCGATACATGCATGGCTTATTGTCTTCAATTTGGCATCATGTTATATGTGCCCGTGTGGTTCCTTCTTTGTAACCTCAGTTTAACTCGCACTTGTTCATTCTTTTTTTATTTAAAACAAATAGCTCCATGGCTTATTCTTATTCAAACGTTATTGAATAGTTTTTGCAAATTAAGAGATTAAATTAAAATAAAATAAAATTAAAGGAAAAAATTAAAATATAAAACAAAATTAGAGGACCAGATTAAAATCAATTGAAGTTAAGGGACAAAAATTAAAATTAAAATAGAGTTAAAAGACTAAATTATAACCAAAGAAAATTAAGGGATAAAAATAAAACTTAAATAAAATTAAGAAACCAGAAATATATTTTTGCAAATAAAAATTATACCTAAATTTTTTTCCTTTAGATTAAAGAATGTTGTAATTAAAGACAAAGACTAGGATAGACATATAAAATTCTTCTTAAAATTATATTTTTAAAATTCCTTCTTAAAGTTACATAAAATATTCTTTAAGAACCCCAATTATGTGATATTTAACAATAAAAATTATATATTTATATAAAAATTATATACTTGTCATGCTTTTAATAGAGAATCTAATAGTAATGAAATAAAAATTATACCTAAACTTTTTTTCCATTTTAGATTAAAGAACCTTGCAATTAAAGACAAAAATTACCATAGTTATATAATATATATTCTTAAAATTATATTATATTATTTTTTTAAAAAAATTAATATAGAATTTTACTTAATTTTAATAAAATGTTGAATTTCATTATAACGTGAACCTTTTCAATAGATATGGTTGATTGGAGAGGTGCAATAAGCCCAAAATTGAGTTTTTTTAGTTTTAGGTTCTAAATTATAAATTTAAAGATAAAAAATAAAATTGTATAGTCAAAAATTATAATTGTAAAGAAAACTTATATTTTAAAAATGTTAAGTGTACATTTAAAAATTTTAATTATATGACATAGTTAAAATTTTTAAATTATAATTTTTAACTTTTTAATTTTAATTTTTATCTTTAAATTTACAATTTAAGACATAAAACTAAAAAAAATAAAATTGAGCTTACTACGTCTCTTCAATTGGCCAATCAGCCGTACGGACTAGCAAAGATGCAACTTAATTCTAGCGCCTCCATAGAAAATAGGGATAAGAGACAAATAAGAATGGAGATAAATAGATGGAGAATTGACAAAGATATGAGTGGAAGAAGACCCTCCCCTGTGTCACCTTGATATCCCTATCCCTAGTTATATCTCTTTTGATACACCCTGGCAAGAAAAGTAATGACAAAAATAAGGCTCCTGAATGATGTGGTGAAGTTTTCAGAATCATTTGAGAAAGAGATGGGCCCACACTGCTAAATGCGGCAGAAGATTTCTTTCCCGAAAAAAAGGAAGGACAGCGATTCACGTGATCTCTGACAACGACCCACAAAAAACAACAGCCGGAATAAGTTGCGTTACATGGACGTCATTTCTTTAATTACTAGGAGCTACCCCCTGCATCTTGCTTGGGATTAAAAAATTCCAGTGGGCCCCATATTAAAAAAGAAAGCTAAACGCGGGCTCCACAGAAAGCAGAAAAAAGAAGGACGTGAACAGTTGTGAGCAGTGAAAACAAACAGTACCATTCACGGAGTTATATATATATATATATATATATATATATAAATTAATATCGAACCATCCATTATATGTCTTTAATTATCTAATACTAAGTTTCTGAGAATAACGTCCCCGTTTTCATTTTCTACAAATTAAATGAAATTATTTACATATATACTGACTATTTTTTAATTAAACTGTGATATTAAAAATTATTTTTTAAGAGTTAATAATATGTAATTAATTTAAAAAATAGATGAAAATATTCTTTTAATTATTTCATTTTATCTAAAATTTTATATTTTTATACCTTACATTTATTTTATTTTAATTTATTTTTTAATTTTACTTAATATTTTATTTTTTGTTTCCTAATTTCATTTAGTTATAATTTGATTCTTTAATTTTATCTTATATTTTTTGCCTTTTAATTTTATTTTGTTTTAATTAACCTTTTAAATTTTAAAAACTATTCTAATATTTCTCTCTCTTTGATGCCAGTAGATAAAAATATTTAACAAAAAAATCATATGTAACTTATTAGTAACTTAACTCCCACCAACTGTCGAAAAATAATGTAAGAATTTTTTATTAAACAACTTAATAGTGTTCGAAGAAATAAAGCACTTAAGTAATTTTTGTAAATTCAGAAATCAAATATAAATTAAATTAAATTAAAAATAAAAGTAAAATATGAGATAAAAATAATTTCAAAATATTTATACATTAATTATAGTACTATTTTAAAAATATTTATTACTCCTTGTACGACAGGACAGGACCCTCATCCATTTATGGAGAATGAAGGTTGCGGGGTGCTTGGAAGACAAAGATAAGAATCGAACGGCCCAGTTCTGGGAAAATGATTGCTAAAGACAACTCGCAACTTGCTAGGTTTGTCTACATTTTGCCGGTAAAATGATTAAGCAGGACATGAAAGTTTGTACAATTCTTTAGTTTTTTTTTTTTTTGCCCAATATTCTTTGGACTTATTGATGCAAGCAAGCAGGGAGAAAATTTTAAAATAAATTATATTTATATTTTAAATTTTAAATTATTTTTAGGATCTGCACATTTCTACCAAACTTCGCGCATGTTTGGTCTTTTTCTAGATGGAAAAGCTTCAGAAAGCTAGAGGGTCTTATTACCCAAAACAGGGCCAGCTCGCGAGTGTTTGCATTTGTTCTTTTTAATCTTTATATATAAAATCCCGTGTCTTTTTATTATTTCTTATGTATTTATAATGTCTCATCAATATATTGTTTATTTATATTTTTTTCTTTTATGGGATCCATTATTTTTTTCTGTGAGACCCACAAAAAAATTTAAATAGCCCTGCTCGTATTAGTATTTTTTTATAAAAATTAATTATGAATTTGTTAAGAAATTTGTATCATGTTAAGAAAAAAAATGCAAATATTTATATTCGAGTCATTTGTCAACCCACTAGTAACTTTTAAAACTTCAAATAATAATACTTTAAACTATCATATCTCAAAATTTAAAATTTTATGCCCAATTCTAACCAACAGCATTAGCCAAAAAAAAAACTTAACAGAAAATTGTAAAGCTTAAAAATTAATAATTCAAGTGGGTATTTTTAACTATAAAATAAAAAAATTTCTAAATAACTCAAAATTAAAAAGAATATTTTTATTTTTAATATTTCTAATATTATTTTATTTACTAATAAATATTATATAATATATATGTGTGTGTGTGTGTATATATATATATATATATATATATATATTTTTTTTTTTAAGATGCAAGTCTCAGTAGCCTTGCCTTTTCTGAAAACTGGCGAGACAGGTACCAACTATTAACCAAATCATTGCATATGTGTTCTCATCAATAACTTAATATATCGGACCAATTTGTTTTGTGTTCCCATCTTTTAATTTTAAAGCAATTGTTTAGTCACTACCCAATAAAAAATAATTGTTTTTACTATATAGTATTAGAATCATTTTTAAGAAAGTAATTAATTAATATTATAAAAATTTTTATTTGATATTTTTATTTTTAATTGAGTCATTTCCTAACATTTAAAAGTAATTTAATTAATTTATTTGGCTTTCAATTTTATTTATGTGATACCAAAACATGATAATATTTTAATTAATCTGCTTACATAAAATTAATTTGGATTACAAGTTAATTAGATGATAAGTAATTAAGTGATATCACTCTTTAGTTAAATGATTTTTCTTTTTTAATTGATTTTCTTCCCAAATTATTGTATAATTTAAAGTGATCCTGCTTAATTCTTATCATCTATCAACTTTATACAATTCAAATCACATCTATGTGTGTGCGGTATGATGGGTCATCATTATCTTTTGTAATCACATCAATAGAACGAAGATAAAACACATTGCCGTATAACTTCTCATTGTCCCCAGAAAAAAAGAGGTTTTTTTCTAGTGGCGATTTTAATGGCGGTTGGAAAACCCGCTGCAGGAGCATCCATAATGGAAGACTTAACAAGAATTTTCAACAACTACTAAAATAACTACCAATAAATCAAAATCTCTTTTTATTTAATATTTTAGTTGTATTTTTCTTTCCATATTTTTTCTTGTTTTTATTAGCAGACCTATACCTATATATATCTACAAACAAAACCAACTTGCCACTGAAATTGTAAATAAACTCCATTACAATTAGAAATAAATCCAAGTCAAGTACAAATATAATTAAAATTTATCTAAACTAATTATTTACTAAAATTTAGAAAATGAGTCGCTACTCTGGTGGACAAATGTCCACTATATTGATAACTTGGTGCTAAAAGAAATGAACATTCATTCATATGATTTGACTAAAATATGAAGAGTTTATAAAATTATCCCTTAAACTTATATGATAGAAAACTCAAGTGAAACTTGACACTAGAAGTTTTAAAGGAGGAAAGTTGTCTTTTGGTCATATCTACCTCCATATGTTTTGCAACCATATTTGCCTCCAGCTAGTATTTGCTGTGCATCTCTTTCTTCCATATATGATTTAAGCAGTGTAACCTAATTTTGCAACTCAATGTAAAAAGATTTATGACTCATTCAGTTTGCTTGGAACAGAGGAGGAAAAGGGAAAATGTGAAAGAAAGTTGGAGAAAATTATAATTTTATTTGTATAATCATTATTTAATACTCTCTAATAATAATTATTCAATCATTAAAAATATAGATATTATGGATATTTTTTTATCTACAAAATCACTTTTTTACTTTCTATTTATATTTTCATTCCAACTTTCTATCTACTAAACAGGTCCTTAGATAATAAAATCTCACTAGCACAACATTTGAACATGATAAGCAAATATCCAATCTCAATTCTTAGACTCAATCAGATTCTTCTTAAAATTATATTCTTAAAATTTCTTCTTAAAATTACATTAAAAATTCTTTGAAACCCTAATCATGTGATATTTGGCAATAAAAACTATATGTTTTATATAAAAATTATATACTTATCACATTTTTATTAGAAAATCTAATAGTAATGAAATAAAACCTATACCTAAACTTTTTCCATTTTAGATTAAAGAATGTTGCAATTAAAGACAAAAATTAGGATAGATATATAACACTTCTTCCTAAAGTTATATTATTTTAAAATTTTTAAAAACTTAATATAAAATTTTACTTAATTTTAATAAAATGTTGCATTTCAATAATCTTTGTAGCTTCGTGTATAACGTGGACCTCTCTAGTTGATATGGTTGATTGGAAAGGTACAATAAGCACAAATTTGGGCTTTTTTTCTTTTTTTAGTTTTAGGTTTTAAATTATAAATTTTAAAGATAAAAATTGAAATTAAAAAGTCAAAAATTATATCTTAAAAATTTTAATTATACATTTAAAAATTGTAATTATATGGTATAATTAAAATTTTCAAAGTATAATTATTTTTATAGTTATAATTTTTAACCTTTCAATTTTAATTTTTATTTTTAAACTTACAATTTAAAACATAAAATTTAAAAAAAAAAAACCCAAATTTGAGCTTACTGCGCTTCTTCAATTGGCCGATCAGCCGTACAGACGAGCAAGGATGCAACTTAATTCTAGCATCTCGATAGAAAATAGGGATAAGAGACAAATAAGAATGGAGATAAATAGATAGAGATTAAAGAGTGACAAAGATATGAGTGGAAGAAGCCCCTCTCCTATCACCTTGATATCCCTTGGATTTGGATCTTTTGAAATACTTGGATGAAGTGAGAAGAGAAACACAAAGAGAAAGGTGAGACTTATCTCTATCACATAGGTCTCACATCTTTTTCTCTTTATCTCTCTCTTTATTTTATCTGAAATACTTCAGATGATCTGACCCGATATTTCTCTCCAATTTTATTTCTTTTGATACAATCATGCAAGACAAGTAATGACAAAAATAAGGTTCTTGTTGTGGTGAAGTTTTCACTATCATTTTAAAATTTATAAAAGATAATAATTTATAATTACATATAAATTTCAAAAAATAATCACATTATATAAAAAATCTTCTCTTACTTAATATATTATTATATTAGAAAAAAATAAAAGGAGAGTGGCAAAAAAAGAAAATTGTATATTAAGTTATTTATTTATATCTAAAAAATAACATGCTGCTCGCCTTTGGAGGAAAAGGACACGCTGCCTCCTTCAAGTGCCCCCCCGAAGAATAATAAAACCGTATTTTTTTGTCACGAAAAGCAAAGAGATTCAAGTGATTTCTGGCAACGACCCACAAGAACAACAGCCGGAATGACATGCGTCACATCCATGTCACTTCTTTTGTTGTTATTATCGAACCATCCATTACATGTCTTTGTCAAGATAAAAAAGTATAATAATAATCTAATAATAAATTTCTGATAAGAACGTCCCGTTTTCATTTTTAACAAATTAAATGAAATTATTTACATATTTGCTAACAATTTTTTTCATTAAACTGTGATATTGCAAAAGTATTTTGTTTAAGAGTTAATAATAAGTAATTAAGTTAAAAATTAGATAAAATACTCTTTTAATTATTTAATTTTATTTCTATACCTTAATTTTATTTGATTTCAATTTATTTTTTACTTTTTTAATATTTTATTGTTATTTTTAAATTTTATTTAATTTTAATTTGATTCGTTAACTTTATCTTTTTAATTTTAGTTTTAATTTATTTTAATGTACTCTTTTAAATTTAAAAAAATATTGTAATGTTTCTCTCTCTTTAATGTCATTAGCTAAAAATGTTTAGCAAAAAAATCATATAACTTATTCATAACTAAACTCTATTAATTTTTTACTAACTATGCAGACTCAAATAATTTTTTTTTATTAAATAACTTAATAATGTTAAAGAAAATAAAACACTTTAGTGCCTTTGGTAAGTTAAAAAATCAAACAAAAATAAAATAAAAGTAAAATATGAGATAAAACTAGTTTAAAAATTTTTATACATTAATTATAATACCATCTTAAAAATATTTATATTCATCGTATTGGATTGAATGAAGGTTGTAGGGTGCTCATTCCATGATGACAAGATAAGAATCAAACAGCACGGTTATGGGAAAATGGTTGCCAACGAATTAAATGTTGCTAAACTTGGTAAACTCAATTCTTGATTTCTTGGTTTGAATTTCTGAAATTTTTTCAAAACTCAGTTCAGAAGACACAGTTGAATTGAAAATCAATCTACAGAAAAATCGGCACCATAGATTTCATGGGGCTGTAAAGAAATTAAATGGTATCCACGTAATTAACTAGTTGGAATCTTCTGAGGCAACATGAGCATCCACGTAATCGACTAGTTCCACTATTCATGATTGTCAATTTTTGCATAAAAACAAATATTTGCTTCAAGGGCCAATTAGCTACTGTGAATAAGGTAAATAGACAAAGGATAATATAAACAAATTGAATAATGCAACAAAGTTGCTCAATATGAATGAATTCAATGAAAAAAAAAAGGTGGTCTTAATTCCTCCATTTTGGATCTCAGTATGAAAATAATCTGAGCAAAGAACGAGAAAGCAACAAGAAAGCTTAAAGGTGAATGATGTGGTTCCAACAAGAAAGCTTAAAGTGGTCCTAACAAGAAAGCCACATTATACTTTCAGTAGTTTAAAATAACGTGGTCCGAGGGCTTCACTCACAGGCAACTTACCTCCATATTTGAGCTGCAGAGAGAAGACGAAATGAAGACCACCAAGCTACCAAAAATGGCAGGAGCAAGAAAAGAACTCAGGTATAGCCTCGTGAAATGCTGCATGTCACAGATAGTAGATGAAGCTTCGTTTTTTCAGTTCTCGGCAAAACGCATCGTGGAGGAAGGCACAAGATGGGACGCGTGTCTAAATCTTCAGCATTCACCCAATTAAACGGCTAGGATTCTTGCTAAAATGGATCTGAATTTTCGAACTGCAAAACGTTGCGTTTTGAATAAGTGAGACACTACGTTTCACGTCTACGGGGATGCATGTTCCAAAAGTAGCGGCCGGATGAATTCAGCGGAGAGGATTTCGGTAACATGAGAATCAATTCCGCAGGCAGATCGGAGATAAGTTGCACCGGTCCAAGGGGCCAACCCTAAAGATATATATTTAAAACATTAATAAATTAATCTTTTAAAAAGATTTTGTTAGGCCCTTGAGGCCTAATTTGATCCAATTTCATCATAGTTTTAAAAATTGGATTGGACTGGCTGATTTGACTGAGAATTAGTTCCTAATCCGGTTCGCTTAATGTAAAAAATCGATCAAGAATCGGTAAAAATCAAATCGCTGAAAACCAATTTAAACTAGTTTGAGCTAATTTTTTTAAAAAATCTTTTTCTTATATAATAGAATAATTTATCCCAAATAAATTTGACAAATTAAAAATAAAAGATAATAAAAAAGATGAAGAAGTTGAAATATGAATTTTTTTATAAAAAAATAAAAAAAATATAAAATAAAATGTGCGAGTTGACTATTTTGTATGCTTGCTTTTTATTATATTCAATTTCTTAATAACATTTCTCTCAAATATCAAGGTATTTGGTCAAAATTATTATTTATTATTATTATTTTTTTAATAATAATTAGAATCTTAATATAATTTAAAAATTCTAAAAATTTAATATTAAATACTCTTAACTTTTAATCATAGATAGTTTTTATTTGTTAATTAAAAATTAATTTTTGTAATATTTTAAAAAATATTAAATTAATAATCAAATATTTAAATTTTACTAATATTTATTTGTTATATTAAAATTTTAATACATAATATTTTTTAAAAAAATATATTTAATTATTACCAGCTCAATCAATGAACCGTGAACTAATATTTTTATTAGTTTAATGATCGATCCAATTTTAAAAACATTAGATTTCATACAATCATTAGTTTTTTATTTAAAAATTGTCAAAACCCTCAAAATTAACTTAACCTGCTCCGATCAAGTCATAAATGAGGTTAAAATGTCCTACTTAAAAATGAACTATCACTTTATTAGTCTCGCCTTCTTTTTTTATTATAGTTGAATAGATGGGCCATAAGACAAGACCCAAATCGGCACTTCATAATAAAGTGTTTTAAAACTTGTTTTGTTTGCTTGCCTCCTATATAGTTTGCAATGTAATTTTTTTATGCAGTAGTTATTATATTTTTATAATCATTATTTAATAATATTTTTTTTTTATTTTTTCAAAAATAAAGATACAAATATCATTTAGTATCTTACTACCAACATTTTACATTCTATTTCTTTTTATATATGTAACATTCATCCCAACAAAATGGGTTTCTAGATTCAAATTTTTATTTATTCCTCTTGCCAAAAAAAAATATATCTATATGTATAATTAAGCATTTTCTTTTTCTGGTCAAATCTCTCCGGAGGTTGGGAACCTAATTAAGCAACTTCTTAACATTGGGCCGAATTGGTGTTTGTTAAGAATCCATTACGGTCTGAGCCCAACCTAATACGTGCCCAGATAGAGCTACTAACGGGCCTAAGTTCAATGCACTTGGGCTAGTGGAACCCAAATCAAGAAACCAAACATTGCCTATGCCATCACTCTGTGTGGCAGCCGGTTTCCATGCCAGACAGCCTCACAATCACACTACTCGGTCAAAACATCAATTTCTATGAAAAACAAAATTGTTTTCTTAAATTTATTGTTACAATGAAGCACTTCATCATTTTGTCGAAATAGTCAATAAGCGCTATGATATTATCAAGTTTTGATATGATGTTTATAATTTTTGGTATGAGTAATGGTATTTTTATCTAAAAATTATAATTTTTTGCTCTGAATTATTTTTTACATAAGATGTTTCAATTATTTAGAAGCAAAAAATAAAAAAAAAATCCTCGGCCTAATTGTACTTTCCCTTATTATAGACCTAAATGTAAAAAATTATCAGACTTCACATAAAGTGCACAATTCCAAAGTATTGATCTAATAAAAAATTTTGATTAAATGTATTATAAATATTTATGGAGGCAGGTCAATTTCTTGTGGCCACTATAATTTCTCGTGGGTGTTTAATTTTGTCGTTGACCTAATTGTAAGACTTTTTGAGGATGAGTAATGTATGGATAAATTACGTTGCTTCAAAAAGGAAAAGAACAGAGTCGAGTTTAGGGCCTATATTCTCCATTGTTGAGGGGAAGGATTAACATTGCTTGCTTTACTCTAAGTAAAGGGTTTGTTCTTTTTTTTTTAATTATTTTTTAACATCGTTATAGTATTATAATAATAGAGGATATTTTTTCTAGAGTTTAGATGAAAATTGTATACTAATAATTTTTTTGGTTAGAAGTATAGTAATAAATTTCATTCTTTTTTAATATTGCACATACCCTACATCCCTTTACGTGTTTTTTCATCTTTAGAAGCCTCACTACCTCAAAAATATTCTTTGCCTTTTTAATCTCAAGAAAAGAATATGCTTCTAAGAATGAAGAAAGGGGAAAAAGAAGAAGAAGAAGAAGCTTGTACGTAATAATAAAGTCTAGACACCAAAACTCAAGATTTCAAAGGGGGACTCAATGTTGGAAAGCATGTTATTATCAAGGTCTTTATCTGAGACGCTAATCATTTAGTATTTTTCTTAAAAAGAAAAAAGGAAATTAAGCTGTTTGATAAATTTATTTTAAGATTTGGTTATTTTTACGTTTCTTTTTCTCCTTTTGAAAGATTCTAGTGAACTTTGCAGTTAAAGAAATTCGTATTTTGGTAGAAGAAAAGAGGAGTTGAACTACTAACTCGTTTTTAATGAGAATTTAATGGCTGAACTTAAATTCAAGGATTTAAAGATATACAAAGAATTCACGTTTACATGATACTTTAGAGAAAGTTGTTTGCTGAGCTCTTTCACGAACTGTATTTTTGGGTAATAACTAATAGACATTATTTTCTTGGGTATGCGTAAGTGCCTTTTACATTTGTTGTGCTGAAATGTTTTTTTTAATTGTAAGTTTGTCATTTAAATAATTACACTTACGAATATTATTGATAGCTTATAAAAATATAAGATAAATTATACTCTTTTTTCAGAGATATTCAAATTACATATTTTTTCTTTATTTTAAAAAATTACATTCTCATCCCTTTGAATATAAAAGATGTGTTATTGTAATTTTTCTTGCAACAAAAAATAAGATATAATTACATTTATTATGATAAAAATATCTTTATATTTATAATTTATATAATTTGATGAGTATTAAATATATATTTGAACAATATAAAATAATCAATTTTTTTAAATTTAAAATAAATTAAACTTATAATTTTCAACACAAAATATATAACAATGAATTTAAAGTTTAAAAAAATGCATTTTTAAACACTTCATATTTGTAATAAAAAATTAATATTATTTTTAAGAGTAATTTAATTATTTTTTAACTTTAAAAAAATTGTATCTATTTTTATAATAGAAACAAAAACCGTATAATTTAAACTTTTTTTTAATTGAGACTAATTTACACTAAAATATATTATTCTATTGCTAGTTAGTTTATAACATGATACTCATACTAAGCATTAATTTTTTAATAGAATAACCACTTCAACACTTATAAAATTTGCTAGTATTAAATTTTTAATAAAATAGATTATATTAATAATTTAATCCCAAAAAATTCATCTTTCTCTTGTTTAATCCTAGAAAAACTTGCATTTTACATGTTCCAAATCATATACACATTTGGTTCCTTCATCATTTATCTACAATTGACCTATCACATTATGTAGCTAGTTAACACATTAAAAACCTATATAAAAAGTATTTTTATTCTTACTCTAAGTACAATTAAAAAAACTCTAAAATCCTAAATCCTTAATTTTCTCTCCTTTGCAACTTTTCCTTTCTTTCTATTCTATCTAAGGCCCTTATATTTAGAAGAAATTGCAAATCCCTCACTCTTATTTGTCATCCTCAAGGATGAGGAACTTTACATCTTCAAATGGACTATACTGACCATTGCACATGATTGTGCGACCTTTGATAAACTCATGGGCTTTCCTAACTTTCCTTCTTTGTACATATCAACCAAGAGCTTGTAAAATATGCAAAAAGGCAAGAAAACAAATTTGAATCCATCAAATCTTGGTAAAATGGAGAATAAGTTGATCAAACGTTACAATTACCAATAATTTATGTGACAAATTGCTCAAGAAACAACCTAAGTTGTTCAAATTATTCAATGTACAAGTAGAAGGGATAAAAATATACTCAAACCTACTAGAAAATTGTGTACCAACAATTTCCAATAATGCCTAAAAGGTATACCAAAAGTATGCTAAAAAGTGGTAAAACTTCTAAACTCCCAACTCCAGTCACTTTAAAAAATTTTAATTTTCTTATCAAATAGATTTCCAATCAAATTTTTGAAAAGAATAAAGGCATGTAAAGCTTTTCCTTTGTTTTTGAGAAGATATGTCTATTGAAATCACCAATAAAATGAATGTAATATTTATATCCCTTATTTGAAACAAGAGAAGTAGGTCCTTACAGGTCAGTATGAATTTGATTTAAAGGAATTTTTGCTTTGGATTTTCACAAATTGAAAGGAAGATCATGTGACTTGCTAAATTGACATGCATTATAGAAAAAAGTGTTTTTATTAGAATTAATTTTGATGCTACATTGCTGTAGAATTTGAAATAACACATGGTTTGATGGATAATCCAATTTCCTATGCCATCCTTCTTTGATAGTAAGTGAAGTTGAGAGATAAAGGTGGCTTTGTGGATATAGGTGTCATGTAGGTGAATTTGACAAAAATGAGTAGGGTTTTTCAATAAAGACCTCCTTCAAGTTTTCCTTGTGGCAAAATTTCCCTTGTCATCTTGTCCTTCACAAAACAATTAGAATAGTGAAATTCAATAATCACATAATTGTTTGCTATCAACTTTGAAACACTCATGAGATTTTTTGTAATTCGTGGTATGTGCAAGACATCTCTCAAGACTAGCTTCTTTTGTGTTGGGCATGAAAGTATAGTGGAAACAACATTTTCAATTTCAAATTTATCACCATTTCATACTACTAATTGTGCTTTACCAAAATTAGTGGATGTGTTCTCAATATGATTTCCATTATTTGTGACATGATGACCTACTCCAATGTCAACATACCATGCTAGGTCTTTAATGGTATAGGGTGATACAACAAAAGCTTAAAAGTTTCTTTCATTCCTTCTATTGTGATCAAGAGGAAATCCTACATATGATTTGTCATACTTAAAGTAGGAGTTGGTAGCAACTTGTCTTAGTTTCTTACATACTTGGCAAGTGGGTTTATTTGCACCTTTACTACTCCTTCCTCAACCTTTACCTCTTTTGAAATTTCGTTATCTAAATCCTTCCTAATGGCTCCTAAAGACATCTGATGGCCTAGGAGTTTAGTTGCTCCAAATTGCTTTCACAGGCAAATAACGATGTTTGAAGGTCAATCCATCTTAGATTATTTTTGTTCAGAAGCTGAATCACTATCAAATTATATTCTGTGTCCAAGCTAGTGAGGATTTAAGTGACTAGGTTATTGAGAGATATTGGGCTTCTAGCTAATGCCAGATTATTAACAATTGCTTTTATCTTATTAAAGTATTCTTCCATTTTTATCGATCTGTTTCATGTTTGCTGTAATTCTCTTTTGTAAAGGGTGATTTGAGATATTGTGTGAGCTTTAGAGAGGTCATTGGCTAGTTTCTAAAGGTCTTGTGATGTCTTGCAATAAAGCATTTGAGATGTTATCTCAAAAGTCATGGTTACACAACCACCCAAATAATAACTAATCCATAGATATCCACTCCTCAAACTTGGGATTCACTTTCTTCTCTACCACTTAGAGAAAAATTGAGTTATGCATGGCTTAGTTCCTAAAATGAAGCTATCTAGTTTGTTGCCTTTAATGATTGGCAAGATCATAAATTGCCACAAGAGGTAGTTACTTTTGTCAAGCTTGGAAAGTACACTAGGTTCAGTGACAAAATCAAAAGAGTGGTTTTGATTAGGCTAATCAGAAAATGTAATAAAGATTTTGACACTTATTTATTTGTAAACCCAGTAGTTAGTGAGTTAGCTCCTTGAACTTCCATGGCGTTTTGCCTCGATAGCTCTGATACCAGGATGAAGTTTTGAAGAAGAGATAATAGACACTAGTATTGAGAATTTCATGTCTCAAGGTGTTAAGCTATACAATTCATTCACTACTATATAATCAGTTTAGTTACATAAGAAGAAATTACAAGCTAACACATAGCATTCAAAAGAAATAATAAAAAAATAATCCAAATGAAACAATTCCTATAGCTTATATAACATAATAAAAGAATAAAAGAAAGGAAAGAGAAATCTACACAATAAGAGATGTGTGACTAGTAATGACTTATCTCTTAATAAGGTTTAGTGAAAGAAATTTTTCCATAAATAAACACATTTTAAGTTAAAGTGTTAAAAAAATGAACTTATCAAGTTAGCTCATTTAACACAGCAAAATGATGGGTTTGGTTTAAAATTTACCAACTGTTATAACCTTGAGATTTTTTTGGTCTAGCTCATTTAACTTGCAAGTTATGCAAGCTAACTTGTATAGCTCAAAGATTAGCTTTTAAAATTTTTATTTTTTTATATAGATTCTAATCTTATGGCTAGTTGATTTATGATCATTTTTTGTTACAAGAGTTAACCCTTAAAAACAAGACTCACATGCTTTTAATGAAATTTTTTTTAAGAATTTTATCTTTCAAATTCCATTAATTATTTACGTTGTTTTAGGTATTTTTGTTTGATGAGACTTAGACTAGTTATTTTTGTTTGATGATGGTGATGACATGATATGGATTGTTAAAGAGTTATGTAAGTATTTAGGGTTTATTTGGTACACAAAATGGAAAAAGAATGAAATGAAAAATGGAATAAAAAGGTGATTCTATATATTAAAAAAATGACCCTTTTCCCCCTATTTTAAAAAACTATAAAGAAAAAAGAAAGAATAAATACTTTCAAATAATAATCACAAAGACATAATAGACATTGCATAAAATGAATTGACAAGGATTCATTTTCCTTTTATGTAACCAAACAAGGCCTTTAAGTTTGGGTTTAAGTATTTGAACTAGTTGTATAAAGTTTGAATATGTGATTTCATTATTTGTTGCAATGGAATGCTATTTGCTATATATATATATATATATATATTGGTAGGTTAAATAAGTCATCTCGTTTAATCTTACTAGTGAATCAAGTTGAATATTTCTTCACCCGTTTAACAAATGGACTAATCTAACTTAGCCCACTTAAGCTTAAACTCATAATAGGTTAGGTTGACCATTTTAATAGCTTTTTATTTCAAGTGATTTTTGTAAGCATGTTGCAATTGATTTAAATCTTCACTTGTTTGTTTGTTCATCTTCAAATTATTCTTTTTTTTTTTTTGGCTTAAGTCACATAATACTTGGAATGGGGTTATCATTTTTTACAAATTTCCTTCCATAAAACTATCCCCACAAACTTTAATTGCATCATTGTCATTCCTAATTTTCCTTGTTTCTTATTTCAAAACCTAAGTTTCCTAATTCACCCTTAAACTTTTGATTCAAACCCATGTTCTCACATTAAGATTAAAGAGCATAGAGTGCTCCATGCCAAAAACTTAAAGGACTTATGATATGATGAATATGTCTAGATGTGGTGAATAGTTGTTTATGTAGAAAATAATGTTTGAAAACGGTTTGGACAAATTTTACAATAAAATAGTTTTGATTGGAATTGAGAATGCAATAGTTATTTATGTAACAACTTGAACATCCGAGGAGGTGATAAATTATGCAAAAAGATTTATATGAAAGGCTAAGAGAAATAACACAAGCCAACTTATAATGAATGAATGTAAGGAAAAAAAACCAAATTCAATTAAACAACAATATATGAAAATTAGCAATATAAAGAGGGAAAACGAAAATAGTAATACCAAGCAATTATCCTAGTTTAAACAACTTGTCTTACATCCAATTCTCTTACTCATAAGAGATTTTTTAACTCAAATCAAAATAAGTAAAACAATGGTTGGTTATATAATACTCGCCACAATACCTTAGATTTCAGTTCATTACAACCTCTCAACAATTAAGGTTTTCTCTATTTAACCTTAAACTGACTCTCATTCGAAATAATCTTGCAGGAGAGATTTATAAAGAGTATGAATAAGTTTCAAAACTTTCAACAAAAGAGGTTTTAGGTAAGCTTACTTAAATGCTTTTCATAGCTAATTCTTCCAAACACACTAAGGTGAGTTACAACACAAGATAATAGACACAAAAACACAAGACAAAATTTCAAATTCTAGTAGTTATATCTAATCCTTGCTTCAATTTTTTTAGTGCTTTACATAGGAAAGCCATCAACTAGTCATTTAAAGAAGTCATCATAACCTTTTACAACTTCTTATCAACTTTTTAGTTGACTAACACTGATAGATTTCATGGTTTGTAGCCCTATGTGTAGTAGTTAATTTTCTCTAAAAAATCTTTTCCTATAGATCAATTTTTCTACTAGGCAAAAATGCAACGTACGTCCACCTGTTTATTTTTTGAATTTCTTTGGTGTAGGCAACTAATAATTTCAAGTTGATGGAATTTGTGTTTTCAATTCTTCTTTTGTTACATTGTAGTCATTGAGACATGATAGAGGCTCTAGACAATTTTCTAGTGAGGATTTTGTTTCTAGTTGGCTTGCTTTGGAGGTATTAATAGTTGACAGGTTTTTCTTAGATCTAACTTTTTCATTGCGTAAGTGTTTCCTTGTTGCAACTTTTTTTTTTTATATATTTATGGTAGAGAGATTATTTGAACCATCTTGTTGCTTGTATAGTTCTAAGCTAAATAGGCTTCATTTTCCATCCTTTGTTTGATCACATTTGCATATAAAAAATGAATATTTGTGATGTTAAATATATTTAAGGGATTAATATATTTTTTACAAACATTCAACTAATTCTTTTTGTAATTTGATATAAGGGTTTTGTTGTTATCAAAATATTTTAAGTAAAGTATGAGACCTCAAGGCTAACATGATGGGGCGTTGGGATGGTGGTTGTAAAGGGTGCCTGGCTATTATTGGAGCAAGATATTATGCAATTGAGCTCCATTTTGAGTTGAAATGGGGTTTAGAAGAAGTCATGGTTAAAAAAGGAAGATAGGTGGAGTTTTGTGAAATTTTGAAGCTAAAGGAGACACATAAGTGAAAGAAAGAAAGTGAAGGGGACTAAGGCTATTTGGTTAGATAAATGTTAAGTATGTAAAAAGAAAATAAATGTAAAAATGAGTACATAAGATGAAAAATGATATTCTTGCCCTCTACGTTTAGAAAAGTAATAAACAAGATAATAATTATAAGTACATTGATGAATATTGTAAAAAAGATTATATCATAAATTATATTGCAATGATTGAACTAAATGAGAATAAGAAATTATTATGAAATTAGAGAATTAGATTTTTTTTTAAATTCTATTTAGGATTTTAATATGTCATGGTGGGATTGAATGTATTTACAACCAATAAAAAATATTTTTGTCTAGGTTTTTAATGTCTCAATTGGCAATTAACATATCATATCAATATCTCTGTTAAATTGAAGGTGGACAAATGATGGAAGACTAATGTGTATATAGAGTTTAAAACTTATAAAAATTAATTTAAACAATGTTAATATTTTGAGAACTGAATAGAATAAAATTTTTTTTATAATCAAATTGTTAATATGGTCTAATAAAATATATCTTTAAAAATATAAATAATATACTTTAAAGAAATATAATGACAAAATTTTTTACCAGAAATATTATGTTATAAAGTGCAACTAATTCGAAGGACAAACTTTATTAGTTAGTTATACTAATCGCTGATACAAGGTCCAAAAGGGTAAAAGAGATAAGATAATGATTGAATTCAAAGATATAAATTTTTTTAGCACTCTTGTCTATAAAAATTAAGAAAAGATATTATTTGAGTTAAAGGTTTTCAGGGTTTAACTTTAAATAATAGCAATAATAAGAAATTTTTTATGGTAGTTTGTTCTGCACAATATTTTCAAAAACCAAGGCAAAAGAGAGGGGGGGGGGGGTAAAAATGCAAAAAAAGCGATGGTAGCAGAATTTTGAAAAGTATATGCTAGAACTTTAAATATATTATAGCTGTCCATTCCAAATCCAATCCATTTCAAGCTCAAGCAGATTCTTCCCAAGCCCCACCTCAGCGCTCTCAAATATAGAAAATGATTTTATATCTGACATGATATTATGTGAGCTTTGGCCCCGAAAGGAAAGAAAAAAATTGCACAGAGATGGTTATGAATTCATATTCAAAGCAAATATAAATTTGAAATGTTTTAAGTTTTTATAATAAAAATTTTAATAAAAGTATGATATATACAATTCTTTTTTAAAAAAAGTCACTGCATTTTTTAAAAAATTTGATAATAAATACTTAAAGATTTTTATTCAAGTTTTTTTCTTCACATCCTGTTTGGTATCTTTAGTGAAAAAATTTTCTTTTTTAAAAATTTTATATAATATTTGTTATGTTTTTGTAATATTATTTAATATTTAATATTTTTAATTATTTTTTTAAAATAAGGACATAATAGTTATTTTTTATTTTTAAATTTATTTTTTATTCTATTTTCCATCATTTTATTCTGTGTATCAAACATGTCTTTACTTTTTATTTTGTAGATTTTGATTAAATAATTTGCTTAAAGCTATATTATATTTAAAAATTTAATAAATTTATATAAAGAGTAAGATATAAAATTATACCTATAAATAATTCAAGAAAAAAATGTATTATTCAGTCCTTAAAGATATAAGTTTTAATTATTTTATTTTTAAATTTTAAAAATATATTATTCAATTCTTAAATACATTCAATAAAAAAAGTGCAAAAGCTAAACAAATGTATAAGTTTTAGAAACCAATGAATGGTAAATAAAAATTTTTAAGAGCTCAAATATATGTATTTTTAAAATTTAGGCATCAAATAAAAGTATGTGTTTTTTAAGAATTAAAGATACATTTAATTTATTTTTTCAAATTATTTTTTTCACAATTATTTAAAGCCAAAGTTAGAAAAAAAAAAATGAAAAGGGACAGCATTTTGCTGTCTTCCCCTCGCTCTTTCGTTGTCCTTTATCTCCTTTTCGTCATGGTCACCGGTCAGGGTTTTCTTGGACCCCGCTGCTGCTGACGTGGCCACCTCGTCACTGTTCAAACTTTTTCTCACAATAGTGTGTTCCCTACCCCACTATTTCTCCTATCACTGAGCTTCTTCGTCTTGTACTTTAGGGTATATGCGGTATTCCAGCGATATACGCAAGGACAATATTGTCAAAAATGTACAACACTTTAACTCATGAATAGAAATTTTGAGCTACAAGCGGTTACACATGATTATACTCCTTCTCTTTCTCTCTCTCTCTCTCTCAAAACCGGACTTGCTGATACGAAGTTTGTTTTGTCTTTAACAGCTTTGGCATTTTCAAAGTTCAAACCCATCTCGCACTCTTTCGCTCTCTTGTTCCTCTCTCTGACTGTTTCAAGATTCTTCGCCAAAAGCTCGGTCTACGATTCAATTCCAAAGATTTTCTAGTATCTTGATACTTTAAGGAACTGCTTTCGAGGCCTTGAAAGGGGAATCTTTTTTTTTGTTGACGAATTGTCAAGCGGATTCGCGCGGAGGTCTTGCTCGGTTTCTGGGTTTGGGTCGGTATTTGGGATGTCAAACGAAAGTGAAGATCGGTAGGGGGGTTTTTGAAGTCGTTGCTGATTGGACGATTGGAGGGGGAAAGTGACCGTTCCCGGAGGCTTTTTGATCTTGATTTTCGTAGTTTTAGGGTTTATGATCCGGTTTTCTTCATGGGGTTTTGTTAGGATGTCTGGAATTAGCTATTTACAGGTTTGTTAATCTTCCTTGGCATTTTTCAGAGCTCAATCTTTGCCATGTTCTGCTTACCTGTTGATCAGTTTTAGCTTTCTTGTGTTGTTTCTGTCGTTTTCAGGCCGTTTGACCAACTTGTTTTACGCCCCGAGCAACTTCATATTGTAACAGTCTTCATTCTGCCCTGTTGTGAGTATTAGAAAAATTCTATGGAAATGAAGTCTATATTTTTTCATTATTTGGTGTTCTTTTATAGTTTAAACTGAAATATTTTTTGGGAATTAAAATAGAGTGTGGATAGCATCTGGGTCCTGTCAATTAAAACCAATGTGATTTCTTGTGTCTAGCATTAAGTTCTTTTTAACCATATTCTTTTGTTTAAAGTAATCTCTGTATTAATTGTGGCAAGTACAGTCAGATAATTCTACATTCTACTTACGGATTAAGAACTACTTTCATATTTAACAATTGACGTTATACCCTAAAGTTAACCCATGTCTGTCTGTCTTTGCTTTGTAGCTCTGGTGATTATTGTTGAGGCATGAAGTACAGTTCTGTTACTATTGTAATGCCCTAGATACTACGCGACAATCATGTTTTGTATGCTAATTAGAGCTGAAGTATAATTAACGTTTTGGTCGATGGATGTATTGATGGAGCTAATGTGTGACTAAAATCTAGAGGTTGCCCATTTTGAAGGGCAAAGTTGGTTTTAAAGGATCTTACTTGATGAAAGATACTCTGGAATCTTGGAGACAATGGGGATTTTATCAATAATAAGCCAATGATAAGTTATAAAAACTTTGAAAACAAATCTTAATGTTTCAAAGGACCAAAAGGCCGGTGATATTAGTGACTTTAGTTGGGTCATATCTATCTTGACACTACATTCGAATAAGAATTAGTTTTAAATTTCTGCTCCTAGCTGCAGGAGAAGACTTGCAAATCCCATCACAATGCCAATGTGATTTATTGTTGAGATATAAGGGAGAAATAGGGCTATTGACGATCCTATTGATCTCAATCCTAATCCTTGATTTTCTATGGAGAAGAACCAAAGATAGTTTTTAACTTGTGCTGTTTGAAAATAGAACTGCTTCTGGGGCTTAATGAGATACTGAATCTCTTTATTTGCTTTGATTTGGATTTTGTTTGCCAATCATGTATGCTGCCAACTTTATGAGGAAAAGGCCCCTTTTCCATGAGAAATTAAATTTGTTAGCAAGCTTGTGTTGCAATGCATTAGTGTGGGCAGGTAATTCTTTTAATTGATGGAAGACACCTGAAAACTCACGGAAAAAATAATGTTATTAAGCAGTGAAATCAACTTTTCAAAATGCTAGGATTTATCCTATACCACCATTGTGTTAGTTGAATACTTCTTGGTTGGCAGTTGACACCCTGTATAAGTTTACACATTCAGCACATCAGGCACTTGACAGATAACCAGTTCTGACCGTGATGCCTGTATCTAAGTACAAGCAACATGGGTTCATTGGGATGGTTTGGAGATATAGATTGCCAATCTGGCAAAGCTATTTTAAGGCCCCGATCTGTATAAAGAAATATATAGTGGTTTATAGAGTAGAACGAAGAGGAATCTTTCTTTATATGTGTGACACACCTAGGCTTCTTTCCTGAGTGCATTCACACTTTGCAGACAAAATTTACTGCAGGTTTATATATCTATTCATAGTGATTGCTGTGATGCCAACCCTTCCTTCAGAATATGCAGCTTAGGTTGACAGCATGCGACTCTGTTTTTGTTTTCTCTGGGAAGGGGGGGAGACTAGTAACTGAATTTGCTATGAGTTCTGTACAGTCATTGTCATTATTTAAGATTGTAATCTTTTTTCTATTTCTTTCTTGTACTAGGTTTTTGATTGATCGGTTTCAAAGTCTAATATTTACATAGAACGCACTATGGTAGCAAAAAATCGGCAGAATGCTACTGATTCTCCAAGTTCAAAACCAGAGGTTGGGGAGATTGACACCAGTCCACCTTTTCAGTCTGTTAAAGATGCTGTCACTCTATTTGGTGAAGGTGCTTTCTCTGGGGAAAAACCTGCTATTAGAAAGGCAAAACCTTATTCTGCTGAGGTAATATTGGTTTTGTAGTTTTATGCGTTATCATATAAACTATAAATCCTGTATGGAATTGTAAAACTATTTCTGAAAATTGCATTTCATGTAATTGTATCCTGTAAATAAATAATGCTATAGTGATAATAATATTTTGGTGTAAAGTTCTGTCCTGAAATTGGTCTAGAAGTTATGAATCCAACTTTGTGATCCCACATTGTGATTAAAAAGTTTGAGCAATTTTTAATATGAAAATAATTTGGAAACATAATAATAATATAGCACATGAAATTGTTTAAATTATTCAGTCTTTAATTGGTCAAATTAGGTCTTAAATTTTCACACTCTGTTAATACAATTTAGCCTTCACATCAATGTAGGACTAGGTTAGTTTCATCTTTCCTTGCCTTAAGAGATGTTAGTACTAAAGTCCATAGCTGATTTTGTCCTCTTCTCCTTGTAGAGCATCTTTTGTATGTGAATCTTACGAGATATTTTCTTTCCTCCTTATACGTTACATTAAGTTCTCCCTGTCCTAGAGATGAATTCAATATTATATCAATTCTCCCTAGAGGTATTCCTCCTCCTCTTCCAACCCCCCCCACGCAAAAAAAGAAAAAGAAAAAGGAAAAGAAATTAGGCTTATGTCCATGCTACAAAAGTGAACTTTTATCTAATAAATGCTATGTGTGTAAAGATTTCTGCCTTACTCTGATCTTCGTGTTAACCAAAACTGTTTTTCTCTTGGGTGGTATTCTTTCCAGCATGTAAAAAGTTTTGCTAGTTTATTAATATACCTATTCAATAAGAAGGAATTATATTATTTTCTGATAGCTTAAACAAGATTTAGGTATCAGAGATTACTTGAGTAATCTTGATTTGAGCTAAAATCTTCCCATCAAAAGTTGATTCTTTGGTGTCCATGGACCCGTGGACATCTTCTCAATTTGGCACAACTTGATATCTATCAGGAAGCATGTCAAATTTTAGTTTCAATAGCTACAGTATTTTTTAACGATAATCTGTTCTATTTGAAGGTATAGTATTTTTTGTTGAGACCAGAGACACCAGCACTTCTATGCTTAGATTTGATGTTTGAGACTATAAAAGTCTGCATATGTGCTAAAATATCTAAAGATCATCTTAGTATTTATCATTGCTTAAGCAGGTATTATACTAGAGCCATCCTATCATTAGTCTTCCACTCTTCCTCACACATTTGTAGCATTTTTTTATTCTTTACTTAAATAATAACAATGATTGTGAGTTTGATTTTGTAGAAGTTGTAAATGGTGTAGATTCTGTGATGCAGGACCAGTATAGAATAGGTGCTAACAATAGAGGGAAAAGAAGGGGGGGGGGGGGGAGGAGAAAGAGAGGAAGGTGGAGAGTCAAAGGGGGAAAGTTTGAAATTATAACTCAATAATTCTACCAAAGCTGTCATACAATTACTGAGGGGGCCTTATATAGAGCTCAAAAGAAGAAAAGAAATAAAATCAAATAAAATAAAAATAAAGGCTGATTTTAAATAAGATAATTAAAGCATTATTTCCTATGCCTAAAATAAGTCTTCTACAGTTCCCCATCACTCTGGAGATCTAATAAGCTTTCTAGAATGGTCTGAAACACATACAGTTTAAATGACAGGCGGAAGCAACTAGTGCTCTTAGATGGAAGTTATCATAGCCTGCATTTTATTTAGTACCTTTTGATGTAACCATTTAAATGCCCTCATATTACAACTCAAGGTTCTGATACTATTCTCAGCTAGGATGTAATTCTGCAAATTGTAAAGTATGGGTAAATAATTAGGGTTTCGTTTTTTAAAGTTCTGAGTGGATGGTGTTGTTGTCTCTCATACATGTGAAGGGATTGGGACAAGTTTTGGTAAATTCTAGGGCAACTTCATCTACTCCAGGAAAGACCATGTTAATCTGATACTTGATTACTAGATAGATCTATTTCCCAATCACAGTTTTTTTTTTCCTTTTTTTGGTGTGTCCTTTTTAGACTTTATGACGTCGATTGATCTATGTAACCAACCTTATGCTTAGCTGCAAAAATTACTTTGCTGTTTTTGTATTGCAATTTGCAAACTTGGTTGTTTCATGTAGAGAGTTTTGGCCAAGGAGACACAACTTCACTTAGCCCAGAGAGAGCTGAACAAGTTAAAGGAACAACTGAAGAATGCTGAAACTACTAAGGCTCAAGCCCTAGTGGAGCTTGAAAAGGCTAAAAGAACTGTTGATGATCTGACACAAAAATTAAAAGCTCTTAATGAATCCAGGGAACTATCTACTAAGGCAACTGAAGCTGCTAAGAACCAGGCACAACAGCTTAAAGAAGAAAAGTATGGCAACCCTGATGGAACTAATGGTGCTTGGAAAGAAGAGTTAGAAACTGCAGTTAAGAGGTATGCATCTGTTATCACACAACTTGATGCTTCAAAGCAAGAACTGAGGAAGATCCGTCAGGAGCGTGATTCATCCTCAGAAGCAAGAGTTTCTGCTTTCAAGCAAGCATCAGAAGCTGAAGATGCTATGAAGGCAAACACAGAAAAAGCAGCTGAGCTGTCTAAAGAAATTTCAGCTGTACAGGAATCAATTGAGCAAGTGAAGCTTGCTACTGTGCGAGCACAGCAAGATCAAGCAAGGATATTAACCGAGAAAGATTTACTGAGACAATCATATAAAGCCACCCTTGAAAATTCACAAAAGAAATTGCTTGCGCTGAAAAAGGAATTCAATCCTGAGCTCACCAAAAATCTTGAAGTGCAGCTGGCTGAGACAATGAATGAAATTGGGGTTCTGCAAAAAGAAATGGAAAGTAAAAAGACTTCAGACTTGGATACCGTGAAAAGTGTCACATCAGAGCTTGATGATGCTAAGGAGTCACTACAGAAAGTCGCAGAAGAGGAAATCTCTCTTAGAAGCTTGGTGGAAACTCTTAAGATAGAACTGGATAATGTGAAAAGAGAGCATTCTGAATTGAAGGAGAAAGAATCAGAAACAGAATCCATTGTGGGGAATCTTCATGTCAAACTCCGGAAAAGTAAGTCTGAGCTTGAAGCGTGCTTGGGAGAAGAATCTAAAGTCAGAGGTGCATCTGAGGAAATGATCTTGACGCTGAACCAGTTGTCATCTGAAACTGAAAATGCACGACGGGAAGCTGAAGATATGAAGGTTAAGGCAGAAGAATTGAAGAAGGAAGCTGAAGTTACCAAAGTCGCATTAGAAGATGCAGAGAAAAAGCTTAGCGTAGCACTGGAAGAAGCAGAAGCAGCAAAAGCAGCTGAGGCAAGTGCTCTTGATCAGATTAAGGTCTTATCTGAGAGGACTAGTGCTGCACGTGCATCAACTTCTGAATCTGGTGCTAAAATTACAATCTCAAGGGAGGAGTTTGAATCAATAAGTCGGAAAGTTGAGGAGTCTGATAAATTAGCAGAAATGAAGGTAGCTGCTGCCATGGCACAGGTTGAGGCTGTGAAGGCCAGTGAACATGAGGCTTTCCAAAGGTTAGAGGCAGCTCAGAAGGAGATCGAGGACATGAACACTGCAACACAGGAGGCCTTGAAAAAGGCTGAGATGGCTGAAGCTGCTAAGAGAGTCGTGGAGAATGAGCTTCGCAAATGGCGGGAACGCGAGCAGAAGAAAGCAGCAGAAGCTGCATCTCGTATATTGGCTGAAACACAGATTTCATCAGAGTCATCTCCACTCCATTATACGGTTCAAAAGCCAAGTCAACCTCCAAAAGCTGTTGGGGTGCGGAAGTTGGAGAAAGATAAGGTTTCCGTTTCAAAGAAAGTACTCTTACCTAATATTAGTGGCATGTTTCACCGGAAAAAGAATCAGGTTGAGGGCGGATCTCCATCTTACCTGCCCGGTGAAAATCCAGTGTGAAATTTGTTACAGTTGTGCGGTTCACGAATGTGAGAAACATATCGGTTTGTGTGTAGTCGAGACCAATGTGATCAGATTGTCATTGTATTGTAGTGTTTCTGAGGGAAAGAATTGTGAAATGTCCATAGTTTTCTGTAAATGGAACTAAGTAGGAGAGTATTATTATCTATTGGTATTTTGCTGCTGAAGTTGAGCTTTCATGTAGGTAGTAGTTCTTTTTCCGGGGGAAGCTTTAAGATGGCAATTAAACTTGTGTTGTAACTACTGACTAACCTTTTGTCTCTTCCCAGTGTGATGTATGTTGGGTTGAAATAATCCCTAGCGACGTGCGTGCTACTTAGAATTTTTGGACTGACTTTGAATTTTGGAATACATATATAGTGCCCCTAAATGCTTCAGGAACTACAACTGATTGGATTCATTTTTTTAAAGATTCTACTCTAATGTGAATATTCATCAAGTTTTTCTACAAGTTTGTTTGATAAAATGATTTTTTTTTCGTACAAAATATGTTTGAGTTATTCAGATAATTCGCATCCACGTGCACACGACTGGGTGTACAAGGGGGTGTCATTTATTAGCAGGAAAGATAAAATGACTATATTTCCTACATTTTGTTTGTATTTTATTATGATTATTTATTTAAAAAAATAAAAGAAAACATTCATAAACTTGACTTAAACATTGACCGAAATTCGTTTTAAAAACCGCATAATTATGTTTATTACATAAGTTATTAGGTGTCAACCAATAATTAATGGTGTAAAATGTTTTAAATTCAATCATTGCACCATATTTGTGCGTGTATAAATGATTGAAGGCAACCTTTGCACATTCTAATCGCCCAACACTATTGCTATAGAGGACAAACATAATTATAGTAATTGCCTACATTTTTATAGAACTCATGGCGCTAAAAAAAATATAAATTGATTGAGTTATAAAGTGAAAGTTTAAGGAAAAAGAAGAGACTTTTGGGAAGGAAAAGTATTTTATTATATTGACATTTTAGCTCCAAATATTTTATATTTTATGTTTATTAACCCATTGCCCTTGGATAAAATTCTTAACTGATCTCCTCAACTCTTTATTTTCGTAATAACCCCTAAAAGCCCCTAATGGGCTAAGAAAACAATAGATACAATAGACTTAGTAATCAAACTTGCTTGTCCAACAACTACAAAAAAGATAGGTGTTTAGATCTATGAAAGAAAAGTCCTAAATGTTCCATCAATTTGTATTAATAAAAGAAGAGATCATGTGGATTCCTTCTTCATGTTCCTCCTCAAACCCCAATATGTAAAGACAGGGGTTTCCGTAATAGTTGAATCTCTAAGCTTTCTCCCTTTAAGCGTAAATTGAAGATCTTGAATGCTTAATGGGCAAAATCGAATCTCTCTTGTTGCCCATAATGTTAAAATTTTGTTAAAGATAGTTTGAAAAAATATGCTTATAAGCAATCAATCAATTGATTCAACACAGAGAAAAAATGATTGAAAATAAAGAACTAATGATTGATTGATAAAATAAAACTGTTTGACTGATGAGTTTTTTAAATGTTTTGGGTCCATCAATCGATTGATGAGTTATAAACAAAAATTCTAAAAATGAATAGATAATTAATAACTTTGAATGAGCAACTAATGACTTAGAACAATCAATTAATTGAAAACAAAATTGTTAAAAACTTGAAAATTATGATAGCTAAAGTGACTATTGGCTATTTAAATCATATTGTTTCATTAAAAATAATCAAATGATTGTTGAATTAATGTAAAAATTCTCTAAACACACATAAGAACATGATGAAAATTCAAAAAGCATGTTTCTAATGAGAAGGTATGGTTATTCAAGATTCCAATCATAATTTGTGGATTTGTACTTAATTTGGACTTATTGAGAAAATAAAGAAAATAGAAGGTAGGATTTGTGAAGAGATTTAGAGATTTTAAAAAAAATAAAAAAGTTGAAGGAATCAATTAAGAAGTCTATTAAACTAAGGGTGATGGGTTAATAAACATAAAATATAAAATATTTAAGCTGGAATGTCAATATAATAAATATTTTTTCTTTCTTTTGGATTTTTTTTTATGATTTTTACTTTATAACTTACTTAACTTATAGTTTTACGTCAACGTTGTATACCAAAAGAGCCATCTGAGGGGTTGCAATAGTGCAACCAATTTTGTGGTTACACTGAAGAAAGCTAATAGGTGACGTGGCAAGAGGGGTTGGTTGGCTCATACAAATTCGCTGTTCCCACTTTGTCGAACATCGAGCTGTTGCCACTGCGTGCCATCTCACCTCAGTCAATTACTCAACATTGTAATAAAGAACTTCCATTATTACTACTGCCGAGCTCTACCATTAATTCTTGGATTGTTTTCAAGTTTATGATAAAAATTCTCTATATTATACGCAAATTTTGAGATAGGATCAAATTATTGAAAACTCAAACTCTAAAAAATTCAAACTGTCTCATACCTTTATTACAATTTCATACTTTGCAAGCACTTACAATTTGTTGTGAGAATTGACTTCTAATTTAGACTACACTTCAGACGTTACAAAAGTCATAATATATTTAAACAAAATACCCATAGCTTTAAGGTCAAAAGTCTTAAAATTAATTTCTTGGATTAAATTTATACTCTTAAACATTTCATTTGTTAAGAGTGCATAACTTAAATAAAAAAAGAGAGGCATAACTCAATAATAAGTTGAATTACGAAAATGCAATGAGTTGTAAATCAAGCAATAATTTATATGATACTCAAATTTTATTATTGAGGGACCACATCTATAAAGTGAAAATTAATAATAAAATGTACATTCGTTGAACCCTCTTAAATTTTGTAGGTCAAACATCTAATAAGTAGGAAAATATATTATTCAAAAGCAATAAACAACTCCACCTCAGGCTCCACGTGTCATCTTTTTTTTTTTTAATGCAATTTTGTATAATATTCCTTTTTTATGCAATTTTTTTCCCTATATAAGCGAAACGTGTCACGGATGATCGGATCCCACTTGCGCTTCCTAGTTCTCGTTCCACAAGAACAGTGACTTCTCCTTCTTCTCCGAAAACTCGTGCATCATTTAAAAAAAAAAAAAAAAACTCTCTCTCTCTCCCAAAAAAAAAGAAGAGGCACACTCTGCTTCGCCTTCGCTGGCTCTCAGTACTGAAAGAGAAAGTCATTGTCTTGAAGGTGATGATGATGGGCAGCAATAACGGGGACAGAGAAGAGGCCTTCACATTCACCGTCAATCCATCATCTTCTTCTTCCCCAATCACCCCCTCTGACCAGCTGGACTGCTGCCTCACCGAACCCCCTTCCCTCATCGGGAGCGCCTCCGGCAGTTTCCAGAGCGACGGTCTTCTCGGCGTCGGTGATGCCGGCAACACTAACCTCGACGCGGACTTCGGCTTCTCGCGGCCCCATTTCCGGCAGAGTCCGCTCGCCGGGACCGTGGAGTTCTATCAACGCCATGTCTTCCTTTGTTACAAGAACCCGCGGGTTTGGCCTCCCCGAATCGAAGCTGCCGAGTTTGATCGCTTGCCTAGGCTGCTTTATGCCGCCGTCATGGCCAGGAAGAGCCATATGAAGAAGGAGGTAGTGCTACATTTTAGTTGATTTAATTTCACTTTTGAAATGTTTCGAGGATCGTTGTTGGTTTTTCCTCTTTTTGTACTTTTGGGTTTTTGTTTAAAGTGGTTTTCTCTAATGGATATTGGGTTCTGTTTTATGGTGGTTCAGAGTGTTTTCTCGCGATCAATGTGTGAGTCACTTTCACAATGTATGTAAATTTGGTTATTCAAGATGTCCTACTATATCCCTGTATAAGTTCTGTCGAGTTCCTGGGTTGATCGTTAAAGTAATTGATTTTCTTGGAGTAGTATCTTGTTTGGTTTTGTGTAAGCAAATTTGCCGTGAAGGATCTGGCTTTGAATTCGATTTGGGATTTATTTGAGGAGAACTTATCAAGGCAAGGAATTTTCATTTCCTTGATAATATTAGAAACTAACACTAAAATATGATTTGAGGTCCTTGTGTTGTTCTAAAGTCTAAACCAAAACATTAGGATTTACCACTATTAATCTGTCTTGCTGCTTAGCTGGTTCTATTCGTCAAGTCAATCTCATTTTAATTAAATCATGTAATTCAGGCATCCTATTTGATTTTGTACTTTTGTCTACTCTTGCTAATATAAGCAGTGATAAACAGCAACACACAAGGGCATGATGTTTTCAGTAGTCCAAGAGTTGCATGACTATTTTCCGTCTATGTCTGTTTCAATATACAAGCAACATTGTATTGTTAGTTAATTTGGTTCTGGGTAACTATTATTCTCTGATGGATTAATTCTCAATTGCAACATTCTTGTAAAATCTGAATTTTGGGGTGAAGCCAATTTGATTGTGTGGTGTAGGATTTCTGTTCTGTTATGCAATGCAGAATTATGATATGATGCTGTACAGACAGCACAGGATATAATTCCAAATAATTGAAAAGAAGGAATTTCTCCTAGACTTTTCTGTTTCTGTTTTCGGTTTATAACTTAAAGAATAATCCCAGCTAAGGGTTCAAACAATCCTGTCTTAAATATTTCTTCTAGATCTATGGTTTTGTGCATAAATGAAATAAATGATTTGACATGAAAGATATGATCAGACCAAGCAGGTGGAATTACCCCTTACATTGCAGTTTTACCTGCAATTTTTATTGTCTCAGAAAATGAATGAATAACTTGACATTGATTGGCGTGACATTTTTTAAGTCAGTTAAATTATCAACTGCATAATATTTTTAATATCCGGGGAAAATGTTGTTTTCTGTTTTTTTCATTTTACTTTTTTATTGTCATGTTGACTATGTCTGATTGTCCTTGACTTCTCTCTTTGCTAGACCCGTTTGACAATATGCGAAGGGCATGATGGGACTGAAACATCAAATGGAGATGTATTAATCTTTCCGGACATGATCAGATACCGGTTAGTACAAGTTCAGTTTTTCAACTTCTGATTCCCTAAATAAGTTTCTCATTCTTTTGCCCTAATTCATAACCAACAACTATTTTAGTGAAATTGCAGGAGATTGACACATTTTGATGTTGAAACATTTGTTGAAGAAGTGCTTGTGAATGATGGAGAATGGCTTCCTGGAACACCTGAAGCCTTAAAAGGTTCGCATGTTTTTGTGTGTTCACATGGATCTCGTGATCGTAGATGTGGTGTTTGTGGACCTGTCTTGGTAAATAAATTCAGGGAAGAGATGGAGTTACATGGTCTTCAAGGTAAAGTGTTTGTTAGCCCATGCTCACACATTGGGGGGCATAAATACGCAGGAAATGTCATTATATTTGGTTCAAGCATCAATGGAGAAGTCATGGGGCACTGGTAAGGAGGAGGGTTGCCTGGTTACTGACTTCCTTTTGGTGACTGAATTTTCCATTTTCTCTCTTTTTTTTTTTAAATCAGGAATTACCATTTTTAACATAGTCTGTTATATACCAAATATTGAATTGATTAGTATTCTTTTAAACTTAAATATGTAGGTATGGATATGTTACTCCAGATGATGTGCCTGTTTTGCTTCAACAGCATATTATAAAAGGGGAGATTTCAGACTCACTGTGGAGGTAAATATATTATAATGCTTCTTTTGATAATCTTATTTCGACAGTTTTGCTTCTGCTCTAGTTTTATCCTTTAAAAGACAATAGCCGGGCTACCTCTTGACAGCCTGGGTTGGGGTGGGCTGGGTGGTTAGGGTTTAGAAGCTCATTCCTTGTGAAGTTTGTAAGAGTAGGGAAAGCAAGGTGTTGATCCTAGCTGAAGTCAAAGCTATACTCCTACTGTGTTTGTCATTTCCTAGTCCAAGTCTCTAGATATTCAGAAAAGCATTGAAAGGTTAACAGAAGAACGTACTGACCAAAATTTTGCTTCTAAGTAAATATTAACGCTAAAAATTCTTTCACACCTTTCATCCAAAAAAGTAAACAATTCTTTCACAGCCAGAGCATGTTGAAAAGCATAAAATGTGTTCTCTCAATCAATGACCTAAAAAGAAATCTCAAGTAACACTTCTAATATGACGATTAAATCCTCCAGCAGTAGTATTGCTTTCTCTATATTAGAATGTTCAGAAATCCTAGCGTCACCCATAACTTATTAAGGACACCTCCTGCTGCCTCCTTCTCTTCTCCACAAGGGAGAAAATTTTGATCTTTCTGATTTAGACATTCCCCCTCTACTGAAATTTGATATTGGCCTGCTGGAATTCCCATACCTGGTTATAGATAATAGAATTAGTATATAGTAGGTGGTCGAGTTATGAAAATGATCCAATTACTGGTTCTTGGAAAGATTCTGAGGGGTGTACCAGAATATAGTAGGTGGTCGAATTATTAATAGAATTAGTATTTGATGCAACTTCTTTGAATATTGCGATCAGGGGTCAGATGGGTGTACCAGAAGATGAACAGAAGAAAAACCAAGAACAAAGGCTTCAGCTGAAGGGCATAAGAAATGTAGAAGAAAGTGCAGAAGTGTTGATGCAAATGGAGAATTCCGAGATAAGCACTGCTCTTTGTAGATCTCAAGACAACATTGTGAGCTGCTGCCAGGAAAATGAGTACTTCGCCTGCTGTCAGAATCATGTGCTTGGAGAAAAGATTGGTAATTCTGATGCTATGGAGACAGAAGCTAAACTATCAGCTGATAATAAGAGTAGCAGCAGCAGCAAGAGACTGGTTTCTCGAAAAAATAGCGGTAAAGGAGCTTCGCAGCGAAAACTTTGTTCCATGCCAGTCTGGCTTGACAGCTGGGAGCAAGAAGATACCTATGCTGCTCTTGCTGTTGTCTGTGCCGCTGTGTCAGTTGCAATTGCCTATAGCTGCTACAAACAGTTGAAATAGGAAGAAGGAGCCATTGGTTTGCTGTGTTATTTAGCATAGTGGGTCAGATAGCTTAGCTTTATTGCATCTGTATATTGTAGCCTGATGCTAGTGCAGTGCTTCTGTATATCAGTTATTCTCTGAATGGTCAATTTAAAACATTAATATAGTTTGGTTATTTAGGTGGAACTTGTTTGTAATATCTATCATTTTTAATGAAAAAGCTTACAACTTTGGTGTTCCTCGAATTTGCTAGCTTGTCCTAGAATTTGCATGCTGGCAACATATTTCTAAAACTCAAAACTATTTAGGATCCTTGCATTAATTCTGAGATATTTTTAGGCAGATCCATGTAGGCTGTGACCTATTATTAAGAGATAAATATATTAGATAAGTTTTATTAAAAAGTGTGTCTCATGTCATCACATATCTTTTTACAATTTGTTTCATACATAGAAAATTAGGAAAAAAAAGAAAAAGAAAAAAAAAAGAAAAAAAATGTAATTTTATGAATTAATAATAACCCTTATGCTTTTATTTTAAAAAAATTATAAAAAGATAAATTCTGTTAAAAAATAATTATAAGCATATAATATATATTATTTCAAAATTTTCACTTTTCTTTCCTTTATCCTTTGCTAACCAAACGAGTTATGATTTGGTTCTACTTATTTTTCATTTGTTGAATTTACCTACAAATTTCCTTAATTGTTTTACGAGAACTTACGGGTGCACAGTGCTTGTATAGGCATGCCAATTAGTATTTGCTACGTATGAATTAGGGGGCTCTGCTACATTAAATTTTCTAGGATAAATTATACTATAGTACTTTGTGGTTTAGGTGGTCTGTACGAGTAATTTTTTATCTAAAAGTTTACATTATAATATTCTATAGTTTAAATTGTCAGTACATTAATATTATATAGTTTCATTCCATTATCTTTAAGATGGAATTTGTTAAAATTTTTCCCAAATTCTTAGTGGTTCTCAAGAAATTCCAAGTTTCCTATATAATGAAAATTGAGAGTTGTCCCTTAGCCAATTGAAATTCCAAACAACACACATAATACAATATTTTCCTTACTTAGCCCCTAATATTGTCAAAATTCTTAATTTCCCCATAAATCTCTTATTTCATATTAATTGAAGACTGATATTCTTTCTTTAGCCAATTGAAATATCTAATTTTGTCGAAAAAATTTGAAAATTAGGACAAAATTGGGTCATGTGTATAGTAGGGTAGTAGAGCACTAAAATAAATAAATAAATATTAATGTGTTAATAGTTTAAATGACAGGTATCAAAATCAGAGTTTCAAACTACGAAGTATTTTAACTACAAATGAGTCAAACGAAAGATACAAAAATATAATTTATTCTTAAACTTTATATTTTACTACTAAATTTAATTTATTTGTGGATGTAATTCACAGGTGAGGTGTTTGCAAAAAAAAAAAATTCACAGGTAAGGTGGCCACTAATTCCAACTGACTTCTGTGGTCCTAAAACAGTGTCTTTTTTTTTTTAATATTATCCTTGGTTTTTCTTGAATATTCTAATGTCAACAACTCTGTCTCTTTCACCAAGGAACAAAGAACATTAAATCATGTCTGCTGATTTATTCTGTCCCTGACGTGTTTTCGTTTGTGACTTCACCACTTGTTGAATTAGTTGGTCCGTGAAGACTGAAGACCCTTCAACTGACTGTGATCAATCACGAGACACAAATCAGATGTGCTAGGAGCACCGACAGTTTTGACTTCGTGTGCTTAATTCTAAGTTCAAGCCAACCACGTTGCTAACCAAATCATTCCGTCTATTCCAACAAAGCCACGTCTGAAATGTATTTGGATATAATGGTGTATCTATATCTAATGATTAATATTTTTTATACAATAAATTATATATATATGTAAATTCGCACTCCCCTACAAAAAATTCAAAAGCTAGGATGCAGAGTTGCCAACCTTCTTACCAAAAATATTTAGGTCAGTCTAATTTGATTTGCATTGATAGTAATATTATATTTACAAATGGCCGAATTATACTTTTTTCTTCTTTCCAATGAACTTCTACTTTTGTCTCCTATCTTTCATTAATTTTAATTTCACCCATAAATCTTTCAAAACGAGAATTTCAACTATTTTTGGTTCCCCACCTTTCAGGTTGGACATAATTCAAAACATAAAGATTATGCCAACAAATGATTACTTCACTGTATTTATTATATTATTTTATTTGCAAAATGTAGCAGACCAATTTAAAAATCAGATTATGGTTGGGTTGATAACCGGGAGTTCACTATGCGCTGAATTCCACTTATATATTTATGTGTGTGTGTGTGTGTGTGTGTGTGTGTGTGTGACTTTACAATTGGATTATTATTTATTTTTTTGGTAAATAAAGTCTAAGAATTATTTATTGAGATGTTTATGAGTCAAAAGGTTTATTAATTAAGGTTACATCATAAAAAGTAAAGGTAACCACAACGTATAGCCTGCATCAAGTTGATGCAAACATTTCACTATTACATACATTAAGTTGGTATAACTTTCCTTTTTGAAAAAAAAAAAAAATATATACATATATATATATATATATATATATAGATAGCGTAGCACCTTTTGTCAAAAGGGGCCATAAAGTGCTCAACAATTATAAGTGGCTGAGATCTGAAAGAGGCCAGAAAAGTGTTACCAATATTCTCTGGGTTTCAATGACTATTAACTACCACACCATTCAGTGACTTTGTGAGGCCATTCAGAGTTTCCAACTTGTGGAACTGGTTTTCTATGGCTTGGGCAATTCTGGCATCATCTGGCTTTGGCTCTGGTAAATCTACATGGAAAGATTCCTGTCTGATTGGTGATGTCGACTCCATAACCGCAGCTTGCTGCTTGATGTAATTATAGAGTTCTTGATGGAAGGCATGACCGAAGGAGAAGCAGTTTTCAGTAGTTACTGCTGCATCGTTATGTCGAGATGACTTTGAACTCCCTTTTCTACAAAAGTGTGGGAGGGATGCATAGTCCATTACCTGCTTCCAAGTTAAAAAATGAAACCGTCTAGCATGTCGAATTTCTTGCAGTTATAACTAATTAGAAGGATGAAAAAAGAAAAGAAAAGAAAAAAGATATTGGTAATGCAACTTGTTTTTTTGGTACAAATAGTGGCACGGAAGTTTGAACCTAAAAACTCCTGCAACCTATCCAAAATCCTCACACTAAACCACAACTAGGGCTTGTCCAGGAGTCGAGGAAGTATAAATCCCCAATATTACCCTTATAAAAGAAAAGGAAAGTGAAGAATATTTGGATGATAAAAGGTAAAACAATAATTGAACATATAAAAGGGAGCCAAACCATTCCAAACTCCACAATTTGTTTGGAAATTGGGGTGTGGGATGGGAGAGGAGTGATTTGAGAACCCATCTTAATCCACCCCCCTCCGTTACCTTCTAGCCATCTCTCCATCCATTCCATCCTCCCAAACAAAAGCCCCAAGTGGCTTGGCAATGAAAATTTCAAATTTTCAGTATCAAATTTAATATGAACAATGAAAGAGAGAAGATAGACAATAGTATTAGAGTTCACTCAGGTACTGGCAGATATTGTTTACCTTGAGTAATTCATCCCTCCCACAACCTTGCAGCACCTGGACCTTCCTCCTTGTTCTTTCTTGCAAAAGAGGCTTTACAACCTGCCAATTGTTTTTGAAATAATAATGTTGTAGTTGCTAATCTTTGGACTTTATACGATATATGGACTGGATCAGTCCAAACTCTTAGAACATCGAGAGGCACAAACCTTCCAACACGCAGAGAATACACATGGCACGTTAACTATATAGTATGTGTCTGTCTTTTCTGGGTAGTTCAAGTCATCTATGGTAGATATAGCAGTCAGAATCTGTAGAAGGTGGTCAAACAAAAAGTGTCAACGAGAAGAGCATGAAGAAGATGGAAGGGGGAAACCACCACTGTAACAGCTTGTAACATTGATGAAACAAACTTCCAAACAAGGGACTTTCACGTGATCAAAGAAATCAATAAAAAGATGAAAGGGAAAAAAAAAAGATATAAGCTTCTGAGTTCCTGGCATACCCTCAATTGGTTCAGTGCTGATAGTTTTAAACCAGTCATATCAAAGACTTTCACACAGGTGCCAATGAATCGGCCATGCTTCTTTGTAGCTGTCGGCTAAAACAAGGAAGTCAAATAAGCAAGCAAGGAAATAGAGAATTAATGAAGGAAGAATAATTAAAATTATTATAGGTACTCACCAATATCACTCGATCTCTATACTCATTCATTTGGATGTGAGACTGTATATAGTATTTGTCCTGAATGTTCAATATCAAATAGAAAGTTAATAAGTCCAGACTCCAGATGCCATGTTGAGATATATATACACAGACAAGAAGAAGCACTAAACACTGCGGCATCAATATAGAGGCATGTAATTATTAGTGTCTCTTGTAGAAACTTTCTAATGTGCTAAAGTTACCAAGAAATTACAAAAATTCAGGAAAGAAAGATTAGTAGGTCAATCAATTTGGAAAAAATTTTGATATTGAGCTTTGAAGAACTTGCTCAGACCTACCTATTCTCACCCTTGTCAATAATAGTAATGCCAACTGCCAAATTGAGGTGCACAGAATAGAAGTTAAAAATCATTACACAATCAATCCGAATACATCTTGTTTCTTTATCCTTCCAAATTTCCAGTTATGTTCAATTTTCTCTATAATATTTAATTGACTCTGATTACAACACACGTTTTTTTCTACAAGGATGTTTAAAAAAAAAAATCAGAATGAACGTTCCTCAAATGAAAAGGAAAGAAGAATATTTGATGCCGAAAATGAGTGGAGTATACTCTTGGGGCATGGATTTGCTTTTTATATCTCTACCCTTCACGGATTGAGCATAAGCATCACATATCGAAAATAAAATGAAGAAATGACATACTGCATTATGGATATGATTTTTTTTTTCCCAATATGCTGCAAAATGAGATAGGAGATATACTCCAACTTAAAATTAGCTTGTACTTCATAAACAATGCAATTTCTTTAGAATCTGCAAATAATTTCATTACTTCCACAGATTGTTAGATTCCAATGAGGAATTTTTTATTATTTGGCACGGTTTATTTGCCACAATGTAAAGGTATGAGATCCTTACTGGCACTTTGTCGTATGTGCTGAGCCCAACACCAACAGCAATGACAGGTAAACCCTGGCATTATTCAGTGGAAAATCCAATAAATTAACAATCAAAATATTAATTAGAAGCATTGCAGATGATCTACAGAGATGTCATATTGCATGTATATTAACATAACTTATACAGAGAAAAGCAGGGAAGATCCATGGGGGAGGAAGAATATAGAAAATTATTCCAAAAAGCACTCGATTTGACCCTGCTTGGTCATGTTGGTATTGCTGAAATTGCGATGCCTAAGATCAAAGCTCATATGAGATCTATCTAAAACACAGGAATACCTCCTTTGAGTAACCAGACATTCCTATGAGTTGAGAATCTCGTACAGCTCTGTACAAATCAGGGGCAATTGGTTTCTGTTAAATAAAAAATATAAAACTCAATAATTTAGAACATTAAATCCAACATGATCATGAAATATAACCAACATATAAATTAAGCTTAAAGTATGATGCATAGATTAGAGTATGTATGGATGTTAACCCAAAGTACGATACCAGCTATAACAAGATTTCTATATCCTTCGCATATAGCATGCATTCCTATCTCCAATGCACAAGCATTGTGTGAACTAATAATAATTTATGATCCATGGAATTAAAAGTTGATCCATCTGAACAATTGATGAAGTAAAAGTCAGTTATGCAAATTATTCACCCATGACAGAAAGGATCAGAATGGTTTTAGATGCATAATATAATAACTACCTCGAATGAAATCTGAGATATGCTATAATTACCTATTAATAAGATTTTTCTCCCTTCTCTAGTCAAAATCAATCATTGTAATTACAAACTCAGGCATGGCGTCAATATGATTCTACAAATCAATCATTTGCTCTTGGAACCAACTTAAGGTAATAGTTTTGTCAATATCACACTATGCATGCGAGCATATATAAAGAGATTGCCATTTGGGGGAAGGGAGAGTGTGGCAAGTATGCGGGTTTGGTCCAGGTCTTTGTTTCTTTAATATTGGAAGTACTACAAGATATTTAAAGTTTTGAACCTTCAACCTCATTAACCAAAATCTAATTGCTTAAGGTAGTCTACATGGATCCTTCAATAAATATAAATTAGCAACATCCCAGAATAACCAATTATAATTACCCTGTCTTCAAGTTGTTCTCTTCATTCACATTTGTTACCAACTTATTGTAATTCACCCATTATTTGTCTTATGGCCCGCCTTTAAGAATATAAATGACTAAATCCAACGTAAACAGCATACAAAAAATCTATGAGACATTTAGACTTCCATTATTCCATAAATCTCAAATGCAAGGTGTTTTTGGCAGAAAATGAGATGGAAAAAATGACAAACTTGAGCGCAGAAATTTCAGGAATGTATAACCAGAAAAAAAAAATACAAACTTAAAAGATTGCATGATGCCTTAACTTACCACTAAGACATTGTCAATCTCATTTTCCACTCTCCATTTTAAACAATCAACCAACTGCAAGAGTTTAAAAACGATCAGCACAGTATCTAAAGTAGTTGTACGAGCAATAATTCTAATAGGAACAGAATCCCTATAAAAAAACTTTACTAAACATAACAGATCTAACCATTTTATGGGCTTTGGCAACATTCCAGTCCCTTGCTTTGAGAAACTGTATAAATGTTTCAGTTGGATAGCCCTGGTGCATATTCTGAAATAAAAAGAGCAAACTTCCAGAGAAATGGAAATATTCACAATTGCAGATAAAAATATTGAAAGAACTAAATTATCAACTCTCACTTGTTCACACATAATTGCACAATTGTGATGGACTAATAGCTCACTAAAACACATAATATTACTAAATAATAAGCTGAAAAGAGTGACAAACTACTTGAGCCATACTATGAACAAATGTTTACGGTTTACCCATTCTTTTAAACTACCTAAAAGATGGTGGCAGAAGCTCCTGATCAACCCAGAAACTCCTGCATTAAAGAGGCTAACGATATACAAAGAGTAAATCCCAACATCCCATTCCTATAACAGGGATCATTTATACTGGGTAGGAGTGACAATTGAAAGAAAGGAGAGGAGAGGAATGAAATAGCAACATATTTTGACATGATTCATGCCGTGATATAGTGCGAAGTTTCACCCCCTCCATTTCCACTCTTTCCATCACCATATTCCTGAAAACTGTTGGTAAAACATGAACCTATTTTGTACTTCTTCAATTCAATAAGTTTAGAAACAAAGCTAAGTTTAGAAACATAGCTCAGCAGTTATATGACAAAAGTGGAAAGCGTCCTTCTACCACCAAAATGTGACAGCTTTAGCCTGCCGAAGAATTCTTAACAACTGCGAAGTACTAATGATCCAGATCAAATTCTTAGCATAACTATTTTTTGGACTTAACCCAACCACCCAAACCCCAATAGTCAAAACAAGAAATTATTATCTGACTAATGTTATCGGAGATGAACAAGATGCAGATCATCAAGTAAACTTCTATTGATTCTTTTCCCTTATCTCTCTTAGCAACCTCACAGAAGAGATCGAGCTACAAAACTTAATAAGAACGAAGAGCCAAACCCGGAACGAGCTCTTCAGTTGCTCGTCCACTGTAACGAGAGGAGAGAGAAAAAAAACCAAGACGAAGAAATTTGTTAGTAATTAGTAGAGATCACAGAAGAACGGCTTAATGCAAGATGAGACGTACTGCTTACCGTTTTCCATCAGAGCTTGCAACTGCTTGATTGCCTCCTGATTACCAATACCCATCTTCTTATTCAGCTCTGATAGCTATAGAACAAAAATCTCTGAAGCTAACTAGCAGAAAATCTGCAATTGGGTTTCGATTTTTGAATTCCTGATGGGAGACGGAAGAAAAGGAGCTTGGGAGAAGGTGGGTGCAAAAAATTTGCTCCAAAGCTAACTAATAACAATACCAACAAGAATAAGCCACAAGAATTTAAACTGATCCACCACTAGAAGGTGGGAGACAGAAGAAAAGGGGCTTGGGAGAAGGTGGGGTGCAGATTCTGGCTTTGTTTCCTCCACCACCTCTTCTGATAAAGCAAGCACGGAGGTATGTATTGTTTTTTTTGGCCTCAATTTGATGCAGCTTCCTATGAACTGAGTGATGGGAAAACTGTGAAAAGGACCACAGCCAAAGAATATATATATATATATATATATATATATATATATTGTTGAAAAAAATTATGAAAAAAAAAACAAGTGTTCAAAAATGTGTTATAATTCACATTCTCTAAAATGATATTTGCTCCCCCTATATTTGTTATTAGCTACATGGCAAATCACTTTTAGAATTTATCCTAAACACTTTAATATTGACAATGAGCAATTTTTGAAATTTCTCTTATAGAACCATTCAATGTTATAAAGTAAAAAAATTGGGAGTAGAAAATTTGAGAGGAAGGAGATGTTAATTTTCTGTATCTATTTTTTTAATCTCTCTTACTCTTATTTATAATAAGAATCTTGCACTAATACAATTCTTCAAACAAGTTATATTTATTTAAAAAAATACATCTATTTGGAATTTAAATGAAAAGTTATATTTTATTTTATGATAAGTTGTATTTTTTTGTAAAATAAAATAATCTAAAATTTAAATTAAAAATATCCAAATCAAAAATATAAGAACCATAAGATATATTTCAATCCAATTACACACGTTTACATGATGAGCTAAATGTTAAAAATAAATATTTTTTAATATTTACTAAATAATATTAAATAATAAATATTAATTAAGAAATAATATGTATCAATTAATATTAAATATAAATATCATTTAATATACATTAAACATTTTAGGCATTTTCTCTAAATTATTAATTTAACGTGTGATATGAATTTCTATTTATATAGACTTTAAAACCTCTAAATATATCCAAAATAAGATTTAGAAATACATTAACACTTACATATTAATAATTTAATTTTTAAACTAGTTATTATTTTTAACAATCCCCTAATTCATTTAAAAACTATGTATCATCCCTAATCCATAAGGCTATGAGTAAAGATAAGTGTCTTTCGACTTATAACTTATCATTAGTGTAATTACTTTAAAGTATTAACAAATTGATAGTTACTTAAAAGTATAGAGTCACAATTTTTGTATTAATACAAGAAATACCACACACAGAGTCTTACATAACTTTAAAATGTTCACAACAAATTTCAATACTTAAATGGCCACGTGCTTCACCTTAAGTTTTTTATGAACATTTTTAAGAATTAGTCCTAAAGTCTTGTTATAAGAGTGGCGCCATTCCTTAGATATGTTCACATGGATGGAATTCTTTTAAACCTTAATATTTTTAGGCTTTATTAAATCCATTAAGAGTTTTACTCAATATGAACACTTAAGTGCTTATAGTATACACCAAATTTAGAATGGCTAAATAGTTTTTAGTGTACACAGTCACTTATCAATAACTAGTTGTTATTCATTGAACCTTTAAATTAAATTTGGTCTAGTTAAATGTTAAATTTTCATTACTGGTGACTTTAGATGAGAGATTTTAATCCACTTCCTTCTTATGTTTTCATCACTTGATATTTAATCAACGCTTTTGTGAAAGGATCTACCAAGTTATCATTTGTTTTCACATATTGAATTATAACTATTCCATCACAAATCAAATGCCTAACATAATTATACCCTAAACTTATATGTTGAGATTTACCATTATAGATCTTATTAAAAGCTCTAGATATAATTGTTTCACTATCATATCCAATAACAAATTTTGTAGTCATTCTCCTTCTTTACATGCTACTATTAAGGCAACAAACTTTAATTCTATTATAAAATGAATTATACAAGTTTGTTTCTTAGACGCCCAAGAAACGACCTCTCCTACAAGAGTAAATATCCAACCGGATGTTGACTTATTATCACTCACACTAGTTATCTAACTAGTATCAATGTATCATTCTAATACTGTTAAAAAATTATTATAAAACAATCTTAGATTTTTTTAACTTGTTTAGATACTAAAAAACTCTTATAATTTCTTTCCAATGTTCACGATTAGGATTACTAGTATACCTAGAAAGTTTGCTAATAATAAAAGAAATATCTTGTCTTGTACAATGCATTACATACATTAAAATACCAATGACACTAGCATACTCAATTTGAACAACTGATTTATTAGTATTTTCTTTCAAATTTTGTGAACAATCATAGGGTGTATTTGCCTTTTTTATATTCAAGTGCTGGAACTTGTTTAAAATCTTCTCAATATAATAAGATTGATTCAAGGCAAAACCCACTCTATGCTTCTTCATTTTAGTCCCTAAGATTGTAATCTTGAAGATAGATACTTCTTAGTTTTATTTACAGTAACTATGTTAGTTCAAAAAATAAGCATATCATCTATATATAAGCAAATGATAATACCATATTTATTTGTGCATTTTGAATAAACACACTTATCTGCATTGTTATGCCTAAAACCATAAGATAAAATAACTAAATTAAATTTTTTATGCTATCGTTTTAGTGCTTGTTTTAAGCCATACAAAGACCTTACCCAATCTGAAACTTTTAAGTTATTCCACATATATTTCTTCTTCTAATTCATTATTTAAAAATACCGTTTTAATATCCATTTGATGAACAAACAGTTGCTAATTAAGGCTAAAGGTAGTAATATCCTAACAGAGGTTATTGTAGCAACTAGTGCACATGTATCAAAATAATTTATCCATTTCTTTTGCCTAAAATCTTTAGCCATTAACTTAGCTTTAAAAACTTGTATTGAACCATTTTTATGTTATTTAGTCTAAATACCCATTTACAATCTATAGACTTTGAACTAGGAAGTAAGTCTATCAATATCTAAATACTGTTTGACAATATAGAATTCATTTCATCATTAATAGCTTCCTTCAAAAAATTATCATCTTTTGATGCTATAGCCTCATTATAAGTCTTTGAATTTTTTCAATATTTAATAAAATAAGTATTTGATGCGTACCAACATCCGTATTACCTTCAACTAAGAATATAATAACTTGAGAAAAAAATAAAGTCAAAGTTTAAACATTTTTCTTTTTTTGACTCTTTGACTTCTTCTAGGTTTAATTTCAGTTTGAGGTTCTATCATAGCATTTGTAGATATAATTTCATTATTTCCTCTACTAAGTGCTTACTCATTGTTTGTCTCCACAAAATCATTAATGAATTTATTTTCAAAAAATTCTACATTTTTAGATTTCATAATTATGTTAGATTTAATATTCAAGAGTCTATATGTCTTTGAATTTTCTGCATACTCTACAAAGACACTCTTGAAAGCTCTTAGTCTTAATTTGGTTCTCTTAAGATCTGAAAGTCTATAAAATGCTAGACATTCCCAAACTCTTAAATGACCTAAATTTGGCATTTTTTTCCATATTTCGTAAGGAAAAGATTTAAATTGCAAGTATACAATTGGTAACCAACAATGCTTTTCCCTATTTATAGGCAATTTAGCACTTAAAATCATAGCATTTATCATCTACTAATATTTCATTTTTCCTTTCTACCAACTCATTTTGTTAAAGGGTATAAGGTGTACTTGTTTGATGTACTATGCCATTGTTTGCATAAAATATTATAAATTCTGTAGAGACATATTCTTCATTTCTATTACTTCTAAGTATTTTTATTTTCTTTTCCTTTTGGCTTTTTACAACTAATTGATAATACGTAAACTTGTGAAAAGCTTTATCTTTAGATTTCATTGAGTACACTTGTGTAAATCTTAAATGATCATTAATAAAAGTAATAAAGTATCTATTTCCTCTTCTAGTTAATATACCATTCAATTCACAAATATCAGAATGCACAAATTCCAAAATTTCAAAATGTCTTTCAATAGAAGAAAATGTTTTCCTTGTCATCTTAGCTTAAACACAAATTTCATATTTATTATTATTATTGCTAGTTTGACATGAAATAAGACCTTTCTTTGACAACTAATTTACTATTTTATAATGAACATGCCCTAATCTACTATGCTACAAAGAAAAAAATTGCTCAAGCATAATTATTATTATTACTTATGCTTAGCTTAAATATTCCATCACAAGAATAGCCCTTACCCATAAACACTCCCTTCTTTGTTAGACTTTAAAACAACCTTTAACCCTATCAACTTCTTCTTAAAAGTAAATTACAATTCTATGTTTTCATTACCTATAAGAACTTCTTATTCTTGTTCAGCAACCTCATAACTTTTGAATTGATTCTTGTCATGACAAATATGAATTGTTGCTTCAAAATCATACCATCAATCAAATAACTTAGTATTGACAATTATGTTCAACTCAAAAATCAAACTAATACACAATTCAAAAACTATGGCATCAATCTCATTGGATTTAGATCCAACCATGTTTGCCATATTAGTATTGTCATTCCTTTGCCTTTTCTTATATCTACAATACTCTTTGAAATGCCCTTTCTAGACTTAGTTGTTTTGTACCATTTCCTAGAACTGGTAATAGAAGGCTCTGTGTTCTTCTTCTTGTTATTCATAAGATAATTATGGTTTGTATTCCTTGCATCCACAAAGTTAACTTTTGGCATAGATTCTATATGCCTTTTTTGCAAAATTTGACTTTCTTGTTCAATGCATAAATATTTTAGAATCTGGTCTAAAGTGAAGCTCTCATTGGTATGCAACAATTTCTTTTTATAATCATGCCAACTAGGGTTAATTTTGTAATAGTTACTCTTACTTTCATAGACTAAGGAATTTCAATTTTTAAGTCTTTCAATTTAGAAACCAAAATTTGTAGATCATGAACTTGATCAAGAATGATAGAAGAATCATGCAACTTGTAATCAAAATACTGCATAATAAAAAACTTATTTGTTCCTTGCTTCTTTACATTATACTTGACTTCAAGAGCATCCCAAATTTCTTTTGGAGATATGAAGGATGAGTAAAAGTCATACAAATGATTGGACAACATATTTAGAATATGACTACAACAAAGTACTTCATCTTCTACACTCTTTTTGCATTCTATCTTGAGTTGTTGGCAATAAAGAGAAACATAGATCAAGTTTGATGAAATCTTGATTCATAACTTTGAATGCAGCTTCCTAGGTAGTTTCCATCTTCACAAATATCACCTTGAGATTGTCAAAGAAAATTATGAAGAAGACAAACAAGTGACCAAAAATATGTGTTAATCCACACTCTCCATGAAGTTATATTTGCCTCCACTATATTTGAATAAACATACATTAACTTTTGGAATCTCTCTTATAGGACAATTCAAAATTACAAAGTAGAAAATTTAGAAAGAAGGAGAAGACATTAATTTTCTGCATCTATTTTTGTAATCTATGACTCTTATTTATAATAAGAATCCTATATTAATTTAACTCTTTAAAAGAATTATGTTTATTCAAAATAAATATATCCAATTGAAGTTTAAACTACAAATTGTGTTTTATTTTAAAATAATTTGTGTTTTTTTTGTAAAATAAGACAATCTAAAAATTAAACATATTTAAATTAAAAATATTTAAATTAAAAATATAAGAGTTGTCAAATTTATTTCAATCCAACACGCATACTTACACCACATGCTAAGTGCTAAAAATAAATATCATTTAATATTTACTAAATAATATTTAATAATAAATATTACTTAAAAAACAATATTTATTAAATAATATTAAATATAAATATTATTTAATATATACTAAGCATTTAAAATTTTTTTTCCAAATTATTAATTTAACATGTGATGTGAATTTCTATTTATATAAGCTTTAAAGCCTTTAAATTTATCCAAAGTTAGACTTGAAAATACATTCACAATTATATATTCATAACTTAATTTTTAAACTAGTTATTATCTTTAATACACACTCTCTCTCTCTCTCTCTCTCTCTCTCTCTCTCTCTCTCTCTCTCTCTCTCTCTCTCTATATATATATATATATATATATATAGAACTTTATGTGTGTGTGAGGGAGAGGAAGAAAAAAGTCGTTATATTATATGTGAAGGTTTGCTAGATTATTGGATCAACTCATAGATTTGCCAAATTTTTTCCTTCGCACCTGGCTTTGCGTTGGATAATTTAGTTATAGAAACAATTTATACCAAAATTTATTTATTTGATTTACCTTCTTTAATATTATTTAATATATACTAAGCATTTTAAACTTTTCTTTTAAATTGTTAATTTAACATGTGATGTAAATTTCTATTTATATAAGTTTTAAAGCCTTTAAATTTATTCAATTTTAGACTTAAAAATATATTCACACTTATATATTTATAACTTTGTTTTTAAACTAGTTATTATGTTATATACACACACACACACACACACACTCATATATATATAACTCTGAGAGGAAGAAAAAAGTTGTTATATTATATGTAAAGGTTTGCTAGATTTTTCCCCTCACATCCAGCTTTTCTTTGGATAATTTTGTTATAGAAAGAATTTATACAAAAATTTATTTATTTGACTTACCTTCTTTATATAAGAATAATACTATCTATACATTCATTGATGTTATAGCAATAGTATATATATAAAAAATTATATACACTTATTTATATTCTTATTATCAAGTTCTCTAATAAAAAATAATAAGAGTATAATTCTTTATTAATAATATGATAAGTATATAATTTTTATAAATACTTATATAGTTCTCTAATTAAATTATACGTCTATCTTGTTATTATTGGAGAACTATATATTTATCTTATTTTGATTGAAAAACCTTATAGTAAAATATACATAACTACATATAAATTTAATACATAATATACATTATTTTACATGTATTGTATTAGTCTATACAAATTACCAATATTTTGACATATTGCATATTTTTATTAATTTTTATCTAAGGGAACCAATTGAGCATGAAAATAACTACTGTTATTGTATTCTTCAAAGTAAAATATACAAATTTTTTTTAAATTTTGTTGAAATTATATAAATTTCTCTTTTATTTTTAAAATCTATATAAATTTTCCTTGAGTTTTACTAAACTTACATAGATCACCCCTAAAATAAAACATAAATTACACAAATCTCTCTTTTATTTTTATGGGAGGTCTATGTATATTTTTTAAAATAAAGGGATATCTATTTAATTTCAAAAAAAAGAAAAGAAATATTTGTATAATTTTAGTAAAATTTAGAAGAGATTTATGTAAATTTTAAAAATAGAATGACAGTTAGTATAGTTTCAGTAAAATTTAAAAGAAATCTATGTATTATACTTTATCTTTTAATGTCATTCTTTGAAAAAAGAAAATTCTTTCCTTAAAATTAAAAGAAATAGATTAAATTGAATTAGGTTTAGATTGTATTTTGAGGTCAAAATACATATAACCCTTTTAAATTTTAGATCAGTTAATATGACTCTTCTAACCTTTCAAAGTTTAAAATTAATCCCCTAAACTTTTAGATTTTGATTATTAATCTCTTGGCATTTGACATGGAATTAAGAGCATTTTAGTAATTTCCTCCATTCCCAAGACGTAACACCTCACTGGAGGCCAAAGAAGTCATTTTCCTATTGAACTAAACACACAGCATCGCGTTTCTCCCTGATAAAGCAAGCATGGAGGTATGTATTTTTTTGGCCTTAATTTAATGCAGCTTCCTATGAAGTGAGTGATGGAACAACTGTGAAAAAGAACAAAGCAAAAGAATAAATAAAAAGGAAAACATATGAGGAGGAAGGAAAAAGTTGTTATATTATGTGTGAAGGCTGGCTAGATTATTGGGTCAACTCATAGGTTTGCCGAATTTTTTCCTTCACACCTAGCTTTTTGTTGGATAATTTTATTGCAGCAAGAATTTATATCAAAATTTATTTACTTGTTTTACATTGTTTGTATAAGAATAATACTATTTATACATTCATTCATGCAATACCAATAGTATATGGAAAAAATTTATATACACTTAGTTATGTTTTTATTGTTAAATTTTTCAATCAAAATATAATAAGATATAATTTTTGTAAAAAATTTATAGTTCTTCAATTAAATCATAGATCTGTCTTATTATTATTAAAGAAATATATATTTATCTTATTTTAATTTTAAAAAAATTTGATAATAAAAATATAAAGAATTGTATATAAGTTTAATCTATAATATACATTATTTTACATATCATTGTACCAGTTTATACAAATTATCATTATTTTGGCATATTGCATATATTTATTAATTTTTATCTAAGGGAACCGATTGAGCATGAAAATTATTATTATCATTATTATTTAAATTAAAATATACATATTTTTCTTAAATTTTGTTAAAACTATACAAACTTCTCTTCTAATATCAAAATCTATACAAATATTCGTTAATTTTTTTTTAAAAAAAACTACACTCACCTTCCCTCTATGTTTAAAACTTATTCTAAAATAAAGAATAAATCATATAAACCTCCTATCTATTTTTAAAGATGTCTGTGTATACTTTTAAAATAAAATAAAAAGTCTATATAATTTTAAAAAACTTATAGAGAGTCTATGTAATTTTAATAAAATTTAAAAAGAAATTTGTATAAGTTTTAAAAATAAAAAAAAATGTTAGTATAGTTTCAACAAAATTCAAGAGAAACCTGTGTATTTTACTCTATCATTTAATGTCATTCTCCCAAAAAAAAAATTCTTTCCTTAAAATTAAGAGGAATAGATTGAATTAGGTTAAGTTTAGATTATATTTGAAGACCAAAATATATATAACTCCTTTAAATGCTAAATCACTTACACATAATCTCCTTGACTTTTCAAAGTTTAAAACTTGCTTGAAGCCAAAGAAGTCATTTTCCCATGCAACTAAACAGCCAGCTTCACGTTTTCTCCTTCCCTGGTTCTCTTCACGTCATCAACATCGTGATTGTGGTGTCTTCGTGTTTCAGCATACTCCTGCATGGAGCCTAGATGTTTTCTTGGATCTGGAGATTCTAGTTTTTCCACTATTATTTTTTTTTTCAATTTGCATATGTATATGACTCTTATTTCAAAAAAACGCAGTTAGCCACAAGACATGATTTGGTTTCTTCTCGCTGTTCCCCCGTAGGAATCTAGGGAATCTCAAGAATCTACTACTATGACAAAACAATTTAGTTGGCACCATCCTACCAGAAATTGGAAATCGCTATCAGTTATCCGTCATTGACATCTCGATGAACTCTCTTACAGGAAGCATTCCCAAGAGTTTTTGGAAATTTGACTGCGCTGGATGAACTCCAACTTAGCGAAAACCAGATTTCAAGATACAGAGCTGGGGAACTGCGAGCAACTCACTCACGTTGAGCTGGACATTGGACAACAATCAAATCACAGGGACAATACCTGCTCAATTTGGAAACCTTAGTAATCTGACGCTGTTGTTCTTGTGGCATAACAAGCTTGAAGGAAGTATACCATCTCCGCTTTCCAATTGCCAAAACCTCGAGGGCGTGGATCTGTCACAGAATGTCCCATAACAAAGGGGATATTCGAGCTTAAGAATCTGAAACAAGCTTTTGCTACTTTCTAATAATCTCTCGGAAAAGATACCATCTGAAATTGCAAATTTTTCGTCTTTGATTCGGTTTCAAGCGAGCAACAATAAGATCATAGGAAGCATACCCCCACAGATTGGGAATCCAAGAAGACGCAGCCACAATGTTGACAATATGAAAATATATCTGGTTACGAGTTAAGCTTGTTTATAAATGGATTAGGCTCCTGAAACAATGTGTCAAAAAAATTTGGATCTGAATCGACTTGATACTGTTAGCCCTAGCTCAGCCCGGTTTCTTAGCATGTATTTTGGAAAATAAATTGACTTTTTTACCTTGTTTATTTTTTATTTTTTTAATTTTAAATATTAGATATTTTTACTTTATTATCTTTTAAAAACTTGCATATTATTAATTAATGGTCTTATCAAGTTGAATACTTATTGACCATTTTGCAAATTTCTTTCATTTTGTTTTAATCACTACTTGATGTTCCTCTATATTTATATCAAATTACCCAAAAGAAGTATTACAGGAAATTTTAATCACTTGGAGCACACATGAAATAATAAAATCTCATAAGATGATAGTTTTTTTAATAATATTATTTATTAATAATTTTTTTGTTTGAATTATAATTTATTCCTAATAATATATTATGCAACAAACAAACTAAAAAAATGACAATCATTTTTTATATAATTATATATCATTATAAATAGTTTTTCTAATAATATTATTTATTAATAATATATAAAAAATGATTATATTATGAACCGACTTCGAGCTTAGGCTGAGTTTTTTCAAAAAAGTTAAATTTGACTCATTTTATATTTAAGTTTTTTAAAATAAACTTATTTTTTATTTGGTGTTTTTTTTAGGCTAATCCATTTTTTTGAGTTAAAACTATTAGGCGAGGCAAGCTTTTCAATCTATGATTAGGTCTACATGAAAAGAATCACGAAGGAGAAAAACAGAGAGCATTTAGTTTCAAAAGAAAATAACTTATTTAGCTTTAAGGGAAACGCTAGTTTTGAGAATAGGAGAAATTATTGAAATATCCTTAATTTTATGTTAAATAATGCTAGGCGTCCTAATTTTTTTGACATGGCAAATTTCATTAATAGTATAATGGCTTTTTTAATGGTAGGCGATTGATAATCAAAATCTAAAAGTTTTTTTAACTTTGAAAGGACAAGAGAATTATGTGCATTTTGATTATATTTTAATGTTATGTCAATTATTATGATATTTAGACTTTGTTATAGATTAAAAAAAATCTGTGCATAAAAAAATTAAACTCTACAGAAATTATAAAAATAGATTAATTAATTTTTAAATATTCTTAATGTATAATTTTTTTATTATGATGATGAAGTTGGGTAAAATTTAAATTCAAATAATTAACCTGTATTTTAAATTAAAATATTCTAATTTGAAAAAAAATTAAATATTTTGTGCGACGAATGAATTTCTAACTAGTTATTTTTGAAAACAAATAATTCATATTAAAATGAAGATGTTTATCTAAAAAAATTGTTCTTACAAACCTCACTTTAAACATTTAGCAAAACTGGAATCATAAGGCATTTGTTGTATTTGCTTGTTGCTTGGTAGGTGTATAACTCTTTTCAGGTACGTACTAATAACTAATAAGTAACTAATTAATTACCTTTTTCATTGTTTTTATGGTTAAAAGGACTTTAAACCTACCTAACAACTATGTCGATTAGGATTTATTTAGTTTGATTTGATAAGTAAAAAATAATAATATCTATTATGTCTTTATTATAATTATTTAATAATATTTTTATTATTTTTTAAAAATAAAAATATAAAAATTAATTTTTATTTATAAAATTATCTTTTTTTATTTGTATTCTTAACTTTTTTGTGTAGTCGTAAGTTGAAGCAAGTATCAGCATAAACAAAAGGTCACTGGTGATTGTCTTCCAAAGAATAATTAATACTAATAGTGCGTTGGGTATTAGATTCTAACGCAAGAATAATCTGTGACGTCTCATGTGTGATATTAGATTATGTAATAATTTAAGTAAATTAATAATATTGTTGAATTAATATTGAAAAAAAATCATATATTATCATTAAGTAAAATTAATTTGGTACATGCACTTCTCAAATACAATTTATGTTTAACCAATATAATATAACTAAAGTATTGATTTTGTAGTCCGTTTTTTGTTTCGGCTTGCAGTCCTGCCGTTTATTTATTTAGTTTTTTTAATATTGATTTTGTCAAAAGAATTGAGGACTCAACTCTACATTTAAAAATAATAATAATAAATTTTAAGTGATATTTTTAGAGACTTGTCTTTAATATTTAATTTGCAAAACTCTCATATAATAATTTTTTCACATAAAAAGTTCAATATATTTGAGAAATGAGTATGAAGAAGAATTGAATTAAAACTCATTAAACTTACTTCATTGTTAAAAAATTAAAATTAATATCATGTGAATTATTAATATATTAAACCACCTTTTCAATTTAGTTTGAGTACATTATACTCTTTCTTGAGATTTGATTAAACTACATCTAATATCTTTTTGTTTCAAAAATTTTATTTGATTCTCTTGATATTTTATATATATTGAAAAAATATTTTTAAAATTAATTTTCTGTTAATCAAGTTAACTTTTTTTTTAATAATATGTTTTTCTTTTGAAACCAAAATTATCTATTTATTTTTATTGTCATGAATTACAACCTCTGTTAAAAATTAAAATTAATTTAAATACTTTTATTGTTTTATTAAAAATAAAATCATAATTCTATATTGTACAGAATTAATTTTATTGATAGAATGTACATATATAAGAGGATTATGCAATATATGCGCGCGCGCGCGCGAGAGAGAGAGAGAGAGAGAGAGAGAGAGAGAGAGAGAGAGAGAGAGAGAGAGAGAGAGAGAGAGAGAGAGAGAGAGAGAGGGGTAAACTAAATAATATTTTTAAAATAAGAAAAATATCAAATACAATTTTACTAAAATAAAATAATGTAATTACTCATTTATTTTTGTTTTGTTTTGCATGAAAGAGTGAGAGACATCACGAATTAATAGAAATGTTTGAGTGTTGGAATAAAAATAAATTACACTAATTTTTTTGAGTTTTAATTAAATTAAATTGAAGCTCTCATTTTAAAATTATATTTGTTTTTATTTCAATTTATTTTTAATAATAAAATTAATTTTTTACATAATATATTTTTTAAAAAAATAAAATTACTTAATTTTTTTAATTATCATATTAATAATAAAATTATTATACCATGTTGTGTAGAAATTTAGCTTCTTTGTTAAAAAAATGAATATAGTTTAACCAATTTTTTTTTTTTTTTTATAAATCAACGTACTTTCCTCTTGAAATATGAACACTCTAAGGTAAAGTCGATGTATAGCTGGAAAACAGCTATCATCAATCTTTGATTTTCAATATCCCTAAGTTGCAGTTTCTTCTTTTGCTTCATCTATGCCAAAACAAATTTAATTCCTATTTGTGTCAGGCTATGACAGTTCTACATTGTCCATAGGTAACTTACCACTCTTTCTTTCTTGAGATATATTAAAATTATATAATTTTTTTATTCTGAAAATATGTATAAATTTTTAAGTCAAAAAATAATTAAAATATACTTAAAAATAATGTTTATTTTTATTAAAAATAATTCTTAAAATTTTATTTTAATATTATTTATTTTGTGTTAAAAATCATAAATGTAATTTATTATAAATATAAAAATAACTATTTTATATGAAGAAAACACATATTTAATACTTATTATATTATATAAATAATAATATAAAAAATTTTATTTAAAATAAGTATAATGGTAACTTTTTTTGTTGGGGTTATACAGGATGTCAATATAGTGTATTTTTTAATTTTAAGTAAGAGAAATGTAATTTTTTAAACAATAAAAGAAAACCATGTAATTTGATATTTTTCAAGTGTGTAAAAAGTAATTTATCCTTGTGATAATTAATTTTTTTTTCTATAGCTAGATTTAAATTATAGTTGCTTTTTTATTGTTTTTTCACGCCATGAATAACTTTATTTTTTCTTTACCAAACTAAAAATAAAACCGTAAAGTGCAAGCAAACTATTTCGAATACTCTAACCACCTAAAAGAGATAAATAACGTAACATTGATTCAAAAAAAAAAAGTTTAGACATTATATTACGAATAAAGTATCACAGTTCTTATCCAATCAGTCCATGATTAATTCGGATATAATAAATTTCGTCTTACTTTGATATTTCATCCATTAATTTAATTTTTCAAAATGTTTCTTTAATTTAGAACGGTGGGTTTGTCTAAAATAATATATAAGTTAAAATTAAATTAATTATGTTTCCTTTTTTATGTTAAAAAAATAATAAAAGACTATATATTAGTTTCTTAGACGAAAAGAAACATAGAAAGTTGTTTTACCCATTTGCTTCAACGTCATTTTCTTTACTTTTATCCGACTTTCTTTTTTAGAAAAAAAAAATTGTGAAAAAAAAGAAAAGCGAACATAATATGGTATAATTCAGAGTTTAACCTAGCTCCATCCTTTTTTAATAAAATAAAATAAAATAAAATAAATTCCCACGCATGTTTTTTCTCTAACTTTTCCACCTTTTGCAATTGTATGGATGTAACTCATCCTATGAAGTTCAAGTTCATTGTCTTCACATGCTTTAAGATGTGGTTTCACATGATCACAATCAAATGCCAATATATAGAGTTATTTCAAAGTTTAGAAATTTTCTGGTGTTTCTAGGTAATCTTAATGCCCATCTTGTGATTATCAGGGGATTAATTTAATCATATAATGAAACAAATCGAAGATTTGTTAAATGAATTCCAAATGTGATAATGTGATTTTCCATATATATATATATATATATATATATTCAGTGATGGAATCGAAAAGAAAAATGCAAGGGGCAAGGGGAAAACATATACTTAATATGAATATTAATAATTATTAAAAATATAACTCTAACTACATGTTAAATTAATATAATAATAAAATTTATTAAAATTAAAAAATATAGATACATAATAATAAAAAATCAAAGAAATATAATAATATCAAAATAAATATTACTATCTTAATATATAAATATATATATATATATATTAGAAGTGATACAATATGTATTAGTTATTAGGGTTATAATTTTTTATTCTTAATTGAATAAAATTTATAATATTATCTCTAATAATTTTTTTTACAATCTCCTTATTAATATAAATAGTTGAATTATCCATAAAAATTATTTTTTATTTTATTATAAAGCCCTGTTCTTACAATGAATAAAAAATATAATTAAAGATAAAAAAAATTTATGAAAAAGTAAAAATCAAAAAGCAAAAAACCTATTTGGTTTTTTGTTTTCAAAACTATTTTTTATTTTTAAGAATAAAAAAATAAAAAAAATTGTTTAATAATGTATTTTTAATGAAGTGTTTTATAAAACAAAAAAATAGAATTTTATTTTCAAAAATAAAAAAATCAAAACTTTTTTTAGTGTTTTATAACTTTTGTTTTAAAGAATAAAAAAAACAAAAAACAATTACTTCTCAGAGTAATGATCCAAACAAATTTTTTAGTTTTTTTATTTTCAAAACTTGTTCTAAAAAATATTGTTTTAAAAACATTAAAACAAAAATAGAATCAAAAGACCTTGTATCACTCCTCATTTTCAGAGAATGGATATAAGAAACATTTTGGAGGAATTGTGATATATTTTATTTGTTTAGTAAACTTTATTGTTAGGAGTAAGAGAACTATCTCTTAAAAAAGCATATATTTAAAACTTTAAAATAGTAAAAAAATAGATAAAAGATTTTAAGTGGATAAATTTAAAAATTTTAGAAAAATAATATTATATATATATATATATATATAATACATATAAAATATTTTTTAAGGAGAGCAGCTGCCCCTATAGTGCAAAACTTCCATTCATCCCAGTATATATAATTGTCAGTTAAGCAAGATACTATATTATTAAATTCTAAAATTTTCTTTCATTACAAATAATGACATTTTCTTTATTTTAAGTAATGATCAATTCTCATCATCTTTCTTTACAAACTCTTCTTTTGAAAATCACTGCATGCCTTTATACTTTACATTTGATATTCCAACATAAACCCAAAGTAATTGGCATTTGTTTTTCGAATCTTTAGAAAAGAAAAAGAAGATTTCATAATACATACCCCATACGCCTTTCCATATGATTGAAAGAACAGAAAACTTAGTTGCTAATTAACTTGCATTAAAGATGTTCACTTTTTTCTTTGCTTTAAAATTTTGTATGGGCAACGAACGGAGATGCTCAAATTTAAAATAAAATAAAAAAGCAAAATTAAGAAAGGGAAAAAGAAAATACAGTACAATAATGCCAAAATAGCACTCTAGTTTTGTACCCTTTTTCACGTCAAAGATGCTCAAATGGTTAAATAATTTAGAATTATGGTGTTCACATGTTCGTATAAAGGGGATCATCTCATTTAATATTTGAAAGATACGTGATGTGTATATGCAGGGAGATGAATAATCCTAGAATATAACTTTTTTCGATTTTTTCTGTGATTTAAACTAAAATTTTTATTACCATACATATGGCCATTATTGAAGTATCACTACAAAAATATGTGGATCACGATTTTTTAATAATTTTAACAACAGTTTTATTCATTATTAGGTGATTTAGGGATAATTTTAGAATTTGTAATTAAATTGTTTATTATGAAAGATTCAACTATAATTTTTCTTAATCATTAGTAAAATCACAAAAGGTCTAACTACAGTTTTATATATGATATAGTCATTCAACAGGTTGGGTTTTTTTTTTAAAGTAGCTGATTAATCATTAAAAAAGATTGGCAAATTATGTATTAGAGGGTTTGTAAGTACACATAGCATATTCATTTTTAACACTAAATTAACCTTTGAAATTGTGCAACATAACTTTTATAAAGGAGGGCAAGAAAGTTTGAACCTAAAACCTTTGTAAATTTCTCACCCCTCACCATACGTAATGGCTTGCACGTGATTTTTAAGTTGGACTTTTGTAATTCTATGTATTAGTATATATGCACTAACATAAGTTAAATTACTTTATAATTAAATCCTGAATTTATATGAATGTCAAGTTAATTGTGACATTTGTTGGATTTATATGAAAACATTTGATCATTTTATTTACATGAAACTCTTGTGTGCATCAGATACATATATACCTAATGGTTATATTTACTTTATATATTTGCACTTATTGCTCTATATATGTACGATACAGATTTTGATCATTGGATGCATGTGCATTTAATACATCTTATAATTTTTCTTATTGACTTAGACTGTTGATGAATTATTAATTAAATCATGGACCTTGTGAATGAGTTTATCTATAAAACTACTCATTAGTTAATACAAAGAGAAACCCATTACTCACACTCTATATATATATAAGTTAGAGTAGATTAAATAAATCTGTTATGAATTTTGTTGAAATTATAAAAAAAAATTTAAAATAAAAAAGTTACTCTATATTTTAGTTTAATTTAACCAAAATATCTTATATTAAAAATTTTTATAGTTAAAAATAAATATATATTTAGTATTAATGAAGAGTATTTTGGTAAGTAAATTTTTCATTAGACTAAAATGTAACAAAAATTTTGTCTTAAGAGAAATTTATATATATTTTAAAAATAAAAGAAGTCTACATAGTTTTAATAAAATTTAAGAAAAATTCATATAATTTACTCTATAATAATGTTCCCATGCATTGAAATCAAACACTTTAACTTACATTATTATTTTAACATACATTATTGTATCTCACATCCTTTGATCAGTAGCTTGGGAAATGCAATTCCAACAACAAATTATGATTTATAATTCAGGTTTCCTTCGTTTTATTTTGATCGTCAGATTGTGCAAATCTCATTCCGGGCCATAATTATTATTATAGCATTTCAAGGTTGTCTTCAAGAATTTAATTTTGGCATTTCTGTAGTATATTAAGCAATCGTTATTGTTGTTATTTATATATCATTATTTTTTAAAAAAAATCAAAGTCATATAATATAGTTCTGAAACACGATTGAGTTAGATTTTAAATTTTAGGCAAAAATTTATAAAAACTATGAAGGACATATTTATTTATTTTTAGTGTTATAAGAATACAATAAATATTTCAATTTTAAGTGATGACACCCCGACCTGAATCAATGGAAATTAATTTCCAGCTCCAACAAGTTTTTTGAACGGATATATGTAGATTGTTAGAGAAAAATATGAAAATAACAGAAGATGGAATCAATGAAAGCTTGCTTTTACAAACGTATAAAAATTATACTGTAAGCAGGGTTAAGGCAGATTATCTCTTTAAAAAAACTCTAAAATTTGTTATAAAGATTCTCCTAAATATACTATCCTCTTTAATCATGAATCCATAACTGAATCTTTTAATTAATTAAAAATATATCTAATATTTTCCTTCAATTATTCTTTCAAATTATGAGAATATTTATGTTTATCAAAGATTCAAAGAGATTCTAATATCTTCAATATAGGACTTCAAAGTTACCACTTGCTCACACATATTCTCACTTACATTTTTAAACTATCTTCAACACTTGTAGTTTTAGTATTTATTTAAAAAATCTTGTTTTTATCATATTTTTTTAAACTAAATTATAACTTGTATTACACATATTTAATAATGAGGATTAAACTTGACGTACTAATAATACATACTGACACCAAACTCCACCCTAACTCTCTTTGAATTTTAAAGCGCTAGCCCAACCCTATTTTGTTAATTTAATAAAAATATAATATAATTTAATATTTATTTCAAAAATTTGATTTGATTCTCTTGATATTTTATATATATTGAAAAAAATCTTTTTAAAATTAATTTTCTGTTAATCAAGTTTACTTTTTTTTATAATATGTTTTTCTTTTGAAACCAAAATTATCTTGTTATTTTTATTGTCATGAATTACAATCTCTGTTAAAATTTAAAATTAATTTAAATACTTTTATTGTTTTATTAAAAATAAAATCATAATCCTATATTGTACAGAATTAATTTTATTGATAGAATGTACATATATAAGAGGATTATGCAATATATGTGTGTGTGTGTGTGTGTGTGAGAGAGAGAGAGAGAGAGAGAGAAGTAAACTAAATAATATTTTTAAAATAAGAAAAATATCAAATACAATTTGACTAAAATAAAATAATGTAATTACTCATTTATTTTTGTTTTGTTTTGCATGAAAGAGTGAGAGACATCACGAATTAATAGAAATGTTTGAGAGCGTTGGAATAAAAATAAATTACACTAATTTTTTTGAGTTTTAATTAAATTAAATTGAAGCTCTCATTTTAAAATTATATTTGGTTTTATTTCAATTTATTTTTATTAATAAAATTAATTTTTTACACCATATATTTTTTAAAAAAATAAAATTACTTAATTTTTTTTAATTATCATATTAATAATAAAATTAGTATACCATGTTGTGTAGAAATTTAGCTTCTTTGATATAAAATAAGCTAAAAGAAATATTTTTACAATATATATCAAAATATTAAAAAAAACTGAATATGCTTTTTGTAAAAAAAAATGAATATAGCTTAACCAATTTTTTTTTCTAAATCAACGTACTTTCCTCTTGAAATATGAACACTCTAAGGTAAAGTCGATGAATAGCTGGAAAACAGCTATCATCAATCTTTGATTTTCAATATCCCTAAGTTGCAGTTTCTTCTTTTGCTTCATCTATGCCAAAACAAATTTAATTCCTATTTGTGTCAGGCTATGACAGTTCTACATTGTCCATAGGGTAACTTACCACTCTTTCTTTCTTGAGATGTATTAAAATTATATAATTTTTTTATTATGAAAATATGTATAAATTTTTTAAGTCAAAAAATAATTAAAATATACTTAAGAATAATATTTATTTTTATTAAAAATAATTCTTAAATTTTTATTTTAATGTTATTTATTGTGTTAAAAATCATAAATGTAATTTATTATAAATCTAAAAATAACTATTTTATAAGAAGAAAATACATATTTAATACTTATTATATTATATAAATAATAATATAAAATTATTTTATTTAAAATAAGTATAATGCTAACTTTTTTTGTTGGGGTTATAGAGGATGTCAATATAGTGTATTTTTTAATTTTAAGTAAGAGAAATGTAATTTTTTAAACAATAAAAGAAAACCATGTAATTTGATATTTTTCAAGTGAGTAAAAAGTAATTTATCCTTTTGATAATTAAATTTTTTTTCTATAGCTAGATTTAAATTATAATTACTTTTTTTTATTGTTTTTTCACGCCATGGATAACTTTATTTTTCCTTTACCAAACTAAAAATAAAACCTTAGAGTGCAAACAAACTATTTCGAATACTCTAACCACCAAAAAACAGATAAATAATGTAACATAGATTCAAAAGAAAAAAGTTTAGACATTATATTACTAATAAAGTATCACAGTTCTTATCCAATCAGTCCATGATTAATTTGGATATAATAAATTTCGTTTTACTTTGATATTTCATCCATTAATTTAATTTTTCAAAATGTTTCTTTAATTTAGAACGGTGGGTTTGTATAAATTAATATATAAGTTAAAATTAAATTAAGTATGTTTCCTTTTTTATGTTAAAAAAATAATAAAAGACTATATATTAGCTTCTTAGACAAAAAGAAACATAGAAAGTTCTTTTACCCGTTTGCTTCAACGTCATTTTCTTTACTTTTCTCTGTGAAAAAGAAAAAGAAAAGCGAACATAATATGGTATAATTCAGAGTTTAACCTTGCTCCATCCTTTTTTAAAAAATAAAATAAAATAAGATAAATTCCCACGCATGTTTTTTCTCTAACTTTTCCACCTTCTGCAATTGTGTGGATGTAACTCATCCTGCGAAGTTCAAGTTCATTGTCTTCACATGCTTTGAGATGTGGTTTCACATTATCATAATCAAATGCCAATATATATAGTTGTTTCAAAGTTTAGAAATTTTCTGGTGTTTCTAGGCCTATCTTGTGATTATCAGGGGATTAATTTAATCATATAATTAAACAAATCGAAGATTTGTTAAATGAATTTCAAAAGTGCTCATGTGATTTTCCATATATATATATATATATATATATTCAGTGACGGAATCGAAAAAAAAAAATGTAAGGGGGACTGGAAAAAATATACTTAATACGAATATTAATAATTATTAAAAATATAACTTTAACTACATGTTAAATTGATATAATAATAAAATTTATTAAAATTAAAAAATATAGCTACATAATAATAAAAAAATCAAAAAAATATAATAATATCAAAATAAATATAACTATCTTAATATAATATATATATATATATACACACACATTAGAAGTGATACAATATATATTAGTTATTAGGGTTATAATTTTGTATTCTTAATTGAATGAAATTTATATCATAATTTTTTTTTATAATCTCCTTATCAATATAAATAGTCGAATTATCCATAAAAAAGTTATTTTTCATTTTATTATAGAGCTCTTCTTACAGTGAATAAAAAGTATAATTAAAGACACAAAAAAAATGTATGAAAAAGTGGAAATCAAAAGGCAAAAGGTATATTACTCCTTACTTTCGGAGAATGGATATAAGTAACTTTTTTGGAGAAATTGTGATATATTTTATTTGTTTTATAAACTTTATTGTTATGAGTAATTAAGAGAACTATCTCTTAAAAACGCATATATTTAAAACTTTAAAATAGTAAAAAAAATAGATAAAAGATTTTAAGAGGATAAATTTAAAATTTTTTAGAAAAATAATATTTTATATATATAATACATATAAAATATTTTTTAAGGAGAGCAGCTGCCCCTATAGTGCAAAACTTCCATTAATCCCAGTATATATAATTGTCAGTTAAGCAAGATACTATATTATTAAATTCTAAAATTTTCTCTCATTACAAATAATGAAATTTTCTTTATTTTAAGTAATGATCAATTCTCATCATCATTCTTTACAAACTCTTCTTTTGAAAATCACAGCATGCCTTTATACTTTACATTTGATATTCCAACATAAACCTAAAGTTTGGCATTTGTTTTCCGAATCTTTAGAAAAGAAAAAAGAAGATTTCATAATACATACCCCATACGCCTTTCCATATGATTGAAAGAACAGAAAACTTAGGGCCTATTTGAAATTATTTTTGTTTTAATATTTTCAAAACATATGTTTTTAAGAACAAGTTTTTGAGAATAAAAAAATTAAAAAAATCTGTTTGAGTCATTATTTTGAAAAGTAATTATTTTTTGTTTTTTACCTGATTCTGTAGAACAAAAATTACAAAACACTGAACAAGTATTCTGAGTTTTTTGTTTTTGAAAACAAAATTTTATTTTTTCGTTTTACAAAATACTTCACTAAAAACACATTATCAAACAGATTTTTTTATTTTTTTGTTCTTGAAAACAAAAAAATTATTTTACAGAATCAAATCAAAGAGGGCCTTAGTTGCTAATTAACTTGCATTAAAGATGTTAACTTTTTTCTTTGCTTTAAAATTTTGTATGGGCAACGAACGGAGATGCTCAAATTTAAAATAAAATAAAAAAGCAAAATAAGAAAGGGAAAAAGAAAATACAGTACAATAATGCCAAGATAGCACTCTTGTTTTGTACCCTTTTTCACGTCAAAGATGCTCAAATGGTTAAATAATTTAGAATTATGATGTTCACATGTTCGTATAAAGGGGATCATCTCATTTAATATTTGAAAGATACGTGATGTGTATATGCAGGGAGATGAATAATCCTAGAATATAACTTTTTTCGATTTTTTCTGTGATTTAAACTAAAATTTTCATTACCATACATATGGCCATTATTGAAGTATCACTACAAAAATATGTGGATCACGATTTTTTAATAATTTTAGCAACAGTTTTATTCATTATTAGGTGATTTAGGGATAATTTTAGAATTTGTAATTAAATTGTTTGTTATGAAAGAGTTAGCTATAATTTTTCTTAATCATTAGTAAAATCACGAAAGGTCTAACTACAGTTTTATATATGATATAGTCATTCAACAGGTTGGGTTTTTTTTTTTTAAGTAGCTGATTAATCATAAAAAAAAATTTGGCAAATTATGTATTAGAGGGTTTATAAGTACACATAGCATATTCATTTTTAACACTAAATTAACCTTTGAAATTGTGCAACATAACTTTTATAAAGGAGGGCAAGAAAGTTTGAACCTAAAACCTTTGTAAATTTCTCACCCCTCACCATACGTAATGGCTTGTACGTGATTTTTAAGTTGGACTTTTGTAATTCTATGTATTGGTATATATGCACTAACATAAGTTAAATTACTTTATAATTAAATCCTGAATTTATATGAATGTCAAATTAATTGTGACATTTGTTGGATTTATATGAAAACATTTTATCATTTTATTTACATGGAATTCTTGTGTGCATCAGATACATATATACCTAATGGTTATATTTACTTTATATATTTGCACTTATTGCTCTGTATATGTATGATATAGATTTTGATCATTGGATGTGTGTGCACTTAATACATCTTATAAGTTTTCGACTGTTGATGAATTATTAATTAATTTGTGAACCTTGTGAATGGGTTTATCTAATAAAACTACTCATTAATTAATACAAAGAGAAACCCATCACTCACCTCTATATAAATTAAACAAATTTCTTATGAGTTTTGTTGAAATTATAAAAATATTTTTGAAATAAAAAATTACTCTATATTTTAGTTTAATTTATTTTTTTTAACCAAATACCTTATATTTAAAATTGTTATAGTTAAATATATATATATATATATATATATTCAGATTTAATGAAGAGTATTTTGGTAAGTAAATTTTAAATTAGACTAAAATGTAACAAAAATTTTCTTTTAAGAAAAACTTATATATATATTTTAATAATAAAAGAAGTCTACATAATTTTAATAAAACTTAAAAAAAAATCCATATAATTTACACTATAATAATGATCCCATGCATTGAAATCAAACACTTTAACTTACATTATTATTTTAACATGCATTATTGTATCTCACATCCTTTGATCAGCAGCTTGGGATATGCAATTCCAAAAAGAAATTTATGATTTATAATTCAGGTTTCCTTCGTTTTACTTTGATCGTCAGATCGTGCAAATCTCATTCCCGGCCATAATTATTATGGCATTTCAAGGTTGTCTTCAAGAATTTAATTTTGGCATTTCTGTAGTATATTAAGTAATCGTTATTGTTGTTATTTATATATCATTATTTTTAAAAAAATCAAAGTCATATAATATAGTTCTGAAACACGATTGAGTTAGATTTTAAATTTTAGGCAAAAATTTATAAAAACTATGAATGACATATTTAGTTTTTTTAAGTGTTATAAGAATACAATAAATATTTCAATTTTAAGTGATGACACCCCGACCTGAATCAATGAAAATTAATTTCCAGCTCCAACAAGTTTTTTGAACGGATATATGTAGATTGTTAGGGAAAAATATGAAAATAACAGAAGATGGAATCAATGAAAGCTTGCTTTTATAAACGTATAAAAATTATACTGTAAGCAGGGTTAAGGCAGATTATCTCTTAAAAAAACTCTAAAATTTGTTATAAAGATTCTCCTAAATATACTATCCTCTTTAATCATAAATCCATAACTGAATCTTTTAATTAATTAAAAATATATTTAATATTTTCCTTCAATTATTCTTTCAAATTATGAGAATATTTATATTTATTAAAGATTCAAAGAGACTCTAATCTCTTCAATATAGGACTTCAAAGTTACCACTTGCTCACACGTACTCTCACTTACATTTTTAAACTATCTTCAACACTTGTAGTTTTGGTATTTATTTCAAAGATCTTGTTTTTATCATATTTTTTTAATCTAAATTATAACTTGTATTACACATATTTAATAATGAGGATTAAACTTGACTTACTAATAATACATACTGCGTAACACCAAACTCCACCCTATCTCTCCTTGAATTTTAAAGCGCTAGCCCAACCCTATTTGGTTAATTAAATAAAAATATAATATAATTTAAATATTTATTGAAAAAATACATGTTCACTCAAATTCAAACCTGTACTTACAACTCAAATTAAATACAAAAATAACATTTCAAATTAATTAGGGTTGCTTTATTTTAATATAAATACATATATATTATTTGTTACATAATATATTATATATCAAACAATATTAAATATTACAAACTGGGCCAGAGAGAGATGACCTATTTATAAATCCAGACCCAAACCTGACCTAATTCTATAAGCAGGGCTTATTTTTTTAAAGACTGGCCCTTGAAAATAAGACAAAAGCGCTGATCAAACAATACATGCTTGGCCACCCCAACATATAAGCACCTTGAAAGAAAGGAATTTTCATTGAAGACTTTGACGAACACCTAAAAATTTTCTTGCAGGTTTGAATTCTGATTCTTACCATTTTCAAGGTCGATAATTTAACCATGGCTCAGTTGAAAAAACAATGGTTCTCTATGGTCCATTAGCAAAGGAAGTCTAATGCTACTTGGATCCAATTATCCAAAATTAATTTCGAAGACGATACAAACAAAACAGATCATGTACAGCTTTAGTATGAGGATGAACAGAGCTTTCATATCATACAACAAATGTGTACTCACAAAACTGTTAAATAATAACCAACAGATCATTTACAACTCTTTTCCATTTCATCCTTTGAGTTACAGGCAAATATTGCATCAAGAAAGTTCGGTAATCACACGTTCACACTTCTCTTCCAGAATCTTCACAGCTTCAGTAAACAGCACTTCAGGTGGCAATGCTCCAGTTGACTCAATAGTAACTGGAGAAAAATGACGGTAAGATCTTTAAAGAAATGACACACAACAATACTTAAAAAATCTTATCTTAACAAACAAAAGATCCCATGAGTGATTTTGGATAATTTTAAGGTTTCAATACAAACGGACCAGAGCATCAGTTTGTCACTAGTATATGGTGGCTACAAGTCAAAAACCCCTAGAGTGCATTTACAAGGTACTTTCAATGTTATTTTAAGGGCAAAAATTGGACATAACTTGAGTGGAAAACAATTCTCAAAGTCCAATTAGAAAATGTGAATTATGCAGTAAATTTTGCATGCATCTCAAAATTAACACCTGCTGAAACATTTGGTTTATTAAACACATTTGTTCTTTATATGTGCCAAAATCAACAATGATTATGATCTTAATCCACCAACATAGCCAAAATTACTTCGTATGACAATCAGCATCAGTAAGGTCATTCAATTTATTTGACGTGCAAGAAACAGTATATGAATTTGAAGCCAGTGACTTTGGGCATCAACCTGGTGAATCAGACACAAGAACCTGCTTTGGATATCATAATTACTTCTCAGCTGCCTAGTAGAAGAAATAATTACCTCAAATCTAAAGATGGTGCTATTTTCATCTTCAGACAAATTAGATGTTCAAATTCCAATAAATTCAAATATCTCACATATTACTTACAAATGAAATGATCTTTAACACGGCGTAAGGACACACGATCCTCCCATTCTTTGCCCCCTCTGATGCATTCCCTACACAGAGTGCAAGCTCGTGGTCTGGCCACAGTTGCCCTTCTTCTACCTACTCAACAGCCAAACCAGCAAAGCAAGAGAGTATTAAAGACACAGGAACTTGAGACCACATATGAAATCCACCACCCACAACTACTTATCTTGTGTACAACACAAGTCAGGCATTGACGCAAAATTAGCATTCCATATGGCAAGTCATGGACACAGTAATCCTCCATTATCATGATCAACAAATGCTAAATCTGGTGCCAGTAACATAAATGAAAAACAACACAAACTACCTTTTCCAATATCTTCAATATCAAATACTCCAACTGGACATTTATTTTTGAGTTCTTCAGCAAGCTCATCCTTAACCTCTTTCAAGAGAACAACCTGGAGGAAACCCCAAAAAAAAAGAAAAAAGAAAAAGCCAAGCATTCGGATGTCAGGTTTTTGTATTTTTTATGGCAGTGTTTGAATGTGAGCATTTTGCATCTGATACAGTATATCCCCTACCTCTGGAAGCATCCGATACCAAGCAGTGGCAACTGGGGACCATTTTGCATGTGTCTTGCCAATGCCTTTGACTGCATGAGCTTCAAGTTCAATTTCCTACAAAGACATATGGTAATGAATATAATATTTGATACTAGCAAGTTTTCTATCTTAAATTGTTCCAACTCCAGAGACCTTGCGTTACAATCAATGCTCAAAAGCTAATTAATAATGTTCATCTTTTTAACATAAAACAAAGGAATGATTCAGTAACAGAAAAAATAAAATTGTCATTAATGCTCAAAATTAATATTTAATAATATCAAATCTTCTATTTTAATGTGTTCTAATTGGCTGAGACCTTGCATTACAATCAATGTTCAAAAGCTAATAATTAATGTTCATCTTTCTAGCATAAAAAAAAGGAATGACTCAGAAGCCAGAAAAAAAAAGTTGTCATTAATGAATAAACATTGTTATGATTCTCCAGTTATTGATCAACAGAAAGAAAGGAGATATACAGGAATTTTGAACATTGAAAAAGGGGGGGGGGGAGTATACTCAGCCTGGGAAGAGCAGACACATGGATACACACTGAAAAAGGGTAAACTGGGCAAAAGTCCTCAATAATAATAATAATAATAATAATAATAATAATAATAATAATAAGAGGCAGCAATTGATGATTTTAGTCTTAAGAGATCCTAGGGCCTTGCAAAACAAGCAAGTAGAGAAGTCTGCCATGCAAAACAAACCAGAAAAACAAGCAAATAGGTGCAATCCTCATCCTCATTCTCTCTCTGAGAAAAAAGTAAAGAGAAACATAAGATGAATTTTCCGTTTAGAAATTTTATGAATGATGTGCATCAATATTATGGATATTCTTCCAAAGATATGCATAAAACTTTGCAAAGACAGGTGCATGCATCTTGCAACTAAATTTCAAGAATACGTGATGCTTATGTGGAAGTAGATCTTGCTGTTAAGAACCACTTCATCTCAAAAGGCAAAAACTCCAACTATTTAAAGGTCCATGAATGGATTTATTAGTATCTAAAACACCCTCACGCAAGTGCCCTTTGGGCTTGATGCGTGGATGAAGTATGTACCTGTCATATCTTCTGTTGAAACTTGAAATTACTTTCCTGATAGAAGTCAGGTTTAGAGCTGCTTGTTCAAGCGCTAGACTCTTAAATTTCAATCAGGGCTCAAAGAACATAACTACATAAGTAGTTATGAATGAGAAAACATATGCTAAATCTCATTTTTCTAGGACATAAAAGGTCACCCTTATACAATGAGGAGCCACAACTTAACTCCTTATACCTGTTTCTTTATTACAAAAGTACATAGTAAAGATATACTAATAAGCAAATAGGAAAAAGGGTTACCTGACCAGGTCCAAGTTTAGCTAATATAATATCCAAATTCTTGGGAGCAATTGGATTGGTCGAAAATTCAGAAACGGAATCTTGACTGCAACCAAATGAAGTAAATGTTCTTGGATTTGAGCCTGCACCTGGTTTGATATCTTCAGAGGGAAGCTCACTCCCATTAGGTAACCACTTCAGTTGATTTGATTTTACTGCATTTAAGTTAAAAAATTAGAAGAAGGAAATTAAATGTGACATAAACAATGGAGTTGTGAGTGCCAGGTCCAAGTCTTTTACCAGTAATACGAGGCTGGTTTTTTTCACAACGAACATGGAGCTTAAAGACAATAGTGTTCTTTTCATTCTTGTCATTTCCCGCATTTTCTAATTATAACAAAAAGAAAAAAAACAAATAAGAAATATTCAACTTCACCCCACAGCAAGGGGTTACACCAAACAACAAATAGAGAATTATCACATAAGAAAGTCATGTAAGTGATAATTGATACGTTATATATTTATGTCTATTTCTGTAGATATGCAGACCTGGGTATTCAAACAGCCTGGGGTCAGCGTTGATTGGAATGAGGCCCAATCTATGGGCAAGAACTTCGTCTTGTATAACTGACGTATTGTTTGCTATATATACTCTTTCAATAGCCATTGTTGGAACCTGAACATATAGCAATCATATTAAAATTGAATATCTCCAATAGTAATAACCAGCTGAAATATATTACAGTGAGCATTCAATAGTATAAACCTATAATATCCAACTTTGAAAACTTGTACCCATAAATGCAAATTCAGTATTTTTCAATTAAAGGTAGCATACAAAACTAACCAATGTGGCATTTTGACCATAAATATGGGGGAAAGCATAAATATTTCACCTCCGCTATAAGGATTCTTCGAATAGCATTGGCTAGTGCTGGATCAATCCCAATCATATCAAACTCCATGTCATCCTCTGTGAGTCGATTCACTTGAACTTTAAAGTTTTGACAGAAATTATCTAATCGTATACTATTATCAACCCCTAACGCAGCATAGGCGCCGGAATATTGTATGGTATCTGTCTACAAATAAAAACGGAATGAAATTAGGAGTAGTAATAAAGAAACAATAGCCAATCCAACTCCCAAAACCTAGAATTCATGATTTTTTTTTAAAACTATTTTATCTGAAACAAAATGAGACCAATGTCAGAAGCGGGGAGAGAAGCTAAGGAAAAGTTATATTTCTTTTGTAGTTACAAATATGCAAAAGAAAACAAAAAAAATGAAACCATTAATCTCTTTGACGTTCTGACTTAACATTCATAACTGAAAATCTAGAATGAATAAAAGAACTCAAGAATGGCTAATATAGAATTCATTGAAAAAACGAAACAGAGCAAATAAAAAAAAACGACTATAGTATTTAAAATATGGATGATCATGGTTTTGTGATAGATACATGCTCAGGAGCATCGTTCTTGCAGAGGACCCGCGTCCTCATCAGTTCGAGTTGTGGAGGGAGCTTGGACGGAACACTTTCCAAGCTCATGATGTAATCAAGTATTGATCCCTCATCTTCCTTCAGAGACTTCGTTTGCTTTCTCTGTTCTTCCTGTTCGTCCAATTCCGACATTGATTCATCTTCCTCAGAGGACATTGTGGCTTCCTCTTAGGTATCTCTCCCTCCTTCCTCTCTGTCTGGGAGCAAGCAAAATGTGTGGGGTTTAGGGCTTAGCGAAGATGGGGAAGGTTAAAACGGCGTAGCTTCTATGTATATAATATCTGACGACTCTGAAGCAGCGAGGATCTCAAACGCCCTATGCGTCTACCATTTGTCATTGTGACCTAAAAATTCTTGAAAAAATTGTTGCGTGACATTTAAAATTAAATATATTCATTTTAAAAGATTTAAATTTTAAAATTGTTTTAAAAATAAAAAATTTAATTATATAAAAAATTATAATTTAGATTCTGAATTAAAATTTTAGTTTTAGAGTTTTAAAATAATTTTAAATTTTATAATATATATCTTTAACTTGAAAATGTAATTTTTTTTAATTTTTTTTGTTTTATTCAGTAGTAACTAAGAGACTTAAAAAACTGAAAAACAAAAAAGACTTAAAAAAAATCCTTAACTATATCATCTGTTTTGACAAATATTTTCTGAACACTAATTTTTACTAATTATTAAAAATTAAACATATAACATTTACTTAAATTTGTATTCATTTATTTATTTATGTATTTTCAGAGCAAGAAGACTTGGGGATCACTGTCGCTTCACTGATTCAAATTCTTGAGTTAAAACCAAATAATATTATCCAAATAATCTATGCCAATATAAGGATTTGACTTTACTTGTGTTCTAATTGTTTAAGAGACACAAATTGAGTACTTTTATTCAATAAATTATTGATAGGGTATTAATTAAGAAAAAAATAATAAAAGTTTGAAGGTTAACATTTTTAGATATTAGATTTAACTACAATTCTTTTTATTTTTATTATTAGATTCTTTCATAAAAATATAACATGTATAAAAATATTTTATACACATTTACTTATCGTATTTTTATTAAAGATTATAATAATATAAATATAAGAACTGCACCGTATTTGGAATATAGAATTAAAAAAATAAAAAAAATTATAAATAAAAAACAATTTTTATATTATTATTATTATTATTATTATTTAGAGGGGCAGATACTAAGCGGGATCGAAACTGTGACTTCCCACTGACAAGGGAGCTTACATGACACTAGGCTACAACAAGGTCATTGGCTCATATTCTTATTTTAATTATATAATAAATAATAATAAATAATAACTATAATAATATAATAAATATTAAACATAACTTAAAAAAAAAAAATTCTTCTCCTTGGCAGCAACTAAGTTTTTTATTTTTTCTTTTCCAATCTCTCTTTATGGATAAAGGTAACGAAGGGAGGAGGCAGAATTGACAAATATAGATCAATGAGTTTTGATCCGAGGGAAGAAGTAATAATGGCTTGGAAAGAACATCAACATGACCTGTTTTTTTTTTTTTGGGTTGATATTAGACATGTTAATCCGCTCGAATTCATTTTTTCTCTTTTCTTCTTATATGGAAGAAGTTTTGTAATGCTGATAAAGAATGTTAATTTATTTTCTGCATATCTTCGTTTAGTGTTGTAATGAAATGCTCGGCCTATTTGTTCTCATGGTACATATAGGATTTTGAAGAAGAATATATACAAATAAATTCGATATCACATCTTAATTCAAAGTTGTAAGATATTAAATTTATAAGTTATTTTCACTTATATATTATTTTTAAAATTTAATTTAATTTAATGTAAAATTTCTCCACTTACATTTGCAACCCAACATATAGGTCATAATGTGATGTGTTGTCTCTTGATTTTTATGATATATTTTTCTCATTATTGAAAATTAGAGCCTAAGTTTTGGAGTGTGTTTAGATAGATGATAAGGGATAGAATGAAAAAAAAAGGGTCAAAATAAGTTAAGCCATTATTTAAAAGTTTTCAATGATGGAGTGGAATAATAAAAAGGTAATTTAAGATAATTTATTGCCATCTAAAACATCAATTTTTGGGTCTTTCTAAATTAGGGAATTAAGGATAGAATGGAATAAATAGCTAGTACAATTACAATTATATTCTCATAAACTATAATAGAATCACATTCTAATTATAAAGATAATATTAAAAAAATAATTTATAAATTATTCTATTTTATTGATAACTTTCTCTCTTTTTAATTAAATTTCAAAACAATAAAATAATATATGACTTATCATCCCATTTTTCGTAGCTCCATTCTATTCCATAATCTCATACATTTCAGAACATAACCATAAGATTTAGATTAATTCTTGCTACATAGTCTGCATTAGTTGGCTTTGTACCTTAAATAAAGGTATTTTTAGTAGGATTAAATTTAGTTACAATTGTTTATATTCTTACCAAAAATATAAGAGGTATATAGTTTTTTTTAATAAAAATATAACAAATTATGATTTAATTAGAGAATCATACAATTATTTATAAAAATTATTTATTTATTGTATTTTAATTAAAGAACCATTTCATATTTTAATCGAAGAACTAATAATAAAGATGAAATAAATTGTATAAAATTCTTTTTCCTCTTTGGCGAAACAATTTTGTAAACAACTCAATCTTTTAATAGCAGTAATAATTTAACATTGATAATAGTTACAACAAGTTTAAAATATATGCCTAATATACATTTCAAAAACATGTTTCTTTTTTTAAACTTTTGATTGGCCAGTAACATCTCAATTAAAAACTCTGTTAAACATCACTTTAAAATAGTTCTTGACCTCATATTTATATTGAAGGAAGCAATAATAATAAAAGAAACTGAAGCTATGAAAGAAACTCTGCACTTGCAAATGGCAATGCACAAACTCTGCATTTGCTTCGTTCGTGGGAACGATTGGTTTCTCCGTTTTCCTTTCTCTCGGCTGAAGGACCTTTCAGAGTTAACATATGGTGCCTTAAGGATGGTGACGGGGCAAAAGCCAGATCTTGTAGCAGATAACTGGCACCAAATCATACGGTAGTTTTCATCGTCCAAGCTTGATTGATAGCTCAAATGCTCAGCCCACTTCTATGGAACACTTCACTCATGACGCAATCTGCTTTCTTCTGCTCTACGTAATTTGATCTTTGCATCTTGATTGATCCAAGTGAGATTCAAGTTTGATCGCCAAGCTTATTATGCTATATTTCGTATGAAAGACTTTCTCTTTCAAACTGCATGTGCAGTGCTAATAATTCGAACGTCTCATTTAGTCGGCAATATCACCAACACAATCTAAAGTCAACCTGTTTTCCATTTTAATTCATCGATGAAAATGTCTTCTGCCTCCGCCTGCATCCTGCAAAACAAAGGGAAAAAACACTCCCATGAAAGAAAATGAGCAAGCCCCTCATCTCATTCGCATTCCCAACTTCTATAATCCTATACACTTTCTTGACACCATGCATTTTCCAGCTTCAAAATTAACCTTCTTTTCAAGCAGTTCCCTCGTAAGATAATAAAAAGCTAATGGTGACAAACATAATTATAGAGTAACTGTCTTAAATAGTCATAACACATGTCTATAATAAGAAAACTGTTTCCAACATAGCAACAGCAACTTGGGGGGAGGCTGTATTTTTTTTCCTAAAAAAAAGAGATAGGGAGGAGGAGGCTGATCACGTCTCTAAGATAGTGTTTGGTTTAATAGAGAGGAGAGGAGGAGAGGGGAAGGGTTTTAATAATATATTGTTTGGTTAAAGAGGGAAGGGAATGAATTAATAGACAATTATGTTCTTATGATATTAGAATTAATTTTTTTGTTTTAAAGATATTTTTATTAAAAAAAGGCTTTTTCCTACTTTTTATTATAAAAAATAATTTTTTTATTTCTATTCAAAAATATTTTTTATTTTTATAAAAAATTATCTTAAACTTCATTAAAAAAAATAAAATCTATATTATGTTTTAAGTAAGAGTAAAATAAAGACAATTTAGTCAAATGAAATTAAAAAAATTTTTTTCCCTCTAAAAACTTTCACTTTTGGAAGGGAGGGTTTGAAGAGGAGGCAAAATTTGCCTCCCCTCCTCTCTCTTCTAAAACCTTCAAACCAAACACTCTCTAAGTAACTGCAGGAGATCCAATTTTACTGTGGGCACCTCCTGCCATAGTTCTTTAATCACTAGCCACCATCACCACTGGGGCCTTGCCTTCCTCATTTATGCCTTCTTGGTTTGGGCCACTGTTTCGATTTCAAATGCAGAGTTTCTTTAATAGCTTTTGTTTCGTTTATTTTTTTTCCTTGCCGCTTTTCTTTTTTTTAATTTAAATAACATAAAAGCTGAGAAGTTACACCACATCATCATTAAAAAAGAGGACCCCAAGTCAGCTTATAGCATAGATAGATGATTAGAGATTTTACAATTTCATTAAAAAAGATTTTTTGAGACTAATTCAAAAATGAACTATTTTGAACATTTCAAATTTAGAGACCAATTTGAAACATTAGATAAAGATAAGGGACCAGATTACCATTTGAACCAAAAAATATATATATGTTTCCTATCTAATGTACAGCTTTGCTGTAGAAAATAAGATCACCCCAGTAGAATAATAATACAAAACTGAGCCCTGATACTATTAGGGCAAACTCCAAAATACGCTTTCATGACGTGCAAGCACTTGGCACTCCCATACTTGTTGGATTGTTGCTCCGTACTAAAAGTACACCAGTGGTTATCTATAACAGAAACTATGTATAACAACCTCTGCTTTGCTTGTTGCCTCTGGTCAATCCCCATTTTCAGTCTTGTTGCTTCCTGCCTTCTTTCCTTTCTTTTCTCTTAATGTTCTTCTCTTCTCTTCCCTGCAGGAATTATCCATATACAACCAAAGACACAGATTAAGCTATAAAGTTATTGAATACGAAAAGATATTCCTCTTTGACGTCATCTTTGGATTGGGGATAAGGGAGAGAGGAATGGAAAGAAAGGTTTGATTTAGATTCATTCTCTTTAATTCGAACATACCCTAAAGTATTAGTATGGACAAAAGTGTCAAACATGGAGAGAAATTTAACCTGGCTTTAGAAATTTCCTCCTTTGATGGAAATTGCTTTTTCTGCCTCTTTTTGGATTCAGATGCAGAAGCTTCTTTGCCATTTGCATCTTGCTTTTTCTTCCTCTTTTTGGATTCAGATGCAGAAGCTTCTTTGCCATTTGCATCTTGCTTTTTCTTCCTCTTTTTGGATTCAGATGCAAAAGCTTCTTTGCCATTTGCATCTTGCTTTTGGCCATTACTTGTATTCTCCTTTTCCTTCGCAAGATTGGCACCTTCTTCCTCCTGTTCTGCTGGGTCCAATGGCTTTGCACTTGGCTTTGAGTTGCTCATTTTTTTTAACTGCAAAATATTAATTCGAAGAATATAAATACCAAAGTTTTATATTGAGCCAATCAGAAGAACAGGGCCATCACATTTCCAACTTTCATAGAAGCATTGCCTATTATATCTACAACTCAACTTCAGCACCTCATAGAGTGAATAAAAATTATCAACTTAACGTAAGCAGAACTGTTTGATTTACAAGTACCAAAATTGATGCAGTGCCCACCTTACCAGCTAATCTCATCCAAATGTAAATTTTCGAGTTAGTATTTATTGGATATTTAGTTTATTCTAGCCAACAATGTTGGCAACGAGGTTAGATGAATTCTTTGACTATCACTTATGACAAGATCCGGAAGACTAGTGTGCTCGGTTCTGCACAGCCAAATTGGGCCAGGTATTTAAAAAACAAGAAATGACATGGCCAGGCTGGGCACTAGGCCATATTGGCCTGGCTTAGCCCAAAATATAAATAAAAAAATCCAAAAAATATTTTTTATAAAAACTTATATGAAAATTTTAATTTTTTTAGAGACAAAATATAATTTTATAGAGACTTATATAAAAATCTTTTTTTTTAAGTTTATTTTATAATTTTTACAGTAAATTTCAAAAAAATAAAGAGAGAAAAAGGAGGGGGGGTCGGGCTGGGTCTAAGTAACAAGTTTTAATTTTGAAACTCGTTTAAAATTGGGCTGAACACCGACCTAGGCCAAAACCCAGTCCAACCTACTCTACAACTCTAATCAAGAAAGAAGAGTAGGAATCAGAGGGTGGTTAACTATTTGACATGTATTCCAAAGAGTTTAAAGCATCTCAATCAGTAATTCATCATACATGAATACTAATCCAACCAACCAGCTTAGGAAGCAAGGGTAAATTGCTTATATATGTATGCAGACAGTACGGACTTAATTGCTTGTACATCCATGACAAAATCCTTTGCAGGGCAGTGAGTTCAAAGTATGCATCAGGAAATACATATATACATGCATAAACACCTCAGAAGCACCAATACTAAAATGGATATAGGACACAACAACATAGATACTGCAACACGACAAGATATATAATGTTTAAGTGCAATTTTTAAGTGTCCTGTCATATATCAAGACATGATATGGCTCTGTTTTAGAAGTGGTGGTGCTTCATATATAAGCCCAAGTGACAATGTTTAATATGTACCATCTATACCTTTGCAACGAAAAACCCATCCATATTGTGAACATGGGGATAGAAACGCCTTGTCTTTTCCAATGAAGGGTGAAAACGTTGTTCCCTAAACCTTATAAACCTGATAGAAAAAAATTGTCACCGGCATGAGCAATACTCAACAATCAAAAGAATGTGTGAGAAAAAAAAAGGAAGACAATCATTACCCAGGACGGCCAAAGTCAAGTCCACATGGCACCAGTTTAACATCCCTCTTTTTGAGAGCATAGTCAATAACTGCTTCATTCTGTAGAAGATTAAACAAGAAAGAACTATTAAAGATACAGGGGGAAGAACACTAAATTTCACTGTTTGAACGAAAAACAAACCTCGGCAACCATGATGGAGCATGTGGAATAAACAATGTAACCCCCAGATTTTGAATTAGCATCCACCATGTCGATTGCAGCAAGAATCAATTGCTATAGGAAATAGAAAGAAATGTGTTAAATTAATAATAAGAAAAAGTATAAGAACATAGCTTAAAAAGTTAACAATAACATATTTTAAAATTTTTAAGATATGGTTGCACCAACCAAGAAAAGAAGTTTTCTGGTGAAGAACAAGTGAAAACTTTTAAGTATTCTGTTATGGCCAGCTGGCAGTAACAGGAGCAGTTCAGTAATCTTGATCAGTCTCAACTATCATACCACATCCAAAAATTGAAAGCCACAACCTGGTCCTCACTCCTTCATTCATTTCTCTCCTCCCTCTCAAACATAACCTTTAATAAAAATAAAATTACCTTCTGCAGATTGGCACATTTCTGTATATCTTCCACATTTTTAGAGGTTTTAACAGACTCATCTTTGGATATAACCTGCAGACAGAAACCCGTAGTGCCTTTCTAGATTTTAGAAGGAAAAACAAACAAGAAATATAATAAAATAATAAACATCGTATTGTAAACAGCTTCTTACCCCAGTACCACTGCAAGGGGCATCTAATAATACTCTATCAACAGCATTGAGACCCAAGACCTTTGGGAGCTGAAACAGAATAATATAGACACAAAACAGATGTTAGCATTGACAGCAAATTTAATGTTATTCTAAAACTTGCAAATGCAATGACACATGAATAACTTTGAAACTTCTAAGCAAAAAAAGTACATTATTATTATATATTGGGTGCTTGGATCAGGTTCCATAGCAGTAGACCTACTTCTAACATGCATTCTCCCATAATCATGATCTAACATTTCACCACTGGAGTAGCTCTTGCACATATCTCCTTGTGTATACTGAATGACCCTTACCAAGGTCCAAGGATCAATTCCAATATAATTGTTTAACAAAATGGATATATAAATAAGCTAAACTCTACTAATTGCAAAGATAAAATGTTAATCAAAAGGAAGAGGGGCCTTTTCCTTGTGTTCAGTCTATACAGTCACTGGTTCCCATGGCCTCCCATAATCATCAAGGTGTTGCATAATTTCAATATTTACGTAAAAGAACATAATTCATAACATAAAGGTTTATTTCCTTTTACAGCCACAGCATCTTTCAGTAACATTCTTTCTTATAATAAATGGATCTCCTAGATTTGGATCCTCTCATGTGACATGATAATCAAGTGATGAGGGAGGAGGACAGTTTTTTTTTTCCTTTGTAAATAAATGTTCCGTGTCTATCTCTCCCCTCACATGACCATCATGTCACATAAGGATACAAATCCAGATCCCCTAATTCCTTAAGTATATTATGTTTATCTTTGCTCTATAGCAAAGGATGTTGCAAAACCATACAAATTACACAGGACCACTGCACAAGCCAAACTCATTCTTAAAAGGAAATAATTAATTCAAACGACAATAAAATGTAAAATCATAAAGAAATAAAACTCTCTGTTATAGTAACTAGTAACAGGGGAAAAGATGCTAACCTCCTTCCCATCATAGTTACAGACTACAGTGTTTGACACTCCCATACGAAACAAATTTGCAGTAAGTGATTTAAGCCGTGGCACCTTCATTTCATTTGCAAAAATTATTCCTGCCATCAATACAATTATAAGAATAGAAAAATGAATAAACAGATGGCCACTTTGTTCTAATACTCAAATTCCTAGAATTTAATAGATAGTAGCAATACTGGGTTGAAAAGAAAAAGAGAAAAAAAATGCACGCATATAATGATTCTAAGAATTCACGTCTCATCACGTTTAGTCTAGTGTCCCCACTTGATATGACAATTCCATGGGGCTGATGCACAAATTTATGGTCATTGAAAAAGTATAATATCCAGGATTATCGTATGGCTTCCCAGCAGAAAGAGAACCTCTACCAGTTTAAATTTCTGTTGAAACAAAAAGCTTAACTTACAGTTCAAAATAAAGCAAAGTTCTTGCACCCTCTTTCTGCTTATCATTATTATTCATTAAAAAATTAACATCATGCCAAAGTAATCATATGAGCAGAAAAAGGACAAATATTATACAAATTACACTAACAAAAGGGCAGCACTTCAAGAGCAGGACCACACTTTTTGCTCTGTTCATATATCAGCTGTAAAACATGCGGAACATGGCATTCTCACATCCTATACTTCATTGATAATGTCTGAAACAATATGCGTGAATTGCAATGTATCTTTTAATAAGTCTTGAGTATTAATCAACTACAAATTTATTTAACAGTACAGTGTTTTGGCCACTTATCTATAATTTAGTGCTATGAAAAGAAATTAGTATTATGTTTTAGGCGAAAATCTTGCATATACATTATTAGAGTCTTGGATAATGCAAAATAAACTACAAATAATAAAAAATCAGTAAGATATGTCAACATACCAGTATTCTTCATAAGAGCAGCAATATAAGTTGTTTTACCACCAGGTGCAGCCCTACAAGAAGCATAAGTTACCTTCAGCAAGGAAATAGAGGTTCTACCAACAACAGAAACCTGTATAAGATCAAAATTGCAAGGAAGGAAGCATATTGTGCACTGCTGCTAAAGACAAGACGTGCTTAAGTTGAGAAATAAAAGATTACATCTTCTAAGTACCCATCTGTATCTCAAGAAAATTCCCTGACTAAAATCATTCTAGCTGAAGCAACAACAGCTGTTGGGTAAAAATATGCACTGATTAAGGGCAGCCTAAAAGCAAAGGGAAGCAAGATTGCAACGGGCAAAAAAAGAAACAATAAGTTGAAACTTTCGCTGATCTTGACTCAAACAAATTACATCGAATCCAACACTTTAATGAACAAGGCACAACCAAACAATATTCATTTAGAACTGCTGCCCCTCCACACAGTCAGCCATAACTTGAGATTGCTAAATCAACCACAATTTTCAAAACTTGCTTCTAAAAATAAAGTTATACTCCCATTAACAGAATACAACACTGCATACTCAAAGGTCAGTCAACAAGTAGGATGCTATAAAACGGCGAGCTGGAATTAAAGGTGAGAAATTGGCAAGGTATATTGGATCAACCAAGGCTTTGAGTTAACTGGCATGAACATCAACTACATCCCAGAAGTGGCAAGTGTAGAAAGTGACAGGATTCAAATGATTTGTTGGTCCATCTAGAGGTAAAGTCCAAGGGAAACAACATTCTAGAGCAGGACTTCTGGCTTCAAGTCTGTAGTAGATAAAGTCAATCCCACCTTTGAGTAGAACTATAACTTGCCAATAGGAACATCATTAGCTGAGGGCACTATGCCATGAGAATATGATATGACTCACTCAAATAATATTGAGCAATAATAGAATATCACAATAAAAATAGTATACAAAACTCAGTGTGATCAGACTCTAGACAATAAATTATTACTTACGCCATATCAACAACTCGTTCCTTCTCTTGAGGAGCCAAGGCCATCACTGGCAGAAAAGAACTTGCACTTTGAAGCTGCAGACAATTAATGAACTAATCCTAAGTCCATCATGCAGTATCAAATGAAATGCAATGAGGAACCATAGTAGAATAATACCGCCTACCATATAGAAACCAGCCATATACTCAGGAGTGGCACCAATTGGTACTTGAGAATCATACACAACAAGTCCAACCTGTGACAAAATTAGAATGTTCCTTGTATTCATGATAATAAATAGAAGATATAGAAACACTAGGCAAGAGATGAATCCTTACTTTTGACCATTTACTTAAAGGATCCAGATTTACTCCTCTGTTTATCAAAACATCTGCCAAATCCCGTCTGCGTGTCTAAGTGTATAAAGAAGACGTGTTTTTACTTAGATGCAAAAATAGACTCAATAGGAAAAAAGGTTGAAACCAAATTAACATATCAACCGAGGATGACAGAGAAGGAGAGCAGTTCATCCTACCTTCAAAGTGTTAGTCCTCAGACAAATAGGCCGTGGCTTTTCAAAGGCTTCAATCAGTTCCATCAGTTCAACAACTGGAAACAACTGCAAAATTAAACACAGAATGTCCATACTTCATACAAACCTTCATAAACAAAATACTGCTCCCATTCTGGACAATAGTAAGTAAAACAAAGCAAAGAGAAAGAGTTGCAAAATCAGATAGACTGGACAATAGGGTATTACTGATAAAATAATATAATAATACAAACCTCCACTAAAGCCCCAATAAGAAACTCATTGTAACCATAGTATGAACATATATCTTTCTTAAGCTGTTCAACATAATCCTTCCTTGTTGATCCTTCTTGCCTCAAGGTCTTAAAATTGGAAAGAACACGAACAACTAGAAGAATATAAATATTCAAATAATTAGAATAATGACTAAGAAGACAAACTGAAAGGGGTGCATGAAGCACAGATAGTTTTTCGACAGTAACTTACTCTCTTTGATTCTTCTTTGAAGATTTGGAAGATCAGGTGGACGTAGAGCCTCTTCCTCAAGCTCCTAAGAATTATGAAACATGAACCGAAAAAGTAAGCACATTACCAAATATTTTGACCGGAATATAGAGCATTTACCAAATATAAGAATCTGAGCATAATAGACTATGTGATGCAAGGAAAAAACCTTCTTGGTCGGCAATGTAAACTCATCAGATTCTCCCTGAATATTAAGCTGCATTTCAGCTTCTGCATCTTCTTCTTCTCGCGCCCTTTCTTCATCAATAGCTCTTGACTTCTTTTCAATATCATCAGAATCCGAATCCGAACCCGAATCCGAGGGTAAGCCTTTCTCTGCTATACATATCATAGAAAGAAATATGAACATGAAAACACCAAAGGCAACAAAGCAACAGTAGCAAACCTAGAAATTGCAGAAGGACATACCTTCATCATCACTTCCTTGCAGGAAATCATCAGTGAAGGGATTATCCCCATCAGAAGAATCTTCAGAAGCAGACCCAGAATCGTATCCCGGCTCTTCTCCTTCAAACTCTTCGTGTCTTACCATCTCCTCATCTTCACCTTCAGAATGATCAGAAATCTGATTCACAATTGCGTCCTTCGGCGTGAAAAGCTCATTCTTTTGCTTCTTCTTTGGTGGAGCTTTCTGTGACTTCATTGCTTTCTTCTTATTAAGGGCTGCGGGAGCCATAACAACGCTGGAAACAGAAGGAACTGATGTTGGATTACCGTTTCCTATGTTCAACTTACTCTCCAAAATCGGCTAGGGTTTAGGGTTTTGCGGGGAGTTATGGAAGTCCAACTGCGCGGTTTTGCAGAGATTGTCAGTCGCAAAAGTTGAAGCAACCCCAGTGAGACATAGTATAGTGGGCTTGTTCAACAGTTGGGCTCGGCCTACAAAATAGAGGGTTTCATGAACCAAATTGAATGGGTTCAAAATTTGACCCAAAAGTCAAAAAAAGGCTCAAATCCACAAATTTCACTGGTTAAACGTAAAATTATGTATATTAATAATTTTTTTAAAAAATATAATTATTTATACCAAAAAATAAATTTATAAAAAATTGATAACGCAATATCTAAAAAATACATAGTTAATCAATTTTCATACAGATAAATAGTTAAATAGGCTGCGAACTTAACCTGGCTGCCAACTTGGCGATCATGGCTGATTATGAACCCATAATCCGGCGTTGCATTGCGTCAAAAAGACTGCCACCATCTTCAATCACACACATTTGGGACCATTCTCTGAATTCCACTTCCATTTGAGTACAAGCTACTCAAATTAGCACAAGGTGCAAGAAAATCCATTACTCTCACTTCTTTTGTATCCTTTTGGATTGATTCACCCGCATGCCCCATCCGTTACTCTTCTTTCTGTGTCACTTCACTCTCACTTCTTTCGTGTCACTTGAAGCACCAATTTTATCTTTTATTCTTCTTAAGGACGCTTTGTGTTATAGAGTAGGATTGGACAAGTTCTAGGTGACTCAAACATTAGTCTAACTTAGTCATCAGCTTAATTTTGCATCAAGTTTTAAATTTTAAGTCTAGTGTTTCGATTATATTAATGTCATAGATTGGTCAAACCTTTAAAAAATTTATAAAAATTATAAAATAACTTCTAAAAAGTAATATTTTAATATAAATCCTTATAAGATTATATATTTTTTTCTTTAGAAAAATAAAATTCTTATATAAATTCTTATTAAATAATTTTTTAAAAAAATTAAAAGTATTGAGTTGAGTTAAACTATGTTGGCCAACATAACCTGTCCAGGCCAAACAGATTATGTTATCTGATTTAACCATATAACCTTTTTTTTGTTAATTTAATCTAACTTGATTTGATCAAATTAAATGATGGTTAGACCAAGTCTTGAATATCCTTATCATAAAGTATATTTGAATAAAATAAAATAAAAATAAAAAAAGTAAAATTTTAATTTAGAGTTATATAATTTTTTATTTTTCCTTATTTATTCTTCTCAATCCAAACATATTTTTAAAAAATAATCTAAAAATATCCAATTAAAATTTCACTCCTGTTCTTCCCTCCGTTTTTTTTAATTCAAACATATCTGTTATAGCCTGAATTGCATATATATCTAGCTATTGACCTTATTATCAAACAAGAATCAAGATTATTTGCTTCGGTTGCATGATGAGAAATGAATGTTCCGTGAACATCAGCCCTCGCATTGACACTACAACTTTTTTATTTTTTTTTTCTTTTGTTTCTTCTGCTCTTTTCTTTGTAAATGCTTAATTATTTTTTATTGAAAGTTTGTTTCTCTTAATGGTATGTTTGATCTAAATGTAATATTAGGTATGTAAAAATTAAAAAATAAAAAAAAATAATCATCGTAACTCTATTTACAAAAATAATTTAAAAAAGGCATTATTAAGTAATAGTTATAAAAATATAATAAATATTTTAATTAGTATTGTAATACCTTTTACATTACATGCTATCATACTCAACATAATCTTATTAGTTTTCAGAAATTTCAGCTTTTAGAATATGTTCTTAAAAATTTCCAACATACCTTAACATATGTGCTCCAATGCTCTCCGTTTCAAGGAAGTAAAAGGCTTTTAGACCATCATCTTAAAAACTCTTATATATGAGTTGTTGCTGAAGATCTTACAGTGTTCTTCTTGGTCATTTGTTTCAATTTTTCTTGTATTGTAGTCTAGTATCTGTGCTTGGAAGTTTTTTTCAAAATAATAATAATAATAATAATAATAATAATAATAATGATAATAATTCTGTTATATATTCAGTTTTTTTTAATAAAATACTAAAAAGAATTAAAAACACTCCTTGAACTAAAAAAATGCAAAGAGTTACTAAAATCTCACTATAGTGTATATGACCAACACATTTAATTTGTTAAATTTCTATTAACACTTTAGACCTTTGATGACATGTCATTGCGCTCCATTTGACATGGTTTTATTGGACAATAATGTTGTGCAAGACCATATTACTTTAAGCCCAAGTTTTTTAACAAATGCAATAGAAGAGAAAGATGGTGAGTATTGATGAAACAATGTCACGAAAAAGCTAACAAAATAATAAATTGAATATAGATGATGAAAGGTAATTCAAACTACTGGGGCAATTCCAAAGGCCATCTCACACAGGCTTTGAACTCTGACCATGTCTAACTCAATGACAAATCCAGATTACCCAAGATAATGGAAGTGACTACATTGAATGTTTATTCTCTCATTAATTTGTTGCAAGCAAAGCAAGGAAATTCAAATTTAATACACCTACAATCTTACATCCAAGATAATAGAGTTGACTCTGCAAGTGCAGCCGCTATTATGGAAAGCAAAGTCCTTTACAGAAGTAGACACTGAAAATTGTTTAGTAGGTCGTGAATTTCCAGTTTATACATTACAAAAAGCTTCCTACAAAACCAACTTTCCCAAAGTCAAAAGCTATTTCCTAACCGTTTATCATTGAGAATCCAGCATAAGCACCGTGATATAACACGAACATCATTCACTAGCAAATAAAATCAGCAAAGAAGGGAGACAACAGCGGCTGGGATCAGTTGAAAAGTCCTGGGTTTAGCCAATCCCTGAAAAGAAGTATATAAACCATGCGAAGTTACGTAAATGCAGAGACATGAAAATCCATGGAAAGAAAGAAAAGTGGCAGTACAGAAGTGCTTACTTGCTTATGTCGTCAAGGTGGTCATCAAAATCCACAATGTCATTCCATTTCTCAGATGAAATATAGTCCAACAAGACAACATTTGCTGCCGGCTCCTTGACAGCAAATCGAGGGTTTCCATCTGACCGTATCAGCTTCCAGTTCTTAGATGCATCCCTAACATAAAGCTAAACCGCAAGAAAAAGGTAATCCTGGTTAACATATCCAACCAAAACATGACTCTTTATCATATTGGGGAAGTGGGAACTAATCAACCCATATATACATAAACACAAACACAAACATACACATGTATACATACACACACATGATTTTAAGTATAAAGAAAAGAGTTTTACAATGAAATCAACTCAGAAGCCTCAATCAACGATAACTAACAATAAACTCACAAAGACACATTGGACATTATGCTACTAGAATCATAAATCGCTGACACTCAATTGAAAATAATAAAAAAGCACAGGATAATCCTGGAAAGACTTATCCTGAAGTGACTAGACGTACGTAGCTTTGGGGTGATCATAACCCATGGGCAGGCCTATTTTTGATGCCACACACTGGAGATCGAGAAAAGGAACATGGACACTGATAATGTATGAGATTAGTAAAACTCAAACCACCATAAGTATCTTCGCTGCCATCTTTAAATGGAAGGCATATCAAAGTGCTATCTTATTGTTTGAGTGATGGTAACTTGATAAGTCCTTTCTCGATATACTGTAAGTTCTATGACAAATGAGAAACAAACTTGAAATCTTTTCACACAAATTTGGAATTAGATCCCGTGGTACCACAAGGATAATACTTGGAAAGAGAGGAGCAGGTGGGTGAAGCTTATACTGCTTGCAGCCTATCTCATTAGTGTTTAATTCTTGTTCCTAAAAGAGTTTTTATCCTGAAAACAAACATAGAAAAGTAGAATAATAGAAACACACAACAGAACAAAATTTTTAAACAGAGTATCCTAGTACCTAAACAAATTTTAAGACAATATATCCATTAGGCATCAAAATGGTCCTTTTTTCTTTAAAAAAAATGAAAAAGAAGTTCACAAAAATGAAACAATTGAAAACAGCCAGTTCAAGAAAATTTTTAACGGGTTTCTGATGCAATCTATATTCACAGACAAAAAGGCCCATAAACTTAGAAATCAGGGCAGTCCCAAAGAATGAAAATTATTCGTGACAAGATATGAGCTAGTGTTTATAATCAGACCAATGATTATTTGTTGTCAGATTAATTAGTACCTTTAGGTTAAAGATCATGCCAATCAACAACTCAAAGCAGGACAACTAGACCCTTAGAGTCTTTGACTTCTACCAAAAAATAGGGAGAGAGTGTAGCAAAATATTCAACTCTACAAATCCAATAACTCTTGCAATCAGATATGAGCTGATATTATAACCAATTAAACCCACAGATCAAAAGTATAACCCCCAATTTCTAAAAGATGTGGGGGAGAACAGAAGAGAAGAAACAAAAACAAAACAAAAAGCAAGCAGCACATAGTTAAACGCAAAAGGGGTGACAAAATACCACCAAAGATTGAAACCTTGATGAATATAGTTTTTGATGCTAAGAATGTTAACCTGCATTACAGCACTACGTTCCTTGCTATTTTTTAAAGCTTCAAGCTTCTTGTTATCCAACTGCAAATAATTCGAAACATAACGATGTTATAAATCTCTTGAACAGCATTCGAGTTAAACTGATTTAAATCGCTTGAACATTTCAATACAAATTGCAGCACATACCAAAAGAATGGCAGCTTGGGGAAAGTACCGGCAAATGTGATCACCGATGTTCTTTGCCACACCACCAAGCTCATAATCATCAAACCTCTCATTTGCGTGAAAATAGCCAACTATGTTCAAGCCTTTAGCAGAAAAGTACTCCTCTATCTATCTCCCAAACCGTCATTGCAAAATAAATAGAATTCAACTAAGAATCTATATGTCACAAATTCAACTATAAATAAACCCACAAATAAATACATAATGTTACTTGAAAAAGCAGAGCTAAAAATGATGCAATTTTGGCTTCAATCCAAATCAAGCCAATACAAGTTGATCAGAACATGCATTTTTCAAAAAGCACATAACCTTATTTCATAATTCAACAAACTTACTCATTTTATACCATTTTCAGCCAGAATTGAATAAGCCCAATTCATAATTCATAAAAGCCTACGAAACAACGTTATAAAGGGAGAGAGAAGTAACCAAAATAAGGGAGATCTCGAGTTGCGGGAGAAGCCCGAGGTGAGAGTGGAAAAGTGGGACTGCATCGGCGATCTCAACGACGTCGTTTGAAGGGGAAAGGCGGCCGATCAAGATGCCGTTGACGGCAGAGGTCTTGTGCTTGAGGGAGTGGAGTACGAGCTTTATGTACGCGTTCTGAGCGATCTCGTACCTCAACTCACTGCCCATGACTCGCTCTCACTCACCGAGTTCACTCAGGTAAGCTTAGATCGCCCCCCACAAACAATGGCGGCGGCGGCAAACAGTGAAAGAGAAGTGAAGAGCCCAAAGATGGAGAAGGGAATAAGAACCTTGCAATTGGCAAAGAATCGCAACGACGCCGTATAGTTATTAACGCCTCATTATCTTTATTTTCACCAACGCTGAAATTAACAAGACATGCAATAAATACTATAAAAAATTAATTAAAATCGCACCAATGATGAGATGATATTGAGTTATTAACGGATAGGATTTTTTCTGAAAAATATTTTTTTTGTTTTGTTTAAATTCATTATTTTGCGGTAAATACTTTCAAATATACCTTATTTGAAACACAAAAAATTAGGAATAAAAACAGAAATAAAAAATAATTTTATAAATAAAAAATAACTTTTCTATCTTACTTTAAAAATTATTAAACAATAAATATTATTAATTAATAATTACAAAAATACAATAAACATTACAAAAAAAATATTCTACTTTCCTTTTCTACATCCATGCAATTATAGGTGGACCAATCAGAAAATAGCACTTCAGTGCCATGGAGATTAATATGTTGACTGAGTAACAAGTTTTGAAAAAGAAAAAAATTTATATATAAATATTTATATATTTATTATTATGTTTATACCTTTATTATTATGCCTTTTAATTAAAATATAATAAAAAATAAAATCTATTCTAAGCTCCAGATCGATATACCCCGTGATGGTGACGAAGGTGCCGAAAACCATCAGTCTTGAATTTGAAAAGCTTCAACGTTGCTTTATCTGGGGCCATGAGTCTGGGGTCAGAAAGACCCACTTGATTGACTGGGATCACCCGCGAAAGCCAAGGCATAGTGGGGGATTGGGTATCAAAGATCTTAGCACCATGAATGAAGTTTGTCTCCTTAAAATGGCGTGGCAGTTACGTATTGGCAAGGAAGGATTGTGGGCCCACGTTTGAAGCACAAATACGACAAAGGAAGAACTTCTGCGTTGAAGCCACAAGTTACGTACATGGCGTCACCTCTAGGGCGTGACTTAGCATCCGCGTAGAATCATACTGAGAATTTCAGCTAGGCTAGAATGGGCAATGGCAGAAACACAAACTTCTGGGAAGACAAGTGGATTGATTCTTCCACCCGTCTGTGCAACGACGCTGTCACGTTCTGGAAGAGGAAGTTTCATCGTGGACCGTTGCTGATGCTACTGATGCGAGTGGTGGATGGGCTTGGCAGAGGATAAACCAGCTACTGCCTAATGAAGTGTTGATAAAACTGCATGCCGTCTCCCCTCCCTGTGATGAGATGGGTACTGATTCTTTATGGTGGAAGGGAAGCAACAGATGAGGGTATACTGTCAAGAGTGGCTATATGTGTATCATGGCTGAAAAACTTGTCTCGCGTACGTCCTTTCTGAGTTTCATTTGAGGTTGGCCGGGTCTGGAAAGAATCCATTGGCTCGTCGCGCAGAACAAGCTTCTTACAAAGGCGTACCGAAGTAAATGGGGTGGAGGCTCTGAATCTTGCCATGTGTGTCGCCAACGTGAATCGGTGTTACATGTTTTTAGGGATTGTGCCACTGCTCTAAGTACATGGAACAAGCTTGTAGCCTTTGATGAGAAGATTGCTTTCTTTTCCAGTGAGTTAACGCGGTGGATTGCAGCTAACTTAAGCAAAGAAGTGGCAACAGATGGCTCTTCCCAACGGCGAGTTACCTTCGGTGTTTGCTTGTGGTTGCTTTGGAAGATCAGAAATGCCCAGGTCTTCAATGCACTGCCATCCTTCAGAAGTTCGCCTTATTTCACCTGAGAACGTTAGATCTTATGCACGAGTGTTTATGGAAGCTACTAATAGCTGCCCTTAAGTCAGCCCACTACTTCTGATACGTGGTTTGTATCGTGCAAAACCCCTAGAGACGCGTGGTTGAAATTGGATTGTGATAGCGTAGGGGTAATCCTGAATTAGCAGTATGTGGTGGAGTTATAAGAAATTCACAAGGATACTGAATGATTGGCTTTTGTAGAAATATTGGGTGGTGCTCCCTTTAGTAGCTGAATCTCGGAAGGTTTACATTAAGTTTAAGATAGCATGAGAGCTTGATATTAGAAAAATCTACCTTGAGTTAGATTCATAAGTGTTAGTTTTCTGGATCCCCTCATGTTCAATGTTCTCATTTTCCTTTATGTTACTCATAAAACTTGCTTCTTTTATTTTATTTTATTTTTCTATATAAATTTAGAATGATCACCTCTTAGAAAGAATATGAGGAACATGAGCATTACAAATATGAACAAATCCAGATCTTCCTTTAAAGAGATCCTTTTTGCCCTAACCATCTGAGTCCCTTGATCATGCGAATCAGACATATGCTAAAAGAAGATTGGGAAGTCAAGATTTCACATGTTTTCTAGGAAGCTAATAGAATTGTATATTTACTAATTAATCACAATTTAGAATGTTAGAATTATTAAATAATTCTTGTGAGCTATAATCCATTTTATTTTTATTTTTAATTTAAATAAAAAATGGGTTAATTTATAACTTATTTGAATGCATTTGGACCTATTTATTAAACTAATAATCATATTATTTTGGGTTGGATATATAAGAAGTTGGTTAATGTGAGTATCAGTGCGAGCTTTCATAGACCCATAATAGGAAGGTATTAAGATTTATTTACCCTATGTTTGGATGGGGGAAGAGAAAACTGAAGAGAGAAAAAAAGAAAGGAAGAGAAAAGTGAGAAAAAAATGTTCTTTTTCCATATGTTTAAATAGATAAAGAGAAAATATAAAAGAAAGAAAACTTATTAATTTATAAGGATAATAATACTCTTTAGTAACTTTTATCAATAAATAAGATATTTTAAAGAGAAGAAGTTATGTTTTAAATATAAATTAACTATTTTGAATTTATACATATATTTTCAAAAAGAAATAAGAATAATAAATTTTTAAAAAGAAAACAAATTTATAAAACCCACATTTCAATTTAAAAAAAAATTAGTCAAATGATAAAATAAAAAATAGTGAAAAAAATTATTTTTGATTAAGGTCAAAAAATTTTCTATTAAAAGAAAACACACACTTAGAATAAAAATAAATAAATCAAATAATTTTAAAAAAACATTTTCAACTGCAGTCTGATCGAACAAATTTCAATGCATTGTAGTTCGAAACAATTCCAACTACGTTACAATTAAAAAATTCCAACCAAAACGCAATAAAAAACAATTCCGATTATAATGCAGTCAAAAATTGTTTGACCAAACTACAGTCGGAACCAATTTCCAACTGCGTTGTAGTAAAAAAATTTCAATTACAATGTAATTGGAAATATTTGTTTAAAATTATTTGAATTATTTTTTTAAAATTTAAGTGTGTATTTTCTTCTAATAGAAAAAAAAAATTATGACCTTATGTAAGAATAATTTTTTCTATTATTTGAACTTTTTAAAAATTGGTTTCTACTATTTTTTATTTTATTATTGGCTAACTTTTAAAAAAATTGAAATGTGATTTTTATAAATATATTTTCTTTTTGAAAATTTATTGTTTTTATTTATTTTTGAAAATATATATGTAGTCAAAAAATGAAAGAGTGAAAATAGAAAAATGAAAATTAATGACCTATGATCTGTTTATTGGAGAGAAAAAAGTAAAAATGGAGAGATAAGAGGGGATAATTTGAAAAAATAAAAAAGTGAATCATGTTAGAGAAAGTTTTCTCTCCAAAATCTCTCCATATCTAGAGAGAAATTTTTTTAGTATGATCCATCATTATTTTTTTCCCAACTTTTTTCTCCCTCTTGATTTTCTCTCTAACCCAAATGAGAGAAAATTCATTTTCTCCTCTACTTTTCTCTTCCCTCTAATTTTCTTCCCATTTAAACAAAGCGTTAAAGTTTGCTAAATCCCCTCTATACTCATGTTAATTCTCATAATCATATAACTCTACAATTTGCCCTATTAAGAATTGTGGCAATGAGTGTGAGGTATAAAGGAAGTTATAATCTTTTCAAACCCTCAAAGATCCTCAATCATCAAGTTGATTTCTTAAGTATGCAACTATGTCTTTTACAGGTAAGTAAATTTGGTATTTTAATTTTATGTAATTATCATAAATTCATTCTTACATTTGGTATCAAAGTTGAATTATATGATTTAATACCCAATAACTATTTGAAGACATGCATATATACTTAAAAATTTAGTCTTTTACTATTTACATTCATATAAGTTTTGAAATTCTAATTGGATGATTTTCAAAAAATTGGAGCTTGAAACTTTAGAGTTTTTGTAGAGTTTGAAATTTTGAATTAATTGATACTAGAGATTCGAATTATCATGCACCATAGAAGGAGAATTTTAATTTTGAAGTTTTGATTAGAGTTTTTACGATTGAATTTCTATTCTCACAATATATAGCTCAAATTGATGAATGACTTTTTAAAACTTACATTCCTCCTAATCATATAAGTAAAACCTATGCTTCAACTGCATCAAAAATTGATTATTCCCATAGCAATTTCATTTAAAAATTTTTGATTATGGGAGGCATTTTTTAAAAAATGTTTTGTGCATTAAAACTGTTTAATTCTTGAATATGATTTAGGGCGTTGGGTATCAATATGTTTCAAATGAAATTACAAATGAAACCTGCACAAAAATTGCAAGAAAAATGTGTCAAAAATTGTCCAAAATTAAGCTTCATGCTGTCAGTTCATGGAAGATGTTCTTGAATTAGAAAACCCACAAATCTTTCATAAAATTTGGGGCTTTTGGCATTAATGTGTTTGTGATGAGATTATGAGCGAAATACATGTGAAAACCACAAGAAAGATGCATCAAAAACCCTCTAAAGAGAGCTCCATTCGTGCAGGTTTGTTGACTCATTTCAACATGCGGGTTGACCCACCAAGGGAGGAAGATAACCTCCATGGAGAGTGAGGGAGAGTATGCATTTTATAAATGGAATTTTTTAATATATTTTTTTGAGTTGTGATCCATATTTTAAACGTAATTTTTTAGAATATGTTTTGTAATTTTTGGACCATTATAAATATTTTTATATAAATATTGATATATAAAATATATTTTAATATTTATTAGTATAATATTCTAAAAAGTGATGTATTGAAAAATTAATTTACTATATTTTAAATATTTTTTATAATATTCACTCTCTCTGTATGATGATGCATATTTATATACTCTTACCCTAAAGTATATGTCATAATACGTTTATTTTTTTAAAAATATGATCTTGTTTTAACTGTATATGCGTAAAGACTGTTTGGGAATGCTATGAAGTTTGTTTATGGTCAGTAAAATTATTATATTTGGTTACATCTCACCTAGAACATATTTTTGGCCTTGTATACCAACCTTTCATAGTTCTTGTTTCTTAACTAATAAAATGGAGATTTTCCTTTCATAGTTAGTTCTTGTATTTTCTCTTGAGTTCATTAAAAAAAGATAATTATATAATTCTTCAATAATACTATGATAAGTATATATTATTTATAGACAATTACATGATTCTCAATTAAACTATACACTTGCGATGATATTATTAAAGAATTATACACTTATCATATTTTAATTAAAAAATATAATGATAAAAATATGAGGAATTGTATTTAAATTTAATTCTTTTTAAAATTTAAAAAATCCAACAAAGTTAGAAATAAATGGTACTATTTACATTTTGAGGTTATTTATTTTTTATTTATTAACTAAAATATCTTAATTTATAGAATTCATAAGTGCCTACTCCATTTACTTTGATTATTTTCCTAAAAGCCTTCAAATCCGTCTACCAAATCCTGGCCCCAAATTTCTAATTCAGATTGAAGCCCACGTATCTAGAATGGATCAAATGACCATCTCATGCTGCATAAACTCCCATGGAAGCCACACCCACTGTACGCTTTGCAGTTCCATAAGCAGCTTCCATACCTGAGATTAACGTACAAAATTATCACGATGACGCTTTTTCAAACTTGCAAGAAAACATAGGAACATGCACATATCCAATAGAATGATCAATAGAAATTCCCTGATTAAAGTTTTGCAAAAGTTGTAGGGAAAATAAGGGGAAAACGAAAAGAAAATGAACAAGAAATGGAAAAGACGAGAGTTACACTAGAAGACAGGGGTAACAACGGCTCTGAGGAAGCTAAAGAATGGATTGGTTTTGTTGATTTTGGGTGATGAGAAGGTACTTTTTTTTTTAATTTGATATTGGTTTTTTTATTTAAATTATTATTTTTTGAAATTAATAATTAAAATATTATTTTTATTTTCTATCATTTATCATTTTAAATAAAAAATATTAAAATATAAAAACTAAAATTACCAAATACAGATCATTCAAATTTAATTTGAACTGCTTAAATTAGGATGAGTAAAAAATGAATAAGAGGAGAATGAATAGAAAATCTAATTTTTAATTTTGTTGTTGTTGATGCCTCTCATCTTTCATAGACTTCTCCATCTTCTCTTTGGAATGGAGTATGAAGATAGAAGAGACTGGATCAAAGCAAATTATTCGAGTAAATTCTTCCAAGTAACTGAGCTACAAATTTGAAGGTTAGGATTTGTTAGAAAGATTTGGGAGTTATTAGGAAAATAAACAAAATGGAGGGAGTAAGTTATAGATTCTACCAATTAAGAAATTTGAATTAATAAATAAAAATTAAATAACATTAAAGGTTAAAATATAAATATTATTATTTATTTCTAACTTTGTTCGGCCTTTTTTTTATTTTGAAAATTTGTTACCCAATTAACATCCTAAACCCTAATTCACATGACTCTGAGGTATTGTTTTTTATTGGTGTTGCATGCATGCAACGAAGTTGCAATTGCTTGGAAGTATTCACTTTATTTTGCACATTTTCTTTCATTAATTTGGTATATTTAAAATTTTAAAATAAAAACTTTATTTTTTTTATATATTAAAAGACTTAAACTCTGAACACTATTTATATTTTCACCTTATTCTTATTATTTGGGCTAACTTTAAGTGGCTAAAAAGCTGTATACTATTTAGATAAAAATTATTGTTACAAACTTACAACGGACACATAAAATTTGAAAGAAAAATATTATTATTATTTTTTGAGATAGGAGTCGGATCCAACTTGTGACACAAAATACACATCAATTTTTAGTTGATGTAACGTGAACTATTATTTTAATAGTAGAAATATATTATTTTGTGAATTAATGGAGTTGTTATATTTAATAAAAAATAAAAAATATTTATAATTTAATTGAAATAATTATAATTAAATTATTTTAATAAAATGAACAATTAAAAATTATATTACAAAAATTTTACGGACAATCATAATTAAATTTTTAATTAGTTAAAGTGTTTCATTGGCATTCTAATAGAACATATCAGTCAAACAAAATGAGTATACTGAACTTAAAAAATTTAATTGCGACACGCACAAAAATCCATTTAATTAATGTACATTTTAAATTTTCTTTTCACTTTTTAATCCTAAAGTGTAGTTGCTGTATAAATTATCAATTCGAAGAAGTATTTTTCCAATGACATAAGTTGGTTATTGATATTTTTAATATATTGGAATCATAGAAGAAAATCTGTTTTTAAATTTGTCTAAAAACAAAAATCAACTCAAATAAGAACTGAACATACCTCTAATCGTAATAATAAAAATAAAATATAGAGAGAATAATTTCGTTTGAAAGACACCAAAATTTTAAATAAGAATTGTGTTATGCAAAATCAGTGAATGAGTTTTTTCCTTTTTGTTATGAGAAAATGTTTTGGTCCTATTGTTTCATAAGACATCGTTTTTAATCAAAAGGCGCATTTCCCTTTTTCTTTTGTTAAACAAAGTATGTCTGACTTGGTCTTAACAGAATCAAATGATTATTGATTCCTGATTCCATGTTGGAATATCTTCTCTTTTCGGTGCTTTGAATCTTGGAACATATAAAATGTTTGAACGTTTTGGCGTTGTAAATATTCCACCACGTCCATTTTTTTTGACTAAACAAGCACAACACATCAACAAATTCTTATTCCTATCATGACTAGTGTAATATTCCTGTATATACATATATATATATATATATACACACACACACACACACACATATATATAAAGCTTAAAAGGATGATTTTTCTTTTTTCTTTTCATTTATTGTTTACAAAATATATAATCATAACTTCCTTCTTAGCTTCGCGTGTTTCTTTTCTTCAAGTCTTTTTTATCTCTCCTTTATTTTTCTCAATTTCATGCATAACATGGATTCGTTTTAATTTTTAGGGTAAATTATATGAATTTTTTAATTAATTTTGTTAAAATTATAAAAAAAATTTCTCAAATTTTCAAAAATATATAAATTTTCTTTAAAACAAAAAATTATTTCACACTTTAGTTAAATTTTAATTTTTAAGCTAAAATACTTGCTATTTAAATTTTGTCTTTTTAGTTTAAAAGATAAATATTTAGGTTAATTGGGGCATTTGATGTAGAAAGTTTTTAAAATTAAAATAATGTATAAGGTAAATTTTTATTTTATAAATTTTAAAAATAAAAAAATTATGTAATTTGAACAAAATTAAAAAAAAGTGTATATAATTTACTCTAATTTTTAAGTAACTTTTCTAATTTTTGTCTTTATATCCAAATGTTTGACATTTTCATGAATATCAGCTTGTATAAGTATAACACAAAGTGGCCGAAAAAATTAAAAAGAGCTTATATAACACAAACGTGTACTCTTCAGAATTTGCATTAAAACAGTTTTGGTCAAGAAAGAACCTCCCCTCTTCAACCCCAAATAGATTATATATGGGGATCCCATCGCAAATTCAATCATAGATAGAGCTGTAAGTTGGTGACGAGTATATTAATTGCACCTGTTAATATATATGATTAACCAATTTTCTTACATTAAATTAAATAACTTACATGTATACCAAGGTATGTTTAATCAACATTACTTGTCAAAGACTTTCAATCACTTGCCGTCATGTCTGCAAAAGTTGTGTTTTTTTTTTGCTTTTAACAGAATGGCAACGCAAAATTTGATCTTTATTAAAATTGCGGCTTATTATATTTTAATTAAGTAAAATTGGCATTATTAAATTTCTTTGAAAAATTTAAAATCAAAATTGATTTTGTAATCCTTTTTATTCTTTAATGTATTCCATCATCATTATCATTTCTAACCTGTCTTCTCTACTGTCCCCCCCCCCCCCCCCCTTTTTAAGTCACACTCTCATTCCCTCCCTGACCCTGTAGCATCAAAACCATGAGCGGCGGGGGTGGGTCTATTAGGGTTCCGATCCCCAACAATGTGCGGAAAACCATCCAAGACATTAGGGAGATCACCGGCAAGCAGCACAGTGACGATGACATATACGCCGTCCTTAAGGAATGCTCTATGGATCCCAATGAGACAGCCCAGAAGCTTTTGTATTTAGGTTTATACCTCTCTTCTTTGCATATGAATATGCATACAACATACACTTATCATATGAACATCATCTGAGTTTTTTTTTCTAATTGTGCTTACGATCAAGTGGGTTTTTTTTGAGCTTTTTTTTAATCTAAAATTTAGTCGTATTTATGTTATTGAGAAATTGAAGAAATGGTTGCAAGTCAGAAACACGACTAGAGTTAGCAAAGCAGATGATTGTGGCAGCTTGAGTTTATGTTATCATTTACTAATGTTAGCTCAAGATCATTGTTTTATATACGTACTGCTGTTTGATTATCAAACTGAGGGGAGCTGTCTGGCTTGTTAGAGTGTAAATTTTTTATGTAGTCTGAATAATGTGTGGAAAAAATTGGAAATATGGAAAATGTATATCAGTATTTCAGTGCTCTATTTCTCTGTATTTGTCACTGTGATGCCTGTACAAGGGAAAGTTTCTGCAAACTAGTTATTTAGTGTTGCGATGAGTGATTGGCACTTTTACTTTAAATGGTCTTGAAGTTGGTGGAAGTGCTCAATCTATTGTAAATCCCCATTCTTGTTATGTTTATCTGGTCTCATTCAGTCCGCATAATGCGCTTGATTTAATGGCTCAAGAGTAATCTATGCTTCATACTCATTTATTTTGTTCGTAGGAGTGGATATGAATTTCTCACCTTTCATGTACCACTAAGCACAATTCACAACACAGATTTTATCCTAGTTTGTATCTGTTAAAAAAATGTTTTTTTGGCTTTTCTGGAATTCCATTATTTTTTATCGTTATTGGAAACAATAGATTTGTTCATTAATTTATTATTTTTGTTTACAGATACTTTTCATGAGGTTAGAAGGAGACGTGACCGGAAGAAGGAGGTATGATTTTTTCCCCTATTAGTAGGCTCTGTAATTTTTTCTCTTTATTCTTGCTCTATATTTATATTTATTTGGTGTGCAACTGCTGCTAACAAAAGTTCAGGTGAGGCTTGTTGGGGCAGATTGATTTCTTACTTGAACAGTTATGGCACAGATTATTTATTCAGCTTCTGGTGTTAAATGTTAATGAGTAGAAGTGGATAAATCTTTTATTTGTTGTCTGATAAAGAAAATTTAAATGTTCAATCAACCTTTTAATTTTGCAAGCCTGCTAGGTAACTCAGTGGTCTTTTATGAGCTGCAGTTGTGGTGGCTTATGAACAGACTAACTGCTAGACTCCATGTTTGAACTATATAACAATCCTCTTTTTCTTGGAATGTCTGAATATATCTGGTTGCAGCATGTAGTCAATTGCTGTTTGTTTATAACCTTGAAAGTGTGTAATCCTGCAGTATTACTGAGAGGAAAACATCCGCACTCATATTTTCGTAATGACTGAGTGTGGGTCTTCTAATTTGTGTGTACCTTTATTTTATTTTCTGGGTAATTGTCTATGTGTAGCTGAACATGATTGTATCTTCCTGTTGTTTTTCATTTAGTCTTTATTTACACTAACTGGTCAACTTGTGTTTCTATTGACCATTGCAGGGCTTGAGCAGCTGGGTTTCTGTGGATTCTAGGCCAAAGCAATTTGGCCAAGGAAGAGGAGGAAGGGGTGCTTCTGGGGGCTATTCCTCTAATTCTAATGGTATGATTTCATCCCTTTGCAAAGGCCTAATTTTTGAGTTCTGTTTTCTTTTTACCTCTGATTTGTTTACATAGAGCCATTTCCACACAAGCGCAATAGGAAACCATATGTATCAATGATGTCATCCAATTTAGCTTTTCAGAATGGATCCTCTGCAGTTGCTTATGCTACTGCAAAGATGCAGTTAGGCCAATTTTTGGCTTTTTTTCATTTTTTTGGGGTTTATGAGCTATAAAATTTAAGTGTGAAGATAGAAAGTATAATTGGGCTGTGAGAAAAAATTATACTTTAAAAATTTTAACTATGCTGCACAGTAAAAATTTTTGAAATATAATTTTTCTTCACAGATACAATTTTTGACCTCCCAATTACATTTTCTGTCTTCAGGCTTAAATTTTATAACCCTTAAACCAAAAAAAAAAATGCCAAAAATTGGGCTGATTGCACCATTGCGCTCCTCAGCTTTTCCTCTACTCTTTGTGCTTAGGTGATTTTTTCCATTCCTCCCTAGATAATTACTTACTCAGATCAAATCTTTCATTTTGAAGGAGCTTTATGGGTTGGGTAATCTTGAAATTCATGCTTTTTTCTCACTGCTGCATGAACTTCATGACAACATTGAGTCCATTTTTGGGTCCAGCAAGATGAGATTTTGGAGTTGCTCCTCCTTACCACTTTTTCCCCCCTCAGTTCTAAATGCTGCTGCAATTTTCCTTTACAATGACTATTTTTAGACTATAAAATGTTCTTGAGTGCAGAGACCTGCCTTACACATCAGCAAATTTTCTGTTATTTTTATTGACTTGTCGCCTTGCTAATATCTCTTGTTAGATGGTAGTGGTGGGAGGAATGCTGCTAACCGAAAGGAAATTGGAGTCAATCACATTGCAGAGAGAAGTCATGCACCCTCTACTCAGCTTGCTTCCCAAAAAACGAAAAGTAATGGAGCATCACATGTCACAAGGTAACTAATTTTAAATGCAGTATGAGAAGAAGAAAATAATGTTAATTAAATTAGTTTATAATGTTTTTGTAATTTCAAATTGGACCAGACTTAGGTAAAGTTCTTTTTAGTATTTGCTATTAAGTCCCCAATGAAAACATTATATGTAGAGAGAATGTTTTGAAAGACTCAATTATGTGGTGTTGACTTGTTTAAAACTTTCATTTAACATGTTTTTATTGGATAAATGATCACAAACACCTAATAACTATACATAAGTTTCTTCCTTTCAGATTTAGGATTTATTGTAATTAACTGGTGATTTTTAAATTTGTCAATTAGGTATGTGAGATGTCATCCTTTGTTTGGATAGTGATGATTCTATTCCTATTTAGTTTCCTATTTTCAGTTTATTTCCTGTTTAGGTATTTCTTGAGGATCACTTAAAGTTTCTTGCCTGGAATTGCTCACTTAACTGGTTATAAATGCCCCCTCTTGTCACAGACCTTGGTTTTTTTTTTTTTGAATTGATTAATTTGAGTTGTGTTTTTCAGTTACTGTTTTGGTTCTACGTCATTTTCCTTCATGTGTTTTTTTTCCCCACAAGGTTAATGTATTTTGGAAAGGAAAGACTTATTTGATGTCCTATTTATTGATAATAATGAGTAACATAAAAGAACAGTGAGAAAGCATGGTAAAACAGTGATATCAATCTTTTCTTTTCTACACCTTAAACTGTGACATATCAAGGGTGGAAAAAGCGAGGTTGTGAATACTGGACCAGACCTGCTTGTTCTAAGGTCTTCCCTCCCTGGAAACTGGTGTGTAACTAAACTTGCTGGATAACCAGAAAACCAGTTGTAAACTGGCTGCTTTGTTATTAGGGCTATACTGTCGTAAACTGGTTCAGTATCCTGAACCTCCAGCATATAGGAAAATAAGACACCTTTCCCAAAATAAGTCCATTAATCTTAAATACAATTATTTTATTTAACATGTTATAAAAGTATTATTCAAAATTTATAACAAGCCTAATAAAAATTATTTTGAGTTTAAAACTATTTTAGTTTTTTAATAAAATGCATTTTCTTTACTCATACACGTATAAGTTTGTAGAGAATTCAATATCATTTAATAAAATTATTGTTATTTTAATTTTTAATAGTTTATTAATTTATTTTATTGGTAAGTGTTATTTTTTACCTTATTCCTCTGTTGTTGTATTGCTATCTCTCTCTATCTCTCACACTCACAGACACACACACACACACATATTTCTGTTATTTTTTAAATACTGGTTTGACTACAGAACCATAAACCACTTCCTTCCACTTCAGTGACTGGACTGATTTTAAAAACGTTAGGAAAAAAGTGATTGCCCCTATAGGGAATATTTGTCTCCCTTACAATTAGCCTTACAAGTGATATATATATATATATATATATGCTCTCTCTTTAATATTGATTATCGTCAACTTCAGAGTTTCAGCTGTTGCACTTGGTAGTCCTGCAAATCAATCCAATGGGAGTGCTAGTCATGGTTTCACAGGCCAATCGCTCATGGGAAGTGTCTATAAAAGTCCAGCTGTTGATGACACTAACAAACAAGAAAATGCCCAACCTCATGCTGCTGTTGCTGCAGTATCTCCTAATAGTCAGACTTCTAATTCAGTTGCCAGAATTGATCAAGGAAAGTCCATCTCAAGTTCTGATCAACTTCCAATTTCTGCCTCTTCTGTGCCTAGTGTTCATTCTTCTTTGGATTCTTTATGGGCACCATCTATCTCCCAGAATCCTGGTATTGATGGTGCAATTGATGGGGAAGTTGAGAGCCAGCAGCCAGCTGATGGACTGAATTGTGTTAATGGAAACAAAGTTGTTCTTCACGTAGTTGGCGAATTACCAGCATCTGAGAGTGAAAGATCTGGTTCTTTGGATTCAACAAACAATAAGAAAACCCCAAACAAGTTAAATGAAGTTGAGGAGAACCAGTTATCTGAGATTGCACAGTCCTCCTCCCCCTCTTATAATGATTCTATGACGTCATCTTCAAGTTGTGGTAGCCAGGCACCTCCAGGTAAGGCTATGATTCTATGTTTGTTAAATCTTATGAGTAACAGGGTTGCTTTATATATCATGTTTCCCATTTTGCACTTTCTAATATTGCTCAAAATCCTTATAGAATTTTCTGGTGCATTACATTTTTCCAAGCAGATATTATTTTGGGTTAACATAGTATAGAAAGGAGGACAATATATCTAAAGAAGAGGGGAAAAGAAACCTACACAATTTGGAGATCAGTCCATGAGAAGAATCGTTGAAAGTACATTGGAAATTACCCTCTAACAACATTTCTAGGGAGAACCACCAGGACTAAGCCTGTAATTTGAATAAAGCCCAGTTTGTTGTGTCTAGATTCTTCTCCTATAACAAATCCCCCAAAGTTTTATTAATTGAAGTTTTGTTATATCCTTCATTGCATGAATCCGTACGAAGAAAAGTATAATACTCTAAATCTTTCTGTTTTTATCAATTATTATCAATATTTCTTTGATTTTATCTCTCTGAAATTATTTTTGTTGTGTTCACTTGGTTGTGTTTCTGAAACATTCAATGTCTCAGAGGTTTCAACTTCCGAAGTTTGTATGCAATCATCAGATGAGTTGAGGCAACATGTTATTGTTACTTTTCCGAATCATTTCCAAGTACCCGAGGCTTTAAAAAGTGGTCTGACATTTGGAAGCTTTGATTCCGATTTCAATAAGAGGGACAAGTTTAGCAGAACTGGTGGTGACAATAATACTTCACCTGCTCTTAATTCTTCTCAGGGGAGTGACAAAACTGCTACTTCTAGGTCTGTGGTTAATGTATGCTATTTGATGCGCATGTCAATTTACAGATCTCTCTATCTCTCTCTCTTTTCCCCCTCTTGTGAAGTGTGCCTCTGATTCTTTTTTTGGGGGGGGGGGGGGGCACATGTGGGTTGGGGTTGAGACTTTTATATCTTTCCCTTTACTGGTGTTGGAAAGTGGAAAATTTCTTTTTAATGAATATATCAGACCTCTTTCAAGACCCTTTGGCACTTATAAGACTGCATTATTGTTTTTTTTCTCAAATCAAGATGTTATTGTGCCACGGTGTGCTTCCATTATCTCTATTGTGATGGTACTTCATGTTTGGGTGCAGTAATCAAAATGCATCGTCAACTGCACTGGGAGATGATCCTGATTATACACATTCTCCATCTTATCTTATTGAAAAGACATCAGCTTCTGAAGTTAAAGCTGTCTCTGGTGCTGAACCAAAGGCCGATCAGCCAAAGCAGGAGGTATTGTTGGCTCCAGTGGGCACTCCAATCCCAACTATTCTGAATGCTCAGAGCTATGGTTTGAATTTCATGTCCACCATGTTAGGGACTCAGCAAGTTCAATTCAAGGGAGCTGAGCCTCAGGCACAAGAAACAACGCGGCTTCCAAACTTTGTTGTAAGTCTCTCCATCTTTCTTTTATTAAAACAATGTCTCATTCCAATTAATTCTGTTTTTTTTCAATTGGCCATTCTTTACTCATTTTTTATTTACTTTCACTTATTTATTACTTATATTTATTTAATTCTTTTTAAAATGTAGGGTGCAAATTCTCATTCTGTGTCTAGCCCTAGCCCTAGTCCTAGCCGTAGCCCAACTCCACCTCTGCAGAGCTCTATACCTATAGCTCCGCAATCAATTTCTATCTTCAGGCCGCCATACCCTACTAACTTTTTCCCATATGGCCCTTATTACCCCCCAATTTATGTGTCACCAATACACCAATATTTAAACCACAATGGCTTCCCTCAACAACCATTAGCTGGCAACATGTATTTACCCGCAGCAGCTGCTGGTATCAAATTTCCTCTCCAACAATTCAAGGCTGGAGCGAATACAGGAAACACGGCTCACATTGGAATTCCTCCTGGATCATTTATCTCCCCGCCTGTTGGATATGCACCTAATCAGACAGTGAATGCAGGCAACTCCACTGGAAATGAAGATGTTGTAGTGTCTCAGTTAAAGGAAAATCATATCTTTACAACTGGACAGCTGGTTGGTCCACTTCCTTTTTTTATTTCCTAATTCTGTTTCACCCTTGCTTGTTTCTTGATCCAATAGAAGACCATATTTTTGCTATTGTGTGTCTGCAACAGTTTCCATCTCATCCTATTATCAATTTTATTTTTGCTTCATTAACATTGAAATTCTTGTATTTTCTAGTTATGGTACTTTTTTCTCTCTTTTGCAGAGTGAAGGTTCAGCTGTGTGGACAACTGCTCCGGGCCAAGAAATATCCAGCTTGCAACTTAATTCTCTGTATAATTTTAACCCCCAGGGACATCTTATGTTACCCCCAACGCAGGCTGGTCATGCATTTGGTGGTATCTATCAACCAGGTCAGACAGTACCTTCACCTTCAACCCTTTTGCAACAGTCTCAGGCTGTGGCTGGAGCGGTCGAAACTGCAGGAACCCCTTCTGTTGCTTATCAGCAGCCCCAGTATGCACAGATGAATTGGAATTCTAATTTTTAGGCTGGAAAACATTTTCTGGATGCCATATGTTCAAATGCACATATGTGATCTTCTCCTGGTAGTATGAAACGCTGGCCTGATCTGAGTGTAAATAAGATATGCAGCCAAAGGAGGGACAATCTTTAGTAATGTCTTAAGTGGGAATAAACGACGTTAACGATTTTGAGGGGTGCAAGTAGCAGGTTTCTTCCCCCACTTTTTTTCTTTTAAAATTGCTTGGGTTGAGTTAATCCTTACCTTTTCTTTTGGCCCTTCAGAGAACATTTAGCTGTTGCTATATGAAACCTTGTACTTCCTTCCTAGTGATATTATAGGAAGCCGAGAGTTCAATAGAGTAGGTGAGATTTGCCAATTTTTCCTTTCTAATGTCTCACCTGTATATTACATTTTGACAGAAAGACACTGAATTATACAGTTCAGTACATGAGAATTGAGAATTGTGATATGCATTTTTCTCCAGTAACACAGTGCAAGTCTCCTGTTGGTCATGGATCGAAGCAGTCATTATGTATTTGACGTGATTTCTTTTGGCTTGGTAGGAGTTCTAACCTTTATCAGCACCCTTCCTTGATCATGCTTGGGAGACAATTATCAAGGAAGGCTTCATATTAAAAAAAGAAAAATCATGGTAGAAAGCACATACACGTCTTTATTCAACAGACCAGGCCATCCTCTTTGTGATCTTAAATTACATTATCATCATTCTTAACCTTTTTAAGGGTATGTTGATTGATACGCTAATCTGTATTTCTTTTCTTGCTTAAGAGAAAGAATATTTGAATGGTAGGCTTACATCTGCATGAATGTTCTTGGACCTGGTCTGTCTTTGCCAGCTACATTGGCACCAGGCATTCTGTTCACGTTTTTTTACCCTTCTCCCCCCCCCCCCCCCCTTCCCCGTGGGGGGGCGGGGGGCCCCCAACAAAAAAACAAAACCCCCAAAAAAGACGGAGTTTACTCACTTATTAGTTATAACTGATGTGATCGGAACTCAAGTATGAGCCATTATGGAGGCTTCAAGGATGTTCGGCAGTTCCATTAGTCCGAAGAATTACACTGCTGACAGCCACTTTGTTGAGCGTGCCTTTTTCTTTCAAAATAGACTTTGAAGAAATTGTATGGGATGAAGGATTTGAGAAAAACCAAAAAATTCTTAGATAGCAGGCTATCATATGTAGATAGTTCAAATCAATCATTAATAGATATGTAAATATGTTAATCATATGTTTTTAGTGGGATTTATTTCTAATATATCTATTTATAATTTATTTGGTTTACTTGAGATCTTTGGAGGAAAGCCATCCTGTAAGAAAATCATAATATGTTTTTTAGTGTGATTGAATTACTGTGATTAGTCTGTCCATAAAAAAAAATGCTTGCTACAAACTGGAATTGGATCTAACTTCCTGGCGAATAGGTTATTTGAGGTAAGTGTCTACATATTTTGGTGTTTCTAGCTCTATGACTGGCTACTTAACTCAGACGGCAATGGGGGTGATCTTTACGTCCAATTCTTTGCTATTATCAGTGTTTTCTTTTGGTTTTAAGGGAGGCGAGTTCATCTTTGGAAGCGGCTTTTCTTGAGATTTTTGTTGCAAGTTCAATGATGTATAAATTGACATTCCTGATAGAGCAATGACAGCGCCACCTATACTCACAATCCCAGGATCTGAATCGAATATCAGATAGCCTCCCAGCAGAATGACGCAAGTTTTAAACTGTCCTAAAACAACATGAGAAGTAGCAGAAGTGGCCCTGCATAGGTTGCATATTGTGATGTTAGCCAACCAAAATTCTTCTTTGGCAAAAAAGAAAGAAGGAAAATAAAAAATGACAATATATAAGGAGCCATAAAGTACAGACACTTTATAAAAATAGTTGTGCCTGTTCGGCACTTGTTGAACTCCTTAAATTACCCATAAATATTTCATATTTTATTGCGTTGTGTCAGTGTCCTTCTTAGGTAGAAGAGAAAGGAAGACTCACCCTAGAGCCAAGGCCCCTGACCATTGTAGGAGAAAGCCAAGCAAGGCAGATATCATTATGGCAGTGCAATTGTTAACATCCCACTTGAAGGATAGCACTCCCGGTGGATCTAACCAGGGCATCAAAGGCACAAGGAAGAAAATTGTGACAGGGGTTGTCTTCCACATCAATCTACAATAAGAAAGTTTGCGTGAGACTAGATGTCGATAGCTTGATAAGAGATTCTTATGCAGATTAACTCAATTGTCTATGAATACACACACACAAACACGGAAAAGAAGTGAATTCCACTAAAATCTTTGCTTATCATGCTTATATATCTATTCATTGACTGCTAGTACTAACGCAAGAGCTGTCCAGTTGCCTTGCTGTTGTAAAGTAGACCATAGAATCTTATTTACGGCACTTGGAATTATCCATGCAGTTGCAATTAAAGCACCAAATAAATTGAACTCTAAATCTGACACAGTTGCAATTGCTACACCTACTGATACTGCAGCCAGAGCCACAACCTGCACCATTGCAATGACATTTATATATTAGAAAGGCTCTAAAAGCAGGAAACAAAAAATTAGATGCAATTCATAAGCAGTTACTTTTAAGTTTCTCCACTAGAAACATAACGTGATATAATTTTTTGTAAAAAATAAATAGTATGATATTAAATTGTAAAAAATGTTCGCATATTATATTTTCAAATAGAGATTAGGAACTTGATAACAAATATTTACATAATTTTACTTTATTTTTGTCATCAAAAGAATACAAGAAGTGAGGAAGAAAGGAACTTGAATTCTTGACCTTCTGCAAAGAAATGGTTTTTCTGTAAAGCAAGAACTCTGCAAATACAATTGTAGGGGTAACAGCAATCTTAGCCATTTGGTAGAAGCCAACACTGCAAGAGCTGGATTGTTAGGGAACAGGAAAGTTGTTATATATTCATTGTAAAGATGTTAGACTAAGAGCAGGAGGAACCTGTTATACTTGAGGCTGGTATTGGCAAGGCCTGAGGCAAAAGCCATGATAGCACCCAGTGTGAATATAGAAGAGTAAGGAGTGGTTTTGGATGGAGGGGAGATAGGAAGCACTGAGACTGCCTTGAAAAAGGCAAGAAGAAGCCATGCAGTGATGTAGTGAACAAATGTGAGAAAAATTGGGAAGTTGAATCCTACTCTCTCCATCACCTGTCAACATATTCATGTATGTATATATATGTAAGAGTGCTCGAATCAATAGGCTGAACTTCCAAGGAGTTAATGACTTGTTCCAACTAAGGGTGGACATAATTAGGATTCAGCTAGACTCGAACGGGATTCAGCTGTAATAATTACACTTGTTAAAAAGGTTTAAATACTTCTAATTCGATTTAAACTCAACTTGGTCCTAGTTTGGTTAAAAAAAAAAAAGCTCAAAATATAAGCTTTTGTCTGGCCTAATTTTTAACCTTCAAGTTTAGGTTCAATTCAACCCAATTTTAAAATAGGTTTAATTTTTTTGACTCCTGGGCTTTAAGATATAGTTCAAGTTTGAATTAAATAAAATTGGTTTGACGATCCATATGCTAAATGCCATTCTTTATTTTAAATAAGTTTAAGTTTAATTCCACTGCATTTTAAAATTAGGTCTAATTTTTTTTGTTCAAACTTGATTCTTAAGCTTAGAGATATAATTTGAGTTTGACTTAAATAAAGCCGGTCTATCCAATCGAGTGATAAATGCTGACCCCTATTCAGCACATAGGAATTTAATGCAAGAAAAGAAAGAAAGTATACGAACCAATTTATTTGCCATGATGATCCCAACTGAAACCATGAAGTTGAAGGTCAATGCCACCACTGGTCCACAATATCGTTGCTGTTGGCGCTTGGCTCCTTCTGATGTTCGAAGCTCATTGTAAAGAGAAGATCTCAGCTCTTCCAATGCCCGACCTATTCATTTCAACCATTAGATCAACACCAAGACAGCAATGCAAATGGTAACATGGAAAAAGTCGCATATGGCAAAAACAAATTCACATCTTGCGAGCTGTCTGAAATTTGCTGTTCTAACAATCCCAAAGTCAAAAACAAACCTGCTCCTACGGTTTATTCCGTTGATAGAAGATTCATAGTTCCACAGAGAAAGACAGAAAGAAAGAAAGCTGGAGAAGAAACGGAGTGCAACTGTAAACAACACGAATATTTTTGAAAGATCGTCCATTGATCTTTATCTCATTTTCACTTTGTTGTCCTCATTTCAATTCACCATAGACAATTCACATAATTTATGTGGTGGCTTTGAAAGATGGTGAACATCAGCTAAATTTGCAGACAAAAGCACGAACATAGTACGTACATATCATCAGTTTCAATTCTACATGAATTTGGTATGTAAAAGTGTCTATGATCCAAGGCCGTGCCATACAATTATGATTTAGAACAGATAAATCATCTTTTAAGGTTGTGATTTTGCCAAAAACATCTACTAGAAACAGAGTACATATATTATTTTTAAACAGAGCATTGAGCGCTTAATCATTTGAACATCCAATTCCCAGAAAATTCAAGAACACATAAATCATAATCAAAGATCAATAGAATCAATCTATTAAAATGAAGCATTAACACATGATGATTCAAATTTGAGAGCAATGAAACTCAAGTGAAGATTCATAAAAATGAACGAACCTGCTTCGCCTGCATCGCTATCCTTCCTTTTGATGGCCTTTCGTCCTTCTGCTCCCCACAATGAATCGAACCACCCCATAACAACCAACCTGTCCTATGAATCTACCTTGATATCACATATTTAATCAAAAATGCTAGTGGACCCTTTTTATGAACCAAAGAAAATGATTTTGCAACAATTGTATTCACCAGGATTTGTATGAGAAGATGAAAATAATAATTGGTGAAGTTGCTTATAATACAAGGAGGGGCATTCTTCAGGGAGGGATTTTACATGCACATGATCAAAGAAAATTAAAGACAAAAAGACAAAAAGAAAAAGGAAACCCAGCAGATTTGCTTTTGTGTTTTATCATCAAATTGCATTAGGTAAAAAATTTAGATTGATTGGATTAGATAAAGCTAATCATAAGACGCAAATTGTCTAAAATTTAATTATAATATATTTACATATTTATTTTTATTAATTTACCGACATTTATGAAAGAGGACTTAATTACAATGTTTTTTATTTTATTATAAAAATAACACGAATTTTTCTTAAAATTAAATTACACTACAACGGAATCCAATATTAGATTTAACGGGTTCATTTACCTTTTTTTTTTCCCCTTTGGGGCTAATTGAAGGCGAAATAGCACATGTTTCTTTTAACTAATATACGCTGCATTGGACCCCATTTATTTGCCAACAAATGGTAGATCTATGGCTGGTGAGAGTGTAAACATATCCTTATAACGATACAAATCTTTAATTTACCTGCAAATAATGGCTCATGTACGTTTTCATAATAGATGGAATGATAATATAATTGATTCATCCTCTACGAAAAGGAAAAGGAAGAATATTTTACCCTAATTTGATATCATATTTTTTTTATACACGAATTCTATCTGAAAATTATACTCTTATTAGATTTTAAGTGCCAACAATTTGGTCACATGTTATGTTGATTACAAAGTGTTGGAAGTCTTAGAGTTCATTTAGTATGTAAAAAATTAGAAATAAAAAAAAACAATTTTAAAAATAATTTTTTAATCTTTATTTAAAAAATAAGAAAAATATAACAGACATAACATTAATTTGTAAATGTTGATTTGCGGAGAAGTTAAGGTAACATGATGATATGTGATCTGGAAGCAGCCAAGAGACCTGTGTCAGTGAGATTCAGTGATGTTTGGGTACGTCCTCTTTTGTAATAAATAAGATATCACTCAATTTTATGCCCAAAAAGAAAAAAGAAAAAAGTTTCATCTTAATTTGTCTTAACTGAAATGTACAAATTATTCAGAGATCCACCAACTGGTTGGTGGTGTTAACAATTAGCCACCAGATCTGATACAGAAGTTCCATCCTTGTTTAGCTTCAATGGAAGGTGTTTAATTTCAATGGAAATAGCAGGAAATGGATCACTTGCTGTACAACAAATGAGTTTTAAAAATAATTAAAGTTTAAAAGAAAAAAAAATTCTGACTCCTCTATTTTGGGACACAACATTTCTGATTGTGCAGGGAGCATGATAGGGAATTCGGCCCAATAATAGCATTTCTGTATTCAATTGGAATCTCATAGGCCAAGAAAGTTAAAAAGAAAATGCCATTCTTTGAAATTAATGTTTCATAACTGATGAATAATATTAATAAATATGATTTACGGTCAATTCTTCAGTATCCAAAATAAGCTTAGTTGGATAGAGAGATTTGTTTGTCGGTTGGGCTTACATAATATTTATATATTAAACTAATTATAAAAAATATGTAAGTATAATAGAGACAAACTTTGTTAAAAAATATGTTAATTATATAAAATATGTAAGTGTAATAGAGACAAATTTTGTTGAAAAGTATATAAAAGTATATTTATATGTCATTTCATAATTAATTAATTTTTTTATAAATTGAGTTTGTGTCTATTCAAATAAGATAATGATGCATTATTAGTACCATCGTACCTTTTATGAGTTATATACTCCCTTTAATTTGGCCTACAATGAATTCATTTCTTGTGATTTAAAAAGTTTCATCCGATTTCGTTTGAGTGTTACTTAACCATGATGTGGTATTTTTCTTCTTAATTTTAATAAAAAATACAAATACAAATATTAAAATAATAAACAATTTTATTATTAACAGTGTTTGGTAATTTCTTTTAACGATTGGTCATACGATTGAATTGATTTTTTAGAATGTAACTGTCTATTTATGTCATGGTAGTCAAAAATTACAGCGAACATGTTCAATATATAAATTAACTAGTTATTTAACTATTAAATTATTTATCATTTTAATATTTATATTATTATTTTGTTGTCATGTAGATATAAAACCAATATTGAATAAGACAGAGTATGTATCAAATTAACAAATTATGTCAGTGAAGTAAGGATCTAAACAGTTACGTTAAAGTTGGATGATATAAACTTTTTCATTTTTTTTGTTCTTTTATCAGTCTCACCATAATTTGTAGTATAAAATTAATCTGGTTTGGGATTCATGGTTGTCTTTTGCTACGAGTGTTTCTTTCCACCATTTTTTTGGGGGGACAATATAACCATTTATATATGAAGGAAACTTAGGTATAATTTGTACATCTTTATTATCAAATTTTTTAATAAAAATGTGATAAATATAGTTTAACATCACCTGATTAGGTATCTTAATTTATATATATATATATATATATATATATTATATTTTTATGATATTAGAAAATTTTTCCTGTGAATAATTTTCCCATTTTGAATTAATGAGAGCGCGATGGACTTCCCTATGCTATTAGAAATTTTTTTGTGTCTTACCAAGCCCTTAAGAGAGTGAAACTACAAAATATGGGCTTTGAATGAAAAACAAGTCTTAATATGGCCTCAACTGTTTAATTCCAATCCCTTTCTTTTATCATTTTTTTTAATTGTATACTAACAACTGGTCCTCTTGGATTTAAAAAACAAACACTTTATGATTAGCATTGAATGAACAGAAAATTAATGAGTCCCATCTCTCTAGTAGTTTTATTGATTAATAACCCAATTCCTATTTATCAGAATCCTTGCATTCTAAAAATTTAAAGAGTTATTATTACTTTCTATAATATTTTTAACACATTCTCTCACGAAAGAAGTTTTAAAATTTGAAGTGTGGATCAATCATAAATTTACCTAATCTTTTGCTCAAGCTTAATGGTAGCAAGAATCAAACTTTAGACCATTTAGTAATAATAAAAGATTTAATACCATGTTAAGAATTACTTATTTCCAAAACTTAAACTCCTAGGTAAAGGCTTCTTAATAATTTTATGCCTCTTAATTATACTTTTAATACGTCAACTTTACTGAGAGCAATCTAGTCATTTTTTTTTATTTTTCTTATTGGTTAATTTTAGATTTAAAATTTAATTCAAAAGACAACTTCACTACTAAGTCAAAATTTTTTTATTAGCAATTTATTTAATTTTTGGGTAACTTAATCCATGTTGTTTTAATCAAATCAATGTTGCCCTTTTATTTATTTGTTAGAGTATTTTTTTTTATAGTGAAAAGAAAAGGTAGAGACACAAAGATACCTCAAAAAAAAAAAAAAAAGAAGGAGAAGAAAAAACAAGTAAGACTCACAAAAAATTAGACTGAGTAGAGTACAATTCCTAAATTCAACATCAATAAAGATCCCCAACATGACTTGGGGCTTGATAAAATATATAGAGACCATTTTGAGGTTTCAAATTCTTGTTTGCCAACCAAGATTGATATAGTAGATTTTTGGTAACTTATTGATAAAATATATAGAGACCAATTTGAGATTTCAAATTCTTAATGGCAACTAAAAAACTAAATTAATTACAACTAAAACTACATTTAAGTCTAATTTTATTATAATCTATAGCAATCTTCTTGGAGCAAATTGTGGTGGTTGAAAGACTGTGTGCTTAAGACCAAGAAGTTGCAATGAAAAGTATGTTGCCCACCAACCAAAACTCTGCCCTCCCTCCTATATACACAAGCCTTTGGTCCAATGTAGTTGACTCACAACATCTGAAACTCTTAAATACTATAACACTTTAATTTAGCTTCAACCCCATACCTTTGTTTCAGTGTCATTTTGATAATGGAGATTAGGAGGCAGGAAGAGGGTGATGAGGACATATCAATGTCACCACCATCAGTGGGTTCTATGCAGATTGCAGGAAGCAATGGGTTTGGTCACAGCATAGAGCTCATGACTCAGGCCTACCTTCGGAATAGGTACTCTGAGATTGACATTGAGCTTGACGATTCCACCCCTAACCAAGTTCGCCCTCTCCCCATTTTTCTCAAGGTAGCTAGGCAGCAATGGCTTCATTCTATTATATTATAACCTTCTTTTTCTGTGTTTACAGGATTTCACCATTTGTATTTGGGATAGAACAAGAAATTGAGGCTTATCATAAATTTGACCTCATCATAAGTTTAGTAGTATGCTGCCTGTCTAGGAAAAAAAAAATCGAAATTTAGGCTTTAAATTTGAGATCTGAACTAATTTTGTGTTTTGTTTAGTCTTGATTCAAAATTCAGTTTAGGTCTAAGATTTCATTTCAAAATAAACCTGAACTCATCTCCACTAGGAAAAAAAAAATACTTATATATATATATATTATATATCAATTTAATTTAATTTATTCTTTATAGAAAATATATAATGTAATAATTTTTAATAAACTTTGATATAAGAAAAAGTGTGATATTTTTTAATATATATTTTAAAATTCTTAATTATTTTCTCCCTTTTTAAAATTTTAAATTAATTTATATTAAATAAGCAGCATTTTTTTTGGAACTTCAAGGCTAGGCCTATACCTTTTTTTTCCCTTAAAAAATTTGGCTAGAATTCAGCCAAGTTAGCCCATGATCAGGTATATGATAAAAATCAGATTTAGGTACAAATTTTTATATTTTTACTATTAAATTTTCTAATAAAAATAATAATATGTAAAAAAAATTTTTAAAAGATTCAATCTATGATGCTAAATTATAAAAATCATACATTAATTTGTCTTTAAAATTCATACAGATGTCATATTTTTATTGAAAAAAATGACAGTGAAGATATACAAAATATCAAAGTTTTTTAGTTATGATAAACCAGGTTGGTTTTAAAAATTGGTTCAAACCATGTAAGAGTATTAATATCAACAAAAGTTGGTCCCAAATTGTGTTACTTGATCTCAGTGACAGACACATCCCTAGTTAATATGCAGTTTGAAGATGTAGAGTACAAGGTGAGAAATAGCCGTGCAGGCTCCAATGTGAAGAAAATGGTGTCAAAGGTAGCCACACAGCTCAATGAAAACCAAGACAGATACAAGAAAATCTTGAAGGGTATCACAGGAAGCATAGGCCCTGGTGAAATCCTTGCTCTCATGGGTCCTTCTGGTAGTGGCAAGACAACCTTGTTGAAAGTCATAGGAGGAAGATTAACAGACAATATCAAAGGAAAAGTAACTTACAATGATGTTGGATATAGTTCAGCTATCAAGAGCAGGTTAAGTCACTTTTATCATGACATGCACTTTATCATTTTGCGGATCATCAATAATTTGCTTTGAGCAAACTACTATTTTGGTCCCTAAAATATATATGTTCGATTGATTTTACTTTATAAAGGATAGTTATCATCGTTTGACTACGAAAAATCTTAAAAAGCCACGAAATGACCATGTCACGGATTTAATTGATGCTTAACACAGTTTACGATGTTATCGTAGTTTACTCATTTGCTAATGTTGTAACTACTTTCTGTTACGTTTGGGCCTTGCAGAATTGGATTTGTGACACAAGATGATGTGCTTTTCCCACAACTAACAGTGGAAGAAACACTACTCTTCTCTGCATTCTTAAGGTTGCCGGCTAACATGAGCCGACAACAAAAATACGAGAAAGTGGAGGCAACTCTAAAGGATCTAGGCCTTGAAAGGTAGTGTGAATTTTCAATAATTTTAGAAGCTCTAATAGCCTACGTGATATCAGTTTCAGTTTTTAAGATTGTCGTGAATTTCTTTAAAAGAGAAACGGAGAACTCTTTCCCTAAATAAATTTGTTGTATAACCATATATAGATGTCGGCACACAAAAATAGGAGGAGGTTTTATTAAAGGCATATCAGGAGGGGAAAGGAAGAGAACCAGCATAGGGTATGAAATTCTTGTGGATCCTTCACTGCTTCTACTTGATGAGCCAACTTCAGGCCTTGATTCCTCCTCAGCAAACAGACTCCTTCTCACTCTTCATGGACTTGCCAAGGTACCTATATCAGACAACAGACGTGTCTGAAAATAAGTATGTTTGTACTTTTTAGTGTGCCACTGTGATGAGATGTTCAAGACACGGCCCTAAAGAATTTGAACATATACTAAAATTATATTTGATTTTACCCATAGGCTGGAAGGACAATAATCACAACAATTCATCAGCCATCCAGCAGGATCTTTCACATGTTTGATAAACTTCTTCTAATATCAGAAGGCTATCCAATTTACTATGGGAAGGCTAGAGATTCAATGGAATACTTCTCATCCTTGAGGTTCATCCCAGACATACCCATGAATCCTGCAGAGTTCTTGCTTGATTTGGCCACTGGACAAGTGAATGACATAAGCATTCCAGAAGATATTTTGGAACATCAAGAATCTGCTGACCCTTCGAAAGCTGTTATCAGAGTAAGAATTTTGGCACGACAAAATATCTAATGTTAAAATATAATTTGAAGTACCTGCCTTATATGTTATATACGATATCACCCTGGTTTTTAAATATTAGTGCTTCATAAATCTTACCGAAATGCTTTCTCATGTTTCCTCTAATTGATATTTGTTTCTTTATTGTTTCAGCATCTACAACTCAAGTACAAGATTTTACTGGAGCCAAAGGAGAAAGAAGAGAACCATGGAGCAATAAACACACCAGAACATCTTCAAGTAGCCATTCAAGCTAAGAAGGACTGGACATTGAGTTGGATGGACCAGTTCATGATTCTGTCAAAGAGAACATTCAGAGCAAGATGCAGAGACTACTTTGATAAGGTAAGACTAGTTCAAGCACTTGGAGTTGCAGTCTTGCTGGGGCTTCTTTGGTGGAAATCTTCAACCAATACAGAGGCTCAACTCAGGGATCAGGTGATTTTTCCACAATATTGTTTTTCACATACAAAAATTAGGAGTACTTTGGTTTACTCTTATCTTTGATACTCTGGTATATGATATTGAGGTATGAGATATCATGATATTTAAAAATATTATGTTTAGCATAACAATTGAAAGTTGTCATAAAAAAAAAGGTACAATTGATATTTTATAGAATTTAATAAAGTTAGTTTTTTAGCAATATGAAATTTTCAAAGTTTTAGGGTGACTAGGAAATACTATTTAAATAGTAACATGTTATGTCTCCTGGTATTTTGGATGACATTGAACATTGCAAATATTAATATATTTTTTTTAAAAGACATCTTATTATCTACATCCAAGATATACAATTTAATTTTATAAATATTAATAAAGTTAAATCTTTATAAATGTGAGACTCTTAAAATGATGTCATCTTATAACTCTTGGTATTTAGATCAAATTAAAAATTTTGACAATGTACTAAATATCAAGATGAAGATGACAATGTAGTAAATGCATCTTTGGTTGCAAATTTGTCCACTTTCGTGCTTCTAACCATCTCTAAGGTCCCCATAATTTTTTAAAGGTACAAAATATTACTCAAAATATTATCATTTTTTGCATTCTAATATTTTATATGAAACTAAAAATCTTAAATACCAATATGTCAAATACAAATATCTTAGTGCATGTTTGGAATTGCGGTAGAAAAACGCATTGGTATAAAAGCATCAAATTAGAGCTTCCCGTGAAACGTGATTTTAAAGAAAACTATCGTATTTCCAAACGTACTTTTAGATGTTTCTTGATATCCAAAATATCAAAGACAAAAATTATAATATGCCAAATGTCTCTTTAGTTGGTAATTGATTCAGTTTATCTACCCATCTTATTTACATGAGAGTGGATAACTATCTTTCTTGCAGGTTGGGTTAATGTTCTATATCTGTATATTCTGGACATCTTCATGTATCTTTGGAGCAGTCTATGTGTTTCCATTTGAAAAGATATATTTGGTGAAAGAAAGGAAAGCAGACATGTACAGATTAAGCGTATACTACGCATGCAGCACGCTGTGTGATATGGTAGCACATGTGTTCTATCCTACTTTTTTCATGCTTATCTTGTACTTCATGGCTGGCTTCAAGAGGACTGTCACTTGCTTCTTCCTCACGTTACTTGCTGTGCTTTTGATAGCTATTACTAGTCAAGTAAGTTATGTCAATTAATATTCAGAATATGTAAGTGGTTTTCGTTATTTATTTAAAGCTTTAATGAATAATGCATATTGTTGTTTCTAGGGGGCAGGAGAACTATTTGGAGCAGCAGTTATGAGTATTCAAAGAGCAGGGATGGTTGCTTCTTTGATACTAATGCTATTCCTTCTCACTGGTGGCTACTATGTCCAGGTATGCACATTCTTTTAAAGTTCAATTGTTGTTGCAAACACTAAATAATGGACTTAATTGGTTGTGTTTAATTATTTTGCAGCACATACCAGTGTTCATGAGGTGGCTGAAGTATTTGTCGTTCATGTACTATGGGTTCAGGCTTCTACTGAAAGTGCAGTACTCAGGAGAAGAATTGTATGAATGCGAAAGCATGGGAGGGTGCAGGACACTGCAGAGCTCGCCTTCATTCAACACTGTCAACTTGAAAGGAGGGTTGAAGGAAGTATGGGTTCTGCTAGCCATGGCTCTCTGCTTTCGCCTCTTTGCTTACTTGTGCCTTCGCACAAGAATTGATGCCTCCAACCTCTGATCGCCTTTTTTCCTCTTTCACCTGCATATGTTTTTCACTACACTTGTGTAATTACCCTACTGGGGCAAAAGCCAAAATGGTCAATTTTCAGTGAATAAGGAATACGATTTTTTTTTTTTAAATATCTGAAAATTTTCATGAGTGGAGGTGGAGGCACTTGTGGAATTTAAGGGCCTGTTTGAAACTATTCTATAAAACAATTTTTTTGTTTTCAAGAACAAAAAAATAAAAAAACTTGTTTGATAATGTGTTTTTAATGAAGTGTTTTGGAAAACAAAAAAACAAAATTTTGTTTTCAAAAACAAAAAACTCAGAACACTTTTTAAGTGTTTTGTAATTTTTGTTCTACAGAATCAAGTAAAAAACAGAAAACAATTACTTTTCAAAATAATGATTCAAACAGATTTTTTAATTTTTTTGTTCTAAAAAATTTGTTCTTAAAAACATATGTTTTGAAAACATTAAAACAAAAACAGTTTCAAACAGGCCCTAAAACTTCCCTTAAAGTTACTGATGTTTCTCGGAAAAATGTTGACAAACACTTTATCTATCACTATAAAACTTCCCACAAAGGTGTATATTTCATTTTAAATCAGCATGATAACATTGATCAGAAGTGTCTCCCATTCCAGCTTCTTCTATTTAAGAGTAGCCATTATAGGTTATCTTTCCTCTGAACATGTTTATTTAGTATTCTTTATACTACGGAACTTTATTTTATTCTTAATTTAAACTACCGAGCATTATATAAATGAAATCATACCTAAATTTTTTGTAATATATATATATATATATATATATAAGTAAGAAACGAATAAAAAAAGTTGCTATATTAAGTAACAACACAACGAGTATTGGCTAAGAAAAGTAGAAGATCCTATCATCCTAAACTTGAAAATAGTAATAACGACACAACTTTCCTTTAATGATATTGATTTACAGACAATTTTATTAAAGTTATAGCTTAAAAAGTAATAATAAAATGTGCCTCTTGTGTCTTTTTCAATTTTTCTTGACATGTGAACGATGCGTTGTAAACTTGTAAAACAATCGTTAACTCAAATTTAAAATATGGATAACAAAACTCACAATTTACATTGCGCCAGAAGCAGCGGCGTTACTGCAGTCGTTGACTTTTTTATTTGTCATGTTCTCTCAACTTTCAAAGATGCTCAAGCTTTTCCCAGAAATGAAAAAAGATTCGTACTCAATGAGAGTGTGTGATAGAGTACAGACAGAGCAAACAAACGCTACAATTTTTATCTCATTTTTCCATTCTTTTCAATTTTTACAGGCTCCCCACGAAAACGAAAGCTCCAAATCATTCATCATCATCATCCTTCCTCCTCTTTTATAGTTAAAAGCCATTCCAACGCACATTTCTATCTTCTCTGACACCTCCCTGCGTTTTCGTCTTTGTCTTCCATCTTCCTGAATTGCTTCTATCAGCTCAGAAATTGGACCTTTTTGCCCTTAAATATGCAGCTAGTTCCCTATTCGGACCCAAATTCCATCACCCCAGCATGGCAGGACATGTTCCGATCCGCATCTTTCAGAAAGCCATCCCCAACTCCTCCATCCCACGAGCCGCCACAGCCATCCCCAACTCTTCCATCCAACGCGCTGCCGCAGCAATCCAACGCTCCGCCGAATGCCGGCGACACAGAAGAGAAACCCACCCTCTCCGGCGATCCCCAGTTACGCCTCGCTCTCTACATAGCCATCGCCCATGCTGGGCTTGCCTTCACCATTTTTATACTATATACTGTGTGTAAGCTCTTGGAAGAATATCTTCGACCCCTTCAGTGGGCTGTGCTATGTTCTATTCCTCTCAGGGGAATTCAGCAAACCCTCGTCGCATTTTGGTCTGAACCCTTGAATTTAGGCCTCACTGAGTCTGTGCTCGCAATTCCGGTTGCTCTATTTGGGGTTTTTGTCGGAACCCTTGTTGAAATTCGCGAAGCACTTTTCAGGCTTCTTCTCAGAAAACCAAAATCTGAGACTCCAAGAAGGAGGCGTGGTGGGTTTTGCACTTTACTTCGTTTGCTCTTGTCCTTTGGGATATTCATAATTGCATATGAGAGACTCGGGGGTTTTGGATCTTTATCGCTTCTGGGATTAGGCTTTGTGTTTAGCTCTAAACGTGTGAATTCGACAATGTCCACATTGTCTTCCTTTAGGAGTAGCAGCTTCAGGCGCAGTAAGATTAGCGCCTTTTTCATGCGAGGAATACTGAAAAGATTGAAGACTATTGTGGCGGTTGGGTTGATTGTCGGTATGATTATGGGGTTTTTGGCTGGTGTGATATTCTTCTCTTATGAGATTGGAGTTGAAGGAAAAGATGCAGTGATTTCGCTGAAACTACATGTAGAGAAGAGCAATTATGCTGAGAAAATCGGTGTGAAGAAGTGGATGGATGAGAATGATGTTCCTGGAATGGTAGACAGGTACACTACCAAGTTATATGAGACAGTGTCTGATCAGATAGATGGCTTGGCAATACAGTATAATATGACTGAATTTGTGACCGGCATTAAGCATTTTGTGATAAATGCACCTGTTAACTCTTCAGAACCTTCAACGGCTTTAATGTCTCCCTCACCATACACAGAAAAGCTCTTGAGCTTGAAAAGCCAGTTTAGAAACCATGAGTGGAGCCATATTTATACAGAACTGGATAGCATTTTTAGAGAACTTGTAAGTACCCGTGAGGATTTAGTTGAGAAGGCAAAAGGATTTGCTGTTAAAGGAATGGATGTATTTCAAGGTGTTTTTGCTAGTAGTAGAACTGTGCTTGGCAGTGGTGCAAAATTCATGTCTTCCATTGCGAATTCCATAATCTCCGGAGCTGCTGGGGTTTTCAACTTCGTATCTCAGTCAATGGTGTTTTTCTGGGTTTTATATTATCTCATCACATCAGAGTCTGGTGGAGTAACAGAGCAAGTGATTTGTATGCTTCCAATTACAAGCTCAGCTAGGGTCAGATGTGTTGAAGTTCTGGATAAAGCTATTTCAGGAGTCCTTTTGGCCACTGCTGAGATTGCATTTTTTCAAGGATGTCTCACTTGGCTCTTATTTAGACTATACAAAATACATTTTCTGTACGTGTCAACTGTACTTGCCTTCATCAGTCCTCTGATACCAATATTTCCACCTTGGCTCGCAACAATTCCAGCAGCTGTGCAACTATTGCTGGAAGGGAGATACATAGTGGCCATTGTCTTGGCTGTTATTCACCTTTTCCTAATGGATTATGGTGCATCTGAAATTCTGGAAGATGTGCCTGGGAATAGTGCATATCTTACTGGTCTTAGCATCATTGGGGGAATGACTTTGTTCCCTTCTGCTCTAGAGGTAAATTGTTACCCTTCATGATTTAATTTTCTGATACTTTCTATCAAGTAATTTGTTCTTTGTAGTCTCTGTGTGTGATCCTCAAGATGAATCTTAAGGTGTTGAGTCCTTTGGTCCATATTGTTTCAACATATAACAAATCTTAGTGATTCAATCATTTTATTTAAATTTACTTGTCTCAGAAGATTTCTTACAGTCAAAGAGGTAAACTGGATAATATGATATGAACTCACTTTTCTAATGTTTAATTTGGAAGTTTGGCTACAAGGTTGTGTGGTCTTCTCTCAAGTACCTCATGTAATTATGCATCTCTCATTCTTTTGGGTTTTGTTTTATGGGTGGAGAGTAAGCCACATAGACCACAATCTGCTTACCAGGTGCCTGTTTGGCTGATACAATTGTCAATTTCAAATGGTAGCGGAATTCATATTTCTGCTATAGGAGAGAAGCAAGAAGCTGAAGCTTCTCCTGTAGAGCAGGATCAGAAGCAGAAATTTGTACTTGTTAGACATAAATACCCCTATACAAATAAAAAATTACAAAGATTATCTCAAATATTTATAATATTATCAAAGGTGCTTGTTAAGAGATTTATTAAAAAATGAAGTACTTTTACAACGCTTTCAAACAAAACTTTCCAAAAAAGCAGATTGCAGCATGGCCAAACAGGTCCTACAATTCCTATCTAAGTTTTTCCATGTGAGATGTTAGTTTCAATTTCTAATTGCCCTCGACAATGTTTGGTTCTGTCTATCAGTGATGTTGTATTGTTGCAATTTTCTTGTATTCCATGTATCAGATTGACTGAAAAAATCTACTGCTATGCAGGGTGCTATAATGGGGCCACTTATAACTACAGTTATGATTGCTCTAAAGGATTTATATGTTGAATTTGTTTTGGATGAACCAAAGGACACGACCAAGCAGAAAGAAAGCTAACCCTCTGCCTGTGTCCGTAGCAGTATTCTTAAGCGGTTGGAGGTTGCTGCAAGGGCATTGTTCATAGTGGAGTATGCTGCTAAGCTTGTGATTTGTTCATAATTATATTTTTGTCTGTATCATTAGATTATTCGAGTTGAAAAGTAGGACTTTTTCTTTTACTTTCTTACACTCCATTTTAGTGGTTCTCCAATATGTCCATTGGGCGGTGGCGGTGATAGTTGTACATAGGTTCCTGTTTTTCATTTCTCGAAGGATTATTTCATATAATAGTCACAAAAAATCTAGAAAAATAAAAATGTGTGTAAGCTTTATAAAACATTGCAACTATATAGTCAGCCGCAATTTTTCTTAACGGGTTTCTTTAACAGTGTTGTTTTGATTGACTATTGATTTTTAGGTAGATTTGATCTGTAAAAATTATGTAGAACAAATTAATTATAAAAAGATATATAAGTATATTATATAATTTTTTCCTTTTTTAGTAAGACTTATTTTTAATATATGTATCTTTTTATAACTATTTTGGTCAATTTTTGTTTAATAGATGTGGTTTATCTAAAAGCTTTTCTCTACCTACATGTAAGAACTAGAAACTGTGTGCTGACTTTAGGATGTTGGATGCGGAGATCAAATTAGGGGCATAATGTTAAGATAAACTTCTTGAGCAAATGTGGTTTCTGCTGAGAGTTAAAATTATCCCCAAAAGGAAATAGAAATTGTCATATCTATTTTAAGATATTATTTCTTTGGAAGCTTGAAATAGGATAAGGGATATGTTAACGTAGATCATAACACTGACTGAAATCAACGTCAACAAGGATTTTCATGCTTTGTAGTCTTTTATCAATCCTCTCAACCACCTCCCAATATAAAGGAATTATACTTCGACCAACATCCTCCGACTCTTGAATATTTACCTAATCTAGTCTTATATTTGATCTTAAAAATTCTTGGAAGATACCTCCTAAATTTACAGAAGACACAAGGATTAAAAATTATTTTTGATTTACCTTGATACGGTATCCATAAATACAACTATAATTCTGTAAAGCAGACTGAACTACCTCATAAGTCTGAGTTGAAACTTCAAAAAATAATACTGTATCGTCGGTATATATATCAAATGCGTAATTGCCTTTAAAATTCAACAAATTTTCAAACCATCCCATAATCTATATTGTATTAATTTTAGCCTGGTTTAGACATTCCTCATTTGGCAAATGGTCTTGGGTTGATAAGTTTCGTCAATCACAGACTAGGGTTCTTTTAGATGCAGTACGGCATGGTTTATTTTTTCTTTTGCAACAGGAACTAGAGTCGTCTCCTCAAGCTTTTCCATTTGTAAGTTTTATGCATACAGTATTTTATTATAACTTGTTACAATCATATGCTCAGTTATTATCAGCTTTGCAGTATCTTCGGGAGGATGTTGGAAGACTCAGTATGCAGTTTGCTTCTGTGTTCGAATTGTAAGGATTCCTCAGGAGTGGCAATTGTCTCTCGAACGACAATGTAAGTAAGAAATTAGAATGCTTACTACAGGATCTTATAATATATTTTTATAATTCGTTTTTCCTCCATGTATCAAACTATATATATGTGTGTATATATGTAATTGGTAATAATTGGAATTCATTACTGTACAGAGAGTAATTGTGAACATCGTATTTTGTCCGGGCATACTCTAAAAATAATAATAAAATAAAAATAAAAAAAAACAAAGGAGAAGAAACCTAAAAATAGAATTAAAAAAATAAAAATAAAAGAAAAAATAAAATAAAAGCCAATTAATCCAAAGTTAAAACAAAAAAAAATCAAAAAAGGGAGTAACAAAAGTTTAAAATAAATGAAATTAAAAAAAATAATAATAAAAATCAAAAGAGACTAAAAAAAGAGAGAGAAAGAAAGAAATGAATTAAAAAGAAAAAAGGTAAAATCCCAAATGAAAAAATAATATAAAACGTAAAAAAAAATAAAAATAAAAATACCAAAAAATAATAATAATTAAAAGAATAATAATTAAACAAAAATGAAAAAATAATATAAAACATAAAAAAATAAATAAATAAAAATACCAAAAAATAATAATAATTAAAAGAATAATAATTAAACCAAAATGAAAAAAAAGAAGCAAAAAATTTTAGTTATCAAAAAGTTTCATTAAAAAAAAAACCAAAATAATATATAAAAAAAAGAAGAAAACCTAAAACCAAAACAAAACAAAAAAGAGTAAAAAAGATCAAAGCTTAATTTAGGAAAGCCCAAACTAAACCAAACAAAAATAAATAAAAGGGAGCCAACCCAGAACCAGTCTAGAGATTGGACCAAAAGGAAAGGGCCCAACAAAAAATAGAAAAACAAAAAGAGAGAGTTCAATCCAAAATAAAACCAGAATTGGGCCGAAAAGGAAATGAGAAATGGGCCTGTCCCGTTTGGGTGTTGCACGCTGGGCCTCTGACTTCCCTAACCCGAATCCACTACCCGAATAATAGACCAGAAACCCAAGGAGGCAGAAAAGGGAACCCTAGACGCCTCTGGTCCCCCCTCTGCCCTGGCTCTCTCCCGCAGACATTTCGGATGGAGTTGTACGAGAGGTGAGTGCTGGCGCTGAAAATTGGTGGAGTAGAGAAATGCGAGAGGAACCTGTACGTGGAGCAGGCGCTGTGGTGCGCGAGCGAGAGTGAGGGCCACTCTCAGATTCGCTACAAATAAAGGAGGAAGCTCTGGATACAAAGGATGGAGAGAGGAGTCTTTGGGATGGGAGAGAGGCGCACAGAAAAGATAGGAGAAACACAGAAAAAGGAAAAAAAGGGAGGAACAGACGGAGAGAGGAGTCTTTGGGATGGGAGAGAGGCGCACAGAAAAGATAGGAGAAACATAGAAAAAGGAAAAAAAGGGAGGAACAGACGGAGAGAGGGGCTGAGTGTGAGGAAGGCTCGGTGAAGAAGGAGAACCAGAAAAGAGAGGAAGGAAAAAGAAATCGTGGGAGTGGGAAAGTGAGATCGAAGGAGAGAATCTGCAGAGGAGGCGCCGAAAAACTATGGAGAGGAGTTGCTGCGTTTTTCTCCCCTGGACTTCACGCTGAAGAACGCTGCGGCTACAGAGAAAAAGCACCGGAAAACTGGAGGGGAATACTGGGAGTTTGCGCCTAAGGAAGGAGGTGGGCTGCTTCATTCATTTTCCTTTTCGGACTGTAGTGCTAGAGAGACGCTGAAAGGAGAGGAGGACTGCTTCATTTCCCTCCTCTGACCTTCGTACAGCAAAAGACACAGAGACACAGAAAAATGGACAGACGCGTCAGGAAAAAATGGAGAGATTCACGAGGGCGACAAAGAGGCCATCGAAGCTGCATAGAGGTAAATCATGTATTACAATTTTCTCTGTCTTGACAAGAATGAATGTAGGCTTATAATTGGTTGCTGAGAATTTCTGATGTTAATGATTTGCTCAAATGGGTCTGTGCGTGACTAGGCCAGTGGCTGAAATTTCATAAACACCTCGCATTGTAATTTCTCACTGCTACATAAGAATGATTTGTTGTGTAGCTTGGATCTCTGGGTGTTAGTTATATATTTTGAGGGATGAAGCAAAGTTATGAGATTGTTTGTGCGTCCATCTCTTTCTGCTGTTGTTAATGTGATTTTCGATCTCTTTCATATTTGACTGTCATGACCAATGCATTTGGTATGATCTGATTCAACTTTAGATCAGCACAACGAGTGTAACGGATACTTGCTTGACACAGAATTCTATCTCTGATGTGAGAGCGGTTCCAAACTTCGCTGAATTTTTTTTGTTGACTGTTATGCATGTCGTTATTTGAAAGGGAACCTACTATAGTTTGTTTTATTAAATAGAGATAAATCTGATTCATGCATTTTGCTGCCTTATACATGTTATGCTTTGGCACACAATCACATCGGAATAGTGTTCTGCTTCTTGGCTGTTTATTGATCCAACTAATCTGGATGTAAATCCTGTTTTGAGTTTGTGAGTCTTTAGGAGTACAAAGGTATTTTGGAAGGCTACTGGGCAATGACATTAATTGGGTATTTGTTGGGGAATGAACATATGCATATTGCTGCTTCAAGAAATTTCTACTTCTGATAATTTGTTCCACCACAAACGAGTCCCTATATGATTGGGTTAGTGATTTTGAAATGTCAGGAAGTTTCCCTCGTTGAGATTTCCTGAAAAGGTTTGTTTAATTGGCCTACATAGTGTCCCGTATCCCAAATGCGTGTCTGTTTCTTCCTCTTGCTTTTTAGTATGAGGTTTTGTATCCCAATTGCCTTACTATAAGGACTACTGTGTCTGAGAGTTTGCTAATTTAAGGGTGCATAGAAATAAAGATTTGAGCTTTTATACTTATTAGATTGTCAAGGAATTAATCTGATTGTGTTTGTTTGACTAGAAACTGACACAATTTCTTTTCTTGGCTCATTGAAATTCTGGGGAGTACCCTATGAGGATGCAAATCACCTGGAGATACTGGGATAGGAGGACAACATCAAAGACGTGGGGGGAAGCATGGAGAAGCTGAAGGGTGAAAGTATATTCATGAAGACAAGTGGTTTTGTGTTTTATTTTTCTACTATATCTTTATTTTATTTTGTTTTATTTTTTCTTTGTACTTGAAATGTATATGAATGTGATGTTTAATTGGCCACACAAACACACACCATCACGAATTATCTCGTGCTTATACATGATTTTGTTTTATTTTTTTTATTTTACTTTACTTTCTTTTAGAATAGCCGCGTGGGATTTTATATCCTCTTAGGCTCATAATAATAGACCAAAAGGCCACGTGTGTCAATAAGTCTCCTTGATACCTTTTGGGTTTTGAATTTACATTTAGTGTTTTGGGTTTTAATGGCCCTCAGTGAATAATTCCTTAAAGAAAGTTTTTGTTTTTAATAAAAAGAATACACAAAAAAAAGGGTTCAAAAAGTTTTTTTTTTTTCACAAAAAATTAGATTTCAAACTTTTACCTTTTCCTTTCTTAAAAGGTTACTCTGCAAATGTTTGAAAAGCATCATTTTAAGGAGTCAAAGATTAGTTTTTTTTAGAGAATTGCCCCTTTGAAAAAAAATAGAATAAATAAATAAAAAGGAGAACAAAAGATAAGAAGAGAAAAGAGACAAAACTAAACAAAAAGTAGGGGAGAATTAAGCTTTTGAGGCTTAGGAGCTTTTTCTCAAAATTCTTTTATAAAAACAAATAAAACCTAGAAAAGAAAAAAAAAACAAAAGTGATAAGTAAGAACTAATTATTTTTTTTTTTAAACTTTAGAGTTTTTCTCTAACTTTCATTCAATAAAAGTTAAAAAAAATTAATACATGCTTTACAAAAGTTGAGAAAAAGGTGTTTCTCAAAACTAGCCAAAACATAATAATAATAAAGTAGAAATAAAAAAGAAGACGATAAAGGAAATGAGATTATTCTAGTTTTTACAAATTAAGATATACAAACCAATCTCAAACTGGTTTTTTTTATTATAAAACTCTAAAATGATTTTTACTTTCTTTTCTCTTCAAAAAAATGTATAACAATAAAAATAACCAAAAACACAAAAAAAAGAATAAAACGAAACAAAATACAAATAACGTATGAAAAATCAAAAAATATATATGAACAAAGCATAAACAAAATAATCAATAAAGAAAAGAGAAAGAATGGAAAAATGAATGAAAAGAAAAACAATAAAAAAAATGAAAAATGAAAACACAAAAAACAAAAATATGGAAACTCAAAAATAAAACAAAACCAAAACAAAAATTAAACAAAACAATAATAAAAAGAGAAACAAAAACAAAACAAAACAAAAAGGGTAATTAAAAAAGAAAAACAAATAAAAAAATGAAATGAAAATGATAGAAAAAACAAAATTGATAAGTAAAAGAAAAAAATTTGAAAATACAAGGAAAATTAAATTAAACATTTTTTAACAAATTAAAACACATTAACCAATTTCAAGACTTGTTTTACTTGTTAAAGGAAAAAGTAATTCTTATTCTCTTTGTGTTTTCAAAAATAAAAAATAAAAAAATAAAAAAATAAAAACAAAAAAACAAAAAACAAAACAAAACAAAACAAAACATAAAACAACAAAACATCAATCAAATCTCCAATCGAACTACGTGGACTTTGATCCCTCTAAAAGGTACGTAGGCCCTAAACTCTCATCTTAGGTCAAGTTCGCCCTTGTAAATAAAATATTTTTCTCTAAATTTCTTTTCTTTTCTTTTCATTTCAATTATTAAATTTCCTTGTGTTTTATTTTAACATTGATTCCCTTTTCTACTTTTTATTGCCTCCTATTTCTTTATTCCTATTTCGCATGTGATTTGTAGGGAGAGTTAAAATAGAATGTAGGCTATTTTATTGTTGCACAACTGACTTAGGGTAACCGTTCTTAGTAACGGATGTAGTAGGGTGCCTAACACCTTCCCCACTCACAATCGACTCCCGGACCCATTTTCTGATTCGCAGACTATTTTTCAAATAAAAAGATTTTCCAAAGTTTTACCTTTTAAAAATTAAAATTTTGGTGGCGACTCCTGAACCCTATTTATTATACTTATTTCAATTTAAATTTCGATTTTCGATTTCATTTGAAAATCGAATTTTTCGAGTTTCTTTGAAAAAAAAAGGAGTCACGCGGTCGCATTTTTCGGGTGTGACAGTAACAATTGAAGAGGATCCTTTGAAATTACTTCAACTCATGGTTATTAAAATTGTTCCAAATAGCGACGGGTTTTGCTATGACTTTTAACTAATTAGACAAATGAATTAGTGAATCAATTACATGTCTGATTTTGTTAACGTTTGAAACGGATTATTCAAAAAATTGATTAAAAAACTAGCTAAACCAATTAACAATCGGTTAAAATCAAATGAGCCAACATATTAGTCAGTTTTTTAAGGAAAAAAAAAAAACTTAAATTAGAGGTGGGCCTTCTCAACCCGCTAAAAAAGAAAGTTGGAGCATGAGCTCTCTTAGCCCATTCCACGAAATTCGCCTGAGGGATGACACAAGCGACACAATGGATTTCTATGTATAAACTATAAAGTTTCTCCTTAGCTTCTCTTTAAACGCAATTTGATATGAAACTTTTGTGTGTGCGACTTTGGTGCTTTCTTCTGTGCTGGCTGATGTGTGTGGGATGTGGCTCTGGCTGTGCGTGGGAGGAAGAGGAAGAACGTGGATGTGGCCATGCGTGGGAGAAAGAGGAAGAAGCTATTGTGCATGGGAAGTTGTGGCTTGGTTATGGATATGCGTGAAGAAGAAGAAAAAGAAGTGGCAAAGTTATGTGTGAAGAAGAAGAGGAGTCAAGAGTCCGGTGATTTTCACTTTATGAAATCAATTTCAAAAATTGCCTAGACTAGACTATAACAAAATTAATGCCAACCCATATGCACCTTTGACTCTTTATTTATTTCTCTTTTTTTTTTCAATTAACTTCAATATTTGATTACATTCTTATGATATTTTTAGATATAGAGGTGTGTAAAATTATATTTTTGATTTGTCTAAAATTATTTTTTAAGAAAAAGAAGTATATATTTTTAATATATTTAAAATTATAGTTTTATATTAGACTTATATATATATATATATACATATATATATATATATAATTATTACTTGTTTTACTATGGTTCAACAATAGTTAAGTTATTAAATTATAAATAAATATTTTTATTAGTTTAATAACCAATTCAATTTTAAGAACATTATTTTAACTATAAATAAAAAGATAAAAAGAGATAGAGATGTGGGATTTACTTGTGTGGGATCCACAGGGGCCATAGGGGCATAGGTGAGCCTCACTTTTTTTTTTTTCCTTCTTACTTTAACTAAAGTGAATTCCAAATGGTCTAATTTGAGTAATTATAAACCTATAAAAAAAAGTAAATAACTAATAAAAGTGGGGGGCTATTAACCATACAAGAAGCATAGGAAAAAACAAATAAAAGCATGCTACACCATGTGTATGCAAAGTAGGCAAAAGCAAAAAGAGGGAAGGTTTACTTGAAGTAGTCAAGTAGGTAGGTAATGCAAAGTTGCTAAGGAGTAATACTTTGAAAAAAAAAACTCATTTTTGAATGGTTGCTAATATGTTGGAAGCCAACCAAGGGAAACTATTAGAAGGCAAATTTATGTTTACATGCTCAGGAGTTGAAGGAGAGTAAGGGTTAGAAGAGGATGGTGGTTGTAAGCAAAAAGTTAGAGAGAGAAATTTCCCTAAAAATAAATTAAAGGTGCCAAAAAGTCCAAAAGAAGGATTCTAAAGAGAAAGAAGAGCATAGCAAAGAGGTAGTGTCATGACTTAAATCTTTAACCATGACTAACATATAGACTAAGTCAACTTAACCTAACTTAATAAGACTAAAAAACATGCCCATTAACAAAAATAAAGACTAAGACAAGTTAAAGTTTTTATCACAAAATAAAAAGTACTAATATTATTCCATAATCAAAACTATTTAGGAGTTACGAAATATCTAGCAACACCTTTCTTAAAAAATAAATGTTTTTTAATTTGAACAATTAACCTTAACTTAGTATTCAACAATTTCTCAAAATAAAACAAAAAGAAATAAAAAGCAACATAAAAGTAAGCAACATAAAATGCTTATGGCCTTTTAAAGGCCTACTCGACATTCCAACACTATATTATCTAATTCAACACTTAGTAGTCACAACATCATAAAATCCTATACCATCATTATCTAGTAAGAAATTTATCTAACATGTCTAGAAAGGTACGTCAATCCCAAAATGCTTTACTTGACTACCAACTAATTTAAGAAAAATGTAAAATTAAAGAATGAATCTACTAATTTAGTAAATACATAAATAACAAAATATATAAAAAAAAACTAGGTGTATATATAATTTTTTCACAATCAAGTAATATATACAATAAAATTAGATATTAGCTCATAGATATTCAATTGTTAAACACATTCACCAACTACAGAAAATATAAATTTTAAAGATAAAAAATAAAAACCTCATTTGATGAATATTATGTGAGAGGACATATCATATTATTATTATTATTTTTTGATGCCAAGAGCATATCATATTATTATTCACAATGTTAATGTACTATACTTATTTTACATCTTATTTCATATTTTAGTGTTATTACACTTTATTTTTCAATTTTATAATGTCACCTACTATTTATCACATCCCACAATGCTTTTATGCTTTTTGTCACAATTTAATTTAGCTCGGTACATTCAAGCCATTAATCTTACTAACGATTTTGAGATTCACACTATATCTCAGCCATTATTTTTCAAATAATGTAAACAAATATTACATCATAAACAACAATGAAATAAAAAAATAAAGATAATTCAAATATATATGTATATATATTTCAATTATCAGTCAATTAGAAAGAAATCAATTTTTAAAAAAATTTATAAAAAATTAAAACAAAAAAAAATTTATAAAATAAATAAAAGAGAAAATTTAAATAAAAATTTATGGTAAAAAAGAAAGAGAATAACATATAAGAGGTCTTACCACCATTTACTTATTTGCATATATATATATATATATAACATTGCTATTCTCATATCACATATACATGAATTTTGCCATTTTTTACAAATATTTTGCAATTAAATATTTTCAAAGGTCTATAATTTGTTTCTCCATAGTGTAGTAAAATTAAAATTATTAAAACAATATTTGAGCCAAGAAAATATAAATTAAGATGAAAATAAAATAGTTACAATAAAAAAGGATCAATAGTAGATGTCGCTGTTGCTAGTTCAAGATATAATTTCATTTAACGGGGTAGCTTTAGTGATATCTAAAATTACACTAAATATAAAATTAATAATTAACTATCTAATTAATACCTTATACTATTAATTTAACTAAACAAAAATTATAATATTTAAAGTCCCAAATTTTTTTATCCAGATTTTTCAAATCAGACTCCTATAATTTAAATTGGACATGAAATGAAAAATTGAAGCTTATTGTATGAATTTTTCTCTCGAAGGTTCACCAATGAAAAACCCCCAACTTTGAAGCTCACTCACAGCCAATCTTGAGAGAGGAACAAGATCGAAATTTCAGATTTCTAATGGAACTAAGAGGCAATGAAATTAGGAGAAAAATGATACGAGGAAACCATCAAATTGAAAGGAAAAGAAAAGAGGTGAAAATCACCATCCACGGCTCCCTCCTCACGGCGTTTTACGGCAAGGCAGTGACAGAACCTCATACCAAACATTTTCTGTAACAGTATATCAGATACATGTAAAGCTAACGTAATGGATATGCAGCAACAATATGATATCCAAACAGTAAAAAGAGAAGAGGAAGCTACATACCTCCAGCCATTGCACTTGGTTTTCCGGGTTGTCGTCCTGTGGGTGCTTCCAAGTTTTTAGTTTCTCGTTATAGTACTAAACTAGAGTGCTCGTTCCCATCAAAGAGACCAAGAAACGAGGTGGATGAAATATTCCATTATTCCATTCTGAATGATCCCTTGTACCCTTTAAACATTGGATCATTTCTATATTCGTGACAGCATATAAATATTGGTTTGCTATCAGCGTTATAAAAAATGGCTTACAATACATATATCCATACAAAATAATATTGCACGAACCGCCTTTATATGCGTAAAAAATAATGACTCAATTCAAAGTTTACCAATCAAAATGAAGAAGGGCATTTGCTTAGAAGAATGAGTTTTGTATATGAGTCACTAATTTTCATTTATATCTCAAATGAATGGGATGGCTTGTTTAGTTTTTCATCAAATATACATTTAAGAACTTTTCGGACCCTGCACATATCAAGTCTGCACATTTTTAAGATGTGATTTGGATCATCTAAATAAAATTTGGACGATTTAGATTTCATATTCTTTATTTTTTGTTTTCTTATTTAAATAATCATTTTTATAACAATTTATAGTCAAGAAATTATTTTTATTTTATATTTTGTATATTGTCAAATAAAAAAATATCAAAATTTTAAAAAAGCTAAAAATAGATGTACAAAAAGATATGCAAGGGATCAATTCTTGGCAACCATAAAGTTTTATTATCTCAAAGATAAAATTAGTAGTTAGTTACCCTTGTCACCTAAAAAAAAATGATTTCATTGTCACTTTAAACCAAAAAAACAAAAATATTTTTCTTTAAAATGAAAGAAATAAAAACTTATCTTTGTCTGGAGTTGACAAAATAAATGTGTAAATTTTGTTTTATTATACCCCTTGTTACCCTTAACAATCGCATAAGTGAATAGAAGAAGGATTAACAAACACCAAAGTATTCATAATCTATCCCACAACGAAGGGGGGGATTTCCCTATCTTGCAGGCCAATCTGTAGAACAACTAAGAAGATTCGATCACCTTCCATCATGTATGCGATTGTGTGAGACAAAGCATGGAACGGCTGCGACTTCTGGTAGACCGAAGGGAATTCCTTGAAGTTTATTTTCTCTCTTTGACTTCTCTCTTAATTTAGCGGTGGCTGTACTTTCTGTCTGAGAGTGATGCCTTCGTATCTGGGTGGTGGTTGAGGATGTGATGTTAAAGTCGATCCAGAGAAAAAAGCAAGGATGAAAGTCTCACTTCTTTTCCCAGGCTGTCAGAATGACTTTGATAAATTTGTAACAAACTCCTTCTCTGTGTGTATCGGCTCTCATGTTTTAATCTCCTAAGAAGTATTGCAAGCAGTAGCAATTTTCTTTTGGGGATGCAACAATGATTGAACAAATTCAATTTTCTAGCTGGCATAAGCTTTGTAATCCAATTTCTAAGCAAGATTTGGGTTTTAGAGAAACAAGAAGCATTATGACAAAGCTAGTTTGGAGATCGGTTAATTTGATAGATATATTCCTCCTTTGCGAATATTATGGCTCCCAAAGATGGCAATTCTAAAATGGTTAACATTCACTCCAACATGGCTTGGATGTGAGATGAGTGGGAATTTCCAGATCTAGTAATCTCATTTCTTCTAATCAGTAGGTGCAAGGAATTGTCCTGTGCAAATTTCTACTGTGGAGGATTTATTGCTGCACGATTGAGGTAAATGGAATACTTCTATCTTAAATAAGTTATAAGATAATGATACAATAGATAGGATCTGTGGAATTCGTATTTCCATGACCCACGAGCCAAACAAGTTAATTTGGAGCAAAAGCCAAAATGGTCAATTTTCAATGAAGAAGGGACGTGAAAACTGTTATGTCTGAAAATTTTCAAGAGTGGAAGCACTTGTGAAAGTTAAAGCTTCCTTTAAAACCTTATTTGGTACACAAAATGAATTTTGACGGAAAAGATGATGAGAAAAGAAATAAGAATTAAAGGGAATCGTGAGGCCCAAATCATGTTTAGTGTGGGCTAAAAAGGAAAGGGAATCACAAGTCTCTTTTATCTTTGGGTTGATAAAAAGAATGTAAGAATGGAAAGGGATGAATGTTAAATGACTAAAATATCCCTTGTAAAAAGAATTAATAAAATAACATTTTTAACTTTGTTTTTTGAGGGAAAAAGAAACTTAAATCTGGTTTTGATAATAGATGAAGCGGTTTCCTCCTTTGAAGGGTTTGGCATCTAGACATCTCTTGTAACACCTGATTCAACAAATAAGCTAAATTCAATAGATTTAACTAATAAGACAAAAATAAACAGTTACTCAAGTTTACTTATCATGTGATCATAAGAAAAGTGAAAAAAATCTAACGGCTCGTTTGGTACGTAGAAAGTTAGGTATAGAAATAGAAATGAAAAGTAAAAAGGTGATTTTAGAGATAGAAAATGACTTTAATACCCCTACTTTTAATAATTGAGAAATGATTAAGTAATGATTGATAGATAGTATTAAATAATAATTGAATAATGATTAGAAAGGTAAAATTGTAATTTTCTCTAATTTTCACTTTACCTTTCACTTTCCCTGGGCATACCAAATGGGCCGTAAGCCTTTTTGAGGTATATACAAAGAATGAAATTAACTTAATCTATTTACTTACGAGGGCCAAGTTTTAGTTAACTATTTTTGAGTTATAGTTGAGTAAAACTTACTTTAAATTCTCTACGAGGTTCTCAAAACAAGCAAATTATTCTTCATCTTTCAAATATCACCTAAGATCCCTAATACCTTCTTTAATAGCCTTTGGAAAGCTTAAAATTTTACCTAAAAAAAGGGTGGTTAATCTTACAACAATCAATTGATTGGTTGGGAGCACTCGATTAACTACTTACTAATAGGCAATTGACTAGTTGCTTACAGAATCAATGACTCATTTAACATAACACCTTGTCGACTGCTTGCTAGTGGGTAGTTGATCAGTTACTTATAAAATCAACAACATCAATAAGATGACCCTGCCAGTTGATTGGTTTTTGACACCGGGTTGATTGGTTTGCTCACATAATGCAACTCATGCATTTTGGAACATAACCAATGAACTATCTGTTACAGTTGATCGATTGATTGCATCAGATTCAACAACTAAACACTGCAAAAAGGGTAAGCTACTTAGCTCTTTATAGCAACAACCTTCCAAATACAATTTAAGTGGCTAAAATTTATCATGACTAATATAACCAAGGATTAAATCTTTTTATATCTAAATTTGATCCTATAACTTCTCAAATAATCTAGTCCAACTCAAAAGCTACAATTATCATTCATTTCTAATTCACAACTAAAATCTCAACAATATAATTAGAAGTATTCATACACAACCATAAGCTATAATTCTATGATAACCATACCTACAATTAAGAGAGCAAGAAGATTGTATAACTACAAGTGGCTTTACCTTCCATTTCATGAATGAGCCATTTACACAAAAGAATTAAAAGCACACTTGGTAGGATATCAATTCCAATTATACAAGGCATAAAAGATCATACACTTGGCAAGACATGATACATTATGGTATGCTACACAAAAGTAGACTTATACATAAATTCCATTATCTACAATCATCCATTTATAAAAGGAGAGGTACCAAAATCTAAGCAAAGACTAGAACATTAATACTGTTAACACTCTATTTTGCTTTCCCTTACCACTAGAGGATCTTTCACTTGAAAAGTTAGTTCGCAACTGAGGGGAGATATAAAATTTCACTAAGCAAAGTAAAATTTCAATCATACAACATAGAATAACTAACTATGATGCTTTACATAAAATAATAATAAAAGAGCACTACATGCACAAAGCAAAAGAGTAAAGTTTAATTTCATATTAATAACCACAACCACATATCCATGTATTTTGTTATTAGCCAATAACTCAAGAAGAGGCACGGTCACAACATTTTCTTGGATAAAATCAATCACAGCTTAGTACACAATTATGCCAAATATACATTAATAGGAGCATGGTCACAACTCCATCTATTGGAACATGGTCACGGTCCATGGTAGTCAATAAAATAAACAACCAAACTTCATCATTAATATTATATAACCACATGTACAAGTAATTCGTAGGATATTACTATAAAAATGAATGGAATTAAACTTTAGTTACCTCTCAAAGATGCCATCTGCTTCCTATGCAAATAATGACACACTCCAAGTGACAATCCAAACCTAAAGCATTCATACACAATTAACTACACCTAATTAATACAAGAAAATCTTCATTTTTAATAGATTATAGCATACAAAGTCAAGTGATTTGTCTTACTATGCTTTATAAGGCCTCAAACACTAAGTTTTGAAAATGGGTCTTCCTATTTTCACATGTACACAAATCCCAAACACTAAACTCAACTTCAAAAAGAGATTTGAGGGAAAACAACCATAAATGAAGGGGAAATTCATAACCATGCATTGGTTTAACTTTTCTTTCCCTTCCTTTCCACCCTAAAGCACTTTAAAATCCCAAAATCTCAAACTTTACAATTCTACAAATGGCAATCAATTCACAAATTATTTGGATCAAAATGAAGAGAAAGATGAGTAAAAGAAGTTTCTTTGAAGTTACTCAAGCCAAATTTTCCCCTCTCCCTTTAAAAGCTTGCAAACTCCATGAAAACTCTACCTCTCTCTCTCTCTCTCTCTCACACACACACACACACACATATTTCTACTTTTCCTCTATTGTGCGTGCATGAAAATTTTGGAGGTGGAAGAAAATGAAATGCTTTAAGTGTTTAAAGTTTAAGCTACATTTTGGGTTGGTCCAACAAGAGGGCTTCAATGTTTAATCTGAGTTGGACCATAAGTATAGGGTTTTATACTCAAAATTTTAAAGAATTACAAAGCTTTAAACTAAATTTATTCCTAATTTAATTTAATTTCACTTTTTAAGGTAAATAAGACAGAAAGTCTCAAATGCTTGGGCTAGTATCATTTTGTTTCTTGTCATTGTGGCTAATGATTTTATTCTTGCTTTCTTTGGCATTTATTAACCCTTATTATAGTTGCCATTAATGTTAGAGAAGATAGCTAACCCGCCAAATCAAGATTCATAGCCAAGCTTGCTCGAACTTAAGGAATAGCGCTACAGGAAAGTAATTGTAGTAATCTGTATCTATAAGAAGATGCCCACACGTTACAACGGCCTGCAAAAGAGGAGAATCTGATTGGAAATTGTAAAGGATGCATATGGAAGGGAATGGTCAAGTCTCACAAATTATCTTTTATATGAAGCTTTGATAATTATTAAGGGTGGTAATATGGTACTTGTCTCCCTTGATGTTGTCCACTTTCCTTCACTTCATCAAAGGGGAGATGCTTTCTCCATCTGTTGGAAATGCTAACACCTTAGGAAACACCATGTACCAAACACATGAAAGCTGCTTTCCTCTCCTTTTCTATTTTTGTCTATCACGTCACCCATGTACCAAACATGCCTTAAAGGTGTTAATGTTTCTTTCAAAAACGTTAACAAATTGTTTACCTACCACCAAGATTTTAGTTGATCATCATCTAAATGTAGATTGGATCTGTCTAATGTGTTTCACAACAAAATCGTAGATCATTTATTCATTCAACAACATGAAGTGCAATCTTATCTGATGCAACTTATTCAAGAATGTTCTAGATATATTGGTATTAGGTGGGTTGATATCTTTTACCTTTTGCATAAAATTAAAAGAAAAAAAGACAAATTAGATATCAATCCCAAACTTATGCCTGGAATATTACATCAATTGTATCAATTTTTCAACTGAAGGATGTTACTTTTAATTATGTCAACTTCTTTCTAATTTTAACATTTATCATCTTTGACCGTTTACCATTCTTTTAATATAGTATTTATGTAATGCATATGATAATATGCTTTTTTAATATTCTTTGTACTATCAAGTCTTAGAAAATAAATTACATTAATTTTTTTAATTTGTTAAATTACATCTAATACTCCTTTTGTATTAAATATTACATTTGGTTTATTGATATTTGAGATATACAATAAAGGTAACTAAATTAATATTAAGCTCTAATATTAACTTTACCTTGTTATTGCAAAGCAATATATAAATAACCAAGCATTGTATAAACGGAAGCACACCTAGGGTTTTTTTAATATATACATACATACATATATATATATATATATATATACATATATATATTAGCAATTACTAACTGATTTTCGACTATTTGATTTTATTTATTTTATTTTTTCAATTTTTAACTTAATTTGCAAATGACTTTCAAAAGGAAAACTACAATCCATAAAAAGTTGGCCTTCATAGTATTAAAGTGATACTTTACAGTATTTTTCAATCGCTAATAAAAAATTTTAGTTAAAGAATAAGATTGCCAATTGAAATTTAGTCGACTTGGTCATGAAGGCCAATTGCATTTTAGTTAACAAATATGGCCGATTGATGTATGATGCATTGCATTAATGCAATGCAATAATTTTAAAAAAATTAATGTATTAAATTAATATATTGATAAATTAATGCATTTAATTAAAAAATAATGTATTTAAAAATAACAAATTTAATTTAAAATATTGTATTTAAAAAAATGCAATGCACAATTGGCCTTTACGGGGCCGACTGCATTTCCATTGACCAATTCATGGTTGATAACCTTAAATTCAATTTTTTTTAAAACTCAAATTTTAACCCTACCAAGTATCTTGCTAAATTTTTCTTTTATATCTCATTCTAAATCATTTTGATTTTGATTTTAGAACTCTTTCTTTTGTCTCTTCTCCATTTGAATTTATCTTCTTTTGCGCTTTATCTTCTTCTTTTTCTCCTCTCTTTAGACTTTTTATTCTTTTCCTTTTGGATTTCTAATAATATTTATTTTTTTTGTTTAATGTTTATCAAATTCCCTCATTTCATTTTGTTAAATTTTCTTCTTCTAATGTTTATATATTTTCTCTATTTATTAATTCCAAATAGTTGCAATTGCAATTTTAATTCATTCTAAGTAAAGATTTATTTGAGTATTCGAGTTTGTAGTATTTGCCATAAATTTTTTATAAACTAATTATTTTTATATTACAAATCTATAAAAAAAAGATAGCTAGATGACGAAAAGAAGAATACAACTAAATGATTAAGAGAAAAACGCTAAAGGCAAAAAATAATAAGAATAAAAAAATTCAAATATGACTAATTAAATTATAATTAATTAAAAATAGAAAAGTAAAATATAAATGAAATTAAAAAATCAATTGAGCATTCAAAAAGTTGGTCATTATTTTTTTTTTTAAAAAAAGAAAGCTGCCACATGCAATGCCGAAAAAAAAAAGGTAGCCACAATGCGAGGAGCACTGTTCAAACATTGTTTTGCTATTGATTTTCAGACAATACCACTTATTGACTAGCAAAAGGCCTACAAATGAGGCTACTGATTTTTAGGTTGGAAATACATTATTTTCAACCAAATTTTCACTTTTATTGATTGAAACTATAGTCTTAATTATTATTTTTGCTGCAGTGGTGGGTGGGTGTGTGTTTGTGTGTGTATATATATATATATATGAGGAAAAGAGTTACAACATTAAATAATAACATGAATATTGGCTAAGAAAATTAAAAGGTAAAGAATAATAAGGTTAAACTAGTAATTTAATAGATTAATTTTATTTATTATTTTAAAATGTTCCCTTTTAAGTTTGAAATATTTTAAAATAACCTCTTAATTTTTAAATGTATCACATGAAAATTTTTTATAAATAAATTCCGTTAAATACTTTAGCATCTATTTATTTTTATGTTAATGTGAGGGTCATGTGTTTTTCCCGACAATTTAAATAAAGATGTGGTACTAAAAAGGTCAGTCAGATTGGCACTGTCATCTACGGTCTTCCTTCCTCGGGCGTTTGGTGGAGCTGTGCTGCACGGAGGCTTTTCTTCTCTCAGTTCAAGGCTTAGTCGTTCGTGATGACAGGAATGTGTTTGAAGACGGCGAACGACGACCTACGGTGGCTTCTGGGGAGCGACGGACTCTTTGAACGAACTGACTCAAAGGGTGGAGTATTAAAGGTGGAAGATGACGAACGTCATGAGGTTGAGTTGTATCTGAGATTCCACCCCGTGTTGACGGCACCGACCATGATGAGCAACATCAAGAGCTTGAGGAGTCTGATCGGCCTCACATTCAAGTTGATAATGAGAGGCTCATTCCTAGTGTGTCAAAAGACGGGCTAAACCCAGTTACTGAGGTAGAACTAAGCAAAAGGGGTCCCAAGAAGAGAAAACAAAGGATGAGCATCAGAGGAGCATACTGCAACTGAAGGAGAAGTTAAGGTTAAAGAAAAGGAAGAAGAAGTTGGAATTACATAACAACATGAGAGTGAGAACAACAATGAGGAAAAGGCATTAGAAGAGAAGGAAGGAGATGAGAGAGGAAAAGGTGAAGATATGATTGATGATGATAAACTTGTATTGTAGAAGGAAAGTCGAAGAGGCCAAGACAGAGTCAACATTGTCAAAACAAGAAGTAGGGAAGGAGCCTTAGCCTCTTAGGCATATAACGATGTCATCGAGGAGACAGCAAAGCAAGTTGCTTGAGACGAGAAAGAATAAGGTGAGGGCATTGGCTGGGGCATTTTAATTAAACTGTCATTGACTACCAAATCTTATCCAAATGAAGCAAGCCTCATATTTGACGTGAGAGTACTTCACCGGCACAGATTATACATACGTCTGAGTACAGAAAATGAATATAGATGGGTATACATAGAAGAGATTTTTAGATGGGAAACTTTCTAAAACGGAATGGAAGGACGTTACCTTCAAACCTTGTTAAATATTCCAGGCTAGTTGATTTGTTTATTGATTTTCATGTACCATTGTAACGTTACCTTTTTCTTATATATATATATATATAATTGTATTTTGTATTTATTCAAATTAATACAAATAGTAGGAAATTAGATACCCTGATCACATAAAAACTATTGCCATTAATCACTGAACAATTACCTAATTTGAATACAATCATTCATTAAGAATGAACAAGTTGACTAAGTCGGTAATCAACCCACATTACCAAAAAAATATCATTTTTGTGACGATAACTTAATAATGATTATAGTAATCATTGTTAAGCCACGTCCTAATGATGATTAATATAACAATCGTTAGGATATGTGTTCTAGTGAAGGTTTGGCATGAGCCATTGTTAAGCCATATCCTAACAACAGTTTACATTAAATCATGTTAACAATAGGTAAAAAAAAAATCGTCCTTAAGGTTTATTAACCATTGTTAGGACGGGTCCTAATGAAGGTTTAACATGAACTGTTGTTAAGCCACGTCTTAATAACAGCTTACATTAAACCATCCCAACGACAGTTGAAACAATCGTCTTTAAGGTTTAGGACATTCTTTAGAGTCCTAATCCCCTTCTAGCTTGCATGCAATACTTCTCTTCCCTTAGATCTCGATCGCTGCTAGCCTTCCCTCCTGTCCCTTCCTTCTTCGCATCGCAAGGCAAGTCTTCATTCTATCGCATATAGCTTAGTATATACCATATTTTCCCACCTTTTATTAATTAAAAATGAAAGACATACATTCTGCAAGCAATTGAGCTCAGCTCTCTCCGTCGTACATCTAGTTTAACCGAAAACCAAAGAAGATATTCCTGTAATGACGCTAGAGAGCAACTTTGCATTACTTGGTACTTTTAATTACTTATGTCGGTCATTAGCACAAGTCTTCTCTCTTTAGTCCCCACCTTGTTGTGTACTCTTAACAGTTTCCTAACCCAACTATTTTATTAAAAAACATTGGCATTGGACGGTAGGCTCGGATCGTGAACACCTCACTTGGCCACTATAAAAGTCAGCATCATAGCCATATGTCAAAAGAATGATCTTGTATAGATTGTTAACGGACTTACTAATCAGCTGCTCCATTAGCAATCTGTTTCACATTTTAAGAAAATAGTATAAGATTAAAAGATAATCTCATATGAATAATCAATACATATAATTAAAGACCAGATTACAAAACTCGATATATCACTGATACAATAGAATTAGGTAATAATCTAGAGTAGCATACAATCTATCTAAATTAAGTGGAAACAAATAGAATAAATACCTCCTCCCATACTTATTGATTTTTGAAGTAGAAGACGCAATACTCTTACTCAATTTGCAATGTCTACAATCTTGAAAATTTTTAGAAGGGAAGAGAACAGGAAAATATTAGCCAGAGAAGCTTCCTAGTACGTTAGAAGTCTTAATGATTATTTCTCTATTGTATGACTACTCTTGTTAGGAAATTTCAGTCCTTATTCAAAACTAATCATTTTGCCATCAAAAGAAGTCAATTTGTTTAACCTGTGTTACAACTAAATATCCTATTAACCCATTAATAGCATATCTAGCCAAAACCAACTTTATAAAAGTGAGGACCACTAGTCAAGACATTTTGAATTTTAAAATTCAAAATATATTATGGAATATTTTAATTTGACTTTAATAATATTCCAAATACATTAATTCAATACAAAAATATTATAACATTTTCCTACTTGATCCGAATATGATTAGCTAAATAACATTTTCATGAGTTGATTAAATACATAATATAAAAATCATAGCGATAAGTCATTTAATTAATAATTATTACCTTCCATGCATTACTTATAACATGTCTTTAGCTTTATTGGATATTAAACTTTCATGAATAAATTTTAAATGCTTATTAGGATTCTAACTTATATGTTTGTTAATCTCTTGCCAAAATTGTATATGAATATAGGTAGAGATAAGAAATCAAAATTGAAATTTTCATTTCTTTACATACCTTAATTGGACTAAATATGGTCTAAACTTTATTCGAGGCACATGATTATTAAACTTTTTTAAATATATCTTTTTCGTTAAAAGATTAACTATCATTTCTTTCATTCAAATGTCCTCTATAATTACCTAATTAGCTATAACCTACTTTTTCTAGGCTAAATACTTGATGTCAATATATTTTGACTTCCACTTTTGTTATTTATCACATTGCACTCTGATGGGCCTAAAGACTAAATCTACAATTTTAAATCTAGCAATGAAATTTCTCAGCCATATAACATGTGAACTTGCCTCAAAACATGAAACAAAATTAGCTTCTATAGTAGAAGTAGCTAGCAAGGATTGTTTAGCATTTCTTCAAGAAATAGCTCCTTCAACCACCAAAAAAATGTATTTAGATATTGATTTCTTTGAGTCAATGCATTTTACCAAATCTAAGTCTAAATAACTAACAACTTCCAAATTATCGGTCTTCTTTTAAATAAGCATATAACCTTTAGTATCTTAAAGGTATTTCATGACTTTCTTTGTAGTTTTCTAATGATCAATCCATGGATTACTCTTGTATCTTCTTAACATGTTTACAGTAAAAGCTATATTAGGCTTTGTACATACATTAGGCTTCCTATTATTGAAGCATAAGGAACATTCTCTATTTCTGTTTTTTTCAACTCATTATTAGGACATTGAAATAAGATAAATTTGTCCCATTTCACTATAGATGACACTAGGTAAACAATCTTTCATTCTAAATCATTTAAAAGTTTATTTATATAAATCTTTGTGATAGTTTCAAGATACCTTGAGAGTTATCTTTATAGATCATAATGTCAATGACATAGGATGCCTTATCTATATTTTTTATTTTTAAAATTATTAAACAAAATTTGTTTTATCTCATACAGCAACCCTAAGTCATTTAAGACAAGCAAAATATTATCCACATATAAGATTAATAAATAATTTTACTCTCTCTAACCTTGTGGTATATATATTGATCCATGATATTTTTAATAAAACTAAAAAATATGATTACATTATGGAATTTGAGATATCACTGTAGGGAGGCCTACTTAAAACCAGAAATTGATTTTTTCAACTTGCATTATAAATTCTCACTAATGGTTGAAATAAACCCCTCAACCTATTTTATATATACCTCTTTCTCAAGGTCACAATTGAATAAGGCAATCTTAATATTCATTTAGTGTAATTCTAGATCAAAATAAGCTATTAATACCATGATGATATGAAAAGAATCTTTCTTGGATATAAGAGAAAAAGTCTTTATATAGTCAATTTCTTTCTTTTGGGTATAACTCTTATCAAACAACCTTATCTTGTAGCACTCAATGTTGTCTAGTACAATCTTTTTTTAAAAATTATTTTAAAGATCTATTTGTGACCAATTGCTTTGGTCCCACTAGGCAACTTTACAAGGTCCTAAATATTGTTGTTTGTTATAGTTTTCTTTTTATCAACCATGACATCATATCACAATTTAGAATTCTTACCATTCAATGTTTGAGAAATTGTTATAGGTCATTCTTAACACTTATGTTATAGTCAAATTTAGTAAGGTACAACAAGTAATCATTAGGTACTATTGACTTTATAGTCCTAGTTGATTTTCTTCATTCAACTTGTTGAGATTATTTAATGGGAGTATCTTCTACCATTAGTTAAGGTGCCTCTTCGTCATTATAAGGTGCCTTATTTAGAGTGGTAAGATCTTCAAAATGAAGACGCTATTGATTACTTGCATGATCAATTTAGATTTTAGGAATCTCATTATGTTTTACATTCACCTTAGTAGGATGGCTCTATGTAAAATTAATATTCCACCATAACTAGTGGAGGTAGTTTATTATATGTGATCATCCTTAATGATTGGGTTATGTGGTTGATCACTCCTATTAATTATGTCATTCTTAAGAAATTCGATATTTTTAAATTCAACAAATCTCATTGAATGTGAAGGACTGTACCTTTTAGATTTTTTTTGCATAACTTACAAAATATATAGTGATAATCCTTTGGTCTAACAGATGTATGATTCAAGCTGAGTTTTTAACTTTTCCAAATTTTAGAGAGTGTTCTAAACATTACATTTGTTAAAACTCTATTGAAAATATACACAGCTATTTTAAGTGCATCACTCCATAAAGAAACAAGAAGCTTAGAGTTGCTAAGCATACTTTTTACCATATCCAATAGTGTTATATTTCTTCTTTTAGCAACACTGTTCATATCAAATGAGCCAAGCATGGTGTATTATGCTACAATACCATACTCTTAAAGAAAATCAACAAATGAACTGAGTACTTATCCATTGCTAATGTATCTACCATAATATTTTCCTCCTTTATCTGATATCACAATCTTAATCTATTTTTTTTAATTTGTTTCTCTACTTCTACTTTATACTCTTTAAAGGTATGTAGTGCCTCACTTTTATTATAAAGTAAGTAGATGCACACGTATTATGAGAAATCATTAATAAAAGAGATAAATTATTTTTGACCATTTGAATATAAATTAAAACAACATATATTAGTATGTATAATCTTTAATAAATTCAAACCCCTATTAGTTCCTTTATATGACTTGTTGGTTTACTTGCCTTTAATATAGTCAATACGTGAGCCAACATTTGTAAAGTTTAAGGGCACTTACTAACATTTTGATCTTCACTATTGAGATATGTCTCAATCTCCTATGACATAGGCTGACAGGGTTCTCATTCATGATATATCTTATAACTCCAAAATTATAATGCATAGTAATATAAGAACTAGGTATATCAATGATAGTATAAAGCTTAAATAGACCAGTATATAAAGAAATTCTCCCAATAAAATTAAGTTCTTTAATAAACTAAAAATTATTCCAAATTAAAGGAATCAATTTAGAAATTGAAATCAAATTCTTAGAGAAACTAAGAACATAAAATGTCTATTCAAAGTTGATTACAATGCTGTAAGATAAAATAGTTTGATAAATTCACATGGCCTCCACATTTGAGCTTACTCCATTGCTAAGAAACACTTTATACTTATTGGGATGTGCATTCCTTATATAAGAAATCTCTGTATAGTATTTGAAATATGGACTGTTGATCCAATATCAATCCATAATGCATTATGACAAACATTAATTAAATGAGATCTAAAACATATATTAGATACAGGTATAGCTTTCTTAGTAAACCAGGCCTTTCCCTTTTGGTACTCTTTCAGAACATGTCATTTTTTTCATAGAAGAAGCATCTTGCACATCCTTGTTCATCACTTGAATAAGAGGTATGTGTTTCTTATTGCCATTTTCTTTATGGCCCTTATCCTTAAAGCCATTAGAACTAGTTGAATGAGCCTCACAAGAAACACCTTTTCCATCCTTTACCAACACAAATTATTCTTGTACATACATGGACATAGTTCATCAACTATCCATTTCTCTTCATGTGTATAGTAGAAAATCTTAAATGTGGCATAATAAGCAGAAAATGAGTTAAGGATTAGTTCAACCAAGAATGGTTTATTTAGCTCCATTCCTAGGGCCTTTAATTGAGAAACCAAGTCCTTCATCTTCATTATATATTACCTTACCTCTTTTATACTAATAAGTCACATTGTGTATAGCTAGGCCATTAATGCACCTTTTAATAACCTATTAGATGAAATAAAATGAGCACCAGTGACCTTAAGATACACCTTGATTGTCTTGTATTCTGGTATGGACCCATGGATGCTACTCTGAATGTTTTGTTTGATTATATATCATCATATTAAGACAGTTTAACCACTCTCAATGATTATACAACACTTTAACATTATTATCATATTATCATCCATGGGGTTCAAAGACTCTTTCACATGAAGAACATAGTTATAGTCAAGGCATTCCAATTGAAGGAGGACATCATCCTTTCATACCTTATAACTGCTTCCATTTAAAATAATTTTGTTACTATTATCTACTAACAATTAAGATGTAAAAGATGTTGTAGGGTAATTTATAACATAACACTTACTAAGACATGACGAGGCAAATCAACCATCACATTTATCATAAATGCATGCTTACCAATGCAAGTCATATTAATAGAAAAATTGTATTACTAAATCTCCTTGTGAGCAATGACATTAGCATACCATATATTAGTGTATTATAAATGATAAAATTATAATGTATTTATAGTCTTTAATACTTACATGCTATTTAGAAAACATAATACAATTTCTATTCTACTTTAATTAAGCATGTAGTTATTATCTACTTGTGGGTTAAGATATATTATAACTACATAATTAAAATAGATATTTCCAAATTTATATGTAATTTTATATTCACAATACATGCACACAATTATAATAGATGTTGTGACTACTTTTTAATTTATATATGCTAATCATAAAATATCTAACTCTGATATGTACATTTAAATATCCATATATATATATGCACTAATTAAGTTTATCTTGATGAGATTTTATTTAATTAATTAATCAACTAAACTATATGTAATTAAGTAATTCAAAATTCTCCCTTTATAATTATTCTTTCAATGTGCTAACAATTCACCTAAAATAATTCCTTATAATTTAGACAAATGAAATAGCGCTAAAAATAATTTTATAAAGTGCTAAATGTGCCAAAATTGCTTAAATAATTTTTTTCATAATTTTTTAGACAAATTAAATAACACTAAATAACAATAATTTATAATTTATTTTGTTATCTAAAAATCAATTATTGGTCAAAATAGAAATTAAAATAACCTAATGAACCAAAATAAATTCAAGATAAACAAAAATATAGGCCCGATGCAATTTTTGAACTTAAAATGGGAAGGAAAAAAAATCTCAAAAATAACCTTAAAAGGGCCAATATATTTTTGCCTAAAAATTGCAACTTTCCAAACAAAATAGCCTAATGTGCATGACCTAGTTCAATTGCCTAGCATCCTTATACAATTTCTTTTTTTTTAATGTATAGAAAATTAAAGAAGTAAAGGTCCAAAGAAAACATAGCATAAAACACACACAAAATGAACAAAAAATGACAGTGGCATAACCTAATAACAATTAAATGAAATGGTGTGTTGACCAAAGGAAGTGTCGTTTATGACACATTCCAAAATGTGCCTATGAACAACCAAAATAACACATTGTTTTGGCCAAGAGCCAAAAAGATTTGTTGTTTAGGTCATTCCTTCCTTTCAATTGGATCGCATGACCTAAGCTGACACTGTTTCAGACCTGCCATAAAAATCAAATAATTTCTTATTCTATAAAGCTTTGTTTTGAGTAATTGAATAATCAAAATTCTCAAAATCAAGTAGGCTTTAATTTTTTACCATTAAAATGCAAAAATATACTTAAAAATCTCATATCAAAATTTGCATAATGAGTTCATTATTTGTGGTTTTTTCACATTTCATAACTTAGAAATTCCCATACTCTTTTTCTAATCACATTCATGTAAATTAACTAAATAAATCAATAAGCATATTCCTTAAACCTAAGACTGTAAAATGAGAATCCCTTTATAATCAATTTTAGGAATGATAAATACAATATCTCCAATTGACAAGAAAATCAATTTTAATTGATTTGAATTTATTGGTTTTGTAAATTTAAAACCATGAAAGAAATTCCTAAATTTGAAATTCTCTTCTTTTTTCAAAATTAGGAATCCACAAATCTCAACAAGTACGTAGAGGCTATCATAGTTAAGCTTTCATGCACATATAAGATTAATTCATATAAATCAAATTCACTTTCATAAACTTATATGAATAATCAATACATACAATTAAAGACCATATAACAAACTCAACATATCACCGATACAATAGAATTAGGCAACAATCTAGAGTAACATACAATCTGATCTATCTAAATTAAGCAAAAGCAAATAGAATAAATATCTCCTACCATGCTTATTGATTTTTGAAGTATAATGCACAATACTCTTACTCAACTTGCAATGTTTGTAATCTAGAAAATTTTCGAAAAAGAAGATAATAGGAAAATATTTGTCAAAGACATTTTCTAATAAGTCAAAAGTCTCAATGACTTTTTTCTTTCGTCTAGCTACTCTTATCATAAATACTTTCAAGTTTTAATCGTTATTCAAGATAGACTACTTTTCCATCAAAGAATGTTAATTTTTTTAGTGTCGATTACAACTGAATATCCCACTAACTTACTAACAGTATATTTAGTTAAAACCAACTCTCTAAAAGTAAGAACCAATAGTTAGGATATTTTAAATTTTAAAATTCAAAATGGATTATGAAATATTTTAATTTGACTTTATTTAAAAATATTCAAAATATGTTAATTAAATAATAAAATATTCTAACAAATAGGACTAAACAAAGAAAATTCCAAGAACTTCGTATCGCATTTCAAGGCCCAAATTATGGCATAGAAAAGAGATAATATCAAATATGGCATCACTTGTAAAGTTTCAACTTACTAAAATATAAAGATACCATTGATTTGGGATAAGGTTTTATTGCAAGGCATGTTTGTATGTTTTCAAGTTGTTAAATCCAAAGTTTATGAACAATGCCATTTATGAACTTCTCAAACAAGTTTAAGATATATGGTTCTCCTTTTACTTCAAGTGTAACCTATATTTAAAGTACAATAAGAAATTAAATAAGTTGGTATAGACAATTTGTTGCTCGCGCAAAGCCACCGTAGGTCATTGCTCACAACCATCAAATAATTTTTTGCCATTACAAACGAGCAAGTCTTGGCAATCATGCTAACCAAACTTCTTCCTCTTCTTCTTCTTCTTTTTCCAAATGCAAACAAATAACAAACCATCATTTAAATTGTCAAAAAAAAAAAAACATGTTACCATATTAACATGAAAATAAATGGACAATAAAACATTGGGTAAAAGATACTTCTAGTTTCCTAACTTTACTTTAAATTTTACTTTCATCCTTAGAATTCATTTTCATCTATTAACTTCATTTGGTTTTAGTTTAGCCTTTCAATTTTATCTTAAATTTTATTTTCATCCCTTAATTTCATTTGGTTTCAATTTGGTCCATTAACTTTACCCTAAGCTTCATTTTTGTCTTTTAATTTTATTTTTGTCTAATTTGCTTTAATCTAACTAATACTTTTTTTTAAATCAATGAGCAACACATGACTTTTTTTGTTAAGCATTTTAATTTAATAGTCTTAGGGATAAAATATTTGGGTAATTTTTTAAAATTATTGGCTAAATTGAAATAACATGAAATTAAAAAACAAAAGTAAAATATGAGATAAAGTTAAATAACTAAATTAGAACTAAATGCAATTAAAAGATGAAAGTGAAATTTAAGATAAAATTAAGGAACTAAATTAGAACTAAATGAAGTTAAGGAATAAAAGTGAAATCTAAGATAAAATTAAGCAATCAACTTAAAACTAAATAAAATTAAAAGACAAAAATGAAACCTTAATAACGCATTTTTGCCTAAAACATTTAACAAAATTCACTTAAAATTCTTTTTTATAAGATATATTTTGAAGTTAAAGAATCACTTTAAAATATATCAAATTTAAAATAATATTTTAAAATAATAAATGAAAATTTGTCATCATATCACTATTTTAACCAAATAATAATAATATTATAACTTTGTTTTAGACTCTTTTTTTTCAGTTCATAGCTTAAATAATAATAATAAATTATGCATTTCATGTCTTTTTTTAGTTTTTCTTGACATGTAACCGATGAGCTATAATACAATGTTAACTCAAATTTAAAATATGTAGCAATAGCTTATTGTAGTCATTAGTTATTTCATTCAAATTTTCTCTCAACTTTCAAATATGCTTAAACTTTTCCTAGAAATGAAAAAAAAAAAAATCATACCTAATGAGAATGCAATCGAGCACACATAAAATAAACAAAAGCTACAATTTTTATCTCATTGTTAAATTCTTTTCAATTTTTATAAGTGTCTCACAAAAACAGAAGCTCCAAATAATTCACCATCACCATCCTTCCTCTTTCTTAAAAGTTAATGTTAGAATATTTTTATCATTTAATTAAATGTATTTAGAATATTTTAAATAATGTCAAATTGAAATACTCTATAATCTAATTTGAATTTTAAATTTTAAAACATCCTAACTAGTGATCCTCATTTTTAAGGGCTTGTTTTGACCAAATAAGCTATTAGTGAGTTAGTGGTGAGTTAGTAGAATTATTAGTTGGGCATATGATCCTTGAACTAACCTCTTTTGATGGGAGATAGGTTAGTTGATATCAATTGAAATATCTAAGGGGTTCTTGATAAAGAAAGTTAATCAACTCAAACCATCATTGTGACTTCTCACTCATCAAAAAATTCTCTTAAAAAACACCTTTCTTTTCTATTTCTTGGCCATTGTAGATCTTGCTGTAAACTGATATGCTTTGGCTTTGCATTAGATACCAAAGGCATGGTTGGAGATATTTGATTCCTTATTTTTGCTTTTGTAATTTGTAATTTGAATTGCAACTTAATATTTGTCTAAATTGCATGATAATTAACATGTGGTATCAGAGTTCAACTCTGATTACCTCTGCTTGTTTTATATATATATATATATATATATTAACCCTAATTTATGGAAATGGAGGAATTAAAGGATTTTCTTGTATGGGATTTAATTTGTGAAATTATTTCATTCAAATATATTGGGTGAAATTTTTTATGTCCATATGCATGATTTAATTGTTAATATAATGAGTGTTAATTTGGCTTCAGTTGTGTCTCTTGGTTTGTTGCATAACTCTTGTCATTGAGCCAAATATCAATGGAGCCATTAATGCATGTGTACTTCCTTTCAATGGTTGAAGATGAAAGACTAGAAATATGCTTGATAACTATTTTGAATATATGTATATATAGTTTGGCATAATGTTTGAGATTTTTAAGTTGTGAAACACAAAGAAAAACTGTGAAAAAAGCTTCCATTAATGTGCATGTTTAAATCTCATTTTTTTTAGCATGATCTTGAGTTTTGTATGCTTAAAAATAAACGGTTATGAGTTTCCAATGAAGATCACCAATAAAAGCATTGAAAACGAAGCCCAAAAATGTCAAAAAATTATTAGATTTCAAGGGAGGTCTGCAATGGGTTCGAGACCCAATTCGATAATTAAAATAATGCATCATTTTGGTCGCTAGCCAAAATGACACATCATTTTGGTTTGTCATAGGATGGCTTTTGTGTTGTGCTAAATGGCACATTGTTTGGCCTCTTTTTAATGAAACACTGTGTTTCATTAAAGGAGGCATTGGGTCAGGCCTTTGATGGTTTCTGGTCCTTTTTTTTGTTTTGCTTTTGGGCTTATTTTTTATTTTCAACTTTTATTTTATTTTTGGAATTCAAGAAAAATAAGGTGTTTGGCTAATTTAGAAGTTGGACATGAGTCATTTTTTGGTTAGAAAAATGATTTTTTGATTAAAAAAAGGTTTTAGGCTTTTTTTTTAATTTTTTGGCTACTTTGATTTTAGGAAAAAAAAAACATTAGACCTAAAGGCTTGTCCAAAATTTATTCTTGGATCTATTAGATTATTTTTGTTTCTATTTTGACCCATTATTGTTTTGGACCAAAAATAAATTATGAAATAATTATAATTAGTGTCAATTCATTTGTCTAAAATTAAGGAAAAATTATTTTAGACAATTTTGACTCATTAAGGAATTTTATAGAAAATTATTATTAGTGTTATTTAATTTGTCTAAATTTATAAAAAATTTATTTAGGAAATTATAATACATTTAAGATTTTATGAACTCATTAAGATACATATGATTAGTACACAAATATATATATATAGATATAGATATTTAAATGTACATAGACATTTAAATATCTCTATATATATATTAACATGTATAAATTGAAGAGTAGCTACAACCTTTTTTATATAGGTGTTATGCATTACAAAAATAAATAAAATTACATATGGATTTGAAAATATCAATTGTAATTAAGCATGTAGTTATAATATATATTAGTCCACAGGTAGATAATTATAACTCCATACTTAAGTAGGATAGAATAAAAATTATATTGTATTCTCTAAGTAGCCCACAAGTATTAGAAAATATAAATGCACTCTAGTCTCATTATTTATGATACATAAATATTTGATATACTAATCTCTCTATCCATAAAGAGAATTTAGTAATACAATTTTTATGTTAGTATAACTTGCATTGGTAAGCATGCATTTATAATAAATGTGATGGTTGATTTGTCTTGTGATGTTCTAATAAGTAATATTAATTTTTAAAATTACTTTGTAGTACCTTCTATATCTCAATTATTAGTAAATAACATCAATAAAATTATTATAGATGGAAACAATTACAAGCCTTAAAGGAGGACATTATTCTCCAATTAGGATGCCTTTACTATGACTTTGCTCTTTATGTAGAAGAGTATCTAAGACCTACGGATGATAAAGATAAAAATGCTAAAGTATTGTATGATCACTGAGTAGTCAAACTGTCTTAATATGATAATAATCAAATAACATACGGAGTAGCATTCGTGAGCTTATACTAGAATGTATGACAATTCAAGAGTATCTTAAGGCCCTTAATGCTCAATTTGATTCATCTGACAAGTTATTGGGAAGTGCACTAATAACCCAGTTGTGTATAATGAAACTCACTAATATAAAAAGAGTAAGGCAACATATAATGCAGATGAGAGATATGTAGATGAAATATCTAACTTCTCAATTAAAGGCCTTGAGAATAGAGCCAAATGAGCCATTTTTTGTTTAGTTGATCATCAACTCACTTTCTCCTCATTATATCACTTTCAAGGTCTCCTACAATGCACATAAAAAGAAATAAACTATTGATGAACTAGTATCCATGTGTGTACAAGAAAAGTATAGGCCAGTAATTGATGGTGAAGGTGCTCCAAATGAGGCTTATTTAGCTTGTACTAGTGGCTTTTCCAAAAAAGGTTGCATGAGAAATGGTAAGAAAAAAAAAGCACATATCTCATATTTATATGACAAACAAGAAAATTAGAACCGAAGGATTATGCTAAAAGAAAGGTCTAATTTGTGAAAAAAGGTATACCTCTATCTAATGTGTGTTTTGAATCTCATTTAATTGATTTTGTCATGATACATGATGGATTAATATTAGCTCAATAATCCATAATTTGAATACCATGCAAGGGTTTTTTTAACATAAAGAATTTATATCCCGATGAGCATAAAGTGTTTCTTAACAATAAAGTAAGCTTAAATGTAAAGGCTCTTGGAACCTATTAAATAATTTTATCTTCTAGTTATGTAATAGACCTTAAATAAACATTTTATATTATTAGTTTTTCTTGGAATTTGATTGTAGTTGTTAAATTAATTCATTTGGGTTATACTACGAATATTTTTAGAATAATTCTTAATTTATTAAAGGATTCAGTCCTTGTTGAAAAAATTGTCTTATCTAATGGTTTGTTTAAACTTTATACTATTGTTAATACTGTTAGATTTTATGTTACTATACATGGTAAAAATTGAGTTAATAGTTCTATGATTGAGAATTCTATTAGCCTATGGCATATGAAGTTAAGACGTATCTCCATAAAGAGAATCAAAAGATTGGTAAAGAATGGGGTTTTCTAACCCTTAGACTTTACGAATCTTAATCTATGTATTCATTGCATTAAGGGTATAAAGACCAACAAGTCATATATAGGCCAAGAGGATATTAGAATTATTAAAGATCATATATATTAACATATATTTTTCTAATTTATGTTCTCTTTCATTAATGATTTCTCATGATAGATGTACATCTACTTGCTTTATAATATTATATTGAAGCACTATACTTTTAAAGAATATAAAGCAAAAGTAGAAAAACAAGCAAGAAAATATATTAAAATTGTGAGATCTAATAGTAACACAATATACCAGTCCTGGCTCACCTAATCTGAACAATGTTATTGAAAGAAGGAATAAGACGTTATTGGATATGGTAAGGAGTATGCTTAGTAACTCTAAGCTTTCTATTTTTTTATGGAGAGATGCACTTAAGATAGCAGTGTATATTCTAAATATAGTTCCAATAAAGGCAGTGTCCAAGATATCTTTAAATTTTAGAAATATTGGAAATCCAACTTAAATCATACATGTGTATGAGGTTGTCCTACCGAAATAAAATTATATAACCCACATGAAAGGAAGTTAGACCTAAGGGTTATTACAACATATTTTGTGAGATATGTAGAGAACTCTAAGAGATGCAAGTTCTACTACCCCTCGCATTCAATGAGATATGTTAAATTTAGGGATGTCAACTTTCTTCAGTATAACATAATTAATGAGAGCAATCAACCACATGATTTGGTTAATGAGGATAATCACACACAACAAATTACCACTAGTCATGATGGAATATTGATTTTACATTATACCCATCCTATTAAAGTAAATATAAAACATAGCAAGGTTCTTAAAATCCAAGTTGATCATACAAGTAATAAGGAGTATCTTTACCTTACTATTAATGATGAGACACCTGATAATAATGAAGTGGTACCTTAACCAATGGTAGAAGATAATCCCGTTGAATAACCTTAACATGTTGAATTAAGAAGATTAACTAGGACAAAAAAGACAGTAATACCTAGTGACTACTTGGCATGTATAACTAACTCTAACTATGACATAAGCATTAAGATGACCCTATAACAATTTATTAGGCGTTGAATGGTGAAGCTTCTAAATTGTGGCATAGTGCCATGATTGATAAAATGGAATCCATAGCAAATAATGATATTTGGGATCTTGTAAAATTGCCTTATGGAAGCAAAACAATTGGTTATAAATAGGTTTTTAAGACCAAAAGAAATTCATTAGACAATATTAAGTACTAAAAAGTAAGGTTGGTTGTTAAGAGTTTTACTCAAAAGGAAAGAATTCATTACAAAAAGACTTCCTCTCCTGTATGCAAGATGGATTCCCTCCGTATCATCTTAGCATTAATAGTCCATTTTGATTTGGAATTATATTGAATGGATGCTAAAACTATCTTCCTCAATGTTGACTTTAAGGAAAAGGTATATATGAAATAGACTAAGGGGTTCATCTTAACCACTAATGAGAATATGGTGTGCAAGGTTAAAAAAACAATTTATGTTCTTAAATGGGCCTTATGACAATGATATTTCAAATTTCATGATGTGATCATAACTTTTGATTTTATTAAAAATATTATGGATTAATGTATATACCACAAGATCAATAAAAATAAGATCATATTCTTGGTTTCATATGTGGATGATATTTTACTTATTTTAAATGACTTAAAGTTACTACATGAGGTAAAACAATTCTTATTTAAGAATTTTAAAATGAAAAATACGTGTAAGGTGGGGACAGATTCAGTTTATTTCAATATCCCAATAATAAGTTAAAAAAAGTAGAGATGAAAAATGTTCCCTATACTTCAACAGTAAAAAACCTAATGTATGTATAGGTCTGCACAATGCATGATATAGCTTTTACTATAGGTGTCTTAGGAAGATAATAGAGTAATCCAGGGATTAATCATTAAAAAATTACAAAAAAGTCATGAGGTATCTTCAGAGAACTAAATGTTATATGCTTATTTATGGGAAGACTTATAATTTGAAAGTTCATAGTTATTTAAACTCAAATTTGACAAGATGTGTTAACTCAAAAAAGTTGTTATCAAGATATATTTTTTCACTGACTAAAGGAACTATCTTTTGGAAAAGTGCTAAACAATTTTTGGTAACTACTTTTACTATAGAAGTTGAGCTTATTTTATGTTATGCAACAAGTTCATAGGCTATGTAGTTGAAAAATCTAATTGCTAGACTTAAAATTGTAAACTTAATCTCTAAACCCATCAGAATGCACTATGATAATATAATTGTAGTTTTCTTAACTAAGAATAACAAGAGTAGAAGTTCAAGTAAACATATTAACGTTCCTTAAAAGAACGAGTCAAGGTTGATTAAGTGATCATAGAACGCATTTAAGTAAAAGAAACAATAATTGATCCTTTAATGAAAGAAATATATTTGAAATAATTTAAGGATTATATACCTCAAATAGGTCTTAGGTCATATTTAGTTTAATTATGGTACATAAAAAATGAAATTTCTTATTTTAATTTATTGGCTCTATATATATTTGTATACATTTTTTGGCAAGAGATTGACAAATATATAAGTTTGAATTCAAATAAACATTGAAGATTTATTAATTAAAGTTTTGTATCTCATAAAACTAAAAACATAGTACAAGTAATATAAGAAAAGTAATATTTATTTGTTTAGAGAACTTACTATTATGATTTATGTAATATGTGTTTATTTTATCTATAAATATGCTATCTAGCTAATCATATTTTCACCAAATAGAAAAATGTTAGAATATTTTTATTATTTAATTAAATATATTTGGAATATTTTAAATAAATTTAAATTAAAATATTTTATAATCTTTTTTGAATTTTAAATTTTAAAATATTTTATCTAGTTGTCCCCATTTCTTAAGAGTTTATTTTGGCCAAGTATGTTTTTAGTAAATTAGTGGGATTGTTAGTTGAGTATATAATCGATAATTTAATCGCTTTTGATTGGAGTGAAATTAGTTTAATGTTAATTAAAATATTTAAAAATTTCTAATAAAGAAAGTCAATCAACTTAGATTATCCTTAAGACTTTTCACTTATAAAAACAACTCTCAAAAATGCATTTCTTCTCTATTTCTTAAGGCATGTTTGGTTTACCACAAGATAAAAGTAATATATTTATATAATTTGTGATCTATTAAATTTTTATACTTATTATTTCATTCATTAAATTATCTTTTTAATCATAAAATTATTTTTTTAAAAATAAAAATATAAAATTTTATTTACTTATCATTTATATATATATTTTTTATATCATCTTACCAAATGAGCCTTCCTTGCTTGCAATTTTATTGCAAATTGATATATTTTGAATCTTGCAATAAATAACTAAATAACGAGGAGTATTTAATTCTTTATTTTTGCTTCTATAATTTATAATTTGAATTGCAATTTAAAATTTGTTTAAACTGCAAGGTAGCTAACAGTCAAAGCCCATTCCGGCACTCATTTCTATCGCCTCTGACATCTCCCTGGGTTTTCATCTTCGTCATCCGTCTTCCTGAGTTGCTTCTATCGGCTCAGGGATTGGACCCTTTTGCCAAAAAATATGGAGCAAGTTCCTCATTCGGACGCAAATTCCACCATCCCAGCACGGCAGGACATGGTCCGATCCGCATCTATCGGAAAGCCATCCTCAATTCCTCCATCCCGCGCGCCGCCGAATGCCGGCGACCCAGGACAGAAACCAACCCTCTCCAGCGATCCCCAGGTACGCCTCGCTCTCTACATAGCCATGTCCCACGCTGGGTTTGCCTTCGCCATTTTTATACTATACACTGTGTGTAAGCTCTTGGACGAATATATTCGACCCCTTCTGTGGGCTGCGCTATGTTCTATTCCTCTTAGGGGTATTCAGCAAGCCCTCGTCGCATTTTGGTCTGAACCCTTGAAATTAGGCCTCACAGAGACTTTGCTCGCGATTCCCGTTGCTATATTTGAGGTTTTTGTTGGAACCCTTGTTGAAATTCGTGAAGCACTTTTCAGGTTTCTTCTCAGAAAACCAAAATCTGAGACTCCAAGAAGGAAGCGTAGTGGGTTCTCCACTTTACTTCGTTTACTCTTGTCCTTTGGGATATTAATAATTGTATATGAGAGACTAGGGGTTTTTGGATCTTTATGGCTTCTTGGATTAGGCTGTGTGTTTAGCTCTAAAAAGGTAAATTCGACAATGTCCACATTGTCTTCCTTTAGGAGTAGTAGCTTCAGGCGCAATAAGATTAGCGCCTTTTTCACGCGAGGAATACTGAAGAGACTGAAAACCATTGTGGCAGTTGGGTTGATTGTTGGTATGATTATGGGTTTTTTTGCTGGTGTGATATTCTTCTCTTATGAGATTGGAGTTGAAGGAAAAGATGCGGTAATTTCACTGAAATTACATGTGGAGAAGAGCAATTATGCTGAGAAAATCGGTGTGAAGAAGTGGATGGATGAGAATGATGTTCCTGGAATGGTAGACAGGTACACTACCAAGTTATATGAGACAGTGTCTGATCAGATAGATGGCTTGGCAATACAGTACAATATGACTGAATTTGTGACAGGCATTAAGCATTTTGTGATAAATGCGCCTGTTAACTCATCAGAACCTTCAACAGCTTCAGTGGCTCCCTCACCATACACAGAAAAGCTCTTGAGCTTGAAAAGCCAGTTTAGAAACCGTGAGTGGAGCCATCTTTATACAGAACTGGATAGCATTTTTAGAGAACTTTTAATTACCCGTGAGGATTTAGTTGAGAAGGCAAAAGGCTTTGCTGTTAAAGGAATGGATGTATTTCAAGGTGTTTTTGCTAGTAGTAGAACTGTGATGGGCAGTGGTTCAAAATTCATGTTCTCCATTGGAAATTCCATAATCTCTGGAGCTGAAGAGGTTTTCAACTTCGTATCTCAGTCAATGGTGTTTTTCTGGGTTTTGTATTATCTCATCACATCGGAAGCTGGTGGAGTAACAGAGCAAGTGATTTGTATGCTTCCAATTTCAAGCTCAGCTAGGGTCAGATGTGTTGAAGTTCTGGATAATGCTATTTCAGGAGTCCTTTTGGCCACTGCTGAAATTGCATTTTTTCAAGGATGTCTCACTTGGCTCTTATTTAGGCTATACAAAATACATTTTCTGTACATGTCAACTGTACTTGCCTTCATCAGTCCTCTGATACCAATATTTCCATCTTGGCTTGCTACAATTCCAGCAGCTGTGCAACTATTGCTGGAAGGAAGATACATAGTGGCCATTGTCTTGTCTGTTATTCATCTTTTCCTAATGGATTTTGGCACATCGGAAATTCTGGAAGATGTACCTGGGAATAGTGCATATCTTGCTGGTCTTAGCATCATTGGGGGAATGACTTTGTTCCCTTCCGCTCTAGAGGTAAATTGTTACCCTCCATGATTTAATTTTCTGATACTTTCTGTCATGTAATTTGTTCTTTATAGTCTCTCTGCATGATCCGCGAGATGAATCTTAAGGTGTTGTGTCCTTTGATCCATATTGTTTCAACATGTAAAAAAATTAGTAATTCAAGCCTTTTATGTAAACTTGCTTGTCTAAGAAAATTTATTACAGTTAAAGAGTTAAACAAGATAATATGGTATAAAGTCACTTTTCTAATTTTTAACTTGGAAGTTTGGCTGCAAGGTTGTGTTGTGTGGTCTTCTCTAAACTACACATATGTTGTCTGATTTTGTATGTGATGTGTCCAGACATGTAGGATCCAATGAATTGCTCAAGTACCTCATTTAATTAAGAGATATGCATCTGTCATTCTTTTGGGTTTTGTTTTTTGGGTGGGGAGTAAGCCAAATTGCCTGTTTAGCTGACACAAATATTCATTTTTAAATGGTAGTGGAATCTATTTTTGTGCCATAGGAGAGAAGCAAGGAACTGAAACTTCTCCTGTAGAGTAGGATCGGAAGTGGAAATGCATATTTTTTAGACATAAATACTGCTACAATTAAAAAATTACAAATATTATCTCAAATATACATAATATTACTAAAGGTGCTTGTGAAGAGATTTAGACAAAATAAACTACGTTTCTTTGTTACAAGCCTTTCAAAAAGAACTTTCTAAAAAAGCATATTGCAGCACGGCCAAACAGGTCCTACAATTCCTATCTGAGTTTTCCCATTTGAGATGTTAGTTTCAATTTCTAATTGCCTTCGACAATGTTTGGTTCAGTCTATCAGTGAACTTTTATTTTTGCAATTTTCCTGTGTTCCATGTATCAGATTGACTGAAAAAATCTACTGTTATGCAGGGTGCTATAATGGGGCCACTTATAACTACAGTTGTGATTGCTCTAAAGGATTTATATGTTGAATTTGTTTTGGACGAACCAAAAGACAGGACCAAGCAGAAAGAAAGCTAACCCTCTGCCTCTGTCCATAACAGTATTCTTATGCGATTGTAGGTTGACGCAAGTGCATTGTTCATTGTGGAGCTCGCCTCTATGCTCGTGATTTGTACATAATTATATTTTTATCTGTATCATTAGACTATTTTGAGTTGAGTAGGACTTTTTCTTTTACTTTCTTACACTCCATTTTAGTGGTTATCCAATATGTCCGTCGGGCGGTGGCAGTGATAGTTGTACATAGATCCTTGTTTTTCATTTCTCGAAGGATTATTTTTTATAATAGTTACCAAAAATCTAGAAAAAGGAAAATGCATGTAAGCTTGATAAAACTTTGCAACTATATATTTAGCAGCAATTTTTTGGGTTTCTTTAACAGTGTTGTTTTGATTGAGTATTGGTTTTTAGATAGATTTGATCTGTAAAAAATTATGTAGAACAAATTAATTATGAAAAGATATGCGTATGTTAGATAATTTTTTTGTTCTTTTTTAGTAATTCCCATTTCTAATATATGTATCTTTTTATAATTATTTTGGTCAATTTATCTTTAATAGATGAAGTTTATCTGAAAACCTTTTCTCTAACTACATGCAAGAACTAGAAACTGGATGCCGACTTTAGGATGTTGGCTGCGGGGATCAAGTTAGAGGCATGATGATAAGATGAACTACTTGAGCAAATGTGGTTTCTGCTTAGAGTTAAAATACCCCCAAAAGAAAATAGAAATTTTCATATCTATTTCAAAACAATATTTCTGTGGAAGCTTGAAATAGGATATGTTAAAATAGATCTTAATACTGACTAAAATCAACGTCAGTCGGCCAGCTTGGGATAATAGCGAGGGTTTCCCTGCTTTGGAGTATTTTATCATTCTTCCCAACCACCTCCCAGTATAAAGGAGTTTTACTTCGACCAACATCCTCCAGTTTTTAAATATTTACCCAATATAGTCTTATATTTGATTCTAAAAATTCTTGAAAGAGATCTCCTAAGTTTATAGTGGACACAAAGGCTTAAAATTTGTTTCTGATTCATCTTAATTGATACGTGTCCATAAATATAACTACAAATCTGTAAAACAGAGTGAATCACAAGTTTAAGCCAAACTTTAAAAAATAACAATGTATCATTAGCATACATCAGATGTATAATTGCCTTTGAATTTCAACAAATTTTCAAACCGTCCCATAATCTATATTGTATTAATTTTAGCCTGGTTTAGACATTCCTCATTTGGGAAGTGATGTTGGGTTGATAAGTTTCATCAATCACAGACTAGGGTTTTTCCAGATGCAGTAGGGAGTGGTTTATCTTTTCTTTTAACTTGTGTTGTCTCCTCAAGCTTTTGCATTGGTAGTTTTTATGCATACAGTATTTTATTATAACTTGCAACAATCACATTCTCAGTTATTATCAGCCTTGCAGTACCTTCGGGAGGATGATGTTGGGAGACTCAGCACGCAGTTTGCCTGTGTGTTCGAATTGTAAGGATTCCTCAAGAGGGGCAATTGTCTCTCCAACGACAATGTAAGCAGGAAATTAGTACGCTTACTAGGATCTTATAATATATTTCTGTAATTCGTTTTTTCGCCATGTATCAAACTATCAATATATATATAATTGGTAATAATTGGAATTCATTACTCAAAGTGAACCACAGAGAAACACAGGCCCTAGGAAGGAAGAGCTATCACCGAGAATAACAATAGGAGAGGATCCTTTGAAGTTATTTCAGCTGAAATAAAGAGAGAGAAAGATAGAAAAGTAGGATCTACTTGCGTGGAATTCACAGGACAGTTGTGTACCTCATCTTTCTCTTTATCCTTCTCTTCTCACCTCAGTAAAAGTGAATTTCAGAAGATTCAAATTCGAGTAACTATAAAACTATGACCAAAAAAAAAAAAAAGTAATGCAGAGTTGATATGGAGTAATTCTTTTAAAACACACACACACACACAGGTTTTGAATGGTTGCCAATATGTCTGAAGCCACCCAAGGGAAACTACTAGAAGAAGAATTTATGTCTGCATGCTTATGAGCTTCGATGAAGAAGGAGTAAGGGTTGGAAGAGGATGGTAGCTAAAGAGAGAAATTACCCTAAAAATAAATTAAACGTTCCAGAAAGTCCAAAAGAAGGATTCTCAAAGAGAAGGAAGAGCATGGCGAAGAGGCAGAGGGGGTTCGATCGTGGGTCTCCTTTCTCTGTTGCCTTTGTTTCTCCAACCAATTGTGTAATTTCTCATACTCCATCTTAAATCACACCAAACGCCAAACATTTTCTGTAACAATATATCAGATACATGTAAAATTAATATAATGGATATATATGCAGCAACAATATGATATCCTTACTGTAAAAAGAGAAGAGGAAGCTCCATACTTCCAGCAATTGCACTTGATTTTCGGGGTTGTCTTCCTATGAGCGTTTCGAAGCTCTTGGTTTCACGTTATTGATGGTGTTGAGATTTTAAATGTTTTCTGTATAGTGTTCTTTTTTTTTTTTTTTTTTTGGAAAAGTGGAGCCGAACTTGGTGACCCATATAAATAGCACTATACTTGATGAAATATATTCCGTTATTCCATTCTGCAAGATCCCTTGTAACTCCTCAAATATTGGATCATTCTAGCAGCATGTAAACTTTGCTTTGTTGCCAATGTAAGGTGGCACAAGTGGTAGGAGGGTCGTTTCCACAATCTTCGGACGGTGGATTCGATTTCTCTTTTTATTACTTAAGTCCTATTTGATGGTGATCGATCGTAAGAGATCTCTCGTCCATTGGTAGGGTACTCCTATCTAATTTGTTCGTCTTGCCGGTCCTTACTAATAGTTTAGTAGTTGGCCTATCTCCAAGGCTTTGATGGCAGTTGAAAATATAAAATAGATCCTCAACGGTTGAAATTTTGACTTTATCAAAAATTGAGAATGCCTTCCCTTTCTCCTAGATTTCCTTAAAAAAAAAAAGAAATAATAATAAACTTTGCTTTGTTACAGCCGTTATAAAAAACGGCTTACAATCCATACAAAATAATATTGCAACGACCACCTCTTTATGTGCTTAAAAAGTAATGACAATTCAAAGTTTACCAATCGAAATAAGGAAGGGCGTTTGCCCAAGAAGAAATGAGTTTTGTTTATCAACTTTCATTTATATCTCAAATGAATGGGATGGTTTTCTGAGTTTTTCATCAAATATCCGTTTAAGAACTTTCAGCACGTTAATAAGGTATTATTCCCCCATAATAAAATTAGTAGTCAGTTACACTCACCACGAATAAAAAAAAATTAAGTTTTTAAAAAATTAGCTTCATTTTAAACAAAAAAAAAATTATGTTCAAAGACTCATATCTCATAAAATTTCTAATAAAAGATATTAAAATTTAAAATTTTTGTGAATTTTTCTGTCTCAATAATAAATAATTTAAACCTAATAGTAAATCTTTTAAAATTTAATGTTAATTATAGTTCTTAAAATAATTTCGATTTTTAATATCTATTATTATAAATTTTATAAAATCTAAGTTTTTAGATGTAATTTTCCTAAATCTTTTTCTTCCAAATGAAAAAGATAAAAACTTATCTTTGTTGGGAGTTGACAAAATAAATGTGCAAATTTTGTTAGAAAAGATATATTCGCTATCATTAACAAGAATATAATCTTCCAATAATATCACTATAAGTGTATGATTTTTTTTTTATAGATAATGATATAGTTTTTTAATTAAACTATAAATTTGTCATAAAAAACTTGACAGGATAGATATAAGAACTGCATCAAACTCTATTCCAAATTTGTTCTATTATGCCCCTCATTACCCTTAACAATGGCATACGTGAACAGAAGGTGGATTATCAAACCAAATTATTCATGATCTATCCCATAAGAGAAGGCATACGAAGAGGGGGGATTTCCCTATCTTGCAGAGACCAATCTGTAGAACAATTAAGACGATTCGATCAGCTTCCATCTTGCATGCGATTGTGTGAGACGAAGCATGGAAGGGCTGCGACTTCTGGTAGACCAAAGGGAATTCCTTTAGTTTCGTTTCTCTCTTCATCTTCTCTCTATATTTCTCTTCTAGCTGCCCTTCTCTCAATCTAGTGTCTGAGAGCGGTGCCTTCGTGTCTCTGTGTGGTGCTTGAGGATGTGACGTTTAAAGTCGATCCAGAGAAAAATGCAAGGTTGGAAGTCTCCCTTCTTATCCCAGGCTGCCAGGATGACTTTGATAAAAGTTGTAGCAAACTCCTTCCCTGCGTATCGGCTCTCATGTTTTAATCTCCTAACTAGTATTGCGAGCAAATTGACTTTTGGGGATGCAACCATGATTGACCAAATTCATCTTTCTAGTTGACATAAGCTTTGTAATCCAATTTCTAAGCAAGGTTCGGGTTTTAGAGACACAAGAAACTTTACTGGCAAAACAAGTTTGGAGATTGGTTAATTCGATAGATTCCTTCTTTGCGAAAATTATGGCTCCCAAAGATGGCAATTCTAATATGGTTAACAACCATTCCAACATGGCTTGGATGTGATGTGAATGGGAATTTCCAAATCCAGTAATCTCATTTGTTCTAATCTAGAATGGCTGCTTGGTTCTGGTAAGTATATTAGTTTATATAACCACCCTTGATGGTAGGTGCAAGCAATTGTCCTGTGCAAATCTCAACTACAAAGGATTTAGTGCTGCACAATTCAGGTAAATGGAATACTTCTCTCTTAAATCAGTTATACGGCAATGATTCAACAGATAGGATCTGTGGAATTCCTGTTTCTATGACTCGCGAGCCAAACAAGTTAATTTGGAACGAAAGCCAAAATGGTCAATTCTCAGTGACGAAGGGATATGAAAACTGTTATATCTGAAAATTTTGAGGAGTGCAGGCCCTTATGGAAGTTAAAACTTCCCATAAAGGTATTGATGTTTCTCCGGAAAACGTTGACAAACACTTTACCTATCACCACTAAGATTTTAGTTGATCATCATCTAAATGTAGATTGGATCTGTCTAATGTGTTTCATGCACAACAAAACTGTAGATCATTTGTTCATTCAATGTGACTTTGCTCGTGCTATTTGGTTTGGATCACACTTTATCGTTCGAGTAGATTTAATACATCCCAGAACTTGCAAAGTTGGCTGCACTCTTGGTTCAAACAAACTGAAAATTTTCCGGGTGAAATAGAGAAAGAAACAAATATGCTGGTCCTTATTTTATATGCTATATATTTGGACTACTAGGAGTAAGTATGTTTTTGAAGGCAAACAGCTTTGTGCTATGGGATGCATTAAGGCGGTAAAATACTTGTTCAATCATTTTGAGCTTGCTTGGTCAAAAACTGTTGATATTCAGACTTCAGAGGAAGGCGTTTAATACAACGCAGGTTCATCAGATTTCTCAACTTTCTCCTATTCAACATCACGGGATGGAACATTGCTATCTAGTGTACGAAGGCCTCTTCTGTCAGTACAGGATTAAGAATGATCTTAATCATTTGGAGAGATATATTAAATTATTCTGAGAAGACTTGGGTTTGGAACTTGGAAAATGGTGGAGACTAATCAGATGACTGTTAGAAGGAAGTGGGAGGGTATATATTTCATTTTAAATCAGCATGATATCATTGATTAGAATCGTCTCCCCATCACAGCTTCTTCCATCTAAAAAGAGCAGAGCAAATTTACACAACAGGAAGTGAAATCTCATCCGATGCAACTTATTCAAGAATGTTCTAACTATGTTAGTATTGGGTGGACTGATATCGGACTGATATCTTTTAGATTTTATGTTTGCTTTTGCACCCCAAAAAACAAACAAAAAAGATGGGCTGTAAATCCCAAGCTTATGCCTCGAACATTGCCACTAATTGTATCAACTTATCAATTGAAGATTTGTTATGTTATTTTTAATTTGTGTCAACTTTTTTCTAATTTTAACATTTATCGTCTTTGACCTTCTTCTATTATTTTAATACAATATTTATGTAATATGTATGATAATATAATTTTTTTAGTATTCTTTATACTATCAAATCCTATTTTATAGAATAAATTACCTTAATTTTTTTAAAATTTATTAAATTTCATCTGACACTCCTTTTGTATTAAACATTACATTTTATTTTTTGATACTTGATATATATAAATATATAATAGAAATTTTATTTTTAATTTATTTTTTATCAATAAATTTGATTTTTTTTTCACAATATAAAAGCGTATTTATTTTTAATATAATAATAAAGACAACTAAATTAATATTAAATTCTAATATTACCTTTACTTTCTTCTTGGAGAGCAACATATAAACAATCAAGCATTATATAAATAGAAGCACACGCATAGGTTTTTTGTAATATATATATATATATATATATAATATAAAAGTTGCACTATTAAGTAATAGCACAAACACTATTGGTTGAGAAAGTTAAAAGATGCTATCATCCTAAACTTAAAAATAATAAGGTTGAAATAATGATTTTGTTCATTAATTTTATTTATTGTTTTAAAATGATTTCTTAAATTTAAAATGTTTTAAAATAATCTATTAACTTTTAAATCTATCTCATTAAAAAAATTTTAAATAAATATCATTAAATGCTTTAACGTACGTTTATTTTTATGTTAATGTGATAACTATGTATATTTTTTCAAATAATTTAAATAATTTTGTGGCATGGCCTTTTGAGCCGAATCTTAATGTTCATTAAAAAAAAAACTCTCCAAATTTATATCAAATTGATTTTTTTTTTGAAAATATTTTTTTTTTTAAATTGGACTGGCAGAGTATGAAAAAAAAAAGATACTGAACAAAAAAAGTGAAATCCACTTGATCAGAATTTGAAGGGTTTTTTGGTCAACAGAAAATTTGGCTCAAAAATCTGTTGTGGCACTATCTGCATTGAGAAAGAAAAAAGGCCAGTCAGATTGGCACTGTCGTTCACGTTCTCTCTTCCTTAGGCTTTTGCTGGAGCTGTGCTGCACGGAGGCTTTTCTTCTCTCTGTCCGAGGCTTGCTCGTCTGCGATGACGGGAAAGTGTTAGAAGACGGTGCGCAGTGACCCACGGCGGCTTCCGTCGAGCGAGTGACTCTCTCTCTGGACCAAGTCAGAGGGTGGAGTATTCAATGTTGAAGATGATGAACGTCATGAGGTTGAAATTGTATGAGTTTCCACCACATGTTGACAGCACTGAGCATGATGAGCAGCATCACGAGCTTGAGGAGTCTGATCAGCCTCGTATTGAAGCTGGTGATGAGAGGGTCATTCCTAGTGTGTTAGAAGACGGGCTAAACCCAGTTATTGAGGTAGAAGAAGCAAAAGGGGAATCACAAGAAGAGAAAACAAAGGATGAGCATGGAGAGGAAGAGAGTGTACAAGCCAAGGTGAAAGCAATAATGGGATACGCCAGAGAAGCATACTGCAACTGAAGAAGTTGAGGTCAAAGAAAAGGAAGAAGGTGGAATTACACAAGAACACGAGAGTGAGAACAACAATGAGGAAAAGGCATTGGAAGAGAAGCAAGGTGATTAGAGAAGAAAAAATAATAATAAATTGTGCATTGTGTCTTTTTCAGTTTTTCTTGATGTGTGAACGATAAGCCGTAAACCAATTGTTAACTCAAATTTAAAATATATATAACAAAACTGACAATTTAAAATGCACCGGATGCAGCGACGTACCACAGTGGGTGACTTTTTAATTGTTAACGTTTTCTCTCGACTTTCAAATATGATCAACCTTTTCCAGATATGAAAAAAGAATCGTACCTAACGAGAGTGTGATCGAGCACAGACAGAGCAAGCAAAAGCTGCAATTTTTATCTCATTTTTTCCGTTCTTCTCAATTTTTACGGGTGCCCGGGAAAACGAAAGCTTCAAGTCATTCATCATCCTTCGTCCTCTTCTATGGTCAAAAGCCATTCCGACCCACATTTCTACCTTCTCTGACATCTCCCTGGGTTTTCGTCTTTGTCTCCCATCTTCCTGAGTTGCTTTTATCAGCTCAGGAATTTGACCTTTTTGCCCTCAAATATGGAGCTAGTTCCTTATTCCGACCCAGATTCGACCACCTCGGGAGGGCAGGACATGGTCCGATCAGCATCTATCAGAAAGCCATCCCCAACTCCTCCATCCAACGCCCCGCCGAATGCCGGCGACCCAGAACAGAAACCCACCCTCTCCGGCGATCCCCAGGTACGCCTCGCTCTCTACATTGCCATGGCACACGCTGGGCTTGCCTTAGCCATTTTTATATTATACACTGTGTGTAAGCCTTTGGAAGAATATCTTCGACCCCTTCTGTGGGCTGTGCTATGTTCTATTCCTCTTAGGGGAATTCAGCAAGCCCTCGTCGCGTTTTGGTCTGAACCCTTGAATTTAGGCCTCACAGAGACTGTACCTGCAATTCCCGTTGCTATATTTGGGTTTTTGTTGGGACCCTTGTTGAAATTCGCGAAGCACTTTTCAGGTTTCTTCTCAGAAAACCAAAATCTGAGACTGCAAGAAGGAAGCGTAGTGGGTTTTCCACTTTACTTCGTTTGCTCTTGTCCTTTGGGATATTCATAATTGCATATGAGAGACTAGGGAGTTTTGGATCTTTATGGTTTCTGGGATTAGGCTTTGTGTTTAACTCCAAAAATGTAAATTCGACAATGTCCACATTGTCCTCCTTTAGGAGTAGTAGCTTCAGGCGCAGTAAGATTAGCGCCTTTTTCACGCGAGGAATACTGAAAAGATTGAAAACCATTGTTGCAGTTGGATTGATTGTTGGTATGATTATGGGGTTTTTGGCTGGTGTGGTATTCTTCTCTTATATGATTGGAGTTGAAGGGAAAGATGCGGTGATTTCGCTGAAACTACATGTAGAGAAGAGCAATTATGCTGAGAAATCGGTGTGAAGAAGTGGATGGGTGAGAATGATCTTCCTGGAATGGTAGACAGGTACACTACCAAGTTATATGAGACAGTGTGTGATCAGATAGATGGCTTGGCAATACAGTACAATATGACTGAATTTGTGACCGGCATTAAGCATTTTGTGATAAATGCACGTGTTAATTCTTCAGCACCTTCAATGGATTTAATGGCTCCCTCACCATACACAGAAAAGCTCTTGAGCTTGAGAAGCCAGTTTAGAAACCGTGAGTGGAGCCGGATTTTTACAGAACTGGATACCATTTTTAGCGAATTTGTAATTACTCACGAGGATTTAATTGAGAAGGCAAAAGGATTTACTGTTAGTAGTACAATTGTGCTTGGCGGTGGTGCCAAATTCATGTTCTCTGTTGCGAATTCCATAGTCTCTGGAGCTGCAGATGTTTTCAACTTCGTATCTCAGTCAATGGTGTTCTTCTGGATTTTGTATTATCTCATCACATCGGAGTCTGGTGGAGTAACAGAGCAAGTGATTTGTATGCTTCCAATTTCATGCTCAGCTAGGGTTAGATGTGTTGAGGTTCTGGATAAAGCTATTTCCGGAGTCCTTTTGGCCACTGCTGAGATTGCATTTTTCCAAGGATCTCTCACTTGGCTCTTATTTAGGCTATACAAAATACATTTTCTGTACATGTCAACTGGACTTGCCTTCATTAGTCCTCTGATACCGCTATTTCCATCTTGGCTTGCAACAATTCCAGCAGCTGTTCAACAATTGCTGGAAGGAAGATACATAGTGGCCATTGTCTTGTCTGTTATTCACCTTTTCCTAATGGATTATAACACATCCGAAATTCTGGAAGACGTGCCTGGGAATAGTGAATATCTTACTGGTCTTAGCATCATTGGGGGAATGACCTTGTTCCATATAACTCTAGAGGTAAATTGTTGCACTCCATGATTTAATTTCCTGATACTTTCTATCAAGTAATTTGCTCTTTATAGTCTCTCTGCGTGATCCTGGAGATGAATCTTGAGATGTCGAGTCCTTTATTCCATATTGTTTCAACGTATAACAAAGTTAGAAATTCAAGCATTTTATATGAATTTGCTTGTCTCAGGAGAATTTTTACAGTTGAAGAGGGTAAACTGGATGATATGATATAAAGTCACTTTTCTAATTTTTAACTTGGAAGTTTGGCTACAATGTTGTGTGGTCTTCTTTAAACTAGACATATGTTATCTGTTTTTTTTGTGATGTGCCCAGGCATGTATCCAATGAATTGCTCAAGTGCCTCATGTAATTAAGAAATATGCGTCTATAATTCTTTTGGGTTTTGTTTTTTGGGTGGGGAGTAAGCCAAATAAACCAGAGTCTACTTAACAAGTACCCGTTTAGCTGACACAAATAGTCATTTTTAAATGTAGTAGAATCTATTTTTCTGCCACAGGAGAGAAGCCAGAAACTGAAGCTTCTCCTATAGAGCAGAATTAGAAGCAGAAATTCATACCCTTTAGACATAAATACCCCTACAAAATAAAAAATTACAAATATTATCTCAAGTATTTATAATATTACTAAAGGTGTTGTGAAGAGATTTAGGCAAAATAAACTGCTTTTTTGTTACAACCCTTTCGAAAAGAACTTTACAAAAAGCATTTTGCTGCACGGCCAAACAGGTCCTACAATTCCTACGAGTTTTCCAATGTGAGATGTTAGTTTCAATTTTTAATTGCTCTCGATAATGTTTGGTTCAGTCTATCAGTGAACTTGTATTTTTGCAGTTCTCTTGTATCTCATGGAAGTATGAGATTGACTGGAAAAAAAATCTACTGTCATGCAGGGTGCTATAATGGGGCCACTTATAACTACAGTTATGATTGCTCTAAAGGATTTATATGTTGAATTTGTTTTGGACGAACCAAAGGACAGGACCAAGCAGAAAGAAAGCTAACCCTCTGCCTGTGTCCGCAGCAGTATTCTTATGCGGTTGGAGGTTGCTGCAAGTGCATTGTTCGTAGTGGAGTTTGCCTCTAAGCTTGTGATTTGTTCATAATTAAATTTTTATCTGTATCATTAGATTATTTGAGTGGAAAAGTAGGACTTTTTCTTTTACTTTCTTACACTTCATTTTAATGGTTATCAAATATGTCTCTTGGAAAGTGGCAGTGATAATTGTACATTGATTCATGTTTTTCATTTTTCGAAGGATTATTTTATAGGAAAAACCTAATATGTAGTTTCTTATATCTATATTATCAAATTTTTTAATTAAAACATAACAAGTATATAATTTTTTATATATAATTGTATAATTTTTTTAATAAAACTATATACTTATCATTGTATTAATATGTAAAAATCATATATTTGTTATATTCTAATTAAAGAACTTAATAATAAAAATATAAGTAATTGCATTTAAGTCTAACTTTACTTTATATAATAGTTACCAAAAAAATTAGAAAAGGAAAAATGCACATAAGCTTAAAAGGGGTCCACACTGGCACAACTAGCCCAGTGTGTCGATGCAGCCCAACCAGATTAGGTTGGTCCAAAAGAAAAAGAGTGGGTAAACCATACCATGTTGCAAGGTTGGGTTCCTAGTATGGCTCAACAATATATAATAATAAAAAGAAAATAAAGATTTAATTAAAAAAATTTTAAGGGTTATTTTGTAATTTTGAATAAATTTTTAAAATATATTTTATAAATTATAAAGAGTTAAGGGGTCAAAGCCCTTACTAATAGTTATATTTCTAAGTATGATTGTTACATTCAAATAAAAGAAGACAAACTAAAAAATGTATGTCTCCAAAGTTGATAGTGAAAATTTTAAAATTAATATAATAAGCATGCATTTTTAGATAAAAATAAATGGATAAATTGTCGAATTTCACCTCTATTTTGAAAAATTATCCAAAGTGAAAAAGAAAAATCATCTTAAATCAACCACCAAGTTTCCAATTATAGCTTTTTGAATGTTTATCCTTTACACTTATATTTTCTTCCTATTTATTCCTCTAGACATAAGTTTTTTTTTTTCATTTTACTACATAGGTTTTATAGAAATATATCAAAACTAATAGTTATATACTAAAATGGTCAAGTGATTATAAAGATATAAACATTCAAAATTTTTAAATCCTTCAAAATTATTAAAAAGAAGACCCCAAAACAATTAAGTGACTATAAATATATGAACTTTTAAAATTTATAAATCCCTTAAGGTTATATATATATATATATATATATATTAAAAAAAGCTCAACTTATCTTAATTAGACCTAATCATGGGCCAAAAGGCCTAACTCGAAAAAAATGGATATGAGCTAAAAAAATTCTAATAAAAAATGAGTCTATTTTTAAAAAGCTCAAATATAAAACAAGTCGGGAGTCCGCACTCGCCCGTATTATAATTATTCTTTTATATATATTCTTAATAAATAATATTATTAGAAAATGTATTTATAACTATAGATATAAGTAAAAAAGAATTATATAATATATATAATTATTATGTTTTTTTACTCTTACTTGTTACATAATATATTATTAAGAATAAATTATAATTCAAATAAAATAAATTATTAATCAATAATATTATTATAAAAATTATTATTTTGAGAAGTTTTACTATTTTATATGTATATATATATTTCAAGTTATTTAAATTTTTTACAAAATTTTTTTGAGTTATTTAGTATTTAAAATATTAAAAAAGTAAGCCTAACAAGTAATAAAATAAATATATTTAATATTCAAAATTAAAAAAAGATAAAAAAATTTATTTATTTTTTAAACGTACCGGCAGTCTGATCGTTTTTACCCAAACTTGAGCCCGATCCGATACTGTTCAAATAGTGTCAAGTTGGGCCCAACCTTAAAAAAATTTGCAAACTTTTTATGAGCTTATCTTGTTTTTTAACAAATTGGTCACGTAATCAAGTCTAATCTTAATGTGTGATCAAGCCATACTTAAGCAACATGCAGGCTTGATATAAAATCAGGCTAAGCAAAAACCCAGCCAATATTCACCCCAAAGCTTGATAGAACATTGAAGCTATATTTTTATCTGCAATTTTTCTTGGATTCAGCCATTGAGATGGGTTTCTTTTACTTAACAGTGTTGTTTTGATTGATTATTATTTTTAAGTAGACTTGATCTGCAAAAATTATGTAGAACAATTAATTATGAAATAGCATATAAGTATGTTTGATAATTTTTCTTTCTTGTAAGACCCATTTCTAATATATGTACCTTTTTATAATTATATTGATCTTTATCTTAACAACTCCTCTAGCTACATGCACGAACAAGGAACGTGAGCTGACTTTTGGATGTTGGCTGCAGAGATCAAGATACAGGCGTGATGTTAAGATGAACTACTTCTAAATGCCTCCGGGAAAAAAAATTGTCGGCCTTAAGTAAACAATGCTTCTTTTGCATTTTAAGAGCAAAATCCATATAAATCAACCAAGCACTCTTGAGTATGAATGAAAGAAGGATGACAGTAGGAAAGGATAGCTAAAGGATATAGTTTATAAACATTCAAATTTGTATCTTTTTTCACAACTCTTCTTGTTACCATTCATTCTCTAGATGTTAGGAGGCATTATTACCCCGAAGTGGTGTCTAAATAAGATTTGCACTAGACATTTAAATGATGCACAATAACGTTACCCTACATTTTCCTAAAGAAACACGAGACACAGAGGAGAAAAATGTCTAACTCATCGATCAATTCCAGCACTAGGACATACAAGGAATCTTTAAATGGCATTATCGGATAGGAACGTATCGATCAAGAACTTAAAACACACATGGTGTAGGTACATCCAATCCAGAGGAGACCCACTATGTTTTTTTTTCCTTTTAACTACAGCCTATCATACACGTAGGTATATTACACATGCTTTAGCTTCAGCTTCCATTTACTTCATGTACTTATGCAGAAATTTCCTGTGGAAGTCATTTCTGATGGTATCATTGATGAACCGCTTAGGTGTCTTGGTTTCACCACGAGCCTGGTTCTTAAACACCACATCATCATCCCACCTAAACCAATTAAGAGAAGGGAAGGGGTGGGAGGACAAAGCAATGCCTCTGTTATCAAAGAACCCAAACACAAAAACCAACAGATTTGGTTGAGACAAGCAAAGAGCAAAATTTGCCCATTGATACCTTCTTTTCACGTTGAATGATGTCGGGTTATTTAGCAACGGGTTCCCACGAAGAAGCTCTGATTCCTTTGCTTTGAGCACTTCCTCTCGCTGTTGTCGTTCCTGCACAAGCATAAGAAACCTTTGTTACAACTAACAAAGCCAGTTCAGGACCAATAAAGGAAACAAACTGCGAAACCTAGAAGAACACATTCCAGAACTGGACAACTAGAGGCCCAACTTTGCACTTGCACCCACTCCCCCCTCTCCCCCATAAGAAAGAAGCAAGGAAAAATAGAAAGAAGCAGAAAATAGATCAATTGGAGTTGATGCATAGCATAACTAGAGTAGGGACAAGCATATACCAAGGACTTCGACAGCATGCTTAATAGAAGCTAAGACACACATCAGATCAGAAGAACGAATAAGCTCACCTTCCGGAGCTTTTCCTCTGCTCTTTCCTTCTTTATTTGTTCAAGCTCAGCTAACAAAGCTTCTGTATCATCTTCGTCATCCTCATCCTCATCTTCATCCTCATCACTGCACAAAGATAGTTAATAAATGTTAATGGTATGGACACACGATAAAAGACAATTTAATAACTACTATAAACAAGGGTGTAGAGACAGAGAGTCAGAGAAATAGAACAGATTATTACAAAATAAGGAACACACATTATTCCACAGTATTATGAATTTGTATTGAAGGACGCCTTTTAATCCATAAAGATTGCAATCGATTCCAGACATGACTTCAATAATCTTGACCCAATTAACATCAACAACGAAAGAAAGGAAGAAGAAGAGAGGTTAAAAAAATGCAACTGACAAAGAAAATCCATATGGAATAAAGAGACTGAAGCAAGTGGCATTATGAGCAGCCACTTGTCTATTATTCACAAATCAACATAAGTGATTCAATTCACCAAGAACTTGAATGATAGAAGACACTGGAGAGTTTTTCTTTTCTAAATAGTCACTTATACACATGCACATGTCTGCTCAGCAAAGACACAGAATCTGCAATATTAACTGAAGAAAGAGTTGAAAAAAAATTAGGTAACATGCAGCAAAGTACAAGAAGCAGATAGAACAAAATGGCAGTTTCAATTATAGGAAATGAACATATATATATATATAGATATATATGGGAAATTAAGAAAATTCTTATCATGCTATTATGGTTCAACTTTGATTAGGTACAGTCTTGAACCTAATTTGATCACAGTTGGAAATCATAGAGTTCAGTTTAATTTCCCATTCAAACTTGAATTTAAACACAGAGCTTTTTGAATCAGAATCTGCAAGCTATGCCTCATTAGACATAAATACATTATACATGTATAGAAATACAAGTTTATATATATATATATATTATGTATATATAAAACGCAATTGCAACCTTGCAAGGAAGTTGCAATCACTGCAGCACACACACACATACAAGATGCATCACATAATTAAGCAAGCTTTATTATGCATCATAAAATGCCTCTGATAATAAAATCAATAAGAAACAATCATTAGTATTTTGACAGATTGTCTATGCTAGGATAGCAACCTCTCATTGTCACTTTTGACTTCCACATCAGAATCATCTGCATCTAAACTATGTGGAACGATGCGGTCTTCAGTTTCCCTCTTTATCCCTATGGAAATTAAGACTCATCTAGTTAAGTGATCATATAAATAATACAGAAGCCTCTAAGATTGGCTTTATAATGACATTCAATTCATACCTTCCAATAGAAGATGGCTTCCCTTTTCACGATACCGGTCATCTGAAACAACATAGGATACAATTGAAATAGCATGAAGTAGCAGAATAATGAACTCAAATCACAAGAAGTCTACAGAAGTACTTAAATTAAATATTTTACCATTATAGGACTTAATTTTTGATGAAAAGTGCCTACGCTCCCGATCTTCAAGCTCCTCACGGAGGTTCCTTCTCTGCAATTCCTCCTGAGTGTCCTGTCCTTCCTTCCTAGTAAATACACATACATTTATCAGGGGATGAAAAAAGGTACACTGGCATCAGCAAATGACTACCAAGCTGTATATCAAAGAGATGCCATGCAATGTCAAACACATACAGAATAGCAAGTCTCACATCTTAGGCCCTACGAGGCTAGGAGGAAAAAGGAAAAAGATCTGAAACTTGCATCCACCAACAAATGGAAAAACCCATCAAAGATATCAAGTTGCGAACTATATATATAGAGCCAACCCTGTTACCCCATCCAAAAGGGTTGAGAAGAATAAGAGAAATGTTTTGGATCCAATCCTAACTCTGGATTTTCACTTATACACCATAAATAATAGCAGTACCTTCACAGGTCACCTGCAATGGCTTCCTCTAGTGATGACGTTCCAGCCATCAATAGTGTCTCCTCTGCTCTACTTACCACTTTGGTAATCAAGGTAACATGTAGACTTCTCCAAAATGTAAAGCCAGCATATTTAAGTTTTGTCTAGGAAGCACATAATTCTTACAGCAAAAAATGTCATAACTATAGAGAAGTAGAGAACTTAATATATGATTCTAGACACTGGAACCCTTGAGCTTAACTTGTGGTTGAAAACCTTGATGGTGAATATACTGTAAATCAAAATTGTACAATTCATGATTCAAATCTTATAATTTGTAAAGATTTAAAAAGCTAACAATATAAATTGATGATTGAATCGGAAATAGTACTGAACCGTACAATTCAGAATTTGAATCTTACAATTTGTAATGAGTTACAAAACTAATTATATGAATCGATGGTTGAATTGGCCATGAATCAAGCAAGTTAAGCCAATATGGCAAAATAGCACAATTTTGCGATTTAGATATAGGTGAAAACAATGAGTTGGCATAATTGTGTTGTATTGTTGTTAAGTGTTGTCTATGCTTCTTATTAAAAAAAAAAGAAAAAAAAGAAGAAGGATATTACTTGAAATTATTTCAAACATTTATTACTAACAAATTATAAGACTAATGAGGTTACCTATAATTTATACTTTAAGTACTTTTCTTAACTCTTAGGTTAGATTTACTATATTGAGTATTTTATGCATATCATAAGAATATACATATATCATATCTTATATTTCAAGCTATTTTTTATCTGTTACTGAACCTTATAATTTGATACATTTTACGATTCAAAATTTAGAAATATGCTTTCTGATTTACCATATATATCATGATTTGACTACTATAATTTGTAACTGACTTTATCTCATGTATAACATGAGTAGTTGACTTCAATGCATAAACATGACGTGGACTCTAAAATTCTTGTTCTGCCATACTCCACATAAAATTTAAAACACAAATCATGTAAAATGTTTTAACAGGTGCCTCTAATTTGTATTTCTAAAACCAACAGACCAGGAAATACAGACAGTTAGTAAACATTATAACAGTGGGTAAGAAATGAAAAGTGGCCACAAGTTTTTTGAGGAAAGACAACGGATTGGTGATTTACCTTGGCTTCAGAGCGGTATGAGATGCAAGGTCCCTTGATGAATACTTTTGTGATGGACCAAAAATTCGAGTACCACCTTGTTCATTGCCACCTTTAGCTGGTGCCCATGTGGGTCGAGCAGCGGTCGTCATTGCTCCTAACTAGACCTGTACTACCAACGGAAAAAGAGAATGAGAGAAATACTTTAAATAACCCAATTCACAATATTAGTGCCTATCAATGACAAACATGAGTCCCGATTATCATTAAATTCAGCCCACCTTACCATTCATTCATTAGGAAATTACTCATAATAATAGAAGAATCCAAAATTATTGATTCTCATATTAAAATTTGTTAGTTAAAATGATTAGATGACTATAAACTATTCCCCGTTGAACATCAATTTCAAAACTTCCATTGTAAGGCACACACCCTTAGCTTCAAACGAGGGTCTCTGAGGACGCAGCAACATTCTTTGATTTAACGTTAGCCTTACCTTTCCAAATAAATATACCTTGAAAGAAGCCTGATGGTTCGTATTGAACTTACAAAATCAAAATAATAAAAAAGGCAAATTCTACGCCAAACTACAAATTAGTTTCGTATCCGTCTTCCATTTTCTGAGCTACCAAATAAATCATCACTTGCGGATTTTGAAAATGGTTAAAGAAAAGTAGTAAAGGAAATCAAATGGAAACCTCTAAAAAGAAAAACAGCAACAAATATGATTAAGGACGAAGGAGAAGAGAAGCAAGAAATCGTAAAATAAATTCGCTATTTACCTTCAAAAACGTTCCTAAAATAAAATTCGCTTCTTAATACAAAATTTTCCAAGTTCCAGAGTTCCCTGAGAGGCGAAGCGAGAAACGTCGATGCAAAGTGGAGAAACAGAGAGACTCGAAGATAGAGGCAAAACGGCGTCGCCGACGAGTTGATCTTATGTGGAGTACCTGTTTGGTAAATTATTTTTAGGACAGAAAATAAAAAAAAATTATTTGATAATGTATTTTTAATAAAATGTTTTGTAAAATAAAAAAATAAAATTTTATTTTTGAAAATAAAAAAATCAAAACATATTTTAGATATTTTGTAATTTTTGTTTTGTAGAATTAAAAAAAATAAAAAATAATTATTTTTTAAATTAATGATTCAATCAAATTTTTTAATTTTTTTTTTCAAAACTTATTTTAAAAAATATTTATTTTAAAAATAATAAAACAAAAATAAAATCAAACAGGTCTTTAATTTTTTGAGAAAAAATAGTTATTGAGGGGAAAAACATTTCAGGACAGTAGTTTTGGAAGAATCGATTTTTTTTGGGTAAAAAAAGTAATCTTAATGAACTTCACTTTAGAAAATCAAGGATCAAATTGTACTACACTCGGCTCTGTTTGATTGGTTGTGAAGAGAAAGTATTTTTTTATATAATTTATATAATATTTATACTCATTATCTTATTCATTAAATTATTTAAAAAAAATAAAAATAAAATAATAACTTTTTATCTCATCTATTACATTTTATATTTTTTATACTATTATATTTTTTAACCAAATAGAACATCAAGTTTTTACAATTTTTTCATTAATCAATAATCTAATTCAATAAATTAACAGAAGTTAATTAATAAATATTCATTTTTAAGAGAAAAATAACTCTCTTTTTTTGGGTAAGAAAAGAGGGTACTCATGCTCAAAAGAACAGCAAAAAAGACTGGCTAGCACGGGGTAAACAGGTTCCCTTCCCGTAAAGTCAAATAAAAAATAAAAACTTAAAAAAGAATGACATGCAAGTCCAATAATAAGTCTCAAGAGGGCCAATTTGATCTACTATCTTTCCAACGAACTTTGCTAGTGTGACATACATGCTTCCTCATTCAATGCTAATGCGTCGTTTTTGTTTTACGAAATTGTCAGTGATCATCAGTGATGTAAATAGAAATAAAATAATAAGATGAAAAGAATTGAATATTTTATATTTGATATGATATAAAAAATTTAAAAAAAAAAGATTTCATTTTGTTTATTTGGTTACATAAAAGTAACGTGAAAATGGGGAGATACAATGTGGAAATGATAATAATATATTAATATCCCATTTAAAAAACAGAAAAAAAAAAAAGAATTAGTTGCAATTTTCCTCTGACTGAAGAAAATACACGAAAGATCTAAAGGCTCCTTGTTTGCGTTTATTTGCAGCATCAAGGGTTTGGATCGACAAGCCCCTTGCGGGTGTGACGGCGGCGATCTCCTCCGTCTAGCAACCTCCGGCATCCTGGTTTCAACGATTGGGAGGCTTTAATTCTCCTAAGCTCTTGACGGCCAAGGGCATTGCGATTTGCAAAGGAAGGGCAGGGATTGCATCTTGCCGACGCAGCGTTCCTTCCATTGATTCTGTCCTCTTACGTGGTGGTTCTGCAAAACTTCCTTAACAACATCATTCTGTAAGTGGTGGTTTTTCAAAACTTCCTCTCGAAGTAGGTAAGCGGGGTGGGAATGGGATTGTCAACAGTGACGGACAAATGGTACTACCACTAGACGGAGATCCCTCTGTGACAAATTCATACGGTGGAGAGGATTAAGCTATGGTGGGCGCAGGGTATCATGGCTTTTGTTCACAAATGTTGATGGGCTCCTCCGACAAAGTAACTGAGGGCCAAAAAGGGCTTTCTCCTATTTTGGCTCCAAACCCATCTACCATGTGTGCTCTGCAGTGAAAGCAAAGGCTCTCTTTCCTTTCTTCCCAATGTCACCTGGAAGCACAATGCCAAATGCAGGTTGTCAATGGAATCCATTTCAATCTGCACTTCTCTTACTTCAACATGTTAAGAGCTCATTTGTATCGAGTCTATCTTTTTTTGCTATTGACTATAGTTCCTAATTTAGTTCCACGTAAGAACTATTGCTTTTTTCCCCCTCTTGGATAACTATCTCTTTTATAGGGAAGGAGAACTGCTACTTTTTTTTTTCCTCTTTTTTTAACGACAGAAAAAAAAAAAAGACAAAATAAGTTTTTAGTCCGTGTTCTTTTTGGTTAAGGCCAAAATGCATGTATTACTATGCAAAGAAATGTTACTCTTAAATCATGATATAAACAATACTAAATAATTAACAAAAAATTCAGCAACCTACAAAATGTGAACAGTAAAGATATCATATGCCAACAAAGGTAAAGGGTTTTTTATTTAATTTTATTAATGATCATTTGTTGGTAGGTATTAACTAATTGTAATGCATCTTGTTATGAAGTTAAAATAACTTATTTAATTATTAAATATTTTTTTAATATCATATATAAAAGAGAGAAAACTTAAAAAAAAAGCAACATTAAAATTAGAAAGTAAATTAGCAAATACAAGTTAAAAGGAGAAAATGCATATAAAAAAAATCAAGACGATTGGTGAAATAAATATAACAATAGGCATACAAAATCAAAATCTAAAGGTTATTGTCTTAATAAATGTTTTGTTTTTATTGGCTAATGGCAATCTACTGACCCCACAATACTTGTCCGTACATGTTAAAATCAACATCATCATTCGCAATATAGATCATTCAATATTCATGCTAAATGAGGGTAAAATTAATTCCAATAAATAATCATGAAATGGTCTATAGTTGATTAAAACCCTCATTCATATATAGTTTTACATAATAAATTTTAATATTTGATAACATAATTAATTAAATATGATATCCTTACATTATTATTATTAAGTATAACTAAATCCTACAAAAGCTATATAAAGACAAAAGGAGAATGGCCGTGCAACTTTGATTGGAGAACCAACCCAACCATGCTGTCGGAAGATGGTTGAACAATTTCTATCTCTCATTAATTAAAGTTGTTCCGTATACGATTATTCAATCTTGCGAATACCCACCCCGCTTTTTTCCCAACCAAAAAAAAAAGAAAAAGAAATCATGCAAATTAATCAGTTATAGATTTAATCTATTCGTAAATTACCTTGACAACTCCAATTAAAATTTAGGGTAAATACTTTTATAAAAATTTATTTTCCTAAATATATGAAGCTGATGTAAAAGGTGCACCTATAAAATTACTTTGAGAAAAATTTAATGTCAATTAATGTATAAACTAACCTAGTGTACAATAATATATATATATATATATATATTATAGATGTGTTTGACCTAAACATAATAATAATATTACCTTGAATATGGCTCCTTAAAATTTGAAAAATTATTCAAATGTTTTCTTCTATTCATCTTCACTCAAGTTCATCCTATCTCTTTATACAATGTTTTATTAAAGTTCTTGCCAACCATTTTAAACCCATTCTTGATAAAGTTATATTGCCTTTTCAAACTAATTTGATTCCTGACAGTAGTATCAAAGATAATATCATAATAAGCCAAAAAATCATGCATTCTATAAAGCATATAAATGGCAAATGAGGCTTTTTCGCCATTAAAATTGGACACAGAAGACTTATGATAGACGTGGATTGAGCTTTGTTGCTAATACATTCATTGAAGTTGGCATCAATGGGCAGCTTGTTTAGCTTATCATGCATTATATTACATCCTCCACTTTAAGTGTGCTTTGGAATGGAAAGCTTATTGATTTTTTTAATCCTTCAAGGAGTATTACAGGGTGATCCCATTTCTTCTTACATTTTTGTACTATGCATAGACAAATTATCCATCTAATAAGTGACAAAGTTATCAAAGACATTGGAAACTTTTTAGAGTGGGTCATTTTAGCCCTAGCGTTTCTTTTTGTATGTTTGTAGATGATCTCTTCCTTTTTAAAAAAATTTCTTTAAATCAAATCAATTGTATTAATCATTGTTTAGATCTCTTTTGCAATCTTTTCCTACAAAAGGTTAATAGAGATGAGTCTTTTATTTTCTTCTCCTGCAATGTCCTTAATTCTCTTAAGATCTCTCTTGCTATGGCATCGAGTTCCAATAATTCTTGTAATTTGGGGAGATACCTTAAGGTTCCTTGAGTAGGGATAAGAGTTCCACTCAAGCTTACTCTTATGTGGTCAAATAAAGTTCATCAAAAACTAACTGCTTGAAAAGCTAATTGTTTATCCATGGCGAGTGGAATTACTCTGGCCAATTCGGTTTTGAATGTTATTCCCATTTACGTCACATAGGTTACTAGATTATCCTCTTCCATTTGTCAACAAATTACTTGCCTTCAACACAACTTTATTTGGAGCTATGATGGTGATTCTACAAAAGTCCATCTTATGAGTTAAGAGACTATTCATAGCCTCAAATGACTTGGTAGCGTAAGCTTCAAACACTTGGAAGTTATATATAGAGCTGTATTGGCAAACTTACTTGAAAATTCTTGACTTCTATTTTAGGTTTGTGGATTGATGTATTGCATAATAAATAGATTGGTCATAGAAGTAATGGTGCATTCACCTTTAAATCTAGTGACTCTCCTCTTGGAAGTACATTTACTAACAACGAGACCTCATTCAATTAGGCTATTCTTGGTAAATCAAGGATGGTTTAGTCATAAATTTCTTCAAGGCTAGTGGGGTTAAGCCTAACTTGTGGCAATTTAATGTGGCCTTTTGTGAGATCAATAATGGCATCAATTCAAGCAAGATCTATGATTAGGTCATTAATGATGGGGAGTGGGATTTTAGCTATGTGAGGACCTTTCTTGACCAAGGTGTTATGTTAAAGTTACTATCTATCATCTCTTCTCAAGCTGACCATTGTAGAGATGTATGTTCTTAGAATAATGATGAGTTTGGAAGTTACACAATTAAAAGTGCTTACGATTTACTTATGAATATAACTATTTACAAAGGTTCTTTTATTTAGGATAACATTTGGAAATGGAATGGTCTTGAGAGAATTCAGTGCTTTCTTTGGCTTGCGTATCATATAGGCTCCTAACAAATGCTCACCATAATGAGTGGAATAATTCAAGCCCTTTCTATGTTTGGTGTTTTGGGAGTTGAATATGGCTTCCATGTTCTTTAAGATTGTAGATTTGCTTAGTGTTTTATGGGGGCATTTGGTAAAGCCATCAAAAAGAGCCCTTTTTTTCCTTTTACTCATTGAAAGATTCGTTTAACATCAATCTATTTAAATCTTTAGGCATTGATTCAAGCTCTCCCTTGAAGATAATGTGAGGTTATAGAGGTTGGCTTATTAGAAAGTAGCATTATAGCACACTCTGCAATAGCAAGTTCTAGCATTGTTTGGATTTAGTTATGGCTTTAATAGGTGTTTGTAACTTCCATATCCACTCCAATAAAAAGTTGTTTATAGGGGTCTCAAGAAAAGTTATTCCTATCCAACGATAGAGTTTCCCACCTTTGGGGAAAATTGAACTGTGATGGTTTAGTGTCTATACATGCCAATGATTGCTGCAACTTTTTATAAGATGACAAGGGTGACCAAATTTATAGATTCAACAAAAAGTTGAGGCCCTATTTTGTCATTATAGCAGAGTTATAGGGTTATAGGGTATCAAAATAAGACTTTTCTTTGCTTGGGAACAAAGTTTTTGCATGATCATTGTAGAGTTGAATGCTAAAATTTTGGTGAAAATGATCATTGGCTCAAACCTTAATAAATGCCTTGCCAATCAAGTGCTCCATACTATACTTTGCTTGCTTGATAGAAGTTGGTCTACTAGCTTTTTTTTTTTTTCTGACCAATATGGTCTCTGAACTTTATACATATGTCTAGATTTGCCAATAAACTTGCTGATGCTCTTGCTTATTTTAGGGCTTTTAAAGAAGATACCTCCAAGTTTTGGAAGACTACTCTGGATAGTATTTTTGGTTTGTTGCCTAATGATTTTGTAGGGGCTAGAGCACCCTATCATGTAGGATCTTCTTAGTTTCTTTTCTTTGGCTTCGGTCTCATTTATTTGTAATATATATATATATATATATATGTGTGTTTTCTTCCTTTTAAGGCTCTAGTATATACCATCAAGATGTTTAACCAAAAAAAGTCATATATGACTATTTGATAGTTTAACTTTAATAACTACTTGCCTACTTAGGTCTACTTGTTACAATATCCTTTCCTTTTCATTATTCAAACATTGCATTTTGTGAGTTCGAGATATATGTGCACGTTTTTGACAATTCACAGAGTTTCTTCTTAAATCCCAAACCTTGCCAATGCTTTTAGGTATTTATAGGCTTTGGTCAAATTGCCAAGAGGTTTGTCGGTCAATCTTATTTCTAGTGGAAACATTGAGGTTGGCGATTAATGATATTCTTTCATCAAATAGCCATAAGGAATAAAATATAACATTTGGCTATTGATAAAAATGGATATTATGTTAAGTAAGTTAACAGGGGGTTATCATATTTAAATCACTAAAGAATCACATATGACTTTTCTGTTAAGTATATTAATGGTGTCAAGAGAAAGAAAACATTTGAATGGTTGTTTTAAGTTGAGAAACAAAATTGAAATTAAATTAGATTAAGGGATAAAAGTGAAATTTGAGGTAAAGTTTAAAAACCAAATTAAAATGATATGAAATTAAGAAATGAAAATGAAATTTAAAGTAAAATTAAAAGATCAAATTAAAATAAAATAAAATTAAAAAAATAAAATATTAAATAAAATTGATAGATCAAAAATATTTTTTCACCAAAGATATGAATATCACTATACCTTCGAAGTTAATGTAAAAAACTAATGGACCTTTAAAATTGTTAAAAAAAAAAGAAGACAAAATTAAAAAAAAAGAACTCATAACTGATATACTACCTTAGTCAATAAACTATTAAAGTTTGCTTATAAATTATCAAAAAATAATAAAGAATATTAATTCAACAAGATATTAATACATTGTAAGTATTAGAAAAATTACTCTAGGAATTAATATACTTTATTTTAAAATTTTGTTTATTAATGATAGTGCAGTTGCCATGAACAATATTAAATTGGTCTTACAGTGGAATCATAAAAGCTTTCTTTTTTATTTTTAATGATAAACAATTAATAAAGATCGAGATTAGAAAGGCTTTCATTAATGTTCCCATCATTTCCCTTTCTGAAAGTGAATGCTTTCCTTAGCAAGAAATGTCAATATTAACACGTTGCATGGTGTCACGCCAAAAGATGGTTAAGCTAATTTAAGTCAATTACGTTACAAACAGCTTTAATGTTCAAACCATTTGTTTAATAATTCCTTAATTAATTGGAATATGACTATTTAAGCAACATGTTGCCAATTGCTAGTGGTTAACCCATATAAGATGGTCCAATTTCAGCAATTCAAGCAACATACTCCTCAAACCCCCCGTTTTTTATTCCATAGTTTCCCCGTCATATTTCCATTGATGTTGTTCTTTATTAATGTGAGGTCTGTTCATAAATTTTAAATTCTGTTCATATTAATGTTGAATGGGATGGAACCACGTTTCTCAATTTTAAATTTTAAATTTTTTCTGGCCAACAAAATTAAATTTTAAAAATGACCCTAGTTTATTGATATTTATTTGTGTGCGATTAATTAAAAGCTAAGAAACATATTAAACAAATATATATGCTTGAAATTTGCAGGCTTCCCACCATCCATGGATTAACAACACATCAGCATATAACTCTTATCCATGAAAAAAAAAATTAGCCTAAATTTTATATTATCGTAGGCAATGTTTGATCATTTGGATACCAATTTTTATTTTTGTCAAATTTCTAAAAATTCGGCCTAGAGTCTAATAAATGTATATATTAATTAAAAATAAAGATTTATGTCTAATCACATTTAGCTTGAAATCATCTTAGCATAACATAAAATGTGCGTTTGATCATCAGGATATGAATTTTAGTTTTATTAATTTTTGAAAGATCTGGCCTAAAGTGTAATAGATGCATATCTAAATTAAATTCAAAACTCATGTCTAGTCACTCTTAATTTAGAAATCATTGTAGTCTAATATAAAAGAATAAATTACACTAATTTCTTTTTAAATTTGACTAAATTATAACTAATACTCTTCTTATTTCAAAATTACACTTTGCTCATCTAATACTTGACATATATTGCAAAAACTTTCATTTTTATTTATTTTTCTGTTAATGAAATTAATTTTCAGCATAATATCTATTTAAAAAAATAAAACTACCTAACTATCATATTAAAAATAAAATTATAATATTATATTAGAGTTTAAAATCAATTTAGTTATCTTTATTATCATATTAAGAATAGAAGTACTATCTCATATTATATAAAAGTTAACTTTATTGACAAAAATTAAATCAAGAGGAAAGTTTTTGTAATATATATCAAATTTCAAAAAATTAAATATAATTTTTGAAATAAGATATATCAAATATAAATTTGTCCAACTTTATTAAAAAAAAATTGGTGTAATTCACTAGGGGCGTTCATTGATCCGGTTGGCCCTAGGGGCCTGCCCTAACCTGGCCTAATCGGGTCGGGTCAGATCGTGTCAAAAATATAAATTGGTAGAATTTCAAACAAAATTATATCAGGTCACACAGGGCCACGGGCGAAGATATATTCTGTCTAACTTGTCATAATAATTACTTTTTTTTAGTTATTAATATTTTGTTATCTTATATATATATATTTTATTTCATCTAATTCTTTTAACATGCTGCAACTTTCATTATCTACTTAAATTCTATCTATTTTTTAATTATTTTTATTATTAATATACATGTTTACGGACATTTCTTTTATTGAATAATGAAAATACATGTGTTTACTTAAAGCTAATTATGTTAATATAGCTTATATTTTGCTTGATAATATCAAATTATTTTTTTATTATTGATAAAAACATAAAAGTTATAAAAGTCTATTATTTTGAAGTATATGTTTATGAGTCTACAAAAAAATATTTTTATATTACAAGTATCAGTTCATAAAAAAAATATCGGGCGGCCCTAACCCGCCCTAACTTAACATAAATTCGGATTTGTTCAGGTCGGACCGGGCCACGGATATAAAAATAAGACCGATGTCTTAATCAAACTTGATATCAGACATACTAGATGTCCGACTTAACCCTGCCTATGAATACCTCTATACAGTGGCGGAGCCAAGATCCTGAGTTAGGGGGTGCAATTTAATTTTAAAAATGATAATTAAAAATAATAATTTTTTTCTTTTTTTGGTCAAAAAGAGTGGATTTCATTATAAAAATAAAATCATAAATAATGATAGTTATTTTTTTATAAAATTAATATTACTATCAATAAATAGATTTAAAATTTTTTATTAAAGTTTATTGGGTTTGAATTAAGTTATCACATATTTAAAAAAATTTTAGATTCAAACTGATCTGAGTCAAAAATCAAGTTGGCTCTCAAAATATAAAGATATAAAAAATAAATTGTGCAAAATATTAGAGTTAGGAAATGCAAAATATTAAAACTTATACCTTTTACTTATGATTTTGTCCAAAGTGAGAGGGTGCATATGCATCCCCTCCACCATTGCCTCTATAATTCACTCAACATACAATGTGGCTTAAAAGAAAACTAATAAAGCTTCATAGTTTATTTACGTGTGTCCTTTCCATAATTAATTAGGAAAATTAATGTGAGAATCAGACGTGCCTACTTTTACTCACGTGAAATAGATGACTAGTTGGTTGGTAATTTTCTAGTTTTGGGCTAATAAGATTGGTGCATCGCCATTTGTGTTAAACTTACTAGAGTATCCTACCCAAAAAAAAAAAAACTTACCAGAGTAAATTTAATCAACGTTTTTGTTAAATTAAATTTATATCTCTTTTATTTTAAAAGTTATATTTGACTTTTTAACATTTGATATATATTATTAAAAAAATTTTAACTTATTTTCTCTCAAAAAGTTAATATTTTTTATAATATAAAATTATAATTTTATTTTTAATATGACAGTAAATATAGTCAAGTAATTTTGTTTTTAAAAGAAACATATATTATGTAAAAAAAATTAATTTCATTAACAAATAAATTATAAATAAATTTATTTTAATTTTTTAAATAATAAAATATTAAGTATAGCTTAATAAAATTTTATTAAAAAAAACTAGTGCAATTTACTCAACGTATTATTACGGAAAAGTCAGTCTGACTGTTATTCCGTTTAGCGTAATTAAAATTTTTTTTTAAAGAATATTATCCATGTAAATTCATTCAAGTTTAGACTCACATAGAAAGTCAAAAATTATACACTAGTGAACAATATAGAAGAATAAAATATTGTAAAAGAGGCATCAAAATTCCAAACAGAATGACGTGAGTTTTTTTTTAAATGGTAAAAATATAAAGAAAAGCATTTATATAAGATAAAGGAAGAATTACATCCAAAAACTTTAAATTTGCAAAATTTATAATTAAAAAACCTTATTATAACTAAACCTTTTTAAAAATTATAATTAAGTCCTCCTAAAACTAACTTTTGTAAACTTGAAGAAGTCCTTGCATATAATTTTCTATAAGATAAAAACAGGTGAATCCAACTAAGTACCCCACAGCAGGGATCGTGTGGCTAGTGTGCAAAATAAATATAGCAATCATTCTTAGACATACAAAGAGGGCCTCCGAGGTACAAACTACAGGTTGGATTGGGTGGCCAACTGTTTTACCATATAATCTCAATTCAGCTGTACCCGCCAGATTTCAAATCAGTTTTTCTATTTTTCCAATTACATGAAAAAATTAAGTTTTACCAGTTTGGATTTATTTTTTGAGATTAAATCTTAAATAAAATTGATGTAAAAGATTATGTCTTTAAGATCATTTGTAAAAGAAAATTTAATTTGAATGAAGTTGGATAATAGCTTGATTGAGAATGAGATAATAAAAACAATATTATTATTCTTTTGGCCATGAAATCATTTAGCAGACGTATCAGATGATCACTCTCTATGACTCTTATCCAGTGGTATTCAATTTGAGATCAACTTTGCCTTAATTTCACAAAAAAAAAAAAAAATTGCGTTTGTCCTATATCTTCTGTTAGAGAGAGAGAGAGAGAGAGAGAGAGAGAGAGAGAGAGAGGGAGGGTGAAGTTCTGAAATTGAAGTCTGAAGAACAAAAGTTGCTTTCTCTCAGTTTATCTTACTTCATAAAATTAGAAAAGAAGCATAGACCGTGGAAGTTGGCCAACGGTTAACTTCCCTCCAAATTTTGTGGATTCCCTTCGAATCAAAGCAAACCCCTCAGCAGCTTATTCTTGGTCACCATCTTCACCTTCCCTGACACTTCCTCCATACCCTCCTTCTTCTTCTTCATATTCACCTCCATCACCAGAATTTTTCAACTCTATATCCTTCTCTTCAATATCTTGCTGCTGAAAAGTTTCATCTTTTTGAAGTATCCCTTCTTTTTCCTCTTCATATTCGGCTCTATCCAAGACATCCCACCGGAATTTTCCACCTCTGAACCTTTCTGTACAGATTGTTGCTGCTGAAAGTTTCATACTTTCGTCTTTCTGAAGCATCCCTTCTTCTTCTGCTTCATATTCAGCTCTATCCAAGAAAACCCACCAGAAAATTTCACCTAAAGCTCTCTGTTCAGTTTTTTGCTGCTAAAAGTTTCATCTTTTTGAAAGTTTCCTGAGGTTTGATGCTGGTTCAGACTTCAGACCCAGAAAAGTTTTTCAACTGAGGCAACGATTCTGCCAATTCAAGGGCTTCAAGTTCAATTTTTTCAAGGTTCAAAGCTGTGGATTTTATGGGGTTTCTGAAACATCGTAGCAGGAGCCATTTCTAGACGAATTCTCAGAGCTCTGTATCTACAAGGAGCAAATTTGGTTCTATATTTATGTCTTCTTACCTATTTTAAATCACCTCATGACCCTTTGAAAAGGTGGGTTCTCTACGATTTTTTTAAATTCTACCTTCAATATCAAGAATCATAGAAGACTCCGTCCCTTGAATATATCGATTTGGACTCTTTCTGAACATACAAACGCGAAAAAGAGGTACTTCGATCCTCTGTTCATACTCTAGGAATTCTCGACCTATTTTCCAATGAATTCTACAGAAGAAGATCAAATGGGAAGTGTCAGAAGCAGGTCTCCTCCTGAAGCTTCATTTATGATTCGGATGGCAATGAGGATTTGCAGAGCAAGATGGTTTGTCTTCTTGAGGAGGGTATTCCACTACCAAAACGGGTCGAGATCGGATGAGGGGTCCAACCCGTTTAATTCGAGGACGTGGATGATGCTGGAATTCGTGGCTTTGATGGTACAGATAACGGCGTCGTCGTTCACGTTGGCGATTTCGCAGAGGGAGAGACCCGTTTGGCCTATGAGGGTTTGGATTGGAGGCTATGAAATTGGGTGTGTGCTTAATTTGTTGCTGCTTTATGGGCGATACCGTCAACTTCATCTTACTCAACCCCATGCTCTTTCCCTTTCTCATATGGAACAGCAGAGAGGGAGTGAAGAAACCAGGTACACTTCGACAACCAACTTTCTATTATTATTATTATTATTATTAAAATCATTTAACACTAATGATTTTTAAACAGGATAAACGTTTATTTAAATACTCCTACACAGATAATTTTTGTTTTTTGTGCGATTTAATGGTGAGGTTTCAAACCCAGATGTGTTGGGTACAACAGTCCAAGATAACTATAATGATTGAATCAGATAAGCGAAGAAAAAAAATTATACGCAAGTTTTAATATATTTATTATTAATTTTTTAATTAAAATATCATAAATATATGATTTTTTAATATGTATACAATTTTTATAAATAACTATATGATTTTTTAATTAAATTATATGTTTATTATGTTTTAATTAAAAAATTATATACTTATATTTTAATTAAAAAATTTAATAACAAAAATATAAAAAATTGTATCTAAATCCAATTCCTCTATAAATCTTTCTATATTTAGTTATGGGTATATCATGTTAAAAAATTACCCTAATTCTTTTTTTCCCCGTAAAAGTAACTTCGAGTTGTCCAAAAGCATATCCAAATGATAAAAAGTTGGTTAAAAGGGTTGTAGACTTGTAGGAACTGAATTTGAATCTTGTTCAAAGTCAAATTAATTAAAAAGAAAAAAACCAAACTTATTTTCCATCTCTATTTTTTTTTTTGGGGGTTTCAGTCTCTTCTAGATTTGTATTAGCCAAGTTCTTCTGCCTTACACCTTCCTGAGTGTTATGACAAGCAATTTTAGTCCAAGTTATTTTATGTTTAGAAAGTATTCATATGAGACAAAAAGTGACGCAAAGTGAGGTCTAGTAAAACTCTCTCATCTAGGTTTCACATTACTATATCTCTCTTATATAAAAGCTTTTGAATATGAAAAAAATCTTGACTCTAATTTTCTCTACTAAGTATATAATGCATCCATACAGGATCTCCCACTTGATGAACAAATGCAGGAGTTCACTGGAGCTTTTCTTCGCCATATGGTTTGTGATGGGCAATGTATGGGCGTTTGACTCTCGTTTCGGATCTTTCCATAAAGCTCCTAAACTCCATATCCTCTGCATCTCCCTCCTTGCTTGGAATGCCATCTCCTACTCTTTCCCCTTCCTTCTCTTTCTTCTCCTCTGCTGCTTCCTCCCTCTTCTCAGCACCCTCCTCGGCTACAACTTCCACATCCCACCATCTGATAGAGCTGCTTCTGATTACCAAATTTCACTGCTTCCAAGTTGGGGATATACACAAGTTCCTCCTTCTCATGACTCTCAAGCCACCCAAGATCATGTAAGTCCCAATTTCAATCTATGCTTTTATTTCATTTTATTGGTTAATATTGTTGGGGATGCTCTCTCACTTTATCTGGGTTAAATTTCTTTCTTGACAATTTTAACAGTGTATTTTCGCATATCAACTTAATGCATTTAAGATTTTATTTTAGGAATCAAACCCAAGTTAATAATTTAAGATATTATCTTCTCTTACTAACTAAGCTAACTCTCTTTAGTTAATTTTAGATCTTTTGTAGATTTAAATATTGTCTCTAAAGTGTCTCATAGGACTCTTATTTTTAATTATAGCCCTCTGTTCACATTTGCCTTACTGCAAAGGCATGCACTTAAATCCTCATTCTAGAGGATTTATATTGCTTTGATTATGCTTCTAAAATCAAATAGACTTACCATAGATAGATATTTAGATGAGTTTTCATAACTAAGACTTTCTCCTCAGGTGATTGATTTATGTGGCAAGCTAAGAGTGTGTATTCTCAATCATTATGGAGCTAGAAAAGACATTAGTTAGCTAATTCTTTTATATATGTGAACTTTAGAAGCTTTTTCATTGTTCATTGTAATGTTTACAAGCCATTTTAGTTGCAGCTCATATTGGGTATCGTACCATCCTTTTTTTCTCTCTCTCTTTTAGCTTTTTTTCCCCTCCTTTTTTTTTGGTTGAAATCTGTGCATTTGCACAAAGGAACACAACCAGCGTGTGTGTATAAAAACTTTGGAAGGCTTGCACTGTTCTCAACCAGTCAAGTTGCAGCTTTGTCTCAGGCTTCATGTCTTCCTCCTCCTCCTCTTCTTCTTTTCTCTATGTTTTTCTCTAACTTCCCTCCAAATTTTTATCTTTTTTCCTTTCAAGTCCTATGCTTATATACGAGACCCAAACTCTAATTATATATAAGCTTTGGAAAAAGCTACACTATTTACAAGTTGTAAATAGTGAGACTTTATCTTAAGCTACATGTCATTCTTTTTTTTTCCCCTCACTATTTGCCATTCTTTTTATTCTTTGTTCTTTTTTGTCTGAAATCCCATGCAATTGTGCACAGGGCCCACTCTAATAAATAAAAAACCTTAAAGGTTTTTCCATCATATATCTAATAGGGGTCAAGACCTACATTGTATTGTTAACTACATTAGCCTAAGTTTTGCTTAGCTCATACAATAAATATTACTAACTATCATTGAGAATCATACCTGTTCATTAGACAAATCATAAGCCATAATTAGTAAAGATCTCACATTTTACTTACATAAAAACTGATGAGCTTTTGCTGTTTATTTTCTGGTGGGAGGCATTGACAGGAATGCTGCATTTGCTTAGCCAAGTACAAAGAGAAGGAAGAAGTTAGGCAGTTGCCTTGTTCCCATACGTTTCATCAAAAATGTGTGGATCAATGGCTAAGAATCATATCCTGCTGCCCTCTTTGTAAACAAGGATTAGAGAGGTAGAAATACCACACTCAACAACATCATCCATTATATACACTTGTCATTGCCCCTCAAAATGTTTCTTTTGTCTTTTTTTGGTTTTTTGTTTCTCTTTAGTGTAATGCACTTTGCATTGGTTGCTTGAGTGAGTTTGAGCATGTCACTAGTAACCAAAACCGCATTTGATTCTGCCCTTTTGAAGCTAAGGGCCCGTTTGTTTAAGCTTAAGAAAAAAGTGATTTTTAGTTTAATTAAAAAAGTGATTTATCATTTAGAGGTTTTTATAAAAAGCAAAAATTATTAATATTTGGTTACAACCGTAAAAAGTACTTTTTACTTAAAAAGTGACTTTTAATTTTAAGAAGCTAATCACAATAGCTTTTTCAAATAATTAGAAATCTGATTTTTTTTAGATTCTGATTATTTTTAAAATCTTAAACAAACATCTTAAAGTTTTATAAAAATACTTTTTTAAAAGAAAAAAGTGATTTTTCTTTGAAAAAAGCTTAAACAAACGGACTCTAAATCTTAGTTCCTAAGATCTAAATCTATTTAAAAAAATTTTTTTCCCTCTTTGCCTGTTATTTAAATATTGTGAGATGAGCATATCTGTACCGAATAATGAAGCAAATATTCTCTCTTTATATTGCAGAATTTCTACTATTTAGCTTACTTGCTGTGTTTTCATATTATGCAAACTACAAGATCAATGTTGTACTTCTAATTGAGATGGGTTTAGTTAAAGATGATTACTGAAGGATGTCACTACCTGCCACTTTAATTTGTGATGGGCCATATTAAATCTCTACCTTAATATGCACTACAGGCCCAAGCCCAACCCTAACTTGAGACAATCCTGATTTTATGAATATATGGGCTCATACGCCTTAAGGATGCATGCACAGTAGGACTTGGAAATATAGAGTTTGGAATCCCAACCCAATTAGAAGGAGATCCGCGTTATGAGATAAGATTTGGATTATTGAAAATTTAATTTTTTTAATTTAAATTATTATTTTTTAAAGTTTGTAATTAAAAAAAATATTTTTATCCTACATATTTATTTTTTTAAAACTAAAAAAATCAAAATTAAAAAAATAAATCTAAACTATTCAAATTTAACTTACACTATTCAAATTAAAATGCGTATCCCTTGTAGATTCCTTTAAATGTGCAGGACATCCATATCTATTAGGAAGTTGCATTCTCTAAAAAGTTGCATGAGTTTTGGTACCCATTGATGCGTAATAAAAGAAGGGACACAGTAGTAATCGGCAAACAATGAAACTATTGAAGCCAAACATAAACGAGAATTGTAATTAAAATACTACACTGAAAAAAGTCGTTGCCAAAACTAAGATCGAAAGACAGGCTCATTGGCGAGGATAGCGAGATTGGAATCAGAACAACGAGAGTTTTTGTTAATATGTTGAAATTTATTAAGAGCACGAGATTTTTTTATATTAAATTTTAATGTTTTTTATTATAATTTTTATTAATATTTTATTAAATTTTATTAATATGACCCGTTATATAATATCTTGTCAATTTAACTATATAATTCAGTTTAATTCTTTAGGTGACTTAACATAGATTATACCATGTTATATATATAAGTTAATTTTATTTTATTATCTACTTTTATTTCTGTTGTTGACATAAATTATATATATATATATATATATATAGAAAAAATAACATAGTATTAGTTATATTAATAAAATATAATAAAATGCGAACAAAAGTTTAATAATATGGACTGAATTAAAAAAATTTAAACTATAAAATTTAATTACAAATTAGGTTATAAAAATAAATATAATAATATAATGCCTAGCTAATCTACTCTGGGAGAAAATGAGTCACACCGTTCCATTTTTATGTAACATATACATCCCAGTGTTTTCCCAAAAAAATAAATGATATGATATGGGGTTAATATCTTGAATTCAGTCTGCTTCTTTCAATATTAAGCTACATTACATGGACCTCTTACAGCTCCAGAAGAAAACAACATATTTTTTTATTTTAGTTTTTTAATATTAAATTGAAAAAATTAGCATAATGGTTCCAAGGATAGATATATAAGGATTAGGGGAAATTTTTCGACGGCTGGGCCCCCCATGTGCACCATGATGTTAAGAATCTAATTTTGTTTATATAAAAAATTTCTTATGATAGAGAGGGACACACAATAAATATGAAGACTACACAAATGAATTTCACTTATTACCTCTCTTGTATTATATTATATTATATATATATATATATATATATATCTTTTAAAAAAAATCTAAACTATGATTTGCATTCGTCGGGTGGCCATTTTGGAGAGAGAGAGAGAGAAGGGGGGGGGGGAAGAGTATATATATATATATAGATGACATGTTGGCTGTTAATTAATTAAGGGTTTGATTAGAAAATGTAATAGTAAAAAAAATATAAAATGTGAATAAGTGAAGATAAATAATATAAAAAATAATTATTTTATTTTTATTTTTAAAAAGATGATTTAATAGATAAAATAAAAAATATAAAGATATAATAAATATTATACAAATTATATATAAAAATTATATTGGTAATACAGCAAACCAAACATAGAAACATAAGATTTAGATATTACTAATGAGCATGTTATGTCATCTTTATCAGTACAATGTAATAGTGTCAGGTTCTAGATTATGTTTGAAATGCTGATAAAATTTATGAATTTATTTGGAATAAAAATTATTTTTAGAACTAAATATAATAGGTTAAGTTATGTGTAATTTTTTAAAATTTTTATTTATATGCAAATAACTTCCCTAATCTTTAAATTTTTAAATTTGTACAACTCCTAAACTATTAGTTAATTTATTATTTTATTGAAAAGTGTGATATGTCAAGAAGTTATTTATAAACTTAAAGTTTAAATGATTATTTATATATAATTTAAAATTTAAGAGAATTATTTGTATAAAAAATAAATTTAAAAAAAGGTTTATTATCACTAATTTATCATACTCTATCACTAAAATAGCTAGTTGACTAATAGAAGAGTGTTATCTGCATGAATTTAAAAATTTAAGAAAGTATTATTAAGTTTTAAAAGTTAAAAGAATTATTTGCATATAACTCAAAATTAAAAAAAAAATTATGCAATTTAGCCAATAAAATATATCAAATATATTTTTATGATTAAAATAGGAATTTCACTGTTATTGTTTTTATTTGAATGTGTGTATTCTTGTCTTATCTTTTAAATTAAGAATTGTTACATTCATTTCAAAAGGTAATATTTTATGGAATTTAGAATTAATCTACCTCCATCATTTCTCATTGTAATCCTTATCAAAACTTTGACATAAAGTGTTAAAAAAAAAGTAAATTATATAAATTTTTTAAAATTTTATTGAAATTACATCAACCTCTTCTTTATTTTTAAAATATACAAAAAAATTTTAAATAAAAAAGTATTTAATACATTAATCTAATTTAATTTTTTTTTACCAAAATACCATGCATTTAAAAATTTTTTAGTTTAAAAAAATATATATTGAACTTAATTGAGGGTACTTTAGTAAAAAATTTTAAAATTAGATTAAAGTATATAGTAAATTTTTATTTTAGTAAAGATTTGTGCATATTTTAGAAATAGAAAAAAGATTTGTATAATTTTTAATTAAAAAATATATATGTAATTTACTCTAAAAATAATTATCTAATAGTTGTTATCATGAAACTAAACATGTATGGCCATTATAAAAATATAAAAATATCATTTATCAGTTTGTTAATTTTATTTATTTTATTTGAATGTGTGTACCACATTGTTCCAAGCTGAATTTTCTCAATTTCTAATAGTAATTAATCATAATTTTTGGCCTAAAGAGAATAGAGAAGAGAGAAAAGAAATACAATATGATCGAACTTACATTTTGCATAAGGCGTAATTAAGGACGAAATTCAAAGATGTTATATAAATCTAATAGATACCATCCTGAATTTGCAGAGTTATTTTATCACTTTTTTTTTTTAGTGAAATACCTTCATTATCTAACTACAAAGCCCAGAATTGAATGTACATACACTGAAATGATAGGAAATAAACTAGTTTAATTTTAAAATGTCTTACAGAAAAAGAAGGAAACTTGAAATTAAACACTATCTGATCTAAGGAACCACCTCGCCATGGCTCATTTCTTGGTGCTTCTCAGAATGCTGTGAACTCTCATCAGAATCCTCCTCCTTCTTCTTCTTGTTCTTACACACCAGAAACCAAGTAATGACTTCCAATATCAGAGCTATACAGCCCAAGGAAACTATGATGCCAAAGTAAGCTTTTTTCCACTTCTGGTAAGAGTTTGAAATGGAGAAGCCTCTGAACATGTTGAAGATGGCAAGAACAATAACTCCATATCCAATTATGTAGTGAAAGATGTTCCAGAAGATTCTGGTCTTTTGATCTTTGCGAGGCCTGAAGAATAGAGCGATCAAGATTTGAGCAGTGGCGGAACAGGAGATTGCAATTCCGATGTATCCATGAATGGGAGATTGGTTGCCCATGTATATACCAAGAGCGAAGCCAGCCATGCCTGTGAAATAGGCTAGAATCTGGCATGCCCTGTGCAAGTGGAACCAGGCAGATCCTGCACCTTCAAATGCCTTCAAATAACGAGCCATCATTGCCCCTATTGGCATCAGAATCCCCCACCCTATGCCATTCAATATTCCATGAACCTGCAAAATTGAAAAGCCAATCAAAGTGTTACTAATGATCAATACCCAAATTCAATTCAATCTCATGATAAGAGAAATGTTTACCATTACTAAGTACATGTATATCGAACGGCTAAAATTTGTTCTATATAAAATTTGACTATTGAGTATTTGTATATTTAGTACATGTCAAAATTTTGTCGGATAATAATTTAAGCGTATAATAGTGTTTCTCTTCATCAATGAGTGTTCAATACAAGGTGAAATTTTAGATAAACTAAACTAATTTGAGGAATTGCTTTGGATAAACTCTAAAATAAAACTAATTTGAGGAATTGTTTTGGATAAACTCTAAAATAATCCATTAACGTAATATTCAAAAACAATATATTATTTGTCAAGTTAATTTCTTATTAAAACTTTCGAGTTATCTAATATATAACAACGTTGATATAATTAATAATAAAATATACTCAAAAGAAAGAAAAAAAAAGAAAGAAATTTAGTCTTAAATACACTCCAAGAAAGCCTTAAATCGTAATATCTAAAAAAAAAAACAGAGATAAAGAGTCGATATACTTACTTTTCTCACTAAAATCTTCGAGCTATCTAAATCACCATCTTCATCATCAGAAACTTCGCCGGTGAGGAAATCTATCTGACCAAAAGATTTGACGTTGGGTCCAGACAGAGCATGACTTACGGGAGCATCATCAGAAACCGGGCCTTGTTGCCAAACATGATTCACCAAAGTGGAATTTCCCGGAAGCTGAAAGTTGGCATATATGATCATCTTACCGTCTTCATAACTCCCAGAAACCCCATGAACCTCAAAGCTAAGACTCCCTTCCTGCAACCTCGTACCGTATCTGGTTATGGGTGACGTGTAAGCCGCCATGGTCCCATCGGATTTCTTAAAAGCCACGAAGGCCTGAGACCCCACCATCCCTTTGGACGTGGGGTTAATGGCCCACGCAATCCACCCATTGTCCTCGGCATTATTCTTCTTGAAAGCCACATCAATGGAGTTTGAAGAAGAATGGTAGTTCCAGTGGATGGAGGAGTCAAGAAGGGGCAAGTCATTACAGGCTAAGAAATTAACGTTGTTGGGAAATTTGTATGTATTGCAAGGTTGTGGTTGTGGAGTTGCAGGGGTGATGTTGATCACTGTGAAGAAGAGGACGAGAAACAGAGGAAGCTTGCAAAAAAAATCCATGGAGAGGGGGGAGAGAGAGAGAGAGAACTGCAAGTGCTGGAGGATGCCTAGGGTCTCTGATGCATCACTATTTATACGCCAAGAGACAGTGCTGTACAAGCACTAGGAAGCTGGTATCCCAATTGGAAAGGAAGATTATTTGTATAGATAATTACAATTGATATTTCAGATTAATTCAATAAATAGAGAATTAAATTTCCGTTAGGTAATGCTACACTTTTATTTTTATATTTATTTTTTAACACGGTTTGCGATCATCTCTAGAAAGAGCCTTTTTTTTTTTAATAAAAAAGGGAGAGATGGAGAAGTATTATTAATTGATATTGTAGGGAGATAAATAAAACATTATATTTATACTGAGATAATATAAGAAAAGACGAAATTGTGATTAAGAAAAAATAATGTAAGATTAGCATGGAGTTTTGATGATTAATAAGAATGATATTTATGGCGTAGATGTGACTTAATTTGTGTTTAAAAAGCGTGAGAACGAATTCAATTAATCGTGATCTCAGTCTCAACAATAATTTTGATGCATGAGATAGGTTTAAATCACCATTAAAATTCATACAAACTGAAAGCAAGATAAAGGTTTCTTTTAATTGTTAGTTAACTAATTTATTTATTTGTGGTGAATTGCAGTATATTTCCGTATAATTGTCTCAAAATTAAGTTGTCTCTTTATGTTCAAAATGTATCATTTAATGGATTAGATTTACGTGCTCCTTTTTATATATTTGTTATCAAACTTTTTAATTAAAATATGATATATGTATTATTTTTTAAATAAAATGATAACAAATATATAATTTAATTGAAAAATTATATAATTATTTGTAAAAACTTTACACTTGTTATGATATTATTAAAAAAATCATATGTTTTAATTAAAAATTTTGATAATAAAAATACAAAGAATTATATATCAATTTTTTTTTAATTTAACACTCATTGATATGTTTGACTACAACTTAATCACTGTATGATATTCTATATTCAAATCTTAATGAAAATGATCACAAATTGAGTTGATAATATATATATATATATATATATTTAAAGTATTTATATAAAATGAATGAACTTCATCCCCAGATAACTTTAGAAGAAATTTTCTCCTCTATTCCTATCCTCATAAAGAAAAAATCTCCCAGTACAAGTGGCCATATGAGCCAATATCTAGACCTATTTTCTTTACATTCATGGAAGGAAACAATTATGACAAAATTTACGATTATAGCTTTAAAATTATCATTAATTTGAATTTTGCTTTTTAAAAACAATCGAGTCTTCACTTCTTTCTATTTATTCTTTAGATCAACTTGCTCTTTTTGTGAAACAACAAAATGAATAAATTGAACTGACACAAATTGAGGATGAAGCTATATTATAAATTAAAAAAAAAACATATTTTAAATAAATAGTATTACTCAGAGAGTAAAATGAGAGTTTAGTAGATAATTATATACTAATAATGGTAAATTATTCTTCTGCCTTATGAGAGATGATCTATTTGCAAAACTTCTTCTTTATTAAGAAAAATTACATAGCATTTTCCCAAAACCAAAATATATCTTACAACTAAACTTATTTTGATCAAAATGCATTAAAAATAATATTAAATTTTTATTAAAATCATAACTTATTAAAAACGTGTATGTTTAAAAATTTTACTCAATATTACTTATTTTAAGAAAATGATAATCAGCTTAATTTATTTAAAATTGTATTACATTTTATAATAGTGTTTTTTATTGATTAAATACATTTTTATTTTCTTTCAAAAAATATTTTTTAAATATGCTTTTTAAATAAATTTGAATTTTATTAAATTCAGAAAAGTGGTTATTACATAAATTGGATGATATTTTAGTAAAAATAAATTAGTTTAGGATATAATGCAAAAGAAGGGGGTTGAAGATAAAGTCACGTATTAAAAGAAGTAAGTAATTTTCCCTTAATTTTAATACTATTTTAGTTATCCAAAAAAGCTATTATATCTCTTAACTTTACGAAATTATATATGCTCTATATAATTAAGAATTTTTCTTTGAGTAATTGTGAATGTATCACTATTTACTTGCAAAGTGCCTTTAGTCTAAGCATTTTTGTAAGCCAAAAAGCTGTCCATCATTCGCTTTTAATAATTAAGGGGTCACAAAATTAAGAAGTCATTTAAAATCACAACAAGCTAACTTGTCATGATTTTTTTTTTTGTCACGTACACTTTAGTTTTGGCATGTATAAGTTCTTGACCCAAGCACCAACATATTACAATTAACTAAAAATTATTTTGCCTCTACAAATTATTAATCTCGTTACAGTTAGAATTAACTATTTGTTTTGTATGTATGATTTGATCAATTTTTTTTCAAAATTACCATTTAGCTTTTGAATAAATTTCTCTTTTCTTTCTTGAGAGATGTCTAAGTTATTAAACTTTTTTTTAATTATAAAAATATACAATATTTTCAAAATTAAAGCATGACCAAAATATTTTTAAAAATAATATTAATTTTTTATAAAAATATTTTAAAACTTTTATTCAATGTTATTTATTTTATATTAGATATCACAAAAATAATTTATTCTGAATTTAAAAAATCGATTATCTTTATATTAATCAAATACTTATTTAATACTTGTTATGTTATATTTCTAATAGATGTAAAAATATTTTAATCAAAATAAATATAATTTTAACTTATCTTTTGAGAATTAGCATAATGTATCTTTTGATATAAAAAAAAAAGAACGTAAATTTAAAAGATAGAAAAAAGAATTGTGAAATTTAATGAAAAAAAATAACTTATTATTATTATTTTTTAGATTGTGAGGGAGATTTCAGATTTGGATATAGACACAGAAGGGGATCATGCATTTGGATTTTATTTGTTCTCCTTTCAACTATGAAATGACATTGATTGCTAGAACTTTTCTGTTTTCACCAAAAGATTGAGATTTTCTTTACAAGCACATGAAATTAAGAGGTACTTGAGGGTCCCATGACCATGAGCAATAATTATCAGCAACGACTTAATTGCTTTTGTGCTGCTATGCTTCTTTTTCCAACTTAGCTTTTATTACTTGAACCTAGTTTTTATATAGAGACTTAAATTATCAACTTTAAATAAATTATCAATTTATTTATATCAACAATATATCAACTATAAATAAAACTTAAATTATCAATTTAATGAGTTTGTGCTTCTTAAACCTCATCAAACTAGCTTGATCATAATCTTCATATATGGATAAATCCTACTTAATTAATGCATTGGTCCAACTTCAAGCCGCAAATGTCCCCAATTATATGCAAATTAACCTAATCCTAATTTAAAAACTACGAAGAATATAACTTAGAACCACTGTTACACAAATAAGAAATAACGAAGCAGCACATTCAAGCAACAATCGAAAAGAAATTACGCGACACAACAAATTCTAATGTGCAACAGCAGCAATGAACTCAGAATCATTTCCCATGGCCTCTAATATGCGAAGGGAAAGGCAAGCTTCAATATCAATACTTCCTTCTTCTTCTCCTGCAAACAGAGTAACCTTTCCATAATTCTTATTCCCAGCACCACTTCGAGCTCCCACAGGCTTTCCCCAACCAAAATCATTACAGTAAATATCAAACCTGGGAGAACTACTTATAAGCAAGGCATCCCCAATGACGTCACTCAGCGTTTGAAGCCTCGGCTTCTGCACAAACGAATCCAATCGGCTCTTGATCGTCTCTTCAGTGTTAGAAGAAACCATCTTGTTCAAATTCAAAGCAGCCTTGCCCAGTCCTCCTTCATCAACCAATTCCCCTGCTTTCATGGTCACAGTACCAGCAAGCTGAACTGCATTCCCAAAGTAATTATCCGGTAATGGCGGACGCATTCTACCCCTCACTCCTATGCCTAATATGTAGCTCATCTCCTTCTCTGGGTCAAGCCCCTGGTTGCGAATCACAGAGCGCCAAATATGACTCAGAAACGCTTGCAGAGAAGATATTGTGTCGGTGTTAGCCTCTGCATTTGCTTTTGCCTTGAGTTGTGAAATTTTTGCTTTTGAAAAGTGAAACATCCTCTGCTCGCCAACATGTGGGTCGTGTTTGGGTTGGCTGGTGAAAGGGATGCGAAGGGGACGAGTAATTTCATGAGGGAACCAGCGCTGTGACAATGGGGGCTTGGAGATTTGGTCTGAACCACGCGAGATTTCGGACCAGGAATTGATGAAATGCCAGAACGACGTGCCGTCCACGACGGAATGATTCATTGTGCAGCCGAGGAAGATGCCGTCGTCAAGCTCGGTGACTTGGACTCCGAGCAAAGGGTTGGTGGTGCCTTCGTAGTTCCTGAGGCCGTTGAGTGGGAAGAAGGAGTAGACAATGCGGGGAACGTAGGTGGGTTCGAGGATATCGGAGACGGTGGTGTTGGGTGCTACGGCGTGGACAAAGAGCACCGGAATTGTTGCATTCAATGAAAAAGGAAGTGCAGTTGTCGCCGTCGTCGTGTTGAATGACGGCTAGACGGCCGGCAAGAGGTGGGAAGAAATCAAGAGTGGAGGAAAGGGATTGCTTGAGGTGGTTGATAATGAAGAGCTTATCGGGTTTGGGAGTGTGAAAGATCAGTCCTTTTTGGATAGGACCACGAAGGAGGGGATTCAGATCCAATGGAGATAGCTCCATTGTTGAATGACTGGAGTCGCCTTTCAGATTCGCCGCTTGGACTGTGCTGCTCGATATCACTCGGATTTCTGCCATGCTTTCACTCTTTACTTCCTTCTGCTATTATGTCGGCTATACAAGATGAGGAGAGGCTCTTTATTATTTCTCCGGATAGACTCTGCATTTCAAATTTCTTTGAACCATGTGATATGTCAGTAATTATTGAACGGTGATACTTGAAATTCAGTTCAGACCAAAATAGTGACATCAGAAATTAAATAGAGCCAAACTCGCACTTGAAATGTCTGGTAGGCTCTATGGATCTTGTATAAAAATTAAAATACTAATTTTGTAAGACTTGAAGGAGATGCATACTTATGGCTGCTATGATAACAATTTGGAGCTCTCTTCCTCTCTCTTATTTTAGGCTAATTGAGCGGCTTTCATTTAATATTGTCTTACTGTCCCTTCCATCGTGGGTTTTGGTAAAACTATCAGCTCACTCTTTTAATTGCTCGTCAAACTTATAATTAATATATATTAAGATTTACTAACTGTATGACCCCTTAAATAAAGATTGGTCCTATAATAAAATTTAATAGATCACAACCAATTTAAACTTTAAAAAATAATAAAATAATTAATGAGAGTCCATATATAAAATTTTTAAATAAAAATTTTGAATATTCTCTTGCTTGGGTTATATTAAATTAATTTTTTTAAAATATTTTTATAAAATGACTCTTGGATTAACAAAACAACAAAACTATATTCACACTTTGTCTTAAAAACAATAGTATGGAGATAGCACAATGTATGTAATCTAGTCTAACATAATTGTTAATAAGGAATAGTGGCTATCATTACACCCTTTAATGACACAAGACCAATGTACACTCACAATGGATCATAGGTCTAGAAGTGTAATAAAAAATAATTTTTAAAGTGATCAATAATATATTATTTCTTATTGGTCTACCATATGATTTCTTTGTATTCGTATGCTAAACCAGTAGCAAGAAATCACAATTTTTTAATATTTATATGTTAAACCACAATAAGATACTGTATGACTTAAAACAAGTTTATATGTTTTAAATATTTTATCTCAAAAATAGTGTATAGTGTTACAAAAGACATATTATAACCAATATAATAATTATATTTAAAACTAGCACTATGTCTTAAAACACATGTGGTATTCAATCTTTACACAAACAAAGTATTAACAAAGTGATGATCATCAATAAAAGTATAATATATCAAATATATAAAAATTCATAAAAGTTATTAACATAAGCAAAAAACATATGCAAAATCATCACATGAAATAAAACAAATAAACAATATATATAAATTCTCACTAACCTAACAAATCAAAGCACCCTAGGATACTCATATTTTCAATATGTTTATTAAACTATATAAGTTTTAATCTTTTAGTTAGAGGATCAGCTAACATTGATTATGTGTTTATAAATTCTATAACAATGTCTCCCTTCTTGACTGGGCCCTAATTATAAGTTCTAGAACTTCTTTTTTTCATTTTAAAGAAGGATTATAATTTTTCACCTCAACAAAACACCCTTAGACACAAAAGTAATTAAGACTAAGTTTTCTACTAGTTTATAACTGAAAAGATGTTTTAGGAATCGATTTACTAAAAACTCAATTTAAAATGTAATTAGTAATTTTTATCGTTTCTTCCCATAGGAAATCAAGTAAATTACACTTACTTATCATGCCCCTCATCATATCCATAAATGTGTGGTTTCATCTTTTCTTCACACTATTTTGTTCAGGACTACTAAGTATAATATATTCAGCAATAATCTTAAAATCTTATAAATATTCAGCAAAAGACCCTTTTTGTTGTCCTCTTGCATCATATTTTTCATAATATTTACTACTACGATCAAATTTAACTATTTTGATAACACACTTCAATTATTTCTCAACCTCATTACAATAAAGTTTAAACATATCAAGGGTTTCAAATTTTTCCTTAATAAGAAAAACATTGCCATAAATAAGAAAAATCATTAATAAAGATTATAATATAAATTTTGCTTCAAATAATTGAAGAATAGGGTCCACTAACGTCTGTATGTATTATTTTTAAGAAACTCCCACTATGAGTTGCACCCTTCTTGGTTTTGGTTAATCCCATAAGGAAACATACGATCTTGAAAAATTTATCTCCTTTAGACAAATAAATTCTCTTGACTATACACTTTTACCATCATACTTCATGTTACACCAAAGCTAATATAAATAAAACAAGCTCTCTTAGATAGGTAATTATATAGAGTAACTCAAAAATTTCTATCATCAAGAGAATTAAACAATTTTGTGTATTTTAATGAATAAATATCTTTGGTGACATATATCTATAACAATACACAAAATAATGTTCACAGACTAAAATAAAGAAATTGCCTTACCTCTTATCAACAAAAGAAATTAAATGATTTTAATAACTTTGATAAATGAATTACTTTGGTGATTATCATTCCCAATAATTTATTAAAACAAAAATTTTAGACTAAGAGAAAATTCATATTTTATTAAAATACTTTTATCATGTGTATCTTAAAAGATCAATTATAAATCATGCATGCAGTAAAAATGTTAACAACAACCATTTCTCTTTAAAAAAAGTTTAACTACATATTTTTTAGACTTTAGCTTGAGAGTATATATAAAGTCTATGTCCTAGGCAAAGTATACTTAAATTGTATACTCTATATATATCAAAACATATTCTTAAATTTTTTTTTTGTAAATTTCTAATGATGTTTATTAGTTTGGAATAATAAAAATAGATATTTTCAAATATAAATAATTAGCAAATAATTTTTCTAAGTTTCAAAAAATAAAATTTAATTAAAAAAATTCCATAACTTAAAAAATAACAGAAAAATGCACTCATCAGGGCTGAGAGGCCACTCGTGGACCTTGTTGTGAGTCGGCTAGAGGTTGTTTTCAACCTCTAAGCAGGTCACTCATTTCAAACCTAATTCTAATTCAAAGCTCTTTTTTTTTATGTTTCTTAAGTTATTTTAATTTGGTTTCTTCATGGTTTTTAAAGAAATTGTAATTTCTAAGCTATCTAAGGCGTTAATTGTGCAATAAATCAAATGAAAATCAAGAATTTTTGATTTTATGAATTGTTGTTCATTGGTTTTGAAGATATGGACCTTAATAACTCAATTTACAATTTACAGCATTTCATCACTAAAAACAAGGGGTTTTCATATAAACCTAGGTCTTTAAAATGTCTAAATCATTAATTGAGCAAGAAAACAAGAGAAATGAAGGATTTATTCGAATCTTTATATGTGTTTCGAAGCATGAGCCCTAGCAATTTGATCTTCAATTTTAAGCATATTCAACCAATTTTAATACAATCAAATATGACAGGCAAGTTAATAAACACAAGATGAAAGTTTCCTATACAGCAATTCAAGCTAAAACTTCAATTTCGTGAAAGATCAAAAAATAAGATGAATATATAAAATTCAAATTTTGAGCTTCAAAATCTCTTCACACAAGTTGAATTAGCAAGCAAACTACACATCACAAAAAAAGCTTGTAACCCAAAGAACAAAAGTCATAACCTAATTTGGCCAATTAACAAACAACAACGAAAATATCAAGGGCCAAAGTAGTATGAATAAACTTGAAATTTTATCAAAATTATGAATTTTAGGTTTTAAATTTCATACAAAATACAGCTTTGATACCATTGGTAGGCTCTATGGATCTTGTATGAAAGTTAGAACACCAGTTTTGCAAGATTCAAAGGAGATGCATACATGTGATTGTTGTGATAGCAATTTAAAACTCTAGATTTTCCTTTCTATTACCCTAGGCTAACTCTATTTAATGTTGGTATATGGGGCCTTCTATCACGAATTTCAATAAAACTATTAGCCTACACTTTTAACTGCTCACCAAACTTATAATTGATGTGCATTAAATCTTAATAATTGCATGATCATTTAAATAATGATTAGGCCTATAATAAATTTTAATGAATCACATGTAATTCAAATTTAAAAAAATATAAAATAATTAATGTGAATCCACATATAAAACTTTAAAATAAAAATTTTCTAACAATACATTCTAATTCTCAACCCCAATAATTTTTTGTCCCATCCACAAATAGGAATTTATGATTAAAGCCGACCAAAAAAAAGCCAATTTGACACACAAACTGAGGCTTTTTGACTTCCATACTTGAAAAAAATAAATCAATATCTAATATGTTGCGTTGTCAAAACAATTTTTCCAAACATTTAAATTATTATTATTATTTTATAAATAATGGGTCGCGACATCGCTGACACTGTAACCCATTATTATTTTTTAAATAATACAAAGGGTCGTGGCATCAGGGATGCCGCTAATGTCGCGACCCTTTGTTGATTTGGTCATGAGGTTATTTCATGGAGGAGGAAAAAAAGACATAGTAATTCATTCATCAAACCTGCCTTGTTGAGCTGTTTTATTTTCTGGGCATCAAGTTAAATATTAACACAACGTTGAATCCCCAAAACACAATTACTTCCATAGCATGCTTGTAGACAACAAAGTACAGCTAACACTAAATTATTTACTTCACATTATGATAATACAATATAGCTGACTAGCTCCAAGCCTCCAGCCAAGAAACATATGACTTATAGATATTCTTAATGATGCACAATCACTCGATTATTAACACCATTAGAAAACTACTTCATCATCATTCTACACATAGAATAAATCAAGCAGGGGCAATCTTTTCTCCAAAAGTCACACCTCCACTACCATTTCCCTTGGCACGTTTAGATTCATAGTTTTTAACAGCTGCTTTAATGGCATCCTCAGTGAGCATGCTGCAGTGAAGTTTAACTTTTAAATACAAAAAATTATACATAATAAAATTTACATATAATTTTTTTAATCTTTTTTATAAAACTTTTTTAGTAAAATATGTTAAGTACATAATTTTTTATTAATACTTAATGATTATATAATACTTAATAATAATAATTATATAAATTTTAATTAAATTGTATACTTAAACTTAGCTAATTATATAGCTTAATAAAATATTATATACTTATAATATTTTAATTAAAAATGTTAATAATTATGTACATAATATTTTAATTAAAAATTATATAATCATTAAGTCCAATTTTTTTAATTTTCTTAAAGTTATTTTTTTGTTTACTTTAAAATTATATATAATTTTTAAATAAAAAATTAGCTTTACTTTTTTCAAAACCATAGAGTATATTTATTTGTGTCTTAATTATTAAAATATAAGATATCATAATACTTTAGATATTTATATTTAATATATTCATAACAAATGATACAATAAATATTTTATTTAAGTGAAAAACTTTTATAATTACTATAATTTTTTTTTTAATAATATGAATGATATCTCATGTAGGTATATAGTTCAAATCTCCGTCTTTTAGATAAGCATAACCATTTTAAGTATACTAAATATAAATTCATATATTTTCATTTTCCTATTTTCCCATCCGGTTTTCCTTCATGACAATTGGTCAAAAAAATTCAAGTTTGGAACTAGCAATGAAATATATATGGTCACGTTATTTCATTCTCATTTTATGTCAATTTATATGAAGCTGGTGTTAGAAAGGAAATCAATAAAAAATTCCTTTTATTTTTTTCACAATCAAATTAACAAGATGAATTTGTGGTCAATTTAAATTGATTGAGGGAAAGATGCCGTGACCCTTTATATTATTTAAATAATAATAATGGGTCATGGCATCAATTTATAAAAAAATAATAATAATTTAAACGTTTTAAAAAATTGTTTTGGTAATGTAACATATTAGATATTTATTTATTTTTTTAAACATGAGAGTCAAAAAGCCCACAAACTGGTTTATCATTGTTTAGATTAAATGAAGTTGGCCCATTTAACCTAGTTAAATAAGCTGAAACCTTGAATCCAACCTGCTATTTAACCCACCAAAAAATTTTTGGGAAAAATGCTGAAGCATAGTTATCTTGCTTAGGCAATTGTTGAGGAAGATTGCATATACAATTTCTGAGGGGAAACTGGAACCTGAGATCCTAACCTGCACTGAAATTGCAGATGAACCCGTAGGAAAACCCACCTCCTATAGCAAATCTATTCAGCAGAGAATATTTTGAGTTAGGTCAGTTACTCTTCGAGTACCCTCCGTGATTCAAGGTCGAGTTCATGGCAGCCAATCTTCCAATCCTCAAATCAGCATCAGGGGAAAAACCAGAGAACGAAAACAAGACCCGCGTGGTTGGTTTTGATTTTGAACACAAAAATCAGTATGTGAAACTCTTGCACAAGCTTTCTTCACGTTAGAAGGGAAGCCAGCGATGAAGAAGATGCATCATCGTAGTGAATGGCGGAGAAGAAAGTAGGACGAAGTCGAAGGCGTTGGGGCATTGCTCTAATCTAATGCTTCGTGCTTTGCTCTCTCTCTCTCTCAGACGTTACTCCAAACAAAGAACGAGAGAAGGGAGACTGAGATTGAAAAAGTGGGCGGAGCGGACAAAATGGATCCCTCAATTTGAGCAATCTACAATCTTGACAAATTGTTCAATTGCAACCGCGATTCTGCCAGAGCCATGTCGTTCTTCTCCAACAGCATTTCCATTTTAGATTATTAGTATTATTATTATTATTCATTTTCTAAAAAATTTCTTAGTTGAAAATTATTTTAATTTTTCATTTTATTCTTAAAAATTTAAAAAATAATAAAAAATAAATTTAAATCATCCAAATCTAATTTAAACCATTCAAATCTATATCAACACAAGGCTATTATCCATACTAATAACAAAGAACTTGATCTAGTTTAACTGATGAATTTAGATGGTCTAAATTCAAGTTTTTTTTTTATTTTAATATTTTTTTTTTTAAAATAAAAAATAAAAAAATAATCTTCTAATTATAAATTAAAAAAATAATTTAAATTAAAAAACCACTTTAAAATTTGACTTATTCAAATCAAATTTGAACTTTGTAAATTACTTAATTAAGTAATTGACAAAAATCTTCAATTGAAAAAATCCCAATTAATAATAAGTGGGTTAAGTAAATTGAGTAAAAACAACTTTATTAAAAAACATATTCAAAAAAAAGAAAAAACCCAACCCAACGCATTAGTAATTTTAAAAAACCGACTATATAAGATCGGTCTATTTTGAGAGTTGTACCTAAGATTGACACCCATATCAAATGGCACGGTATGTTTGTCTGGGCTTTGCTCATGAAATAAAGTGGGATAATAACAGGGAATGAGAACCCAACAATGTAGGGCCCAAAATCCCCTAGTGGGCTTTGACAATAATGTTAGCTCATGCTAGGTAATAGTAAGTAGGGCTATTCAGGGATAAAGTTGAGCTGAATATCTAATATGTTTGATGTCCAGTTTGATTAAGATATTATATTTATTTTTATATTCGTAACCTAATTTAACCTGAACAAATCTGGTTTTATATTGGGTTAAAAAGGAATAAGGTCTCTTGGACCTTTTTTTATATGAATTGATATATGTAATATAAAAATATTTTTATAGGCTTATAGATATATACTTTAAAACAATAAGCTTTTAAAACTCTCATATTTTTATTAATAAAAACAAAATAATTTGGTATTATCAAACAAAATATAAGTTATACTAACATAATTAGCCTTAGGTAAATATGTGTATTTTCATTATTCAACAAAAAAAATATCAATAAGTATGTACATCAATAACGAAAAATAAATAAGAAGTAAGAGGGGTTTAGGTAGGTAATGAAAATTGTAGTATATAAAAAAAAATAAGAAGAAAAAATATATAAGATGATAAGATATTAATAAATAAATAAATAACTATTAAGGCGGGTTGAGTAGAATATATCTTTGCTCGTGGCCCGACTCAACCCGACCTGATATAATTTTGTTTAAAGTTTTACCAATTTATATTTTTTATCCAACTCAACTTGCCCTGATTAAAGCAGGTTAGGGCAAGCTCTTAGGGTTTATCAAGCTAATGAACACTCCTAATAGTAAACATGTGGTAATAAGTTCAAATAAAAATAAAATTTCCTTATTTATTGCTAGAAGATCTTTTATTTGAAAAATTAAAATAAAATTTAATTGGTGAACATTTTTTCTTTTGAAAATTTTTTTCTTGACAAAAGAAATACATGAGAACTCTTTCATGAGAAAAATTTTCAATTAAATCAGAGGTGGAAAATTTTTCTTAAAAAAAATAAAGTTTCAAAAACTTTTTATTCTTTTGCAAAACAAACAGAACCTAAAAAAACAAAAAAAAAAAATTTGATTACACTTAAAATTTAAATCCCAAATATACCAAACAAAACACACACACATGTGTGTGTGTGTGTATATATATATATTAAAACGCCATATTATTCATAAGTTATGAATAGTATGGCTCACAGGGGCTTGTGTGCGTTTGTTTGTTTCTTTTTTTTTTGTTTTATTGTATTTTAATTTCTTCTTGTTTTCAAATTTAAAGGAGGCATGAGCCATTGTATTAACTCGTGTGTCACTCTACACTTATACAAAAGGTACTCTAGTTTACAAAGTAATGATGTCCCAAATTCTCCTCTCTGCAAATCACATGGAACTGTGATATTTATAGGCAAGAAAAGTAAAACTCATTAATTATTAGGTTTAGGTGCGACCGAGAGTAATAAGAAATTTTACATTAAATATAATTAAATTAGAAGAAAAATATATAAATAAAAATGATTTATAAATTTAATACATTTGGATTTTTTATCAAAATATAGTATTAAATTTGTAGATATATACTTTCTAGCAGAATCTAAGAAGAAAGACCCGATGAATTTGCACTGCAGGCAATATTGCTTCTTAAAGCTTTTGAAAATTATTTTTCTATGTTGAAAACATTCTGGTTAAAGTATGGGTTACCTAATTTCAAGTGCAGGTAATTGTTGACTGCAGATAAAATCCTTCAAAGTTGAAACAGCTTAATTTATTTCACATTCGTGTTTCAAAGATGGGTAAATATACTGAAGTATTGCCATAAATTGTGATGCAGTAATACAGTAGAGCAAGAGCCTTTCATGTGATATGAAACGCATTATGATTTAAATTGTATTTTACGGTTTATTTTAATTAAAAATAAACTAATAATAAGAATGTCACATCAAATAATAATCAAATTCTTCAATACTTATTGATTTATCAATTCAAATTATAAATTCTAAATATCTAAGTATTCAAAATTTTAATTCATCTTATATCGATTAAAGTTATATTATTAGTCTAATTATTATGTTAAAGCAATTAAATATAATAATTAAGATAAGAGATAAATTCTATCAAGGTAAAAAATGATTTAATTAGTTTTTTATAACTAAGATAATATATTGCTCTTTTTTTATTTTGAAGACTAGATATTATGTTGTTTGAATTGATACTAATAAGACTATATTGTTATTGTAACCAAATTAATTCATTTATCTTCTTTTATATAACAATTAGATAATTTATCATCATTTATCTTTTTATTAACAATCATGTATCTTCAAAATATTTTTAATTTATTTCTTATTGATCTTCTTGTTAACAATTGGATAACTTACATGATTTTTTTTTTGAAATTTTTTATCAACAATTAAAGAATTTATAATAACTATATATTTAGTTTTATTTCATTTGCCTTCTCATTAAATATTTTAAAAAAAATCATCATTTATTTTAATATAAAAAAGTCGCCTGCTGCAATATAATAAAGAGGCAGCCAAAGTCAAGTGATATTTCCTTTGAAATTAAGTATAAAAGGGATCTAATGTTCCCCCCCAAAAAAAAAATGAAGAGGCCTAAGAGTCCGGCTATTTATATGACGCCATTATGCACGCATCACAACTTTAGGATATATAATGAGATGATTTTTATAATTAATATAATATAATCTATACTAATATAAGTTTTTTTTAAAAATATAATGATAATAAAGATATAACTAATTATATATAATTTTTTTCATATATATATATATATATATATGAGGTTTTAGTGCTTTTTGGTGTCTTTGATCCCAAAGCCCATATATTAGTATAGATTTGAAATAAATTTAGATAAAATACCAATTGATGAAAAGATAGTTATTAATATTGGTGAAGAGCAAGAAGTTATTTTATTGGCTACTAGCTCTCTTTATTTTCTAAAAATATTTTAAAAATTTTAAATTAACAATTTATAAAAAAATGAAAATTATTAATATATATATATATATATATATATATGTGCGCCCTTTAATTAATGCATGCCAAGCCACTTTTATAAGATATTTCTAGAAAGAAATTAACAAAAATAGATTTTAAATTATAAAAATTCTAGCAGTTTTTTGGGTTTCAAATTTTTGTTTTAAACTACTTGATTGACAATACCCACCCCATTTGCAGCAGATAGTAGAGCTTCATGTATCCATTTTTTGTTCAAACTTTGTAACTAAACCTCTTCAGTTAAAGAGCATGTTTGGTTTCGCCTGGTAAAGCTTGAATAGTCTATTTGCACATTAAAACATGAATTTGCAAAGTTTAGAGCACGTTTGTTTTCACATTGCAATTTCAATACATTTGGTCCTTTAAATTCCCATTTTGATTAAGTAAAAAAATTATGTTTTTCATTGATCTAAAATCACTCTTGATGCAAATCAAGTTGATCCACAATTAAGTTTACATAACTCAAATCCAAAGACACACAAGCATATTTTAAAAATGATTGTCCTTATCTTTATAAAAGGTCATGTAGTTAAAAACGAAAATTCAAAACCGAAAAAGAAAAACTAGTATAGTTTCATTTTTTAAAATAGATTTTAAATATTTTAAAAGATTTCAAATAATGAAACTATAATAGTATTTTCGGTTTTGAATTTTTGTTTTTAACTACATAATTAATAATACTTACTCTCTATATGTTGTAGATAGTAGAGTTTCATATATATATATATATGTATGTATATTTTGTTCAAACTCTGTGCCATAATCTCTTCAATTAAACTCAAACAAATTTCAAAATAACTGTCCTCATCTTTATAAAGAGTTGCGTGACCCTCGCCCTCTATTATATATCTATATGAAATAAATATAATGATAATCAATACAAAGTTATCGGGTATACGTACTGCTTTCATTGTGCGGTATAGTACGTAGAGCATATAGATGAAGTGGTCAGCTCTTGAAGTACTGGTTTTGTCACTTTTGGTGGCGGTGGCGGTGGAAGGTCGTCGTCGTCGTATCGACTTGATTACTTGGCGAGACTTTGAGGTGACAAAGGGTGACTTTCAGCGGGGTGAAGTTATTGTGGTTGATCAGAATGGACACGGAAATTCAACTACTGTTCAAGGGGCGGTGGATATGGTTCCCGATGGCAACACAATAAGAGTGAAAATCAATATTCTTCCTGGAATTTACAAGTTTCTGACATAACTTCAGAGTTTGAATTAATGTTACTTTCATCAAGTGCTTCATAAGTTTTTTATATATGTTCATTCTTCAATGTGACGTACGTGCAGGGAAACAGTACACGTGCCGATTAGTAAGCCATATATCTCATTCATAGGCAAACCGAACGAAACAGATGGTGTCTTACCTATCATCACTAATTCTGTGAAGGCATCTGACAAAGATTCAAATGGACAAGAACTGGGAAGCAGCAATACTGCAACTGTGTTGGTAGAATCGAACTATTTTGCTGCAACCTTTCTTACTTTTGAGGTAATTAAATAAGCATATTCATATTTTGTACTCTTCTATATTTTAATCCAACAGATGTTATATCAAAACAATGATTTCATCCTCTCAATATTTTTCTACATTGGCATTCTCAATTTCAGAATTGTCTTTCACTTCTTTTATGAGTTTTATCATTAAACTGGATTTTATAGAATAAGTTTATATATTTCTTAATTTAATTTTTTATAGAATTATTTTCGTGGAGTGATATTTCATAGATAAAGTATTTTTTTAATTTAGTCTTTCATAGAATTGGTCTATCAATTTGATCTCTCACATATAAATATTTGTTAATTTAATCTTTTACAAATATAATTATTATTATTAATATTTTTCTTTCACTCTACTTTAAATGAAATTAATAGATATATATTTTGATATATTATAAATAATATCCTTTTATCAATTTATTTCTAATTTTATTTGTGAAAAGACATTATTAATAATGATTTTATTTGTGAATAATTAAATTAAGAAACATTTATTTGTAAGCGATCAAATTAAAAAAATAATTCTCTAAAAAATCTAAATAAAAAATATGTTATCTGTGTAGAACTAAATTAAAAAAAATCTCATTTATGAGAGATTAAAATAAAATTTTATTCAAATTTTATGTGTACTATATTTTAGTTTTTGAATAATATAAATTTGTGGATGACAGAACAGTGCAGTTCCAAATGGGAATGGAGATCAAGCAGTAGCATTTAGAATAGACGGAGACAAAGCTGCCTTCTACAGAGTTAGGTTCTTAGGGTTCCAGGACACCCTTTTGGATAATGTAGGAACTCATTTCTTTTATCGCTGTCACATTGAAGGAAGCGTTGATTTCATCTGTGGCAAAGCAAAATCATTGTTTGAGGTATTTTTTGTTAACACAAAACCTTATTTTTATATTTTTTATCAAAGCTTTTAATAACCTAATAACAAAGATTTATAAAGTTATAATTAAGTTTAGTGGCTTTTAAATTGCTTTGTTTTCGCAAGCCAACATGTAATAGTTTATTAGTACTAAAATATTAAAATGTTATATTTATGCTAAATTCTAACAGATTTTTAAATATAAGGTCTAAACCTGTTTTATTTTTAATATTTTTAAAATTAAAAAATGACCCAATTTCATACATAAAAATGTGTCTTTTTATATGTAAACTCTTGCTTAAATATAAGAAAAATATTCGTTAAGTAATTTTAATAATTTATTTTTCATATAAGTAACACTTTTCATCTAATAAATATCGACCAAATTGAATTTATATAACCAAGCATTTTTATCTATTGTTTTGATTTATTATAAGAATAATAGATTTATAGAGGAAGGAGTAAAAAGAAAAACAATATTATAATAGAGAATATATAAAATGATAATAAATAATAAATATAATTCAATATATAAAATTAAAAAATTAAAAAAAATCCATATGACCTCTGCAATTTCTTAAGATTTGTTTGGTAAGTGGAGGGAAAGTAAGAAAGAAAAGGTAACATAAAATCACTTTTTCTCAATTTATTTTTAACTTTTTATATAACAGATGAGTTATTAAATCGTAAGATGTTCAAATTTTCTCACTTCAAAAGTTTGTATCGATAATCATTCTTGCCTAGAAAGAAGTCTTAGTGCCCATTTTTGGGTAGTATTTGCGATAGATTTCACCCTCATATTGTCAAACATGGATATGATAAATTAACAGGTGTGAGTATAGAGATTAAAAGAAATTTCAAGCATGTTACTTACATTATGATTTCCAATATTTGTCACAAAAAAAAAAAAAAAGAATGATAGCATAATTTGAAATTAAAATTGCATATGCCTAATTGGACTTGAATTTAAGTCCATTAACAACAACTCTAACTTTGAGATGAACTCGCTGAAGTTTGCTTAGGCTTGGATTTAAGTCCATTAACTTTAACTCAAATGTTAGGCTCAATCCCATATTTCTCGAATTGTGAGATGAATTAGTTAAAGTTCGCTTAGCCTTTTTTTTTTTTGGAGTTTTAATTAGCTAATTTTTGAAGTATTTCTCTTACCAGGACTGTGTACTGAACTCAACTAGATCAGGAGCAATAGCAGCACATGAAAGGGAAGAAGCAGATGACTCAGGCTTTTCCTTTGTAGGCTGCAAAATACAAGGAACTGGACCAACCATTCTTGGGAGAGCCTGGGGGAAGTATTCAAGAATAATATACTCCTACTGCACCATGGATGATATTATTGACCCTCTGGGGTGGAGTGATTGGAGTGATCCAGCTAAACAACAGTAAACTTTTAACCCTAATTTTCATTCATTTTGACAAATATTATCATGGGAACAGTGATTATGAATCTATGGTATTACAGGACTTCAGAGTTTGGGGAGTACATGTGTGAGGGAAGAGGATCAAACAGAACTGGGAGGATCCAGTGGTCAAAATCTTTGAAAGATGAGGAAGCAATGCCATACCTGGGCAGAGCCTTCATAAAGGGATACAGTTGGCTTAGAATATAGTAAGGCGAGAAAAAAGATAAGGGGTCAGATTTTGACATAAGTGGCATTTTTAATATGAATTATTTGAACCTGCCTCGCTAACTCTAGTCCTATAACTTCACTTTAGCTAGTTCTGTTTGTTTTTATATATTTTGAAGATATTTGGTTAGTTTTAGTATCTTCAATGTTAAAGTTGCATCCAAAATGTTTGTTTGGTACACTAATATGCTTGGTGTTATCTAAAATATAGTTAAGTATAATTAGAAACTAAGAATTTCACTTCACTTTTCTTAACTTAATATAATTTTTAATTATTATACCAAACATGATAATGATATAGCCTAGCATCTTAGACTATAAGATTCAAGATAACCAAAAAAAGGTGATATGCCAATATAGCAAATGACTCCTTTCTTTGTTTGTTTGTTTTTTTTCCCCCTTCTAATGTCATGAATCTTCAATATCATGACTTGGTATAACCAAAATCATCAATTTTTATATCTTAATCCAATTGCTAAAAGAAGATCTTTTTATCTAACTTAGTGATACAAAATGAGAAGATAAATATTATATTTTGTTATTTAAAAATTTAATTTATTCTTATGGATTTATGTTATTCTAATAAATTACTTAATTAGGATAATTTAATATTAATTGATAGTTATCGATACATATTATTAATATTAGAATTGCTATTTCAGTATTTAGGTAGGATTATAATTTTAAAAGAATAATAATAATGATATATGATTCCAAAACTATTAACATACCTAAGATTCTTGGGGCAAAATTACCAGTGAATAGGAGGATTTGGACCATGCACATGGGAGATGTAAAGTTTTATTTTTAATTTGTGTCATTCATTTTTTATGTTATTATATTCATCAAGGTCTATTTCAAAATAGTAAAATAGTTAAAAGGTCATTTTGAAACACTGGAAAAGAAGGGGGATCATTTTAAAATATTGAATAAATTTAAGGTTTGAATAATGATATAAATTGAAAATTAGGAGATAAAATTAAAACAAAAAAGAAGTTAAGAATTAAATTGAAATAACTAAATAAGGGACCACAATGATAGTTCCTAAAAATATTATATATGGAAATTTTTTTAAAGACATAATCATATAGTGTTAAAAAATCTGTGCTTTTAATATTTTGATTAGAGATCATAACAACAATACTTAAAAGTTGCATATAATTTTTTTTTCTTTTCTATAACGCTTTTTAATTTTTTCCAAGGGATTGGGTAAAATGTGGTTAATATTAAAATTTACTTGTATTTATAGGTTGGACTAGATTTGTGTCTTAATTTAAAGGTAAAAATATATTTTTGGTCATGTAATTTTATTTTATTTTTAATTTTGTTTTATTTCAATTTATTAAACTTTTTTTAAGTCTTACTTTGGTATTTAATTTAATTTAGTTGCTTAACAATATTTCTTCAAATTTTACTTTTATTATATAACTTTATTCCGTTCTAATTTAATCTCCTAATTTATAAAATTCATTCAAATGTTTCTTTCCCTCTAATACCGCTAACAAATTAGTCTGAGATGACTTCTTAATGGCTTAATTTTGGTAATCTCTTGTCAACTTAAACCCTATCTAGTATAATACCCTTTCCTACCATCACCTAAATGCTAAAGCTTATTTTTTAACTGATCACATAATTTCTCTGTAAACTCTCAACCTTGCTAATGCTTGTAGATAACAGTGGGCTTTCGTTGAACCTCCAGTCAATCTAGAATCGAGTGAAGACACTGAGGTCAAGATTAAGCATGATGCTATTTTCAACAGGAAAGCTATAGAGAAAAAATATAGGAGGTGGTTATAGGGATGGGTATTATAGCATGTAGATCTAAGTTTACAAAAGGTTATTAGAGTTAAATTACAAATGAGCCAGAAGCATCTTGACAATGTTAAAGTGAAGGAATCGTTTTGAGTAATTTTTGAAATTTAAGGTTAAAATAAAATAACAAAATATTAAAAAAAAATTAAAAGAAAAAATAAAACTAAAAATAAAGTCAAATAAATTAAAATGGACTTGGGCTTATGTGTTGGTTTGTTTAACTTGTTTACTTGATGGGTTCGAAGTTTTAAATATACGCCCTTTTGATGGCTTATTTAACTTTGAATAAAAATAAGTCAATATAAATTACTATAATCTAGCTCATAAAAATTTAAGAGGGCCTAAATCCAAAGATTAAAGTATTTTTTTATATACTTTGTGATATTAACATATGGTTGGCCCATTTAATCTGTAAGTTAAAATAAACTGGTTCAAAGCTATGCTCTTTTTTTTAATCTCATTTAATAATCTAATAATGCGGCCAACGTGTCTCATATATAGTGCTTTAACTTGGTAAGAGTCAAGTCAATTAACAAAGTTTGAGATTTTGTTATATGTAAAATTTTGCTTAAATTTGAGAAAAAAACTTAATTGAGTGATTTAATACTTTTTACCCGAAAAAGATATTTAAAATTGGACAAAGTCGATGACACCCCTCTCTCTCTCTCTCTCTCTCTCTCTCTCTCTCTCTCTCTCTCTCTCTATATATATATATATATATATATAATACTATTAATTATGACTTATGTCCCTATTGTGCCATGCAAATGTGTTTTTATTTTCTTCTTATTTTTATTCTTTTAAGAGGTAAGAGTAGAAATTGAATTCTTGACATAAGCCTCACGTCAATTTTTAAGAGGTACCATGTGTACTACCAGCTCATTAGTCCCCCCCCCCCCCCCCCCAAAATGGAATTATCTCACACTCAATATGAATCCTCAGAAAATATTTTAAGAAACCATAACCCAACAAAAAAAAAATCCTATATTGGGGATAGAGCAAATTTAGGGGTGACAAATCGCATATTAACTTCCAGTAACATTGAGAATCTTAACAAAGACTGCAGAGAAAACAATTAATTTGAGGTGTAAACCAAAATTAATTTGCTTAAAAAAAAAAAAAGAAACTTGCGGTTATAAATTGTTGTTTCGTAAATACCACAAAACTTAAACAGAAAAACTAAGTTTGTTAACCCCAAAACATTTAGGTGGCTAATCTCTGAGCCTGTTTTCTTGTCTGAACATCCGTTAATTCCTCTTTGTGAGAAAGGGATAGAACTGAGGATTTCAGAATCCTCCCTCTCTCACCCTTCCATTGAGAATCAAAAACAATCCGAAGCATATTGTGAATCTAGAATACCTTTGTATGATCTCTCGCTTACCCGGGTAAATTAGAAGTGATGCTTGATGCATGGGAATTTTATTTATTTATTTTCTCCAGTTAAAAATTTAGTTACAATAAATTTTAACTTGAATTATATGAAAATTTTGGAATTTATGTATTGTATATATCGCAATTAATATGGGGATGCGAATTAATTTTTTTTATACGTCTCATGTACTCAATTTTTTTAGAAATAGAGATTTGAAGCTTTTGAAAGATTAGAATGTCTTACCAAACGCTACTTTATGATTTCAGTTAACATTTTTTTTCATTGAATTCATCTTTTTATTACCTAGTGAAAGTGTAATATTAATAAGAGGTTATGTTATTTTCTGTATCCAGCTTCTCTAAAATGTAATTATTAAGGTGCACTTAACCATTGATTAGGAAATAAGAAAATTGATTTCTAGTGCATGGTTATTAAGTAGTTCATATTTTAACCATAAAAAAGTAGTTCATATTTAATTAAAAAAATATAAACTACTTTCTTTATACAATGGAGATTTATTGCACCCTGTACTTCAGATGCTAATTTTCTCCATTTATCTCATAGGTATATTTGTGCCTAATTTGCATGTAATAGTGTAAGCCTTTTTAATTAATTTTATAATTTCTTGTTAGACAAACAAATTATGTATAGAAAACATCCCCTAATAAAAAAAAGTCAAGTAATAAATTAAACAATAAAAGGGGGAAGGGAAAAAAATACCTCAAGTTAAGAATGTTAAGAGTGTAATAGGTATAATAAAGACTCTTTCTTATATTCCTGTAAGAAGTTCCACCAAATTCAATTGAAGCCCTTCTCAATTATATATTATCCAAATTGTTTGTACAAGTGATTGAATATGTGATATGTGATAGATGCTACCATCCTTGCTTACCTTATTTTCTTCAAATTCTTAATCGGCATAATTATAAGATCTTGACATGTTAATGAGAATGCTCAAGCATACTTTGATCTACATCTCAGTCATTTAATGGTCTAATTTTCTTTAATTGCTTATTTGCTCCATGACTTGGTTATTCTTCACTCTTAATTTGTTACTTTTTCATAGGAAAAAGTATGGAGGAAAATATTGTAGAACAAAAGCCACCAATGATCACAGTGAGGCAGCTGAGTAATTCGAAAACGAAAATTTCAGAGTTGGATTTGGATGATATTAAGAAGAATCAACAATTGAATATGTCACCAAGAAAAATAGTCAGATCTTCAAGTGGGAAGAGGAACTGTCTATGTTCACCCACCACTCATGCCGGCTCCTTCAGGTGCCGGCACCACCGGGCTGACGGATTCCGTCGGGCTGAATCTGTTGGCTCTAATCTCTCCGACTTAGCCTCCAAATCATGAAGCTTTTGAGTTGTCAATGGCGAGGGTTCCGTGTTTAGCCGTTCTTGGAGTATTCTTAATGAGTCCTTTTTATTTGTCTAAGGATATGAAAATGTACTTCACTTGAAATATGCGTCAACTTTGTGAGTTCATTTATCTGTATGGTGATTGAAGAACATATAATTGAGTCCTTTTTTGAATAATTGTTGTTTAGTTGCTTCTCTTGTATTAATTGTTATGATCAACTATAGTGGTCATAAATACCATATATGTGTGATTTTATGTCCTTAGTTAGTCAATTAAACACAAAAAAGTGAGCTTTATGAATTAATATGTTGGCAATTCGCATGGTATTAGTTTCGCTTTTCAAAATTGAGACAAGTTTGATGTTTAGATTTTAATCTTTGTTCACATCCACTTTCTCACTTCTTAATTTAGCCTTACATACTCTCAATATTTAGGCATATATATATATATAACAATTTTTTAAAAAATTTGTGTAACAATTTTTTAAAAAATTTGTGGAACCTTTTTTTTTCCAAAATTCATTATGTGATATTTAATTGTAAAACAAACGGTGTGAAGCTATTATTTCCCTTACTTTTTCAAGTTCTCGCTTCGATTATTTATATTAAGAGAGTACAATTTAAAAAAGAAAAGTTATAGCTTTGATCTAGCAAGCATTATTTTCTCATCCTTTTAGGGTTAAAGATAATTTTGTCTCATATGTTTTTGTATGTGTCAATTTTTTATCTATATGTTTATAAAAGTGATTAAAATCCTATTTTGGTCCTGTATAAATGGAGTATTTTTTTTTAATTTGGCCTCTTATAAAATTATCTTATTAATTTGATCCCTCACATATTGAACATTTCTCAATGTAATCCTTTGTAAATTTGCTTTCTCAATTTGTCTCTCACAGAGAATTATTTTTTTTTAATTTGATCCCTCATAAATAAAATTATTATCAATAATATTCTTCTATCAATCTATTATTAATGAAACTAATTACCAATCTACATATTATATAATAGGGACGATTAAGTGATAACCTATCAAAAAGTATATTATATAACGTTACGTTTGTTAATTTTATTTATAGTAAATTGGCAAAAGGACATTATTGATAATACTTTTATTTGTGAGGGATTAAAGTGAGAAAACCCCATATTTGAGGGACTAAATTGAGAAAGCAATTTTATAATAGGCTAAATTAAGAAATATCTCATTTGTGAGGGACCAAATTGAATAGACAATTTTATAAGAAACCAAATTAAAAAAATACTTTATCTATGAATGATCAAAATGATATTTTAGTCTGATAAAAATTTTCAATGTCTTTTTTAATTGCTAATATCATTCAAGTTGTTAATAGAATTAACTAACCTATTAAATACATGGCCTTTAGAAGATGCAAATTGTGGTATTATGCTATGAACATGGGTACTTGATCTAATGTCACACTTAATAACTTTTGAAGAAAAAAATGAAAGGCCAAGGTTAAAAAATACAAAATGATGTTTACCAGGTGAGATATATCTATATTGACAGTGTAATATCTGCCTTTGTATCCTTCAATAACGATGTGTTTAACGTAATAAGTTGGATTATGCTAACAATTAAAAAGACAATAAGAATATTTATAAATACATAAAACAAAATTATCTCCAAAAAGAATATTTAAGATGAAATTAAACCAAGCTAAATTCAAAAGGCATAAAAGAAAAGATTTTTGACTTTTGATCCTTTATTTTTTAGGTATAGATGAAAAGGCACTAAGGCCTAAAGGAAAGAACAAAGAAGCTACTTGCTATTTTGGGGCCCCCCTACAATTAAAATAAAAAGATAAACTAAGACAAGAAGGTATGGAACTCTACCAATGTAAGTTTAAAGGAAGACCCAGGTTATGGTTTGCTAGTAACTCCAAACTTGTATTAGTTTTGCAAAAAGCATGAGAAACTTTAACTGCACAATTATGCTCCATATCACTTTTAATTAATTTGATCATTCGATTCAAGAAATAACCTCCAAATTGTTATCATTTAAGGCTTTTACCATATTGAGAGAATCTAATCCCAAATGGACCTTGCTATATCTGAGATCTTAAGTTAACACAAAGCAATATGTAGGCGCCCCAAGCTTTTGTACGTGCAAAAGAGACCACCGAATGTTGTGCGATAAACCACTCATCCGAGCACCATGAGGATTCTTGAGTATACCATTATAACTATCTAAACACGGGTTACCCTTGCTAGCACCATCATAGTTGATCTTGATCCAATCTTCCTCAAGAGGCCACTACTGTATATTAAAGGAGACATTTTGTATTACATTCGTAAGGGATATCCTTGAAGATGCCTTCATGATTTATTGCACAAGGTTTCAATTTTGGTGTGCTGGCTAAGAGGAAATGGTGATATCATTACTAAAAATCTCAACATTTTTGCTCTTCCAAAGCATCCAATGGGAAACACTAAATAGCAACTTCCATTAGATGTCTTCATGCACTAGTAAAGCATCATCCAGGTTTAATGCTAGCTATTTTGTATGTCGACTAATAAAAAATATTAATATACTATTTTCACTGACTAAAGGCCCATATCTCCATTACTACATTACGATCTCTTAAAATATGCATAGCATTTTCTGTCTTGCCATAACAATGACAAGCCGTAGCAATACCACTCCATTTGCAATGTAAAACCTTTGTATTGCTTGTTCCTTACAACAGGCCAAAGGAAATATAAACTCTTTCAACACCTAGCCACTTTCATATTAATTTCAAAATGGAAGACTAAGTACCAAGTCTATTCCTCATGATGAAAATATGGTATTCATTTTAAATGCAGTAAGAACCATTGACCTCACCTTTCGATACAAGATTACTACCACATGATGTTTCATTTGGAGGAGGGATTGCATGAATTTTAAGACAAGAGTTTGCTGGTAAAAGGTGTTGGAACTTGTCCCAATTCCACCTTCCAAATGGTTTACCATATCAGCTACTTTCATAAGTGCACATGTGTTGAGTTTTAGCCTAGTCTGACACTCGGCTTGGTTTAACATTGAGCCAAATTTTTTACGGCCGATTCGGTTTAATACCCACCCGATTAGGCCATTTTAAAAAAATGATAAAAATTATAAAATTGTCCCTTTTCAAATAAAGTTTTTATACAAGTTTTTATAGAATTACATTTTATCTTTTTTTAAAAAATAAATTTTTATATAAATTACTATGAAATAATTTTTTAAAATAATAGTATATAAGATCAAGATGAGCCAAACTGGTTAACATAGTTAATCCAATACACAACTTAATCACTTGGCCTTGTCAAGTCCTCTTAATTTTTATTTTGATCCTATCTAATTCAACTCAAAATGACTAGATAGAATTGGGCTGGTTGGGCCTTTAAGCTACTTATGCAACCTTATTACCTTCCATTAAGTAATAAAAAGGCCATAGCTTGAGTAATTTCATTGCACAATAAAATAGAATCTTCAACCTAAGAATTATACCAGAAGTTAATATTTTTGCAGTTACCAAGATTGTGTCTAGTACAACTTTTAAACTGTTTCCAAACAAAAGCTAAAGCTAGCCATAAGGGAGATGCCGAGTTACCAAGCTTTATGACACTGAAGAAATTAAGATTAACCTTCATTGTATTTGAATTTTAGAACTTTAATCCAGAGTGTTTCATGGTTGCATCAGAGTTGCCAACCAAGCTTTAAGGGACAAGCTTCATTCATTTGGCACATATGTTTAATTCCTAAGCCACCATTTAGCTTTGGCTTATAAAGTTGGCTCTAGTTAATCAAATATGTTCTATGTATGGACCCTCAAATCATGACCCCATATAATACAACTTTGTAACTTCTCAATTTCATTAAAAATTATCTTAAAAAGTTTAGCTACCACCATGAGATAAACTGGTATAGAGCTTAAAATAGATTTGGCAAATGTTATTCTTCTCACCATGTTAAGCAATTCGCCTTTCATCGTGAGAGTCTTTCCTTATCTTTTTCATTGACAAAGCTAAAGGCTTTGACTCGAGATTTAGTATAAGATAAAAGCATGTCAAAATACATACCCAAATTATCCATAATATTAAAGCCAGAAATTTCTATTATTTTATTTTCCAACTCTTGGTCCATATTTCTCGAGAGACTTACTATTATTCACTTTTGACCAGATAAATCATAGAAAAGTTTAAGAAATTCTATTATGCAGTAGATTTGATCCAAGGAGACCTCCATAAAAAGAATTAAGTCATTAACAAACACTATATGCGAGACCTTTGACCCATTTCTACCAACCTTTGTTGCTTTCCACCTTTCAGAAATCACAACATCATTCATAATGTGCATTAATTTCTCCGTACACAACATGAAACTATACGGAGATAATGGATTCTCTTGTCTAATCCCTTTAGTAGGAAGAAAATAGCTCAGTTTTTGCCTTATTCCAAAAAACTTGGATAGAGACAGAAGAAACATAGTCCATAATCATATTTAGCATAAAAGCCCAGCATTTGAATTTCATGCAAAATAGAATTAATAAAGATCTACCTTGTTTGATCATAAACTTCCTCCAAATTTTTGGAATCCACTAGTAGATGACATTGCAAAGTAATATGCGTCTTAATCGAGAAATTGTTTCAAGAAGTTCCACTTTTGGGATTAAGACTAGCAAGGTGCTATTTATTTTTCGAATATCAACTTCCCAATTAAAAACTCTTTTGATATTGTGGCAAACACCCTCTCTTAAGATATCTATTTTGGTGGAAGAAAATGGCAGGAAAGTCGTCATCACTCAATGCCTTAGGAGCACCTATAGAGAACATAGCCACTTGGATTTCTCTATCAGACATTGATTGAGGGAAAGTTTGTGCCACTATTAGAAGGGCTACTACTACTACCTTCCTCTTTGAAAAGCCTCTCAAAAAACTTCATCGCCATGGACTTCAACATCTCCTGGTCCTCTGCTCAAACGCCACTCTCATTCTTCAACATCATAATTTTGTTCTTCCATCTTTTGGTTACTGTTTTTATATGATAGTACCTAGTGTTGCGGTCCCCATCATTGATACATTTGATGCAAGCTTTCTGAAGTCAAAGAATTTCTTCTTAACAAAGGGTGGCATTAAGCTTTTGATGAAGTTTTCTTTCCATTGAAAAAGAGTCGGATAAAGTCTTGAAATAGAGTTAATCTTGCTTTGAATACCTTTAAATCTAGCCAGAAGATGCTTTTTTCTCCCAAATATGTTACCGAAAACACTCTTGTTACAGTCACTAAGTTCCTTTCCTAATTTAAAGAGGTTATCAATAAGGGAGGTAAACTCCATTCTAGTGGTAGGAAACTATGTTGCAGAATGACTCATAGGTGAGCCAAGCTACTTTAAAACAAAAAGGTCTCACTGAAGTACTCAAGATAGCTCCATTGGGATTGAGCAGAAGAGGGTGATGGTCAGAGCAACTCAGTCTTGCCATTATTTTCACGTATGTTTTCTGAAACCTTAAGCACCAAGCCTCATTACAAAGAGCCCTGTCAAGCTTCTCAAATACTTTCTAATAGCCTGGAATGAGAGGACCAGGCCAAGTAAAAACACGTCCACATATATGGACTTTAATAAGATTGCATGCATTAATTCTTTCATCAAAGAGGTTACTGTTATGAGCATAAGTCCTTAGAAAAACTACACTCAAAAAGCTAACTATTAGAGTGGGAGAGCCCAAGTCCTTATAAGGCCTCCCTTTCAAGTAAACCTTTTCGACGTGGGACTCATAACAATCCCATCCCTCCTTTGGAAGTAGGCATCCCAATGGTTGCACTCTACAATACTTCATTCAGCGGCGCTTCACTCTGTGATAGGTTAGCCTCTCCACCGATCAGAACCCTCTGCAGGTAGCTTTTTTTTTGTTGGTCGACTCTCAATGAAAACACTATTTGTTATGAGTATAAATTTTTAAGAGAATCACATCCCACAAGATAACTATTAGAGTGGGAGAGTTCAAGTCCTTATAAAGATTCCCTTTTAAGGAAACCTCACGATGTGGGACTCATAACATTACCACTCCCTTTGAAAGCCGACGTCTTGACAACTGCATTCTACAACACTTCACTTAGCAGCACTTCACTCGATTACGGTCAACCCTTCCGCTGGTCAGTGCCCTCAGCAGGTAGCCATTTTTTAGTTGGTTGACCCTCAATAAAAGTACTATTTGTTATGAGTATAAATTCTCAAAATAACCACATTTCAAAAGCTAGTTATCAGGGTGGAAGAGTCCAAATTCTTGTAACCCCTTAAGAAAACCTCCCAGGTGTGAGCCACAGCATTGATATAGAGGAGAATAACGAAAGGAGTTTTCTCTCATAACTCTGTTTTGTGATCCTTACTGGCGTTGGCATGAATTAAAGTGAAAATCCAATCTTCTTCATTACGGTGCTGAATAGGCGTGTGGCATAATTGTGGGACCATCTCCAGCACCACAATGTTTACTGAATGCGTTCTCCATCCTACCCAAATACCTCCAGCATAGCCATTGCCGGGGAACTACTGCAACACCATCAAAGCCTTAGTCATGAAACATCCCTTTAACTCCTGTTAAGTCAACTCGTGTCTCCAAGAGGATCAAGACGTCTGTTTGTTGAAGGCGAGTAACCAACGCAGCATTCCGCTTGAACTCCTTACTTCCGGCATCCCTGCAGTTTCATTTCTACTATAAAGTTGTGATCCATTAAAACACACATCTGGAGGTAGAGAAGACACAAATACAGTCCAGCGAAGTAACTAGTCCGGTGCATTTCCACACCCGTGGCTTCCTCATTGCTTCGGATACTCGAGCTCATGTCGATATCGTTGGGTTATCTGGGTCAGGGGGTCTGCTATTCTCTGGCCCATTAAAGGAGAGCCACCGTGTGAAAGGCTTGGTATTTGTCACCTAAACTGGCAGGGCTGGGCCCTCGGGTTTGGTGACCCATGAACAAATTGCGTCTAATATAAAGAAACCCGTCAACCCGATACGCCCATTTCGGATTCTGTTTTCGCGTCGTCCTGCACAACCGTCTTATTACCCTCTTGGCCCATTTTATCCGGTTGCTCACGTTTTCTCTGACAACGGTGTGATTCCAAACCTTCAAGCTTCGTTCTTTTCTTCAGGGCATAGAAGCCAGCCAGGAAATCGAAATAATAGAAGGCACAGTTCGGAATTTCAATTCGCTTTGCTATCTGTTTGATTATTTTGGCAACTCCACAAGCAAACTCTCTTTCCGCTCCCTTTTCTGCTATTTCGCGCGGTTCAGGTGAGTTCATCTCGTCAATTCTGGAAAGAATCAATAAGAATGTGTGTGTTTGTAGTTTTGTATCGTTCATTTTCATGAAATTTTATTGGAAATTAAACCCGTTTTCAAAAGAATAGGTCTTGAGTCGTTAACTTTTGCTTGGTGTCTTCTTTCTTTCTTTTCTTTTTTTTAACTTACTGTTTATTGTATTTGCCACTGCTAATAGTCTGTATACGTTGATATAATCAAACACTATTTGGCTTTCCGAAAAATTCTACTATCTATTGAAGTTATTTTGTTTTGTAATTCTAGCTGTGGGCTATCAGAATTTAGCTATATATTGATCTATTTTAATCTCCATTGATTTTATGTTGGGTGGTTCTGTTACAAATTATTGATTTCAGGGTCCCTTGGAGTAGAACCACTTGTGTTATTTTATTCCATAGGGGAAAAAGATTCTTGCTTTAGGGTCATGGCGGACTATTTAGATTTTATTGAGAGCAGTTTGCCTCACATATAAACATTTATATCTTGTTTATCACGTTGAAGCTGGCCCCTTTTAGTTGGCTAGTTTGGTTTGAGTTTGATCTCGAAACCAGACCGGCCTTCACCAATCCTCAGATTTTATTCTCTATCAAACGCTTATCTTATTACATTCAAAAGGTACGTAAATGATTAATTAAAAAAAGAAAAATTACAATAAGTTTTTTCAATAGACATCATGAGATACATGGTGAATACTAAGATACAGACGCAAAAGTAGTGCATATCTCAATTATATATTTAAAAAAAAAGGAAAAAACTCAGCCATGAATTGAAAGGACTGAACCTACCCACCTTTAATTGGTTTCGCTCTGTTGCCAACCAAATATCTCACATAGAACAAGGTAGGAAATATCAAATACACTGTGGTTGCATTAAAGGAATTGAAAGGTGAAAAGTAGATGACAAATTGATTTCCTATCTGCATTACACACAACACAATTGAACCTAGTGGCATTTAAAATTTCATGAAACTAATAATATTCAATGGTGAGTTTTCAGTCGAGACTTCTGAATTTCTTTTTTTGTATGTTGGAAACTTCAAAATGAATAACTTTAGCTGAGAAATTTTTCTCTTTCCAACCCTCTCTTGTGGTACTTTTCAACTTTTGGAATAAGTTTTTTTGGAATTAATTTATTTTTCTGCATAGTTTCTTCCTACTACTACAGTGGTTGTTTAGCAATCGTGGCCAGTATGCTTGATGATATATTATCTATTTATCTCTTCAGTTTTACTTTAATAGACTTGTTTTTTTATTTTGAATGGAAAGTTCAATGTGCAGGCGGTTTCTCTGTCTCTGTCTCTGTCTGGATGTCTATACTGACTACTACCATAGTTGCATCTCTGCCTGAATTACCACCAGGTAAATGGTCATTCCTGACATATTTATTGACTCATAATTAAAATGAGTCATGAGTTATGATCATACCATATAGGAAGGAGTTTGTTATGGCTCTGGTTGGAGGGCAATTGGTGACAGCAAGAGAGAGAACTTTTAGACTCTCACGGTCACACTTGTCACCAATTCAACTTATAAATTGGTGCCACCGATTTTAAGTATCTTTATGCTGGAAATAACTGTTATCATGTAGCATTAGTTTGATTAAACCCTTCTATTTATGGGTGCTTGTCCAAGAATAGATTCAACAAGGAGGGTTGCTGTAAGTTTGCTAATATATAGCTTTGAGGGACTAATCTTGTTTGACCCTGTTTGATTATAAAATGAGAAATATTTTTATAAAACTGCTGTGGTATTAATGCATCTTATAAGGGATTCGTGGACATGGATTTTTTTTTTTTAAGGGAGTGTACTAATTGGGAGGGTGAGTCTTGGCGCAATGATAAGGTTGCCGCTGAGTTGAGTGACTTGGAGGTCACGGGTTCGAATTGGAAACAGCTTCTCTGTAAAAGAAACAGGGGTAAAGTTACGTACAACTACCCTCCCCAGACCTCACTTAGTGGGAGTTTCGTGCACTGGGCCGCCCTTAGTGTACTAATTGGATGAGGACACAAGATGGTGTTGAGAAAATAACTGTCAAGTATTGATTTTTCTCAAAAAGTTGAGAGGAAATCCATCTTCATATTTTCCTGTTATTATAATCTATTCGAAATGAAATTTGTCTATAGTGTGAAGCTTAATAAGATTTGTATGCTTTACAAGTAAAAGTTGTTCAGGTATTGTTATATGACTGGAAGATGAGCAATTTTTAATCTGATTTTAATTTTATCTACCTGGAAATGAACCAGATGCACATATTGATTTTGATTGTTATTGGATCTATGGATCAATTTTTTCAAATTTCAAATTTCGTGCTTTTGATACATATGCTATTGGAATTCATTGAAAGAATACATCTACTTGTTGATTGCACCACTAATTTGGGTTCAAGTTGAGGTTAAGGTTTAGGTTGTACAATGTTTGTAGACTCGTTTAAACATGTTTTTTAAATATATATATATATATATCATGGTTTCATGTGCAGTTTGTTTTTATCTTTTTGTGGTAGAAGTGATTGAAGACATGATCAAATTTTTAACTCTTCCAAAGATAGTGAAAAAATCTTGCTTTTGTAAACAGTGAGAAGAGGCGGCCACCATGCAGAAGAGACTAATGTTACTAGATCTAATCTACCAAGAGTTTGCTTGCAATTTTACCCTTATGACAGAAAAAGAGAATTACAGAAGACTGCTCATTCAGGAGCACTGAAATGTACGCATATTCCATATAATACCAGAACTCTTCCTGCTCGAACTGCAACTGTAATATGTGCCGCAGCTTTGGTATCCCCCCCCCCCTTTTTTTTCTCTCTTAAATGTATTATCTCTGATGCTATCCTCATTGCCTTGAATTTGTAGTATAGTCCAGTAGCCTCTCAGTTATTTAATATCTTTGAATAAAATTATCATCATGTAGGGGTTTTGTTTATTCTGTCCTCATCTTTTGTTGTCTAATTCATATCTTTGGGAAAACAGTTCTACCTGAGGCAGCTGATTGCTTTCATGGCTTTCTATTATGTATTTTGGGGACAAGAACTAAGGAGAGGTTCTAGTTATGCTACATAAGACTCAAATTTTAGGGTTCAGGTTCGGGCTTAATATTACAGTATAGCAGGGCTGAAATAGGGTTATATAGCGTTATTAAGGAAGAACATAGAGAAAGTGGAATTGAAAGAGAAAACAAATGAGATATCTTTCCAACCAATCTCAACTGCACCAGATGCATTGAGATCCTGTGCTATATACAGATACTGACCTCATTTTTCAGATATCCTTTGTCCTAGGATAAGAATTTTTCTGTTGCTCTAAAAGATCCTTGGAATTTATGGGAACCTAGATGATATTTAACATATTGCTTGTTGCTTTTGATGTGTAGCGTATATTATACCGCATACTTTTCAATCTTGTGAAATATGTCAAGATGGCGCTTAGGTGAAGGACATGGAATGTCAGATTGTTATTGTTGGTTCGTGTGTTTTAAAATGTGTTGTCCATTCGTTCATGGTAAATTCAGTGTAAAACTCTATAAGTTTAACAAGTACTCTCCTTATGATCACCTACCCATATCGTAATTGGCATATTTTTTTCATGCTATTATTTTGCGCATTGATATGCAAGATATTAGAGAACGGTGGAAAGGTTATTTTCATAGGCTTTTTAATAAAGGTCACGAGATTTTATTGCAATCGGATAGGTTAGACACTAGAGAAGAGGATCAAAATTATACTTTTTATCATAGGATTTGTGAGTCAGAGGTAAAAGAAGCATTAAAGCGAATGGAGGGTGGCAGAGCAGTTGGATCAGATAATATACCTATTGAAGTATGAAAGGGTTTAGGAGTGAAAGGCATAAGTTGGCTCATAAAGTTATTTAATGAAATTATGAGATCTAAGAGAATGTCAGACGAATGGAGGGAAGTTCTTTAATTCCTATTTATAAGAGTAAGGGGGACATTCAAAATTTTGCAAATTATAGAGAAATTAAGCTCATGAGCCACACTATGAAATTATGGAAAAGAGTAATTGAGCGAAAATTAAGGAAAGAGACCCAAGTTACGGAGAATCAATTTGGTTTTATGCCAGAAAAGTCAACTATGGAAGCAATATATTTGTTGCGAAGATTAATGGAGAAATATCAAGAGAGTCAAAGAGATTTACATATAGTGTTTATCGATTTGGAAAAAGCATATGATAGAGTACCAAAAGAGATTCTATGGAAGGCTTTGGAGAAAAAAAGAGTTCGTAAAGCTTATATTCGGGCAATCTAAGATATGTATGATGAGGTTACAACTAGTGTAGTAACAAAAGATAGACCTATAGAAGATTTTTCGATAACTATTGGTCTACATCAAGGGTCAACTCTGGACCATTATCTTTTTACTTTAATATTGGATGTGCTTACTGAACATATCCAAGAGTCGGTGTCACGGTGTATGTTTTTTGCAGATGATATTGTCTGAGTTAGAGAATCGAGAGCAAAAATGAATGAGAAGCTGGAGAGGTGGAGATTAGCTTTGGAAACTTATGAATTTCGTTTAAGTAGAAGTAAAACGGAGTATATGGAGTGTAAGTTTAGTAAGAGACACACTACTTCTAGCGCAGAAATAAAAATTGGAGAACATATTATACCACAAATTACACGATTTAAATATCTTGGATCCGTCATACAACATAACGGAGAAATAGAAGATGTAAAACATAGGATTCAAACGGGGTGGATGAAGTGGAGAAGTGTTTCGCGTGTTATTTGTGATAGAAGAGTATCACTCAAATTTAAGAGTAAATTCTGCCGCACAGTTATAAGACCTGCAATGTTGTATGGAACTGAATGTTGGGCAATAAAAAGTCAACAAGAGAATAAGTTTAATATTGCAGAGATGAGAATGTTGCGTTGGATAAGTGGACACACTAAACGAGATTGGATTAGAAATGAATGCATTAGAGAGAAGGTGGAAGTCGCACCTATTGTGGAAAAGATTGTAGAATCAAGATTTAGATGGTTTGGTCATGTTGGGAGAAGACCTACAGAAGCCCTAGTTAGGAGGGTAGATGAGATGGAGAATAATCCAATAATTAGAGGTAGAGGAAGAACAAAAAAAAGCTATAGGAAAAATTATTAAAAGAGATTTATATTTAAATGGTTTGTTTAAAAATATGATTTACAATAGGTGTTTACGACATCGATTGATCCATGTAGCCGACACCACTCACTTAGTGGGAAAAGGTTTCGTTATTGTTGTTGATGATATGCAACACCTCATTTTATTGGAGACCGGCAAATTGTGAATGTGTTGAGGGGTTTAAAGATTATTATTTCTTTAAATATTACATTAAGATCTCTTATTTGTACTTCCATTTAAATATGCATATGCATTGAACACGCGTGCACATATGATGAATGCTTACATTTGGATTGTATTAAATAGAAGACAAAACTGAAGTCTTGCATTTTCTCCCCTAATCATTTTCCTCCCAACTATGTAGAATGCAAGATGTGCCGCGGAACAAACTCAAACAGTTACTCGCCAGGCTCCTACAATAACACATATTCCTGGTAATTGCTTATTACTAACATCTATATCTTCTAATACTCTGTATTCTGTGTACCTTTCACCAAAGAGCATTCTCTTTGGTTGTTGCAATTATACTCTGTTCCATTTCTCAGAACATTGGATTAAGATTCTTTCATTGATAATTAAGGGCCTATTGTTCCTTCTAGAAGTAGTAGTTTTAGGAAATTGTTGTTGAAAAATTTATGGAAATATCAGTTTTGTAAACCATGTTCCTTTGAACGGCATACCATGGTTCACTGAACTTTCAGGCAAGGAGAAGTCACCCCAACTCGATGATGGTGGCACTGGATTTCCACCCCGTGATGATGGTGATGGTGGCGGTGGAGGAGGTGGAGGTGGAGGCAACTGGTCTGGTGGCTTCTTCTTTTTTGGGTTTCTTGCGTTTCTGGGCTTCTTAAAGGACAAGGAAAGTGAAGGATCTTACAGAGATAAACGAAGAAGGTGAAGACTCAGCAACCGTAACGTTCCGGTTTCACAACAAATGCATGCCTTTTTTGGCTGCTGTATTCTTTAATACTCATATATAGCAACTATAGATTATATTGGTTAATTAGTGTATTGTTCTTAATTAAGATATTGGTTAATACCAGCAGAATTTTGTATCAATCTACTGTCAACTTTTCATATTGAACTCTTGCTTGAGACTCAACTTTGGAAGGAAATAACTACATACAGTAATAATATCAGGGTCAAATATGAGTATTTGATTACAATCATGGTTGAGTTACAGTTCTGAATTACATGTCAGGTTAATTGTTACGGTGCTTTCCCTTCGCTCTTCGATGCTTAGGGAACATGGTCCCCAAGCCTTTGTATTTCTAACATTTTGATCTTAGTATCTTGCATATGGTAACATTCAATATGGTTGAGTTTGATACATTAATAATTAATATGACAAATGTCATTCAAGATATCGAAGTGTCTAAAGATAAATATCATTGCAGGTGTTGTGGAATATTATTTAAAAGCTAAATGGATGTTACATCACACAAATTTTAGTTTTTGTTAATTTTTATAAAGCTATTTATATACTTTACACCAAATATCGATTTATAAATATCAGGATATTTTACATTTTAGTATTTAAAATATTATAAAATATGAGATAATAATGTATCAAATGTTTTTCTTTTGGTTTTCCTAATGTGTGTGTGATATTTGTTTAATTAATATAAGCACTATAATAAAACATAAAATAAATAAATTTCATTATTTTTAATCTAAAATAAATATCATCAAAGTAAAAATGTTATGAATTATAGTTTTTTTAAACAAGTTGCTTTTTAATAAAAAAATAATTCTATTTTTAAAAATATTTTCATAAAAAAAAAAAGTTTAATTGTGAGATATCTTTTACTTTTTGGAGAGGGTAGTATAATTTCTAATAAGATGTTTTGATCAAAATGAAGCTTACAAGATGTTTCTTCATCTCTTGCTGTAGTATGAAGTCTTCGCTCTAAAATATTCAAACGGATTAATATTGCAAATATGTTGGCAGTTGACCCTTTTGATTAAGATCCTTACTTGACGGAACTAAAAACGGAATTCACACATGAATCATAATCTTCTTTTTTTTATCTTCAATTTAATTTAATTTAACACGTTTGAGGCATGCATGCAACATTTAATATTAAAGTGCTAATTATAGGAGAAGATATAAAAGAAATATGCAAATTCCATAACTTAATATATCATTTGTCTTAATGCTTGGTAAGTGGATCACATTTGACCACATTAATTTTTTAAAAAAGAAAAATGCCATGTGCATCTGATTGAATTAGCCAACTAAACCTTCATATATGTATATATATATATGATTGTTTTTTTTTAGCAAAGAAACAATATTTTATGTACGCAAAAATACACTTTCCGTCCAAAAGTTTGGAGATAGTTTTATTTTTGTCTTAAATATTTATTTTATGTTAATTTCATTTTACATATTTGTAAAAATTATCAATATCTTTTTAAATGCTCAAAACATTTAATTACTTAACATAATTAGTTAACTTGTGATACATATGACCCTGCAAATGTACTCATATTGACTAATCTAATTAGAAATGCTAAGAAAAAGATATCTACAAGTAGGGCCGAGTCTCAATTAGGTTAAGTTATGGATATAAAATAATAATAATAATAATAAAATGACATTTAGAGGCTAGGATGATAATATGAAGTACTGCAATATGCATGTAAGCAATATAATATTTATGCTTGCATCCTTTAATAATTGTTTAGCCACATGTCAGCTAATTTTATTAAGAGATTTATAAATATATAAAATAAAATTAACAAATAGATATTTGAGATGAAATTAAAGTTAAGCCCAAACTTCTAAAATGAAAAAGATAAATATACGGTTTATATATTGTTGCTAAGGTATACGATAACTATTTAACAAACGAATAATATTGTTATTTAATTTTTCTAAAATTTGGTAAATAAGATCAACACAATAATTCTAATATAAGGGCTGGATTAATGAAATTTACCTTCTAGAATTATATATTGAGTTGAATCCACATAATATTTGAGTATGTTAATTCTTACAGCAATGCTGATTAATCTTTCATCTAAGGATTATTATGGATAAGGTATTAAAATCCCCATTTTTGAACCCATATTTAAAGGGTAAAAAAGGTATTATTCCATTGAATTCTTGAATCCCCGAACTTGGACTCACTTGTCTAAGAGATTTTTAAAATAAACAAATTGTTCTCAAATTAAAACTCATTTATAAAATCATAATAAAACATAAAATGTCTTAAACAATTATTATTTAAAATCCATAAAATACTATTTACATGTTTATATATATACACCACACACACATTTGAGGCGGAGTGGCAGCATATTATCCAGACTCTTAAAATATTTATAGAAATTTGTATACCCAAATCAAATAGATGCATCTTATAGGTATTTATAAGGTTTGAATTAAAGAATTTGTATCTTACTTGATAATTACTTAGTACAAGATCAGAAATATATCTTCCTCCGACAGAGAATGAATGAAATGGTTATTTTACCTCAGATCTTTAAAACTGTTCCAAAACTCCAGAGCACAAACAAACAAGGAAAAAGAAATATTTGATAATGATGCGTCATTATTTCTTATGCAAATTGTATCCAGTTAGAAAGAGAATAAATAAGAAAGAGGCTGTGTCCAACATCGCCCTCTTTTTTCTCACTTATTTTTCTTTATATATATATATATATATATATATTCTCAGCTTTAATTTACTTTTTTAAATTTAGCTACTTTTTCTTTTTATGAATGGTTTGAAAACAAAAAAAAAAAGTGGAATAAAAGAAGGAAGAGAATATAAATGATAAAATGTAAGTTAAAAAATTGGATAGAACTTTAGTTGGTAATTACAATAATGTACATGATAATGCTACGCCTTAGAAGTTTGGCCTTTTTTAATATTTTTGGTAATTCTTTAGTATTAGATTTAATGGGATATATATAAATATATATATATAGAGAGAGAGAGAGAGAGAGGTTGCCCGTGCATCTCCAAAAAAATTTGGTGGGACTTAAAAAAAAGTAAAAGGTTATTAAATCAATAAATAAATTAGTAATCGTATGATATATATATATATATATATATTAGTAGCGAATAGCGATGCCTAAGATCATAGTTCAAATACAATTAAATCAATATATTATAAACTGTTTTTATTATTTTAAATTTTAAAACTAATAATCAATTATTCTTTCTTCTCTCGCCTCTTATCTCTCACTTAATAGTATTATTGTCAAATCGTCTTAGTCATCATGATGAATATAACCACACATCATGATATAAAAATTTAATAAAAAATTATTGTTCTCAAACTGTCTTTTTCCGACTTTTTCTTTGGCCGGTATCCTACTTCCATGATTGAATACATCCGAAGCCGCAAAAATATCCAATACAACAATACTTCTATAAGACTTATCTCACGTTAAAACATTTATTTATCATGATTTATTGCTGCAGTATTTTATTTAATATATATATATATATATCTATATCCCTCGCAGTTCTTAACGTTGTCACGCCAGCATTCCAAGTTGTACTCCATCTGTCGTCTATCGTCGTCCCCTTCGCAAAGGGATTCGTTTATCGCAACGAGCCAACCTGGGTTGCAGAGAGCCCAGTGATAAAGACTTCAACACTCATAAATCCATACTCTGAGCTTTTACGATCTTCTGTTGATCCTCGAGCGCCAAGGTGAGGTTTTTTATTTTTCTTTACCCGCTTCGATTAGTTGGCCAGAAATCTCAGAGTAGATATTAAAATCATATGTTTTAACATGGGTTTATTGAGCTTTCTCTAAATTCCCTTTTCTTTTTCGGATTCTCGTAGGGAGATCGATATTCCAATACTTGAATTGCCTTGAAGCCTGAATTTACGGTCTTTCCGAAGTTTGCAAAAATTTGAAACTTCTTTTGGGGGGTTATTGAATTTCAATCTGGGATTTCTCTAAGGCAATTCTAACATGTTTTCGATGTGAAGCTTTATGTGGGATCATAGATCCGTGGTTAACTTATGGACTTGATCAGTGGCTTCGGGGCAGGGTAGAGATGTAATTGCTCTGGTCGCTACAGATTTTTATATCATCATGTGTGGTTATATGAAATGATTAGATGTGGTATTCCTAATTTTCTGGTTGAATTTTCATGGGTTTATATGTTAAATATACTCAGAGACAAGGAATAAGTGCATTCGGTCTCTGTTCTATAAAGTGGTTGTATTTGAAAGTCGTAAATGGAAACAGAATTGATGACTTGGATTTAGTCACAAAAATCCATGTATAGTGATTTTACAATTATTTTGTTTTCCATGATAGGGTTTGGAAAACTTTTTCATACCTCCAGTCTTTCAGTTTTTCCGTTGACAATGTTTTGATGTTTTTTTTTATAGTGCCTGAAATTTATATTGCAACAGTCATATGTAATTATGTGCATATGTACATGTGAGAAAACTTCCATCTAAATAAAAACACTGTATACATGATTTCATATGCTGCAAAGAAAAAGAAAGCAACATGCAGGCCTCGAGCCCTGAGAGTGGGTTTGGTTGGGGGTTTTGGAGGGGGGGGGAGGGGAGAGAAAGGATATAAGATGTTTGGTTGGACAAAATTGGAGGGGAGGGGAGTGGGGGTAAATTTCCCTCCCCAGGGGGTTTTGGAGGGGAGTGGAGGGGAGAGATATTTTTCAAGTTATAATTTACTTTATTGCTCTTAATATTTTAATATTTAATAAAAATTAAGATAATTTTTTTTATCAGAAATTAAAAATAAAAAAGATTAGAATTCATATTTTTTTTAAAAAAATATTGATGTAAATAATTTTTTTATAAAAAATAAAATTAAAATAATATAAGGATAAATTTGTCCAAATATAATTACCTCTCCTCCCCTCCCCTCCTGAAACAAACAATAATCTTCCCTTCTCTCCTCTTCCTTCTAACCAAACAGAACTCATTAAACCCTTTCCCCTCCCCTTCCCTCCCCTCCCCTCCGTTGAACCAAACGGAACAAATGTTTTCAGTATGATGTTTTAAGTTCTGGTCATGGTACTTGTTCCTTTGTGTTTTCCATGTTGAGTACTTTCTACTACCAGCTTCTGATGGATTTGTATTTCAATTTTGAAACTAGATATACTTTGCAGTGCTACCTTCAATTTTTGCAAATCTTGGCTTTGGGGTTCATCTGCCAAAATTGGAAATGGTTAAAAGGTTCACTTACCATTTGCCCACAGTTACTATGTCTTTGCGAGGAACGAACTAAATGGAATATCTAACTCCTTTCTTTTTGAAACAGTTATGGAGTGTTTTGATTTGCTAGAGATATCATGTTGCAGTGTATAGAGGGACTTAAGCGTCTATTTGCTTCCTTATTGCGTTGCTGTGACCTTGATAAGCAGCCAGGAGGCCTTGAAGATCCCGAACTTCTTGCAAGGGAGACAGTGTGTATGATATTGATCTTACTTTGTGCTTATGAACTTATGATACTGTAATCTTGTTCTTATTAAATTAAATCGTAGATGACTGCTAGTTTGTCAATCTTTGCCTTACGATAAAGAATATGCATTTCAAAAATTCTGTATGTTGTATTTCACCCTTGGATTTTGTGAGCATGTAATTTGTGGTACATGTTTAACAAAAAGGAACAGTATAGATGTTACTGTTCTTTTTAAAAAAAAAAAAACTTGGTCCTATAACCTGCCACACTACTCTTTGGAAGTAACTCCTCACTTTTTGTACTGAATATAAGCATTTGTTTTTGCATTTGTATGCAGTCAGTGTAAGTGAAATAGAAGCCCTTTATGAGCTCTTTAAGAAAATCAGCAGTGCTGTGATTGACGATGGGCTGATTAACAAGGTTTGTCTGTTTTATCATCGGACAACTCGTATTTTAGACATATTATATTGCCTTAAGTTAGCTTTTACCTTTTGTCTTGTGATGGAAATTTTATTCTCATATTTCATGGTTCTCTATCATCATCATAGGTTTAGCTTTCAAAATTCTATTTAGAAGCGATTCTCCTGTAACATCAGTATATATCATTTGCAGGAGGAGTTTCAATTAGCACTATTCAAGACAAACAAAAAGGAGAGTTTATTTGCTGATCGGGTATTGATTTGTTAAACTATTTAATCTTTTCATCTTCTCATATCTTTCATTAAAATCATGAAAATCTTTCGCTTTTATTATGTAAGGTTAATACTCACACATACACATCAAGGAACAAATTTTGGGCCTGTTTAATGGAAAACCTGAAAGTTTGGTTCTTCTCCTCTTTTTTGTATTTTTTCGTTCATTCTCTCTTGGTTGTTATTATGGGCTGGTGTGATGTCTGTTATATATTTCTAGTTAGTTCTAATCTCTAGGTCTGGTCTGGTCTGGTCTTTTTAAATTTGTTGTACCCCTTTTCTTCCATTTTGGCCTAGAAATAGCAGGAGAGGAAGAGGATGAATTCTTGAGTGGTATATTTATATGCCAATAAAGTATGATGTATATATTTGTAGACTGGCTTCAATGGTTTATCAAAGTATTATGTATTTATATGCTGATAAAGTATTATGTACATAAAAACATTATGTTCAACTTTGTACTTTAAAATTATTATAACAAGGAGGGGCCGGCTCTTGGCCCCCACACGCGGCCCCGGGTGGGGGGGGGGGGTGTCCATGCTTGAATGCTTAGATGCGTATTGACAAATAAGTTGATGATGGATATTTTATGATTTCTACTTTGTTCATCTACCTCAATACTGATATTCGCATACAATATATATTATGGTATCTGTCAACTGTAATGATTAGAAGCTGTTTTATTTAGGTTAAAGCATATACTTAAGTTTTGATTTAAATTAAACGTAATTGTGCTTCTAATCCTGTTTTCATGCTTGCTAACTTCAAAGTGGACATTTATATTTAGCTGATGCATCTTTAAACTTTTCTTACATGTTACACGTTTTTGAGACAGTTCACTGAAACACCATATATTTCTAACTAGTTTGAATACTGAACTGGATTTTTTTTTTTTTTGGTTCCATGTATATTTAAGTAAACACATCTATTCATATGACTCCACGTGGTTGGCATCTCATATGAGCTTCTCTCTATGTATTCTATTAGGTATTTGATTTGTTTGACACAAAGCACAATGGGATACTAGGCTTTGAAGAATTTGCTCGGGCTCTATCCGTTTTCCATCCAAATGCCCCTATTGATGAAAAGATCGAATGTATGTTTAAAAATATGTATTTTATATAATCATTTTCGGATGAAGTTGCTATACCTCAGATTTTCAATATAGGAGGATACTATTTGAATTTAATTCCTTAATTTACTTGGATGGACCTGCCTTTTTTGTGAGACAAAATTACCCACATAATCTCGTTTTCAGTTTCCTTTCAACTGTATGATCTCAAGCAGCAGGGTTTTATTGAAAGGCAGGAGGTAAATACTAAATTTTATTTTATTCTTTTATCTGATTGTCCAAGTTTATGATCCTTAATTGGAACAAGTCTGATTTTGATTTGGCTTCTTCTGTACAGGTGAAGCAAATGGTAGTAGCTACACTTGCTGAGTCTGGTATGAACCTATCAGATGATGTTATAGAAAGTATAATTGACAAGGTGATGCCCCATTCTTTTCTTGTGCTTAGGCCTTTTCTGTCAATTTCTTCAGAGTCTATCTCTTTCATGTTGAAAAACTTAGCTGAACTGTTTTAACCGTTTTTTTTTTTTTCAGACTTTTGAGGAAGCAGATACTAAGCATGATGGCAAGATTGACAAGGAGGAGTGGAGAAACCTTGTTTTGCGCCATCCATCACTACTGAAGAATATGACCCTTCAATATCTCAAGTATTTTCCAAATTATAGTTTTCATTTTCCCAGTACATTTGAAATCATTTCTATCTATTTTTACTCAACTTTCTGTGGATACCCTCTAGTCTGTCCTCCAAACTAGAGAGGACCAATCAACCTTATCAGTTATCACTGACGTTTGCTTATGGGCACATTCAAGCTAAGAAATGAATGCAGAGATCTGTCTCTGCTACCTTGGAAAACCTGAAATTAAATTTGGTATTCATAATGTATAGAAAGAAAAAGGGTAGAAATTAAAAAATCACTTCTTTTTCCTGAATTCTGCTGTATATTGGATTCTTTTGATTTTGAATTTTGAATGTGTCATAAAATGATAACTAAATTGCTTTCTAGTGGCACCTTCGATATGTATACTTTGCATATATACATGCAATTGCCCTCTACTGTTGGTAGATTATCAAACAACATAAATCAGGTGCCTTTTGTTCTCACTGAGATTCAATTGATTTGGCTACATTTGCTTTTCCACATTCAAAACTGTGATATGCCTATAGTGAACTTCTATCATGATTTTTCCCCCCCAGGCCTATCTAACATCATTTTCCATGTGTTTGAGCAGGGACATCACCACAACATTTCCGAGCTTTGTGTTCCATTCACAAGTAGATGACACTTGAAGCTCAAGTTTTCAATCGGTTCATTTTGCGGTTTGTTTGCCTGCAGGCTTTAGAGCTACCTCTTGTGTGAAAAAGGAACATCAGAGGGCCCTGATTAGCTTACATTGGTTTTATTTTTGAGGGAGAAGAAAATGAAGACGAAGACGTAGAGTAAGATATTTGGTTTTGTATTCTGGTATTCAATGATTACACTTCCTGGAGATACATTCAATTTATTGCTTGAAAGTTGCAGATACCATCGTGGTTCCCTTTCCCAAATCAAACATTTCATTGGGTTTGAAAGGGCCATATCCTCTCAGGTTGGGGTGGTTCGGAATTTGAATGATTTTTGTTAGGCAACAATGTGATTCATTTGCATCGGTGTAACTGCCACTGTAAGTGACACCAACTCTTTGAATTTTTCAGGAAGGTGACGTTACATAGCCATAGATCCTCCTTTTGGGTGAATTATTTAAGTTGAATTCTGGTTCATGGGGTGGCAAGGCTTAGTTTATCAAAATTTTCAATGAAAATATAATACATGAACATTGTCCCCCCCCCCCCCCCTCCCAAAAAAAAAAAAATCAGTACTATATTGCGAATTTAAAAAAAGAGTTATTGAAGAATTTAATAATAATTGCTTGGTAATTATATCTGAAATTTTTTTCCTGTTGTTTACCTATCTTTTGGAGAAGAGGATAGATAGAGTCACATAAAAACTTGGACAGGTCATTGCATTTTGTAAAAGAATTGTGTCGATGCTATGCTCTATGGAAATGAATTTCTGGCAGACCTGTGAAACTGTTCTGAATGTTTATAATGTTTTCTGAGCCATATCCACCTAACGTTCTTCAAGATATCTTGGTCTATTTCCGAAATGTTATTTTCATTTGTTTTGATTTTAGAGTTGAAGTAAGCAATCTTATTAAAAATCAACATCTCCGAAAATATCTTGTTCAATTTATGCCTCATTAATTCAGTTTCACATTCGAAGGCTCAATCTACTCAACTTTGGACGACCTCCCCTCACAAAAGAGGAACATCTCCCTTGCAGCTTGAAAGTTGAACATACATGCTCTTCAGCTTATGACTAAGACCAATATCAGACCTTCATTTTACCTACTTAATATAAAATCAAACGTGTATTTTTTTTTTGTTGGCCAACAAATTCAAATTCAAGCCTATATAAAGGCAAATTTTTATGGGAATGGAAATATAGATGAGAATAAGAAGAAAAATATATTTTGATGAAATGAAATAGTTATGTTTAACATATCATAATAAAAAGAAATTCTGTTTCACTTTTGTGTTTGATTTGGATAATAATAAAAAAATAAACAAATAATCGTAATATCTATAATGTAAAAATATCTTAAATTATTTTTTATTTACTTTTTTTAAAAAATTAAAAAAAATCAAATATATACATAAAAAAATATAATAAATCCCACTCCTAAGATTACCCTTTGATTCCATTAAAATTTCTATGAAATCCAAATGTCTTAAAATGTAAACCAATTATAAATAGAATTACATTGCTGTCAACCAAACATAATACACGTGAGATAATCTCTCTCATTCCTATTTCATGGCCCCTGATGTCATGAACCAAATAGGAAGATTAAACAAGAGAGAACATTCAATTTCGAGAACTTAAAAAGCGCTAATTATGATCCTCAAGTTGACAGCTTTTATTAAGTTCGAAGTTATAATTTCTTTGGACTTGATAGTCGAAACACTTGAACTTTCTAATATATCAAACTGTCTTTAAGCAAAAACACTATGGCTGGGGCCTTCAAATTAGCTGTGTTGTCAGGCTGATAAGTACACAAATTGAAATTAGCGTCTTAGCATATATCCAGAATATTCGGCGTTCCATGCCTCTCTCGTGCCATAGCCAAACCTGCTAGTCCCAATCCCCAATTCCTAATAATATCCTTCCAAACCTGGCATACCTCTGCCGTTGATCAAATTAAGACACACTCTTGAGGCCACGTAGCCATTGAAACTATTTAAGAAATCAAAGAAAGCCTTAAAGAACTGAGTGAGAAACCAGGATACTGAATATATAATTAGCCATATCAGATCATGGAAAGGAAAACTTTCAAGAACTTGTACCTAATTGCATATAACATACTATCATTCGGAACTATAAGAGCAAAAACTTGCAACAAAAATAGATTGTCCGGATTCTCACTACCACCTCCGCTAATATTAGAAAAACACAAATATAATAGTTTGTCAGACTTAATCAACTTCTTCCATCTTGCTACCCTCGGCATCAGCATCGGCATCCTCCAACGGGGGCATGTCGGCATCGGCGTCACCAGTTTCCTCGTCAATGCTCAGTCCAAGCTTCAGCATCCTATGGATTCTGTTTCCGAAGGTGTTGGGATCATCAAGGCTGAACCCAGAGGTAAGGAGAGCGGTCTCGAAGAGCAAGAGAACGAGATCCTTCACAGATTTGTCATTCCTGTCAGCATCAGCACGTTTCCGCAGCTCCTCCATGATGGGATTCTCAGGGTTGATCTCCATTGTCTTCTTGCTGGACATGTAACCAGCCATGCTGTTGTCTCTCAATGCCTGTGCTTTCATAATCCTTTCCATGTTTGCAGTCCACCCATATTCGCCCGTCACAAGACAGCAAGGTGAATCAACAACACGGTCAGATACCACGACTTTCTCAACCCTGTCACCCAAGACATCCTTAATCACCGTGCACAGACCCTCAAATTTCGCCTTCAATTCTTCCCGCTTTTTCTTCTCATCTTCACTCTCATCAAGTTTCAGACCTTCCTTCGTCGCAGAAACCAACTTCTTGCCCTCAAATTCCTTAAGCTGGCCAACAGCATATTCATCAATAGCATCAATCATAAATAACACCTCATAGCCCTTCTTCTTCAGCTTCTCCAAGAATGGGGAGTTCTCAACTGCTTTCTTGCTCTCACCAGTAATGTAGTAGATATCATTCTGACCTTCCTTCATCCTGGTCACATAGTCCTTGAGGCTAGTCATCTCATCGCCACTCTTAGTAGAATGGTACCTAAGCAATTCAGCAAGCTTTGACTTGTTTTGAGAATCCTCATGAATACCAAGTTTTAGGTTCTTGGAGAAGGCCTCATAGAATTTGTTGTAATCCTCCTTATTCTCGGCAATTTCAAAGAAAAGCTCAACGCACTTCTTGACCAAGTTCTTACGAATGACCTTTAGAATCTTGTTCTGCTGCAGCGTTTCTCTAGAAATGTTGAGCGGGAGATCCTCAGAATCCACGATACCTTTGACAAAGCTAAGGTACTCAGGAATCAACTCCTCGCAGTTGTCCATGATGAAGACACGGCGAACATACAACTTGATGTTGTTAGGTTTTTTCCTTGTGTCAAAAAGATCAAAAGGTGCCCTCTTGGGAACAAAGAGAATAGCCTTGAACTCAAGTTGACCCTCAACAGAGAAGTGCTTGACAGCCAAATGTTCTTCCCAATCATTAGTAAGACTCTTATAGAAAGCAGCATATTCTTCCTTGGTAATCTCTTCAGGCTTCCTCATCCAGATAGGCTTCTGCTTGTTCACCAATGACCACTCGTGGGACACCTCCTTTATCTTCTTCTTTTTCTTCTCTTCCTTCTCCTTATCTTCATCCACATCCTCAACTTCACCCTCCTCATCTTTCTTCTCATCCTTCTTCTCCTCCTCATCCTCGTCATCAGAAATCTCCTTCTCCGTGGTCTTCTCAATCCATAGAGAAATAGGGTAGCTAATAAACTCAGAATGCTTCTTAATCAAATCCTTCAGACGGCGTTCCTCGAGGTACTCAAGCTGATCTTCCTTCAGGAATAAAGTTATCTTGGTTCCCCTGCCCAAATTCTCACCAGATGTGTCCCTGGTGACAGTGAATGACCCACCAGCTTGAGACTCCCAAACATACTGTTCATCATCGTTGTGCTTTGCGGTGACAATGACCTTCTCAGCAACAAGATAGGCGGAGTAGAACCCAACACCAAACTGTCCAATCATGCTTACGTCAGCGCCAGCAGCCAGGGCTTCCATGAATTCCTTGGTCCCGGACCTTGCAATGGTACCCAGATTGTTTACCAAATCTGGATAACAAAACGTATAACATTGATTAGAGACAATTAATCATCATATACCTCGATAAAAGCTGATCACACATAGACTACCAATCAGTTTTATCTTACCAGCTTTGGACATCCCAATACCACTGTCAATAATGGTCAATGTATTGTTTGTCTTATCAGGAACAATGTGAATGAACAGCTCCGGCTGGGCATCAAGCTTGCTCTTGTCCGTCAAGCTTTCAAAACGTATCTTGTCCAAAGCCTACAGCGACGCACGGTCACAGAAGACAGACTTAGACCAAACTTGTGCTTGAAGAAACCACTAACATAGGATATATTCCAAAAGTGAATAGTTAAAAATGATCATAAAATATAAATGACTAGGACTGCATATCAAAGCACCTGCTCCTCAAAAAAAAATAGAATCAACATCAGGGATTCCATGACGTCATACATTCCAGTTCGACGTGAAATATAACCAGGAGCACTCACCTTAGGTAGCTCCAATAAATGTGGAACTTTTGAATGAAACGGTAAAGCTATAACAAAAATCCGTAAAGTACTTCCAACCTCATAGATAAACCCATTTCCCAATTTTGGCATCTGTGTGCGTGTGTGTGCGTGTGCGTGCGTGTGTGTGTGTGTGTGTGTGTGTGTGTGAGAGAGAGAGTCGCTCACAATTGATGAAGCGTTGCAATGAAATTTAAAGATCACATCAGTTAAGTCATCAAAATGAAAACGAGATAATAAGGAATTGACAAAAACATTCAAAGGGAAGACAAGAAACCTCAGTGCTTCTAAACAGGGGAGAGCAGCACTGTCTCCAAGTAGTAAACAAATGAATTCACAATAACCACAAAGAACACAGACTCAGATTTAATCCACTGACAGAAAGTAAATAACACGGGAAATAAAATTTGGAACAGGTGACATAATATCAAACCGCGTGATTGTAAATTCACAGAAATAAACCTAGATCAAAGCAGAAAGACGAGGTCAACCTCTTCGAAAAACTTGCAATTGGTCAAACAAAGGTAATCGAGAAATAATTAAACAATAAAAATAGATAGAGAGACCGTACATCAGAACAATTGCTGATGAGCTCACGAAGGAAAATCTCCTTGTTGCTGTAGAAGGTATTGATGATAAGACTGAGAAGCTGGTTGATCTCAGCCTGGAAGGCGAACGTCTCAGTCTCCGACATTTTGCAGATCGAGGAGAAGAAACCAATATAGTAGAGTTTTGCCGAGGAAGAATTAGCAGCGGTAGTGAGAATGAAGAAAACGAAGAGAAGTGAAGCATTATATAGGAAGAGCGGACTAGGGTTTCTGGATCCTTCTATGACTAATTATAAAATCGGATTTCTTGTTAGAAAAATCAAAGCTGGAGTGCAGGGAAGGCACTCGTCGATTCATTCTGCGGTCCCACAACAATAGTGGGTCCACTTTCTGTCTATATATAGCCAAGTGGCCGTTGAACTGGTTTGGTTCATTTACAGCCGTTAGATTATAGATTCTGCTTTTTTTGGAAATCCATAACGTTCCAAAATTGAATTAAAAAAACTTTTTACCTTATCTAATAGAAAAAAAAATTATACATAATTTTTATAATTTTAATATTTAATTTTATAAAAATATAAAAAATGTTTATTTCTATAATAATAATAATATAATAGGTATATAATTTTTATAAATAAATGTATAATTTTTACAATTTAATATTATATAATTTAACTTTTTAGAACATTTCTTGGATATGTTATAATTTTATTAAAAATTTAAATAATAAAAATATTAAAATCTGTAGATAAATTTAGTTCTTAGCGTAATCTAACTTTGCATTTTAAATATTTGTCCTCTACTAGGCCGCAGCACACATTTAAAAAAATTATAAAATTTATTTTTCAAATAAATGATAACTAATGGCTCAATTTATTTTTATTTTGCTTTAAAATAAAATAATGAAATAATTATATGAATTTAAACAATTACTTATTCATTACAAATATTTTTAAATTAAAAAATCATTTGATTTCAAATTTCCTAATAACTAATCACTACCTACTTCAAACAATCATTCAAAGTAAAAAAAGTGATAGATAGCTTTAAATTAAGAGTAAATTACAAAAATTTCACTTAAATTTTGTTAAAATTACACAAAATTCCTATATATAAACTTTTTATAAAACAAAAAAGTAACATACATTTTAGTTTCATTTTTAATTTCTTAACTAAAATACTTTTTATTTAAAATTTTATTTAGTTTTAAAATATGTATTTAATTTTATAAAAAATATTTAAATAAAAAAATTTAAATTGACCTAAGTATAAGGTCACTTTTGTTTGAAGAAAATTTTGTATAATTTTACTAAAATTTTAAAAAAAAAACTATGTAATTTATTCTTAAATTAAATTGAAGAGAGTCATAATACATAGCTTACAGTACATATATTTAAGAAAACTTTCAATAAACTTAACCAAAAACATTAGCAACATCTCAAACAAAAATGAAAATGTATGAGAGAAAACTGGTTTACTCTTTTTGGTATAATATAACTACTTGTCAGTTACAATAGCAAAGAGTGAATTTAATTTAGTCCTTAAAGATCACTTGTATATTAATTTAGTTTTTTATTATTTTTTATATTATATGAATAAATTATTATTATTTTTATTAAAACAGTCTATTTGTCATTTTGTTGCATTATATTAGATTTATCCTAAATATACCTATTTGTAATTTTTTCTTTCCTTGTTGAGACATAGTGTGCAACTACAAGTAGAATATAACAAATAAATACATGGGAAATAAAATATTAAATTTAATCTAACACAATGAAAAAAAAATTGATTTAATATAAAAATAATAACTTTTCATTTTGGTTGGTTGTATTTGTAGATATAGAGATCCTCTAAAATCAAAATTTTACAAAATGTCAAACTAGGTTTTGATGCATGTTAAGCTAGAGCAATTTGTCCAAAGCTCTGTGGTGCTTTTCTTGCTCTAAAGATTAGATTTGGATATAAATTTTTCTATTTTTGTTATTAATTTTTTAATTAAAATATAACAAATATATAATTTTTTAAATAATATTATGACAAGTATATAGTTTAATTGAGAAATAATATACTTATTATGATATTATTGAAGAACTACATATTTGTTATATTTTAATTAAAAAAATCTAACAATAAAAATATAACAAATTGGATGTAAATTTTTTTTTTCATTTGATAAACAAAATAATATTAGAGTAGTAAATTATTAGCCATGTGAACAAAAACACTTTGAAGATTTAAATCCTATCCAACTTTCCACTCATTGAAAAGTTTAGAACTATTATCCATCTTTAATACTATCATTATAGCTTACATTATAATGACATCAATCTTCAAAACTGAGATCCGTACAGAAATAGGCTTCTATCCCTCTCACACTTCTTAGCAATAATATTTAGGCCATGTTTGGTAACATCTCATAATTATTTAATAGAGACTTTGAAGAAAATTAATTTTATTATGAATTTAATTAATTAATTCAAAAAAAATAGAAAATTATTGGGAAATAATAGAAAATTGGGATTTTCATGAAATTATGAACTTTCAGAATTTTTAAGGAAATTATTTAACTTTAAAGTCTTAATAAATTAATTTAGGGAATTTAAAAAATTTTGCTCTAAGAAAATAAGTAGCCATTTCTTATCCTTGGAATTTAACTGAGTCAAATTGGAAGAATAATTTTAGAATGAGATTCTCTTTTATTTAAAATTTGAATTGAAAACCAAATCCATAAAACCTAGATTTGAGAAAATAAATAGAGATCCAATTGACTCACTTATCTAAGGACTTAAACCTATAGCCCAACTCATTTAAAACATTAACCTAGCCTCACACTAACAAGTAAAGGAGAGAAAACACTGAAGATGAAGAGAAAGTGTGATTTTTGATATTAGAGCTCCAATCTAATGGGAAAACACAATATTTAGCTTAGGTAAATGTTGAGAAAAATAAATTTCTCCTTTTCCTCTTTCTTTTAAACCTAATATCTTGCAGTTTGGTTATCGTTTGCAGAATCATAAATTTGTACATTTGGAGATTTGGGATGTTTATAAGTGAAAGAGAAGAAGACGAGAAAGCCCAAGGTATGAGTAAATTTAACTTCATTTTTTATGGTTTCTTTCACAAAATTCATTTTTAAGTTTGACTTTTTGGTGACTTAATTCTTATAGGTAAATTTTTAGGAGACCCATTGTTGATTCTTGGTTCTTAGTGCTTAAAACTAAGATTTCAAACTTTTGAAAGCTTGGGTAAAGTATGATTAATTGATTTATTATGATTTATAGTTCTAAAGTTAAGAGTTCTTGGAATTAATAAGTACATGCTTGATATTTATGGTTGTTAGAAGCTTGAGACTCTAATTGGGAGGTGTCTATAGCTAGTTCAATTATAGAATGTGTTATTTGAGGTAATTGGGATTAATTCCATTCATATATGTAAAATATTTTGTTAACTGCTTGTATATGTGATTATATGACATTAATGTTGAGTTTGACTATGGATACTAGTAAGATACTGTGGATTGTGATCATGCTCCTAATTATGCATAAATGTCATGAATGTACATTGAAATATCATTATGCTACCATCTTTGCATATATTTGTGTTGTGATCATGCTCGTTTTGGAGGAAGAAGTTGCTGTGATTGCGTTGTTCCTTATTTATTAGCCAATATTTAAGTACATTGATATGTTGTTACTAATATGAGATGGTAATCATTTGATAGTCAAACTACTCATTTGCTTGGTGTATACTTTGTTCTTCATAATATCTTTATTTAAAGCATTATAATAGTTTATGTTATATTATATGATTGGAATTATATTTTGATTACTAAGATTTTATATCTCATATCTGTTGTGAGCTAACTTTTTAGGTATAGGACCTCTTAGTAGAAAAGGAAAAGCTAGTGGAAGCTAATTGTAATGATTTAGTTATTGTGTTGGTTGATGCCTTGTCTATTGGATTTATATAGCGCAAAATGCTAAATATCATATAATTGTTTATTATTTTGTAAATTATACCATATAACATCTTGTATGCCTTATTGTAATATTAATTAGTGTAGAATTAGGTTGTTATGGAACTTGTCATTGTGATTACATATGTTGATCTTTAATGAGTAGAGCAAAATTGATAGACTAACAATCATGTATCATGATGAAACTAATGGTTATATTATTAGCAATATGACTAATAGCTAAAATGATAGCTTACAGGCTTTAGTTGGAAGTTTGGGTGTAGTATAATTACTTTAGTCATTTCTAGTGTCTTTAGGAATCTTATGACTTAGATAAGTTTGTGTTTGTTGATTGGATAGTGTTTGGATAGGTTTAAAGCGAGTTACAATGGAACTCTACAATATAGGTATGTGACTCCTATTGTGCGAGTAATGGTTGCTATCCAAAGGAGAAATTTTGCCCATAGTATATATAAAAAGGAGGTTTAGGATGGTCAAAAGTTGCATTTCAACTTAAGAATGATATTTTTATGGATTAGACAAGTGTAATTCCATTTTAATATTTGTCTAAGGTATTTTGGTATGTTTGGGGGTGAATAACCAAGATTGGTAAGTCATGAGTGCTTTGAAGCCTATCTTTCTTTGTAGTTAGTTAGTTTCAAAAGTCATTGGATCAAATTTTGATCTACAAGGGTTTGGACTTTTGTTAGAACACATAGGAGTTAGTTTAGGGCACTAAAATTCGGTTGAGGTGGTTTGGTTATAGTTGGAATAGGTCTGATTATGAATTGGAGTACCAAAAGTGCTAATTATGCATTTTGAGGCCAAAATTAGATAGTTTAGGGAATATGTGAATTTGAAGAGCTTAAGGTTTAAGCATGAGTTTTTGCATGTCCTAAGACCACTTGTTGATACCCTTATATGCCAAATTTGGTGGTTATTAGAGTAAAATAGGGTCCCTAAACTATTAAGTATGGTTGGAGGAAGTTTTCAAATGATTTTTATTATTTCTATGATTAACACCGGCTACCCCATGCTCCTACACATGCTCATGTTTAAGTTATCTGTAGGTGTGTGGTTGGATAGTGTTAGACAAAAGCTGCCCATGTCAAGCTACACACTTGTTTGTACAACCAAGATGCCTATTTGTATGAATAGATATAGTGTTTTATTTCCAAAAGTATTTGATTGTGTTTTTCTAAATTTTTACCCTTTAACCCTTAAAATAAGTTGTGATTAAATTATTTAAAATTTTTTAGAAACTTCTTGAATGTCCTTGAGGTAAGTTAAAAGTTGGTTTTGATAATAAAGGTATTTGGTTGTCTAGTTTAATTACATAGTCAATTTTAAATATTTTAATTGAGTCTAAATTTATTGTGTTTTAATATTTATTGCTTAGCAAGGTATTAATGCACTTTGTTAACCTTATAACTATATTAGTATAATTTATTATGGTGTAAGGTGGTACACATAGCAATACAATGGAAAGGAATGAAAAGTTTTTTAAAAAATAAAAAATAAAAAATAAAAAAATTTATTATATATTTATAATTGTTACTCAGTAGTATAGGCTCTTTTTATTTTTTATTTTTAAAAAAGAGATATAAATATCATTTCTTATCTTATATATTTACTTTTTTTGTATTCTATTCTATTTCATTTCTTTTTGGTATACTAAACATGGTGTTCAAGTAAACTAGCTATTTGTAGGTAGTTTCAAAATTTTCTATAGCACCCACACATGGTGGTTGTGGGTCTCACAAAAAGACAATTAAGGGGAAAAGAAGAAGAAGAAAGAAACAGTGCTATTTCAACTATGGAAAAGAATTGGAATTTTATGTATTGTATATTGATTATATGCACTTTTTTTAATTTTATTGAAATTATATAAATTTTTGTATTTTTTAAAAAATATATAAATTTCATCTGAAATAAAAAGTTGCACTATATTTGTTTCTAATTTTAAAATTTTTAAATTAAAATATCCTCTATTAACCTAAAAATATATTTTTTGTTAGATTTAATGAAAACAAAATCTACTCTTTTTTGCTTTTCCTTATGCATATTTGAAAACAAATTTTATTCTTTTTTATTTTTATTTGTATATATTTGGATATAATATACATTTATATATTTAGATTAATAAAGGATAATTTAGTTAAAATATTTTAAACTAAACTAAATTATATATTTTAAAATAAAAAATACATAATTTTAATAAAATTTAAAAAAATCCATATAATTGACTTTAATATCTAATGCTTAATTGCATCCCTTTTACATCCTACTCATTTCTTTTTTACATTTAATTTTTATCTCAACATAATTCAGCTCATAAAAAATGTAGAATTAAAAGAAATATCTTTTACAATTAATTTGAATTGAATTTTTTTTAATTTTAATTCAAAATTTAATGCGCTCTTGGTACAGTTGAATATAACCACCACAATGTCAGATAAAATGTAAATTCCACATAAATCTCCTTCTATTCTACTAACTTCATAAAAATTATAACACACTGTTACAATAGATTACTTTCGGCGTAAGTTAATAATTGGGGCATTTGAACAGAAAAATTTTAATAAGAATTTTACATTTGATCATTCTAAATGATTTTGGATCTTCTTAGGGTGAGAGGTTGGCATTCATGATCAATCTTTCTTATAGAAATCTCCTCTGATAGGGCAATGTATTATTATAGGATGCATATGTCTTTTCTTGATACTAAAGGTTAACTTTGTCATTCTCTGTCATTTCCGTGTAACTACCCTTAACGTTTGCACGTGTGCTGTGATGCCTTTTTGCGAGTACGTGACTTTATGTATGAGCAGATGGCTTGGTGAATGTCATGCGAGTAGTGAAGTTGCTCCTCAATCTCCTCTGTTTCTCTCTTCTTCTCCTTCTTCTATTTCTTCGTCCCCTTCTATTCCTTCGTCTCTTATCTTTCTGTGCTATCACTGGTATCAGAGCATCGATCCATGGTCGACGCTACACGCTCTCAGACTAGCATTCGAGAAGTGGAAGATAGATTGCGAACTAAGATTAATCAGAGGTTCACTTCGGTCGAACAACAAATGAGCGGAGTTCAAGATCTGATTCGTGGATTGTCCTTGCAATTGGCAGACCTTAACAATCTGCAGCCTGGTCAGGTTCCGAGAGTAGATTATCAAGTTCCAACCAGATGTACCAAGATAGAATTCCTGCATTTCACCGAATCCGACGTGCCTGGGTGGCTTTCGAAGTGTGAGAGATTCTTTAATTTGGATGGGACTCCAAATGATACTAAGGTGATGCTAGCTAGCCTTGCTCTGGATGAATATGCATTTAAATGGTTTCAGAATTTCGAGAAGGGACACCACGGAGTCATCGCCTGGAACGTATTTGCAGAGGCTGTGAATGCACGATTTGGGCCAATTCAAGATAAGTGTAACATCCAGTCCCTCCGTAAACGTGAGAAACGTAATGTTCGGTTTCTCCGTAAACGTCAGAAATGGGCAAAATATAAAAGGAAGTCCCCAAAATAGAAGGAATTGGGGCCAAATAAAATTATGATAAAATTCTAAATAATAGAAAATGAGGATTTGAGCCTTGAGTTGGCCAGAAATTGAGGTTGGAGTGATTCGAACAAATTGCCGAAAGGCCAGTGGCATTTTCGTAAATAAGTGTAATTTTGGAGAAGCACCTAGGAGGGCTTTTTAAATGAAAATTTTGAGTTGCCCAGGGTTCTCAGAGGCCCCAAAAACCATGGGAAGCCCCAGGACCGTTAAAGCCCCTCCGGTGTACTCTTTCTGATGTCGGTTAACCTAAACTTTGATCGATTCGTTCGGAAAGGTTTTAGCTCCGATTTGAGTGATTCCAAAGGCATTTTATTAAATTGGGAACCTATTTGTTATTATGGAAAAGACGGTTCTCAAAAAGGAGCTAAAACGAAGGAGAAACAAAAATGCAAAGTATGAAAGGGCAAAAATAGAATTTAAGTGTTAAAGGAAGCTTCCAAATTCTTTTTATAAGTCACGCTCTTCCTCTCCTTCATTAAACCGACTTACTTCTGCCCATTTTCAGAGAGAAACTCCAGCTTCTTAGGCGCACAAGAGAAAGAGGATTTTGGAGGAAGAAATTCAAGAAAAAGGTAAGAAACTTTAAGAAATTCCATATCCTTCCTTCTTGAAACTTGCTTCCCTCCTTTCAAGCTTTCTTTCTATGGTTTTAATAGAGAGTTTGGTGCTGTTTTGAGGGCAGAACAGGGAGGGAAATTTCGAAAATTGAGGGAGCAAGCTAACCAAGTGGAAGAGCAAGCAAAGGAAAGCAAGAAAACAAGGTAAAACTTCCATTCTTTGGTAGTTCCTTCCTCCCCTTTCCTCTTGCACGAATTTGGGCACAATGAGCCCAATTTTTAGGGGCTGTTTTCTACCCAATTTATGGAAGGATTAGAGGTTTTGGAGTGCAAGGATTAAGAATGAACCAATAGAATCAAGAAAGGGGTATTAGGAAACAAGATGGAACCATTAGGGATCTAAATGCTCCCTTGCAAATTTGATTTTATATGAATGTTCTTAGACTTAATTGAATGTTTAAACATGCTCCTAAGACCCCTAGAGAGCTTCCCACATGCACCTCCCATCCAAGAAAGTAAAGAAATTGCAAGAAAAACTAATAAACTCTAAGCTAGAAAAGTGTAGAGCTCTTGAACACTTTGCAAAAACTAATTTGATATATGAGTTTCCTTGCATGTGTGAGTATTTGATTGAGCTCCTAAGACCTCTAGGAAGTCTCCCAAGTGTGTCTCCCATCAAGGAAAAATCAAGAAGGCCATGAACTCTTCTTCCCCCCCATAGTCTCGGCCTAGGCAAGTTCCTATAGCTAGGGAGAGTTTTAAATTTTTCTAAGGCTATTCTTGAGTCATATGTGATGAGTGAAGATGAGTAGAGGCCTTAGAAAAAATTTAGAACTTAAAGAAAGTGATTTGGTGTCTTAGGTTCCATATTATGACCTAAAGAAGCAACATGGTACTAGGCCTTTTGTTTTAATGATGTGATGACTCCAAGAGGTTTAAAATGAGTCAAGAATCATATTTGAAAGGAAATAATGAGGCTTAGAAGTCCCTTGAGGGGTGTTGCTTCATTAGGTGCCTTTATAGACTATAATGGAGCCTATAGAGCAATCTAGTGTTTTATCAAGTGATGTAGCCTTAGAATATGTTTCATAGACCTAATTGGCTCCCATAAATTGTATCTAGGCCAAGAGAAACTATCTCCACCAAATTATGGGTGTGTGGCCGAAAGAGGAGGCTTGAAAACTAAGGAAAAAGTGTGTGAAATTGTGCAAGGTAGCTCTCTCCACCTTCTCTCATGCATGAATGTGTATTTAGCTTGTTTTAGAATGTGTGTATGTGTATTTTCAAGCTAAGAAAAGTAGGCTAGCATGCCTTTATATTTCATGATCCTTGATGCCATGTTATGTTTAAATGAATATATGATATTTGTATGAGTTTGCTTGAGTGAGGAGAGGCCAAGAACTCTTCCCTTTGGTGAGGATGAGCCAAGAACCCTTGAGCTTGGTTGAGACATAGCAAAGAGTCTCCCAAAAGCAAAGTGAGCTTCCAAGAGTATGGTTGAGTCCAAAGCTCTTAAAGAATGGGTGAGGCAAGTCCAAAATTCATGAAGAGAAGTGTGAGGCTAATCCAAACACTTGGGGAACTCTTGAATGTCTTGTATGATTGATTCACATACCAAGGTTGCTTTGAAATAGTCCATGACTTCCATTTTTTCATACATGCATTTGAAAAGCTTGCTTTGTACATATTATATGTGATTGAATGGGAGATGAGCTATTGGGATTCTTTAAATCTCATCCCCTCCTCTCAAATGACCTAACATGCTAGGTGGACCAAGTACTTATGGTGAAGGGAGCCAACAACCATAAAGAGTAAGGATTGACAAGTCTATGTGTTATTTTAGCTATTTTGGAACCATAATGATAGTTCAATGATGTATATGATTATTGCAAATGGTACATGACCCTTGAGACACGTGTAAATATGATATTATGTGATGTATACATGTATGGATATGATATATGAACTTTAAAAATGAATTTGGGTATGTAATGCCAAGTTGTGCAAATTGGAAGTTTGATGCAAATATGTATAAGTGTGGATGAAAAGGCCAAAATGAGATGCATGAGATTTGGGATCATTTGGGTAGCTCACACAAGTCTTAAATATGCTTTTAAACTTGCTCAAAAGGTGCCAAGACTAAGGGAAATCCATTTGGCAATTTTGGTACCCAATATGGAGCCAAAATTAACCATAATGGAACCCTATACCATTTTTTGGCCAAATGAGTTAGTCTTGCCCTAAACTTGGCATACACTTAGGTCTCATTAAGAGCTTTTTAGGAAGCTAAAGATCAAGTCATTTGGAGGTCTGTAGAATTTTCTATGATTTTTCAAAGTTGGTATCAGAATTTCAGATTTTTAGAAATACTGTTCATTTGGTCAGTTATGGAATTGTGTCATCTAAGGGGCAAACGTAGTCCAATGGCTACAAAATTTTATAGATAAAAACTAGACAGTCACAGTGACTTGTAGAAATTAGAAGCACCTCATTTGGAGGTCTAGAGAGGAAGATATACATTTTCGAAGGTTCTGCCCAGTATCAGACATCTTGCCAGACCCGAGGTACTGTTCCATCGATTTTCTGGAGTTTATCTTGATGAACTGATCTGAAGATATTTTTTCTCTCTAGTTAACATCTATATATTTCCATAGTGGTATCATTTGCAAGCATTGGATTTTTTTGGAATTAGTTAGACATTTTTGAAATTCATATCAGTAAACTGTGACAGTATCAGGAATCCCTCCGACCTGTAGTTGATTTCGTGTGCCAAACGCGTTATGTGTGGGATTTTATGACTTGTATATATTTTTCCCATGAAGTAGACAGTCTAAGCTTTCCATAATGACCAAGAGTGCATGTTTTTGATTTTTTTAGATTTACTTATGAATTTTCCAAGTTTGTCCAGAAATGGGGCCAAGTCTGGCCGAGGAGAAATATGCATGTCCCATGTCTCCCTTCGGTTTCCATGAGTTGTGAGCTAGTTTTTGTGATTGAAATGAGTTGTAATTATACAATTAAATATGAGGATGCATAGAATGAGCTCACACGGTCCACGTGACACTGAATGGGTTTTTGGATAGGATGACTTACAAATAAAAGTCCAAATCTTCATGCCTCCTCTATGAGAATTATGTGTATGTTTCATGATAATTATGCTATTCAAAGGCATGAGATGAGCTAGAATGAAGGTGTTACAATAAGCCTATGGAACAGTTGGTACAGTTGAAACAGACTGGTTCTCTGTCTGAATTCCAATCTAATTTTGATAATCTGATTTGCAAAGTTAATTTAACGGAGGAACAAAAATTAGATTGTTTCATTGGAGGGTTAAAACCCAAGCTAGCAGTGGGAGTTAAATTACTGAACCCACAAACACTATTAGAAGCTTCTAAGTTGGCTAAATTACAAGAGCGCAATCTGGACCTCATTCAGACTCAGACACTGGCTCTCCTTGGTTCAGCTTCTCATTCTCGCACTGTGCCCTTTACTTCTAAGGGTCTATTACCTTCACTAGACAGGGGAAAGGAAGTGTTAATTGAAGGACCTAAAGCTCAGGTTACTGAAGGCTTCAAGCAATCCAATGCATTGGTAAAATGGGTATGTCCGAGTTCAAATTCTAAAGGTGTTTTAGGGAAGCCAAGGGTGAAGTTCCAACAAAAGCTGACTCCAGAAGAATTAGATGAGTTGCGATCCAATAATCTTTGTTATATCTGTTGTGGTCCCTATCAACCAGGGCATGTTTGTCCCCTGAGGAAGAAAGTGCAAGTGTATCTGATGGAGGTACTTGAAGATGACACACCAGAGAATTGCTTTATTGAACCAATGGCAAGTTCCTCAGATGATTCAGCCTTTGCATTGAATGCACTTTCAGGAGCTGTTATGAGTCAAACTGATGAGCCTCTTATCTCATTAAATGCTCTGTCTGGCACTGCTACATATAATACAATGAGAATAATTGGCAAATGTGGGAAGAAGATAATACGCATTCTCATTGATACGGGAAGCACACACAATTTCTTGGATGAGAATATGGCCTGCGAACTTCCCATAAACATCCAATATGTTAAACCCATCACTGTTTCTATAGCAGATGGTAATAAGTTATATGGTAAACAAGGTTGTGAAGGCTTACGTTGGATTACTCAAGAAAAAGAATTTGATGCTGATGTTATTCTACTACCTTAAAAGGGGTGTGATATGGTACTTGGTATGCAATGGCTTAGTAGATTGGGTGTTATACAATTGGATTGTAAGAACCTTATTATGGATTTTGTGTGGGAAGGGCAGCCTGTAAAGCTTACTGCTAGTCAGCAACATAGTAACAAGGTAATATCCGAGACACGTATGATGCAACTTATGTCTAACCAACCCAACCATTATATGCTGCAAATTATCCCATATGCTTCAGAGGCAACTTGATGTGCCTTATCTGCTTCCCAATCAGATTCACTGCCTACGAATGTTGAAGGCCTATTGATTGAGTTTGAAGGTATTTTTGAAGACCCTAAATCCCTTTCTCCTAGTAAGGGATCTCATGACCACTAGATTATACTTAAAAAGGGGACTAATCCTATAAACCTTCGGCCTTACCGCTACCCTACTATTCAGAAGGATGTCATAGAGGATCTCATCAAAGAAATGTTGAACAGTGGTATTATTCAGCATAGTTCTTCACCCTTTGCATCTCCCGTAGTATTGGTAAAAAAGAAGGATGGGAGTTGGTGCATGTATGTGGATTATAGGGCTCTCAACAAAGCAACAGTGAATGACTCTTTCCCTATACCATTGATTGAAGACTTGATGGATGAGTTAGGGAAGGCACAAGTTTTTTCTAAGCTTGATTTACGTTCGGGATATCACTAGATTCGTGTACGGCCGCAGGATATCTACAAGACAGCTTTTCAAACGCATGCGGGACATTATGAGTATCTAGCGATGCCTTTTGGGCTATCCAATGCAGCATCAACTTTTCAGAAATTAATGAACACCATCTTCGAAGCAGTTCTTTGCAAGTTTGTCCTTGTTTTTTTTGATGATATATTGATATATAGTGTTGACCTTCCCACGCATATTCAACATCTCAGAGCTGTATTTCTGATTCTAAAAGAACACCAGTTCTATATTAAGCGCTCTAAATGTGCCTTTGCTGTTGAGAGCATATAATATTTGGGCCATATTATATCCAGAGGCAGTGTTTCTGCAGACCCTAACAAGCTGAAGGCAGTTGAGCAATGGCCAATAGCTCAAACTTTAAAGGAATTGAAAGCATTTTTGGGGTTGTCTGGTTATTACAGGCGTTTCATAAGAGGATACGGTATTATAGCAAAGCCACTTACAGATCTCCTAAAAAAAGATGCTTTTAAATGGTCCCTAACAACTGAGCAAGCTTTCTTGGCCTTAAAAAGGCAATGGTAAGTGCACCAGTTCTTGCTCTCCCTGATATGACACAACCTTTTACTATAGAAACTAATACTTCTAGCTATGGAATTGGGGCTGTCCTACTACAAAACCATCATCCAGTAGCTTATGCTAGTAAGGTTTTATCGCCACGTAATAGATTACTCTCTGTTTATGACTGTGAGTTCTTGGCTATTGTCCATGCTGTTGGGAAATAGCACCAGTATCTTAGTGCACAACCTTTTACTATCCTCACAGATCAAAAGAGCCTTAAGTTTCTCTTGGAGCAGCGTTTATCGACCCCTTCTCAATATACTTGGATAACCAAATTAATGGGTTTGCAATATGAGATTAAGTATAAAAGGGTGTTGAAAACACAGCCGCTGATGCTTTGTCAAGGGCCACCCATGGAGATATTCTCCAATTAAGTGTTTCTTCTATCTCACCTGAATTGTGGGAACACATACAAAATCAGTGGCAAACAGACCCAACTTTACAGCAGATTATCGAAAACATTCAAACAGATACAACAACCCATCCTAAATACAAGTGGGTAAATGGTGTGCTCTCTCATAAAAACAAACTAGTTATTGGGCCTATGCAAGAGGACTTACAGAAGGTTATATTACAATGGTTGCATTCTTCTCCTCAAGGAGGTCACTCAGGTGCTAAGGCTACTTATAAGCGCATTAAAGCTATTTTTTATTGGAAGGGCATGTGGCCATTTGTCAAGAAATACATTCAATCCTGTGAAACATGTTTAAGGTGTAAATATGAGACTGTGGCTTATCCGTGTTTGTTGCAGTCGCTACCTATACCTCAAGGTGTGTGGCAGAGCATAGCTATGGACTTCATTGATAAATTACCCAAGTCTGAGGGGTTAGAGGTGATTTGGGTAATAGTGGACCGTCTCAGTAAATATGCCCATTTTGTAGCCTTGCGACACCCAATTACTGCTGCTAGTCTTGCTCAAATTTTTCTTGATAATATTTATAAGTTGTAAGGTGCTCCAACCTCTATTGTGAGCGATCGAGACCCGTTGTTTATTAGCAAATTTTGGCAAGAATTCCTTGCTAAGATAGGTGTTACTCAACATTTATCCTCTGCTTATCACCCACAATCGGATGGTCAAAGTGAAGTCTTGAATCGCTACCTCGAACAGTATCTAAGAAACTTTACTTGGCAGAATCCCAAAGATTGGCCTAAATGGTTGCCGTTGGCTGAATGGTGGTATAACACCACGTATCACACTACCACAGAAGTCACTCCCTTTGAAGTCATGTATGGTCAGCCTCCCCCGCTGCACTTGTCTTACTTACTGCATGAGTCAAATCTGGAAGCTATTGATCGTAGCTTTACTGCTCGGGAGGTTATGCTCAAGCGCCTCAAATACAACCTTACTGTGGCTGTTAATCGAGTGAAGCAACAAGCAGATAAGGGCATATCAGACAGACAATTTCAAGTGGGCGAATGGGTATTCCTCCGCCTTCAACCGTACCGTCAAGGTTCTGTGGAGATTCGCAACAATGAAAAGCTGAGTCCTCGATATTTTGGGTCCTATGAAATTATAGCCAAAGTGAATGATGTGGCTTATACTGTCTGGTTACCTATGGGTTCAAAGATTCACCCAACTTTTCATGTATCCCTCTTTAAGAGGTGTCCTGACACGAATATCCCAGTGCATCATCTACCTGAGGACTTGACCTCTGTTCTCACACCACGAGAACCCAAAGCTATTTTGGACAGGCATATGGTTCCTTGCCGTAATCGTGCTGTAACCCAAGTATTAATAAAGTGGAAAGGGGAATTACCAGAGGAGGCAACATGGGAGGTCTGGTATGATTTTCAGCAGAAGTACCCGAACTTCGCTCGTTTACAGCGGCCTTGAGGACAAGGACCTTTTTAAGGGGAGGGTACTGACAGGGCAATTTATTATTATAGGATGCATATGTCTTTTCTTGATACTAAAGGTTAACTTTGTCATTCTCTATCATTTCCGTGTAACTACCCTTAACGTCTGCACGTGTGCTGTGATGCTGTTTTGCGAGTACGTGACTTTATGTATGAGTAGATGGCTTGGTGAATGTCATGCGAATAGTGAAGTTGCTCCTCAATCTCCTCTGTTTCTTTCTTCTTCTATTTCTTCATCTCCTTCTATTCCTTCGTCTCTTATCTTTTTATGCTATCATCCTCTGCTCAATTTTTCGATAAGCATGGCTCTGGATATAAGTGCCTGAATTGGAGAGACGTGTATACCACTCCAGGACATGCATATAATTTATGATCGGATTAGAATTGTTTTAACTCAATTTTGAATTAATTTGGTTGGTAAACTTAATTTTAGTTAAAAATGAGTTTACATAATTGTAATTTATATTTAAAAATTTTTATTCAAAATATAATTTTCCCCGCCAATATAATCCATTCAAAGTAAAAATAATTTTTTTTAACGAATGGAAGTTTGAAGAATAATAGTGCTTTAGAAGGAAATTTAATGCTAAATCAAATAAATTGGTCTAATTTTTTTTTTAATTTTTGAAGTATTTTTAAAATAATTTTAAAATTTAAACTTTTTTATAATAAATATTTTTATCGTTCCTGAAATAATTTTACCTTAAAATTCCGTACGAATAGTGGAATATTTTGTTCCTTGCAGTGCCAGTTAATGATAAAAGCGCGCTTTGCGTAAGGGCAAAGTGGGTCCGAATGCTTAACTTCGCAGTAAAAACTTGCGTGATGATGATACTCCTGGATTGGATGATAATGCTGACTCTGCTTTCAGCTTGGCTGGCGTTGCTGGGCAAGACAGCGTCTCAACCTGAAGGATGGGATTTTCACCGTTTTGCTTGGTTCCACTTCCATGCTCCGCTCCCGTATCAGCCTCTCCCAGGTGAAAATTTCCCTCTTATTCATTTCATTTCTGCTCTCGAATTGAGAACCCTTTCGCAGATTCACAGCCATGTCTTTTTTCCAATTCCTTTTCTTTGTTTAACCATACTGAGGAATTTATATTTTTGTTTAATTTTCTTTATCCTTCGAATGCTTATCATGTTCTATTTTCCATTTTTCATCCACGTTAAAGATTATTCTTATGGGATTTCTTAATGCTGCCAACCTGTATTTCCCTTATAATATGACCCAGCTCTATACTGCTCTATAAACCCAGACTCTGAGCTGTGAGACTGCGAAAAATTTGAACACCAATTGGCCGATCATTTGTTGAAAGATAATTCGGTTTCAATCACTCATTGTTATTAGCAGATAAATGGGTTTCTCTTCATTCAGCTCTAAGCCTCTAAGCTTTGATTCCCATATATATATATATATATATATATATATATTTTTTATGTAGTACATGGCTGATGATTTAAGCTAAGACAACCTCTGCCAACTGCCTACATTCCTTATCATTGCACCACACCTATTGGCTTACTTCCCTTATTTAATAAATACTAAAAATGAATTGAGTGTCTTTTGACCTTTCGGGTACGACCTTCTTAGTCCCTTACCACTTTTGATGAAAATGGTGGCAAAATTTATATCCAACACCCTTTTTTCCTTTGCAAGTGCTATTTCTTATTAGCTCCTAGGTCTGGTAGCAATTAAATGCTAGCTACCTTTGGATATCCCTTCTTCATAAGGCTATTTCTGCTTGTTACCCTTAACTTTACAATGATCCTATTTCTAAGAAAGATTCCTCTCTTCAGGGTCTATCCAAATCGACATATGATAGTATACCAACTTGTACCATTGTTCTCAGTAAAGCACTGTCACTGTGAACTAAATTTGACCATGAAACAGTGTGATATTGAGATTTTATATGGAAATATTAGTTTGGAATTGACAAAGTTGGTAGTGTAGCTTTAGAGGCATAGTAAGAACATGTAGAATTTCTTCCATTTTATTTTGTATTATGTTGTTTTTTCAACTGTAAAGTAATTGTATTTTAATTCAACATGGGTTTTTACTAAGACAAAAAAAAAATATCATACTTGGGAAACTTGTCTCTTGACTGATTCAAATTTTGCTTAACCCAGCTGCATTGAGAATGGATATGTCAAATATACTGCACCCAAGAGCTCTGATAGCAGATTCCCTGTAATAACAGTCAAAAGATTTTCAAGAAGGCTAATTCTACAGTTTGTGGGGTTTAATCACATATGTCATGCTTGTCCTATTTTGGCTGCACCAATAATGCCAGAGATGAAGGAACCTGAAGTTTTGCGGTCTCTTTGCCTTTTCCGTTTCTAAATATCTGTTCTTATTTTCACGAAGTGAGAAACTTTCAATGTATTGTGATATGTGATTATTATTTTTAACGTGAAGCATCTAGGACTTTGAAGCTAGCCAGTGGAGTGAGGATTCAAGGTACAGAGTTTCTAAAGTTGCTCATGAATATTTTTTTGAAAAGAAATGCCATACGTACTAGATTAATTGTTCATACAAGAACACTTAGGTGGTGTTTGGATGATGAAATTTAGAAGGTATGAGAACTGGATTTTTGCGATTCAAATACATGCATTTGCAAAAATATTTGTTAGCAATATACCTTGTACTTTTAAAATGATTTCTATTGTTTGTCCAACCAAAATTTTATGGGATAGCATTTTAAATACTTTAAAAATTACATTACATCGTTGCAACACTATATCCTAACACGCAATAAAGCAAGTTTCAAACTGTTGAGCCTCATTCCTGTTTGATGCAGCTACTAGCCAAAAACACGATATTGGTTTAATGATTGATTTTTCCTCTTTATAGAATTAGAAGTTCAAATCATTAGTGTTTTCCTCTGCACACCACTAATGCCTAAAGGCTTACTTCGTTTTCTTTCTTTCTCTCTTTTTTTTTTTTTTCATTGCATGCCATTGTATGAATGAGGATCATTTGATTCTTCTATGCTTCTTCAAATTGGGAGTGCAAATACTTGGTTATCGACATAACACTAAAACATTATGCATTTATTACATTCACCTATGATTAAAAAGGAATCAGGCAGTCAATGCCAAAATTTGCAAATAATTAGCTTTTCTATGAAATTTTCATATTAGATATCATTGAAGGGGAAGGACCAGAAGCACATGGTGGAGATTTGGTTGAATTCGACTATGTATGCAGGCGTGCAAATGGATACTTTGTTTACAGGTAATTTCATACTGTGAATTTTGTCTTTACACTAGATTATAATCTACATTAAAATCTTGATATTAAACTAATTCTCATGACCCAAATCATAGTAGGGCTTGCTGACATAGTGTCATTCAATTTCTTGTTTCATATTTTCGCTTTCTTGTCCTTGTGCCAGTACATCTAACCTAGTTCTCCTACTGTTGCTTGGTTTCATTCTGTGATTCATGGTAGCACTGTGGATCAATTCAGTGGAGAAAGTAAACCCGTTATACTTCCTTTGGATGAGAACCAGGTCAGAAATTTCTTTTCGTTCAATGTATGAAGTCCAATGCAACTCAAAACATGGCTACCATAATTTCAGATGAAGTTTATCTTTTCTTCTTCCTCTTTTTTTGTTTTTTTAACTCAATTTCTGGAATTTAGATATAGCTAAATAAAGTTCCTTTCTTGAATGGAAAAGTTAAAATAAAAATTGGTAGAAGAGGATTTAATGGAATTCCTTTCTTTGTTAGAAATTAAATTGGTCCAAATTGTCGTTGTCATGTCAGTAGTGATGCAGCAAATACTTGTAATTGTAGATACTGGCATTATCATTTCTAAAATTATGCCAGGGCAATTACCGGCCCTTTAATTTTAATCTTTTCATATTATTTCAACTCATATTAAGTTCAGTGACTTGAAATTACATTCCTGAACTCTGAAAGTATGAAGTCTGTCATTCTGTGAACAGAACAAATATAGAAATATGTGAATTATGTGTAAGACCCGTTTGCTAAATGAAGATATCTCCTTGCTATCTCATTGTATGAATAATTTTTTCTTTATTATTTATTTCAACTTGTATTTGTTATTCAAAATACCTGGTATGATGGAAGGATGCAGTTTAGAGAAGAAAAAGAATAGGAGGAGGGAGAAGAACCGAAGAAGAATAGGGACCATTACATAAAACAAAATTAATTCATCAAAACTTAGACTGCAAACTAAGTATAAAACAATATTAATTCATCAAAACTTAGACTGCAAACTAAGTCTGATTGTTAGCTAACCCCATATTCTTCTGCCAAGGTTTTGTTCTTTTAAGTAGTTTTGTTCTTTTAAATATTAAGTGTTTCATGACTTTCTGTCTATTAAGATATGACCATAAAGATTGCTTCGAATATTGATCATCTAACTCTTGGTCTGGTAGTTTTTCGGTAAACATTTAATGGCAGGGTCAATAATGCAAGTTACTTATTGTAACAGATAATAGAGGGCTTGAAGGAGGTCTTGACTGGCATGAGAGTTGGTGGTAAGTTCAGAGATGATTGTCATTAGTTATTACCTTCTTGAGACTTTTAGGTAGACCTCGTCTTCTTGAGATTTTTAGGTATACCTCGTTTGTAAAAGATAGGTAAATCAATTCAATTTTCAAGAGATGTACAAGTATGTCATACATCTAAGTGAAAATTACCTTTGACATGTTTATATGTTTTTTAACGATTAGTTTGGTCTATCTAGAAAAGTTTCTCCCGACAAACCAAGTCTTAAGATCCCATATTTTTCTTCTGTTCTAGTCCAGATTTTGCATGCCATCCACAATGGTTGTTAATTTCCTTGTCTACATGCTCTATCTGTTGATCTAATTTGAATATTTATCATTTTTATATGAGAAATAGCTAGAAAGAAAGCAGGCAAAAGATTCAAATTCTTTTTTCTATGCAGATATATAATTGTAGCCAATGGCAACAGTTTCTGTAGCAATTGCTTATTGGGTCTTACACACTTATGTGGGTTTCATTTCTAGGAAAGAGAAGAGCACTGGTACCACCTTCCGTAGGATATGTAAATGAGAACTTGAAACCAGTACCAGAAGAGGTTAGATATGCACTTAATAAGGCAAATGTGGACATTGATTATAAAAATATTGCAGATTTGAAGTTTCTTCTTGATGAATGCAGTTTGGTCCTCGACGCAGCCTCTTTTCTCATGCAAAGGAGCCTTTGGTATTCGAAGTTCAACTATTGAAAATTTTGAGTGTGCCCTCATCTGTATTTTGAGTGTTTTACACACTCACCTTTGACTTTTATGAAGACTATCTCGAAACTTTTGACATCCTTTTGGATTAGCCTAAATTAAACTTAATTCCTTTCATATTTTAGATATCATGCTAATTTCCCACGTTTTAAACTCTTGTACACAAAAATACCTTTTTTTTTTCCCTCCAAATACATATCTGTATAACTTTCTATGCAAAAATCATTAAAAAATCTATAAAATAAAAAAAATCAAAGACAATTATAATATTTAAAATGAGAAAATTTTTTTCTTTTAAAAAAGTATGAGAAAAGAGTGTTATCCTGAATTCAATTTGATAACTGTTGTATGCATTTTAATCCAAATCATCGCAATAAAATATTTTCCTTAATTGATCATAAGCTGATACAAAATGATTACATTTTTGGACACAAAATTATTAATATTTTATAATAAATAATAGAAAGTACGAAACATAGACACTAACAGGCACATGTAACGCGAATACAAATATGAATAAATTGACACACACATGTATATATAAAAAGAAACAATTCACAGCAGAGTTAATAAAAATTAATTTTATATCATAAAATAAATTTTATGGGATAAATATTTTAGGACTCATCACATTGGATAAATACAATTAACAATGAATGAATGAATAACGTAATTTTTAAAAGATAACTTGTGCACTTATTCGGTCCCTCGTTCATTTTTTTTGGTCAATTAACCTCGTTCATTCATTACATCACTTGACACACAAATTATCATTTTGTTGGATTAGATTTAGTGATTTATTCTAGGTGCACTTATGTGTGATCTCTCATTTTCTTATTAAGATATTGTGCATAATTATAAATAGAAGATCGCTAATAGATACATGTAAGATAATATGTTAAATTTAATTTTAACATAGGGATGGTAACACTGATTTAATATAAAAATAAGAGTAAAGTATATGGATTTTTTTTTATTTTGTTAAAATTATATAGATCTCTTTTCTATTTTTAAAATATACATATATTTTTTTCAAAACAAAAAATTACACTACATTTTTGTTCAATTTTAATATTTTAACTAAAATACTCTACATTGACCTAAAAATCACCCAATATATATTTAAGTTAACAAAGGGTATTTTAGTAAAAAATTTAAAATTAAATAAAAGTGTATATTTTAAAAATAAAAAAATAATTTGTGTAATTTACTCTAAAAATAACAACTCATATATTTTGGTGATGTAAAATAACAAGGGATATTCTAAGTTTATGAGGCATAAAATGGAAATAAAAAAGAGAGCAGAAATTAGCCTTAGTTATTTGTTGGAATTGATTATTATTAATTATTTTAACCAAAAATAGAAAAATTAGTTGTTATTATTTCAATTAGAGAGATTACAATTTATACAAAGAAGGAATTCAAGAACGATAGGTAGAGATAAAAGGCAATTGTAAGGGTGTGAGAAAAAAGTTGTCTGGGAGAAGTATAATAATAAAACAAAATGAGGGGCAATGCCTCTTATATTTGGTAAGCTTGTGTGAGAAGATAAAGTTTACGGTGATCTTATTGGAAAGGCTTTCTTTTTGGTTGTTTTTGGGTTTATCTATTTATAAACTTCTTCAGTAGTATGCTAATCATAACAATTAAGTCAAATAGTTTAGTAGAGTTATAAAAATTGTATGATTAAAGTAGTATGTCATATTAAAATCATTTAATTTAAAGTAATTTAGACAATTTTATTATGTTATTTGTACATAACTCAATAAATTATAGTTGTTGAGTCTCTTTAACCTTTTAGAAGTAAGTTGAATAGTGTACGGTTGACTAAAAGCATGCTAACTATAAAGTTATTACATACCAATGCAAAAAGTTTTAGACCTCATTATTATGGCTTGTTTGGTTTAGTGCATTCTATGTAAAAAAGGCAACGCATTCCCTATAGTGTGAGAATGGCATTGCGTTTTGGAGCCAAAATCAGGCAAAGACCATTTTGCCCCTCCAATTATTAGATGTTCAACGTCATTGGATTTTCTTCAAAAACTAAATTTACAAGCACACAAGTCAGATGAAATGTAAAACCTAGTAAAAGATTTGAATTCTTATTTCCCACCAGTATCCCGACAGCCAAACAAACTCAAAGAAGTAGAAACAATTATGAGAAGTATGATCTCGTCAATATCGAGTATGCTAAATTGAAACAAATGGACTTTAGCAACTTCGCTTGGCAAGTAAGGGAACCATATATCCATGGTTGTGCTGATCGAGAAGGAAATCTAAAGTCTAGGGTTTAGGATGGAATGATCGAAATTAAGCTCAATACGAAGTTTCACTCTCACTTTTTTGTTGGGTTTTTGGATAATTTGTTGTTAATATTCATTTTCCTTTTTTTCCACTTTTGTAGTCCTATACTACTTTAAGGGTATGTTTGGTTGGAGATTTTTAAAAAGGAAAAAGAAATTTTTTTAAATTTATAATTTATTTTATTATCCTTTTATATTTTAATATTTTAATATATTAATATTTAATAAAAATTAAAATAAATATTTTTATTAAGAATTAAAAATAAAAAATATTAAAATTTATAATTTTTTTAAAAATTGATATAAATAGCTTTTTATATAAAAAAAATTAAAATAATATAAAAAATAAATTTATCTAAATATAATTACCTCTTCTCTTTTTCATTCTATTTTTGAATCAAATAATAATTTTTTTTTCTTCCTTCCCTTCCAACTAAACAGAATTTATTAAACTTCACTCTCCCCTGTTAAACCAAACGAAACCTAAGGAAGATAAGTGTGGAAAACCTTCTCTGCCAGAAATTGTCCTTCATAATGAAAGATGAGAATAATGGTTTTCAAATACTTTGACCCATTTTTGTTGGGCAAGAATATTTTGATCATTTTACCTTCCTTCCTCTACATTTTTTATCTATTTTTTTCAACCAAGTATATGAATGATAAGACTTACAGCAAATACAGTCAAAATAATTAAATTTCCCCTCCCATTTCATAAACTCAAATTCAATGAATCAAACCATCCTTTATATAATTAAATTTATTAAAATATTATTTATACATGTTATATTTTTATTAATAAATTATAATAAAAACATAAAAAATATAATCTAATAATAAATGTTCCATGATCCCCCCTTTTTGCCATTCTCTAACCACGCATCACTGTCCTCGATCCTTCCCAATCATACTGCAAGCACCCGAAACGTTCTTTAATTCGCAACTAGCACGCAAGCTTCGAGCTTGAACTCAAAACTGTTACACCAAAACTAGACTGAGTCACTGAAACGCATATCTTTTCAATTTTTCTTTCTTTGGATATCACAAAGTTGCTTTCTTGAAGCATTGCATTGTCATGCACAAAGTATTTTCGCTATTCAGGTGTTGATTTGTGTGCAATCCCAGCTCCTGAAATGGAAATTTTATAATAGATTATTTGATTTATTGTATTTTGGTACTGGGTTTTGGGAACCAAGGAAGCAAAACATAACAAAAATTGCAGAAAATGGCACAGGGATGGTTCTCAAAGAGCACTTACAGTGATGATCTCAATAAATCCTCGTCTTCTTTGTTGGCCGAGTGGAATTCCTACGCATCGTCACAAAACTCGCGGGACAGCTCCAATTTGGGTCTTGGTTTTGATCTGGAAGCAGCGGTTAGGTCGGCTAACGACACCGTCGCGGGAACTTTTAATGTGTAAGCCAGACCGCTGCTTCTTTTATATATATATATATATATATATATATGTCTTTGTTTTTCTATCGATTTCAGAGTTAGCTTTCTGAGTAACATGAAGACTCTCTGTACTTCCATTTTCTGTGAACTTTCGTGGAACTCAATGTTATGCAAAGAAAAAACAGATTCCACTTGATTTTTATTAATGTAGGTAAGCACATAACAAGGTTCCTTGATTGGTAATGAAGTGAGTTTTCTAGGGGAAAGTAGTCCCTTTAATTATCTTAATTTAACCAGAATGCAAAAGCATACTTGTGAGTGTATATGCGTAATCTGATGATTAGTAAGTGATATTGTCTGTAATCCGGTTTGAGGTTGTATAACTGAGGGCCTTTGCTAGATTATGCTGACAATTCTGCGTATATTTTCTCTATAATATTTCCATACTTGAAGTGATATGAAGACTTTCTTTACTTCTATTTTCGATGCACTTTCATGGAACACAATATTATACAAAGAAAAAACAGATTTCCACTGTATTTTTATTCATGTAGATAAACACATAACAAGCTTCCTTGTTTTGTAATGATGCGAATTTTATAAGGGAAAGTAATCCCTTACTCCCTTTAATTACATTAACTTAATTAGAATTGTCTTTCAACTATAAAGGTGTTATAGCTTGTGTGAAAAATAGTACTTTGGAGGTCATGGCATGAGGAATGCCCAAGCATTCTAGTCATCAACAACTTGCTTGTGTTTTTTAATTTGTTTTCCATGATTCCCTAGTTGGATAAGTTTCTTTTCCTTTTTTTTTTTTAAAATTAATTTTTAGCTTCTCCAAATGTCTGTGTCACCCCCATCCCAGCTTCAAAGGGTTTAGAGACTCAGACCATACAGAATGATGACTCTTGGTTCATGTGTTCTGAAGATGATACTCTACTGGAAAAGACAGCTTCCAAAATCTAGACTTTAGATAAGTAGGACCAAGACTGATTGATAAACTGTAAATTCAGTTTAGATCGGAGATGAAATAAGGTCAACTGACTCAAAACATCATGAGATTCTTTATGTAGGAGGATATAGGGTTTGCAAGTTGAAGGGAGAATGGTATACAAGTTTTTGTGAAAGTTATCGTTGAAGCTGAACTTTAGATTTTCCAAATATTAACTTGCGAAAATTTTATGCTGAAATAATGCCTCATCCATCCCATTCCCCCCAACACCCACTTCTACACACAAGATCGAATTGCATTTATGACATAAATATAACATAGTAATTCCTTAATCTTAAAATATACTTTATAAATGGAGAAATGTGGACTAAGTAGATTTCATATTGTAATAGTTGTGATATGTGAGAGTTTTTGGTCTATGTCTGAGGCTCTGTGTGTGTATGTGGCTGACCTATATCTAATTGTTAACTTAACGTTAGGACCATTGATGATTTGAGTGAGAACAAGGCATGGATTGCGAATGATTGAGGTGGGTGAGGATTTGATTGGTGTTTTTGTATTGAAATCTGAGTATTGTTAGATTATTTGATAGTTATGAAGTTATGATAATGCCAATGCTATAATAAATCTGGGCTGCAAGGGCAACAAGTGAAGGGTTGGCTTTAGGAATTCTAGAGGAACTGAAAGGACACACGCAAGTTTCTCCGTCTTACTGAAATGCAGCCTCATCTTAGAATGATAACAATCTCCTGAGTTTGAGGATGATAGGAGTGGGAGTAGAGGAGACCTAGGTTTCCTCAGTGTAATACATTTGTTGAGTTCATAATTTGAGGTTTGAGGTGGACATGGAATTCATAAATCTTCCCAAATAGGAAAAGGAGGATCTTGCTGTTGCCGTCTTAGTTGTCACATGAGAATTGAGAAAATTAAGGTGAAGAGAAGGGCAATATTTGATGTGGAACAAGAGAATTAGGGTTCTAGCATGTTGAAATCACTAAGACCCAAATTTAACATAAGATGGCTGTATAAATAGTCCTAGTTTAACTATACCAATATTACTTTTACATTTTTAAGCCCAGTTCTCTGATTACAAGACTTATCTAAGTTATCTAACTTAGCCTACAATTCATCAAAGGGTCACAGCATGTGACTACTTAACGCAACGAGAAAACACATCATAGTCAAAACCAGAAGGAAATTAAACAATTAACTCAAAAAGACAAGTAGCACTCTAGGTCACGGGCAGAACCAGGTAGACCCCTTCACCCTCCTCCTCTCTTTCTGTATAAGAAAAAATAACAAGCAAGCAATAAAACGTTATGAGTAACTTACATGTGCTCAAGTATTTCCAAATCTCTTTACAGTCAAAATGTACTTTGCTATTAGAACAATTCACAAGTTGTAAATTAGTAATGAAAGTTTGCAAACACCCCCCCCCAAAAAAAGGAAAAAAAACAAACTAGTAATGAAAGCATATCACATAAATAATGCCACAGCCCACAAGCACAAGTAGACATGAAGTTATTAAGTGTTCTGTGATTCTGTCCTACATCTAGCGTCCTAGCCTCAAATGACATATGAAGGGAGAACAATAGTACCCGGACCTGAGAGAACAGAGGTACAGAACAATGAGGGGAACTGCTGGCTGTTGAGGGGAAGAAAGAATTAGTAACTCAGAAAAGAAGAAGAAGAAATAGTCAGAAAGTTAGAAAAGAAGAAGAATCGGGGAAGAAATAATCAGAATGATAGAAGAAGCTGACCTGAAGCTTAGGTGTGACTTGTGAGAGAATGGGACGAAACTTAGGGTTGGCTAGGTGAAGGGGACCAAAAATACCTATTAAACTCTCTATTTTTCTTTTCAACATGGGCCTATATCAGAAACATCCTAATTCAAGTTGCCCCATAGCATGTGCTATGGGCAATGGCGCAATGGTGCATGTGATGGCTGCAGCAAACGAAATTGGCAACACCACAACTGTGGCATTGCCCAACTGTCCCTGGTGTGCGCAATAGTGTGCCATTAACAATTATGATTTGCTCTAACTTCATTACATTAGTTTTTTAATTCTTCTATCCTATATGTGAAGTAACTCTTGAGATGTTATGTATGTTGTCATGATGCTGATCAGGATTTTGATCAAAGCATTTTAGGCATAAATGCATGACTTATCTCTTAAGTCAGGATTTTGCTCTTGCTTTGTTATTTCTTTTACTTCTCTCTGTCATGTCATGAAATTCAATCTTTTATAACATCATTAATTACGGTTGAGTTTTATTGTGAACGACCCTTCTTTTTATAGTCATGCTAAACTCCTAATTGCTAATATATTTTGGCATACTGTGACTGACACAAGTTTTCAATGCAAATCAATGATATTGTCCTTCAGCTTCCTTCTGTGATGGTATAAACTGCAGCATAAAGCTCATTTTTTTTTTTTTAATTGGGTTGCCCACATCATGGTGAAACAACATGTTGTTTAGAGGCCTTTTATAATCTCATTTTGAATACTTTTGCCTGAACTAATGCCTTCAAGTAGTTAAGCAAGCTTTTTCTTTTCTTATTTTTTAATAAATAATTTTTTAGGGTTTCTAAGGGTGTGAGAAATATACCTGGCAACTTCCAGTCTGCCACTAGTAATGTTCCTTCTGGCAAGGCAATCATGTATTTTGGTTTGTTTTTGGCGAGTGGGGTCTTCTTTGTTTTCATTGCATTCACCATGTTCCTGCCTGTCATGGTGGTTATGCCCCAAAAGTTTGCTATATGCTTTACTCTTGGCTGTGGATTTATTATTGGATCATTCTTTGCTCTCAAGGGTCCAAAGAATCAGCTTGTCCACATGTTATCAAAAGAGGTACCTTGCTATATTATATTTTCTGTTATTTGTATGTTGATAAAATAGCTTTACCAATTTGTGTTTGTTTGGGCTTCTAGAAGAAAACAGTCTCCTTGATCTATTGCATGTGTTTGATACTTTCTTGTTACCCTGGCTTCTCTCTGTGATTATTATTCAGAGGCTCCCTTTCACATTGGGTTTCATAGGCACTATGGTTGGCACTATATATGTATCAATGGTGCTTCACTGCTACATTCTCTCTGTGGTATTCTCTGTCTTACAGGTATCATTTTCATGTACCGTTAAAATTATTCTCTGTTGGATTGCTCTTCCACTTGTATTATTGTTAATGTTTGCTGTTGATTTGTAGTCTCTATAAAGGCATTTGAGTTTGTTATTTAGTAACATTCCTTGTATGGGAATGAATATGAATATAAGAGATCTCATTTCCATATTCCTGGTGCCCTTTTTTTTTTTGTTGAGGGGGGGGGGGGTAATGGGTGTGGATTCCATAACATGGCTCCATCCACTGGGGGTGTGGAAATAGTATTTCCCTACAGATTTTTGCTTATATTATTTATTCATTTTTCTTTCTAAGACTATTCAATCTTAAGTTGAAATTGATATTTTGGTTATACTTGCAGGTTCTGGCGGTTGGGTACTATGCTTTATCATATTTTCCTGGTGGGCCTGCTGGAATGAAATTTCTGACTTCTGCTTTTACCTCCTCAGTACTGAAATGTTTCGGGAGGTGACATGATTTTGGTTAATGGGGAGTGAGGTCAGCAATTTGTCTATATGGTAGTTTACTTGTATATTTGTCTCAAAATCTGTCAGATGAGACCTTGAACTAATCTGAGAATATTGCTGAGTTAAAGCACCATCTAATGATGCTTTTGTTTTTTGTTTTTTTTTTTGGTTTTTTATTTTTTTTGGCGGGGGGGGGGGGGGGGGGGGGGGGGAGTAGATTTCAATGTATGTTGCCACTTCTGAGGGAGAAAATAGATTTACTCCCTGATACAGGCTGCTAATTGCAAATGAACATAGTCTGATCAATGTGCTACAGAAGTCTTTTGCTTTGTTCCTGTACCCTCACTTCAAAATGATTCTTTTAATACCATTTCCTTTAATGAGAATATATTTTACAGCATTTTCTTGTGCAAGTTTTTCTCGGGTTATCTTCTGGTTTACATATTGTTACCTTGTCTTCTATAATTTTATTTTGTTATTTAGTGGTTGCGAATGTGCCTCTGAAAGGCAATCTGCAATGTCTCTTCACATAGATGGCAAAACTTGATAAAGGGGCTGGGGGTAAAAATCCTGGCTGATTGTGTCAAAATTGCTACTGCGGATGGATGTAAACCAACTTTCCACTAAATGTAGAATGACTGCTTTAAAATCATGGCTTAACTGGGAACTGAAGTTTTCTTTTTAGTTTTCACCTTTGGTTGGTTAAATCAAGAGTAATGAAATGATGGTCAAATACTTGGTTTGTTTTTTGAACCATGAACCCTCTGTTAATCTTTGTGCAACTTAGTGATTTTCTCAATTCTTTCAGCTGAAGCCTTTGTAAACATTGATTAATCTTCAGTGAGATACGACATTCTTTCCTAAGGACCTATTTGTTATCTTAAAAAATCGCATGGAGGGATAATGGTGGGGAATACCGTGTGATGATGGTCAAAACAGAGAACTAGTTTATTAACCAGCGGCTAGAGATGAAAGTTAAAAATTGCAAGTGGGACCATCACTTCCTCTCAAGCTCATACTAATCAAACCCTAGTATTCTAGCCACCAACATGCTTTTGTTAAACCATAGACAACATAATTGCTCATAAGGCTTTGGTGCTGATTGAATTGGTTGATTCTATCAGTGGTTAAATCAGTATGGGTTGAATCTTCCCATTTCTACTTCTCCAGACTATTTGCCAAGGACCCCCCCCCCCCCCCACCCCCTTCTGTTTTGCCTCCCCTCTTTTAGAAATAGTTGAATTTGTTCCCATAAAGTAAGAACCTTTTCCGGATCTAAAGGGCCTTAATTTGCTTCCCATGGAACTTTTGACCTAGGTTGGCTATGTATTTTCGTTGGAATTGGCTCGTTTCATGGATTTAACATATTCTTTTACTGCTTTTACTGCTATTCTTCTTTTGGATATTGATGTTTGCTACAAAATGCAATAATAAGTAGATTGTACTTAGTTGTTACAGGACCTATCTTGGTGAGTTTGGCATTTATAAGATGATAATGTTATTATGTTGAAGATGAAGGATGGAGGGTAAAAGAAAAAGTTTTTTTTGTGTGTGCCGTTTTTTCTTTTTGGGGGGGGGGGGGGGGGGTATATATATTCTATAGTGCAAAGAAGCGAAAAAGCCTCGGCATGCCAAACTGGTGGAGTTGATTGGACATGCTCAAAATAGTGTGGTTCAGGTAAAATGGAAGATTTTTTTTTTTTAAATACTCGTAGGTCAAGAAGCCTTGTCCCACTTTGCATCCATTACCTTTAATAATTTATAGCATTTGAAAGTGATTTGGGAACAGAAACCCTGAACTCAAGGAAATATTTGACAGATATAATGAGATGGACCTTGATTTGACATTTAATATGAAGAGTATGAATGAGCAAGCGATGGTTTTCAATGGTATTATATCTTTTAATAATGGAATTATTGAAAAGAACAGGCCATCTTCTTCATCGAGAGTAAACAAAGCTGAATTTTCAGTGGAGCACTTTGAAAGGTTTGAGATGCAAAGTTTCGGAGAAAAACAAATGCTAAAGAGCCAAAAAATGATTCAAACTAAAGAATCCATGAGATCATGGTAATCCTTCTGTATCTTCCTCACAGATTTTGCACATGAGAACCACTCAAGAGAAAGGACAACGTTCCTTTCCGTTGAATGTACTAAGGCTAATTTGTGTTGGCAAATTAGTCCTAGAGAGTAGACATATTAAAAAAATTAATTTTCAGTAACATCAGATCATAATTCTTCACATTGTTATCACAATCTCTTTAACTAATACAAAGTTAAATCTTTATAAACCCTGTTAGGTATTCCAATGGAAAAGGAAAAAAAAAAGAGAGAGAAAAATTATGTTTAATATTTACTATACCTTTGTAATTTTCACTTAACATTATTTATCTTTTTTATTTTTTTAAAATTAAAAGTACGAGAATCATTTTTTATCTATAAAATTAATTTTTTTAATTTCTATTTTCATTTTTAACATTTTGTGTACAAAACGATCCACGATCGCTTTAAGCAAAAAATTTAAGAAATGAATGAATTGTAGCTTTTTAAAAAAATCATAATTGATGGATGTAAGTCAATAGAGAGTGTTGCATTAGAAAATGAGATTTTAATTAAAAATTTATGAATTTTATGTTTTTTAACCTTTGACTTCGTTTGGTAGGCGAATTCTTGGAGGATGGAAATGAAAATAAAAAGATGAATATAATGAAAAAAAATTTTGTTTGGTAAGAATGGAAAAGGAAAGGTTGTATTAGGTTATTTGGTTGGATAAAAGTAGAATAGAATGGAAAATAAAGAGAATGAAACAACAAAAATGCTCTTACTTTATGACAAAAATGGATTGTTGGGCAATTTTTTTCATATATAATTATTTATTTTAAAATTTTGCATATATTGATTTAATGTTTATTAATTTATTAATATATATTAAATATATATAATAAATCAATAAATTATTTTGAAAGTAAAATTAATTAATTAATTTAGAATTTTTGACTGAATTTCTGTCAAAATTATTTTTTTGATTGATTTTTAATTAGAACTATTTTTCAACTGATTTTTAGTTAAAAATTATAACTAAATTTTAGTAAAAAATTTTTGACTAATGAATTAGTCCAACAAATTCAGTTGGAAAACATTGTTTTTCAACTGAAATTCAATTAAACATTTTCAAAAACACTATTTTTCAATTGAAATTCAATTGGAATTTTAATTGATGGTAAAATTTTTGATTGATGATTGGTCAGAGTTAGTCAAAAATTTTGAACTCAGTCAATATAATTTTTTATTTTTTTTATATTACTATAACAAGTCAAAGTTTCAAGATTAAATGTGGGTTAAATGGGATAGAAAGCTTATAAATGAGAGGGTAAACTTGTTGTAATATTTTTATTTAAAAGATAGTGGAAAAAATTGTACAATTTAAAAAAAAATGTATAATATTCCTACTTTTTGTTTGTTCTTCCATTTTGTATTATTGATGTATACCAAGCATATTTTTGTAACTAAATATCTTTCTGTTTCAATTTTCATCACTTTACCAAACAAGGCTTTAAGTTAGCTTTTAGAATATAATTTTTTAAAAAACTCATATCAATATTATCAAAGTCTTTCATTATTTTCTGATTGCAAGACATAAAACTTATATATGAATTTTGAACTTTCTAATTTCATGAACTAACTTTTGAGCTAAAATTTGATTCTTATCGTTAGAAAATGAGCCTCAATTATGAGGAAAGAAGGCAAGGCCTGAATGCTCAACCATTTGACAGCAATTTTATCCACGGTTAGGCTAGTTTTCTAGAAAAAGGATGTGGATTGAGGGTGGTCTTATCTGGATGATTTAGGTTGTAATCACAAGTTGGAGGCAAGGGGCCAAATGATTAGAAAGAAACAAGGAATTGTTATATTGATCATGATCCTCAAGCTTACCCCATACGTGTGTGAAATGGGGCAGAGCAACTTGGCACCTCAGCATCTCACATATATCTTATGGAAGAGGGGACCCTATGATTAAGATTTTGATGGGATCTGGTTTATGTCAAATGACAAATCTTGTTTTTGGATCAATCAATTTATAATTACTGTTTGGGGATTCAAAAGTCCACATGATGTACAATCCCATTCACTAATTGCTCACTCCTCATTGCACGTGTGCCTTCTATTAAGGACAAAAGTGTCTCTTGATAGTACAATATTAGACCTTCCTTAGGTCCACCCTCTCCCTTAATGCAAATTATGCCCAAAAAAAAAAAATCTTAAGTTACTTTATCTAAAAAAATTATAAATTAAATTAGTTATAAATAAATATAGAAATATTTTTAAAAAAATTATTAAAAATTGTGTTTAATATATTTGTGCATTTATTTATAATTAGTTTAGTTCATAAAATTAATTTATAAATTCAGTATACTTAAAATTTCTCATCATTCAATCCCCTTTCTCTTGGTTCTATAATTTGGCGTGTGGAAAGCAATTTTGTTTCAACCAATGATCATTTTACAAGGACATACTCAATAATGTCACATTAAAAGTGATGGTTATGATTAATATAGTTAATTACGAAGATCCAACAACATATTTAAATGGGTAAATTTTTAAAAATAATTGACTGAATAGACATATTCATTTTTCAAAAATATACATTGTCTTAATTTCATCCCTAAATATTTAACATATTATTTCAATCTGTCCCCAAAAAATTAATTTATTTTTCATGTTAAGCTCCCTTAACACATAGTTAACAAGATAGGTAATGTGACATAAAGTAAAATTTATATGAATATTAACAGCTCATCTAACCCTCAAATAAGACATAAGACTAGCAACTCAAAATTAGAAAAAAAAAAAAATCAATCTTCTGCTGTTACAATATCATGTTTAGGAAACAACCCCTTATTTGAAAGATACAACACTTTCTTATGACCAAGTAAACATTTAAAAACCATATCAATTTTACGTTAGGCTATATCATCTATTTCTGTTAATGATTTGTTAATCAGACTTAATGTGAGGATTAAATGGAAACAAAAAAACTCTTAAAGATTGAAATAAAATATTAAACTTTAGAAGATCAAATTAAGATAAAGTGTATTGATTTTCTCAAATAATTCATTGGAGCTCATAATATAAATGGGTAAATTTGGTCTTGTTTATCTTTTTCTGATTAGACTCGTTAATTACCAAGTAATGCACGAGGGTTTCAACTTTTCATTGTTATGAGGTGAAAAGAGAAATGACATGACGCCATTCGTGTGCTGCAAACTTGATTTGTTACAAACATACCCTTTACCTTTATTCTTTAAACGGGGAAGCCTTTCTTTGAGTGTCTTCTATAAAGAAAACTCAACTATTACATGGTGGGATTCGACGAGGCCCATTTCACAATAATTTATTAGTGTGTCTCACTCATTTAATAACACAAGTGTTTATTAATTAAATGTTAAAATATATATATATATATATATATAGAAATTAATACTTTTAATTTTTTTAAAAATTAAGAGATCAGTTAGACTTAATTATAGATCGAATTTTGAATTTTATGATATAGTAAAAAATGTTATGCTTCATTTGCTATATAAAATTGTTAGATAAAAATATGAAAAAAAAGAATAAAAATGCAAATGGAATAAAATAATTATATTTGATATAATATAAAAAAGAATACGAATGTTATTCTATTTGTATATTCGATTAAATAAAAATAATACAAAAAGAAAAAATAATGATAAAAGAATAACTTTTGCATCCCCATTTAAAAATAATATTACAATGAAATAATAATATTATTATTATATATTTTATAAATTAAGCATAATAATTACATTAAATTCGCATGCTCAGGGAACAGAAATAGATTTTTTTCTCTAATCTTACAAAATAAATATCAAACAAAATTATTTAATAAATTTTTTTCTTCTACCTTCTTTTACTAAACCAAGTTTTAGATTTTAAATTTCAATCTCTTTATACATTAACAAAAATAATACTCACCATTAGATTCATGAAGAGATTTACTATGTCCATGTTTCTTCCTTTGAATGCTATTGGTGTCCTCTTATTCAGCCTATTTTGGCTCTCTCTTTTTTGTTGATATTTGGAAACCTACAATGGAGGTATTTGTTGGTTGGATTGAGCTTTGGTCTAAACTAATATCTAACTTAATTGTAAATAAATTTTAAAATTAAAACTTGTTATATGAGTTCGGCTTAACCTAACCAATTTAGTATCTGACAAGGCTAGGTTAATATTGGGTAATCACATTTTTTTATTTTTTAAATTTATTATTAGAATTATAAAATGACCTCAAAATTTTTTTTATATGAATCTTTATAAAATTACATTTTGTTTCTAAAAAAATTAAAATTTTGATACAAATTTTTATAATTTTTTAATTATTTTTGGGTCAAATCCAACCAATATAGTTTTTACGGTCAACAATTTAACCCTTTTTTTTTTTCGGTGCCTAACTCAATTTAGTTTAATTTGACTAGATAGAATTAGACACATTAGATCTCTAGGCTCAATGGACACCCTTAACCTAAAGTTCAAAAATTAATCATCCTTCTTCTTTTTTTAATTAAAATGACGGGACAAAATCTTGGAACTCATAGAGAGAAATAAATGAGATAAGATCAAACTCAAATACATTTAATTTCTCTAGCACTTAAATTAAATAGATATATACATATACACACACTACTTAAATCAAGGTTGTTGAGCTAATTATCCCCCTTTACTTGCAAAAATATTTCCATCATTTCATCTTCTTTATTATTCATCTCTTTCCATCTTTCCATGTTGGATGCTCGCTTGCTTGGAATTCTCTTTTTCTTACACCTACAATCATTGCGAGGTAGCACAGAAAGAGGCAACAATTCTAAGGATTCAAGAATGAAGATGGATGGAGGGTATACGCCTTAAACTATCCCATTCCCATTAACCTACTAAATGAAGCAGACGGGACCATTGGGCTAACATTCTTAGAGATCTCCAAAAAAAAAAATAATAAAACACATATACACATATGAAAAATATTTTATATATACACATGCAAATATATATAATATAACATTTTGTACATGCATACAGATACACTGAACATAACATTACACATGCTTACACATTTAACATCACATATGAAAATATAAATGCATACACGCAAGCACCACACACACACATCCAATTGAGAGCGCAAACACACACACATATAAATGATATGACACCATACCCAAACATGCTTGTATGAACTTACGTACATGACACAACATTGCACAAAAACAGGTGTTTGCACGAGCGCACATACATATGACACAACATTGCACAGATGATACCATATGCACATGCACAAAGCACGCATTCGCAATATGATATCACACACACACACACATATGAAAACACTGGTTTTTTTAAAAATAAATTACCCATTTTTTTAATTTGCAAAATAAACTATCCAAATGAATTTTTTATTTTAATTTTTTAAATCTGCATTTAAAAATTATTTTAAAAAATTATAAAACAAAAACAGAAACAAATCAGTCCATAAAATGGCTATTGCACTCTTTCAAATGCTTTTGGAAATTAACCTAACATTATAATACATAACAAACATGCCTTTTAACTTTGGACGACATTTTTCTTTATCTGAAAAAAGCATGATCAGAGTGCCTACATAATTAAAATTTTATTCCCACTTTAATAATCTGAAACAGAAGGAAACGTATAACTCACATATTCTCCAATAATAAAAAAATTATTACTGACAAATCTTCTCGCTAATTATAACCATTGACATTAGCATTAATAAAAGACTCTAAATTTTGTAATACTTATCAGAATAAAAATATACTTTCACCCCCTATAAATTTAACGTTAAACGCGTAAATCTATTCTCTAAATATGAAATTATATACTATATTCTCTTATATTTTAAACATATGTTGTCATTTAATTCTTTTCAAAGTTGCATTTGACATAATTATTAATTAACAAGTTAAAAACCAATTAAAGGATTAGATTTAGTGTTCAAATTCTTATATTACCTTTGGTTAAAGATATAAGTAGTTGATCACCGAATATGACCTTTGATTTTTATTACTTTAATTAACGATTTTGTTAAGTATCAATAATAGTCTATTTAAAAATAAAAGATATTGATGGAAAATTTTAAAATTAAAGAAAGACCCACGTACTTAATGTTAAATCAAAGAAAAGTAAAATATTTTAATCTCTCATATATATATATATATATATATTTCTTGTTCTTGTTTAACCTGTGACAGTATAATGGCCACAAGAGAACATGGTGGGTAATGAGCAACTATGAAATATTTTAACAGATAATATTTTGTTTTTTTGTGAGTCATCTGGTTCTGATTTTCCAATGACACCAATTTTCTTTTAATTCTTTATAGCAAAAACAATAACCCGACAATATTAAAACTTTTTTTATTTTCCCATATTCCTCACTTCCATGTGCACTTCACGTCTCTATCAGATTCCACATGCGCTCCCTCAATCTTTATATAAACAAATCTAAATGAATCCATATTAGATTTTTTTTAATTAAGTTACTCAATTATGGATATTCAAAGCAAAGCTTAGCTTAATAATAGAGGCAAACATGTGATATGATATGAAATTAGACGTAATATGTGACAGTTCTAAATCTTGTTTATATCAACTTTTCGAGGTTAAGTATAAGTAATACAATTTTTTTTTTGTAAATTTTTTAATCTTGTTATAATCAATCTTAAGCTTTTACTTAAATAAGAGAAAATAATTAAAGTGGGATTCAAATTCTCTTATAGAATTAGATACATATTGATAGTATTATATGAGAAAAAAGAGAATGTATGTTAAGAGTTACACATTTCATAAAATTTATTATTCAAATGAGAGTTATCAATCAAATAAATCTCATATACTTTATATATTTCTCTCTTTTTTACATAACATCGTCATTAAATTTCTTTATGCATGCTTTCAACCAAATTAAAGCAAAAAAAAAATATCAGCATAAAACACAACACAAATACATATGTAAACATTAAAATATCATATCATATTTAATACAAATATTAAATAATATTTCTGTATGTTAAACATGGACAGATATTTTTTTTTAAATATGTGTATTTTATGGATAAAAATTCAAAGAATAGCAATAACTAACAACCACATACGATTGACTAATCAACAACAACCACATAAAAGAGATGGACCACAAATGGGCCAAGCTAAGCAAATGGAAGAAAATTATCATCTTGATTAACCGAATACAGAACCAAAACACTCACATTTCATAATGTCTGTTCTGTTTGATGATCAGCCTATCACTATCTGTGAGAAATGAAAATCCATCTAAAATGACCCATTTTCAAAAAAGTGCTAAAGCCAGCTTAATCTCCCACATTTTTACTAGTCCTAGTGCTACTTAGCTACATACCTTGTTTCCTGCCAACCTTAGCAACTAAATATTTGAGCATGAAAAATAATGACCAAATGAGGATGACACAAGATAATACAAGTGCCCATGTGGGGAACATATATGTTAATTCTCCTTTACATCATTATTAGTCTCCTTCACCATTTTTATATCTCACATCTTTTTTAATTATGGTCTTGAATATCTTTAGTCTTTTTTTTTAATCTAAATATCTTTTCTGAATAATTTTAAAAATGTCTTAAGATTTTACTTTAAAAATCTTTTTTTTCAAGTTAATAAAAATATATATCTTCTCCTACTAATTGAATTATTTGTTTGATATTACTCTTGAAACGCTTTTTAAAAAAATCGAATTCTGATTAATAAAAATTATTTTCTCTTATCAATTGACCTGCCCCATTTGAGTTTATCAATGACATTTAGCTGTTAATGGGACACCAACCGAAGAGAGTAACAAATTGGAATACATTCAGACTGCAAAAACCATAAAAATTCAACCCAACACTTGAGAGGTTAAATGGAGAGAGCCAATATAAAAGGCAAAGTTGAGCTGGAATTTAAAAAAAAAAAAACCAAGATGGGTATGACAATGTCTTCATCATTAAACAACAAAATCCATTACAATAATAAAAGAATAAAGAAGCTGGCTCTTGGATCCAGATCTTCTGCCCTTCTTCATTATCTATAAACAAAACATGGGTTTTCCCCCTCTACAATCCCAATACACATCACTTGTTCTTCTCCTCTCTCATCAGCAATGCCTGGAAGCTTAAGAAATCCCTCACTTTCTCCCAAAATCTTCTCCTTCACCTTACTTCTCTCAATAAACTCTATTCTCTTCTCATGTTGCTACTCCATTAATGAACAAGGCCAAGCTCTTCTAGCATGGAAGAACAGTTTAAACAGTACAGAGGATGCATTATTAACATCTTGGAATCCTTCAGATTCAAGCCCTTGCAAATGGGTTGGAGTTCACTGCAACTCCGAAGGAGATGTGGAAGAAATAAACCTGAAATTTGTGGACCTGCAAGGCTCATTGCCTTCAAATTTTCAACCTCTAAAGTCCTTGAAGGTTCTTGTCCTCTCGTCAACCAACCTCACAGGCACAATCCCAAGAGAAATTGGAGACTATGAGGAGCTCATTTCTATTGATCTCAGTGGCAATTCTCTCCTGGGTGGAATCCCAGAAGATATTTGCAGGCTAAGAAAACTTGAAAGTTTGTCTCTCCATACAAACTTCCTTGAAGGTAATATTCCGTCCAACATTGGGAATCTCTCAAGTCTTGTGAATTTGACACTCTATGACAACCAGCTCAGTGGTGAAATCCCAAAGAGTCTTGAATCCTTAAGAAGGCTTCAAGTTTTCAGAGCAGGTGGGAATAAGAACCTTAAAGGTGAGCTACCATGGGAGATTGGAAACTGCACCAACTTGGTCGTGTTAGGCCTTGCAGAAACCAGCATTTCTGGGAGCCTTCCTTCTTCAATTGGAATGCTGAAGAAGATTCAAACCATAGCCATTTACACAACTCTCTTGTCAGGCTCAATTCCAAAGGAAATTGGGAATTGCAGTGAGCTGCGGAATCTATACTTGTATCAGAACTCTATTTCAGGTCCAATCCCAAGTCAAATTGCGAATCTCAGAAAGCTTCAGAGTATTCTCTTATGGCAGAACAGTATAGTGGGTACAATCCCAGAAGAGCTTGGAAGCTGCACAGAGCTCAAAGTCATAGACTTTTCAGAAAACCTCCTCACAGGAAGCATACCAAAGAGCTTTGGGATGCTTTCAAACATTGAAGAGCTTCAGCTTAGTGTTAATCAGTTGACAGGTACTATACCTCCTGAGATTACAAATTGCATTTCTCTGACTCAGTTGGAAGTTGACAACAATGCTCTTTCCGGAGAGATTCCTGCTCTCATGGGCAACTTAAAAAGCTTGAATCTGTTCTTTGCATGGCAAAACAAGCTCACGGGGAAAATCCCAGATAGTCTCTTTGAGTGCCAAGATCTTCAGGCACTTGATCTGTCTTACAACAATCTGATTGGTTCAATACCAAAATCACTTCTTGGGTTGAGGAATCTCACTAAACTCTTGCTTATTTCCAATGAACTATCGGGCTTTGTTCCTCCTGATATAGGAAACTGCACAAGTCTCTACAGGTTAAGGTTGAACCTCAATAGACTTGCAGGGTCCATTCCACCTGAGATAGGAAACCTAAAAAATCTCAACTTTATGGATATGAGCAGCAATCACTTTGTAGGGGAGATTCCTCCAACATTATCTGGATGCCAAAACCTTCAGTATCTTGACCTTCATTCCAATTCTCTCACAGGTTCTCTCCCAGACACTTTACCAAGAAGCCTTCGATTAATAGATTTCTCAGATAATAGGCTCACTGGTTCCCTGAATCATACCATTGGTTCATTAAGTGAACTAACCAAATTCAATCTGGGAAAGAATCAACTCAATGGAAGAATCCCAGAAGAGATCTCATTTTGCACTAAGCTTCAACTTCTAGACTTGGGAAGCAATGATTTCTCTGGAGAAATTCCACAGCAATTGGGTCAAATCCCTTCGTTGGAAATCTCTTTAAATCTCAGCTTCAATCAATTTTCTGGCCAAATCCCATTTGAATTCTCTGGTCTTACCAAACTGGGTGTGCTTGATCTCTCCCATAACAACCTCTCAGGGAATCTAAACTCTCTCTCTGACCTTCAAAACCTCGTTTCCTTAAACGTCTCCTTCAATGACTTCTCTGGTGAATTACCCGATACCCCATTTTTCAAAAAGCTACCTTTAAGTGACCTCACACCAAATAAAGACCTCTATATCTCCAGCGCCGGAGTTTTAACTCCGGTCGATGGAGTGGGACCCAGTAAAGTCCATGCCAGATCAGCAATGAAGTTCATCATGTCCGTTCTCTTAAGTATAAGTGCAATACTAGTACTTTTCACAATCTATGCTTTGGTTCGTTCTCATATCCAAAACAGGGCAATCATGGAAGAAAACACATGGGAGATGACTCTTTATCAGAAGCTCGAAATCTCCTCCATAGATGATGTCATCAAGAGCCTGACGTCATCCAACGTGATCGGCACCGGAAGCTCTGGGGTGGTATACAGGGTAACAATCCCCAATAACCCGGACGGCGAAAGCACAAAAACACTAGCAGTAAAAAAAATGTGGTCTTCAGAAGAATCTGGCGCGTTCGATTCGGAGATTCGAACTCTGGGTTCGATTCGACACAAGAACATCGTGACACTCCTAGGCTGGGGATCGAACAAGAACCTTAAGCTTCTGTTCTACGATTACCTTCCCAATGGGAGTTTGAGCTCGATGCTTCATGGGTCCGGAAAAGGAGGGGCAGAGTGGGAGACGAGGTACGAGGTTGTGTTGGGTGTGGCCCACGCGCTGGCTTATTTGCACCACGATTGTGTTCCCGCAATACTGCACGGAGATGTGAAGGCCATGAATGTGTTGTTAGGTGATGGGTTTCAGGCTTCCCTTGCTGATTTTGGGTTGGCGAGGATTGTTAATGGAAATGGCGATGCTGATTATTCGGATTCTAAACCACTTCATAGACCATATCTTGCTGGTTCCTATGGATACATGGCTCCTGGTATGTGTGTGTGGGGAATTTTTCTTTTTTCTTTTTTGTTTTTCTATTGATTGATGTTTGTGAAAGAATTTTAGGATGCAATACATTTTTAAAATATTTTTTTTTAATTTTTATTTTTTAAGATTAATTTTTATTTATAGATTTGTTTTATCTATAAAATATATTTATTTTGTGAACTTAAAAGTTCATTCCTTTTTTGTTTTCAAAATGCTTGAGATTATTTTGAGTAATTTTAGTAAATATGTTAGCCTCTTGCAGAGTGTCATCAGTTATTTTGTAAAATTGCTGAGCATTTTAGACAATTTTTTGTTTTAAATTTAGTTTGAAAAATACTTTCAGAAACTATAATCTCCTAAACTCAATTATGTTTTCCAATTTCAATCAAAATAAAAACAAAAAACACAAAAAATTGCATTTTATTCACATTTGTAAATTACAATGATATCAATTGTTCTTGCTTGGCTTGCTAATTTAAATTGTTTTGGTATATGTACCAGAGCATGCATCAATGCAGCGAATCACGGAAAAGAGTGACGTGTACAGTTATGGTGTGGTTCTTCTGGAGGTGCTGACAGGGAGGCACCCGCTAGACCCAACGCTTCCAGGGGGTGCACACATGGTTCAGTGGGCTCGGAACCACCTAGCCAGCAGAGGTGACCCATCGGACATTCTTGACCCAAAGCTCAGAGGCAGGGCTGACCCTACAATGCATGAAATGCTTCAGACTCTGGCTGTGTCATTCCTCTGTATCAGCACCAAACCTGATGACCGTCCTACAATGAAGGACGTTGTGGCTATGCTCATGGAAATTAGACCTCTTGACCCCTCAAGACCAGATTCTGATCCACTCAACAAGGGAAAATCATCATCACAATCACATAACTCTCCATATCCACGACCACTTCCTAGGACCCCGGTCTCACATGGATCTTCTAACTTCTCCTTTAATTTCTCAGATGACTCAATTTAAGCAAAGTTGTATAAATAAATCAAATTAATTATAAAAGAATATATAAATATGTTTGACATACTTTTTTAATATAATTTATCTTTAATATGTATGTATGTTTCTTTAAAATTAGTTTAGTTTATATATATTTTATAGTTTAAGTTTATTTAAGAATCAATCTTTGTCTAATTGAATAAGTATATACCTCGATCATGAACTATAAAATAATTCCGTAGTAAATTCAATTTATATGAGAAATTAATTATTAAATAATATATAAACATGTTAGGTTAGACATATTTTTTTATATAATCTATTTTTGATATGTTTATATATCTCTTTATAATTAATTTAATTTATCTAAAAACCTCTTCTCTTCTCAATCAATTGTGCAAGTAGTGTGCCTCTCAATCCTCAACCAGAAGCAAAGCTTCATCAATTGTGTATAGTCTAATGGAATGTCCGCTAGAGCAGGCCAGAATTTACCAGAGATGTATATTTTTTCTAGTGCAATAATTAATTTTTTTTCCTACTTTTCATTTGTAAGTTAAGATAGTATAATGTAGAGTTCAAGAATCATTGTCCTGGTGATATAGATAAAAGCCATTACCAAACTTTCACATGGCAACTAATAAGTTTTTAGGTTGATTGGTTTCAGAATTAAGGTACCAGAGATGTCTAATTGGCATAAACTAATGCAACTTTTTTGTCTATACAAATTTAATGCTTTTGAGGTTCTAATTTTAGCCTATGTGATGAATTAACATATGATTTGACAAATTTATAACATTTTTCTTGACCTTCAAAGTGTTGAAACTTGAAAGGGAAACTTCCTTGATGTTGCTGCCAGCAGGGGGATGTCTGGGAGTTAGTGAGGACTTATCTGTCATCAAGACAGAAGTTCAGGGATTGCGGAAGCTGCAAAAATGATTGGCAACTTTGAAAAATATTAAGATCAAATTAATTATAATAAAAATAATGAGATCAAAAAAATATGTAAATATATTAAATAAGTTTTTAATGACATTCATTTCTCATATATTTATTTATCTATTAATAATGAATTTTCTATATTTATATTTTTAATTAAATTTAACTATTTCTTTTCTGAAAATAAGATGAGAAAATTATTTATAAATATTATAAGTTGATAAAAATAACTTTAAAATATCTTAAAAATCAAAATTTTTCTGAAGGATCAAAATTATAACTAAAACTTTCTAAAATTATCACTTATATTTTTTAAAGTTATTAACTTTAATAAATTTGAATAGTAATTTTTTAAAGTTTTAATGGTTACTTCTTTTAGTCTTTTTAAAGTTTTTTAGTGAAATTTTTACTAAATTATGGCGGTGAAAATTTTCCAAATAAAATTCTCTCTCTCTCTCTCTTCTCCCCCCCCCCCCCCCCCCCCCAAAATATATATCCTAAGCACAAACACAGCAAAGCTGCTTTTCTAACAGTTATAGTCCCCACATGGTCCCACGTTAAATACTTCACATGTCCATGTGCCGTCTGAGAGAGACTTTCCAGGGATTAGAAGCTCCTCCACAAGAATATATATATATATATATATATTATGTTTAGTTGGAATGGAAAGGTTGTATATCTTAATCGGAGGCACATGCATATTCAGGACCATTATTCTGAAACCATGAAAAGTAATAACAGCACATAGCCATTAATTGATCCATGACCAACTTCAGCAGCCTCAATAGAAGAGTAGCTCTGAAGTGAAAGTTCATGAACATATTTAATGAGCATAAAAGCAACCCTAAGTTAGAACTAGAAGACCCATGCTGAAGGTTACTGTTCTCTTTTACTGATAGTAATAACAGTGTAATATAAACCATATCTGTGTTTATTGATTTTTATTCAAATATATTTTTTTCTTTTTTTGGATGATCAAAACATTATAAACGGTTCTGGTTTTGTGTTTCTTGTTGGATATAAACTTGTTTTGCTTTCTAGAACTGCAGAATCTTGGAGGATATCATATATTGCAACAAGTAATTAATAGGAATTGTTAATAGTTGCACTTCAAGGCACGTAACAAAAGTATTAATATAAATTAATTATGAACATTCATTTAATAACTCTTTTTTTTTGTTAGAAAAAATTTTTTTCACTAAGTTCTCTGCACTAACAGAAAAGCTAAAGTTGTGTTTGTTTGTCTCTTTTAAAAGCAACTTTTTGACTCTGTAAAGAAGATTGCGAGGAGGACTAAAATTGTTGAGATAGAGATAAAAGTTGGAGGTACTCCAATGTTAAAAGAATCATGAGAATATAAAATAAACGATTTGTAATCTCTTGGAAAATTGGGGAGAATAGTAAAAAAAAAAATTCTGTTGATAACAACTAATGTAAAATGCATAATGTTCACTATATGTTATCCATTCATTTGAGCACAGGGAATTTCAATCCAAAAAAAAAAAGAGGAAATTCAATTCTACTATATATCTCATGTTTAATTTCTATTATAGCCATTGGTTCCCCCCCCCCCCCCCCCTTCGTTTTATTTTGAGATATAGCTTACAGAATGCCAGAAATTTTAAAGCAAATAATACTAATAACACCAAAGCAAAGTCATATGTGTGCCTTTTTTTGTTTGGTGCTTCTGCTTTTAGGTCGATATATTTTTCTCTTTAATTTGAAACCGTACTTCTCCAAGTAATTTTTTAAACATTTCTATTTTTTAATCTGAATTATTTCTTCTATGAGTATTTTATCTATGCTTAATCTTCTATTGTCTGGTGGGAGTGGAGAAGAAAACTCATCTACAATTATATCCTCTTCAGTCTCATACCTTTTCAATATTGACCCAGCAAAAGTTAAAAACATTAGTCTGAGTAATGATTTCTCTCTCGAGTTTTCTATAAAATATATAATCAGCTATTTCGACCATTGATTAAAAAATTGTTTCTTAGATCAATGACCAAAAAAATTAGATTTGCGTTACCCTACCATCATGCATTCAAAATAATACATATTTTCCAAAAGCCAAGTTTCGATCAGGTACGTATTTCACAGGTTTTTTTTTCGGGCGCAGTATTTCACAATTCTATTCTCTGTTGCCTGAGAGCAAAACAAATTTAGAAAAGGAACGAGAAAAAAAGAAAAAAGCACAAACGACAGCCCATTCAACCCAGATCCCTTGCTTACCTAAGGGATGAACAAGGTGTTAGATTTGTTTAAATGAGTTGTCTAGACGATTAAGATTTGATATATATTTTTAATTTTTTTAAGTTAATAGTTGTAAGATTATTTTTGATTTATATTCTACGTTTTTTTAAATAAAAAAATCAAAATAAAAAATATAATAAATCTGAATGGCCATATTTGAGACGACACCCCTTGCAAATGATCCGTTTTCCAGTTCATTCCCTAAATTCCGGGAGAGTAACGTGGTTTAACATGAGAGTTTCGATTTGCTACCTGCCTTTCAGAGCAAATAAGGATGCATATTAAAATAATTTTTCTGAGCAGTAATTTTAGTACACGAACAGAGAAAGAATTTAAACTTAATATTTACTATTAGTTACTCATACCCTTCACCGTTACACCACACTTGATAACTTCTGAACTATTATTTTAACAGTCATTCAGCTCCCCATGTGAGAGATACATTCTAAGTTAGACCACTGTACGACTGTACGTATATCGGATCAATGAGAAATAGATATTCAACGAAATTCACTTCTGTCGTGTCTTCATATTCATTTTTCATCGACATAAGTGTATGCAAACCCAATCTATGTTAGAATTTTTCATTCAGCTCCAGATGCAGGAGATTTTAATTCTATGATAGACCAAAGTACAAATATCAGATCAATGAGAAATGATTACATGAAATCCACTCATAAATCTACATATCCATTTGTCATACGCTTATTAGTGTTCACAATCCCAATCTATGTTAGAATTTTGTTCCAGAAGCTCCTTTAATGCTACTTGCTGTATGTAATTGGATAGCATTGTAGATAATTTTTGTAGCGTAAGCACACTGAAAATAAACATGCTAATTCTTTCCACTTCACAAGGGCACAATGCTCCAGAATAAGCAAGCACTTGACTCCACAAGCCGCAATCCTTAGTGGTTCTTGCTACTTTATCTCAGCTTCAATGTGACAGAAAGTGGGCTTCACTGTATTCGGACTAGTGAAAATATTTGTGTATTCTGCTGCAATATGGCCTGAAGCAGATTGATGAAATGAAATGTCTGCCTTTGTTGGAACAGCATTATGTGCCAATGAGGACTTCAACCCTATCCATAATACAGAATTTACCGTTCAAGAAAGGAGAAAATTTAGATGAAATTTTTTTATATTTGTTATTAAATTCTCTAACAAAATTATAACATATTGATGAGGTTTTTTTTTTAAAAAAAAGAACCAATAGTGTGATACCAAGTTGTTAAAAAAGAAAAAAACACGTGTTATACTTTAAATGAGAATCTAATAACAAACACCTAAAAATCTTTATATCTAAGTTTCGCCCTTCAAGAAACTTATAGTGGACGTAGAATGGCATACAAAATGGATGTCTTAGTTGTGCACTATGGAGGAACCTGCTTCTCTAATTTCTTCAGTACGAAGTTAATGACATCCCAGTCAAAACCACGGTATTGTAGCCACCGAATCATCCTCGATCTCCTTGTCTCTTTGGGCACATCATGGCTTCGAAGCCACTGCTTTGAGGCCTGAACATATAGGTGATCAATGGAATGCTTTGATAAGCCAATATTTGACTTTTGATCCCCATCACTATCTTCTTCCTTGAAGACCAGTTCAACTGCTTTCTCAGTATCAGATTGACTAACTCCCTTCTTAGATAGTGCCTGGCACAACAACTGCTCAAAATCAAACAAATGAAAGAAACACTTCTCTTGATGATAACAGGCAGTATATGGATAAGAAGGCATGTTGGGCGCAACCTCAGCGCCTTCACCTTGACTTGCTCCTGATGATGCAGGACAAAGTCGGCGCCAATTACAACTATATACTATTTTGTTTGAAATAGTTTTTACTTTTTATGTAATTTTCACAGTGATTATTTTAGGACAATTTGTTGAATTATTATGAGTAACTGTAAGGTAGTTTTGGTAGAATTACAGTCCTATTTGGATTTAGGATACTGATATGATTAGGAAAGCTCTAAAAGATGAAAAATTTTGGGTAGGCAATGTCTACACAGGCACATCAATGCTACAAGAGGGCTTATCTCATTAAATTTAAATATTTTATTGCTGACTTTTACTTATTTGTGAGTGTGTTCCATGAATAACGAGATAGCCCCTGCCTACCTAAGAAAAATCCCTAAAAGATTATTTACTTGTCAGTCAAGTTTTATTCAGTCTATAAAAGGGGCCTTCACGTAGGATGAGATACACCATATATTCTCAATTATAAGTAATTTCCCAATGATCTTCCTTGTTTCCTGGTAAATGCCAGAGTTCCTACCTAGTGGTTAGTAGGTTGTCTACTATAACAATACCTACCCCTTAATTTATTGCTTCCATCCTTCTGTCCTACATCATTAATATAAATCTGTGTGATCGTAACATTTCATCATCTATGCTAGTATCTGTTCTCAAATGTTTATAACCTTGTGCCTTTATTCTTAAAAGAATAAAAGAAGGTGGATGAACGCTGTACAACTGAACTTGCTAGATGCTGTCACAATACACCGCAGTTTTTCCTCAAAATACTACATTATTGGACATTATTAAACAAGCATCATAATATTTGGCAATGAGAGTAAGATTAGAACAGAGGGAAGAAATATTGATCAAGAAGAGGGGAAAAAAAAAGTCAACATGGAAAGGGGATGTGGTTAGCTTACCCGCTTGATCCGCCTTGGTCCCCAACTTGATGAATACCATCTAGACCGAGAAAATGATTCCGCATACAACCTATCATTGATCAGCCCTCTAAAACAAGAGGGGATAAAATAATCACTATAAATGCACAAGATGTACAATGAGGATGTCAGTGCAAATTCAAAGAGTACAAATGAACTTAAAAAGCACATTCAGATACAATACTGTGCAATGTGGCGATGCATCAATTAGCAGAGGAAGCTTAACAAACCAGTCAAGTACTAACTTCGTTTCAAGCATGCCATATGGATACAAGTACAGGTATCATATTATATGTGATACCATTAGGGGGAAATGGCAAATTTTAAAATATTTAAGAATTAGGACACAAGACGGAGTCTAATAAAACTATCTGCAAATACAAACTAATATATAGTGTTTGAAATAATATTGAGAAAATATGACAAAATACACGTTTATTTTATTTTATTTTTTTAAAATATGAAGCTGAAAATCAAGCATTTGGCACATTTCATAGCCATCTTGAGTCTGGATGAAATTGGGTACATTTGCCCAGTTTCAGTGGTATTACTTGATTCCAAAATTATTACCTGCTAAATGATGCTCACTACAAGAGTGGTAATTTATCTATTACATGAGTCATGACAACAGAGAATTAAAGCATAATAAACCAAATAGAATAATAAAAATGAATGATGATCAAGACAATCAGCGGCTTCTTCAAAAGTAGCAAAAATGAACTTGAAGGGATTAAAAATCCAATAACCAAAAGCAATTGAATTTATATAAAGACAGACAGGAAAGAATTTTAAGTTCCCTACACAATCTCAATGTTTTTTAATGTTATGGACTCATTCATTACAAATCTAGACTCTTGATATTTGTTTTCACTCTTCTTAGTTCTAATATATAAATTTAAAATTGCAGAATATAGATTGTTGGCAAGCAATCACCAAAATTGACCAAGTAAAAATATTATCTCAAAGCAAACAATTTTGATTCCTTTTCCTTTTCTTTCAACAATATTAGCAAACAACAATAAAATTGCTCATTTTAGGACAAGCTTGCAAAAAAGAAAAAGAATATCTGTCTCCATTCTTGTCTCTATCCAATTGTTCTTTCACCCTAAAAGTGGGAATTATAATTGGTAAGTTCTTGACAGACAAATCTTGGGCAAAAATATGAGTTCTACTGCAGACAAAAAATAAATAAATGAATCCTAAAAAAGGGCCAATACATGTTATATCACTCACTAATCCAGGTATCAACTGCTTCAAAATAAAAATGGGAAATAAACACAATCTCCAACTATTTACAGGCAGGTCACATTAAAAAATTCAAAACTCTAATTCTTCCTGTAGCACACCTAGCTATGTTTCCCCAGGAGAGCCCATTATTAACAGAACCATTGGACGGTTATTGTTCATACAAAAAAAAAAGGGGAAGGTTATTGCTGAAGCTCCATTCCAAGTCTTCAAAATGGCCTTTTTTTTTTCCTGTGATTGCAGGTATGTCATATTCAAGGCCTGGGAAGACAGATGAACTCTGGTGTAACTGAAATAAAATGAACTAAAAGAAGAATGTGCCTGATACAGGCTTCTAGCTTTATCATTCATGAGAATGGCCAAAAATAATGGGAAAAAAGTAATCACGTAACATGTAGTCTCAATTTAGTTCTTAAGACTTAATATTGGCTAATGAAAACCAGCTCCGTGGCTTTTATACTAGGTAAACTACATACTTGCTCAGGAATTTGTTTATCACTGCCTCCACTACATCAGAAGAGAATCTCTTCCCAAGCAGTTTCTTTCTCAGCTCAACTGTTGTGAGTGCCCTTCAGAAAACACAGACAAGTATGGTTAAAAGACTAGACTAATTTTTAACAATCAAATGGATATGCATAACCCCCTTCCCAAATGGATAATAGCTCAAACTGTTACAAAGTTTCTTCTGTTTGTGAACAACGTAGGAAATAGTAAAAAAAATTCCAGAAAAAAAGATAGTTCCAACTTCCAAAACTTTCATTGTTGCTGATAATTTGCCAATATTCCAAGTTCATTGCCAAATTCAAAATAAAAAATGAAACTCTGGAGTTTGTACCATTTTGCAGGGAACTGAAATGTAAATGGGAGGAAGATGAACAAGAACTCAGGTAGTTGAAGTCATAGGAAGGGCAAGGGGAAGCTACACTTTACTAGCATAACATAGCCTGGTGCTTTTTATATGCAAAAATAACTTCAATCAAGTTGAAATTTCAGAGATAGTATTTGGGATATTATTATGCGAAAAGTGAATACAAAGTGTAAGTGAGACACTCAAACTTTTCAGATGATTTTGAATTTTCAAAGTTCACATACTATCTGTTTTCTTCATATAACTTAGTAGCAGTATTGAGAACTTGAGAAGGTAGATACTTGAAATATTATGTAAAATAAGGCACAGTTGGCTCAACTGGAAGCACAGGAAGTCCAGAACAATTGACTGTTGATATTAAGAATAAGCCATGCCAAGAGAGAAGTACAATGAAATTTTATTTCAAATCCACAGTAGCAAGGGCAAAATTGACTATTCTTTCACTTGCAAAATGAATATAAACCTTGATGGTCCACATTTGGTTCAGAAAATTTCCAATTTAGTATACCATAATACTACATAGTATAAAAATGGTCTAGTAAAACAAGTTATTTTTCAAAAGGAAAAGAAACTAACCTCACGGCAAGTAATTTAATTGCTGATTCCTCAACAACACTGATACATTTGTCAATTTGTAATAAATCTTGTTCACAAGAGTCACCTGCTTGATGGATTCTCAACTCCTCAACAACCTCTTCAACCTCTTCCATCTGTTCACAACCTACAATCAACAATTTAAGATGTTAAGGGCAACTTCACTTTTCTGATCTATGAATACTATAACATTTTTAAACATACTGCTCAATTCTGCATTGGTATGCCTTTATAACAAATTGAAATGAAGAAGCTACAAGTTAATACTTAATAGCTAAAACAGAATGTAACAAGACAACATATATCCATTTTTTTAATTGGTAATTGATACAAACTTGTGCATATGGTAAATTTAAAAGCATGAACCTATTATCCATCCTAGTTCTTAATGGTAGAGAAGACACTATTAGACCTACAGAAAGAAAATTAACTCTAGATTACCATAAGATAACATTGTTAGCCCTTTCTTCCCCCATTTTTCTTAACCCATCTTCAAATTTAGATACATTGCTTATTTCTTTTCGATGACAATGACAAGCAAGGAGACATTAAAAAGGTAACTGGAAATAAGTCAAAGAGGGAAGACAAGTAATAACATCAAGATTCACAAACTGAACCCTACTGAACATACCATTGCTTTTAAAACAAACTAAATTGAACTTAAAAGATTAGGTTCATCAAAAGCATGCTGGCGCTACTGCTTTTAGCCAGTGCCACACTATGAGAACATTGTCAGCTTGCAAAAACAAATTAGGTTGTTAATACTAAAGTCTCAATCTTAATTGCATTCTTAAAATCATAGGGACTTTCCCCTTAGCTATCCCTGGTTAAAGTAGCAACATGTTCCCATGCATTGTGCATTGCAAAGCATCACTATCTCTAAAATCATGACCTCAAATGTAATAAACTTATAATATTGAAAGATGTTAGAAAGAAGTTTACCTTGTCCACTGTCATCAAACAGTAAGTTATTTTGCCTCTCATCCACAATTTGAGATGCTTCACAATGAGCAATTTTTCCGCCTAAAGATTTTCCACCATTGATCTTTGATGCGCTTACATCAGCACGGCTAGGGCATCTACTTTTTTCTAAACTTCTCACTTGCGGAGAAGTTTCAGATAGTTTCACTTTGGAGGATGTCTTAGGAATGTACCTAACTGGAACCGAAGAACTATAGTCTTTACTCTTCAAGCATGTAATCTGACTCTTCCATATTGCCCTATTTTAAATTAAAAAAAAAAAAAAGAAGATACAAATCATGCCGAAAATGTTTCAGAGCTGAGACTCTTCTGGAAGAGGTTGAAGAGACAGAAATAAATAAAGGATCCACCTTCAAATTAACCCAATGCCACAAGTTGGTAACTAAATTTGAACTCCATTAATCTGAATTACAATTAAATACCCAAAAACTTTTCTGTCATTTTGTTCCCTCCCCACCTCAACTTTTCTCAGCAGCCAAACAAAGGGTAAGGAAATTTGGAAGTAGCTGAGAAAATTCTCACCAGGGAATCGAATATACGCGACATTGAAGGTGGGATGAGATTTTGAAGCCGATGTTTCCCGCGAAACTTGCCATGCTCATGCAAGCTTAATTTGTGCCCAAGACGGTTCGCAAGGGTTGGTCAGCAAATTGGTGCAATTCTATTTTTTTTTTTTTCCCTGGTCAGTTCTTGTTGCGAGAGCGTTCTAATGGGCCCAAATGATAGCCTTAAGGCCAATGTGTATTCTTCGTGGTTGGCACATTTTGGGTTGGACAATATCCAAGAGTTAACCCAAAAAAATAGTCCAAGAAAAGTTGGCACATTGGGTTAATGAAAGTCCAATATGTAATGATTTGTTTTTTTTTTTAAATCAAAATATAAGCTCTCTAAGCTCACCTGAATTTTAAGTTCCATGTAAATAATTTTTCAAATTGAAAACTAGACCATTCAACTTTTGCATTCAAAAAATAGGTTCTTCTTAATGTTGTTACATTATATATCACCTCAAATTCTTTCGTACCGCTTTTAATTAAATATATTAGCATTAATAACAAACAAGAACTTGATACATCAGTTATAAGAGTATGGAGTTGCATACAGAATTATGGCATTAAATGTGAAATAGAAAAAAGGATATGTAATGTGAAATCTGACAAACTTATTTTTTTTTAATTTAAGGGGTTATTCACAAATTATTGAAAGTTTAAGAAAAAATATTTTTTTTTTTACATTTTTCCTTATAAAAAATTTCCTTGATTATTTGTTTGTCTGGGTTCAATTATTTCGTTATAATCAGCATTAGGAAGGTATTCAACAGCTTGGATAAGGTTTGCTTAGCCTGGATGGATGGGTTGATAATAGATATTAAATTAGAGCTAAACCATGAGACTAAGGACAGAAGGAAAAACAAAACAAAAAAACAAAAAAGACAATGAGTGAAAAGCCCTAGCCCAATATCATATTGGATGACTTGAGGGAACTCACTCATTAAAATAATTTTTTTTCTTTGGGTTGTAGATCATCATCATCATCCATAATTTTATAATATAATTATTCACGTTATGTTGTTAATTTCTACAAAATATTTTACTTAAAAAATTATTTATGATTATATGAGACTAATTTAGTGATGGAAGCCAGCGTATAATACGTTCTACAATTGCCAATTTCTTGGTGCCACAATGCCAAAATACACATATACTTGTTCTGATCTTCACAAAAGAAAAACCACTAATTAAACAGTATTATAATGGTTTATTGTAAATATCGTAATTATGATTTGGCATAAAAAAGTACATTTTTGGAATCTATGAATATATAATTTGAATTTAGGTGAATAACTAATTGGAAAAGATCTATTACATAATTTTAACTTGTTAAACATTAAGGGGAAAAAAGATTCAATGAGCTTTGGCTCATGATGCTCCTTTAGAGTTGAATTTTTTTAAAAACTTGAAATTCTAGTCGAAGTTAAAATTAAAAAAAAATGTCTGTGCAATTATTTATTTTTTCTCAATTTTACTGTATCAAATAACTAAAAAAAAGAAAAATGCAAACTAAGATTGAGCAAATTTTGCCTAAAAAGATTGAGGCGAATGTTAAGTACTCTAGGGTCAACTGCCAACAAATTAGTAAATGAAAGGGCAGGAGTTTTAACTTTTAACTAATCGATGCTTTTGAGTTCCATAATAAATTATGCAAAGTAAATACTGTAAAAATAGATCTTTATGGCAATTATTCGATCCTTATAAGAACGAATGTGGAAGGGTACACTCAAAGCTAGCAATCTAATTTGTTGGAGGCTACAATGGGTAGATTAGGGTTGGCGGTAACATATATATATATATATATATATTAACTATTATCACCTATTGTGGCAAATACAACAAAGTTTTTCAGCTTCAAAGAGAATAGTAACAGATCTTATTTTACATTAGACATGACAATGAAATGTGCCCAGCCTCCAAATTCTTTACTCCACTCAGGTAGTGAAACAATAACAAGGATGGTATTTTCGATTACAGGATAGGACGATAGATTAATTTGATCATGTAATAATCTTGACAATTATTCTATTAAAAATGGTTATTGCATATTAGTTTAGGAGCATATGGAGCCAATTTTTGCTAAATTTGAAGAATGAAAATCTTTATGGAATTCAAAATTACCATATAGGGTGATTATGATTGTTCGGAAGATGGTGCCAAATATGTTACTTATAGTGGCACTTCATTGAATCATCATTTACGGAATCGAAAATAGTAGCCCCTTTTTGTCATGATAATACAAAATCAAATCTCTTAATCATGTTTCATCCAATATTCTTTTGCGAGAGTAATTTGGCTTGCATCTTCCTTCTCCATCAAAATTGATTTCTTTCAACCTCCGGATATTGAACTGTGGCTAGAGGCTTGGTTTTTCAATATTAATAAGGCTTCAAATAACTTTGAGGAATATGTCAGATCAGTAGTATTGTTCTTACTTTATGGTACTGGTATTATCACAATAGCACGTTATTTGATAATTATCAAGCTTCTCCACCAGATATCATTCACTTTTACTGCAAATTGTCATCACAAAAAGAGTTGGCTTGGACAAGTAAGATGTACCATCATGATTTTTGTCCGAGTGTCAGTTACTAGAGAGCATTGTAGAACGAGTAAGTTTTTACCAGCTGGGTGGACAGTATTAATTTGGATGGGTCCTAAGAAATCAAGACAAATGAAATACGAGGTTCTCATTTATATTTGGTGGGATTGCTTGGTATTTAAAATATGGGAATGAAAGGATCAATTAAAAATCAATCAACATCAGGTATTTTTGGAGGTTGCTAGAACATCTCTAAATTTCATTCTTCAACAGGATGTGGTTATTAATTCCTCATATCACATGTTAAATGTCATGGTTTTATTCAGCTCTCATTTTATACAGCTGACAGAAAATTATAAGTCAGACCCAATGTTGCAAGTTTTGAGAAATGTCTTTCATCCATTAGCAAGTTTAAGGACTCACCAAATCTCGAAGATGGCTTCTTCTGCCATGGAAAGTTTGAAGGATGTGGAGATATGTTTATGTCATGCTTATAATGTTTTCTTCTAATGCCTTTTTAATGAGGTATACATTGGAAAAAAAAAGTTTCATAATAAATAATATTTTATAATTTAGATAAAATTAAAAAAATATATTAACTGCAGAAAACTCAAATTCTATGATGCCAGAGAAAAGCACCTGAGTACCGATCTGATTAATCTCACTAATTAGTGGTCCAAGCATACAGAAAATGGCAAAAACCTTCAATAAATGGACTCTTATCCTCGCTTGATCTCTCAGGACAACAATCTCCAGCACCACTATCAGGATCACCATCTGCAGATTCCAAAGATCCTGGCTTGAAGATGAACAAGCCATGTCCTGAACCACTGAACAGCCAGTCATGCACATCCCACAATATATGCACCGGCAAATTGTTCACAAGCACCGTCTCGTTCCCTCTGAACCTCCAATTCAGGTTCATGATCCTAGTGGCCACGACCCCATCTATGCTCACCCACATCTCTGGATCATCTGGCCCAGAAAGTGATGTCTCAATCATAATGTCATGCTCTGTCTTGCCTTCTTCAAGCATCGCTTTCGTGCAGAACATCGTCTTCCCGTACACAATCTCTTTCTTGTACAGCAAAACAGCTTCTTCTGAGTATGGCCTTGATCTGGTTCTTTCATAAGCGTCTTTCTCTAAATCTCCTAGTAATAGAACCGTCTCCTTTTTGTGCACCACGACAACGTAGTAATCTGAACGAGGTTGTGGGTCTGTGGAGAATTTCGCATGCCGAAAATCCCAGAAAATGTCCACTCGATTCCCTTGTATTTCCCAGGATTTTAGACCCTTTTTCCCCCAATTTTGTCTAAATATTGAGTCAATCTTGCAATTGTACGTGCTTTGTTCAGATGGGTTCTCCATGCTTATCCAGAGAGAATGATCGGTGGGGTTCTTGCTCCAAGTCACCATCACACTTCGACATATCTGAGGTAGTTTGGTTTGATAGACAAATGTAACAGAATGCTGATGTGGTTCTTTAGCAGGTAAAGGCACAGCTTCTGCAAAATTTTTAGCCATTGACTACACTATTTGGATAAGCTTGAACTGAGCCTTCCTGTAAATCTGATGACTCTAGGATTTACATTTGATCCTTTTGGTCAAATAGAATAAGAATTGGCAAACTCCAATATGCTACCTTGAACAGAACAACAATTAACCGTCTTTGGTTGGTCTTTCATGGCTTGTATTGTTAAACCAGAGAAGCTTCGTGATTCCAATCATTTTGCATGCAAGGTGTTTGCTTTTATGCTTTGATGAATAAAACAAGAAGCCTCCGAATTTTTTGTTATAGAAGACTTTCACAATTGAATATGGCCACAAAAGGGGTTCTTAATCAGAGGTTGAATGAGCAACAACGTGAGGAAATGGTGCCAAAGGGATCACGTACCCTGAGAATTGACCTGAAAATGAAAGATCACTTTTAGCAAATAAAATCGATGATGGGGTTGTCAAGGAGGTGTTGAGAACAGAAGTTGAATTTCTTTCTGTTATAACCTATTAATAGATTACAACTTGAAAATGAAAAGCAAAAAGGCTTTGTGGTTAAGTTTGGCAATGCCAGAGAGCTAGCACCTGCATTATCTTGGAACCATTTATAGTAAGTGTCACATTTTGAACAAGAGAAGTTTAGATAACGACTAAAAAAATAATTGAAAGCTGGTTGAGATGCTTTTACAAACTTTTTCTAAACAAAGGGTGTATTTGGAGAAATTTTCCTTTATGATTCATCAATTCTTGCTCTTCAATATACTTACAACTTGAATAGATTTTGTGTTACGCAGTGTGCGCTGGTGCAACAATCTTCGCCTTCCATTTTCTTTCAGTATTAGCTATCTATATTTTTTAGTTTAATTATCTTTTTTATTTAAAAAAACAAAACACATAATAAAGACAATATTTCAACTTGTATTCAAGTTATATTTTTATTATTTTAATTTGAAATATCATTTTTTTTATCTATTTGGTAAAAGTTAAAAGATTGTATTTATCTTGTTTTTACCCTTTTAAGAATTCAAAAAAATCAAAATAAACCAACAAAAAAAAGATGATAGGATTGCAGGGGGAGCCCAAAAAAAAAAAGAGTTGAGGTTAAGATTACTGCACAGTTTGAGCAACAGAAAATCCCAACTGGCTGACAATTGTATGAAATGTTACAATGTCAAAAATCAGATGCCACATATTGACCACGTCTTCTATTTCTGATCACATTACATCTCAGAGAGGCTGCATTTAAGGTTAACCAAATATTTGAAATTTTAAATTACAAATAAGTATATGTGAGAACAAGCGCAGCCTCGAATATGAGGACGTAGCTATTACCTCAATGGACTCTATTATATTAGAATTACCATGGTACTCTTTATTTATTTAATTATTTTAATATACATATGTCTAAGATAATAATTGCACATTTGTAATTTGCACTAAAAAAATTTAATGTGTCCTTTTTAAAAATCAATGTGTTTATTTTTACTTTTAGAGATTGTAAAATCATATCATTTTAATTTTCTAAATAAATATTAATATTCTCGCAAGTCCTATACTGGGGAGTTGAATATGGTATCGGAAATGTTATCTTGCATAATTTTTTTAGAAAAACACAAAAAGAAATCTCTTTAAACTTCGATTCATTTACAAATAGCTTTTTAAACATTTAAAAATTGGTAATTCAATCTTTCAACTTTTACATTCCAATTAATAATTAGGCCTATATTTTTCTCTTTCTGATATTAACTCATTTATCATCTTATATATTTTTATAATTAATGGAGAAAGCACTCATTTGTCTCCAATAGAGATTTAATTCTCAATTTAAAAATTTTTGGAAGCTATTTGTCACTAATCCAAAGTTTAAAAAAAATTATGTTTATTTATTTTATTGAAGCAATCCTACGTGATTAGTTCCAGTGATTTCGCTTGAGTCAGTGAGTTTTTCTCTGTAGTCAACTACTTTTGGAGCTGGGGCCAACCTGAACATGACTTGACCCTTATTTGGCCTCCATGGAATCCACATAGTTAAGCATAATTTCTTAATAAAAATTACATGTTAAGATTCTTAATTAAAAATATTTACATAATTTAAAGATTTTAATGTTAGAATTTTAAATTATAAAAGAAAAATATAGTTTAAAACTTTTAAGTTAAAATATATAATCATTAAATCATTCAAAATAATTTTAAAATTTAAACTTTTTAAATATAAATATCTCTAATTTAAAATTTAAATTATAATTTTTCCTCTTCTAAATCCACCATACACTTGGGTTTGGGGTTAACTGAGCTACGATGTCTTGCAAGTACACTTATGCTCATTATACTTTATTATATTTTTTCGACCAAAAGATCCTCTGACTCAACCATTGAGACCTCTGCTAATATTCCTTTTTTCTGAATAAATCTATTTCTTTCTCATTTGTATAACGTCTGCACTCTCTGTTCTTTTCTTTCTCTAATTGCATTTCTCTACTGTAGAAAATCCAAGTTGAACATTTTTCAACTAGAAAAACAAGTGATGTGCATGGCTTGTTATTCAATTTGGAGCAAATTACACTTTTTTTTTTTAATTTTGTTGAAATAACATATATATATATAGATTATTTTCAAAATATACACAAATTTTCACTAAAACAAAAAGTAAATTATATAAATCTTCATTAAATTTTTCTAAAATTATATGAATAATTCCTATACTTTTAAGATATAAACAAACATTCCTTTTATTTTTAAAAGGGATTTGTGAATATTTTAAAAATAAAAAAATTTTGTGTACTTTCTGTAAAACTTATGGAAGGATTATGTAATTTATTCTATATTTTAGAAGAGATATATATATTTTAAAAAAATAGAGATTTTTTTTTATAATTTTAAAACTTATAGAAAATTTGTGTATATTTTGAGAATAGAAGAAAAATTTCCCAAAAATTTAATATATGTCTATATAATATATTTTTCAATTTAAATGGATGCCGGCCAAGAGAGTTAATCAACATAATTTATTCTTCAATTTACATGAATGCCAGCCAAGAGAGCTTATCAATTTTGTCCCAGAAAAAAAAAAGGAAGATCTTATCAAGAATTTCATCGCTATAAAATGGGACATCAAATAAGTTTCTTGAGTTTAAATAGTCATTCAAGAATCATTGGAGTCATCCATATAATTGAAGGATCTGACTTCTTATCCAAGTAGGAACCAAATTAATCAAAAGATAAGCATTCAAGAAATTATTTATATAATTAAAAAACAAGGAGGACAATTACATCTGAACCGTTTTTATAAGTTAAGTTTTAATTTTAAACATAGGAAAATAAGCTAGTATTGATTTACTAATGGTTGGTTTGATATCCACTATTGTCAGCTTTTTAAATTGTTTTTAAATAAATAAAAAAACTGTAATTAAATTTTCTATATTTCAAAATAAATAATAAATCAAAAAAATTAAATAAATTCTCTTTCTTTTCTCTCATCAATAGCCAACCTTTTTATTAAGACTTATTTAATAATTCTTACATAAAAAAGATTATTTTTACATAACTTCTATATAATCTTTATTATATCTTTATAATAATTACTCAATGGTATCTTATTACTTTTTTTATTATTTTTAAAAAATAGGAATATCAAGGTTATATCAATGTTCAAAATTATTTTTTATTTTCTCTATAATTATTATTTTTTTATATTTTGCATGCTAAATGAATTAGTTGGCATGTATTTTTTTTTTCAATTTATACTAATGTTATATAAGTTTTGGAACCAAGGACACCAAAAGAGATATCAAAGATATATATTTTAGATAGATTCAGAAAGGACACAGATATTTAAAATTGTACATAAATTAATACAAATGTATTCATAAAGTGATAAAGTAATATTGAATGAAGTATCTTTAATAACTACCTCACTGTCGGTTATCAAATCAAAATAATTCAATTAAGACAAATATCTAAAGTTAGCAAGATGAAGTTAACCTGCTTACCCCCAAAACAATCATTTCATTGTATTTTGGAGGAAAAAAAAAAAAGACAGAATACCTAACAATGAAATGTTAAGGAACAGGTCACGCACTAATTGGGTTTTTTTTAGGATTTTCAATTCCATAGCAAGATAAATCTTTGTGAGAGTCATAATTTAAAAATTGGCATTGAGAATGCAAATTAAATTCATATTAAATTTCATATCACAATTTTAAATTTTTGATGGATGACTTGAGTCTCGTACTTAGGAATTGAGATTAAAATTTTGATTTTTATGACATCACGTCTTGCGCGGCACAATTAACTTAAAGGTAATAATGCTTTGTAGGAAATTAAATTCAATGGTTTAAATTTTTTTTTGATTTTTATGACATCATTCTAATTCAATGGTTTGTAGGAAATTAAATTCCATCTATGCATGATGATTTTTAAAAAAATAACTTGGGTAATTCGAGAGTTAGACCTTTAAGACTCACCTCTAACAAGGGAAATAAAAGTAAAATGAGAGAGAAACAAAAATTTGAGTAAACTAATTATTTAATCATGAATTGTTGTTATTTTTTGAATTTAGTTCTCTAAAAATAATTTTACTTGATTCAATCTTTCAATCATTTACTTTTAATTATAATGGTTCCTTATATTAAACAAAGTTATGGTCATTTAATATGTTAGCCAATATGATATAAACAAGAACTTATATAGACGTTGATTAATGATTTAGACTTATTAGGTGTAATTTTATCCCACATGGTGTTGTTTTACTTTATTTTTTTTATCTTGTTAGATTAGGTGGGGTTAAAAGACTAGACAAAATGATAGAATGACACCTAAATATGTTTAAATAATCAATTAAAGGTCATATCAGCTCTTGTTCAAACTATTTCAATTAATCTATTAAATGATTAAGATTTTTTCTAACGCGGCGAATAATTTTCATTTAAAAAAATGATTAAAAAATTAAATTAAAAGATTTTTATTTTTGAAGAAATAAATTAAAAACATATAATTTTTTTAAAATAAAAATGTAATTTACTAAAAAAAACCAATTTAAGTTACAAAACTTTTTCAATGGACAAAACTTAGGTAAATATAGCAATAAACGGGTGGCAAACAAAAATCACGGAGTTAATTGTACTTAAATTCTGATTTTAGTTGCTAACTCACCGTGTTATCATTGGATGGTTAGTTGTGCCTAATAATAATGTGATTGTAATTGTCCACCCACAAAGATTCTATAACTTGTTAAAAAAAAAAAAAGGTCGAGTTTATTAACTCTATTTAAAGTTTAAAATTAAATTTTTAAGTAAAAAAATGTGCTTGCTGAAATGAGGGGTTATATGATTGTTGGTTCTATTGCATGCCTAATTTCAAATTGAGATATAAACCAATTTAAAAAGATGCTTAAATTGAGACTTAAACGCTATCCTATTCTCTATGCTTTAAATTGGTTTAAGTCTTAATATAGGGTTTTTAATTGGTAGTTAGGCAATTATTCGAACTAACAATTACCTTAATGCCATCTTAGCAGTAATTTGATGACTTAGGACACTTAAAAAAAATAAGACATTATTTTGACATATTTTGAACTTAAAAGACTAATTTAAAATTTTAAATAAAATTATAAGATCAAAACATTAATTTAACTTACAAATATATGAATTTAATGATGCGAAAGCAGCACAATTTCTTACTTATAAGAATTGTTTATAAGTATTTTCTTTTACCAAAAAGACTTTTGATAACAATATATCATATGTTAGAAAACGGATAAAAATAATGTCAATTGAAACAAAAATTAGGTAGGCATTCAAGTCCGAGGTGGACCCCAGCGCGGGGTCGCAGAGAAGCGGGACCGGCATTTACCAAAGGAGAGAACAAATACGGCGTGGAAAAGAAAAAAGGGGCAAACATTAATGAGGGAAAATAACAAATATAGATTATAAGTCTGCAAACATGATATTAAAGAATTTAAAATAGAATTTTTTTAAAAGGATTATAAGATCAAAGTTATTGTTAATATTTTTAAAGTTATTATTTATAATTTTTAAGACTATAATTTAATTTTTTTAATATTATAAATTTTTTTCATTTAGAGATAGTAATAAGTTTAAAATATCTTTATAATATCAAGAATATTAAGTTGTAATTTTAAAATTATGAGTGATAATTTTGAGAAATATTAATAGTAACTTTGGTCATTTAATTTTTTAGAAAAATTTAATTTTTTGAATTTTTTAATGTTATTTTTACTAAATTATGATTTCTAATTGTCATTTTCTCCCAATAAATTTCTCATGTAATTGTATTAGATTTTCAATCAACAAAAGAAACATGAAATTGTTTTTTTTTTGGGGTAATTACATAGATTTGAGTTGTCCACTTATTATTATGTTTTGAATAAATTACATAAAATTGTTTTACATTTTGTAAAAATTATACAAATACCTCTTCTATTTTTAAAATATAGACAAATGACCTTTAAAATGAAAATTACTTTACATTTTAGCTTAATTTTAAAATTTTTGACTAAAGTATTTTTTATTTAAATTTTTTAGTTAAAAAATATATATTTAGGTTAATAAAAATATTTTAATGAAAAATTTAAAATTAAAATAAATATAACTATATAATATAATTTTTAATTTTAAAAAAATCTGTATATATTTTAAAAATAAAAAATGATGTAATTTTAATAGATAAAATTAAAAAAATGTATAATTTTCTTTTTTATGTTTTTATTGATAAATCTCACTCGCTTGATAAGTCTTGTCCAAACATAGAAGAGAGAGAGGGATGGGCCCGACAGATAATTCAGTGCCAAGGTGGATGATGGATTATCTGACAAGTTCTGTGACTGTCTCAGCGTTAGAATTTTGAAAGCGAATCCAAAAACAGAACATGCCGCCATTGGCCCGCCCATTCATTTTCCTCTCTTTCTTCGTTCACCGAGGAAGAAAAAAAATAAAAAACATGAATCTCATTTTTGTAATTTGTAATTTCAATTTCAATTTTCAACCACCGTAATGGCTCATCTTGGTAATTTCACCCCAACATCAGGGCCCATTTACCGACTGGTCCATCGCTCCTCTCTCTCTCTTCTCCTCACTATATAAACAATACGCACTCCACCAATGCCATCCTCCTCCTCCATCATAAACCGCTCCATTCAATCTCTGTAATTTATATATTCCGTTTGCCTTCGCTTCTCTCTCTCTCTCTCGCGCCTTCACGTACCAATTCGGAGTTCATCAGGTTTGTCTGTTTTAGAATCGGCATTCCGTTTTTTTTTTTCCTTTTACGATGATAACTGTGCATTGCTTGATCGAATCGGGAGTTTCAATCTGCTTGATTCTTTTCTGATTCCTTTCTTCCTGTGGATCTGGGTGTGGTTGTGGATATTGCCCTTGAATGTGCCCATTCCATGTCTGGCTTATGTGTTTTAGCTGCCGAAGTTTACGGGTAGTGCAATGATGAAGTGTATGCTCAAAGTTGGCTTCTTGTTCTTGTGTCGATTGGAATATGCTTCTTTCTTGGATGGTGTTTAATTTGTTGTGTGAAGTATTCATTCACGTGGTGCGCGGAACTAGAAGCATTGTGTGGACTACATATGTTGGAAGGATTCTCAGTTCTCAAGTATCAATTATAACATCCCATCTCACGGCTGCAAACGTTGGACTCAGGACTTATGATGTAGTAATGCTTACGTCCCTATTAGCCTATAGTTCATACTAGTTAAAAAGTAAATTGGAAAATCACTTGTGCTTTTAAAGTGTAGTTATAGGTTATTGGGGGAGACATCAAAAAGAGGTGCAGGAAGGTGTGAACTGAAAAATCAAAGATTCCCTTGGTATGGCTTCAGAAATTGAGCACCCATATCCAACCAGAGTCTAAGACCATGCATGGTCTGAGAACCATCCCTTTAATGATCACCTAACCCAGAACTGGTGTTCCATTATGTGTCTTAGCCTGCAATAACAATGCATCCATAAGGCCAAGAAACAGCCTGCCACTGCGAGTCAAACTATTCAATGCAAGGTCTGGACCTGGACCAAGCGTAGTCCTAATTTGAATTTAAAATTACAATAACATCCTAGAGTGAAATGATTGACTTTATATTCAAATCAGCCGGATCTGCAGGCTGTTAAACTTAAATGCTTTTAAATGGTAGCAACTTGCTTACACTTCTTATTCACTGTTTTGCCTGATATTCTGACCATATATCATGTTGGTACTTATAGTTTACTTTTGAAGTATTTATTTATATTATTAATTTTGATTCTTCTATCTGTATTTATCAACCATTATTGATCCAGGTCTTTGCCAATAAAATATAAATCTGCTGTAGATTTAATGGAATCGTCCTCTGAGGTTCATTTTTCTGGATTTCACATGAATGGTCTAGCACAGAGGAATGCTGGCACAGAGCAACCAACAACTTCAGCAACTGACATGTATAAACAACCTTTTGTCATAGGTGTGTTTTTACACAGAAAGCTGCCAATGTAGTTATAAAGTCTACCAACTGCCCATTTTGGTCTAGGGACTTAATGGTGGTGCGCTTACTTTGTCTAATGTTTATTGGAACTCACATGTAATAGGCCTTAAAAATTCTTGATGGTTTGGTTGCTATAAACTAAGTGGTGCTAGAGCTCATAAGTTGATTGAGTTGTTCTGTGGGGGCAGGAAAAATGTCATCGACCCTGGTTTTTGTCCAATGGATTTGGTTCAAATGAACCTTTAATTTTCTTGTATTGGTATACAAAACAGGTTGAATTTGTGAATAGCGTAAGGCATTAAACTCATTTTGTTTTAAGCAGTTGGAGCAGTGAAAATTTTGAGACACATGTTTTTTAAAAGAAAAATGACCTAACCAGAATTCATATTTGCTGTGAAAAAGCATGGTCATCTTGCTGGTGTAAACTTACCAATTAACATGAAATGAAAATTAGCATTCTATATGCAAGTCTGAATTATCATCTTAATAACAACTTACCTATTTATTCTGGTAACTTAGTTGTTATGCATTTTTAAAATGGTGTGAACTTGTTTATACATGTTATGTTTATTAAACAAAGCTTCCTGCACTATTAGCATTGATGTTTTCTATGATTCAGATTTTGAAATAATATTTTTCCAAAATAATCATATGTCATGAGTTTGAAAGAAGCTTAGATGCCATATTTTCAACATTTTGGGTTTGTGGCAGGTGTTGCTGGGGGAGCTGCATCTGGGAAGACTACAGTTTGTGATATGATTATTCAGCAGCTTCATGACCAACGAGTTGTACTTGTTACTCAGGTAATGAATTCTTTGTAAACATACTTACTAGCGATCAAATTCAGAACTTAACAAGATTTAATATTTCTAACTCAATTGATCTTTAAGGGCAATGATACACAGAGAAAGAACTTGATAGCCTCAAGCTATCTCAACACAAATCTTATTGTTTCACGCACACTAATCTCTTCCCCAGTTCTCTTATTTATATTACTCACAATGGTAAGTAGGTAGCTAGAATAGTTAGTTATAATTAACTATTTATTCAGCTAACAATAACAACCAACAATGAAAACTAATTAACTAACTATTAAACCAACAATGACAACTAACTCACTAATATTAATCCCATGTAACAATTACTCCCCAGTGAAAAATAATTTTTGTCCTCAAGGATTGGTAGCAATGGCTGAAGTAGGAAAATCAATGAATTATTCTTGTGTGGCTGGTATTGACTTTTAGGTTGTATCTCTAGTGTTTGTTTCTATTGAATGAGGACTTGATTTAGGCGTGGATTGCCTTTCTTGACTCCCTTCCTAGCTAGGATTCTCTCGGGTTCCTTGGATTTGCTCTTGTGAATCTTCAACTTCCCTTTCTTGTGCTAGAATCATAAAAATTTTGGAGTTCTTGCATTTGTGATCAAATGTAGACTTCTTAGGCACCGACGGCAGAATCCCTTCCTTCTTTTCTCATCCATTTCCCTCTTAGTGAGTTGTTTGATTGACCTATGAGTAGGTAGGTTGGGTTTGTTGTTGTCAAGGTTGGCGCTTGGATTCTTGTAATTTCTAAAGGCATTTTTCTAAGTTAGTGTTGGAAATTGGGTCTTTTAATTGGATTTGGAGGAGTTCTTTTGGGATATTTGTGTTATGAATGATGTATAGGTAGTTTGGGAATTGCTCTCCCTTCCTTGGTAATAGTAGAGGATTGGTTGTAAATGGCTATGGTTGATGCTTCCGATGGAGACCAAAGTAGTATGGATATCAAAGTCACACGTTGAATAGTATGGGATGTTTAATGGAATATACAAGTAAGGTGATTTTCCTACCTCAATAGTTAGTTTTTGAGTAGAGCTAGTTTTTGAGGGAGGGTTCTGTGCCTTGCTTAGGTGCCCATCAATTAGTATTAGAGCTAGTGATAAGGGGTTTTGAACAGGGCTATCTATGGAGGGTTTTGACTGGTAGAAGGTCACGTAAAATGCAGTTGAGTGAAATAGAGTGTAGCCACTGGGACATCGACTTTCCAAAGGTGACCAATTAAAGGAGACCAAAATAATATGGGATGCCAAAGTTTTATATTGAGTAATATGAGATGTTCAATGGGGTACTTAAATAGGATGATTCTCTCACCTCAATAATTAGCTTTTGGGGGAGGATTCTCCACCTTACTTGAGTGCCTATCAACTTCTTGTAGTCTTGCTAGGCACATAGTGTTCATAAATGTGCTGGCTTTGAACATATGCACTAGGGCTTTATTTCAACCTTCAATACTCCCAAGGAGCAGCTTATGGCCAGCTCTTCAAAAGTTCAATCTCTATGAGTAATTCTTCGAACTTTTCTTGGTATTAAGCCACTGATCCTTCTTGCCTCAAGCTTTTCAGCTAAGCCATTGGGTCCACTCTTAATACGTGTCCAAGTTTTCAACATACTCTAGCCAGCTAAGCCATTGTAGCTCCTTCCTTCCAAGTAGGTGCTTATCAGCCTGATTCCTTGGTCTACAAGGGTGTCTTCAACTTCAAAGAATTGCCTGCAATGAAAGAGCTATCCTTTGAAATCTGTTCCATCGAATCTTGGAAATTCAATGCACAAAAACTTGGTTGGAAAGACACATCCTCCTATTTGGTTCTTATTGAACGAACCAAATTGTGGGCATCTGTTTGATATTTTTATTCCATTGACACTTGTCCCTGCTCTATCTACCTCTTTGTTGGGACTTGCTGCAACTTGGAGGAGTTTGGATGCCATATCAGCAAGCATACTCTCCATTCTTAACATTGAATTATGCAGTTAATTTACTCCAGAACATGTCTGCCTTGTTTCTTGTTCCAGCTTCTTGAATCTGTCTTGTGACCATGTTTCCTTTGTCATCATGCCAAGGATTGAATGCTTTGATACTATTTTGGTACACAGAGAAAGAAGCTGGTAGCCTTAACTATCTCGATACAAACCTTATTATCTCACACACTAATCCCTTCTCCAAGTATCCTTATTTATATTACTTATAAGGGTTAGTAGGTGGTTACAATAGTTGGCTATTACTGACTATTTATTCAGCTAACAATAACAACCAACAATGACAACTAATTAAGTAGCTATTAAACCAACAATGATAACTTTCTAGCTACTATTAATCCCATCTAACACGCAAAGAGTTAAGTTCTTTAGCCCCAAGAGCATCCCGCTCTCTTCTGTTCTTCTGAATCCCCTTGAGGATTTTATTCTGATTTTGGTTTTCCTAATGATATTCATTGAATTTAGTGGAATGACTTTCAACAGCATTCTTCTATAATTTTATTGTAAATCAGATCTAACCTCCTCTCTGTTGGCTAATATTGATTCATGGTTCACACCAAAAATCCTTTACCTCTGTTTATTTACTTAATTAGTCATTTAATATTCTGTCATATTTCCTCTTCTTTTGTGAACAATTACATTTTTCTCTCAAGCTTTTTTCTCTAAATTTATCAGTTTCAAGATGTAAACTTCATTGTTTTGGTGATATAAGCAAAAAATAAACTGGATGTTTTGTCTTTGTGATTCATTATCTATTCTTTTTCTTATGTTTTATTGCATCCATCACTGTGTCCTTTCTTTTGTTTTCTCTTCCCCTTTTCAAGGGGTTGTGTTTCAAAATGTGGGCTGATTTTATATTATAATGATACTTTTACCATGATATGTGAACTACTTAATAATATTACAGGATTCTTTTTATCATAATTTGACCGAAGAGGAACTTACAAGAGTTCAAGATTACAACTTTGACCATCCTGGTCAGTACAATTCTACTCCTTAATCTATCATTATTTGCTACTTTCTCTGATTTTATAAAGAATCGGAATGCTATGACCTTATTAGGATCCTACTTTATATTTCTTGTTTCTAGTGCTTTAGTTAATGATTTGGATGTCATTCCCTTTCCCTAAAATGCCTTGAGTATGAGATTACAAAGCCTTAATTTCTTCTCACTTTTTAGTCTTCTTTTGTTTCCCAGGTCTTTTAGTTCTTCTTTGATATTTCTAGTTTCCGGCAGAATCACATCATTATATTCATTGACTACACTACATCTTTGTTTGTTTCAGAATGCTTTAGAAACTTTGACAATGGGGCCAGGGAAAAACTAATCTGGGAAATTTTAAATAAAGTGGAAGTTACCCTAGAATTAATAGAGTTAGTTATAAACATTTTACATTCTTATATTTAGCCTAGATTTCGAGATAGTTGCTGATACTGCAGCAAATTTAGAGATGTTGGAATGTTGCTTAAAGTATGCCTTCTGATAATAGCTGATGATGAGCATGTTTTTTGAACAAGATGATCATGAACACGTTGATGTCAAAATATTTACAATTTGCATCAGCATTTAAGTTTGATAAATTTCTTACTTTAGTTTATATTCCTTGGTTTGTTTTTCATATGTAGCAGATAAAAGAAGAAATTGTTGATATATGAAGCATAGTTGAAATTAATCTAGAATTTCTATGTAGGAGTGTTTTTGTGGTTACAAAGATGTTGTAAAATTTTCTTTTATCAATTCAAAGTGATTTTCAGAAATAATTACATTTGCAGCAGTAAATTTTATTTGGTTCTATGTATATTTATAGAACCATAGAAAATAGGTATAGGGAATGATTGAAAATAAGAAGCACCAATACACCAAAGGAGATGTACTTATATCAGATATGTATCCAATACGATACACGTGCTGTACTCTAGCATTCATATCGCCAACCCTTTTCTTTTTTTTTTTTTGGGTCCAATACATTTTGAAAATTTTTGAAATGCTCCAAAATGGCTCAAGAGCTTACAGGGAACCTTAGTGATGTGAAGGGAGATGAAAATTGGTATTTAATTTGAATTGGAAACTCTAGTTTTAATTTGTTTTATGCTTTTATTGATAACTTGTTTTGGACATCTTATTTTACACCTAAAAAGTTTGTTCAAGACTTAAGTTTTTATTATGTTGTGTACTTTTTCATATGTTAATTTGTTGATATATATGTGTGTGTGTGTGTGTGGATACATAAATACCTCTTGTACTCATCCTAAAATTTTTAAAATTGTCATATTCCACGTATCATGTTGTATCATACCTATATGCATACCCCTATCGGTGCTTATTGAAATTAATCTAGAATGTTTCTGTGTAGTTGTGTTTTTGTGTCCTCAAGATCTAGTCAGATAGTTCTTTCATCTATTCTAACTTTTTTTTTTTGGGAGAAATAATTTAATATTGAACTGTAACTTCCATTTGGTTTTCTGTATACTTATAAATAAGATTCTAAGCTTGATACTATATTGGTTTGCCATCATAGAAATAGAGTGCCATAACCTTGTGGTATTTAGTAGATGGACCCTTATATTTTCTAACTAATTAATGCACCTCTTTATTTTGTTATATTCTAGAGGAGAAAATATGAAAAAATAAATAATTAATCAAACTGGAGATTCCTTTTGCTGCCCAACATGTACCAGAGGGATTGGTGTTGATTTTTTTTCTTTAAAAGAAAAAATAAAGAGGATGTAGGAATAAAAGGGCTTTCAGAATAGTTTAGTCCCATCTGTGTTCCTAAACTTTGACTGTCATTTTGCTTTTAGGGACTGAGCAGTCAATTATTATTTTCTTTGCGATTGAAAGATAGTTCACTCTATAAAGCAAAAATTAAAAGAGAAGGCTCCTTGTCCTAATAAGTAAGACTGTATGTAGCCAAAATAGTAACAGTAGCTAAGTCTACGTGTTAGTAGTACACTTGAAATTTGATAAGCTAGCAGTTTTGACAAGGATATTATATTATGTTTCATTTTTTATATTGCATATATGAATGATTGCTCTATCATTTTTCTAAATCCCAGCATTATTTCTAAAGCAATGTTGCTTAAATTATCAGATGCTTTTGATACTGAGCAATTGTTATGGGTTATGGACAAGTTAAGGCATGGCCAAGCTGTAGATATTCCAAACTATGACTTAAAGAGTTACAAGAGCGATGTGTTTCCAGCAAGAAGGGTATGTCTCTGGCACTTCCATTTTTGCTGTGCAGTTTTGCCCCCTTTTGGCCCCCTTTCTTAAATGCTAATAGGCTTTCTATTTTTGCGCTGTGGGTGTCATCCCCATGGAATTATGATTTTAGTGCAGAGAGCTAGAGTAAAGTGTTTTTGGCATGATGATGGATGAAATGCATAAATTTGATATGTTTCCCGATGTGATTTGACTTTATTGTATACATGAAAAAAGTTTTTTCTCTGCTTTTACTTCTACCTGTGATAAAGTATGTTGTATGGCATAAATCAGTTTCTTATTTCTGTATTTGACTGTCTGTGGTGAGTCCTGGTTGATACTGATGCCGGATGCATGCACATGTGTTTTTGCTTGTGCTGTTGGCAAGTATGTAACAAGTGTCCCACTGTTATGCTTGTTTGAATGATTTGGTCAACTAATGATTGCCAAATCATGCAGTGCATGTTTCTCCAACAGAGGGCAAAGTTATTTGGGATAAAATTCCAGTGATTATTTTGCCATTTTATGTTGCATAATGTGTTCTGCAGGTGAATCCTTCAGATGTTATAATTTTGGAAGGCATTCTTATTTTCCATGATCCACGTGTCCGGGAACTGATGAATATGAAGATATTTGTTGACACAGGTCCTTTATTATTGTTGTTCCTATTTAAGTAGTAGAATTTATTATATGTTGCAAGTTTTCTGTAGCATTAATCTCTCAAGTCCTACAGGATATATAATACCTAGGTTAGATCTTGTATGGTGCGCCTTGTAAGGATGGATAAGATAGTATAAGCTACTATAATCTAGTCTTATACAATGTTTGGTGCAGACGAAGGGTTGTAAAAGCTTATACAGTTATCATTGTATAACACTATATAGCTAAGAGGGGAGTGATAAGCCCTGATAAGGAATATTGTATCATTTTTTAAGTAACGAAAATTATTTTTATCTCATTTGCTAATATATTGTCATACCATTATTACTGCCACTATTGACATTACCTTGCCACTATCATTACTAACATCATCACCACCACTCCTGCCCTGCTGCCACTACCACTATCACTATTGTTGCCATCATGCCATTGTTGCTGTCACTACCACCACCACCTCTACCTTTACCACCACCACTATAGTTGTTACTGTTTGCTGCTGCCACTATCTCCACCACTGCCATTATTGTCACCAGGACATCCATTATTACTGTGATATCTTATGACATTAATATAATATTATTTAAACATATATAGTAATATTTTCATCATATTAGTAAACACATAATATTATTGTATTATTCTATAATCCGTATGGTTATTTTTTTATGCAACAAATACATTATAATATAAAAATTAATACAATGGCTAGCTTATATAATACTATACTACTTATACTATCATGTCTAATTCTTATATGATGCATGAAATGGAGACCTCACAGTATTCTTTTTACTTTTGAATTCACTTTTTGGTTTAAGAAAAAGCATATGCTCCACATTGTTCTATCTTATGTAAGAAAAAGCCGGCCATATATATTGCAAATACCATCTTAACTCGAAAGTTGAAGCTATTAAATGAAGACTTACGAATTGTTTAATTATAATTTCTTAGATGCTTTTATAACCCTCACATGAAAGCCCATTGGGCTTGAAGTGTGAACAAAACACAAGCCCACCATATCTTGTGCTTAAACTTAATTTTAATTAAGAGCAATGGGAGTGGCAATGATCGAACTCCTGACAAATTTGGTTACAATGGCCATGATACTATGTTAAAGACTATTTCAATTCAAAAGCTTAAGCTATTCAATGAAGGCTCATTACTGGTTTTATTATAATCTAACATATGAATTCAAGTTTTTAACAAGCCAGTATATTTTATGTATATCTGTTGCAGTACTAAGTTAGGCTGTCACTTCTCATTGTAAAATGTTCAGTGCAGATGCTGATGTACGTTTGGCTAGGAGAATTAGGCGTGATACTGGTGAGAAGGCTCGGGATATTGGCTTAGTGCTTGATCAGGTATCAACTTTCAACTATACCCCTTGCCCTACCACTTACATATTTTGATTATCTCTTGCTCTCTCCTTTTTTATTATTTATTTATTTACTTTTTTTCAAGTTGCTTATGTTTACTGCATTGCAAGACTTGTAAATGTAAAAAAAATTAGTATTTTGCTGTGGATCCGTTACAATGCAGGTTCCTTAAACAGAAAACAATTCTCTTATTATTTTTTCTTGTGGAATTAAAGCCTTAAGGATGGATTTTGTTCTTATGATAATAATAGTCAAGCTAATATATTCTTCTTTACAAGCTATTGATTTTTCCTTTCTTCAATTTGACCAATTTTGATAGCTAACTTTTTTAGTATATTTGATGCAGTATTCTAAATTTGTGAAGCCGGCTTTTGATGACTTTATTCTTCCAACAAAGAAATATGCTGATATCATTATACCCCGTGGAGGAGATAATCATGTGGCCATTGATTTGATTGTACAGCATATCCGAACAAAACTTGGTCAGCATGATCTGTGTAAAATATATCCTAATTTATATGTCATTCAATCAACTTTTCAGGTACCTTACACTTGCTATTTATTGACATTTTTAAGCATTCCGCCTTTTCCCCCACTTTACCTGGAGCTCCAAACTCTGTTTCATCATGAAGGTTAAGTCAGCATGGTAATTGCTATTATGCAGATAAGGGGTATGCATACCCTGATACGTGATTCTCAGACAACGAAGCATGATTTTGTGTTTTATGCTGACCGATTGATTCGTTTGGTATGTATACAGGTTCATTTATTGTTTTTTGAATTTTGTGGTGATATGACATTTTCTTTATAGACTATTTCTGGTCACAATTCCTGCACTTGATCAGGTCGTAGAACATGGCCTGGGGCATCTTCCATTTACAGAAAAGCAAGTAATCACTCCAACTGGTAAGCTGTTCTTTTTCAATGCTTGCTTTGTAAGCTTATATTAATGTAAAGATGTTATTTGCTATTTTCCATGCTTTGATTGATGCAGCCGAAGGGTTAGTTGAATAGATGTGTTGAATACCATATTGTGTATTGTTTGTGCCTTTGCAGATGCATCATTCTCCTGTCCTTTCACTATAGGTTGTGTTGGATGATGTACATGACGGTTTACTGGTTATCGACTGCTGGCATATTGTCAATAAATTGGGGAATTTCACGAACTACATGTTCTTAGATGTGTAGGAGTGTCTAAGGTTATTATTTATTTGTAAGAAATTGCCAATTCACTTTAACTATTATCTTGGTAGTCATTAGAACTTCTTTTGTTACCAGATGATAAGTGATTACATTGTTCTGATATGCCCCTATTATTTACTTTTTTGTGCCTTATTCACCTGAATTTAAAACTATCATATTGCTGGTACGATGGTAAACATGGATCCATACTGGAAGGATGTCAAACCACCTTTGCACTCCTACAATCATGTCTGGGAACTTTTTCTAAATAGTGTAGGAACCAAAGTCGTGTATCTTCTTATGGTACTTGAGAGATGTATCTTGCTTTTCATGATGTTGATTGCAGTAAATTCCATACTCAGGAAAGAGCTTTTGGTGTCTATCACCATGTGGCAGTCATTCTTGTTCTGCTGTTCACTGAATAGAATCAGTTCGTGTCATTGTTAGACCTTTTTGTGGCAAATGCTGATCCTTTTCCTTCAATATGTAACTGCAGGGTCTGTATATACTGGTGTGGATTTTTGCAAGAGGTTATGTGGTGTCTCCGTTATCAGGAGGTATAAGTCTCTAGCCCAAAGCTGACATCACCGAGGCATTTGATTTTCAGATGTTGTCTTCCTTGCTTCCAATTCTGAAGAATAAACTAAAAGATATTCTCTTAGTTGTCCTGAAATGATTGAATATATAAAAGGAAAGGTCTTTGTCAATTTGGGTTTCAAAGTACCGAATTGTATATATATTGAATATAGTTCATTTAGTTTCCTTCAGGTCATAGTGTCTTAAGAAACTAGTTACCTTTCCCCTCCTCTTTTTGCTGTGAACTTATGATCTCTACGGTTTTTTAATGGAAAAACTTATATGCAGTTATTTATATTTTTATTATCTAGTTCTTCAAGCAAAATATGACAAGTATATGGTTTTTTTAGTAATAATATATCAGGTGTATGATTTTTGCAAATAGTTGTATGATTCTTCAATTTAACCATATGCCTATTATATTATTATTGGAGAATTATACATTTGTCATGTTTTAATTAGGAAACTTTATAGCAATGATATAAGAAACTATTGCATATAAGTTTAGTCTTTTTTTTAATTATTTAAAAAACCACTTTCTGTTCTTATGTTATTATCTGTTGATGATCTAATTTCAGTGGAGAGAGTATGGAGAATGCTTTACGTGCATGCTGTAAAGGTATCAAGATTGGTAAAATTCTTATTCATAGAGAAGGTGACAATGGTCAGCAGGTTTGTGTGCCCGCATGTGTACTTGGGTACATATCTGTGTTTGTTTCATTTCATAATCACTAACTTCTTATCCTTTGATTATTGGACAGCTAATATATGAAAAGTTGCCTAATGATATTTCAGATAGGCATGTGTTACTATTGGATCCCATCCTTGGAACAGGTTTGTCATTCTCATAATGTATGCTTTTTATTTTAGTTTTTAGGTTACTACTTACTATTAGTTTAAATTTTCCTTATTATATCAAAGATTATATAAACTGTCTGTAGCCTACTGCAACTTAAGCTTTCACAGCAGTCAACAGCGTAATAAGAGAGGATTTAAAACTCTTGATACTTGGTTTGTTCTTTTTCATTTGGATAAACTTTAGAATATTTTCTTCTTTAGGTAATTCTGCTGTTCAAGCAATTTCTTTGCTTATAAGAAAGGGTGTACCGGAGTCCAACATTATATTTCTCAATCTCATATCGGTAAGTTACTGGTGTTATAGTTCATCTATTTCTCTCACTATTTTTTGTTGTTTTTTAAAAATATCTCTTGCTGCTTGCATTTCTGGTGGCCCTAATTGTAATTTGCTTAAATGTTGTTATCTTGCCAGGCACCTCAAGGTGTGCATGTGGTCTGCAAAAGTTTTCCAAGAATAAAAATCGTAACATCCGAGATTGATTTTGGTTTGAATGAAGATTTCCGCGTCATACCCGGCATGGGCGAGTTTGGGGACCGGTATTTTGGAACTGATGATGATGACCAGCAGTTGGTGGCCCCTTCACAAGAGTGATTCTTGTGCAAAATCCACAGTAATTTTTGGACGATTGGCTCTCTGAATTTTAGTTTCAAATCAATTTTGACTTTAATGTTATTGATTTCTTCTACAGTCACTGTCCCACCAAGATATATTTGTTATGTGGATCCGGACACTATATATAGAAATGAATATATATTTTTTCAATTTAATTTTGTTTAGGTGTGAGTTAGACTGCATCATGAATCTCAAATTTGAATATGTTGGTTAGAGGTGTTCTTGAGCTAGGCCGGACGGGGAAATACTTGGCGATTAACTTAATGGAAATTTGAAGTTAATTGTACTTGGCGTGGGCTTTGGCCACTGCTTGGCTTTTAATGATAAGTTAATGTGAGCTTAAGTTTGGGTTAAGCTCAATACTTAAAAGTTTATTGGGTTTTTGGTTCAAGTCTGGCCTGACCTGCAAATCGGTATAATGCTACTATAGGTGCAAGTTTCTCCTTGAGCACTCAAAATAACGGAGATATGCTTACCTGAATTAAGTGTGTCACATGTTCTAGGTACCGGAGGAGCAGCAATTTGCATGCAGATGTCGTTTGAGGTAAGCAATTGATTCCAAAACAAGACAAAAGGACAAAAGAATAAATACTGTGGCTGAGACAGAGTTATGCGAATAATCCACAGAATAGCCTTTTGGATTTGGTTAATATCTTTGTGTCTAAAGTTTGATATCTGAAGAAAACAAACAGGATGAGGATGATGGGAGAGAGCTTTCCACAAAAATTTGAGCTCTGAATAAAAATTGAGCTCTCAGAAAGTTACTATAATATTAAGAAGGTGAGTTGCCACTTGGCAGTAAGAGAGATCACTCGTTGCTCTATCCAAGAGGGATAGCCTTCGATAGGCAAATACCTGGACACGTGTTGCTTTTGTGTGGGTGTATATATCCTTGGTATATTCCTTTGAGTTTGATCTATAAAGCTTTGGCTTGAGTGACCTCAGTTTTCGTACTGTCGTCTTTTCTCTGTTTTCCCGCTATCATAGCCTGAACCTTGAACCATGTCTGCCTTTGCTGGGAAGTATGCAGGTACCACTCTTTTTCAATGCTCCTCTTGTTCTTTACACAAAAAATGGTGCAAATGCTTCTAACCCATTGACTTTTCCCACTTTGTTGTTGCATGTTAGTGCCACTGCATTTTCAGCATATTGGCATTTAGGTCCTGTTGTTTCTGGCCACTAGGTGCTTATTGACTATTAAGGAGTATCAAATTGTGGGTACAAACTTATACGGGGATAAAGAACTTGGGTCCACATCCCTTGCTGTTCTCTTTGGTGGTATGCCCCTCAGAAAAGGGGGTTAAGATTTTTTTTTTTAATAAGTTCACCTCCTGCATAGCAGGCTATTTGTTTTGAAAGAACTTTATGAGGGGAAGGTTATTTTCCCTACTCTATCTTTACTTCTTTTTCTCTTTCAGCAAACGCGTGTACAGGAATTTTTTTTAATAAAAAAGATTTAGTTACATTTTTTAAAATAAGAATTTACTTACATTTTAAAAATATTTGCTTTTACATTTTTGAGTACTAGTATGATAAGTAAACACTCTTTACTGCTCATTATTTATTGTATGATTGAATTTTTTAAAAAGTTTAATTCATATATTATATTTTTGTTAAACATGTGACAAATACTTAAAAAATTGAGTATTATTTATCCCTCTTTAGTGCATTGTAAACCAGGTCAATATGGTTCATGTACAAAACCATTTTTTCAAGAAATTGATACCCGGAAGGTGGATAGTTTCCTGCGTCATCAACTGGAAATAAAATATAATAAATTTTTCTAAATTTTCGGGCATTGGCAAGTAGTTATCTGAATTTAAAAAATTTTAAAATAGGTTATTTAATTTTTGCACTCTAAGAAATAAGTTATTCTATCTATTTTATCCTAAGGTTGTTAGTTTATATGCTACTTCGGACTCTTTTACAATAAACATGGTAAGCTCTTATTTACTCCTAATATTAACATGTCTAATTCAGGTGTTGAAGTGATATATGATGTAACGATATTAAAAGTGAAATAAGCAAATGAACTAATTTTTTGAAATGTAAAAGTTCGGAGATTTATCTTTCAACTTTAGAAGTTTATGGAACTATTTGTAGGTGATTAAAATTTCAAATGGAGTTTTTGTATTTTTTTTCCTAATCAAATCTATAATAGGTTAAATCAATGGAGATTTTACGATATCTATGGTTCATGAATTTATATAAGCAGGTTAGATCTATTTAGTCATTAGTAAATTTTACTCACAAACGAGTGGAGCCAATAATTAAAAGTAAAATAAAATATTATTACACATATAATTTATTAATTTAATTTTTAGAAGATAATATTTATCGTTTGATTTCAAAATAAATTTAAAATTTTATCAATATAGTTCAATGGACTAAATTGATAGTAATCACAACTTATGACAGTATTATTATAAATTTGAGTCAAATGATAGTGATTATTTCCAAGGAACTAAGTTAAGAACCAAGCCAAATGATAGAGTCACTCTTATTGTTAAAACAATCAGAGTTGGCATTTCAGTTAGAGTTAAATAAACCAAAACCAAAAACTGATGAGGCATACAAGAAAAGACAACTTTTGTATAGTAAAATTTCTTTGAATCATGTATGATATTTGCTAGAAAAAACAGTAGGAATAGGAAGAGATTTGAGGTATAAAAAAGTATTATTTTTAAAGAGTGATTGTTTATATACAAGAATTTACATAATGTTCTTTTAATACATAACAAAGTTTTTAAAGAAATATTCAAAAAATTTTAACACTTCCAATTTTTTAAAAAATTCATTTTATTGATTTTGAACAATTATATTTCAATAATCATATCTTTTTATTTCATTAATAAACATGTATATTTTTTATTAATTAATATATTTATTTTTTTAATAATTATTTTTTAATATATATGTATGATCTTTATCAACAGATATATTTATTTTTTATTAACTTATATATATATCTTTTTATTTAATTTTAAATTTAAAATAATTAAATTAAGATTGTTAGATTTTATTTTTATTAGAGACTCAAAATTTAAAGTTCATATTCAAATCTTTTAATATATTAATAAAAACACACACACACACACATATATATATATATATATATATAAATTTTAGAGTTGCCTTTATATACCTTTAAATACTATCTTTTTTATTGAATTTTAAATTTCATTTTATATTACAAATTATGTAACAATATTTGCTAATTTTTGATTGGCCAGATTATATAACTCCTAGTCAAAAAATTCTTGTATGTATTAAGTGTATATATATTTAAAGATCATAAGATACGTACATATAAAATGTGTCATATAGGTTAAATTCTCTTCTTAGTTGTTGGGACACATGATCTATGGGGTTAAGTTTACAGCATGTTTCATTTTTAATTTTTTTTTGGAAATTATGTTTCATTTTTAATTAATTCATAAAAAATGAGTTTTACAAACGAGTAATGCTTTCATTCAGATGAACTCATAAAGAAGGCCAGGTACATAGCGACTCCCGGCAAGGGCATTCTGGCCGCCGACGAGAGCACCGGCACGATCGGCAAGCGTCTGGCTAGCATCAACGTCGAGAACATCGAGTCCAACCGCCAAGCCCTCCGCGAGCTCCTCTTCACTGCTCCCAACGCCCTCCAATTCCTCTCCGGCGTTATCCTCTTCGAAGAAACCCTCTACCAGAAAACATCCTCCGGCAAGCCCTTCGTCGAACTTCTCCAAGAAAACGGTGTCGTTCCAGGCATCAAGGTGGACAAAGGCATTGTCGAATTGGCCGGCACCAATGGCGAAACCACCACGCAGGGCTTCGATTCGCTCGGATCTCGGTGCGAGCAATACTACAAGGCTGGTGCGCGATTTGCAAAGTGGCGCGCGGTGTTGAAAATTGGACCGACGGAGCCGTCGGAGCTGTCGATCCAGCAGAACGCGCAGGGATTGGCTCGTTATGCGATCATTTGCCAGCAGCATGGGCTGGTGCCGATTGTGGAGCCTGAGATTTTGACCGATGGGGCTCATGACATTGTCAAGTGTGCTGCTGTTACTGAAACTGTGCTTGCTGCGGTTTACAAGGCGCTCAATGATCACCATGTTCTTCTTGAAGGAACTCTTCTCAAGCCTAACATGGTCACTCCTGGCTCTGACAGCCCAAAGGTAAGACTTCAATGTATACGGAAAATTGGACTTTTAGTTTTACTTAATTTTTTATTTGATTTTTATAATTTAAAAATTTATAATTTAAATATTTTTATTTATTTCTTATTATTATATTTTTGTTAATATTTTATCTCATATATATATATATATATACATATGAATTAGTTTTATTTTATTATTTATAATTTTATCTCTCTTAATAGTATAAATTATATACTTATAGTGTTGAAATAATATATAATTAATTATATTAATAAAATTTTATAAAATATTGATAAAATTTAAGTGTAAAGACGAAATTAAAAAATTTATAAGCAGTAGAGATTTAATTATAAAATTTTAAATTATAAAAAATAAATAAAAAATTAAATAAAATTATAAGGATAAAAGTATACTTTTTTCAATTCTTTTAAGAAAAAATTTGTTGCAATTTCCTTGGGTGTATTATTAGAATCAGTATGACACATGCTCATCTTTTCTGACAGATAGTTCTTTCAGAAAGAATTTCTCCGTGCCTCTGCTCTTTTGGAAAAACATAATATTAAGTTATTAACCACTTTTGAAATTATAAAACTTTACTTAATTATTGTCATTTGATTGTAGCCTTTGAAGCACCAACACTTGACAAATTCTATCGTTTTGTGTTTAATAAGTGTTCAATATGGCATGGCACTTTTAAGTTGTATTTAGAATTAGACACTGTATATTATGTTGTGGTGTCCATCAAATAGGTGCTTCTTAGATTGCAGCATGGTCCTTGGTTAAAGTTAATTTAGGTGGTATTTGATACATGAAAATTTTATTTTTTCAAATATTTGAAAATTTAGATATAAAATATTTGAATATAAAGAATATAAAAATTAAAAAATATAAATTGTATATATCTTAAATAATATAAAAATAATTATATTTTTATATAGATCATACTCGAAATTTTTTATAAGTTTCTAAATACTTAAAAATTTAAGATATCTACATAGGAAACTCCATCTTTGATATATATGATAACTATCCCCAGGGATACAATTTTAGTGGTTTCATATTGGATACTTTATTTAGAAATAGGTGATTCAAATCTCATTGATACAAAAGAAGTGAAGTGGGTGACACTTGCATATGAAACTAAACTTCACAAGGGGACATCACATTCAATGTTGGAACATTCTGTACTTCAACTTCCAAAATTTGCCTTCTCCTACAGGTACTACCTGAGGTGGTTGCGGAGTACACAGTCACTGCACTGCGCAGAACTGTCCCAGCAGCAGTACCAGGGATTGTGTTCTTGTCTGGTGGGCAAAGTGAAGAAGAGGCTACACTGAACCTCAATGCAATGAACAAGCTCGATGAGCTAAAGCCATGGACTCTCTCTTTCTCTTTTGGGCGAGCATTGCAGCAGAGCACTCTTAAGACATGGGGTGGGAAGAAGGAGAATGTTGCCAAAGCACAGGAGGCTTTTCTGGCAAGGTGCAAGGCCAACTCTGAGGCAACTCTCGGCAAGTACGCCGGTGGCAGCGCCGGCAGGTTGGCCTCGGAGAGTTTGTTTGTCAAAGATTACAAGTATTAGGCTCCTAGAAGGAGTTGGAAGATTGATTTGAGAATAAGGGGTGGGGGAGGGGGGTTTATTAATTGTATGATGCAACCAAGTCTCTTATTGCTTTCTAATTAACATTCTTACTTTTGTGTACATAATTATATAAATTTCAGTTTATATTGTATATATTCTCATTATGTTTTATTAAATGGACAATTTTGTTGCTCATAATATCAAGGGAGCTAATTTGGATCACTTAAAATATAATTCATGACTCTTTCTTTTTCTCTCTTCTTACTTAAATAATCGTGTTAGAATTCTTTGTTGTTGAATCCTCTGCAGTTGTAAAAAAATTGAAAAAAGGAAGATGGGTGAGTGGATTTAATTTAAAATAAAAAAAGAAAAAAATCAAAACACATTTCATTTTTCTGCTGACTTTACAATTGCAAAAAAAAATTTAACGACAAAGTATTCATACTCTTAAATTATCGTTTTCTCTTTCTTTCTTTTTTCTTTATCTGGACTCTATTTGATCTAGATTGCAATGAGAGCCATGAATAAGTACCTCTTTCTCTCTCTTCTTATCTTACCTGAGTTATAGGTCAGTATTCTTTTTTTTTCTTTTTTCTTACTTCATCTTAATTATACCTACGGTGATCCAAATTGTAGAGGGAGTTATGAATTGAAGAGACCCACATTTTCATGGGACAGCACTATTAAAATGATTTGAAGAAGTGAGTGAGAGGGAATCCACAGAATGATTTGTCAACTCCCTAGGTTGTTTAGAGTCTTGCATGGTAAATTCAATAGGACTAGGTGGTAGGGGCATGGTTTTGGTCATAATTTTTGTTTTGATTTGTGGCACTAGAATAAAAATTAATATGCTTTTACACTTCTCTTGATTTGGGGGTGATAGAAATAGAATCATAGAAAAAGATTTGGCTATAGTGTTATGGGAAATTAATTCTCACACGCAAACAGAAAGAATAGAATAATGTTAGCGTGAAGACTAATTGAAAACTACTCACCAATTGGTTGTTCGACAAAGATAGCAAGTACATTATAATTTCTACGGTAGACAAAGGCTTGGGTGAACACACGCATGTATCATATTTTATTGTAGTGTTTTATCTTCTATATAAGGAGTGATTATCTAAAAAAGAGGATGGTATTATTAAAAAAATTCAAAATATTTAATTACAAAAAAAAATTCTGTTTTCACTACTGTTACTTTAGAAAATTGATAGTAGTGTTTAAAAAATTGGGCAAAATTAGATTAGAGAGTGGTTTATGATATAATGTTGTTGGATTGCAATTCAACTGCTGTTTGTTTTTAAAAAATATTTTATTGAAATATAAAAAAAAATATATGTACCATTTTGCATTGATATATGTGTAAGCGTTAAAAAAATGTTAAAAACAATAAATGTAAATGTGGGTGTGTGTATAATAACATAAAATTATTTTTAAAAAAGTGTACGTTTGATGTTTTTTAAATGTTTTTTCTAATTTATTAGTGTTCAAAAGTATTTCTTCAAAAATAGTCGCAGATGAGATGTTCATTAGTATAAAATATTATTATTTTTATTTCATTAGTTTATTCTATACAAAAAAATTGAAGAGAATAGTGAAAAGGAAGATATATTATATAGTGTATATATATAACATTTTGTAGCATAAATAACAAAACGTTGTCCACAATGGCAGCGCCCTTTCTTGGTATCCTCTTGATAAATCTGGTTGTGATCAATGATTGGTTGTTATGAGTGGTGAATGAACTTCAAAAAAGGGTGCATGATAGGTAATTATGTAATCATTGATTTAATTTTAAAAAATAAATTATAGGGTGAATTGACTTGCACCAAGTTATGATTTTTATTATTCATTTAGTCACACTGCCTATTTACATATATGTGTTATTATTAGGAGATGATATGCTTCTTGTTAACTTGAGTTTTATTCTATATTATTTTATTTTATTTTTTTGGTCGTTGGCTACGAAGGTTGGTGACTTTATTCTGTATGCTCAGGATATTTGGAATGCTCAAGCATTGGCAGTATTATATGAACCAGCTTTGCAAAATTACGCAGCTATCCTTCTCCATCATGAGGCAACAGAATCGTTTCATTTGGATTGGTAATAAGTCAGGCCAATATGTAGTTAAAGATGGTTATAGAGTGTTATCTACTGTTTCTTCTTCACATACAACCTCTGGTTTCTTAGAATGTGATAAGTTGCGGTGAATTCGGGTGCTTTTGTTTATTTGGAAATCACTACATAACGCCTTGCCTCTTACTTCAATTCTTGTGGCTCAATGCGAGCTTTTCTTGTGCATTTTGTCAATCATCATAGGAAACAGTGGATCATTTATTTTTGTTATGCTCTTTTGCCAAAGCTATTTGGTTTGGAGGTCCGCTTTCATTGCATATTGAACACCTTCAACCGATGAATACTGTTACCTGGTTATGAACTCGGTTTTCTCAATCAGGAGCAACGAGGGGGCACTTTGGAGGATCAGGATGTGATCACTTTTTTTATTTTATATGTAATTTGGCATTGGCATAACAAACAGGTCTTTCATGGGCCTACTATGAGATCGGAAAATGCTCTCAAAATGATCACTCCTTTATATCATCACCATAGGAATGGCCATCAGGTAAATTCTATTGTTAATCAATGGAACCGACAAATTCGAACTAAGTGGATTCCTCATTTTTAGCTGTTTAAGTTGATGGTGTTTAATGTTTTGGGTTGCTCCTCGGTCTAGGTGACGCATTCCCATACTGTTGTTATTTGTGGCTTGGTTTGATGCAACTATTGTGAGGAAATGGCTTTGGAAAGATTAATTGCATCAACCTCGTTCGAGGGTTTTGTTGGATGCAACTCGACATTCTCTATTGTCTCTTCTATAGCAATACATCATTTCACGTCCTTAAGATTATGCCCTGAGTAATTTAGTCTTCACTAATTATCATTATAAACGCTTGGTTACTAATTATGAATTGCCTATAGTATTTCAATGTCCGCGCAAGGATTTTTGGCAAAAGACTGCTCTTTTTTCGTCCACATGTTTCATGTGCATTTCAGATCACTTGTTGGATTCCTTTCAACAACAGCGTATGAACCATCTTTCGTCTTTTATACTTTAAATTTTGTCTTGTCATTATTTGTTTCTTAACCTTTGTCCTCTGTATGAATTTTTTTTTTTTAAATAACGAGACTAGAGGAAAATGTTAGGGAAAATTATATTCAGAGACTTCAAGTTTGTAAAAATCAATTTTGGAAGGATCTAGTAATAACTTTGGGAAGATTTGATTGTAATTTTGAGAAAACCTAGTTGTAACAAGGTCCTCCACTATAAATTTTGCAAGCTTAAGATGTTTAATTGTAATTTTTTCAAAGTTTGTGTTACAACAACGAGAAATTTTAATAAAGCTTGAGGTTTGGGTGCCTTAAAGATAGACAAAGGATCATTGTCTTTTCTTGAAATTATCTACAAGGCCACAATTGGAAGAGATGCCCGCTGATCTTTAGAATTTGTAAACTCTCAAACGAGTTCACCTTAAAGCTTTGCCTAAACAATTTTTAGTGAGTTTGGAGTTAGTTCATGATGAGGGGAGAAAAAAGCTACGACAAAATCAAGCGAATAAACTTCGTGACTTCTAATAATAAACATATTCTATCATCACAAATTAACCATGAATCCTTGAAGGATAATTATTAGTTGCGAGTCCTCTAATGTCTTAAACACTTGATTTGTTTTTATAATCATTACATAATATTGATTGTATTAATTATTTCTTTTGATTGAAATCTATTAATTTGCTTCTTTTATAGAAAAGAAAAAGATTATATTTGTTGATATTTCTAATTTCTCTTGCTGTTTTCAGATTAATTTACTGAAGAATTAGGAGTGGCGCATCTTGAGGCTACTAGATGTCGATGAAAGAGGATGCATGTTAAATGTTGTTTGCTAAATGTTAAATTTTAATTATTTTGTCATATTAACTTGCCGCTGACTGAACTATGGTTTGGTATCTCTATAACTTGCGTATGTACTATATATATATATATATTGCCGAAGGTGAATTGAGGTTTAATTACGTGGGATGCAGATTTGTAAATTGGAGCTCCATTATCAGACAAGTTTTTCAATATTTTTTTTTATGTTTTTTGTTTTTAGAAGATTTAAAATAACATCTTCTCCAAACACATTTTGTTTTTACTTGTTTGTTTTCAAAATCATTTTTAAAACAAAATTTTCAATTTTTTTTTCTATTGTCAATAATTGTTTTGAGAATAATTTTACAAAACAATTTTTCAAGATATAAAAATAAAAACTGAATCCAACAAGGCGTTTACTTCAACCTCTTTTCATTTGGTTTAGGATACATGGTTTTACTTTTTTGGGTCTGTTTCTTTTTCTGCGTAAGAACATGTTCATTACACCTAACACAATAGGAAATATTTGCGCTATTTGAATAGCACCTGTATTAGGTGCTTTTTTTAGTCAATGCATGGTATATATACATATATATCTAACACCAATGAAACAACAAAGGATGACCAAAAGCACCGTTTTGAGAACACAGCAAACCAAGACGGAGAGCAGAGAGGGAATGGGACGACACAGATTGTAGGCCGCTTGCTTTAGGAAAAAGATCCTCTCCCATGCCTTACTCTCCTTTATCTCTCTCATAAGATCTAAATTGTTCAGATTTTAATTTGAACGGTTCAATTTTTTGTTTTTATTTTTCTAGGCTTAAACAATATTTTTTAAAAATTTTACAGTTAAAAAAATAATGTTATTTTACATTTTACTCTATTTCAAAGATTTATTTTTTAAAAATACAAAAAAAAAGATCTGGACCGTCCAAATTAATTTGGACGGTTCAGATCTGATACTGGAGAGAACTTAATTTGGACGGTCCAGATTTAATACTAGAGAGAGCAAGGGAGAAGATCCAAATCCCTTGCTTTATATATTACACAATTCTCTTAGATTTTGGTCATGTGATACGTAAAGAGTTAAAAATAAAAATATAAATAATTTTATAAATAAAATATGTTTCTAATATATTTATTTGTAATTATTGAATAATAATTGATAAAAAATATTATATGACAATTATAAAGATAAAAATAAAATTTTATGCAATTTTTTATTTCTTTTTCTTTTTTGGTCAACAAACCAAACATGCCGCCATATAAACTAGGATTCCAATAAGGAATGCAATCAATATACAGGAGATATAATATTCTTGATTAAATTTCTGCAGCATCCCAAGAAGGTTCAACGATTAACTCCGCATTTTCTTATAGAATAGCTTATGGCCAAATTATTTTGCTGAAGCAGATCTAGCTTCTGCGCACGTGGAATTAGCAACAAAAAACATTTTTGAGTGATTGCTTGAAACAGAATCAACTCTTATCTTCAAACAGTATAATATAAAGATATTAACATACACCGTAAATGGACTTAAATAATAATAATAATCATAATAATAATAATAAGGACTGGACAGTACTTAATTACTATCAAGATGCTTTTGTACCTGGTGGGGCCACCATATGAGTATATAAATCTGAGAATATTATATTTTTTTAATTATGATATAATAATTATTTAATATAAAATAGCATTTTATCTATTTTATTAAATTTATTATTATAATTATATTTATTAATTATACAAAAATTAAATTAATTAATCTTGTTAAAAGTTGTTAATTATAAAATAAATTAATATTTTTAGTAATTATGTAATAAAATATTATTTTAAATTTTATAATTATTGCAACATCGTTGAGTACTTGATGTGGTTGGGTTTACAGTATCATGATATGCACACTTTCCTAATTAGCTGTTACTTGAACTAATGCTTCCCTTGGGTAAACGACAAACATTGGCCTTGCAACTGATACTTTCCTTGGGTGAACAACAAACGTAAGCGTTGAGCTGATACTTTTCTAGGGTGAACAGAAAACGTAAGCGTTGAACTGATACTTTCCCCCTGGCTCAAGTGACTAACGTACGTTTAATTTGAGTTGATACTTTCCGAAATGGCTAGGCAATCGACTAATTAAACTTTGAATTGATTCTTTCCCAATGGCTATATTCTTTGGGTTGATGTATGCTTTCCCAGTGGCAACATGAGTTGCTTCTTCTCCAACAAAAGCTTCTTCTTCCTTCACACCCCAAGGTAAGAGTCAGCTTCATCTCTGATGGCAGAAACTGCAGTGAACATTGTGATTGACAAGTTGATCCCTTTACTGAGAGACGAAGCAGCACTGCTGAAACGTGTGCACGGTCGAATTGCGCAAATCAAAGATCACTTAGAACTGATAAGAGCTTACATAAAAGATGCAGATGAAAAGGCAGAAATAGCAGAGCCAAGTAACTTGGTGAAAGAGTGGGTGAAACAAGTGAGAGAAGTTGCTTATCGCATGCAAGATGTGATCGACAAATACTTGTTTGAAGTGGCAACGCGTCGTCAAAAACGTGGGCTGGTGGGTGTACTCTGTAAAATTTGTCACTTGCTCAGAACCATAATACCCCGCCATGAGATAACAAGTGAGATTGTTGACATTAAAGAATCGATAGTGAGACTGAATCAAGAAAAAGAGATTTTTGGGTTTAACCCATCACCTCCTAAACCCAGCAATGATGGTGCAGAGAGCTCCTCAAGGCATTACCTTCGATTGAGTGCTCATTTCATGGATGATTCTCAACTTGTAGGCGTTGACCATACCAGGAAACTTCTCATCGATTGGCTACTAAATGAAGAAACTGGGCGCACCATAATCGCCGTGGTGGGCGAAGGCGGACTAGGTAAGGATGTATAAATACTTCCCATTTTTATTATTGGTTTAAGGTTTAAACACATTATCCATTGATTTACAGGTGCTATTTGCAATCGTCCCTTCATTGCACTGCGCTATTTTAATTTAGAATGAACTCGGAACTATTTTTTTTTTTTCAAAAAATGGGAACGTACTCAATGTTTTACACATACATAACTGTATGATGCAAGAAATTCTTAATAAGCTATATTGGAACGAACACATAACTCAAGTTATAGTTTTGATAGAATATTAGAAGAAAAGGAGAGTGTTTTAAAGTGCTTCAAGCTAGCAATGGCCCCAAAAAAGAAAACATGCTTCAAAGTCTTTAGCTATTAGAGCTTTTCTAGGCCATATATATATATATATATATATATATACACACATATATATTAGGTATGTTACGAGGACTATTAAACTTCCTAACCTCCATGATTTTAAATGTCGTCATAAAATTGATAATTACATTTAAAAGGGGATGAAGAGGTGCAGTGTGCAGAAAAAGTAAAATTATCCCAAATAAAAAAGGGGATTGAGCAAAGGTAAAGTAACCTCCAATATTTTAGAGAATTTTCCTTCAAAATGGAGGAGACTAAATAGTAGCAAGAAAAAATGAAAAGTTCGAAACAAAAAAGAACACAATACTAATTTATCTTGGCTTAAGCTTATATCTAACCTTCTTAAATCTTAAAGGATTTTTTTTCAATCATAGCATCAAGAATTACAAGTAGCAGATTTTTTGTGTTCATCTCAAGCTTACCTTAAACTTATATAATTAGTATTTTCTACATCTCACCCTAAACTTATTCTTACACATAGAGAGTTACAAATCAAAATGCTAATAAGATTCTCACTTTGTGTGGGTCACAAATAAGCTTAGTATGTGCTCTATGAAGCTAATGACAACAAAAAACTCTTAATATTCTTAAGAAATAAATGCTCTTGAATGATTTTTTTCAATGATTTGCTCTTTAGTTTTCACTACATTTATATCTCTTGCCAACTCTTAGCCATTTGACATTGAGGGTTGAGTGCAATAGCTTTTTGGCTAGAAAAGAGAAAGTAGGTCTTCAACATTCAACTCTTTTTCTTCAATGACAACTAGCTACTCAGCGTGTTCTTCTCGAGCAACCCATTTTGTCTAATTTCATAAATGCTCTGAAGCGTTTGCTTTATATGTTAGATAAAAAGTATTCACTTTATTTTACATAAAAATAGATGTTTGTAGGAAAAGAGATATAGAAAGGATAATACATTTATTCCTTTGTTTCAATTGCTTGTTTGAAAAATAAAAACAATTGGCTTTTGTCTTTTGCACATTAATGATTTTCTAAGACAAAAAAGGGGCAAATTTTTAATGGGTCAAGATAAATAGGCTTTTTTTAAAGATTTAATTTTAGTATTTTTCTTATCATCAAAATCATGAGACTTTAAGAGCCTACTCAACCTTGGGTTAACAATCTCCCTTTTGATGATGATGAAACTAATCATTCAAAAATAAGCCATACATGCTCCTTCTAAATATTAGCATCCCATAAGAAGAAGTTTGCCTAAAAGTGCAAAGCATAAAGGAAAAAACATGAGAAGAAAAAAGGAATATTCAGTGAAGTAAGCCGCATACAAATACACATAAAAATTATGCAGATAGAGAGTATTCTCCCAATTTTTTTCAACATCAAAAGGTGAAGAGTTAATAAACATAGAAAGATGCAGTAGTAGAAGCAAAATAAAATAATTGTGAAATGATGCAAAGCATATATTTTGAGTAATCTGATCAAACAACTTGAGTCATGTGCAAACAAAACAAACAACCATCACTGGCTAGTCAAATAGTTAAATAGGTTGTAAAAAAAATAACGTGCTTTTTGGAGTCATTTATCTAACTGACAAAAAGCTTGACTCATATAATTTGTAAGATGAAGAAGTGCAGAGTCAATATCCTAAAAGCACTATAGCAACTTAGTGCTATCACCTTGAAAGGTAACATTTATGTCATGTAAATCAATAGTAACAAAATCAAGTTGTCGCTAGATGGTTCCATTGCTACTAACCAGGCCATGGATGATTCAAATGACAGTGGGTAAGTGACTAAACTTATCATGCAGCTCTTGAACATTTCCATTAAGAGAGTGAAAAAGTTGAAGGATTTCAACATTGGAAGCAGAGTTAAGAACTACTGAAGGTGTCACAAGTAGAGGAAGAGGAGAAAAAGTGGTAAGAAGAGAACCTTTTGGAGTAGGAAAGCTAAATGAAAAGGAGGGAGAAGGAGGGGAAAGTGTTAGAGGTGTAATGGTAAGTGGAGGTGGTGAAGGTGAAAGATGTTGTAAGGATGGAGTAAGTTGATGTAGAGAGGGCATTGGAGAAGGAGTCAGGGATAAAGGAAGGAACTCTAGAATGGATGGTGAAGGAGAAGCAAATTTGATGAAAGGTGAAGGGGGTATATTTGCGTCTTTTATTTCGGATGGAGGAGACAACATAATCTTTCTTCTTTTCTTAAGTAAGGAGGGAGTGCCTAAAGCAGTCTGTTGTTCAAAAGCTAGTGAAGGAACATGAGAATTAGAGGGGCATGCTAGAGTGGAGTAGGTGCCAACTTTTACTACTAGAAGAACATCTTATGAATAATATTGTGGCTTTATCATAGTGGGCTTTCTTCAAAGTAGTTTCAGCAAATTCTTCTTCACCTTCATCAATTTGTTGATAAGAAGAAATGCCTATAAAAGTTCCTTTAATTTGAGGAGGATGAGCAATCAAGGTTCCCTTTTGATACTTTGCTCGAAAAGCTTTATGATTGGCTAAGTATTCCTTAATGCCATAGTTGCAAATCCATTATCCATTTAGTAGAGTGTGTTTCATAAATTTTAGAATGGCCAGTGACAAAAATAATCCTAAGAAAGTATCCTTCAAAACTCACACCTTGATATTGGAAGATTTTGGTTAACAACATGCCATATATAAGACTTGTGGATTTAACTTTAATTTTTACAGTTTCCTCTATATACTTTAACATCTAATAATAAACATTTATACTTTGTTAGGCCATGAAGTTGTATACCTAGAAGATGTCCCTTCAGGTTAGCACATCAAATGTCCTGAGTCTTGAAAACATTATGGTTTCCAATAATATGAGTTACTGCTCGATTCTCAAAAGATACAACTAGGGCATTAATTTTCCTCCCTATGACCAAATCTTATCACTTCACCATCCAATCAAATGCATCAAAATATTTTACCTCCATTTGCATTGGCGAAGAGTAACCTCCAAAAAAGCATTATAGATCTCTTTAAAATGATACTCCAAAAATATTTTCCAAAGTTCTGTCTTAACGGTCACTATCTTCCTATATAGCAATGAACTTAAGGTTTTATCCTCCTTCATTACATGTAAATTAGCATAAAGCATCTAAACTAATTCATCATAGACTCATTTGTTTAGTGTAACTAAAGGAGTCCATTTTATGGATTTAAAGTTTAATTCAATAAAAAAGTTTAGCAGGATTAATTTTCCAAAATCAATGCATCTTCTAGTAGTAATTAGATGGTTAGAAAAGTCATTTAAGTACCTTTCCAAGTGCTATGGAGTGCAAAACTTGGGTAGCAAATCTTCCTTAGATAGTTTGACTTCTCCTATTTTCTTTTTTCCTTTCCCTTCGAGAGCAACTTTTGCTTTAGAAGGTTGCTTCATCGTTAGCTTTTAGATTTAAACACCAGAGGATTTTCTATCTTGCTTCTGCACTATTTCCTCTTCTCTTGACCATTCTTTGTCTCTTTATGTTAATTGCTTTCATTTTGAGGAAAGATTTAATGTAGTAGAGCATTTCTTCATTTTTTTCTTTCTTCTTTCTCTCTAGATTCTTTAAACATATTTTTTTAAGAGTTTTTTTGCCTTTTCTATCTTTGGCATCTATATCTATAGTATCTTTAACATGAATGAATTTCTTGATTCTTTAAGAGCATCTTCTATGAAAGGTGAATTGATTTATCCTTTTGGCCATAAAGGTTTCTAGGGTTAGGGCACTAAATTCACATCACTTCAAGAGAGAGGGAGAGAGAGATAAAGTGATTATAAGAGAAATCATACAGAGGGGACGCTTCATTTCTAAATGGAGTGGCTAAAAAGATGCATAATGCAAGCATGGAAAATGCTAATTGTCATTTGACAACTAATTTAAATATTTTGGGCTTTGCATTAAAAGTCATGAGAATTAATTCCAAGCAATTAATCTAATAATCAATAAAACTCAAAAAAAAATATTGACAAATAATGCATTCGATAATTCCAATTTCACAAACAAACATGTTAATTTAAGTGGAGTGACTTGCTAAAATGATACAAGGGTAGAGGAGGTAGGTAACTCCATACATAAAAATATAGAAAATATCAAATGTGATTAGTTATTCCTAATTCCTTTCTAAGAGATATAAATTTATTTTTTAGTAGATGTTTAATAAGAATTCAACAAGTTAACCTTCTGTTTAAACATATATTATTTTCACTTCACCTTTTTGAATATAATCTCTTATGAAGTGCTATTTTATTTCAATGTGTTTTGTTTGAAAATGATAGACATAATTTTTAGTAAGGCAGATTACATTTGTATTGTCACAAAGGATGGGAATGTGGTTAAAATACAAAAGAGTAGTTTTTTAGTTGCTGTTTCATCTATAAAAGTTAAGAATAACAACTTCCAATGGCCATGTATTTTGCTTCGGTCATAAAGAGAGTCACAAAGCTTTGTTTTTTGCTGAACCAAGATATTAGAGCATTTCTAAGAAATTGGCAATTACCACTAGTACTTTTTCTATCTAATTTATCTCTTGTAAAGTTTGCATTAACATACCTAGCTAAATTGAAAGAATTAGTCCTAAGATACCATAACCTATAGTTTTGTGTTCTAACCAAATATCTAAAAATACATTTAAGTGTAGTAAAGGGTGATTCTTTAGGATTAGCTTGATCTAGCGTATTTACAAACATTAAATATAATATCTAGTTTGCTAGCAATTAAGTAAAGTAATGATCCAATTATACCTTTGAAATGTTTTTTTAATAAGAATCCTTACCATTTTCATCTTTATCTATATTAGAGGAATGATACATTGAAATGTCCATTGGTTTGGAATTTTTAAATCCATACTTTTAATTAGCTCTTTAATTTATGTAGCCTAATTAATGAAATTTTCTTCTTTCATTTGCTTAATTTGAAATCCAAGGAAGAAATTATCTCACCCATCATGCTCATTTCAACTTCACCCTTCATCAACTCAACAAATTCTTTACCAAAAGAATAATCAATACCACCAAAAACAATATAATCTATGTAGCTTTTCACAAGTAAAGAATTATGTTTATTTCTTTTTATGAAGATCTTAGTGTCAAGTTTTTCTTTTGAGAACCCATTTTTTAGAAGAAAAATGCTTGAAAGTAAGTTTTAAGAGCTTGCTTTATGCCATAAAGAGCTTTTGTAAGCTTCAATAAATGGTTGGATAGCTTTTCATTTTCAAATCTAGGGGTTGCTAGACATATGCCTCTTCATTTATAAAGCCATTTAGAAAAACAATTTTAATAGCTATTTGACATAATTTAAAATTCATAAAAGAAGCATAAGCCATTAACATCTTGTTTAATTCAAGTCTAGCAATAATAGTATAGATTTCATTAAAATCTACACTTTTTTTATTGAGTAAAGCCTTAGACCACAAGTCTAACCTTGTTTTTAATAGCATTACCTTGTTCATCCAACTTCTTGCATAATACCCATTTTATTCCAATAATAGAAGCTCTTTTTGGTTACTCCACTAGCTCCCACACTTTATTTCTTTCAAACTAGTTTAGCTCTTCTTGCATAGCTTCAATCCAATTAATATCAAGTGCCTCTTTAACAAATTTAGCCTTTATTTGAGATAAGAGAGTGAGTTTATTGATATTGCTTCTAAAAGAGGATATTGGGCGTAGCCTTTCGTTTGGATCTCTTATGATATATTGAATTAGGTAGGAGGAAGAGTGCCTCCATTCTTTTGGAAGATTAACATCTTTTCTTTGAGTATTTCACTTCTTCTTGGTAATGGAGCTCCCTTAAACTTTTATCAAGAATTTTAAAGGGGCTTGAACTGCTTTTTAGAATGTTTGTAAATTCTTTTCTTCCTTTAGCTTCGATTGGAGTTAAGTTCTAATTCTTTAAGTTGTTTGCTCCTGTTATGTACTCATCCTCATCTAAGTTCACTATTTTTCTTAAAGAAAGATTAGTTTCATCAAATACCATATGCCTAGATTCTTTAACATTTATAGTTCTTTTTATTTTACACTCTATATGCTTTATTAAAATTGGAGTAACCTAAGAATATGCTTTCATCATTGTGAGCATCAAATTTTTTTAAGTTATTTTTTTCATTATTATAAATGAAGCATTTACAACCAAATGTATAAAAACAACTAACATTGGGCTTTCTTCCTTCTTATAATTCATATGAAGTTTTCTTAAGAATAAGCCTAATGAGACAATGATTTAAGATATAGCAAGCGGTGTTTATATTTTGTAAATGAGTATGGTTTTAGCCATATTTTATAACATATAATTTTTTCTTACAACAATTTCATTTTGTTGTAAAGTTCTTGGTGTTGAAAAGTTATGAATAAAACCTTGCTCATCATACTTTCAAATTCCTCATCATGATCACTTTGAATATTAGATATTAAATATCCTTATTCTCTTTGAATTCTTTTGCAAAATGCCTCAAAATTCTTATAAGTTTTATCTTTATGAGTAAGAAAGATAACCCAAGTAGACCTAGAATGATCATCAATGATAACAAATATATAGTTTTTGCCTCCAAAGTTGCGAGTTTGTATAGGGCCAAAGAGATCAATATGCAACAATTAGAGTAGCCTAAACAAGAAGACAAATTCCTTTAGTTTAAAAGAAGATTTTACTTGTTCTCCCAATTAGCATGTATCACATAAGTGATCCTTTTTAAAATCTAGCTTAGAAAAATCTTTTATAAGGTGAAACTTAGATAGTTTAAACATAGTATGCATGTTTGCATAACCTAACATTTGATGCCACAATTAAGGATCATTGTAGATGAAAGAGTGACATGTCACACTTTTTGAGCTTAAGTCATTTAGGCTAAGAATGTAAATGTTCTTAAATATTTGACCTATGAATAGGGCTTTGTTATCATCATAGATAGTATAATGTATGGACTCAAATATTACTCTATAGTTTCTATCACATAATTGACTAATATTATGCAAGTTATGTTTCACATTATCAACTAAACAAACATTATCAATACAACAATTTTCATTTAGTTCTACCTTACTAATATCTATGATTTTACTTTTTTATCTATCTCCAAAAGTGCTTGATTCTCCATCCTTATAAATAAAGGATAAAAGCTTTGATGGGTCTCCAGTCATATGCCTAGAAGAACCACTGTCCAAAAACCATGATATTTTGATGCCCTTTCATTTAAACATACATGTGAACATTTTAATCTTTTTTAGGTACCTAAATCTTTTTAGGTCTTTTTATATTATTTTTGGGTGCTATAGTGACCTTTGAAACTCAAATCATTTTACTCTTTTTAGATTTACATTTATAGCATGCGTGTCCAGCTTTGTTATAGTAAAGACAAGAGGTGGAAGATGTTGATTTTACAAAAAAATTCTTTTGTAATTTTACATTTTCTTTTCCTTTATGTCCAATACTAGATTTATTAAAGATGAACTATTGTTTTCCTAAAAGTACGTCTAGGTTTTTTTCCCCTTTTTAAAAAATTAGCTAAATTTTTTTTTAAAGAAATAACTTGCTATTTAAAGTCTTTCTCTTTTACAAAGGCTAACACTAGTTTGGTTTCAAGAATATGGACATTTTTTCCTAGCTTGGAGTTGACTTGGAGTTGGTCTTCATACTAGGAAAACAATTTCTTAAAATCAGCAAAAAGTTTTTCAAAGGTTTTATCAAACTTAGTGTAAGAAGGATGAGTTTCATTTTGTACTCATCCTTAAGAGCCATGGAGCACATGTTTACGACTTCTTGTTCTAGCTCTACTTCTTCATCATCATCATCACTCCAAGCTGTCATGACCTTCTTTCCATGTGTCTTGACTGGCTTCTTCTTTACATATAGACATTTTAATCTGATATGTCCATTCTTTCTACATACGTAGTAGGTGATTGATATTTTTTCTTGCTCTTCTTTCTCGTAAGTGTTCTTTAAGATATTCCTTCTATTTTTCTAGAGTTCTTTCTTTCTTTTAACATACTTATTAAATATTTTTGAAAAGAATGCTATGTCTTATGGATTTAATTTTCTATTATCTTCTTCAGTGGTTGGCTATTCCATAACCACACCCTTTAGAGCCACTAACTTTCTTCTCTGCTTCAACTTGTGTCTTTTAAGATGATTCTTCTCATAAGCAATTAGATTGCTTTATTTGACTTTAGAGGTTACATCATAAGTGACTTAGATATTTTATGTTGTTTTGCAGCTGGATATTTTAGTCCATTAACGGCACAAATTAAGATGTTGACTACACAATCATTGCATTGGACCAATTTGATATCTTCCTCTGTTTATTCATTTCTTGGCTTGTCAACAATATCTCTAGTCATGAGATCCATTTTCTTAGGTATCTTGGAGTCATTCTCGGTTACTTCTCACACTAGGTAGTTAGTAAAATGAATATAGATTTTCATCTTAACTTTCCAATCTGAGGAGTGCTTTCTAAAAAAGTATGGTAGCATGACCATGAAGAACCCTTCTTGGAAGGAAGCTCTTTCAAGTATGTGTGGACTCATTTTTTGCAAAACAAAGTAAGACTTTTTCTCTAGTCTTGTTAAGTGCTAAGCTATTAAGATTAGTTTTGATACTAATTGATAATCACATCTAAAAAGAATGAATAAGTGTGGTATGTGGAAAAAGTAAAATTATTACAAATATAAAAGCAGAGCTAGCAAAGGTGAAATGACATCCAATATTCAACAAGGAGTTCCCTCTAAAAATGGAAGGAGCTAAATGGCAGCAAGTGAAAATGAGAAGTTAGAGAGAGGAAGACACAATACCAATTTATCCTAATTCAAATTTTCAAGCCTACATCCAGTCCTCTTAAATCTTAAAGAATTTTCTTTAATTAAAGCATCGATAATTACAAGTGCCAGATTTTTTGTGTTCGCCTCAAACATAATTTTTTTAAACTCACCTTAAACTTATGCACTCAAGGCTTTCTACATCTCACTCTAAACCAACACTCACACATAGAGAGTTACAAATCAAGATAATAAAAAGATTTTTACACTATTTTTGTGAGGGTTATAAATAAGCTCAATAAGTGTTCTATGAAGCTAATGACAACTAGAAAATTAGAATATTCTTAAGAAATAAATATTCTTGAATGCTTGAATTAGTTTTTGTAATGATTGTTCTTGATTCTTTACTTGCATTTATATCTCTTTGTCAACTCCTAGTCATTAGAAATGAATCGTTGAGTGTAATAGCTTTTCAATTGGAACAGAGGAAGTAGGCCTTTAATGTTTAACTCTTTTTCTTCAACAGCAACTAGCTACTTAGCATATTCTTTCCGAGCAACCTATTCTATCTAATTTTTATAAATGCTCTTAAATGTTTGCTTTATGGGTTAGATAAAAAGTGTTTACTTTATGTTATATAAAAAAGAGAGATATAAAAAGGATAATATATTTATTCTTTTGTTCTAGTTACTTGTATAAAAAACAAAGATAGTTGTCTTTTGTCTTTTACACATCAATGATCTTCTCAGACAAAGAAAAGGAAAAATTTTAATAGGTCAAGATAAATAAAATTTTTTTAAAGCTTTAATTTTAGCATTTTTATTATCATTAAAGTTATGGACTAGGTGAGACTTTAAGAGCTTATTCAACTTTAGGCTAACAAAAATCACTATATAATTTTTCTTCAGATTTCATAATACCTCTAAAGCTCCATAAAGAAATTTAAATTGGTATTTTTAAGGAAAAAAATCTTATTGATATTATGATAAAGAGTATTAATCACCAAAAATTAACTATGCCATTTATATCATAAAAGTGAAATCATGGTAATTCAATTTGAAATTTAAATATTGTAGAGTGGAAATTGAAGGAAGGATATTTAAATTACTTTCTCCCCGTACAAATTTCTATAGTTATAGGAATTGGATTAGCTCATTTATTTTTAACAATTAAACCATTTTTATAGTTAAATCGAATTCAAATTACCTTATTATTAAATATCAATAAGTAGATGACTTGGTATTTCATATAAATTTGAATTTTTTTTATAAATTTATATTTAAATCTTAATTTGTCAAAATAAAATATATTAGAAGTATTAACATCACTTTTTGAGTAGTTATTATATTGTATGAAAATAATTTAAAATACCATTACATTTATGGTATCTTTGTGAACAACTAACACCTATATATATATATATATATATATATATTGTTAAAAAAATCAGATTAGATCAGCCAGATCGACTGGTTGAACTGGAAATCAGTCTTTAGTCCAGTTCGGTCGGCCCAAAAAACTAGTCAAACAAGAATTGGTCAAAAACCAACTAAATCGGTCAAAATTAGATTGGTTAGAAATTGGTTTGAATTGGTCAGTACAATTTTTTTTTTGAATTTTTTATATATAACAGGATAGTTTATCTTAAATAAATTTGAAAAATTAAAAATCAAAAAATCAAAAAAAGAGGAGATTGAAATATAGAAAAATTAAAAAAAGATAATATAAAATAAATAAACACACATACTTTGTTATTTTTTATATTTCCTTTTCATTACGTCTCATCTCCTAGTAGTGTTTCTCTTAAATATAAAAATCTTTGGCTAAAATTACTATTATTTAATGATAAATGAAATTTTAATACAATTTAAGAACTCCAAAAATTTAATATTAAATACGGTTAACTTTTAATTATAGGTAGTTTTTTGTTTTTCAATTAAAAATAATCTCCCAAACATTTTAAAAATATTGAATTAATAATCAAATATTTAAATTTACTCATATTTATTTGTTATATTAAAAGTTTAATATATAAAATTTTAAAAAATATATTTAATTATTACTGGTTTGACTACGGTCCAATAAATCATAAATTAGTGATTTCACTGATTCAATGATTGATTCAATTTTAAAAATATTATATAATAGTGAAAAAGGTTAAATTGAAGTTTTAATCTTTATAATTATATTAAAATTTTAATGTAGTTCTTATATTTTTTTTATAAATGTTAATTTTTATAATATTAAAACTTTGTAAAATGTAGTGTCTTTTAAATCCCCGATCACTAATTAGGTTTACATGTGGCTAGACTTAGTAAGTGCTTAGTCCACATATAATTTAAGAGAAAATACTTTAGATTTTGTAAAATTTATAATAAAAAGCTTTAAAAATTAAAATTATTTTTAAAGGCTAAAGTTATTAATTAAATTTTAAAAAAATTATAGTTTAAATAATTTTAAGGATAATTTTTTTTTGGAATTTAGTAATAATTTTTTAAAATTCAAAGAAAAAAGTAATAATAATTTTTGGTTTTAGAAGATAATTTTAATTTTTAAAATTTTTTATGTTAAATTATATAAAATTTGAATCTTTAAATATAATTTTTTTAAAATTTAATAAATAACCACGTTACCCGCACTTTGTGGCACTAGTACACACGAAAGAAGAAAGTAGAATTACCCATCTATCCGTACCTCGTCTTCTTCGTCGTCTTTGCTGGGTGCACTATAATCCAGAGTCATAAGTTCACCAGCCGGCGGCCTCCTCCAGCTTCCATACCCTTTTACCTCCCCTTTTCGCTTTTCTACGGAACGTTAATGAGCATTGAGACCTTGTGGGAGAAAAGAACCAACACCATGGTTCCTGGAGACAAGCTTGGAAGCTTCAGTAAGCTTCCCCTCTCCCCTAAGCGCAATCCATGAGATTATTGAGCTTGGTGATAGGGTCAACAATAGAAGGTTCGACCTTGAATCGCCTTCAGCGATGGTGGTGGGGTCATCAGGGGAGGAGCAGTCCATGCACTCCCATGACTGGTCGGACTCCAACTAATGGGTTTCATGAGCGATTTTGTGAATCAGGCTTTCACCAAATCCGTGGATCCAAGTGGCACCCATCTCAATTCTGTCACCACTCGACTCCCATGTGTTGATTCTGCGTCCAATGCTGCCTCCTTCTTCTATCACACAACTCGAACATGTCTTTGGAGGCAGTGGCTGTGTACAACTTGTTGGCTGCAGTGAGACCGACAATTCCTGCTCCTATCATCACAATCCGTAGTTTCTTGCCTTCTACACTGTTTCAATTTCTTTTCTGCTCTCTTCTATTTATCTCGGGCTTGGAGAGCCAGGTGATACACAAGCAGGAATTCGTGGAGCAGAGTATTCTAACATTGGAGAATGGCAGCGCATCGGACCAAGAAAGACAAAGGAATAAACATAGACAAATGGGTAATTCTATTTTCTTCTACATGATGTGTAACTTGTGTGGCAAAATGTGAGTGACGTAGCTATTTATTAAATTCTACGAATATTAAGTATTTGTCACGGCGTTTGTTATGTTTGCACTTTGTTGACGGTGTTTTAATGAACATTGACGGTAGGGAATTTTTTTACAAAATTTTAAAATAGAGGGAAGAACTTACCAGAAAATAAAGTATAAGGATTAAATTAAAAATTTGATAAAATTATAAGTACCAAGAGTTCAATTTAACCTAGCAAAAAACTTGATTCTAGATTAAATAGATTCTTTGACCAAAATAAATAAGTAAATACAAGGTATGAGGAATGTCAACACCCTCAAGTTATGTGGAGGTATGTAGGGTGTTTTTACAAAAAATTCCTCACATTTTTATTTAAAAAATAATAATAAAAATATTTGATATTTTCTTCGTTGCACAATTAATGCAAAGATATCCAAGTCATTATCCCACGACTTAATAATTGTAAGGGTATCATATATAAACATACATGCACACCAAAACCTAAACTTTCTTTAATTACACGTCTCTAACTCTATTTTCTCTTTTTCCTTCAAGGTAAAACGACTATTGTGAATAATTTATACAAGAAGCAAAAGGAGGAAAGATCTTTTGATTGCTATGCTTGGATCACTGTCTCTCACTCGGTTAGAGAAGAAAAGCTATTAAAAACTATGATGCAGAGCTTTTATGAGTATCAAGGCAACAAATATGGCGCCATGGAAATGAATGAAATCATGGACAAGGATGCCTTGACTAGTAAACTTAGAGAATACTTGCAGGGAAGGAGATATATGATTGTTTTCGATGATTTATGGGACATAGATTTTTGGGGAGATGTTGAATATGCATTACCAGATGACAACAAAAGTAGCAGGATAATGATTACCACAAGGAATAGAGGTGTTGCAGAATTTTGTAGAAGTTTTGCTCCAGTTTACATCCACGAGTTAGAACCACTACCTCTAGAAGATGCTTTGAAGCTCTTCCATCTTAAGGCCTTTCAGTTTGATGATTTTGGAGGTTGTTCAGAAGAGTTGTTAGAATTGTCTCAAGACTTTGTTAACAAGTGCAATGGAGTGCCGCTCGCAATTGTGGCTATTGCCGGTCTCCTATCAACTAAAAGGAAAGTTGTCTCTGAATGGCAAAGGGTACATAATAGCCTTCAGTCAAAATTGGCAAGTGATCCCCATTTAAAGGGGTACTATCAAGTCTTATCAGAAAGTTACAATGATCTTGCTTACCAACTCAAGTTATGCCTCTTATACTTTGGCCTTTTCCCCGAAGACTACTCCATTAGCTGCACGAGACTCATTAATCTGTGGATGGTAGAGGGCTTTCTAAAGCAAAGTGCAAATGGAGATCAAGCAACTCTTGAGGAAATAGCGGAAGAATACTTGGGTGAACTAATTCGTAGGAGCTTGGTTAAAATATCAGAGGTGTATCCTTATGGTAGAGTTCGAAGATGTCGGGTCCATGATTTGATGCACAACTTTATTCTTAGAAAGTGTGAGGAGATGAACTTTTGTCAAGTGAAGAAGAGTGAGGGAGTTAGCTTCCATGCATTGACCAGACGCCTATCAATCCAAACACACAGTATTGATGCTCTACGAAGCTCAACAAATTATGGTAGAGTGAGGTCTTGTTTTGTGTTTAACTTTAAAGTGTTACCAAAGCCTATGGTTGAGTCAATGTTGTCAAGTTTCAAGCTGTTAATAGCATTAGACTTGGAAAATGCACCTCTTGATTATCTTCCTGAAGCAGTTGGGAATTTATTGCTTTTGAAATATCTAAGTCTTAGAAGTACAAAGATCAAGACAATTCCCAAGTTCATTGGGAAGCTTCAGAACTTAGAGACTCTAGACCTAAAAGATAGTTCAGTTCGTGAATTACCAGTTGAGATTAAAAAGCTTGTCAAGCTACGTTTTCTTTTAGCATATTCTTCTGAGTATCTACTCCATATTGGTATGGAAAATATGCAAGGTGTGAAATTAAAAGAAGGGATTGGGGCCTTAAGGGCACTGCAAAAGCTATCACACGTTGATGTAACTGATGGGGATGGTGTTATCAATGAATTAAAGAATTTGAAGCAAATGAGGAGGTTGACCATTCTAAAGCTTAGAAGTCACCAGGGGAAACTATTATGCAGTTCAATAGAGAGCATGAGCCATCTTTGTTCACTAAGTATTGCAGGAGCAAAAGAACATGAAGTTCATGATTTGGAATCATTAAATGATCCTCCTCAAAACTTGCAGCGCCTTTACCTGGATGTTTGTTTAGAGAAACTTCCCAAATGGATTGTTAAACTTAGAAATCTAGTGAAGTTGAGATTGACATGGTCAGGACTAATGGAAGATCCACTCTCTGTTCTAAAAAACTTGCCAGAATTGTTGGAACTTCAGCTTTGGAAATCATATAAAGGTGAGGAGCTTCATTTCAAAGATGGATGGTTTAGAAAGCTGAAGAATTTGGAATTACTGGAGATGCAAGGCTTGAGGACCTTAAAAATAGACAAAGGAGCACTGCCTTTCCTTGAAGCTCTGCAGTTGAGAAGATGTCCACAATTGGTCGAAGTGCCCATTGACATTCAGAATTTGGAAGCTCTGAAATTGTTTCGCCTTGTCGACATGCCTGCTAAAATTATAACTAGTCTAAGGTTGAAGGAAGGAAAAGGCTACGACAAAATTAAGGAAATAACCTTCGTCACTTCTTAATTTGAAGGATACATTGGTTGGTAAGTCCTTGCACATCCTAAATACTTGATTTGCTTTGAACCCATTCTGTTAATGCTACATGATTCTCAATTTCTCTTTCTTTGAGTCAATGTTAATTGCTAAATGCAAGTGTGAATATGTACATGTTGCAAGGTTTGATCATAGCCTGGGCTTGGATATTCAAAAGTTGTCAATTTTATGATAGTTTCTAACTAAATACTTGAAATATTCTTCTTAGGTTTACCATCATCAGATAATGAAAATTCATTTAGTTAGTGCTTTGATGCGTGTGTGTAATCATTATATATTGTTTACAAATATTAGTTATGGTTTGTAAGTTTGGCTGACTAAAGAAAATTAAATTATTATTTTAACAGATAAATGATCAAAATTATAAGCAAGCTTAAAACATTTTGGATGAAAAACTATTTCTTTGATATATGAAGGAGTAGGAACTTACGTAACCAAGGAATGATTTGAATTTCTATCTCTTGTAGAAACTCAAATAAATTTTAGGTTTTTAAAAAATAAGTGCCTATTTGTGTTTCAATAATGTTTTGACCCAAAAAAAAAGGATAATATATATGGCTTGTAAATGTAATTATATAAAAGAAATTAATATTATTTATTTATTTTCTATTTTTTAATAAAATAATTGAGATTTTTTAAAAGTCGAGTCATCTAAGTATCAATATTAGTTTTCTTTTGTTATGATCAATCAATTACATGCATTTTATTATAATCATTATAAAGTATTGATTTTATGTTTATTGGCCTCTTTATTTAAAAATTTTTTGCCTTTCCTAATGCTTTTGTCTTCTCTAGTTCTTTTCAGATTTTACTGAAGGTTTCGGAGTGGCACAATAGCTAAGAAATGTTGATGAATGTGGAGGCATGTTAAATATTTTCTAAATTTCAGATAGTAGTAACTTTGTAATATGGACTTGCTGCAGAACTATGGTTTTATATGGTAGCTAGCCTCAGAATTTAGTTGCTCTGTTGGTGTGTGGTAGCCATGTGTGTCCCTTTTGACAATTTATGAATATTTTAATAAATCATGCTTTGTGCCTTGGATTCCTTTTTTTCCTAGGAGCAATACCCCCACCCCCAATTCCTAGGGTATTTTATTCTTTTATATGCAATTGCATTCTTACTTCTATACCCTTGTCATTTAGATTTGGCTGGTTCTTTCTTAGGTCTTTGTTTCTTTTTTATCCTTATATTTTTTAACTTGATACAAGTGTATCGACTTAGAATGTATTCAATTTGATCATAGAACTCTTTTCCTCCAATGGAGGACAACTTCTCTTGTGTATGTTTGCCCACAGACATAGTTTCTGATTCCAGAATGGCCTCCAAATCTGTTGAATGTATAGGTACAGCCAGTTCCTGGATATTTTGTTCTGCATATTTATTACGTGGGATAAAATAATTAGAGTTAGTATTTTCACCAATAGGACTTGACTTTATAAAAAAGAGAATAAGAGACAACAGAGAGGGAAAGATAGAGAAGCAAATTCAATTTTATTCAGGCATTATTGCATGCTTTACGCTGAAACTCTGTATGATGTGCTCAGAGAGTAATATATTATGCACTAAAATGTATAGTATAGTTGTCTCTCACAAGCAAAATAAGCAATATATAATTATCATTTGAACCTCATAAAAAGCAGAGGGTCCTCATTTTGAAGCATACACCAAATTAATGGGAGATAGATGTATATTTAGTAGAACTCATCTTTTACTTGTAGTATTAATCTGATATACATAAACCGACCAATGTAAAAAGTTTTCAAATACAGTAATTATCAAGGCTTGTGTCAGTTTATCTTCACTGGGATCAAAAAAGGACGGCAACATCATCCGCACAATCAAAACTAATGGGAGACCTTAGGACAGCCCCACAATGAAAACAAAGAACTAGCCCTCCTACCATACCTCAGCATTTATGGCAATTAGGTAATAGTTTGAACCCATAGAAAAATCCTCATTCGCCATGCTATGCCTCTAGTACTTAGGCCATTTCCCTGAGGACTAATCCATTTCCTGCATTAGGCTTATTAATTTTTGGATAGTTGAATTGATACTTATTAATTGGCTGGCGAGCTTTGAATTAATTAATCTTTTCCCAATAGCTATTAGCTAGCTTTGGATAGATGCTTTACTAGTGGCAACAAAAGCTTCTTTTTCTTAATTTCATCTGATGGCAAAGACTGTGATGAACACTGTGATTGACAAGTTAATCCCTAAATTAACAGACCAAGGAGCTCTTTTGAAAGGTTTGTACGTACACAGCCAAATTACGTTCATAAAAAAATCAGCTACAACTAATAAGAGCTCATCTAAAATATGCAGATCCAAAAGTGTCTCATGCCTTCTGTTATTTATCTATAACTCCGAATTTAGGAATTTGGAAACATTTTTAAACTGCGATTGTTATTTGGTAGAACAATTTTAAACTTTTAGAAGCTTAAATTTTTTGAATGTTGGGATAAAAAGACAATTAATAACTTGTCACTAGAAAATTTAACATGCCTCCCAAATATTTAATGGGACTACTATCCTCTATGAAATATAATTATTTTGTATGCATATCAAATATTTGATATAAAACAAACTTCAAATTGTCTTTTCAATCAATTTTTCAAATAAGCCTTTATCATAGAACCAAAAGTTATAATTGTTAGTTAGAATAAACTCTTATTTTCTTACCTTTGTGTAAAGTAGATGACAAGTGCCATGTAATACAAAGAGTTCATGGATTTACCTACACATTTTCTTTTACATTTCCTGTCCCGTTTCCCTCTGTGAAATTGTTTTTTTTTTAAATGGTACAATGGCATTTAGTATTTACTCTAGCTCTAAATCCAAACAGAGTAAAAAGCAATAAACAAGCACAAAGAATTCTACTACCCTGCATCTTCATCCCTTTGTTATTCTAGAATGCTCTTCCAAGTCTCTTGAATTTATAGGTACAACCATTCTCTGAATATTTTGTTCCACATATTCAATATGTGGGATGCATCTTATATGCTTCGTTTGTTCACAACTTACTTTGTTCTTTCAAAATTAACTTTAGCTCTTAATCATTTAAAAACCATATCAATGAATTATTTATCATAAAGGTAGGTCAAATATTACATATTACAGTTTGTACAAATAAAACCTGGCTTTATTATAAGAGAAATAGAGATGGAAAGAAAGAGAAAAGTAAGTTCAATTTTAGTGAGGCATATTATTGCAAGCTTTTAAGTTAAAACTCAATTTGATGTTAAGAGCCTATAGGTCCAAGGGGTACAACATGTTAAGCACTGTAGTTTGTAAAAACATTTGAATAATTTGTAGAATTTAAAAAAAAAAATTCAATTCCGTATGTTGTAATATACTAAACTATTTGTAAAACAGTACAAAATGATACATCGTGACTGAACATAATAATTGGCCATGAATGAACGAGGAAGTGTAAAATAAATAGTGGATTTGTAACAAGGGAGTACACTTTTTCCCCTTTTTAATTTTGGCCAATAGTGTATTGTAGTAATTATTGCACAAGCTGCTTTTTTTGGCATTTGGCTCTGGCGTACAAAGACAAGAGAAGAGAAGAGAAGAGAAATTCAGAGTAAATTAAGAGGAAGAAGTTCAACAATTCTCATTATGCTGAGACGCTATCCTCTTGCTTAGTTATAACACCTCTAACGAACAGATTCGCTGTCCAATGCCAAACGCACCCCTTTCCGGAATTAACTGAAGCCCGTTACAACACAATGACCCTTTAGCCTTTACTAATGCAAAGAAAAATACTATCCTATCCTCAGTTAAATTCGGTGTATAACATAATTTCTCCTTCTTTTGACTCTGCTACGAAGCTTAGATTATTTAATTATGTTGGCATAGCGTAATTATGAATTCTTTTTTTATAATTATTTACTCCAAAATAGATGTCAGCACCATGTGATGTAGAAAAAGAAGAGTCAATGGGATCTACTTACACATCTTCCTTTTATATTTTTTGTCTTGTTTTCCTCTATGAAATTGAATCTTTTTTTTTTCTTTGGCACATTGGTATTTATAAGTATTTAACCTTTAGCTCCAAATCCAAACCATGTAGAAAGCAATAAACAAGCATAAAGAATTGTACTGCTCTGTATCTTCATCTCTTTGTTATACATTTTTTAGCTACTAGAATTCTAGTTGGAGGGCCAGTAATCTCCATCTAGCATCTACTATAGAGCATGTTTTGATATGACAATAAGTTTTTGATTGCTTTGCGGGTGGGGCGGAACAGCCAGCATGTTCATAGTTGGTGCCAGTAGAAACCCTCAGCTAATTAGTATGAGGAACAGATGGAGGGGAAGATGAAGATGAAGATGTTTTTATTGTCAGTGTGGGATTTGGCTTGAGAAAAACAAAGTGGGGGAAAAGAAGTTTTTAATTGAATAATAGTGGGGGGCCAATATGCTTTTCTGGGTATGGGAAAAGGTAGATTTAGGTGGAGTTAGTGTTTAAGATTTTGAATATTTTTGCTTTTGGCACATGACTATATTTCTTTTAAAGGATTGAAAACATCCTCCTATATCTAAAAACTTTTTGTGCAGGAGAGAGACACATGGCAAGTAGGCCCTAGTAGAATTCACTTATATGCACTTATTTTGTCACATTTTTTCTCACTTGAAGAGTTTCTAAACAAGAGAAAATATAAACTTTTTAATAATTTAGTTGGCCTCATTAGAGTGCTCATTTTCTATATTGTTCTTTTAAGGCTACGGGCTCTCAAGAGTTGGTAAACTGGTCAAATGGTGAATGCATGATCAAAATAGTCAATTTTCAATTAAAGGCTTGGATTAAGACTATTTGTTAGCTATGTTCTTCGATAAATAAGATGTTTAAGAACTAAGGAAATATAGCAGCCAGAGCGTAAAACTTCATAATAAAGATGCTTCTATTTTGCTAGAAACAAAAATCAAATCCAATTATGTATGATAGTAACTCAATTTCGGTAAAGTTAGCACAAAAAAACTTGAGATGTTGAATAAAAGTCAATGGTTGATTTTATTTATATTTCTAGTAAGTTCTTTTATGCAAAAGACCATTGGATTTAAGCCATGATAAAGTATAAATCTACTATCCATTGTACCAAAATTTTAATCTAATTCTAAGGAATGCAAACAATAATAATCAATTTTCTCACTATTTGGGTTTTGATACCAATCACATGAGTTCAATAATGCTAATTAGTCACCTAACAAAAATCAAAAGAGCTAAGTAAGATGAATACGTCATAGTACTTGGACAATTAATTTTGGATTAATAAATAAAAAAGATAAAAGAAACATGTAGCTAGATCAATTCAAGAAGTATTCAATTTGGTCATAATTTTTTTCCCTTAAGCAGGAAAACTTTATTTTGTTTACCTTGCACAGACACATTTTCTTATTCTTGAATGGTCTCCAAATTTCTTGAATCTAGAGGTACATACGAGTAGTCTCTAGATAAATTATTCTGCATATTCAATATGTGAGATGCATTTTACATGCTTCCTCTATCCACAACTTACTTTGTTCTTTTAAAAATGACTCTTGCTCTTAATCATTCAAAAATCATATTAATGAATTTATCATATAATTAGCAAGATAGGTCAAATATTACATATTAGAGTTAGTGTTTTGTACCAATAATACTTTGACTTTATTATAAGAGAAATAGAGATTAAAAGAAAGAGAAAAATAAATACAATTTCATTTAGGCATATTATTGCAAGCTTTTAAACCTAAACTTTGTTTGATATTAGGTGCCCAAAAGGGTCCAACATATTAAGCACTATAGTTTAAAAAATTAAAAATAAAATACTATAATATGCTAAACATAGATAAGTTTCAAAATAGCACAAAATAATACATTATAGATCAAGTCAATAATTGTCTATGGATGGAGGAGAAAGTGTAAGATAAATAAATAATTTAGTGTTATCAAAATTGGACAAAAATTAATCAAATTAGTCAAAAATAATGAATTAGTCATTGAATCAATTCAATTAACCTATAAAATCGGCTTACCAAGCTAACCAGACTAGTCAAAAATCAATTGAATTGATCAAAATCATATCAATTCAAGTGGTTTTGAGTCTTTTTAATTCTAAAATTCTTTCTTGTTTTATCTAAATAAATCTAAAAAATAAAAAATAATAAGAGAAAAAAAGATTAAAATAAAAAAAATTTAAAAAAGAGAGAATATAAGACAAACAAAATATGTGTATTTAATTATTTTTAGTATTTATTCTTTATTATATTCTATTTCCTTACAACATCTCTCTCATAAATTAATGTGTTTGGCCAACATTATTTCTTACTCTTCAACAATATTTAAAATTAATAATTAGTAATATTTAAAATTTATTAATATTTATTTATTATATTAAAATTTTAATATATATAATTTTAAAATATATATTTAATTATTATTATTTTGATTATAACTAAATTAATAATATGTAAAATAATACCTTTATTAATTTAATATTCATTTTAATTTTAAAAACTTTGAAATAATTTATTTATTAGTGAGAGTACCCTTTTTTATACACTTTTTTATTTTTTTTCAGTTCTGACCGGTAGGGTACTGTACTTAGTTATTGCACAAGCTGCTTTTATGTATTGGTGCCAACGTGTAAAAATTAGAAGTTACGGCCTATTTAGTTTTATCCTGATTTTAATGTTTTTAAAATAGATATTTTTTAAAATGAATTTTGAAAACAAAATAAATTAAAAGTTTTGTTTAAATCATATTCTAAAAAATTGTTAGTTTTATCTTTTCCCTAATTTTTGAGAATAAAAATAAATAAAATATTTAAAAAATATTTTAATTTTTTTTATTTTTAAAAATACAATCTATTTTTATATTTTACAAAACATTTTATCAAATATAATTCTATTTTTATATTTGACAAAACAGTTTATTAAAAATACATTATTAAATGAATTTATTTATTTATTTATTCTTAAAAATTAAAAACTGTTCTAAAAACATAAAATCAATCAAATTTTTCATTATTTTAAATATATTTTTTACGCTTATTTCTTGTGCTTTTGACTCCGCTACAAATCTTAGATTATTTATTTGCGCTGGCATGGTACAATTACCATACTAAAATAATCGGTTGTCAGTGTGAAGACAAGTTGCTTTCCTCTTGGTTTTACTTGCAGTAAAACTCCAATTTCACCTTAGGGATTATTTGATACGTAAAATTATTAATGTAAAAATAAAATTTAAAAAATAAAAATAATTTTTTTTATTTTTTAAAAAATAATAAAAAATATTATTAAATAATAATTACAAAAATGTAATAAATATTAAATAATTAAAATTTTTCTTTTCATAAATTTTATCTATCGGGCGTTATATATGGCACATCTTAGAATAATTAAACTAATTCATTTGAATAAAGATACACTTTAAATTCGTCAATATGATCTAATAACGAGAGACCTGAAATAATGCAAAGAGTGAGCTATTATTTGGGCTCTGAAGTATGCGTATTTTAAAAAATGATTATTATCATTTCACCCCAAAATTTTTAAAAATTTATCAATATAATTAGTTGCAAGCTCCGAAAACCAACAATTTTAGTGAGCGGTATTTGTTTTCTGAAAAAAATATGATACACTATAGTTGATGGAGCCAATGCAATACAATGTAAAATAATACATTTGTTATTCAAAATTTTCTTACAGTGGACTACGGCTTTTCAGTTTTTATTTTTTACTTTTATCTTTTTCATTTTGGTTGATAGTGTAATTTGACCGTTGTCAAAAGATGCTTTTTCTCTTTTGCATTGGTGCTGGGTTGCTGCAGTTATTGACATTGAAAATAATCGTGAGTTGTTAGACAAAATGCTTTCGTGTTTTTCTGGGCATTGGGAAAAGGTAGATTTAGGTGGAGCTAGTGTTTAAGATTTTGAATAACTTTTACTTTTAGGAGATGACTATATCCATTTTAAAGAATTGAAAATATCCTCTTACATTTAAGAACTTTTTATGTAGGAGGGAGAGAAACAGCAAGGAGGCTTAAGTAGTGTCACACCCCACAATTTAAGTACTCTGACGCGGAAGCGGAAACATAAGGGATATACTTATAGGCACTGATGTGAATAATATAAAACATATAAACTTTTTCTTGGAGGACATTTGTAGAAATTTCGGCAGAGTCTCCTCTATAATGTAGATTTCCCGAAATTTCTACAAACGCTCAGACAGTACAATATAGCCCAAAAGGGGCGCAATCAGACCAAAAGAAAACATCTGGGATGTGGGGATACTCTAACTATGATTCAGTGGAGCTATATTTACAAGGCTTTACAAAGTTTCAAACAAAATGTATATACAATCAAATACACCCACAGAAGCTCCGCAGGCTCGTCAAAAGACGTCTCAAGGGGGTCAGTCACTAGAAGTCGGCTGGGGGCAGATTAGAGTCCCTACTGCTCCCTGAAAAATATATATATATAAAATATGAGTCGAATACTCAGTGAATAAGCACACCGACCCTTTTTTAAAATAAATGTAGGTCAAATAGGTTTACATATATATATATACATATATAGACCATATGAAACAGATTTTTAACAAACTCCTTTTTCAAAATACACCGAACGCATCTAAACAGAACCAATTGGAACACAGACGCAGAGCACACAACTCGCGGGGAAAATCACTACAGACGCAAAGCTTTCAGCTTGCGAGAATAAAATGACTCCGCGTGTGGTGGCCTGCACACGGGGCTAGCACCACCCCTGCTAGCTGAGGTTCAGATCATGGTGCACCAGGGCTAACATCTACTGCTGTTAGCTACAGGGTTCTGAGCAGATAACTCCATAAAATTACCAAATAGCATTTCAGACAAAGTATGTTCAGATCAGTTTCACAGTAGGATTTCCAATTAACTCAACATCCGTAAACTTGCAAAATTCCCGATTGAAATCAAATTTTAGTAAATATGCTTATGAGTACATTTTGAAAGATATATCTCCATAAATAGAGAATCAAATTCTTAAAACACTGCAAGAAAACTTAAGAACAGAAATAAGAATTTCCTGAGTCTTTGGTCTGCGTTACTTACTCACCTTTCGAGATACCACAGAAATTCCCCGACCCGTTCATCGGCTATATCTCAGTCTCAGAATCTCCTACAATACCCGTTCACCAGAGTTTAGACAATGAATCACCCCAATTAGTTTCATATAGGACTCGGACTTATCAAATTAAAATTTAATCCTCAACTAATTTTACGCCTTCCAACTCGTACAGTAAATTCCATATACCTATTTTGTGCTTCCTTTTTCCTTGGTTCCATTTAGGAGCTAAACCCAATTTCAAAAATTAAAAGAAATGCCTACCATCTTTAATCGAAAAATTTATTCTAATTTAACAATTAAGAAAGGAGCACTGGGGGTTTTGGTCCTTAATTAAAATGGTATATATATATATATATATAATTTTTGGGGGATTACTGTACCGAAAATGAGTGTATAGTTCAGCATGAAGGAATTTAAGATTACTCCAACCGAAATTAGCTTCCTTCAGCATGTTTTCCTATGCTAAGCTTAGCTAGCTGACCACACCCAAAACACATGCAAAACTCGTGCAAAACAGGGAAGAAAATGCTTGGAAAAATGGACCAGAAAAGTCAATACATACATCAAAAATTCCAGACTTAAATTTCTATGCAACGTTGCTCTCTTCCTTCACACACATAGTCCTGAAGCTCCGCTTGAACAGAGAGCAGAAGGCTGTACCGAAAAGAAAACACAGCAGGTCATATGGCGTGAAAAAGGAGAAGGAAGATGAACCCAACCAAAAAAAATCTGTGTAGCAAAATTTCGAACCTGAAGAATCAGTTTTTCTGGCTTGGTTTCACCAGAAATTAGTAGCAAGGCTTAGCAACTTCAAGGAGCAACTTGTAGTTTAATTTCGGACCCAAACCAGTGCTAAAACTTAGCAACTCAGGGAGAAAATTCTGCAGCAGAAAGTCAAAACCAAATCAGCCAAAAATGGCGTTAAACAGTGGAGAAGAAATGGGATTTTTTTTTTGGCTTGCTCATACCCAAAAATCAGCAGCAAAATCGAACCAAATTCAAGAAGAAACTGCAGCTGGAACTCGAACAGAATTAACGCTGAAACAGAGCAGCAGAAACGCTAAACAGAGGAGGAAGATTTGCAGCGTTTATGCAGCAGTACAACTCACCCAGTAAGGAGCTCTCCATGCGTCTGAGTGAAGCAACAAAGCTGGAACAAATTCTCAGCATAAAGAAGAAGCCAGTCCAATGTTTCAGTAGCTCAAATGATCTGGGGAAAGCAGCGTCCAGAACAGGGGATGAAAATGTGATGCTGTGCTGGAGGATATATACTGCAGAAATTTTGGATGGGAAATGACCGAACAAACCCAGCTGAAGAAAGAAGGAGAGGAGGGGTACTTCGGTAAAATGGCAGAGGAACAGAATTGTGCGTGGCAGCTGTCCAGTTTTTACATGGGAAGTCAACTCTGCATGGCTTCTTCACGTCGGTTTTCTTCTCCTGCCTGCATCACGAGTTCACGTCGGTTCTTACAAGTAGAATTCAACTTAACACTTACTGTGTCATTTTCTTTTTCATATGAAGAGTTCCTAAACATGAGAAAATTTAAACTTTTTAAGTTAGTTGAGTTTATTAGAGTATTCATTTTTTATATTGTTCTTTTAAAGCTATGGGGTATTAAGGGTTGGTAGACTGCTCAAATGGTGAATGCATGATCAAAATAGTCTATTTTCATTCGAAGGCTTGGATTAAGACCATTTGTTAGCTATGTTCTTGATACATAGGATGTTTAAAAACTAAGGAAGTATAGCAGCCAAAGTGCAAAATTTCATGATAAAGATGCTTCTATTTTGCTAGAAACAAAAATCAAATCCAATTATGTAGGATAGTAACTCAATTTTGTTTTAGTTAACACAAAAAACTTGAGATGTAGAATAAAAGTCAATGGATAATTTTATTAATATTTTTAATATGTTCTTTTATGCCAAAGGCCATTGGATTTAAGCCATGGATAAAGATAAATCTACTATCCATTGCACTAAAATTTTAATCTAATTCTAAGGAGTGCAAACAATAATAATCAATTTTTTCACCATTTGGATTTTGATACCAAATCACGAGTTCAATAATACTAATTAGTCACCTAATGAACATCAACAGAGCTAAATAAGATGAATATGTCAGAGTTAGAGAATTAATTTTTGGATTAATAAATAAAAAAGATAAAAGAAACATGTAGATCAATTCAAAAAGTATTCAATTTGGTCATAGTTTTTTTTTCCTTAAGCAGGGATACTCTTTTTTGTTTACCTTGCACAGATACACTTTCTTATTTTTGAATGGTCTCCAAATCTCTTGAATCTATAGGTACATATAACTAGTTTTTAGATATTTTGTTTTGCATATTCAATATGTGAGATGCATTTTACATGCTTCCTTTGTCCACAACTTACTTTATTCTTTTAAAAATAACTCTAGCTCTTAATCATTCAAAAACCATATCAATGAATTTATCATATAATTAGCAAGTAGGTCAACTATTACATATCGGAGTTAGTATTTTGGACCAATAATACTTTGACTTTATTCTAAGAGAAATAGAGATCAAAAGAAAGAGAAAAATAAATTCAATTTCATTTAGGCATATTATTGCAAGCTTATAAACTTTGTTTAAGATTAGGTGCCCAGGGTCCAACATGTCAAGCACTATAGTTTAAAAAATTAAAAATAATATTCAATTCCTTATACTATAATATACTAAACATAAATAAGTTTTAAAACAACACAAAATGATACATTATAGATCAACTCAATAATTGCCTATGAACGGGGGAAAACATGAAATGAATAAATAATTTAGTGTTATCAAAATCTAATTAGAACCAATTAAATCAGTCAAAAATCAATGAAATAATTACTAAACCAATTTAGTTAACCTATAAAATTGGCCTCTCAAAAAATTAGTTAAAAACCAGTCAAATTAGTCAAAAACTTGTTAAATTAGTCAAAATTAAACCAATTCAATTGATTTTGAGTTTTTTTTAAGATCACTTCTTATTTTATTTGGATAAATTTGAAAAACCAAAAATAAAAATCAGAAACAAAAAGAATGATTAAAACGAAGAGAGGTTTAAAAAAGAGAAAACATATAAAAAAATACATGTATTTAATTATTTTTAGTATTTATTTTAGTTCTATGTTTTTTGCAACATCTTTTTTTTTTATCAATGTGGTTGGTCAAAATTATTCTTTATTCTTTAACAATATTTAAAATTAATAATTAATAATATTTAAAATTTATTAATATTTATTTGCTATATTAAAATCTTAATATATAAAATTTTTAAAAAAATATATTTAATTATTATCAATTTAACTATAATTTAATCATAATTAAATTAATAATATGTAAAATAATACCTCTATTAATTTAATATTTATTTTTATTTTAAAAAATTTAAAATAATTTATTTATTTGTGAGGGTACACTTTTTCATCTTTTTAATTCTGACCGGCAGGGTACTAAACCCAATTATTGCACAAGCTGCTTCTCCGTATTGGTGCCACCGGGTGAGGACCACAAGCTACATTATTTTCAATATGTTTTTACATTTATTTCTTGTCCTTCTGACTCCGCAACACAGCTCAGATTATTTGTTTGCGCTGGCATGGTACAATTACCGTACTAAAATAATCGGTTGTCGGTGTGAAGACCAGTTGCTTTTCCTCTTGGTTTTACTTGCCGTGAAAGTCCAATTTCACCTAAGGGGGATTATTTGATGTAAAATTATTAAGATAAGAATAAAAATAAAAAATAATTTAAAAATAAAAATAGCATGTATATTTTTATTTTTTAAAAAATAAAAAAATATTGTTAAATAATAATTAAAAAATATAATAAATATTGAATAATTAAAAAAATTATTTTCATAAATTTTATCCATCGGGCGTTATATATGGCACATCTTAGAATAATTAAACTAATTCATTTGAATAAAGATACACTTTAAATTAGTCAATATAATCTAATAATGAGAGATCTGAAATAATGCATAAAGTGAACTATTATTTGGGTTCTGAAGTATGCATATTTTAAAAAATTATTATTATCATTTCACCCCAAAATTTTTAAAAATTTATCAATATAATTAGTTGCAAGCTCCGAAAACCCACAATTTTCGTTTGCGATATTTGTTTTTTTTTTTAAAAAAAAATATGATACGCTATAGTAGATGGAGCCAATACAGTACAATGTAAAATAAATAATACATTTGTTATTCAAAATTTTCTTAGAGTGGACTAGACTTTTCAGTTTTTATTTTTTACTTTTATCTTTTTCATTTTGGTTGATAGTGTAATTTGACCGTTGTCAAAGATGCTTTTTCTCTTTTGCAATGGTGCTGGGTTGCTGCAGTTATTGACATTGAAAATAATCGTGAGTTGTTAGACAAAATGCTTTCGTGCTTTATTATTTCTTCTTCTTCTCCTTCTTCGTCTTCGTTTCTGCTGCAAATTAAAACTCCAATTTCATCCATGGCAGATATAAAACATCACCTCAAAATTTAAAACTAGCTCCTAGACCTGGCATCAATGGCAGAAACTGCAATGAACGTTGCGATTGACAAGTTGGTCCCATCTTCGCCAGAATGCAATTATGGGGGACAGATGTCTAAATCGAATGAACTTCGATTGGATGCACATTTCACGGACGATGTTTACCTTGTCGGTGGACCATACCAGGAAATTACTCACTGATTGGTTGTTAGACACAGAAAGGAGGCTCCTCCTTATCTCAGTAATCGGGGGAGGTGGACTCGGTAATTTATGATTTTTGAAGGAACTATCGTGTCCTCACACAAGTGGTCATTTCAAATAACTAAAAAAATTATTCTGGACACACAGATACCATCTTTCCTTTTAGTCTATCTTATCCTCCATCTCAAAACTAACGAAATTGCTTACTTGTAGATTGTTAAAGGGCAAGCTGCATAAACCGTTGCAAATAGTAATTTGATATTTTTTAAGTGATTAAGTACGGTGTTTGTGTGTATCTAGAATGCTAAACTTACGTATCTAGAGATTAAAGTCCTGTGGTACATGTGTTGCGTATTAAATACAGCTTATATAGCTGAAAGCTAAATAATTACTTAAATGTGTCTATACCCCAGTTGTGATTAAAAGGGGGTTAAGCAATTGAAATTGAAACAAATTCCTCTTCCATAAAAACTATCTCTTCCTCTTCCTTTCACCAGAGTCTAATGCTCAAATAAAAGACGCTACTTGTGTACTCAACAGCAGAGAAAAGCGATTTTGTCAGTTTTGGGCCGGAGAAATTAATAGAGCGATTTGTGTGCAGGACCAGATTCAGAGATACCTTTATGTGGAGAATTAAAATAATATTCTAGTCATTTTTTAGAGTTTATAATCCCATCCTTGCAAGCTAAGTTGTCAGATTGTAAAACATTTATCATGATTTGGACATAATAGCCACTCCTATATTTTGTTTGAAGTTGAAAATATTTTCAAGTTAATCTTAAAGTCATATTGTGTTTTCCACCCTTCACCGAGATTAATTTATATGGTTGACTGACAAACTAATCCAAGATTGCTTATAGTCTCATACTTCAATAATGATTTCAAGGATGCCTGCCTCTTTTTTATTTTGATTATCTCTGTGGATTTAAGGATGAATATAGAAAATTATAACTACGAAAAAAAATTATATTTTCAAAATTTTTATTATATTATACAGTTAAAAATTTTTAAAATATAATTTTATTTTATAGTTATAATTTTTGTTTTTAAAGTTATAATTTTTACTTTTCATATTTATTCCTAAATAAATATAGAGGATACATGCACGAGAGTGGAATTGTTACTAAAGATTATGATGCGGAGCTTTTATGAGTATGATAGCGGCAACAAATATGCCACTAGGGAAATTAAGGAAATAGTAGACAAGGGCACCTTGACAAATAAACTTAGAGAATACTTGCAGGAAAGGAGATATATGATTGTGTTTGATGATGCAGGGGACGCAACCTTTTGGGGAGAGATGTTAAATTTGCATTACCAGATAACAAGAAAAGTGGTTAGGATAATGATTACTGCGAGGGAGAAGGGCATTGCTGAATTTTGTAGAAGTTTTGCACCGATTGACATACATGAGCTAGAAGGCTAAAACCTTTGTCTCCAGATGATGCTTTCAGCCTCTTCAACCTTATGGCCTTTCAGTTTGATCCTGAACAGTGTTGCCTAATTCATACAATATGCCTGCGAACTCCGTATCTATTCCTTCATACCAAAATGAGATTTGTTTGCAAACCATACGAGAACTTCAAATGTTTTAGTTCAGTGAAAAAGAAAGAGGGACGAAGGAAGTATTCAAAAATCAGAATTTCCATATCCAAAGCACAACAAACATTGCAAACCTAATAACCCACAGCCAATAAAGTGAAAAAGAGGAAGAGGGAATCCAAAATTTCAGAGAAAATCAAACCTATTAACAATAAAATTTTTAATTTACTTGAAATTAAACGCTACCATTGCTACCTTTGTTAGAAAACTTGACCGATACAAGCATTTTTGCTAGGCTAGTAGGTGGATCCGTAAAAGCAAGTCACTTGTTCTTTTTAATTTTATCTTGCCCTCTCTTGTTTTCATTGAAGGGAGGAAGGGAGTTGTATTGTTCTCCCTCATGACCGAGAGTAATCAAGAAAGATAAGGAATATAGGGATTGTTTCGGTAATCAAGCAAATGCATTAAAATATATTATTTAATTGATTTAAAATATTTTTTTTAATATATAATATAATAGATAAAAGGAAAATCAAAGAGTTGGAATGATTTTGTGGAAGAATAATAAATAAAAAGAAAGTTAATATATAATATAATAATTAATTTAAAATATATAAATTTTATATTTTTGTAATTTTTTTTGAACTTGTTTAATTAGGATTTGAATTATGAATTTATGAGTTATGAATTTGACTCTAAGTTTTAAATTATTCATTTTTTTATGTAATTATATTTGTTAATTTTTTTAAATTATTCATTTATTTAATAAATAAAAACATTATATAAATTAAGTATTTATTATTTTGTACTATATTACCCATTAAATTAGTGTACCAATCAAATATATCCCTTGTACGATGAATTATATAAATTAGTGTATTTTATATTTATACTTATATCCTGTATCCTACCAAATTGCGTATAGGGCAACACTGATCCTGAAGTCCATGACTGCCCAGAAGAACTGATAGAATTATCTAGTGACTTTGTTGAAAAGTGTGATGGAGTTCCTCTCGCAATTATGACTGTTGCTAATCTTTTATCAACTAAAAAGAAAATTGTACATGAATGGCAAAGGGTACATGATAGCCTTCACTCAAAATTGGCAAGTGATCCCCATCTAAGAGGTTACTATCAGGTCTTATAAAAAAGTTACAATGATCTTCCTTACCACCTCAAGTTATTATGCCTCTTATATTTTGGCCTTTTTTCTAAGGGTTAATTGATTAGTTGTGTGAAACCCATTAATTTGTGGACTATGGAGGGGTTTGTAAGGCAAAAAGAGAATGTAAATATGAAACACTTGAAGACAAAAATATGTTTATTATAAAATTTTTTAAAAAGATGTTCAAGCACCAAAGAAGTATAGCAGTCAAAGTGTGAATCTTCATAATAAAGATCCTTCTATTTCACAAGAAACAAAAATCAAATTCAATTATGTTGGATGATAACTCAATTTGGATACAGTTAATCCAAAAACTTAAAATGTTGAAAGAAAGTTAGCGGTTCATTTTATTAATATTTCTAAGATGTTCTTTTATGCAAAAGACCTTTGGAATTAAACCATGGAGAGAGAATAAATCTACTATCCTTTGTGCTAAAATTTTAATCTAATTCTGAAAAGTGCAAACAACAATAATCAATTTTCTCACGATTTGGATTTTGATACCATGTCACATGATCACCTAATGACAATCAAAAGTGCTAAGAAAGATGAATATGTCATAATACTTAGGCAATTAGTTCTGGGTTAATAAATAAAAATGATAAAGGAAACAAGTATATCAATTTAAAAAGTATTTAGTTGGTCATAATTTTTTTCTTTAGGCAGAAAATTTTTTATTTATCCTGTGTTTGCTCGTAGACAAAGTTTCTTATTCTTGAATGGTCTCCAAATTTCTCGAATCTATATATATGTACAACTGGGTTTTAGATATTTTGTTCTGCATATTCAATATGTGGGAGGCCATCCGTCTACAGCTTACTTTGTTCTTCTAAAAATAACTTTAGCTCTTAATCATTCAAACACCATATCAATTAATATATATCATCCAATTAGCAAAGTAGGTCAGATAATACAAATTAGAGTTAGCGTTTGCACTAATAATACTTAACTTTATTATAAGAAATGAAAATGGGAAGAAAGAGAAAAGTAAATTCAATTGCATTTAGACATATTACTGCAAGCTTTCAGCTGAAACTCTGTTTAATATTACGTGCCCAAAAGGGTTCAACACGTTAACACTGTAGTTTATAAAAATAAAAATAAAATTCAATTCCTTATTAATTAAAAGTATACTAAACAAGTTCTAGAATAACATAAAATAATACACTGTAGATGAACTTAATAATTATGGTTTTTTGACATAAATATACAAAAAAAATTTTAACTTTTAAAACATATTCTTTATATATATAACAAAATTAAAAAAAAATAATATGGAACATGGAGCTACAGATTTCGCGTCCCAATTAAAATTTTTTTTTATATTTTGAGGGACATGGAGCCTGTTGCTTCATGTCCCCTTTTTTTAATTTTTTTTAAATTGACCCTACTAACCTGCCTAAGGTCACTACTAAAGGGTCAATATTTACGGATCCTTATTTTGGGAGTCAATTAAAAGAAATTAAAAATTTTTATTATTTATTTTTTAAGACAAAATTAATTAATATTTTTTAAAATGTCAATTTCTTATTATTATAAAATTAAATAAATAATACATACAAATTAAGACATTATGATCTTCAAAATATAAATAGTTTTTTTAATAATCAAACAAATTTTTTATAAATGCACATAGTTAATATATTAAAATATGGTTTTAAAAATGCTTTTATCATTTTTTAAAAAAATATTGTTTGAATTTTTTGTAAATAATTATTTTAGTTTTAATTTTTGTACATTTAAACAAAATTAATTATTGTTCCTCAAACCTTAATTTTTAATAGCTGCAAAATTAAATAAATTATATATACAAATTAAGACATTATATTTTTCAATATATAAATAAACATATGTTTTTAGTTGAACAAATTTTATAGAAATGCAATCAATTAATAAATTATAATATAACCTTTTAAATACTTCTCCTAATCTTCTTAAATTTTTATCTAAATTTTTTTAATGGTTATTTAAGTTTTAATTTTTACAAATTTAACAAAATTAATTAATATTTCTCAAAATATAAATTTTTAACAACTATAAAGTTAATATATATATATGTTAAGTTAAAATTTTTTTAAAAACTTTATGTATAAGATTTTAAAAAAATTATTTATATATATATATATATATGTTAAGTTAAATTTTTTTTAAAACTTTATGTATAAAATTCTAAAAAAATTATATATATATATATATATATATAAAATGTATTAAAAGTATATTTATATACATATATGTATTTTTTAAGATTTTTTTTACTAACCGTAATCGGGTAATCGGTTAGCTTTAACTTTTGACTCATGAGTCGATTCATGGGTCAAATTAAAATTTTAATTTAAGATTTATAAAAAAATAAATTTAAAAAAAGTTATAAATTGTTATAATAATTATTTTTTTATATATTGACTATTTAAATTTGTATTAAGTTTTTTAATAGTTAAAAAGTTTTTATTTGTATTCTTAATTTAAAATTTATAAAAAAATACATTTTAAAATTTTAAAAAAATTTTAAATTATTATAATAATGATTTTTTATATTGATTATTTAAATTTGTATTAAGTTTTTTAATAGTTAAAAAGGTTTTATTTGTATTTTTAAAAATATAATGAGTAATTTTGTAACTTTATAAGTGGTAAAATTTTTTTGTAACTTTATGTATATCTATATATATATATATATATATATATATAAAGTTAAAAAAAGTTTATATATATATAAATAATTTTTTTAAAATTTTATACATAAAGTTTTAAAAAAAATTTTAACTTAACATATATATATATATATATATATATAAATTTTTTTAACTTTATAGTTGTTAAAAATTTATATTTTAAAAAATATTAATTAATTTTGTTAAATTTGTAAAAATTAAAATTTAAATAATCATTAAAAAAACTAGAGAAGAATTTAAGAAGATTAGGAAAAGTATTTAAAAAATTATATTATAATTTATTAATTTTTTACATTTCTATAAAATTTGTTCAACTAAAAAATATGTTTATTTATATATTGAAAAATATAATGTCTTAATTTGTATATATAATTTATTTAATTTTGCAGTTGTTAAAAATTAAGGTTTGAGGAACAATAATTAATTTTTTTTAAATGTATAAAAATTAAAACTTAAATAATTATTTAAAAAAAATTCAAACAAGAATGTTTAAAAAATAATAAAAGTATTTTTAAAAGCATATTTTAATGTATTGACTATGTACATTTATAAAAAATTTGTTTAATTATTAAAAAAAATTTATTTATATTTTGAAGATCATAATATCTTAATTTGTATATATTATTTATTTAATTTTATAGTAGTGAGAAATTGATGTTTTAAAAAATATTATTTAATTTTGTTTAAATTTATAAAAGATAAATGTTAATTTTGTTTTAAAAAATAAATAATAAAAAAATTAATTTATTTTTTTAACTGACCCTTTGAGGGTTAGTTTTCTGACCCCCAAAACTCCATTCATCATTTAAGATCAATTGCTTATCTGTAGGCTAAAATTATTAATTGCCTATAATAGTTTATTACATTAATATTTTACTAATTTAATTTGTACAGTGTCTACCGACACTTGTAGTTCTCTACAAAACACGCTAAAATACACAGAAGACCAACTGTATTATACTGATATGGAGTCTCGAGTTGCTCTATTGGATGTGCTTATATGCATAGTTGATGATTAATTTATTATAAATATAATTTATAATTGGACTTTTGCACTATATATATATATATATATATTTACGTACGCGCGCGCGCATTTATTCTTTTTCTTTTTTATTTACGGTATGTTTTCGTATTTTTGTCTTTAGTATGTCTTGAACAAAATAATACAATATAGATGGACTCAATAATTGTCCGTGAATAGAGGAAAAAATAAAGAAAAAAACAATGCTTTTGTTATTCATGTGTGGTTATAGGGACGTCCACCCTTTCCCCTTTTTAATTTTGCCTGGCGTGCTGCAATTGTGACATCCTGGTGTTGAATATATATATATATATATATTTTTTTTTGGGTGACTGGTGTTGAATATATTTTTACCCCTTTATTTCTTCTTCTTCTACTTCATTTGCTGCAAGACTCAAATTTCATGGGATGTTTCTGAGATAGTTCCCATCTTGCCTTCTTCATCATATGCTTTCTTACATACCTCTTTCTCTCCACATTTTGATTCAGATCTTCGGCTGCTGCAATCCAATTTCAATAGATGGCAGAAACTGCAATAAACATAGCGATTGATAAGCTGATTCCGCTACTCAGAGACGAAGTAAAACTCCTGAGAGGCGTGCACGGAGAAATCACTTCCATCAAAGACCAGTTAGGATTGATAAAAGCTTACATAAAAGATGCAGATGAAAAGACAGAAAGGGCAGACACGAGTAATCTGGTGAAAGAGTGGGTGAAGCAAGTGAGAGAAGTTGCTTATCGCATACAAGATGTGATCGACGAATACTTGTTTAAAGTGGGAAAGCGTGGTCAAAAGCATGGACGTGGTGGTGTTTTTACTAGAACTTGTCACTTGGTCAGAACCATAATAACCCGTCATGAGATAACATCTGAGATTGTAGACATCAAAGAATCACTAGTCAGACTCAATCAAGCAAGAGAGACTTTCGGGTTCAACCCATCGGCATCAGAACCGAGCAGTCATAATGGAGCAGAGATCTGTACAAGAAACGACCTTCGACAAGGTGCTCGTTTTATGGACGATGCTGAGCTCGTAGGCGTCGACAAAACTAGGGAAAAGATGATGGGTTGGCTGTCAAACGGAGAAAGAAGGCGCACAATAATTTCAGTGGTCGGCGAAGGTGGATTAGGTAAAGATATCAGACTGCAAACCTACATTCTATCGTTGCTTTGCAAAGTTGCCATGTGACATGATGGAAGATAAATATAAATTTCCTTTCTCTTATTTTGTAAGTGACGAAAAAAAAAGTAAAAGTCTTACAACTTAAATACTTAATCAAAGCAGGGATATTTAGATCATATTCTCCCTGTCCAAATTTCCGTAGTTATAAGAACCGGGTTGTCTCATCTAGTGTTAACAATAATTAAACCATCTTCATTAAACTCAGATTAACATCGCGGTTGAATCAATAAATAGATGACCTAGTATTTCATATAAATTTGATAATTTTTTATAAATTTATATTGAAATATTGATTTGTCAACAAAAAATATAAGTATTATAACATCATTTTTTGAGTAGTTATTGTGTTGGAAGAAAATGAAATGATATTTATGGTATCTCTATGAGGAATGCTAGCCTCCGCACTAAATTTTCATCAATAAGATTAAAATTTCAAAGTATATATAATAGTGAAAAAAAAAACTCAACCTGTTGATCACATAGGTTCTTTGACTAAAAACACTTCACTCTTACACTAAGAAAAAATAAACACAGGAGTATATCGGAGGATTGTCAACATCTACGAGTTATGTGGAAGTAAACAATCTTTATAGATGGTGTTTTTATAAAAAATTCCGCGTACACTTTCATTTAAAGATACAATAAATATGAGAGTATTTATGTCAGTTTCTTAATTGCACAATTAATGCAAAGATATCTAATAAATGTGATGGTATTATGTATATAAACTAATTACACATACCAAAATCCAGACATTCGTCTGTTATATATCTCACTTCACTTCCTCTTTTTACTCAAGGCAAAACAACTATTGTGAATAATTTGTACAAGAAGCAAAAGGAGGAAAGATCTTTTGATTGTTATGCTTGGATCACTGTATCTCGCTCTCTCAAAGGAGAAAAGCTGTTAAAAACTTTGATGCAAAGCTTTTATGAGTATGACGGCAACAAATATGGTGCCATGGAAATTAATGAAATCATGGACAAGGATGCTTTGACTAGTAAACTTAGAGAATACTTGCAGGGAAGGAGATATATGATTGTTTTCGATGATTTATGGGACACAGATTTTTGGGGAGGTGTTGAATATGCGTTACCAGATGACAACAAAAGGAGCAGGATAATGATTACCACAAGGGATAAAGGCGTTGCAGATTTTTGTAGACGTTTTGCTCCAGTTTACATCCATGAGCTAGAACCACTACCTCCAAAAGATGCTTTGAAACTCTTCCATTTGAAGGCCTTTCAGTTTGATGATTTTGAAGGTTGTCCTGAAGAGTTGTCGGAATTGTCTCGAGACTTTGTTAACAAGTGTGATGGAGTGCCGCTCGCAATTGTGGCTATCGCCGGTCTCCTATCAACTAAAAGGAAAGCTATTTCTGAATGGCAAAGGGTACTTAGTAGCCTTCACTCAAAATTGGCAAGTGATCCTCATCTAAGAGGTTACTACCAGGTCTTATCCGAAAGTTACAATGATCTTGATTACCATCTCAAATTATGCCTCTTGTACTTTGGCCTTTTTCCCGAAGACTACTCCATTAGCTGCACAAGACTTATTAATCTGTGGATAGTAGAAGGCTTTGTAAAGCAAATTGCAGATGAAGATCAAACAACACTTGAGGAAGTAGCAGAAGAATACCTAGGTGAACTAATTCGTAGGAGCTTGGTTAAAATATCGGAAGTGTATCCTTATGGCAGAGTTCGAAGATGTCGAGTCCATGATTTGATGCATGACTTTATTCTTAAAAAGTGTGAGGAGATAAACTTTTGTCAAGTGAAGAAGAGTGAGGGATTTAGCTTCCATGCAAGGACTAGACACCTATCAATCCAAACAAACAGTATTGATTCTCTACAAAGCTCAACAAATTATGGTAGAGTGAGATCTTGTTTTGTGTTTAGGGTGTTACCGAAGCCTCTGGTTGAGTCAATGTTGTCAAGTTTCAAGCTATTAATAGGATTAGACTTGGAAAATGCACCTCTTGATTATCTTCCTGAAGCAGTTAGGAATTTATTGCTTTTGAAATATTTAAGTCTTAGAAGTACAAAGATCAAGACCATTCCCAAATTCATTGGGAAGCTTCAGAACTTAGAGACTCTGGACCTAAAAGATAGTTTAGTTCGTGAATTACCAGTTGAGATTAACAAACTTGCCAAGCTACGTTTTCTTTTAGCATATTCTTCTCACTATATACTCCATATTGGTATGGAAAATATGCAAGGTGTGAAATTAAAAGAAGGGATTGGGGCCTTAAGGGCGTTGCAAAAGCTATCACATGTTGATGTAACTGATGGGGATGGTGTTATCAATGAATTAAAGAATTTGAAGCAAATGAGGAGGTTGACCATTCTAAAGCTTAGAAGTCACCAGGGGAAATTATTTTGCAGTTCAATAGAGAGCATGAGCCATCTTTGTTCATTATGTATTGTAGGAGCAAAAGAACATGAAGTTCTTGATTTGGAATCATTAAATGATCCTCCTAAGAACTTGCAGCGCCTTTACTTAGACGTCCGTTTAGAGAAACTTCCAAAATGGATTATTAAACTTAAAAATCTAGTGAAGTTGAGATTGACGTGGTCAGGACTAATGGAAGACCCACTCTCTGTTCTAAATGACTTACCAGAATTGTTGGTACTTAAGCTTTGGAAATCATATGAAGGTGAGGAGCTTCATTTTAAATATGGATGGTTTAGAAAGCTGAAGGATTTGGCACTACACGAGATGCAAGGCTTGAGGACCTTAAAAATAGACAAAGGAGCACTGCCCTTCCTTGAAGCTCTGCAGTTGGAAAGATGCCCACAACTAGTCGAGGTGCCCACTGACATTCAGAATTTGGAAGCTCTGAAATTTTTTTACCTTGTCAACATGCCTGATGAAATTATAACTAGTCTAAGTTTAAAGGAAGGAAAAAGCTACGACAAAATTAAGGAAATAACTTTCGTGACTTCTTAATTTGAAGGATGCGTTGTTGGTAAGTGCTCGCAAATCCTAAATATTTGATCTGCTTTGAACCCATTGTGTTAATACCACATGTTTCTCAGTTTCTCTTTCTTTGAGCCAATGTTAATTGCTAAGTGCATGTGTGAATATACATGTTGCAAGATTTGATCATTGCCTGAGCTTGGATATTTAAAAGTCGTCAATTTTATGATAGTTTTTTACTAGATAGCTGAAATATTCTTCCTAAGTTTATTTTAAAACTCAAAGCAAATTTACCTACTGACATCAGATAATGAAAATTCATTTAGTGCTTTTGTGTGTGTGTGTGTGTGTTTTTTTTTTTGGGGGGGGGGGGGGGGGGGAGGGGTGTATAATCATTGTATAATGTTTACAAATATCAGTTATGGTTTGTAAGTTAGGCTAACTAAAAAAAGTTAAAGGATTATTTTAACAGGTAAATGATCAGAATTATAAGCAAGCTTAAAACATTTTCGACATAAAGCTATTTCTTTGATATATGAATGAGAGTAGGACTTTACGTAACACCAAGGAACGATTTCAGTTTCAATCTCTTGTAGAAACTAAAATAAATTTCAGGGTTTTTAAAAATAGGTGCCTATTTGTGTTTGAGTAACTTTTTGACCCAAAAAAAGAAAAGAAAAGAATATGTATATAGCTTGTAAATGTAATTGTATAAAAGAAATCAATATTATTTATTATTTATTTATTTTCTATTTTGTGTTAATAAAATAATTGAGATTTTTCAAAAGTCGAGTCATCTACGTATCTATAGTAGTTTTGTTTTGTTATAATCAATCAATACTAAGCATTTTATCATAATCATAATAATGTATCGATTTTATGTTTATTGGTTTCTTTAATTACAAATTTTTGTATTTGGTAATGCTTTTATTTTCTCGTTTTCAGATTTGACTGAAGCTTCCGGCAGAGTGACTCAACAGCTAATAAATGTCGATGAACTTGGATGCTTGTTAAATGTTTTCTAAATTTCATATTTTAGTTACTCTGTAATATGAGGTTGCTATCGACAGAACTGTGGTTTGATGGCTAGCCTCAGAATTTAGTTCCTCTGTTCTTGTGTGACAGACATGTATGTCTCTTAGATAATTTACGAATATTATAATAAATCATGCTTTTTGCCTTAGATTACTGTCTTCCTTGGAGCAACGCCCCCACCCCCAATTCCTGTGGGATATATTCCTTTATATACAATTGCATTCTTACTTTCATACCCTTGTCATTTGGATTTGGATCGTTCTTTATTAAGTCTTTGTTTTCTTTTTTCTTCCTTATATTTTTAACCTAATACAATTGGATCGGCTTAGGAAGTATTCAATTTGGTCATACAACTCTTTTCCTCTAATGGAAAACAACTTCTCTTTTACCATGTGTTTGCCCACAGCCATAGCTTCTGATTCCAAAATGATCTCCAAATCTGTTGAATGTATAGGGACAACCAGTTTCTAGATATTTTATTCTGCATATTCATTATTCAGCCATTATTGCAAATGCTTGCTTTACGTTGAGACTGCGTATGATATACTCAGAGAGTCTAATTTATTATGCACTAAAAAGTACAGTTGTCTCTCACAAGCAAAAGTAGCAATATACAATTATCGTTTGAATCTCACAAAAAGCAGAGGATCCTCAATTTTGAAGTAAGTAAAATACACTCCGCATACGTCAAGTTAATGGTAGATAGATGTATATTTAGTCGAACTCATTTTTCACTTGTTTAACTATCTATTTATTATTAATTTGATGTACATACACCAACCAACATAAAAATTTTTCAAATACAATAATGATTAAGGCTTGTGTCAATTTATCTTCAATATCACTAAGATCAAAAAAGGACAGAAACATCATCCCAAAATCAAAACTAATATAGGGACCTTAGGACAGCCCCACTAGTTTATGCCAAAACCAACTAGCACTCCTTCAACACCTCAGCATTTATGGCAATTAGGAGTAAATCGTGGCAATCATATCATTTAGCCCAAATTTCACTACAAAAATGATGAATCATTTTCCAAAATACGCATGTACTATACTAGACAAAACCAAGACAACCGATTTTGACATCACAATTAACAGATTGCTTTGGGATCGAAAGTTATGCTGCCACTCTTCAGAGCTTGAACTAAGGTGTAAAAGTATAAGTAGTGTCAACTGGAGGATGGAAAAATAGAATAAAAAGGACAGCATCAAAACTTGAATATATTGAATTGATACAATTGTCGAAAGACATTGTTAAGAAGTGCAATGAAGTCCCACTTTCAACTGTAGCTTTGGTCGATCTCTTATCAACTAAACAGGAAAAGGATACATAATAGCCTTTGATCAAAATTGGTAAGTGGTCCTTATCTGCTAATTGGTTACCACAAAGTCTAACTGGAAAGTTTCAACAATTTTAAGTTATGCCTCTTGTACTTTGGCTTTTTCCATGAGAACTACTCTATTTCCTGCATTAGGTTTAGTAATCTTTGGCAAGTTGAATTGAAACTTGTTCATTGGCTGGCAGCCATTGAATTAATTAATATTTTTCCAATGGCTATAAGCTAGGTTTGGATTGATGCTTTACTAGTGGCAACAAAGGCTTCTTCTTCTCCATCCCCATACTGAGAGGTCATCTGATGGCAGACACTGATGAATATTGTGATTGACAAGTTAATCCTGAAAGTATGCAGATGCAATTGTAGCCCATGCCTTCTGTTATTTATCTATAAGTCCGAATTTAGGAATTTTGGGAACAATTTTTAAGTTGTATTATTATTATTTGGTAGAACAATTTTAAACTTTTAGAAGCATGAAATTTTTTAGTGTTGGGATTAAAAGACAACTAATAACTTGTCACCAGAAAATTTAACACGCCATCCAAATATTTAATGATACAATTATCCTCTATGAAGTAGAATTATTTTGTATGCAAATCAAATATTTGATAGAAAGCAAACTTCAATTTTTTTTTTCCAATCAATTTTTCAAATTAAACCTTTATCATTAAACCAAAAGTTTTAATTGTTTGTGAGAACAAAGCTTTATTTTCTTACCTTTATGTAAAGTAAATGACAAGTGCCCTGTAATGGAAAAATAGTTAATGGATCTACCTAAACATTTTCTTTTACATTTCCTGTCATGTTTCCCTCTGTGAAATTGATTATTTTGTTTTTTTTAATATGGTACACTGGCATTTAGTATTTATTCTAGCTCCAAATCCAAACAGAGTAGAAAGCATTAAACCGGCACAAAGAATTCTACTACCCTGCATCTTCATCCCTTTATTGTTCTAGAATGCTCTCCAAGTCTCTTGAATCTATTGGTACAACCATTTTTTAAATATTTTGCTCTGCATATTTAATATGTAAGATGTATCTTATATACTTACTCTGTTCACAACTTACTTTGTTCTTTCGAAAATAACTTTAGCTCTTAATCATTCAAAAACCATATTAATGAATTATTTATCATGTAATTAGCAAGGTAGGTCCAATATTACATATTAGGGTTAATGTTTGTATAAACAAAGCCTGGCTTTATTATAAGAGAAATAGAGATGGAAAGAAAGAAAAGAGTAAATTCAATTCCATTGAGGCATATTATTGCACACTTTAAGATGAAGCTCTATTTGATGTTAAGAGCCCAAAGGTCCAAAGGGTCCAACGTCTTAAGCACTATAGTTTGCAAAAATAATTGACTAGTTTGTAGAAATTAAAAAAATTGAATTTCATAATACTGTAATGTACTTAAATTAACTGTAAAATAGTACAAAATAATACACTGTAAATGAACATAATAATTGTCCGTGAATGGAGAAGGAAGTGTAAAATTAATAGTGGATTCGTAACAAGGGAGTAAACTTTTTCACCTTTTTTATTTTGCCCAGTAGTGTTCTGAAGTTAATTATTGCACAAGCTGCATTTTTTGTATTTGGTTCTGGCGTGTGAAAATAAGAAGCTTAAGTGATTTTCAAATGCTTTTAGTTTTTACACTTATTTCTTCAAAATCCAAAGACCAATCCTTTGCTAAACATTAACGTGACTTATAAGGATTAAGTTATTTAAATGCGAGTTTGGAAACGCGGAATAAAATTATGTTTTTATAAAATTAACATTTTACTTTGCGTCAAACTTACTTTTTAAAATTTTATCACGTTTCTAAATACACTATAAATAAACTGCCTTAATTGGCAATGAATTTTTTTTTGACTGTACAAATGGAGAAAAAATTGAAGCTTCTCTCTTTTAAACTATAAGTAAAAAGTTATTTAAAAAAAATAAAAATATTCTCACTTAAAATCATTAATAGCAATATTACATTCACTATCAAATTACGTTCGTAAAAAATCAGCTATAACTAATAGGAGCTCGTCTAAAATATGCAGATACAAATGTAACTTATGCCTTCTATTATTTATCTATAATCCGAATTTAGGGGGGTTCTGGCCTGGGGGTATATTTTAGGAATGTTTGGATTTTTTTTTTTTTTGGGTACGCTGTTATTTAGTATTTACTCTTTAGCTCAAAATCCAAATAGAGAGTAGAAAGCAAATAACAAGCATAAAGAATTCTTTTGACTCTGCTGCAAAATTCAGATTATTTAGCTGTGCTGGCGTGGTGCAATTACAATATTGAAATAATCGGTTGTTTGTGTGAAGACGAATTGCTTAACTAATTATTGTCAAGTTGCTGTCTTTTGTTCGACGTGCTGCTTTAATTAATATTGTCTTCATAATCATTGAGATTAAAAAGGACAGCAAATCATTCCCACAATTAAAACTAACTGGTATTTAAACTTATGTGATCTGCAAGATACCCTGATAAAATACTCTGATTAAGGCAATATGATATTGAATATAAAAATTGTCTTTTCAATCAAATTTTCAAATTAAATCCTTGCTACTCAAAAGCTATAATTGTTAGTTAGGTTTTTCTATTTCCTTCCTTTACTGCAAAATAGGAGAGTTAATAGGATATACTTACACATCTTTTTTAACATTTTCTGTCCTGTTTTACTCTATGAAATTAAATCTTTTTTTTTTTCTTTGGCACAATGGTACTTACAAGTATTTACCCTTTAGCTCTAAATCCAAACAGAGTGGAAAGCAACAAAAAAGCATAAAGAATTGTACTGCCTTGTAACTTCATCTCTTTGTTATACATTTTCTGGCTACTAGAACTCTAGTTGGAGGGCCAGTCATCTCTATCTAGCATCTACAATGCAACATGTTTGGATATGAGAATTATGTTATGATTGCTTCGTGGGTGGGGTGGAACGGCCAGCATGTTTGTAGTTGGTAGTAGTAGAAACCCGAGCTGAGTAATGAGGAAGAGATGGAGGTGAAGATGAAAATGAAGATGTTCTTATTGTTAATGCGGGATTAGGATTGAGGAAAACGAGGTGGGGGAAAAGAAGCTTTTAATTGAATAATAGTGGGAGGACATTGGGGAAAGGTAAATTTAGGTGGAGCTAAAGTTATACTATATTAGTGTTAAGATTTTGAATATTTTTACTAAAAAAATTTGAACTTTTTGAAAATTTAGTTGAGTTCATAAGAGTGTTCATTTTTTTTATTGTTTTTTTATGACTATGAGTGTGTAAGGATTGGTACACTGGTCAAATGGTAAATGCATATTCAAAATAGTCCATTTTCGATCAAAGACTTGGATTAAGACTATTTGTTGGCTATGTTCATGATTCATAGGCTGTTTAAGTACTAAGGAAGTATGGCAACCAGGTAATGAAACTTCATAATAAAGATGCTTCTATTTCAAAAGAAACAAAAATTAAATCCAATTATGTTGAATAGTAACTCAATTTCAATACAATTGACACAAAAAACTTGAGATATTGAATGAGAGTCAATGGTTAATTTTATTAATATTTTTAATATGTTCTTTTATGCAAAAGATCTTTGGATTTAAATTGTGAATAAAGTATAAATCTACTATTCTTTGTGCCAAAATTTTAATCTAATTCTGAAGAATGCAACAGCAATAATCAATTTTCTCACTATTTGGATTTTGATACCAAATCACATAAGTTCAATGATGCTAATTAGTCACCTAACGAAAGTTGAAAAGAACTAAGTAAGATGAATATGTCATAGTACTTAGACAATTAATTTTGGATTAATAAATAAAAGAAGATAAAGGAAACAAGTAGATCAAGTCAAAAAGTATTCAACTGGTCATAATTTTTTTTCCTTAAGCAGGAAAAAATTTATCTTATTTAGCTTGTGTTTGCCCACTGGCACATTTTCTTAGTCTTGAATGGTCTCTAAATTTTTTGAATCTATAACTACGTATCTGTATATTCAATACATGAGATGCATTTTACATGCTTGGTCTGTCCACAATTTATTTTATTCTTCTAAAATAATTCATAAATTTTAATCATTCAAAAACTATATTAATGAATTTATTATGTAATTAGTAAGGTGGGTCAAATATTACATATTAGATTTAGTGTTTGCACCAATGTTAAAAAAATCGGACCGGACCGGCCGGTTCGACCGGGAACCGGTCCCTGGTCCGGTCCGGTTGGCTCAAAAAATCGGCTAACTAAAAAACCGGTCAAGAACCGGCCAAAACCGGACCGGTCAAAACCGGTTTGAACTGGTCCGTACCTATTTTCTTTTTTTTTTTTTAAATTTTTTTTATATAACAAAATAATTTATCCCAAATAATTTTAACAAATTAAAAATAAAAAGAAATAAAAAAGGATGAGAGAGTTGAAATATATATATATATATTAAAAAAATAGAGAATATCAAAGAAGTATAATATGAATACTTTATTATTTTTTAATATTTGATCTCTATTATGTTTATATTCAATTTCCTAATAACATTTCTTTTAAATATAAATGTATTTAGCCAAAATTATTATTTAGTTTTTGTTTTTTTATGTTTTAATAATAAGTAGAATTTTAATATAATTAAAAAACTCTAAAATAATTTTTATAATATCTTAAGAAATATTAAATTAATAATCAAATGGTTAAAATTTATCAATATTTATTTTTTATATTCACATTTTAATATATAAAAATTTTAAAAAATATAATTAATTATGACCGGTTCGACCACGGTCTGACCACGGTTGGACCAATGAACCATGAACCAGTGTTTTCACCGGTTCAATGACCGGTCTGATTTTAAAAACATTGGTTTGCACCAATAATACTTTGACTTTATTATGAGAAATAGAGGTGGAAAGAAAGAGAAAAATAAATTCAATTTCATTTAGGCGTGTTATTGCAAGTTTTTAACTCAAAACTCCGTTTGTCCAACATGTTAGGCACTGTAGTTCAAAAAATTAAAAATAAAATTCAATTCGTTATACTGTAATATACTAAACATAAACAAGGTCTAAAATAGTACAAAATGATACATCGTAGATCAACTCAATAATTTTTGGTGAAAGCGTAAAATAAATAAATAATTTATTACTGAGAGTACACCTTTTCATCTTTTTTAATTTTGATCGGTAGGGTACTGTACTCGATTATTGCACAAGCTCCTCTTTTGCATTGGTGCTGTCATGTGAAGACAAGAACCTAATTTATTTTTAAATATGTTTTTATAATTATTTCTTGTTCTGACTTTACTGCAAAGCTCAGATTATTTATTTGTGCTAGCGTGGTGTATAATTTGGATGACTTGAAATATTTTACATGAAGTAAAAAGAGAGAAGCAAGAGTTTATCTGTGTGGGATCTATAAAGCATGTGCGGGTACACCTGTCTCTCTCTCTCTCTCTCTCTCCCGACTTCATTTTATCTAGATTCTGCGGTGCAATTGAGATCTTGAAATAATCGGTTGTCAGTATGAAGACAAGTTGCTTAATTCATTATTGTCAAGTTGCCGCCTTTTGATTTTACTAGCTGTAAAACTCCAAATTTCATCTTAAGGGCTGGTTTGTAACATTTTTACGATAGAAGCATAAATAAAATAATAATAATAATTTTAAAGATAGAAAATAATACCTATATTTCTATTTAAAAAATAATAGAAAAATAAATATGGTTAAATTAATAATAAAGACATAATAGGTATTAATAATTAAAAATACCCTTTTTTATAGATTATACCTAGCAGGCCATTATATTTGGCACATCTTAGAATAATTAAGCTGATTCATTTGAATAATGATACACTTTAAAATTAGTCAATATTATCTAATAATGGGAGACCTGAATTAATTTATAGAGTGATCTATTATTTGGGTTCTGAAGTATGCATATTTTACAAAAAAATAATTCTTATCATTTCACCCCAAAATTTAAAAAATTTATCAATATAATTTAGTTGCAAGCTCCGAAAACCAACAATTTTAGTCAGCGATATTTGTTAATATATATATATATATATATATATGATACACCATAGTAGATGCAGCCAATACGACAGGTTTTATTTTTTATTTTGAGCTTTTTTATTTTGGCTGATAGTGTAATTTGTGGTCTGAATTCTTTGCACTTCTCAGCATATATTTTTTTAAAGAATAATTTAGATAGTTTAAATTTTAAATTTTTATTTTTATATAAAATATTATATTTTAAAAATTATATAATTTAAAAATTATTTTTATTTTATATTTTTTATCTTTTAAAATAATATAAATATTAAAATTAAAAAAAACAGATACCGATATCAAAATGCACCATCTGCAATCCCCTCCGCTTGCGTGTAATTTGACTGTTGTCAAAGATGCTTTTTCCTGCAATTATTGACATTGAAAATAATCGTACAAGATGTTTTCGTACTTTATTATTTCTTCTTCTTCTTCTGGTTCGATTCTGCTGTAAATTAAAACTCCAATTTTATCAATGGCGGATCTAAAACACCACCTCAAAATTTAAAACTAGTTCCTCGGACCTTGCATCAATGGCAGAAACAGCAGTGAACATCGCGATTGACAAGTTGGTCCCACTGTTGAGAGCCGAAGTAACCCTCCTGAGAGGCGTCCACAGCCAAATCGCTTCCATCAAACATCAACTGGAGCTTATAAGAGCTTACGTCAAAGATGCCGACGAAAAGGCAGAAATGGCAATCACGAGTAACCTGGAGAAAGAGTGGGTGAAGCAAACGAGAGAAGTTGCTTTTCGCATAGAAGATGTCATCGATGAATACTTGTTTAAAGTGGGCAAGCGTCGTCGAAGGGAAGGACTTGTTGGTTTTCTTACTAAAATTGGTCAATTGCTCAAAACTGTACTGCCCCGTCATAAGATTACATCTGAGATCGAAGATATTGGAAAATCAATAGTCAGTCTCAATCAAGGTAGAGAGGCTCTTGGGTTCAACCCATCTTCAGCAGAAAGCAATTATGGGGGACAGATGTCTACGTCCAATGAACTTCGATTGGGTGCACATTTCACGGACGATGCTCAACTTGTGGGTGTGGACCATACCAGGAAATTACTCACAGATTGGTTGTCAAACACAGAAAGTAGGCGCACTGTGATCTCAGTAATCGGGGAAGGCGGACTCGGTAAGAATTTATGATTTTTGAAGGAACTAGTGTCCTCACATAAGTAGTCATTTCCCCCCAAAAAAAAAAAAAAATATTCTGGACACACAGAAGCTATCTTTCCTTTTAGTCTATCTTATCCTTCATCTCAAAACTAACGAAATTGCTTACTTGTAGATTGTTAAGGGCAAACTGGATAGGCTGGGACTGTTGCAAATAGTAATTTGATATTTTTTAAGTGATTAAGTTCAGTGTTTGTGTGAATTAGAATGCTTAACTTATGTATACAGAGATTAGAGTCCTGTGGTTCATGTGTTGTTTATTAAATACAGCTTATATAACTAAAAGCTAAATAATCACTTAATGTGTCTATATCCCAGTTACTTGATGATTAAAAGTGGGTTAAGCAATTGAAATACATGCTCAAACAAATTCCTCTTCCATAAAAATATCTCTTCCTCCTCCTGCCACCAGAGTCTAATTCTCAACAGCATAGAAAAGCGATTTGGTCAGTTTTCGGATGGAGAAATTGAAAGAGGGATTTGTGTGAAGGACCAAATTGAAAATAGACTTTTTGTGGAGAATTAAAATAATGTTCTACTCATTTTCAGAGTTTATAATCACCATCCCTACTAGCTAAGTTGTCAGATTGTACAACATTTGTCATGATTGGGACATAATAGCCAATCCTATAATTTGTTTGAAGTTAAAAATTTTCGAGTTAATCTTAAACAGTCGTCATATTTCATGTCCTCCACCTTCACCGAGATTAATTAATAATTATATGGTTGAATGACAAACTAATCCAATATTGCTTATAGCCTCATACTTCAATAATGATTTCAAGGATGCCGGTCTCTTTTTTATTTTGATAATTATCTTTTGAGCTGTATTTTGATCTCTCAAATTAATATTAAAATTTGAATTTTGCATTTATGAAAGATTCATTAGAGCATTCAATATGTATTTAGAATTGTTTGTTGTTCTTTAGGATTTTTTGGGGACAATTTTAATTTATTGTTACTTGAAACTATAAAGTCAAATTTTATATCTTCAAACTAAATAAGCACATTATATTTACGCATATAAACATACGTGCATGCACACTCTCATAGCCATATACATCTATAACTCTATTTCTTGTTTTACCTCAATTTTTATCAAGGCAAAACAACTATTGTGAATAATGTATACAAGAGGCAAAAGGAAGAAAGATCCTTCAATTCTTATGCTTGGATCACTGTTTCACGCTCAGCCAAAGTGGAAACGTTATTAAAGAGTATGATGCAGAGCTTTTTGGAAAATGACAGCAACAAATATGCCGCTAGGGAAATTAATGAAAAAATGGACAAGGGCACCTTGACATATGAACTTAGGGGGTTCTTGCACGGAAGGAGATATATGATTGTGTTTGATGATGTATGGGACACTGCCATTTGGGAAGATGTTAAATTTGCATTACCAGATGACAACAAAAGCAGTAGGATAATGATTACTAGCAGGGATAAGGGCATAGCTGAATTTTGTAGAAGTTTTGCACTGGTTCACATGCACGAGCTAGAACCTCTACCTCCAGATGATGCCTTCAGCCTCTTCAACCTTATGGCCTTTAAATTTGATCCTGAAGTCAAAGAATGCCCAGAAGGATTGATAGAATTATCTAAGGACTTTGTTAAAAAGTGTGATGGAGTGCCCCTTGCAATTATGGCTATTGCTGGTCTCTTATCAACTAAAAAGAAAACTGTATATGAATGGCAAAGGGTACATGATAGCCTTCACTCAAAATTGGCAAGTGATCTCCATCTAAGGGGTTACTACCAGGTCTTATCAGAAAGTTACAATGATCTTCCTTACCACCTCAAATTATGCCTCTTATACTTTGGCCTTTTTCCTGAGGGCCACTCGATTAGTTGTGTGAGACTCTTTAATTTGTGGATTACGGAGGGGTTTGTAAAGCAAAAAGAGAATGTAAAGGAAACCCTTGAAGAAGTAGCAGAAGAATACTTGGCTGAGCTAATTCGTAGGAGCTTGGTTAAAGTGTCGAAGTTGTCTTATGACAGAGTAAGAAGATGTCGAGTCCATGATTTAATGCACGACTTTATCCTTAAAAAGTGCGAGGAGCTGAACTTTTGCCAAGTGATAAAAAATGGGAGATTTAGCATCCGTGAATGGACTAGGCGCCTTTCAATCCAAACAAACAATAATGATGATACTGTACAAAGAGCAGCAAATTATGGTAAAGTGCGATCTTGCTTTGTGTTTAAGGAGTTGCCGAAACGTGTGATAGAGTCATTGTTATCGAGTTTCAAGTTGTTAATAGAATTGGACTTGGAAGGTGCACCTCTTGATTATCTTCCTGAAGCAGTTGGCAATTTATTCCTTTTGAAATATTTGTGTTTGAGAAATACAAGGATCAAGACCATTCCGAAATTCATTGGGAAGCTTCAGAACCTAGAGATTTTGAACCTGAAAAACACTTCAGTTTGTGAATTGCCAGATGAGATTAACAAGCTTATCAAGTTGCGTTTTCTTTTAGCATATACTCAGCATGTATATCTTTCGGGAACTTTGGATGGTTTGGATGGTGTGAAATTAAAAGAAGGGATTGGGGGCTTAAGGGCTCTAGAGAAGCTATCGCAAGTAGATGTAACTGATGGGGATGCGGTTATCATTGAATTAAAGAATTTGAAGGAGACAAGGAGGTTGACCATTGTGAAGCTAAGAAGAGACCAAGGGAAACTATTATGCGAATCAATTAAGAGCATGAACCATCTTTTTTCACTAGGTATTGTAGCAATAGAAGAAAATGAAGTTCTTGATTTGCAATCATTGAATGATCCTCCTTTGTATTTACAGCGCCTTTACCTAGGAGGGCGTTTAGAGAGACTTCCAGACTGGATTCTCGAGCTTAAAAATCTAGTGAAGTTGGGATTGTATTTTTCAGGACTAGACGAGTATCTGCTCTTCGCTCTAAAAGAATTACGAGAATTGTCGGAACTTGTGCTTTGGAAATCATATGAAGGTGATGAGCTTCATTTCAGAGAAGGATGGTTCAGAAAGTTGATGTGTTTGACGTTACACGGGTTGGGAGGCTTGCTCTTCTTGAAAATAGACAACGGAGCATTGCTTTCCCTTGAGGATCTTTCGTTGACTAGCTGCCCGCAATTGGTTGAGGTGCCCGATGGTCTTCGGGGTTTGGGAACTCTTAAGAGATTTTACCTTGAAGATATGCCCACTCAATTTACAGAAAGTCTATTGCTCAAGGAAGGAAAAAGCTTTGACAAAATTAAGGAAATAACCTTTGGGCCCGATGTAGATAAGGCCAAGCTTTGAAGGATGTATTGGTTGGTAAGTTCTCGCATGTCCTAAATATTTGATTTCTTTTGAACCATTCATCACTTAGTGAACAGAGTATGTAATATCATCATTATTTAGAAGTATTGGTTATAATTTAATTCTCTTGTTTTCAGATTTGATTGGAGCTTCAAGAGTGAATCATGGGCCGATAAGTGTTGATGAACAAGGATGCATATTAGACATTGTTTGCAAAATGTCAGGTTTTACTTTGTAATGTTAATTTGTTGTTGATCGAATTATGGTGTGTAGATTCTGTGTTGTAATGTACAATGCTGAGATTGAATTGTGATTTGGCTCCTGCTAGCGTTGGGAATTTGTGTGTTATAAACATTATGTGTGTCTCTTTGACAATTTATGAACATTTTGATAAATCATGCTTCTTACGGGAGAAGAGACCCTAGCCCCTTAAATCGTAAGATCTTGAAAGAGAAGATAGATGAAGACCAAGAATTTTTACTTCTACTCCTACGGTATGTTTGGTAGTTGTGTGAGAAAGGCAAGAAAATGAATCCAAAGGAAATTAAAAAAAAACAGAGGGGAAGGAATGGCTAAATTATAATCTCCACATCTCTTGCCTTGAAGAACTTTTTGCAAATCTAAGTAGCAATTTATTAATAGTTTTAATTTTTATAACAGAAATGAAATTAGTATGCTAAAATTAGAAAGCTCTTTTCCAAGGCTTAAATTTGATTGGGATTAATCAAGGCCGGAGAGGAATTATCCTCTATATATATATATATATATATATATATATATGAGGTTATAATTTGAGCCTTGAAATGTATTTTCGATGTAATAGAGAACCATGCCAAGACTGTGGCCACAATAATAGCCCGTTGACAACAGTATTCCCACTTGTTATGTCCAACTATGTACAAAGCCCAGAGGCGAAAAAGGTAGAGATTTTGAAGTAAGGTCATGATCAGGATAAAAGACATGCAGCGTTCATAGTATTCTTGGACGTCAAAATGGTGGAGGTCTCGAGGAATAAAAGGTGTGCAATGGCGATATAAATCCCAACTTAGTTCCCAAAATGTATTTTCGTTCTGTTTTGTTTTATTTTTTCCTTTTGACTCTCGCACTTTTGCGTGCCCCATCCACTCCCCGTGTTTTTCATCTTGTTAGACCATTTTCTACTAATGAATATGTGAATATGTGATTTTTTTTCTTTGGTTGTGATCATATACTAAAGAAAGTGTCTGTCACAAAGATTCTAAATAAAGACATGACTTTTGAGATGTGAGTCTCACCACAATAAATTATGCATGAATATTATTGGGATCCTAGTTGATACCCCTGTCAATCTTTGCGGGGCCTTAATACTACATTAATGCTATAAAATTCTGATAGAAGGCCTAATAGATTTTGACTAAATATATTATTTTTATTTGTTTTTCAATTGAATACAAATCGGAAACAAATTCTCAGTAAAAAAACTGACAAAAAATAATAAGAAATTGATATGAGAGGAGAAAATCAGTTAGCCAAGTAAATCAATTGAAAATTCAGTTGGTCACTTGGGCCGACTATTTGTTTAATTCCTTCTCATTTTTTACACTCATGCATTTTTTCTTTTTTTAACCGTTTTTGGTACTTGACTTTTCTTTAAAACTTTTTTACTTTTTTTTTTAATTTTTTTACTTATTTAATAATATAAATTTTTTAACTTTTAAAATGTTTAAAAATATAATTGTTGATCGTTGGAGGTTTATATAAATTATATTTCTAACTCATCTTTTTTCTGTCTTCGTTTCTTTTCTTTTTTTTTCTTTTAGTACTGTTTTTCTTTTTTCTCTTTGTCTCCCTAACTGTTCACAAGGTTTTTTTTGTCTCTGTTTTTTTTAATTACTTTAGTAAATGTTGCATTCAACAATTTGTTTGAGTAAAAAGTGGGTATCTAAAAATTTATTTGATAGGAAATTCAGATTTTATTTCTGAGGTATGTATAAATATTTTGTGATAATATTTTTTATGAAAAATAATTTGGTATTTAGTATTGTTATTTATTGATTACTTAATAATTATAAATAATTGATTGATAGTATTGATTATTTATTAATTTGTGATAATAAAGTAAACAAATATCTATTATTATAATATTGATGATTTATTGATTTGTGATAATATTGTAGAAAAACATTTATTATTGAATAATATTTAGGAAATAATATTAAAAATTTTGTGATTTTTTTCATCATTCAATGTAGTAAAAACATTTTTTGTTGATAACAATTTTAAGATAATTATTATTTATAAGAATTGTAAAATAATATTTAAATTTTTTATTATAACAAAAAATAGAAATTTCTAACTGCCAAAATTAGATGTATAATAAATTAAATTCTAGACACAAAGAATATACTAATGAATTTTTACATGGGATAAAAGAGATTATTGTTTTTTCTTGTAAAAATAGACATAGTTTGGGAATTTTTTTAAGAAAATAGATGTTTATATTCTAAATGCAAAAATAGAGCATATTTTTGTACTAAAAATGTAAAACTCGATCCTTACAAAAAGGTTCCAACTTAAATATTGGTGTTGGACATTTAATAGTGAAATTGAAACATCACCAACTAAATACAAGTTGGAACAACATTTAACTCATTATTAATAAATGATTATTATAATAATAGTTATGAAAAAATAATCTTTGATGCAACTAGTCTTGATTTTAATATTAGTAATTATGAGAAGGTAGATTATAATGATAATATTAATTAGATTAAGGAACCTCCAAACATATAAGCCCATAAATTTTTTAATATATTAAGTGTGTATCAGCAACTATTATGGTCAAAATGTATTAATGAGTTTAAGTTGTTTATTATTGTACAAATATTAAGTATTAAATCTAATAGCAATATATCATAATATAGATTTAATATATTTGTAAGTCTTATAAAAAACAGTTGTCTTCCTAATAACATCATACCCAATAATTGGTACAAAACAAAGAAACTAATATTAAAACTTGATTTATCTTACTGCATTCTTCTTCCTCTAATATATAAGTATCTATTTATTTTCTAAATTATTTAATCTAATTTTTTTCTCATGTCATATCATATTCTAATATATGGTAATCTATGTAAAGCCTAAATATTTATTTAAAATTTGTCTGTAGAGATGCAAGGATGGAGCTTGGATTGACAACAATAATTGATTTTATTCATTTCCAATGTCGCTGGTTAGAATTCTAGTCAAGTATAGCTTCATATTTTTTCTTTTTTTTCCCCCTTCCTCTGCTTCCAGGTCATCTATCTATTATACCCAAAGTTCCTCCATTTAGTGGATTCGTTTGTTGGTTTTTTGTCTTTTCATTCTCAAATCTTTTGCCACACATCTCAAATTTCTATGCCAACATTTCAGCTGAAGGAGTAGGGGAGCAAGCCACCAGAAATCATGCTCTGTACTTCCCTTGATGCCACACCTTAATTTCTTTTTCTTGCATCTGTCCTGCGTGATAGTAGCTACAGTAACCGTGCTTCCTTGAGGCTTCTTGGTTGCCATTTTATCCTTGTGCAAAAGCATTTCCTCCCAGTTTTAAAATCTCAATTTATGGTGGCTCAAATATATATATCCTCTCCAATTTTCTTGCTGTTCTAGTGCGTTGCATTTTTTCTATTTTCCAATTGCTATGCTATTATTCAGTCTATTCCTGCTTTGTTCTTATGGTTCTTGACTATTGGGTGCAGAATTGATGGATGCTTTTAGGGCTAATTGGTGAATGTCGTTTTAGGAAGTAAAGGAAAAGGGAGCCACATTTCTTTTAGGGCTTTGAATTCCAGCTTGCTTTGTGTAGGTATTCCTATTCTATGGTGTTGATTACTCCCATCCTTATACCTTCAATCGTGGTATTTGCTGCCATAAGCTTCGTGTGTGTGTGTTTATGCCACTATAGCTTGATGGTTGAGAGTGCATAATTAGCCATTTAGTTGTATGTGTGTGTGTGTGTGTGTATGAAATTTTGCTAGAATGAAAAAAAAATGATGAGTAAAATAGGTTTTTCTTGACACCATGCTTTCTTTTATAGAGTGGTTTGTCATTGATCAAAAAAAGAAATGAAAATGAATGGGTAAATGTTAACATTGTGGATATAAGAAATTGAGAATTTTGTTAGGATAATTATGTAAGATGAGTAAATATGAAATTATAACGTATACTTGGGCCTAAAGATGTTATAAGAAGTATACATGCTAAGGGATTAATTCTCATTTCTAAATAAGTATGATTGGTCCTTGCTATTAAGAGTGCTACTTTATTAAGTGAACAAAAGAATAAAAGCCAAAGTTATAAGATGAAAATGAGAATTTTAATTCTACTTTCCTTTGATGCCTAGTCTATTGTTTGATTTTCAAGCTTATGCTTATTTTTAGATCTTTATGTCCTAACTTGAGACTTTTTGAAATCATCAAGTAGCTTATAGATGAAGTGCTTATACTTTAATAATGGTTGGAATTGGGAAATGAATTTTTAAGAATTAAAATTGTAGTTTGAACAAATAGGTTCATATTGGTATTATGTTAAAGGGATTTGACAAGTCACAATGTCTTAAGAGAAATTCTTCCTTTTATTAGTATTATTATGAAACAAACTCGCTGTATTTAGTACTAAGACTTTGTGGACTGGTGTTGTAGGACAATTGGGGAGAAATAGGTACACTAAGAATTTAGCAAAGGATACGATAGGAAATTATTCTAATGTCATCTTAAGGGGTGAGTAAGTAATGTCAACCATGACCATGAGTATAGTATAGTTTCGGCTTCCTTTCTTTGCTTCAAAGTTGATTATACTCTATAAAATAAACATCATTTATTATTTACTATTCATTTAATTACTTGAGTACAAATACAGATTTTATTGTATTTTAGGGACAAGTCATTCCTTGATCCTAATTCTTTCTAATTTAGTTATTTCTGGTTGATATGTTTTGACTTTATATACATAAGGCATCTATTGAATTACTCTAATCTTATTTTTGATTGAATGTGGGTATGATAATGAATTTTGATTATTTTAAGTGTATGATTTGAAAACATTCTTATGAAGGTTGTCTACTATGGAACTCTGCAGCTAACAACAGTAGTTGTTAGCCTTGGTGCACCATGATCTATATCCCAACTAGCAAGGGTGTTGCTAACCCCACCACATGTAAATTTGTTTTATTTTCGCTAGTGAGATACTCTGTGTTTATGGTTATTTCCCCCACGAGTTATGTGCTTTGCGTTTGCTTCATTTAGTTCTATTTAGATGCTCTTTCTGTATTTTTAAAAATGACTCATAGAAGGCATATTTCATTCATTATTTATATTAAAGTGGGTGGTGTGATTTGTCTCTACTATTATGGTTAGCATTATTTATTCACTAAGTGTCAAACTCAACTCGTGTTTTTGTTACATTTTTTCAGATAGTGGTGTGAACCTTAGTCCATCCTTAGTGACATAGTAGTAGTTGAATTTTCAATTCTTTTTTGTAAGCCTTGCACCTATTCACGTAGGTGCATTTTGTTGATGTAAATGTAATTTATTTTGCTCTGAAAAATGTTGAATGTAGCTCTACCGAATTATAGATAGGGTTCTTCCCATCCCTAGAAATTTCCTTATATTGGTTTGGATTGATATCAAGAATTCTTATTAGATATATTTGTACTGGTTGACTGATTTGTAAAAATATTAGAAGGCTTAAATTATAAAGGAGACTCTACCGAAATTTTTACAAAAGTTATTTAGAATTAAATATGTTTAATACAAGGATGATCCAAAATTGCTATATGTGGTTTTGTTATATGATATTAAGACTTAGGAATATTCACTATTTTTTGGTACGAAGGTAGTTTGGTTATGCTTATGGAAGGGGAATCGTCACATCGTTGGTTGCGGGGCGTGACAATCTATATCAGAATATTTTTTTGATCTATGAGATGTTTAAAAAAAAAAATGGTTTGGTTGTTTATTCTCAAATTTGCCAATAAATTTGATATGAAAAAGTGTCTATGAGACCATTATAGGTAAGAGATAATTTTTTTTTATTTAATTACATTATTTATCTACTGCATATATTGGTTTGTTCATTTATCTAATCAAAATTTTGAAATAAAATTTGCATTTTTGCACTCTCTCTCACACTCACACGCACACGCGCGTCCTTATCCTCATTCTTTTTCTTTTTTATTTACGATATCCTGTCGTATCCTTTCTTATTTTTGCTTTTAGTATGTCTTAAACAAAATTATGCATTATAGATAGATTCAATAACTGTCCGTGAATAATGGGAAAAAAAAAAGGAAATAAATAATGCTGTTGTTGTTCATATGTAGTTGTAGGGAATAGGGAAGTCCACCTTTTTTTCACCTTTTTAATTTTCGCAGGCGTGCTGCAATTATGACCTTTAAACTGAGAGCATCTTAGTGTGGAATATATTTTTACACTTCATTTCTTCTTCTTCCCCTTCCTTTGCTGCAAGACTCAAATTTCATGGGATGTTGATGTTTCACAAATAGTTCCCATCTTTCCTTCTTCATCATATGCTTTCTTACATACCTATGTCTCTCCATATTTTGATTCAGATTTTCGGCTGCAGCAATCCCATTTCAATAGATGGCAGAAACTACAATAAACATAGTGATTGATATGCTGATCCCACGACTCAGACAAAGTAAAACTCCTGAGAGGCGTGCACGGAGAAATCACTTCCATTGAAGATTAGTTAGGATTGATAAAAGTTTACATAAAAGATGCTGACAGAAAGGCAGAAAGAGCAGACACAAGCAATCTAGTGAAAGAGTGGGTGAAGCAAGTAAGAGAAGTTGCTTTTCGCATACAAGATGTGATCGAGGAATACTTGTTTAAAATGGGAAAGCGTGGTCAAAAGCATGGACTTGGTGGTGCTTTTAGTAAAACTGGTCACTTGGTCGAAACCACAATACCCCATCATGAGATCACATCTGAGATTGTGGACATCAGAGAATCACTAGTGAGACTCAATCAAGCAAGAGAGACTTTTGGCTTCAACCCATCGGCAACAGAATCGAGCTGTCGTATTGAAGTAGAGATCTGCACAAGACACAACCTTCGACAGGGTGCTTGTTTTATGGACGACGCTGATCTCGTAGGCGTCAACAAAACTAGGGAAAAGCTCAAGTGTTTGATTTACAATATTAAATGGTCCTCCTCACAACTTACATCTTGTTTACTTGGAAGGCCCCTTAGAGAGATTTCCTGAATGGATTCCCTAGCTTAAAGATGAGAGTGAAGCTGCAATTGAATTGGTCAGAACTAATGGTAGATGCAGATTTTGTTCTAAAAGACTTACCAGAATTGTTGGAACTGTGTGTTTTACAAACATACGAAGGTGATGAGCTGCACTTCATAGATGGATGGTTTAGAAATCATAAGAATTTGTAATTACAAAAATTGCATGACTTGAGGACCTTAAAAATAGACCAAGGAGCATTTCCTTCTCTTGAAGTTATGTCATTGGCTAAATGCCCACGATTGATAAACGTGCCCATTGATATTCATAATTTAAAAACTCTTCAAAGTTCTTCACCTTTGGATTTTATTGAAGTTTGGATGTACTGATACACAAAGAAGGAAGAAGCTACGTAATCAAAATAAGAGAAGTTTTGAACTAGTTAATGCTATACATGTTTCTCTTTCTTTAGGCCAATATTGTTAATTGCTATATGCATGTCAGAATGTGTTGCAACATTTTATCATAACCCTAGCCAAATACTTGAAAAATTCTGCCCGTAAAAATTAAATTAAGAAGGATTTAATTATCTTGAAAGTCGAATATAGAAAATTTACCTACATATATACTTACAAATGGTATAAATTCACTTAGTTAGTGTGTGTATTATCATTATTGCATCCAAATATTAGTTAGGCCGTTTTCTCCTGTATTTAGATTTTACTTGAGTTTTAAGATGTGATTGATGTGCTAATAAATGTTGATGAATGAGGATGCATTTAGATGTTAATTTGCTGCTGACTGAACTACGGTTTGATGGCTTCTGCATTGCATTGTGATGTACAATTGCTGAAACTGAATTATGGTTTTACACTTTTACTGCTTCTGTTACTGTTGTGAGTTTATGTGTAACAAACGTTAGTCTACTGGACAATTTATGAATATTTGGATAAACCATGGTTTTACCATGCTTTTACCTGTTTGTCTACTGCTTCTGTAACAAACAATGTTTGAATTATTCTTTCCACTATTCATTACTGTAGCTGCTCCTTTTTTTCTTTTTTCTTTTTTTTTTTTCAAAAATAGATGTCTGGGAACCCATGGAGCTGTTTGCAGGACCACAAAAGAATTTGAACTGAAGATGCACGGCTTCTCCTATGTAATATATTTCAATTAATATATTACATTATCATGATCTCCTCGCTAGCCGGGATCCAAATGTATCAACACTAATATCTTAATAATATATATCATTTCTTATTCTAGCTATCAATGCCGGGGGGAAAGCTACGGTGATTAGGAAGGAGCAGTTGGTGATGGCATCATCTTCTGCAAACATTAAATGAAAGTTTCCTAAGAAAGACATAGCACCATGCTGCGTGTAGATCCTCTGCTCTGCATCCCTGAAGAGCATGCCGTACTTTGCATCAAAACGGCCTCGTTTGGGCTTAAAATCCCGACCAAATTTGTTGCTGATCTTATACGTTTATTCAACCCCATCCCAGCCCTCCATTTGACCCCCTCTAAACGAATTATTTTGAAGCTATCAACATTCCTTCAACGCATCGTTGCACAATTGCAGATCTTCAAACTCCATCTTTGTTCACGAGCACCGGAAAACATCCGTCATTCTACCAAGAAATGTCAAACGCAAGGTTTACAAGTAGCAACCAAAACCTCAATGAAACTCAATGACAATGACATAAGTTCGTATATTATAAACAGGAAACATGAAGCAGCTATAACAAAAGGGGTTGCAGCTTTCATATTTTTGTTTACAACACCACTAACGCTTACTCTGCATCTCTAGCACTTGGCATTTCCTCTACAGTATCCTATAAAAATAAAATAACATTTGACACCAAGTAGGTGCAGCATCTTCAGCATAATTGGAACATTAGGTGAAAAAATGAAAACAAAATCTCAAAGTGGATGAAAAAATTAATCTGTATCTAAAAATATAAACAAAAGGAGAAAATATTAACATAAACCTTATACCTGGCTTTGCAATCTATAAACTTAATATGGGTTTATCTAAAAATTTAATCTGGGTTTGAGGCTTCTTCATTCACGCCGCAGTGGAGAAGAGGATTGTTGAAGATATAGCTCTGGGTTGATCTGGGTTTGTGTTGTTGAAGGAAAATGTGTTGGAGAAGACAACTATTGGAGACTTTAGGGGGCATAAAATGGAAGGCTGAGATGGGTCTCAATAAACGAACGAGATTGGCTGTGAAATTGATTAAGATTTTAAGCCCAAATGACACCGTTTTGATGCAAAGCATGGCGTGCTCATCAGGGGTGCAGAGTAGAGGATCCACACGCCACCATGCTTCTCTGTTTTATTTTATTATTATTATTTTTTTTATTTTTTGCTCTGTCAATTTATTCAAATCTGTATTCAGTATTCACCCATCTCCCTATTCATCCAATTGCAGGAACGAAAGAATTGGAGACCATTCCCTTCTTCGCACTCAGGAAGGAAGTTGCCACAGAGAAAAAATTTCTCATTTCGTTTCTTCGCACTGAGGCATCCCAAGTAAGAGACCATTTTATATTTTTGTTCTTCTTCTCTGTTGCAGTACTCCTTAGAGCTTCTTTCGTCCATTCAATAAATCCTAAATTATTCACTGCGGCTTCTTTCTTCATTTCTGTTGGAATATATTCCTATATAAATGCATCCCTTTGCATCTGTGTATTCCTTGTGGCAACACAGTAGCTATCGAGAAAAATAGTATATTAGTTCTTCTGAAATTTTCTTAGTTTGATTTTGATTCTTTTTAATCTCTTTTTACTGTTATTCTTTTGGCTTTTTCCAAACTATTCTTGGGCCCCTTTGCTATCACAAAAGAAAGTGAGTGAAAAGGATTTTGCAGTAAAACGTACTTGGTTACAGAAATTGAAAACGAAAATAAAAAATGGCGATACTGCAGTGAAATTGTATATTTTCTTTTTTTTTTTTTTGTTTAGGATTTTCAAATAGATGTATAATATCTTTTTTATCCTTACTATTGTATTTTATAAAATTGACATATTTTTTTGAATTTATTATTTTATAAAATTTTATTTTTATGTTAAAATGTAAAACAATAAAAATAATTTTAATATCTTTGCTATTTGATATTAAAATTGATATATTTTTTAAATTTATTATTTTATAAAAATTTTTACATTAAAATGTAAAAAAAATTATATTTACGGCTAAAATTTTCAACTAAATTTTAGTTGGTTTTGTTTGACCAAACTATTAGTAAGAAATTTTCAATTGAAATTTAGTGTTTTCTAACTAAATTTTAGTCAAAAAGCATTATTCTATTCGACCAAACTATCAATTGAAAATTGAGTTGGAAAATAGTATTTTTGGATTGAATTTTGGTTAGAAGTCAAAAAACACTGTTAATTTAGTTAAAAATTCAAAAAATTTTAATTAATTAATTATTTATTTTTACCTCTAAAATAATTTATTATTTTTAATAATATCTAATATTAAAATAATAAATCATATAAATTAAAAAAATAATTATAAATCTAATATAAAAACTATTCATCCGACCAATTCAACTGACTAATGGATCACAATGCATATAAATGCTATATGTATTATTTTTATTTATATATATATCATTTATTATTTATAATTTATTATATATATTTAATAAATTAATATATATAATATGTAAAATATTAAAAAATAAAATTATTTTGATTATATTGAAATGATAATTTAGAAATATAAATAATTATATAAAAACCATCAATTATATATATATTAGCCATCTCATTTAACACTTTTTTAGCCAAGGGTATTTTTGTCTTTTCAAATTTATTACTTTCCATTCCATTCTTAAACAAAAAAATACAAATATAATCCTTTTTTTTTCCATTCATACTAAACAAAGTTTATTTCATTACATTCTATTAAACTTTCTTTTTTTATTTCTATGACTAAATTTTCTATGTACCAAAAAAAACTTTGGTTCTTATGCTCCTCAAGAATATTGATTGTTCTTTAGAATTATACAATGGCACCTGACTAATCATTAGCCATTTAAGGAAACATGGCACACAGACCACAATTATTAGTGGCAATAATGTTGGAGATAAAGTTTTGATCTCTAGGATGAACATGAGTCCCTCTTACAAAAAATTATCTTTCAAATTACAAAGAAGGCAATTCTGTTTGATAATATCTTTTGCAATGACCATAATAAAAGTGAAAGGCAATCACTTTCAAATGTTGGTCTTTACCTTCTCAAACTAGTTTTTACCCCTAATCAATTATATATAGCTATTTCAAGGGTGAAGATTACATCTAGTTTGAAAATTTTTATTCATAACTCAACAATCAACCTTTAAATCAAACAAAATATGTTGTCTATAAAGAAATTCTACGAAATTTGAACTAGATTTCTCCTAGGTTTTTCAACCGTTCAAGCATCATGTCATTAGGTAATTAATTTTCATTCTACACCTTAAACTTTATTTGTGGCTGTCGCCTTTTCATTTTGTTATTTATTGCTAGTTAGGTTGATTGTATATTCATCTTATTAGGTACTTATCATCAGTTATATATATATATATATATATATTATTCTCATGCTTTTTCTGAAATGCTAGACACATCATGTCATTAGTTTTGGATTGACTTCATCAAGAAAATCTATATATCATAATTCCTATTAGTTTGACTATAACTTCATATGGTAAATCAATCATAAAGAATTACTCTTTTGCAATAGAGAACATGCAAATGCCAAAAGCTAAGCTCAAATCTCCATGTTTCTTATGCAGATCAAAGAAGTTACTTGTAAGATCTACCACCTTTTTTGAATTTCAAGGTATTGTGGCGTTGTTCACCGTGGGCCTTTTTTTTTGGGGGGGGGGGGGGGTGTTTACAAGTCACGAAGTGTTTCTTGATGTATACAATGTTTGAGGAATGCATTAGTGTGAATCAGGTTTGGATTATTGTTTAATGTGAATACCATACAAAATATATCAGGCACATATTATAAAGAGAAAATTATAATGAAGGACTCAAATGCTATAAAATTTATAATAAAAAATTTTAAAAATTAAAAATTATTTTTAAAGACTATCATTAACATTGAGTTTTAAAAAATTTTATCATCAGTTTTAGGAGATTTATTATCGGATGTAAAAAAGTACTGAATTTTCTTATACTTAGTAATAAATTCCCTAAAACCTGATAGTAATGATAATCCTTAATAGTAATTTTAAAGTCTTTTATTATAAATTTTATAGTATGTGAGTCCTTAATTATAATTTTTTTTTATTATAAATATGTTAAGCATGCATTCATTATCCTCAGTGCATACATTAGTAGACAAATATTTATTAATCAGCCTTGCTGAGTACTTAAAAACATCTTATGGTAAAATCTTTTCCTATTTCTTTAGCTCCTTTATATCATCATTCAAACCTTCTAGCACAACTTTTATCTATTACTTATTTGAAAAATATATAGATGTTACTTTTCTCTATAATTTCAATGATTAACAACATTGAGAGATTAACAAAATTCATCAGGTGTGTCGTTCGGCGGATATAACAACGTGTAAGGATTCTTTCTTTCTGGGGACTAAACTTATTAATTCTTTGTTTCATTTCTTATCAAGTGAAAGGAAACTGCAGTTGTTTTTGGATATCGCAATCAGCAAACTCTAGGCCTGAAGCACTCTGACAAGATATTCAATCATCATATGCGCACATGGAATGGTAACGTTCATAATATAGTCAGCATCATGTTTTCTTATTTCAAATTGCAAACCATAGCGTGGTATGTTAGCTTTGCTGATGCTGATTTTATTTTATATATTTTCTTTAATATTTTATGCTTTAAATAACTCAAGGTATGATAATAACAAAATTCTCTTAATCAACAGTGAGAGGATAGTCAATCTTCCAAGCAATTAACAATGGGTCCTCTCCACGTTGAATCAAGTACCTTCCCTGAATACAGTATTGACTATCAAGACTACGTTACATGTACAAATCCACAGGTATTACAAAAACGTTATATTTTATGATCTAGCTGGATATGTAGAGCAAAACTCCACTATTGATTAAATTAAACATCACTGTGCAGAACTCGCAGAAGTATGGTTACTATCAGCTTACTTTCCTCAAAAGCATTAGGCCTTGAATTTGTCAAAGGAAAGATTCCTCAATTCCTTCATTTCAAGTCCTATTAGTATGGTTATATCACAATTAGCTATGCATGTTCTCTTATCTTGATCTTCCCATCAGCAGTGTCACCTTATAGTTCATAACTCGAATGTGGATTAAGCTATATTGCCTTCTTTTTGCACCCTTTTATAAATCATTCACTTGGCACAATTTCTTTAGATGTAGTTTTCCAATAAAATTAGCTACTGGATTTCCTCTGCTTTATGGTACTACTATACTGGATTTATTAACAAAATAGATTTATAGTTAATTAACCACTGAATTTTGAACTGATAGGCAAGAAAAGCATACTTCCTGTTCCAAAAAAAATAACATCAATATTATCAACACTGCAAAGTACAGGACATTTTTACTTCAGCTATCAAAGGAGTTTGAGTTCATAATTGTCGTATGATTTTAAAGGTTTCAATAAGTAAAATTTTATTCCTATATATCAAACATGAAATAATCATCAAGAGATCATGCTTTCTTTTTTGTCACAGTTTCATTTTCTTTTCTATTGACTTATTTCAAAAACAATAATTAACTATCTTTATGTCAATTAACCTGTAATGGCATCTGAAAAACGCATACAACCATGAGTGAAAGCATTTTCGGTTTTAAAGCCCTTACTGCCTTTATTTATTTTAAGTTGAAAGCGATATTTTCATTAAAATGTTATTTCCTTACGTTTTACAATGTTTCTTTAAAAAAAATTATTTACTTAATATCTTATACATAATATATATTTATTTGTCTTTAGTTTTATGATGTTATGCGGCCATTATGCTAAACAAGCTTATCAATTTCAATTCCAAATATGAAATTTGTAAAAATGATTTCATGGATTTATCAAGATATTTTAGTGCACAAACAAACAAACAAACAAAAATATTATTATGAAACGTGTACGGATTAACATTAAACATCTGGTCAAATGTATATCAACATGTGGCAAAATAATACCACCTAAAATATTTTGTCAGTTCCCAAAAAATTTCCTATTTATATCTCAACTGAAGTTTCAAAAAATGAACTCTATATATATATATATATATATATATATATCCAAAAAAAAATTAGCGGCCCGCTCGACGCATGGGCTCCCTTCTAGTTGCTAGGTAAATCAACATGAGTTTTGAATTAATGCTGTTTTAATTGGGGTGAACAGCCTAAGCGTTGAATGGATTCTTTCCTCTTACTGTTTTAGTTACTTTGAATCCATATTCATTGTTAAAACAAGAGAGGGCCAGGCTAACCTATTTACCTCGCCTTTTGAATAGGATTTGGTTGGCAAATTATGACCCGTTTTTGATACATTATGGAGTAGAATTTAATATAGGTCATTAAAATAACCATCTGGACATGACAATTTCAGTTTTAATAGAGTACATTATAAATATATTTTCTGAATTTTATTGAAATTACATAGACATTTTATTTATTTTTAAAAAATATATAAACTTTTCTTAAAATAAAAAGTAATTTATATTTCGGACAAATTTTTTATTTTTGACCAAAATACTTTTTATTTAATTTTTTAATTTAAAAAATACATTTAGATTAATGGAGAGTATTTTAAAAAAATTTAAAATTGAACTAATATGTAAGATAACTTTTTATTTTAAAGTGTATAATTTAAAAATAGAAAAGAGTTATATATAACGGAATCTTTTAATTATAATACATCTAATACAATTGATGGATCAAAATCAATAAAACTAGAACTAATTCATTTGTCTTTGAGCGGACTTATACATATACATATATATAATTAAAAAAAGGAGCTTATTAAAATTTTATTTCAAAATATTTGTTTTTAAAAATGAAATATGCAGATAGGTGTCATGAGAAGCGGCAATGCTTCAAGCTTTCACTTTAAACTTAGTTTCAAATATATATGAGATTGCATAAAGATAACACTGTGCACATACTTTAAAAAGAAAAAAAAAAAACAAAAGAGCTTATTAGGATTTTTTCAATTTAAGCTTTGAATTAATTCTTTCCCAGTGGCCATATATAAAAAGCTTGGGGTTGATGCTTTCCCTGTGGTAACAAAAGGTTCTTCTCTATCACAATACTGTGGGACTATATATGTATCCTGAAATTGTAAGATTCTTTTTTTTCGAATAAGAGAGAGCCAAAAGCCCAAGAACACAAGTAACTAGCAATTAAAGTTGTAAGACTTTGTATTCCCTAGAAACCCCAAAAAAAAAAAATTGTAAGACTTTGTTTTTAAAATTGCAACTTTTTTCAAAAAAAGTATTATGTCTCTAATTGTAACATATTAACGAACTGTATGTATTATTTTCAATTAAATAATTTAAAATTGCAATTTTAAAGTCTAAAAATTGGCTTATATTTTAAGATCTTGAAAAAAAAAACGTCAATTGCCTTTTAATATGCATGTAAAATAAGACATGTTATGTGAGACCCCGACGTGAATGCAGGAAGGGAAGAAAAAAAAAAAAACGACGTGAAGAAGAATGCATGAAGTTGACTTCCCATGCAAAAATCGGACAGCTGCCATGCACCAATTGATCCTCTGCCATTTTATCGAAGTACCCCTCCTCTCCTTCTTCCTTCAGCTGGGTTTGTTCGGTCATTTCCCATCCAGGCTTGTTGCAGTAATTATCCTCCAGCGCAGCATCACAGAACCGCCAGAATTATGCAGTCTTCATCCTCTATTTTCGCTGACGCTGGATCCTTCATCTTCTTCGAGCTACTGGAGTTAATTTGCTGCTCTTCACGCCTCGAGTTGCTTCAGTTGAGTGCTCCAGAATTGATGCTCCATTCAAGTCGCAGTGGAAGCTCCCTACTGGATGAACCAAAGCGCTGAAACCAAGCTGGAATTTTCTTCCCCTGTTCAGCGTGTTACTGTCACGATGTGCTGCTCCCTCAATTTCTTCATGCTGTACGAGTTGCTTCTGGTATTTATCTGGTAGAATAGCTTCTTTTCAGTTGCATATTTCCTCTTGTTGGATGAAGTCTGGAGCTGACCGAAAATTCTCATTTTCTGCTGCCCTGTTTTAGCGCTGCTTTTGTTCCAATTTCAGCTACATGTTCCTCCTTGAATGAGTTCCATTTTGCTGCTGGTTTTTGGGTGAGAGCAAGCCAGAAAATTCCACCTCTTCTCCTCTGTTTAGCTCCATGGTTGGCTAATCCAGTTTTGATTTTCTGCTGCAGAATTTTCTCCCTGAGTTGCTAAGTTTCAGCGCTGGTTTGGGTCCGAAATTAAACTGCAAGTTGCTCCTTGAAGTTGCTAAGCCTTGCTACTGATTTCTGGTGAAACCAAGCCAGAAAAAAATTAATTCTTAGGTCTGAACTTTCTGCTGAATAAATGGCTATCGCTGGGTCCGTTTTTCCCCTCTGTATACATTACTTTGTGCTGCTGATTCACTGTGCAGGGCAGCCACTTTCTCCTTGGTTGAGTTGAGCTTTGTGGCTATGTGTATGGGGTAAGAGAGCAACGTTGCCTAGTGATTTGGAGCCTGAAAATTCAGAGGTATATGTTGCCTTTTCTAGTTGCCTTTCCAGGCGTTTTTCTCCCCTGTATCTTAATGTTGTAGCACGTTTCTGTAGTGGCTAGGGGGGGTCTGCGCAGGAGAAAAAAAAAAGAGGCAGGAAGATGATCTTAGTTGGAAAAAGAAAATTCTGATTTCAATTATGCTAAACCATACACCCATTTTCCTATACATTAATCCCCCCAAAATTCTGCATGTAGGTATATATATATATACCTAACTGTGCTCCTTTCTTACTTGTTAAAATATATGTATGCAGAATAAATTTCTCGATTTAAAAATGGTATATATTTCTTTTGGTTTTTGAAGTTGGGTTTAACTCCTAAGTGGAACCAAGGAAAAGGAAGCACAAAATATGTATATAGAATTTACCGTACAAGTTGGAAGGCGTAAAATTAGTAGAGGAATAAATCCTAAATTTTGATAAGTCCAAGTCCTTTATGAAATTAATTGGAGTGCTTCGTCTTCTAAACTCTGGTAAATGGGTCTTGTAGGGTATTCAGGAGACTGAGTTATAGCTGAAAAAGAGTCAGGGAATTCCTATAGTATCTCGGAAGGTGAGTAAGTAACGCGGACCAAAGACTCAGGAAATTCTTATTTTTGTTCTTAAGTTTCCTTGCAATGTTTTAAGAATTTGATTCTCTATTTATGGAAATACATATTTCAAAATGTAGTTATATGCATATTTACCAAAATTTGATTTCAATCGGGAATTTTGCAAGTTCACGGATGTTGAATTAATTGGAAATCCTACTGTGAAACTGATCTGAACATACTTTATCTGAAATGCTATTTGGTAATTTTATGGAGTTATCTGCTCAGAACCCTGTAGCTAATAGCAGTAGATGTTAGCCCTAGTGCACCATGATCTGAACCTCAGCTAGTAGGGGTGGTGCTAGCCCCGTGTGCAGGCCACCACACGCGGAGTTATTTTATTTTCGTAAGCTGAAAGCTTTGCGTCTGTAGTGATTTTCCCTGCGAGCTGTGTGCTCTGCGTCTGTGTTCCGATTGGTTCTGTTTAGATGCGTTCGGTGTATTTTGAAAAAGGAGTTGGTTTAAAAATCTGTTTCATATGGTCTATATCTGTATATATATATATGTGTAAACCTATTTGACTTACATTTATTTTAAAAAGGGTCGGTGTGCTTATTCACTGAGTATTCAACTCATTTTTTGTATATATATATTTTTCAGAGAGCGGTAGGGACTCTAGTCTGCCCCCAGCCGCCTTCTAGTAGCTGACCTCTGGAGACGTTCTTTGGCGAGCCTGCGGAGCTCCTGTGGGTGTATTGTGATTGTATATATATTTTGTTTGAAACTTTGTAAAACCTTGTAAAGCTGGCTCCACTGAATCATTGTTAGGGTATCCCCACACCCCAGATGTTTTCTTTTGGTCTGATTGCACCCTTTCGGGCTATATTGTACTGTCAGAGACTTTGTAGAAATTTCGGGAGGTCTACGTTATAGAGGAGACTCTGCCTAAATTTCTACAAATGTCCTCTAAAGAAAAACTCATATGTTTCATATGATTCAAACGAATGCCATAAGTATTTCCTCTATAATTCTGTTTCCGCGCATGTGTACTTAAAATTTGGGGTGTGACATGTTATTAGTGGACTATACCTTTTTACTTTTTAATTATAGGTGATTGAATTAATGAACAAAAAAGATTCGGTTGATAATGTATTAGGAAATCCTGTGAGCATAGAAAAAAGGAAAAGAAAGAAAAAGAAGAGAATAATTATTGTTAGCGTGAAGATAATTAAGATGCTGTCACAATTAGATGCTTAATAATTGTGAAAGATATTTTTTATAATTATTCCATCTGGTTCGACGCTGCTGCAAATTTAAACTCCAGTTTCATCAATTGCAAATCTAGTACACCAAGTTTCTGAACAAGTTCTAAAGTACCTTTCATCCATGGCAGAACTTGCAGTGAACATTGTGATTAACAAGCTGATCCCACTGTTGAGAGATGAAGTAAAACTGCAGAAAGGCGTCCACAGCGAAATAGCTTCCATCAAAGATCAGCTGGAGCTTATAAGAGCTTACGTCAAAGATGCCGATGCCAAGGCAGAAATGTCAAACACTACGAGTTATGTCGTGAAAGAGTGGGTGAAGCAAGTGAGAGAAGTTTCTTATCGCATACAAGATGTGATCGATGAATACTTGTTTAACGTGGGAAAGCCTCGTCAAACGAAAGGTCTTACTGGTGTTCTTGCTAAAATTGCTCAATTGCTCAAAACTGTAATACTCAGTCATAAGATTACACATGAGATTGGAAATATTAAGCAATCAATAATGAGATTGAATGAAGGAAGACAGACTTATGGGTTCAACCCATCTGTTTCAGAATCAAGCCATCGTGGAGAAGAGGTGTCTACAAGGAATGACCTTCGGTTGGGTGCACTTTTCATGGATGATGCTCAACTTGTGGGTGTGGACCATACCAGGAAACTACTCACCGATTGGCTATTAAACAAGGACAGTAGACGCACTGTGATCTCGGTAATCGGCCAAGGCGGGCTAGGTAAGGATTTATTCTTTTTGGTGTTTTCTGTGTAAGTGGTCATTTTCAATTTGATTTTTCATACAGCAAATATAACAAAACAATTGCATGCTGGACTAATGATGGTCAAGATGGAAAGAACGTAGTAAACCCTATTTCTCAATTAAACCTTCAATGCATGGGATATTTAAAATATATAGGATTTCTATATTATGTTTTATAATTTGTGGATATTCAACGTCTTTAATTTCCTATTTTTTCTAAAGGTAAAACCGCTATTGTGAGTAGTGTATACAAGAAACAAAAGGAGGAAAGATCTTTTGATTGTTATGCATGGATTACTGTTTCTCGCTCGCTCAAACCGGAACAGCTATTAAAGACTGTGATGCAGAGCTTTCATGAGAATGATGACAACAGATATGCAGCCATGAAAATTAATGAAATAATGGACAATGAGACATTGACAAATAAAGTCATAGAATACTTGCAAGGAAGGAGATATATGATTGTGTTTGATGATGTGTGGGACATAAACTTTTGGGAATTTGTCGAATTTGCATTACCAAATAACAACAAAAGTGGCAGGATAATGATTACCACAAGGGATAGGGGTGTTGCTGAATTTTGTGCACGTTCTGCACCCCTTCACATCCATGAGTTGGAACCTCTACCTCCAAATGATGCTTTGAGCCTCTTCCATCTTACAGCATTTCAGTTTGATCCGCAAGGCCAAGGCTGCCCAAAGGATTTGATAGAATTGTCTCAAGGCTTTGTTAACAAGTGCGATGGAGTACCACTTGCAATTGTAGCTGTCGCAGGTCTACTATCAACTAAAAAGAAAACTGTCTCCGAATGGCAAAGGATATACGATAGACTTCACTCAAAATTGACAAGTGATCCCCATCTAAGAAGTTACCACCAAGTTTTATCAGAAAGTTACAATGATCTTCCATACCACCTCAAATTATGCCTCCTGTACTTTGGCCTTTTTCCTGAGGACTACTCCATTACATGTGCGAAACTTATTAATTTGTGGATAGCAGAAGGCTTTGTGACGCAAAATGCGATTGAAGATCAAACATTACGTGAGGAAATAGCGGAGGAATATTTGGCTGAGCTAATTCGTAGGAGCTTGATAAAAGTGTCAGAGGTGTATCCCTATGGCAGAGTTCGAAGATGTAGGGTCCATGATTTGATGCATGACTTTATTCTTAAAAAGTGCGAGGAGCTCAACTTTTGCCAAGTGAAGAAGAATGAGGGATCTCACATCCATGCATTGACTAGACGCCTATCAATCCACACAAACATTATTGACGATACTCAGCAAAGCACCGCAAATTATAGTAAAGTGCGGTCTTGTTTTGTGTTTAACTTTAAAGAGCTGTCGAAGCCTGTGGCTGAGTCCTTGTTTTCAAGTTTCAAGCTGTTGATAGCATTAGACTTGGAAGCTGCACCTCTTGATTATCTTCCTGAAACAGTTGGGAATTTATTCAATATGAAATATTTAAGTCTAAGAAATACAAAGATCAGGACCATTCCCAAGTTCATTGGAAAGCTTCAAAAACTGGAGACTCTAGACCTGAAACTTAGTCAGGTTCGTGAATTGCCGGTAGAGGTTAATAAGCTTGTCAAGCTGCGCCATCTAATAGCATATTATTTTCATTGGGAAATCCATTTCTCTGAGGGTAGTTTACATGGAGTGAAATTAAAGGAAGGGATTGGGTGTTTAAAGGCTCTTCAAAAGCTTTCAATGATTGATGCAACTGACGGGGATGTTGTTATCAATGAATTGAAGAATTTGAAGCAAATACAGAAGTTGGCTGTTGTAAAAATAAGAAGACACCAAGGGAAAATACTATGCAAATCAATAGAGAGCATGAACCATCTTTGTTCATTAGGTATTGCAGCAGCAGAAGAAAATGAATTTCTTGATTTGCAATTATTAAATGATCCTCCCCAATACTTACAACGCCTTTACTTGAAAGGCCGTTTAGAAAGACTTCCCGAGTGGATTCCGAAACTCAAAAATCTGGTGAAGTTGCGTTTGAATTGGTCAAGATTAATGGAAGATCCAATCCCCGTTTTAAAAGACTTACCAGAATTGTTGGAAGTTGTGCTTTTGAAATCATTTGAAGGTGATGAGTTTCATTTCAAAGATGGATGGTTTAGAAAGTTGAAGAGTTTGGAATTACTGGAGATGCAAGGCTTGAGCACCTTAACAATAGATAAAGGAGCACTGCCTTCCCTTGAAGCTCTGCGGTTGAATCGCTGCCCACAATTGGTTGAGGTGCCCACTAGCATTCAGAATTTGGAGACTCTCAAATTGTTTCACCTTGAAGAAATGCCTGACGAAATTATAAGTAGTCTAAGATTGAAGGAAGGAAAAAGCTACGACAAAATCAAGGAAATAACCATAGTGACTTCTTCTTCACAAGGCTTCTATCGCCATAAACTTTAAATCTTAATTTGAAGGAAGAATTGGTTGGTAAGTCCCCCCTCGTCCTAAATACTAGATTCTTTTCAACCTGTTTATTCTGCATGCTTCTCTTTCTTTGAACCAACGTTAATTGCTAAGTGCATCAGCCTGTGAATATATATGTTGCAAGATTTGACCATAACTTGGGCTTGGGTATTCAAAAGTTGTCCATGTATGAGGTGCCCTCACTAAATACTTAAAATATTGTTCTGAAGTTTATCTCAAAACTTATAGAAAATTCAACTAATGACATCAAATAATGTAAATTCATTTAGTTAGTCCGTGTGTTTGTGTGTGTGTACAAACATTAGTTCTGGTTTGTATGTCAGGATGACTAAATAAAAAGAATTATTTTAACAAATGAATGATCTAAATTATAAGCAATCTCAAAACATTGTGGACATAAAAAACAAATTCTTTGACAAACCTTTTGACCAAAAAAGAAATTCTGAAAAAAGCGCGGAGAATATATATAGCTTGTAAATTTAGTTATATAAAAGAAACTAATATTATTCAACTTTTATTTCTTTTTCTATTCTTTGTTAATAAAATAATTGAGATTTTTTTAAAAGTCTGATCATTTACACATCTACAATAGTCTTCTTTTATTATAATCGATATCAATACAGTGCATTTTATTGTAATCATCATAAGTTTTGCTTGGACTAAGTTGTTATGAATAAAATACGTTTGCTCACTTTCTTTATTTAAAAAATGTTATATTTGCTGATATTTCTATTTTTTGTTGTTATTTTCAGATTTGACTGAAGATTCAGGAGTGGCTTAATGGCTAATTAATGTTGATAAATGTGGAAGCATGTTATGTGTTATTTACTAAATTTCAGATTTTAGTTATTTCGTAATGTAACTTGCCGCCGACTGAACTATGTAAGGTTTGATGGCTAGTTCCTGCCAAGGTTGTATGTTTGTGTGTGGCAGACAGTGTGTGTCTCTTTGGCAGTTTACCATTTCATATATAATTGCACTCTTACTTCTATACCCATTGTTCTTTCTTTGGTCTCTGTTTCTTTTTCTTCCTCTCAAAATGTATCCTTTAACCTGACACAAAAGGAAACAACATATTTGAACGACCAAGGGCACCACTATTACACAATTATATGCTAATGCTGATCTAGCTTCTGCTAGTTAATCACCTACTGAAAATCAGAACAGACAAGAAAAGGATAGATTAAAAGACATAATTCTGAGATAATCAGTACTGGATTAAGGAATAAGAAGAAGAAAGGAAACAAGTGGATCAGCTTAGAAAATATTCAATTTGGTCATTAAGAACTCCTCTCCTTTTGTGATAAGAGAAACAGATAAAACAGAGACGGAGAGACGGGGAAGTAAATTCAATTTTATTCAAGAATTATGCTCACAAAACAGAGATGGCCAAATTATTGCATGCCTTATGCTAGAACTCTGTTTATTATGCTCAGAGAGTCTTGCATATATGCACTCAGAAGAAGTATAGTTGTCTCTCACAATCACTAAGAAGCAATTTGAACCTCACAAAAAGCAGAGGATCCTCAATTTTGAAGTAATTTAGAGAGACTCACTTTGCTTACGCCAAGTTAATGTGAGATGGATGTATATTCAATAGGACTCATCTTTTACTTGTTTAAATATCTGTTTACTATTAATTTGATGTACATACACTGACCAACATAAGAATTTTTCAAATCCAGTAATTAGTAAGGCTTGTGTCTGTTTATCTTCAATATCGCTGAGATTAAAAAAGGACAGCAACGTCATCCCCACAATTCAAAGTGTGCGTAATAGAATTGACCTTAGGACAGCCCCAAAACGTTATGCCAAAATGGACTAGCACTCGTACAATTCCTCAGCATTTATGGGAATTAGGAGGAGTTTGAACCCGTGGAAAGTCTTCATACGTTGGGACTTTTCCATGCTTAAAGCCAAATGTAATTCAAATTCCAAACCTTTTCTCTCAGACTCTCACCAAGTTATCAAAGCCACGCAATTTTAGACAGGCACCAGAAATCGAGAAAAATGCTCAATTATTGTTAACGCTGCTGTTATTCTCGCTTCTTCTTCTGTCTTCTGGCTTGGGTCTCCTGCAAATAAAACTCCAAGTTCATCAATGGCGAATCTAGCACACCACTTCAAATTTTCTGAACTAGTTTCCACCTTTGCTTCTTCATCAGAAGCCTTCATTTATACTTCTTCATGGTGGGATGCATTTTGTGGGTCTGGACAAAACAAGGGAATACTCGCAGGGACGGGTCGGCTGTTAATTTTATTCTTCGTTATGGTTTAATATGAAAAAAAAATTAATTTAAATGAGTATTGACGTTAGAAAAGCTTGTTTATTATAAAATTTTTTCAAATAAATGTATTGGTGTTTGGAGATTAAGAGATTTAAAGGAGATTAATTTTTTTTTATCCACTAAATATGAATCCGAGGAGGGGATCATAGTACCTACTTGTACTTACTCATGATCACCCTAGTTCGGTGGTAGTTTTCGTTCGGTCCTTTGTTTACGAAGCAACAAGGAAAAACAAATTTTAATTGAAACTATCCAGAATAATTAGCTACCATGAGTATGAAGAGAGATAATATCGCTTCTTATTGACGTGGGTTTTGTTAGATTTAAAAATACACAGAATATAAACTTAATCCTAGAAAAACTAGAGTAATCTCACTCAAGCTTAATTAACAAAATTAGTATATTAAAGTTAAAATAGAACAAAATACCTCTTGAATTTTGTACAAATCTTAAAATGTTAAATGTCATTTAAAATCAACTCTTAAGAGATTGTTTATGCCCTTTAACAATTTTTAGGAAAAGGGATGAAAATGTCGTATTTGATTTTTATCTAAAATTTAACATTTTTGTTTGAGTACAAAAATGCACGTAGGCATTTTGTTATATTTTAAAGATTTTGTTCTAATTTTATAATTAAACTTTAATTTGGAAAAGTAAAATATATAACAATGAAAATACTAAAGGAAAACTTTGATATATTGCAAGTCCAAAATGCATTTAGCTATATTTTTTTGCTTTATCTTTAGCTAATTTTTTCTTTTTAGATACGTTACGGAACACCTTAAATTTTTTAATTTTTATTTGATTATGTAATATCTGGTCTCTCTATAAGCGTGAAAAATATAATGTTTAGTTTTTCCGTAAATGTATAAAATGTACCGAATATAAAAAAGAAGTCCCCCAGAGAGGATGAATTAAGACCAAATAAAATTAGAATAAAATTTTAAATAATAAAAAATAAGGATTCAAAGTCTAAGATGCCTTAAAACTAGAACTATAGTAGTTCAATTAAATTATCGAAAGTATAATGATATTTTTGTAATTTTGGACACTTTTTAGAAAACATCAATGAGAAATTTTTTAAATGGAAAAATTGAGTTGTCCAGAGTTCTGAGAGGCCTTAAAAACTATAGGAATCCCTGAAATGGTTTAAACCCCATTCGGTGTACATTTTCTAATATCAATTGACCTGAACTTTGACCATTTTGTTTCAGAAGGTTTTTAAATCCAAATTGAGTTATTTCAAAGCTATTTTATAAGTTTGAGAATTTAAATTTTATAATGAAAAAGATAGTTCTAAAAAAGGATCTAAAATGAACTTAAAACAAAAATACCACAAACGCGAGACATAAATGTCATTTTAATGAACAATTCCTTCTTGATTATTTTGTATATTAGGTGTCCCACTTGCTTTCGCATTATAACAGACTCTTTTTCTACTCAAGACCAAGCGAGAGCTTTGTTAAGAAAGGCGTACCATAAGAGGAGAAAAGAGAGGGAAGAAATTAAGGAGAAAGGTAGGAAAATTAAAGAATTTCATAGCTTTTCCTTCTTTAATGTTGTTTTTCTTCTCTCAAGCTTTCTTCTTATGGTTTCGGTTGTTTATTTGGGTCTGTTTTGGCCTTGGTTCAAAGGAGAAAGTTTAGAATTTCAAGAAGGAAGCTATAGCCAAGGGAAAGACTCTTAAAGAAGCGAGGAAAACAAGATAAACATCCATGTATCTTTGATTCTTCTTCTTTGCTTCTTGAATGCTTGGTTCGGCCAAGAGGAAAGCTTGTAGGGGGAAGGAAGTTCTGATCTAAAACAAGCAAGAAACCCATGAATTAGTGTGTGGAAACCTAGAAAATGCAAAGAAAATAGAAAAAAAGCTAGTAAAATTCAAGAATAGGAAGCTTGGGATCCTTGAACACTTTGTGAAATCTGTTTTGATTCAAGAATTCCCTAGTATATGTGAGTATTTGTTTGAGTTCTTAAGACTCCTAGAGAGCCTCCTAAGTGCCTCTTCCATTAAGGAAAAATTAAAAACTCCATAAACTCCAAATACTTTTCATGCATCGCCCTAGAGCACTTGGGAGGGGTAGGGAGTGTTTTAATTTATTCTAAACTTGGTTTGGGACTTTATGTGATGGAAGAAGATAAGAGGAAGCTTTAGAAAAAATTTAAAAGCCATGGATAGTAAGATGGAAGTGTATGCTCCATAATGTGGTATAATGAAGTAACTCTTAGTTAGGCTCCTCACAATGAAGGTGTGATGGCTCCAAGAGGTTTAAATGAAGTCAAGAGACTTAGATTGGGGGAAAAAATGGAGCCAAGGTCATGGATTCTCATAGTTGCTTCATTAAGTCCTTTATGGAACCAAACTTGTGCTTTAGAACAAAGTGTGCTTCCATAGCAATTATACAAAGTTAAAACTTGTTCCCATGAGTGATACATGCCTCTTTTGATGTGTTTAGGCCAAGAGAACTTAGTGTCTCCAAGTTTCAAGGCTTGACCGAGAAGAGGATGAAAGAATCCAAGAAAAAAGTGTGTGAATTTTGCTTCAAGGTAACCCTCTAACCTTTCTCTCATATATGTGTGTGGATGTTTTCTTGCTTTAGATGCTTTTGTGTGTGTTTGAACTATGAAAAGTGTGCTTAGCTACTAAGGACATGTGTGGTGCCACTTATATGTTTTAAATTGCTTTTATGTGTGCAACTTATGTGTTTAAATTGCTTTTATTTGTGCATAAAACTTGAATGGACTTGGTGATGCCAAAAGTTGCTTGATGAGGATAAGGATGAGTCAAAAGTCCCTTAGCATGGGTGAGACAAGCCAAAAGTCTCAAGAGGAGTAAGACTTAGTCAAAAGTCCCAAAGTAAAATGGGTGACGTAAGTCTAAAAGTCTCAAGAGAGGTGGGTGAGGCTAACCAAGGTTTTGAGAGTCTACTTTGATGTGTTTGAGACATTAGGAAATGGAAATGATGCTCTTGACATGCATAAGTAGTACGTAGACCATGCATGGCATCTATTTGCATGAAAATGCATCCATCATGTATAATTGAAAGTGTAAAAGGCTATTGAGATTTTTTGAATCTTATTCCCCCTTCTTTTCATCTTCTTATGCCTAGGGGAAACTCAGGGAAGCAAGGAGGCTATCTAAGGGGCACTTGAACCTTTAGTTTCGGTTTTGGAAGCCTAGCTTTTATGTATAAATGTCACTATTGTATATTAAGACTTTTATGAGATATCTATAGGATGTAAACTTATCAACAAATATAAATGGTTGTATTTGATATGTATGTATGAGACTTGAGACCATTTGTAGTTTATGGTGCAAAAATTCCTTTGTAGTGCATGTATGAGATTGTGTATGAATTCGACCTAGGGAGTGACTTTAAGCTGTATGATTTTCTAGCCCATTTCAGAATTTGTTTTATGCCTCATTTAAGCTTTGGGATGTGCCCAAGCCAGCCTAGGAAGTGTTAGATGTGAATTGATACCATTTTGACCCATTTAGAGACCAAAAAGTGCCACTTGTGTAAGCTAAACCCCAAATTGACCAAATGAGTGATTTTGAGGTGGAAAATTTGCATACGTATAAGCCTCATCTAGATCTTTTTCCTAGTCCAAGAACCACCTCATTTGGAATACTAGAGAATTTATTATGATTTTTCAAAATTCAAATTGGTCTATACATTATTCATATGATCAGTTTAGGTTTCTATGTCATCTATGAGATTAATGATATCCAATAACTGTAAAATTTTACAAGCATAAACTAGGAATGATAACCTTTCTATAGTACTTGAGAACACCTCATTTGGATTTATATTGAGAGAGAAATGAATTTGCGAAATTCTAGATCAGTATCAGGGATGCAACCATACCTCCATTACTATTCCATTAGTTTTTAGGGGATAAACCCTTTTGTTTTGGTCTGAAGTTATTTTTAACATCTAGTTAACATTCATAACTTTCTAGAATTATATAGTTTGTTGGGTTTTGATTTTTCTAAAATTAGTTATGAATTTTTAAAATTCATATCAGTAATTTGTAACAACAAACTTGGATAATTGGACCTTTGGTGCTTTTCCATTATCAATCGTGATCCAGTTGATATCTCATGGCTTGGAATGATTTTTAGCTTATGGTGGACATTCAAAGCTTTCCAGAAAGCTATAATTTACTAGATTTCAATTTTTTTAAATTTAATTATAAATTTTTAAAGTTGATGGTAGAAAACTGAAAATTGAAACCTGAGACTAAACTTGTGAAAACGTACATGAATGCTTCAAGCTCAGGAAATATGGGACATTTTGAGATGGTTCTGACTTTTATACATGTAAATTTAATAGAGAATGACATGGGTGAATTCATATGACCACGGGAGATGAAGTGAAAATTTTAAATCCTATATAATGCAAAATATTTTATTATTTTAATTAATTTTCTTTAAGAAATTTTCCTATTTCAAGAAATGAAACTAAGATATGGATAGGAAGAGCTAGGACTAATATGATATTACAGATTCCACATTGTTAAAACTAAAGAATGAAAATAGAAATAATACTTATTAATATTAAATAAATTATTTTAAAATAACAAATAAAAATAATTTTATAATAATTATAAAAGTTGAAGAATTTTTTTAAGAATTTATTAAAATATCAAACTTTTCCGTACAATATCAGCCACACTATTAAAATTTTCCACTAACTCTCTCTCTCCACTTTTTCTCCCTTGCTCCTCGCTTTCCGATTCTTCATCTCTGTTCCTGCGCCTCCTCGCGAAACAATTCTGCAGCGTTTTCTTTCTTTTAAGCATTCCATCTCCGTTGCTTGATCCAAGGGGTGGGTTCGCCGTTTTTCACCTGTGACTTTCCTTCTCCGGCGTGCTGAGACACCGACAGTCCGTTCTGCCCGACGCGGCAGTTCTGTTTCTTCCATTGCGTTTCACTTGTTGATCGTGACTCATGAAGTGTTGGGTGGAGGTTAGTTTTCTCCTCTCTTCATCTTCTTCCTTCCACCTTCCTTCTTATTCCATTTGGTTAAAGCTTGAAATTCACTGCGGCTTTTCTTCGTTTCAATTTGGCCGTGACTGAGCTTTCAATTGATGTTTCTTCATTGTGCCTTCCAAGTGTGAAATTTCTACTTAAATCTTCATACATCAAGAGATAAGTTTTAAGCCGAATTTGAATTATAGATATTTAAATTGAAAAAGTTTTGTATTTAATAAAAGTTATGCAAAATTTAAAAGTTTATGTATCAAAATGTATATTTGACTAAATTAATAAGTATAATATTTATTTCATATTAAATATAATTTTAAATGATATTAAAGAGATTTTATCAACTCAGGTTGCACGCTAAGCAATGGAAAAAGAAGTGTCTATTATTAATTTTTATTGGCGGGTGTATAAATAAAAAAATGACACTTTTTATTTCATTTTATGTAGGCCAACTTTTATTTTTATGATTTATATATTTGACGTTTTAATTAAGGAAAAGCAAATTTGTGTTTTTAAAACTTTAATCATGTGCAGTGATGTAAATGGGTGTATATATATATATGAAAGAAATAATAAGTAAATAAATAAATAAATATTTGAAAGTGGTAAAATTCTACTAGATGATATCTTGCATGAGCTAAAAGAAGTAAAGTGTAAATTATGCACTCATGGAATACAAAGGAAGTAATGTGTGAACTGAAAAAATAATGATGTATATTTTATACATCCATACATGTACACATATTTGAATGAGAAGTGACCAGGGTGATGAATTATTTGTAGTAATGTTTTACATCCATTTTATTATAATTCTTTTTATTATTTTATTGACTTGTTGTTTTATTTTTAGTTACTTAAATTGTTATTTTTATTTGATTTATTATTTATTATCATTTTTTAAAAAATAATGGATAGAGATATGGTTAGAACTTGTAACCATTAATAGAGATAATGGTTTATGTGCACTCAATATGAGTTGTGATATTGTGATAGCACATATGATGTATCCAATGTAAAGACTTGAAATGCCTAATGTGTACTATAAAAGTATTGAAATGTTATGTATCTAATACAATGAAAGAGATATGATATTGTAGTATGATAGTGCAAAGGCACTTGGTAGTTTGATTCTTTTTTATGAGACTCATTCTATGAGACTTTCTAATTATATAAAAATTAGGTTTTATTTGAGAATTTTTTGTTTATTAAATTATCACTTTTCATTTTTATTATAAATTAAAATATTGCTTCAATTATTTATTATACAATTCAATTTCTAAAAATTCTAAAGTGCACTTGTTTCCTCTTCTATTCACTTTATTATTTATATACTCACTAAATTAGCAGTAAGTTTATTCCTTTATTTTATCATCTTACATATCAATAGACAAGAGATGAGGTGATCTAAAGTTCACATGCTTCCAAACCAATTGAGTATGTCCCTGATCTTTAGCACGTTTTGGACTCCATGACATGGCTCATAGGTATTGGAGTATTTTAGGAAGTTTGTGTGTGCTGCCATTTTGTGGGCCCAGTTATGGCCACTTTTGTACACACACTATTTAGTGAAGTGTTTTTCTGATTATAATTTAATGTTATATGTTTTGGTATTAGATTGAATTGTTATGGAGATTGGAATATCCAACTTTTAAGAGAGATATTGCCAAATTTTTAGCAACTTCAAATAGTCTTAAAATAATAATAATAATAATAATAATAATAATAATAATAATAATAATAATAATGTCATGAAAAGTGTTATATGTGTATTTATAATTAATTGTGGGCGTTGTTTATCAGGTTTCTCTAGGGATCTTAGATTTTGAATTGTGACATTTTGCTAGTAAAATGACAATTTTTTTCCTCTGTTATTACTCATGCACCAGTTGCATCCCCCAGCCACTCCCCTTGTAGTTTTCATCTAGTTAGACATTTTATACTAATGAATATGTGAATATGTGTGATCATAAATTAAAAAAAGTGTCTTCTATAAAGACATGACTTTTGATATGTGAGTGCCCCCAAAATAAATTATGCAGTAATATTATTGGAATCCTAGTTGATATCCCCATCAATATGGTACCTAGTGTTTGGCCTTCCGCTCTGAATCCAAAAAAACAAAAAAAAAGTAATTATTCTTTTGAAGAAGTCTAGCAATTCTACACATATAGTTGAAGATAAAATGTTATCCTCAAGCCATGATATTCCACTCTCCCACCTTGGTGGTTAGGTGGGAGAAAATAAGCTATGGTGGCTTCCATGCCATATTTTGGGGAATTAGGATGTCGCAAAATTTGTAAAATATTAATTGCCTCGAACTTATATAAAAATAAAATATTCAATCAAAATTTACAGGAAGTATATATACATATATATATATATATATATAAGCATGATTATTGTAGTAACTAAGTTTTTATATTTTAATATTTTTTAACTGTGTTAATTTGTTACAAAAATAGATTTGTTATGTATTTGTAATTATTATACTAATTATAAAAAATTTTAATGTTGAAATTTTACTAGTACACCAAATGGACTTGGAGGAATTCAAGGTGATTGCCAATCATACCCACAGGTATGCGTGCATCTTAATTGTACGCATACACTTAATTCAAAGTATATTAGCCTATATAAAGGCTCACAACAAACTGACCTTTATTGGAACATATAAAGCATATCTACCATTTAAAAGTTATAACAAAAACTTTTAAAAGTTATAATAAAAACTATAATTAAGTCATAAAAATACCTTCCCTATTCCCAGAATATTCATCAGATTAAAAAGTGGAAGCTCCACGGTTCCCAAAATACATTCCTATGATAGCCTCTAATTAAACTTATCTAGAAAATTGGTGAGTACAATAACGCACTAAATAATTAAGAGATTATCTAATCGATCCCAGTGCCCTTCCTTGTGTATTTATATTCATTGCCTCAGACTCCTTTTCCCTATACTTCTTCTCTTGAATTACAATTACAGTTAATTAGACTGAGTGTTAAAAATGGAAGAGAAAACGATAAAGCACTACAGTAGCCACCATAAGATACTGCTCGTGGGAGCGGGAGATTTCTCCTTCTCACTATGCTTGGCAAGGGCATTTGGCTCTGCCACTAACATGATAGCAACATCTCGACTCCAAAGGTGTCATATTACTATATACATTAATATGTTGAGTACTCTGTATTTAATTAATTTATTTTGATGCCGTTAACTGAAAATCATTTTTTGATTCTTGTTCAAATGTAGAAGAACAGATAGACAATCGCTCTGGATCCTGACGCTTAAGCAAATGTTTCAGTTCCGTTGACAAGGAACTACTCCAGAGCCCATGAGAACTTACTTGAACAGAAGAACCTTGGCTGCACCATTCTGCGCGAAGTGGACGCACATACCATGAGCAAGATCTTTTTTCTTGAAAACAAGCTTTTTGATCGAATCGTCTTCAACTTTCCCCATGCTGGATTCATCTCCCCAGAGCATACGTATACCCAAATCGAGTAATTAAGTTCAATACTTCAACAACAACAAAAAAGAAAGAAAATACACAGAACACAAATATATGTAGCATTAGTGGCTTGCGAATTCATATTTTAATATATTTTAATTTAAGAATTCAAATAATTTAATAATTTAATATTTAATTTCACATTTTATTTTGTCATAAAAATGAGGTATGAAAGCTTGACAGGTGAAAAAGAAGAGGGGGCAAGTTTGGAACTTAAAGATGAGATACCTGGTCATATAGGTGCCAATAGATTACAGGCTATTAGAATTTAATATCATATATTTTTTTATGAAAATTGTGTCGTAACTATTTTTATGTAAGAAATAATAAATTAATTTTAATTACTCATTCCTTAAATGGATAAAAATATTTTTCAAAAAGGAAGCTAAAAAAAGATGATAAATTATAGATTATTGAGTAACTACCATTACCTAAAGGCATTTATATAATTTCAGGTTACACCAGGATGTGGTTAGGGGGTTTATGAAGAGTAGTAGAGAAATGGTTTGCCGAGGCGGAGAAATTCACGTGACCCCAAGACGGCACGCCTTTCTGTGGGTGGAAAATAGAGAAGATAGCTGAGGAAGCTGGTTGTATTTGGTTAAGGAAGTCCCAGTTTATATATTGGATTATCAACTTTTCATTGGCTATCATAACAGGTTTTGTTGCAAAAAGTAAGAACAGACAAAGAAAAAGGTTTACATTTTAACCTGTCAAAAAGGTGCGTTTAATTTTACTCAGGTCAACTCAATTTAATTTTGGGTGCTCACTTTAATTCAACATAAGGTCCTTAACTTCAATCTACTTAAGATTATCAATTTCACTTATAGTCACTCAACTCTTTTAAGTGTATTTAACTCTTCTGTGTTTGGTTTAACGTTTCATTGTCTCAAAACCATATTTTGACAAAACATTCTTTTCTTGCTTCTGCGTTTGATGAGTTGCAAATGTGATTTTCTTCTTTTCCCAACACTAATCCAAACATACACTTAATTTGAGTGTGCTCGACCTTGATTACGCTCAACTTTAATTACACTCAACTTAATAAAGAAGGTGTACTCAGCCTAATAAAAGTACACTTAACTTTAATACTCATTTTTAACTCTACTCCATTTAGAGTTTAGCTAATTTAGAGTTAATTTCACCATGGTTGATTGAAGAAATTCTTGTCATTACTTTAAGTAGTTTCTTGAGTAATTAAATTTTTACTATAGAAGATATGATTTCTTAGAATTGAGGTCTATTTGTTTTTAAGTAAGCATGTAACTCAACAAGAAATTTTTTTACCTGTCCAATTTGTATTAATCAAGATAACCATTTGTTTTGATATAAATAGTTATTATTTGTTCTTCCATAATGAGAGGCTAATTGGGATTTGAGCAACTCACACATACATTTATATTATTTACGATATTATATAGATAGGATATATTGTTTGTAGATACCTCATTCTGTCTAAGGGTGCATTTTAGATTAAATTCATAGACTTTGTAGAGAAATTTAAAGAATATCAATTGAAATAGTTATATTATCCTTAATATATATATGTATAATAAAAAATAAAAAAAATAAATTTTTTATATATATATCAATAACAATTCAAAAATGATTAGTGTTTCTAATTTTATTCTTTCCTAAAATTTTGAATAAAAAAGAAAATTTTCATTAAAAAAATAATAATGGCATTTGAATTTTAAAGAAATTGAACTTCAAAGCATTACTAAAATGCCAATCATATACATGCATCGGTGTTATAATGAGATAGGGGCTTATGCTTAGGTTTCTTAAAAAAAAAAAGAGAAAATAGACAAAGAAAATAAAATTTTGTCAAATAAAATTCTGTTGCTTAACTAGCAGTTCGGACATTCAGTTGGCAAAATTCATTTAGTTTCTGCTACATCCCTGCTCTGCTACTCACCGAAAGTCTTTATTTGTTGAGAAGGGTGGTGCTTCCCCTGCAAATTCTTGATGGTGTGTTTGGTTGGGTAATGTAAAGAGAGAATGAATATAAAAGGTGAGTAAGTAAGATGAAAAATTGCTTTTTTATCTTTTAAAATATGATTTAATGATTAAAATGATAATTTGATTAATAAAATAAAAAAGAGAAAGGTATAATAGAAATTCAACCAACTATGTAAAGAGAATACATGAACCAAACGAAGCTATAAACGGCTGGCTTTGGAACACAGAAATGAGGGGCAAGAAAAAAAGAGAGAAAGCATCAGACACAAATACACAAATATATATACATAGATACAGAAATATATAAGGGAGGGAGGAGCCAGAGTAGAGTGGCAGGAAGAGGGAAAGGGGTGAAGAAGATTAGAGAAAAGGGTTAGGAGAGAAAAGGGTTAGGAGCAGATAATAATTTTACAAATTCCATACGTTCTATTATGATGTAATCCATGCCCCTTCATATTTATACATATAATTTTGTTATTCTCCTGCTCTTGTGATTATCCATGATGATGCGAGGATACCAATATTTTTATCAACTATGGTATGCGCTGTAGAGAAATAAAGATAGATATGGTGTTCCTACCAAGGACCCATTTTACCCAGATATAACCAGAAAACAAATCCCATGTCCTTAAGAACATGATGTTTAGAAACATGATTCATGATTTCCTTTCACAAACGATTAAGAAAATTTGTAATGATTGATTTATCTATTTATAAATCTGTAAATAAGAACCACTATTAAGTAAAGAAATAAAGGTTCATTGGTTCCTATTAAGTTTCATAATTACTCCCTCTCCCTCTGGTTCTGTTTATAAGAAAATTTAAAGAGATTTTTTTAGTTTCAAAATATAAGAAACATGATATATTTTTTTATTTCACTAAATAATAAATTTTTTTTTTACCTTTCATTTATTGTTATATCTAATACACTTAACAATACATAATATTTTCTCATGTAAAATAAAGATGGATAAAATAAGAAATAATTATCAAATTTGAACCTAATTAATGAGTTAAATTAATATTAACTATTTTTATTAATACCAATAAAATAATTTTTTGTTTTTAATAAATAGGACCGGAGGAATTATCATTTTTTTTCTTAAAAAATAAAGAAATATAAACGGGGAAGAAATAGAGAGAGGGAAGACTCTGGTGAAGGTGGGGAAGAGAACTAACCATCTTAAATTTGATGAAGCAAAGGAAGAGAATGAGCCATCCCTCTCTTTATATTTTCGTTGATCTACTGGGTCGTTATTATCCGCCGCTTAAAAATCTATGATCACCATGGCAAGAGCGTAAATAATTTGTGATCTATTCCCTTAAGGAACTCAACGCGAAATAACAATGGGAGAAGCAAAGATTTCTTTTTCCCTTTTAGTTTTAAAGCAGGTTCCCTCTTCTGCACATTGGGAAACTTAGATGAAGGAGGGAAAGGGATGAAAGCACAGTGAGGGTGAAGAGACGGCAGAAAAGAATGAAGCAAGATTAGGTTTTCTTAGCTTTATAGGCTGCTACTCAAAAGGCTTGATTATGGGCCTTTGTGGCTCTATCACATGATTCCATATACAAGCCTCTCCCTTTTATTTGCGTAATAAAAATCATAATCAAATAATGGCCATATGTTTGCACCGCTGATCCTACATCCATTATAAGACTATTTTATTTTATATTATATATTTCCATCATTGGCTGTTTCACATATATAATCCAACTTCAATCATCATGTTACTTTCTAAAGATAAGAATGACGCCTCCAACCGCTCATTTTATTTTATTTATTTATTTTTACACTTATAAATTATGCATATTAATTCAATAAAAATCTCATAAATTATATATACATTTTCTCTTTGAACGTAGATTAACAAATAAGAATTCTTTCCTTTCAAAGTGAGATCTTAGTCTTGATAAAATTGTTATTTAATTATTTTATTTTATTTTATTTTTATAAAAATCATAACCTAATATAAAAGGGTTGGTGCATATTTGCAAGGCTACACTTTATATTCATTGCAAAACTATTTTGTATTATTGATTCAATGTCTTATCCTTTTCACCTAGACAGTAAGTTGCCATCAAAATGGCATTTCATCCAGGCAAAAGTGACGCCACCATATGGACTCTTTCCATTTTATTTTATTTTTTATACATTCCTTGATTATATGATAATTCAGAAAAGAAACTCATAAATTGTATATACATATTTTTCTCCACTAATATATTAACAAAAATAGGGACTCTTTCCTCCCAAGGAAGAATCTTAGACTTCATGTAATCATTTTATTTATTTATCTATTTTTTTTTAAAAAAGAAGATCTCCTCTCATGAGATATAATTTAACAACGCAAAAACGATAAATGTAATTATATGTGTACATATAATTACAAACTGCAAACTATATAAGTTGTGGTCATATTTGAAATTAAATATTGAAACACTTGAATTTATATTTTAGGTTTAAATCCAAATTTTATTTTGTTTTGATGCCTAGTAATATGATAATAGTAACTATAGTAAAGAGCCTCTTTCAAATTATATTGGGGAGGTTTAATTTGTGTATATTAATTAGGGAATAAGGAAATATAATAGAAAAATAATAATAATCAAATAAAATATGATTTGTAGTACCCTTTATTCGATGGCGCGATGTTTGTAATACCATAATATATTAGACTCAATTATCCTTCACTTAAACTTGATTCCATGAAATTTCAAAGAAAATGAACAAAATCGTGATATTTTATTATGTTACGCTCAGTTTTAAACGTTCATATTTCGCCTTGTGGGTCATGTGAACCCATCAATCACATTCTACTCAAACTCCATTCATATAAGTCATACATATCATAAAACAATCCATAAACTATGGCTTTGAAGTCAAAAACAAAAAAAATACAATTTCTTTCACAGGTCCAGAACTCAGATCTTTGGCACCAATTTTGAAAAATCATAATTAATTCTACAAAAATAGGAATCAAGCAAATGCTACCTTTTTGGAAATCTCTAGATGTTAACTTCATGATAAAAATAATTCCAAGCCATAATAACATTATTTGGACCATGTTTGACAATAGAAAAGCTTGAAAGGTTAAATTGCCTAGTGTTTATGATATAGGTTACTGATATGAATTTGGAAAATTCATAATTAATTCCACAAAAATTCAATTTAGGCAAACTATACCAATTTAGAAAGTTACAGATGTTAACTAGAGGAAAAAAAGTTTAGACCAAAATAGAAGCAATTAGTGCATGAAAACCTATGGAACAATAATATAGGTTCGACTATGCCCCTGATACTGATATGGAACTTTAACAATTCATTTCTCCCTCTCCATAAATCCAATTGAGGTGCTTTGAAGTGCTATAGAAACATCAACATGTCTTGTTTATGCCTGTAAAATTTTATGGCTATTGGACATCATTTGACGCACGTGTGATGGAGGTGAAACTACTGACTATTTGTACAATACCTCTATCAAATTGAAAAAATTTTGACATCTTTTGAAATTCACCAAAAATTCTTTAGAGCTCCAAATAATATAAACTTTAGCTTTCCAAAAAGCTCTAGGTAAGACCTATACGTATGCCAAATTTTGGGTCAAGAGGAACTTATTTGGTCATATCTTGATATAGCTTATAAATATGGCAAATTTAACATCCTATATGAGTCAAAAGTAGTTCAAATGGCTTCTTAAATGCTTTACCACCTCTTGGACAAGTTTTAAAGCATAAACACAACATATTAGAATTTTCCAATTGGTCTAAATCATCATACATCTCAAACTTATCATGCTACAGGCAAGAATACACTACTTCATACAAGCCACAAAATACCCGAAAAATACATTCTCATTGATTTGGCTCTGCTATTTATATATACAAGGTATTCATATACTTTTACACTTGCTGACATGTTTGCATCTCAAAAATAACATGTATATATACATTTTGACATCTCTTTACATCAAAAGTCATACAAAACTATATAATTGTCAAGAAATAGCTTTTCAAACTCCTTAACTTCTATCTTTAGCTTTTTGGATGCCACCTAGACATGGTGAGATGGGAGAGGGAAGGGGGTGAGATTCATGAAATCTCAATAGCTTATACACTCATTCAAGAAAGCAATCAAGATATATAAATATGTCAAAGCATACAAGTAGGCATCCAAAACCATGAAAAAGCATTTAACACAATTTATATGCCATGAAAATCATATCAAAACCAAAAATAAGTTCTAAAGATTTTTGGTTTAACCTCACCCTATTTTTGAGGCCTTTAGATTAGTTTCACCCTTGATTTAGGGACTTTTGATTTGGCCTTAAAATTTTTTACTTAGCCTCATTTATCCATGAGACTTTTGGCCTTGTCTTACCCATTCTTAGGGGCTTTTAGCTGTACCTCACCTATCAAAAGGGACTTTTTTAAGAGCAATTTTCACAACCAAATTATAATCATATTAGTGCCAATACAACAAGGTAACATCAAATGGCATGTCTCACAATGCAAATGTATACATAAGCATACAATAACAATTACATATACATGAATGCAAACAAGAAAGAGTGAAGAGCTACCTTGACAATTACACACAATGCTTTCTTTTTTATTTTTCTTTTCTCTTTGGCCTAGACATAACAAATAGCATGCAATTACTCTCTTGGAATAAGTGAAAGCATTATACATATACTTGAGAAGCGTACTTTGTTCATTGGTCTTATATTAGTTCCATTAATGGCCTAATGAAGCACCTATCATAATTCAAGCTCTTAGCTTTATTTCTGATCATATTTAGGCCTTTTGGTTCTCATTAGACTCCTTGAAATCATCACAAACTCATTCCCAAGAGCTTAGGTTCATGTTGCTTCTATATGTCATATTATGAAACCTATTGACCTAACTTTCAATTTATGGCTTCTAAGTTTTTCCTAAGGGTTCCTCTCATCTTCTTCCATCACATATCACCCCAAACCAAGCTTAGAACCCATCAAAACACTCCATACCCCTCTCAAGTGCTCTAGGTCAAACTATAAAGAGCATTTGGAGTCCATAGAGTTTCTAATTTTTCTTTGATAGAAGGGGCATTTAGGAAGCTTTCTAAGAGTCTTAGAAACTCAAACAAATACTTACATATGCTATGGGGTTTATGAATCAAAACAGAATTTACAAAGTACTCAATAATCCCTATTTGCTTCCTATTGAAATTCACTAGCTTTTCTTCCAATTCATTTACATTTTTTAGGTTCCCACACACTAATTCATAGGTTTCTTACTTGTTCTAGGTTAGAATTTCCTCCCCTACAAACTTTCGTCTTGGCCAAAATACACACATAAAGGAAACAAGAAGAGGCAAGCAAGAAGGGAGTGAAACTACCTTAAATCCAAGCTTCCTTCAAGAGCTTCTTCCTTTGCCTTAGACTTCTCTTTTAAAGTCTAATCTTTCCCCTCTGAGCCAAGGCCAAACACAACCATATTATTCACCAAAACCATGAACAGGAAGAGCAAGGAAAGGAAAACAAGATGTGTAAAGGAAGTTCCATGAAAATCCTTAGTTTCTCTAACCTTTTTCCTTGCTTCTTTCTCCTTTTGAATTCCCCTTATCTGTCTTTCTCCTAGGTAGAGCTTCCTCTATTTTTATCCACCTAAAATTCAGTCAGAGGAAGAGGAAGGAATCTGGACTCTTTAATAAGCAAAATTTCACTTTTTCATGTTTTTTCTAGAACAAGTATTGTTACAGTGGGAAGCACCTCTTGCTATAGTTGGAAGCACCTCTCACTATGGTGAGAACTTATTAGTCGTAGGTCCCAACTGTTCTCACTATGACTAGCGCTATTATGAGAAACTCCTTGGATTTTGTATGGGACACGAACTCGCTATAGCAAGCTACATTCTCGCTATAGCGAATTGGCACCTTGCTGTAGCAAACTGGCACCCTTGTTATAACTAATAGGGATCCTGGCTATAGCCGGAAGATTTAGAAAAATTTTTAAAATCTTGAATGTTACAATATTAGGGTGTTGATACCTTCCTAACGCATAACTGAACTTTTGAACTTTAAATTTGGTATGAAGACTTTCTAATCATTGATATAAATATATCTAACAAGATTTTTTACATTAGTATATTATTAGAGGTGTCCAATCACACTTATATAATAAACAATTGGTGGCGACTCCTAAAAATAATAACATTTAAGATACAATTCACCGTAAGTCGGATACATTATAAACTATGTTGCAACATTGGTTATATAAGATATGATATATCTATATAAAACTAAAAGAAATCTATCAAACCATGGACTTGCATATAAAAATTTTCATATCAATGCATAAGATATTTTTCTTGCAATTGATGTATGCAAGAAAGAAACTTTCACTCATGGTCTCTTATTATTAAATTCTATGAAATTCAATATAATAATAAATTATAAGAAATTCATTTATTTTTTCTAACTTCTTCTTGATACCTTTACTTTAGAGAAAGAATAAGGGTTAAGCAGTTGAATTGGCTTCAATCGAAATCATTCCTTTCCTCTCTCAGCAATCAAATTGTTATACATCCTAACAAGCACTCAAACTTTGTGTGTTCTAATGCACAATGGCTTTCGCGTTAGTGTGCCTATATCCTTTAAAGCCATTTCTTGTTGCAATGACTCTTATGCTAATGCACTCAAATTAATTTGTTGCTTGTTCATTCAAGCAATTTTTTCCTTGCTTTCTAGTTTTTTTTTTTCTTAAACTCTACGAGAAATTTATGAATTCTAGACAAAATTTTTAGATGAAATATAATCTATCTAAAATCACAGACAAATTTCAAACAAATTTTCCATGAAATAAAGCACCAAGTGTAGAGGATGATTTTTGTCAAAAATTAGTCCAAATTTCGCCCTAACAATTCATGCCAAGTTGGCGCCAAAATATTTTTTATGGCTTTCAGATAGACTTGTGATGGAATATTTGTCACACAATATCCACCTGAAATTTATCTTAAATTTGAGGCAATTTTCAAACAAAATATTATACAAAGACTAAATTACTTTTTAAAAGCTTTTATATCTGAAATTGGCCTCTAATTTGAGATGAATCAAAGACAGAATATAATATAATTATAGTATTGTTTTGTAAGATTTGTTTATTAAAAAGTTCTTCTAAATTTGGAGAATGAATGATATATAAATTAAGATTATATTTATACAAAATCTAAACTATCTAAAATATGTTTAAAATTTTAGATAGATTTGGAATGAAATAATTTATAAAATAACAAATTAACGAGAAGATTTTTTTTTTGAAATAACAAAAACTCAAAATAGAGAAAAATATTGTGAAGAAAATAAATAAAGAAAATAGTAAGACAATGACACAAAGATTAAACAATCCCAATGAGTGACATACGCTTGTATTTGTAACTATCAATTTGCTTGATGAACTCTTATAAAATACATCTCAAGAGCCAAAATTCCAAATTAATAGAAAATTTAAATTATTATTCATCAACGGAATATAGAATAACAAAAAAAATTAATAGCATAATATATAAAAATATATTATGTATAATATATATATATACTCCAATTAATATCAAGAGAATGAGAAAGATAAACATATGATGTATTATTAGCATATTGTAATAGATTTAATTAAAATTTTTAACTTCTTAATTTATGTCCTCAATTTTATTTTTTGTAAATCTCTCATTCTATCATTAGTCATTGTTTGATACACCACATTTTAGTCCAGCTAATTTACATATCCTGGACTTGTATTATATATATACTTGACCCTTTCTGTGATTATATAGTGTTATATGTGATATCACTCTAATATCATAATTATATGGAAAATGATGTTATATTTAAAATTTTAAAATATAAACAATAATAGTTGATATATGTAACGAAAAATGAGAATTTTACATTTCTTAAAATGATAGATACCACTACTTATTATATTAAATGTAAATATCTTAAATAATATAGTATCTTATGTTATGATATCTCATACAAGAATATTTTAAAAAAAAATATTAGTGTGTCGATAGTGTTTAGGGATTTTAAATTCAAACATTCACTTGTAATGAAAATTAATTTGTTAGTTTAAAAACAAAGGCACTAAATTATTAAGTCAACCATACCTTATCATTTAAATTTTCTTTTTTGTGAATAAAGGCGCTGAATCATTACTATAGAAGCAACAAAAAAAATATGGCCATTTGGTATCTTTGTATTCCCTCTTCTCCCCCTTTTCTATTTATTTAAGTTTATAAAAAGAAAAGAAAAAAGGACCATTTGAAGATTGGACATGTAGAGAAGCTACAATATGAAGATGAATTATATCCACAAAACCATCTGAATGTGAATCCCCTAAACTCTATTTTGGTCAAAGTCCTTATCCCACACATAAGCCCTACATTTCCCCTGAACACTTGAACTGCATTATGTTTGTGTTGGTCTTGGTTTTATGCATTTATTGAAGGCTTGGAGTAGAAGAGTGAGAGAGTGAGAACAAAGGATTAGAGTAGAGTGTGACATTTTCGTTTTAGCTCCTTTTTAGGAACCATCTTTTTCAGAATAAAATTTAGATTCTCAATTTTATAAAATGTTTTTGAAATCACTCAATTCAGAGTTAAAACTTTCCTGAATAAATCAGTCAAAGTTTGGGCATATTGTCGTTGAAAAACATACATCGAAGGGGTTTTAACTGTCTCAGAGCTTCCTATAGTTTTCAAGGTCTCTAAGAACCCTAAAAAACTCAAAATTTTTGTTTAAAAAGCCCTCTTGTAAGTTTTTCAAAAAGTACCCATATTTACAAAAATGCCACTTAACTTTCGGCAAATTTTTTGAATTATTCCAATCCCTGTTTCTAAGTAACTCAAGGCTTAAATCCTCATTTTTTATTATTTAAAATTTTATTCAAATTTTACTTGGCCTTAAATCACTCATTGTAAGAGACTTGCTCTTCAAATTGACTCATTACGGTGTTTTTACAAAGTACCAGACATTATATAATGATTGCTTATTATATATTTATCTTTGAATTTATATGTTCAAATCAATTTTTGCATACTTAATACTATTAAAGTGAAGATATGATTCAGAGCATTCAAACACAAAAAAAAGGGAAAGAAAGTGAGTTAATTCCCATTCCACTGGCTCAAGTTGTACTTAGTAATCGGGGATTTTCATCATCAATGTTGACACTCATGTTAAATGGTTCAATTAAGGCCATGAGTGCAAAAAGCATCTTGGTACAGCAGGTTATGTAAGTATGAGTAATTGGACCTTTGTATCACCAATATGAAGGTTCACGTCAAAAAAGCCTATAATGGCCCAAGAAAAAGACTAAAAAATAAAAAATCCTTTTACCTCCACTCAATAAAAAATAAAGAAAAAATTATAAGTATGGGAGAGTTAAATCAAAGGACTCTAATGATCTCTATTATGCAATTTATGTGTATATATGATTGATTGAGGCATTGAAAATTTTTAGATAAATATTGTAATTTTCAATCCTTTTACTCAACCAACTATTTGCATTGATCACATTTTAGACATGCACACATACACACTAAAGTTACTTGATGATTGTAAGTGATGAGTGGGTGAAAGTTGAACTACAATTTTTCTTGATTGAATAACGCATTTATTTATTTATAACAGTTTGTTATTAATGAAGAGCACAAGAAATAATGTCATCTCATTGAGTTAAGTGATAAAATCTCTAACTCTAGTATAGTTGTTTGAGGACAGGCAATGATTTAAGTTTAGGAAATTTGATGAGTATATTTTATACACTTAAATAGATATAATTTTGAGATTTTAAGTAATATAAATTTTGGATATTATATGGATAATAAGCTAATTCTATATATATTTCTTTCTATAAATTAATTAGAGAAAATAAAGAGAATTTTATTATATAGTTTGTCCATATTCCCTTTTTAATATTTGTGTAGAAAAAAGATAAAGATAAATATGCAACGAAGAAGACTTATCCATATCCCTTTTGAGACTTTAAAAATAGAAGATAAAGATAGAAACATAACAAAGAAGGCCTATCTATATCCCCTTTTGAGATTTTAAAAAGAATATAAAGATAGAGATAAAACAAAGAAGGTTTATAAAAATAGAGGTTGAAAGCAGACAAAGAAGAACTCAAATTCAAGATCTATTCTTATTTTCTTCTTCTCTTATATTCTTCTCATTTTCTTTCCATCTTTTTACAAATCTAATTTTTAGTTTCCTAGTTAAGGTTATTGAGGGTCTAAGTTCAATGAACAATTTGTAAGAGTTTTGATTTATTTGTTTTTCTCTTCTTGAGTATTGAAATATTTTCTATTTTTATGATATTATTATTTAGTTAATTTAAATTGGTACCTTATTTTAGTTGAATAATTATCGCTATCTAAATTTATGAATCCATACTTGTTCATTAGATTTAGTAGAATAGCAATTCAATACCTTTGATATGTATTGTTAAATGGTGATTGGTGACTTTTTTTGTTCTTAATATTGTTCATAATTATTACTAGATGATAACTATCCATACTAATATCATGTTTCCATAGCATAATTATAATGTAAATACCAAGTTAACTATCATAGCCAAACGGGTTGCCCTTGGTACATCTCTTCATAGAAGAAATCAATTCAACTATAAGTATTTATATTCCACCAACTGGTGCTCCTTGAATATTTACTCTACATTTATTTCACTTCCTTATGTAGTACCACTTGTTAAATCTACCTATATTTGATTGAAATCAATCAACTAAACAAAATAAAGTAAATAATGTTACTCTAACGTTATTCGATGTAAATTCCTTATCCTAAGTATATGTAATAGCAAACTATGCGAGGAATGATCTCAAGGTCTTATAAACTAAAGATGTTAAGCTATAAATTGCCTATGATTCTTTCATAATCAAGACTTTTCTTAACCTCACATGGTTTTGCTTCTATTACCCCAATAACTATTACTCCATGGAACCAAGCTGCATTATAATGATTCATACTTTACTTTAAGCTAATTCCTCTCACATTTTAAAGTCCACATAAGTAATAACTCGAATTTTTTTTTTAATTCAAAGAGCTGAAGTGTCTTAGTTAAAAATTTTAGAGAATATATAAATATAGATTTTGAAAATACTAATATATATATATATAATAATAAATTAATTAAAAATAAAAATAAAATAAAATAATTCATTTTTATTTTCTCCTTGCCATTCTATATTTAAGGGGGCCTTAAGGGTTAAGTTGCAAAATTATTTTAAAATTGTTATTAACCCTTATAATCTTTCTAAATTAATCATAAGTCCCTTTGATTTTTTTTTCCTCTTTACAATACATATGTTTCACTGAGCTAAGATAGAAGTCCCATCTTCAAAACAAAGCTTCCTTAATCAATTTTCTCCTTAGCAGCTTTAGCTTCACAAAGTTTCCCAAATTCTTCCTCTCTTCTGAGTTCAACATCTCTATCTAAAGCTTCATATAGCTTTCATTCTTTTTCTTTTTTGGGCTCTATGTCTAACTTATAATGATAGCTGCAAGTCATTTGAGTAAGAGATAAAAACTATAGCTTTAGTTGCTTTATCCCTCATTCATTCGATTCATCTTCTTAATTTCCTAGTGTGGAATTTGGTTTCACAACTACAAATGGGCTATTGTTTAACTCTGTATCTATGTTTAGATGTATCTTTCCTCTTTAATTATTAAGGTGTGATAGAACTTCTATTTTCCAACTAAACAATAACTAGGTAATGGTTCTTCTTGAAAATCTACAATTACATTTTAGTTAGCTCCTTAACCCCTTTCTAAAAAATCTTTAGCTTCTATTCAAAATTTGTTTAACTCATTGTCTGCTGCTTCACCCTTTCAAATAACATGATATATATATACATGTATTTATTAGCTTAAATTTTTTAACTTCTTTCTAACCTTGAAGTTCAGTAATAAATTTTTGTCATCCATTACTCCTAATGTAAGGTTATAAGTGTTTCAATAATGAGCTGTATGGATGAAAGGGAAGAACCCCTGAGCTTTTCTTTACTTCCTTCCTTGCTTGGACAACTTCTAAATCACTTATTTTTTTTTTCTTTTAGAAGAGCAGCCCAATTCCTATTCTTTAATTCTTTCCACCAATTCAATACCCTATTTTTTGTTAGTTCTCAAAGTTTTAGTAGTCAAAAGATTTTTCTTTCCCCCATACTTGTAATTTCAAGTTTTCATCCTTAAAGTTGGTCATGTGTCACATTTGGGATCCATTTGGTTGGATGCATTTTTTGATGATGGTTATGTTCTAGTCTCCAAAGGGATTTGTAAGTTATTGACCTTAATTGATGGACCACTCTTTCATTGTGCACTAAAGAGTTTCCTTTGTTTTCCCTTATTAAATAAGTTATCTGATGCATTAATTTGAGAAAATGTGAAATTCAGTAAATTGTTAATGTTTGGGAGATCCTATAAGCTAAAATACATATTACTTATATTAGGTGAGATAATTTGAATGATGAAATGGTAGGCAATTCACTAATGATCTAGGTTAGTATTGATATTAAAAGTAGGGACTGAGATAAGTAGCAATAAATGATGATGATGATAATAATAATAACATAAAATAAAATAAAACACATAATAAACTGAACATTTAATTTAGAATAACTACTAGATTAGAATTCAATAAAACTTAATTAAACTAAATAGAAATTAATACTCCCTCCAGTCCTTTTTATTAGAAACAAAAAAATGTTTCACTAATATTAAAAAACAGTTAATATCAGTTTAACTCATTAATTATGTTCAAATTTGATAATTCTTTCTTATTTTATTCATCTTTATTTTGCATGGGAAAACGTTATGCATTGTTAAGTGTATTGGGTGTAATAATAAATGAAAGGTAAAAAAGAAATATATTATTTAATGAAGTAAAAAAATACCATATTTCTTATATTTTGGGACCAAAAAAATCTTTTTAGATTTTCTTATAAAAAGGACCGGAAGGAGTATAAGACAACTCAACTAATGAACTAATGGTAGTTAGTATAGAAATAAGACTTAACATATGGTAAGATTAAGTTGACTAAGTGATGGGGATTCTAAAATTAGTCCTTGGAATCTTAATGAATTGTTATGACTGTTATAAGGAGCATTTTGAATAATTCTATTGGAAGGGTGACTATGTTTGATAAGGAAGCACTACTAAGTAATTATCAAGCACTGTAAGTAAATTATAAAATATGATATGTTCTTAACTTTCCTCCAATTTTTATTTCCTCTATTTTTGTTAAGATTCTTCATACCATTAAGGTAGGCATCCTAGGTAATGCCTCTCCCACATGTATATTTTTAGTAATATTAAATCTTCCAAATCAAAATATGTGACACCTTAACCTCTAGCTCATACCCAACGTGCCCTCTAGCCCCTATGGCTGTGCAGAACTCATAAGGGAGACTCTTTCCTCTACCTTATGCTTACTCTCTCTATGGCACTATGTGTGGGTAGAGCTCCACTTAGAAGTAATATGGACCAGTTGAGCTCTCTCTCTAATTCCTCATGCTCAATTCCTCTATTGAGACTTATTTCAATCCCTACTCTATGCTTAGGACTCATAGAAAGCAAAAAGGGATTGGAGACATGCATTTTCGCTATGGGCAGATTTTGCTCCTTTTCTAGGCTAACTTTGGAAATTCATAACTAAATGCAGAAAAATCTTATCTGCATGATCTGGGTCATTCTAGAAAGTTTGAGACGTCTACTTCATGCTAAAAATACTTAGAAGTCTCAATCTCTCACTCATTCGGCGTTTGACATCGAAATAGTTCAATGGTCAGAGGGGGCTTCTTTGCTGTCACGGTTTACTGATATGGACTTTGAAAATGTCTAACTAATTCCACAAAAATCCAATGCTCATAAACTCTATCTCTATGGAAAGATGTGGATGTTAACTAGAGGAGAAAAATATCTCCAGATCAGTCCACCAAGCCAATTCCCCGAAAACCGATGAAACAGTACCTCGGGTCTGGTTGGGGGTCTGATTCTGGGCAGGAACTTCGAAATTGCATAACTTCCTCTCTGGACCTCTAAATGAGGTGCTTCCAGTCCCTACAAGTCTGTCACAATTTACTGATATGGACTTTGAAAATGTCTAACTAATTCCACAAAAATCCAATGCTCATAAACTCTATCTCTATGGAAAGATGTGGATGTTAACTAGAGGAGAAAAATATCTCCAGATCAGTCCACCAAGCCAATTCCCCGGAAACCGATGAAACAGTACCTCGGGTCTGGTTGGGGGTCTGATTCTGGGCAGGAACTTTGAAATTGCATAACTTCCTCTCTGGATCTCTAAATGAGGTGCGTCCAGTCCCTACAAGTCACTGTGACCATCTAGTTTCTGTGTGTAAAATTTCGTAGCCATTGGACTACGTTTGCCCCTTGGATGACATGATTTCAAAACTGACAAAATGAACAGTGATTTTCTGAAATCCGAATTTCTGATGTCAACTTTGAATGCTCATAGAAAATGCTATAGACCTCTAAATGACATGAACTCTAGCTTCCCAGAAAGCTCTAAACATACTCTAGTTCCATGTCAAATCTCATGGCTAGAAGAGGTCATATGGCTATTCTATGACATCATGTGCAAAAGGCCATTTCTTGGCCAAAAGTGTGGCTAATGGGGTCCAATCTTAAGTTTTCTACTTCTATGACTCTTTGAGCACATGAGAAAGCATCTATAGGAGCTATCAATCATGCCTCAAGTGTTTAATAACTTAGATTGGGGAAACTCACTACCCCATGCCCACTTATGCACCCATATATACTAGGCTATCATGAGCATTTCATATCAAAATCTACTTTCTCATTCATCATAACCCTCATTCTCATACATACATCATTCATACATGGTTTTACAAAACTATGAGGAACTACATCATATACATTATTTACATCTCATGTACAATTCTCATATACAACATGTGGCCAAAAAGCCTTTACATTTTTCTTCATCTCTATCCCTAGCCTCATGCTTGGTGGTGGTTGCTCCCATCCCTAATCTCACTTGGTCCACCTGGCATGGTTGGATGGTGGAGAGGGAGGGTGAGATTCGGAGAATCTCAATAGTTCAACTCTCATTCCAACATACATATATTGCATGCAACAAGTCTCATTATGCATGTATGGCATGTTAGCATATAAAATATGATGAAAAACATTTAAAACATGTGAAATGGCCATGGATAACGTTCATGAGCTCGCTGAGTACTTGGATCGGCCTCACCCCTTCCCTTATGGCTTTTGGATTTGCCTTCCCATACTTTTAGAGGTACTTAGACTCACCCTTACTCTTTGGGAGTCAACCTCATTTTGGGAGACATGGCTCAACCAACTTAGGGCTTCGGCTCATCCTCACCTTGGCTATAGGGTTATTGGCTTTTCCATTTCCTCAAGCAAACCAATCAAGCATTTAAAACATCATCTCAATCATACATATAATCATGCTAACACACTTCTCATAGCTCATATCATTCATACACACAAGCAAGACAATGTAAACACACAATTATGCATGAGAGAAAGTGGAGAGAACTACCTTTGCTAGCTATTTACTACTTGCTCTGTCAATGGTCTCCTCCCTTGTTGGTTTCACAATAACTTCTAGATGGGAGAGTTTCTCTTGAGCCTAACCACACAAAAGCATGGAATCAATACTTCAATACTCAATTCTTAAGCTAAGGATCACTTCTAATCAGCTCTACTGAGCTTCTCACTCTAGGTCTTTTCTTCTCACTAGGGTCCATGAGCTATCCCTCTCTTTTCTTAACTCTTAAGAAAGGGGAAAAGCAAGAAAGAGAAGACTAGCTACTTCTAATCTCTCTCAAGAATGGTTTCCCACTCTCTCTCCTCTGAACTAGACTCAGACCTAACCATTTTCTACCATTTAAACCGTAGGAAAGAGGGGAAAAGGGGAGAAGGGCCACTTACTAAGAGGAAGCCATGAAAATTCATACCTTTCTTGTGCTTTCCTCTTCTCTTCAGTTTCTCACTCTCTCCTCCGCCCTTTTCTCTCTCCTAAGACGAGTTGTAGTCGGTTAGAAGAAGAAAGAAGAGATTTGGAAGCTTTTAAAAGTCAAATTCTCTTTTTCTCGCTTTTCTGGACCGCTCTCGCTATAGCGAGTTAGTGACCTCACTACGGCGAGCTCGTGTCTGTTCCAGACTTCTGCCTTCGCTATGGCTTCGCTACGGCGAGATCGTGTCTATTCCAGACCTCTGCCTTCGCTATAGCGCCGCTACGGCGAGCAGCTCTTTGGTCTCTATATGGAATGCCGCACTCGCTATAGCCAGGAACAATTTCGCTACGGCGAGCAACTCACTGGTCTCTATATGGAGTGCCGCACTCGCTATAGCTAGGAACATATTCGCTACGGCGAAGAGGCATTCTCGCTATGGCAATTCCATATCTCGCTATGGCGAGAAGACTTAGAAAATTCTCAGCTCTTCGAAAATTTTCCAGCTTCTCTTTTCCTTTTCTTTTCTCATTTCTTTTTCTGGGTTGTTACAAAATATGCCTTATGTATTGTATTATCAAAATGAATATGATTTGACATAGTGACTCAAGTGTTATTTTCAAAAATTTGAAAGGTGATAAATTACTTCTATGTTTTTATTGGTTTGTTTAAATGTTTCATAATTACAAAATGTTGTACTTTTAACTATGGAATTTTATTGCAGATCAATTTATCCAAAAAAGTTTAGCATATAAGCTCTATTTAGTATATGATATATATATATATATATACACACACACACATCCATATATAAAGTAAGACTATGTAAAATGCTAGTTGCTAACAACAAGTCTCTTAGCCCTTCGTGCACTCTAGATATTAACACCTAGTTTCTATGACTGAATACCTAAAGGGTATTAAGCAAAATGCTCTTCGAATGTTCAAAGCCGTAGGGATAATGATAACCAAGGAAGGTAGTAGTAGTCCCATTTATGATTCTTGCCTATAGTGCTATGAGATTTAATATAGTTATTTACCCTTATGAGTTGTATACTCATATTAGTATATATCTTAGACTTTTACACAAACCTTCTTAATTAAGTGTTTTTTTAATTAAATTATTTTTAGTACAACATTATTTTTTGTTTAGCATTAAACTTTTAAATGTTTAAATTGAATTTTTATTTCTTTTGTCTATTTTAATTATTTTTCATAATTATCTCCTATTATACTTTCTATCTCAATTAAAATATTATATGCTTATATGTTCTTTGTTTATTAATTCAATAATAACATAATTAACCATAGCCTATAGGCACGATCCCCTTCTTGTTAGTTATGTTTTGTTATTGATTGGAAAATAATAGTGAAGCTCTCTGTTATTTATGACTAAAATTAGTTGTTTTGTAGATAATTTGGGGTGTCCCAAATTTAAAGGAAACTTTATTGGATTTTCTAAAAAAAGCTAAGTATGACTTGATATGATTAGAAGAAAAGATGTGAACTTTGAATTCATATTGAATAAAAGTATTTTATGGAATTGTGTTTTAGATTGGAGTGGTCACTTATAATATTATTATGTATTAAAGTTAAATAAGGATTCCTAGTATCGATGGTATGTTTATTAGGCTTATGGATGTGGGTTTTCTCATATTTCATGCCTATCATGTCCCCATTTAGAGGTGTCACAATAAGATTCATAACAAATAAACCATAATGTATCTACCACTAAGAGATTGACTTTCAACTTCCTCTTATTAGGTCACCATTTTAATTATATTAGGCATACTTGTATGCCACCACGAAAACAACATAAAAGAGACCTAGAACACTTTGAAACAAGGATTTACATATATACATATAAAAAAGAAAAATATATGCCCTTGTAGTTTCAAAATACATCTAAGATAATACTAACATCCTTTTTTAGCTATAAAGTATAACCCAATATCATTTATGAATGTGATGACAATTTACCTTAAAAGTAACCTAAAACCTTATTCACTCAATCTAAAGAAGCTTCATGTAACTTGATTACACTTAAGTGTTTTACTGACCAATTGTATGTCTTCTAGGTACGTGAAAAGTCATTTTAGTAACGTCTCCATTCTGCTCCTCACTTGGTCACATGTTAATCAAAATTCTATCTTTAAGTAACATTCTATACATTGCAATCCAAAAATGTTTAGTTTCTATGGTACTTAAGGGTTTCTAATTATGTCAAACATAATTGTTTTTCACTTGAGAATCACAATGACATAATTGATTCATTCTTAAGATCATATCAATTCCTATCCTAATTAATATGCTCAATTATGATAAAGTTATCTTCGAAATAAACTTTTGCTAGGTTTGATCTCTTCAACTTTTATCCTAAATTTCAAAAGTTGTTATCAAAATTATCTATTCCTATAAACATTTTACTTTACTAGCTAAACACCTATTGACACCCATATAATATTAGTTCTACCTTTCTCAACCTTATAATGTGTTTGGATTAAGACCAAGGCAACACACTGTCATGCAACAAATTATTCACACTATATAATATCTTCTTTAAGATGAATATTCTTAAAACTTAAAGTTCAAAACTTTTCATTAGTTTATCTATTTATAACTCTTGAGTTTACTTATAGTGCTCTTGAACATCATAATTCTATCTAAAACCATTAGTGACATTTTGCTTGCTTTGTCTTGACCATGTGAATTTCCTTGAATTGTCTGTCTACATGGTCTATATCGAATTTCTCCATTACCTTTATCATTGTAAGTTTTCCTTAGTCATACTCATCCAATGTTGTTATGACAACATACAATCTACTGCAACTATATAAGGTTGGGTGAAGCTATGGTACTACTACTTCAAACTATAGGTCTATTGGAAATCTACACATTTCATCATCCATAAGTTTTTTTTAATAAGGTAGAGCATATCCAATCCTTCTTCTATCTTAAGTCTACATAGATCTCATAACTAACAAGTTAATCTCTTCTTTATTCACTCACATCACATGATGACTCCCTAATTTTAGTATTATATGGTACATTTTATGGTGGAATAGAAAGTCATCTAGATGTTTTCTTATAAGTTTTACATCTTAGTGTAGATTTTGTTTTTAGTTAGTGTAAATAAATAAAATGTAATTTTTTGTGATTAATTTTAGTAGCTCTTACATTTCATTTTGTGTTTATCTAAACTTCAAGAGATAGACGAATACCTATTAGAGGGAAAGAAAAAAGAGGAGAAGGTTAGAAAATTAAGAGCAAATTATCAAGTATCCTTGTAATAGTGAGGAATCTAGCTTGCAATGGTGAGTCTATGGCTCATATAAAATTCAAAAAGTTTTATAGCAATAGCGTAGGCAATAGCAAGAAGACTTTGGAGTCTAGAACTGATAAACTCTCATAATAGCAAGAGGTATTTTTTGCTATGGCAAGATGTATATACTAAAATGCACAACTTTAATTTTTAGGTTTAAAACGTGAGAGGTTACTAGCGTTTCGGGAGAAAGACACTTTTAGAGTGGGTTCTGAAGGGAAAAAGCATAAAAAAGCTAGGATTTGGAAGCCAAAAGCTTGGATTAAAAATTAGAGGCCAAACAATCACATTATCACTGAGTTTTTTGATCTTTCACTTTTCTTCTTTTATGGATTCTTATCTTTCTAAACCTTTTGCTTGGTTTGTATTATTGTCTAAACCCATGTGTAGTTGGATATTGTGAATCATAGGTTTTCTTGAACCTTATTACTATGTAATTGAGATTTTGGGCAGTTAATATGATTTAATCTTAGATTTGAGTACTTAATCTAGTCTGACTTATTCATTCAAGAGATTGGCCACCTCTTCCATGAAATTGGGGGTTAGGATTAGCCTTTGAAAAAGGGAAATCTTAATGGACCATAAGATTAAGCAACTTAGAATTAGATTAATCTAATTTGAACTAATTTTTCCCTTGAACTAAAAAGGTTTGCTTAATAATTCCTCAATTCCTAAGGAAAGGGTAGTAAAGAGGAATGCTAGGTAGACTACCATATCTATGTGAATGCAATCTAAACAGAAATTAACAAGTAGCCTTAACAAAATTAATAGCTAGCCAAAAAAGGCATAAGATAAAAGAATGTGTTTGTCCATATTCAAACTAACCAAATTAATCTTTAACTTAATGTAACCTCAAAGGATTCATGAATAGGAGGAATATTCATAAGGTTATAACTACTGTCTTCTAAAAGCATAGTGATGTCATTAATAAATCTAAGATGTAAAGCCATAATCTTATTTGAGTCTGCTATGATGCCCTTGACAATATCCTAATAAGTAGCCTAAGAAATTATTTGAGTTAGAGCATCAATCATTAAAATAATTTTGAAGGCTGTAAAGAATACCCTTATTTTGCATTATTATTATGTTACTAGAAAAGGAGGTGTGGCTTAGCTTTAAGGAATCCTTATAATGTTCCTTAGAACTTCCATCATTAAAGGGGTGTAAATTAAGCATGTTTTAACTTGTGCAATTATTTCCACATGCATTTAAGTTCGTTATTATCCGTACTTAATCACTAGCTTAACTAAAATCCTAAATGCTAAAAGTCATATCCATTATAATCCTAATCTAAGTGTCAGAAGATAATACTACACTTTCCTCAAATTTTTATCTTGTAACTAAAATAATACTAGCTTAACAACCTTCAATTGAAGCATTCAAGGGTCCTACAGATCTATCACTATGTGTATTTGGTTGCTTTGCCCCACTTGATCACTAAGGCCCCTAAAGAACTAATAGTTTAATGTAACTATAATCTAATAAGTATTTAGTCAAACATCCTTTCTTAAGATTTATGGTAGGTACCACTTTTCTCAGGAATGCCCTTACTACAAAGTTTAGTAGTCCTATTATCTATACCCTTATCTCAACCACAACTAGGCAAATAAATTGCCAAATGTCTCATTTATGCAAGCTATAATATTAGTTGCATAAGTTCTAGATAGCATCCTTGCTTTATAATGGCAATAGAGACTTTCAAATGACTTTTGGAAGATACATCACTTTGGTTAGGTAAGGCATAGCACTTAAAAGGAAAATTGACTTGAAGGAAGGAAAACATTAAGACATCTTATCAGGTCTTCAACGATGTCTCAATTATAATTGTGCCTAAGTTTCATAATGATAATTGAGATCCTATTGAAAAACACTTGTTTCATAGAACTACAGGGAAACCTACGCTTTGATACCACTCTATCACACTCCATCTTCTGGGTTGTGATAGCCCTTCCAATGAAAAGTTATTTGAAAGTATTGGTTTCTCAATTGCATACTTTTGTAATCTGCATACTTTATATCATTGTTATTTGTGTTGACTCTAGATTGTGACTGGTATGACTCTATATGTACCTCATATTTAAATTTCTTTTAAGAAATCTAATGACTATCTTGTGAAGCATGGTTTCAAATTCTAAAGCCTTTGCAAGGTATTTTTGTAAGATCTCTTATCCACTTAACTACTAACTTATTTATTTATTCATTTATTTATTAAACTATAAGATGTTAGTTACGTATTGAATATTTGACATTTCTAATAGTGTTGGTGAGCTAAGACTTTCTTTAGCAGTGTAGGGAGTGTCGTCATTCCTTTCGGGTATGCCCCACATTGATCTATGTGAGCAGTGTTAATTTTGATTAATTTTGTATAACTTATTTGTATCCTAGTTATAACTCTACAAAAGTCACAAGCAAGATTCCCTAGCCCTGTAAATGTTGTGTAGTGGGTAGACATGAGAGCGAAGCTTTCTTTGTTATATTGCTGTATTTGTACTAGTGGGAAAAATTTTGAGAGGTCTTTCTTTTAAAGAAGATTTTGGTAAAATTTCTACAAGAAACTTCACATTAATACCTTGTGATCATTTTGAATGACGTATGGGGAATTACCAGATGAATGTGTTCGTCATTATCTTGATATTAAATTAATATAATTATGAATATAACAATTGCTTCAGGTAGATAAGTTAGGCTTACAAATATAGGATAATCCTATATTCCGCACCGGTGATACCTCTGACTTTCACGCATTCGATTATTCTACACACCGTTGTCAATTTCAATGTTATGGATGGCATTTAAAAAGGAAAACCTTATTTGCGTGATAAATGGTTATAAAAGACGACAAAAGAAAAGTCTATGACTCTATCCAAGCAGGCTGGCAGGGATCAAGTTGTCACTTGCGCACGATAATTGCCCTCTTTGTTTAAGTTGACTTATTGCTTTTATTATTTTGGGCAGAAAACGGTAACATTAATTTAATTACCTAACGCAAGGATTGTTCTAATTATAAAAACTAGCTGATGTGTGGTTGTGACAAAATGTATATGTTTGGATTTTATAAGAGTTCATTTAAAAATAAATGTTGAAAATTTAAAAAGTCGGTTGCATTATACTGTAAAAAGTTTACTGTTTAAACTGTTTGCAGTTAATGTTTGATAAAATTTTCATAGAAATTACTTCTAAAGCTAAATTAAAATTGATTGACAAAATATTTGGCAGTAATCATTAAAAGTTGTTATGGACATGTAAAATGACAATAATAAATACAATGTTTCATGTACATTTTAAATTTGTATTAACATGAGAGTAATTGAAGAAAAACAATAAAATTGGCATGTGAAATAAATAAAATGAAACAAAAGAAAGTAATATCAAATAATGATGGTTATATCCTCCCCCCCCCCCCAAAAAAAAGAGGAGCCCCCAAAAAAATAATAATAAGTAAACAAATTATGACTTGGTCCCTTTACAATTTGCACATGTCTTATAAATTATACAGTGTATGGATGGATTCATTAATTAACCGTGAGATGAAGGAAGTTATGTAATTGAAAATAAGAAATATGTACATTTTAAATATAAATATTATTTATTTAAATAACACTCAACGCACTTTTTTTTTCTAAATTGTTTTTTAATATATGGTATGAATTTTTATTTATAGAGGCTTAAAAGCACTTAGATGTATTCAATGTGCGACTTAGAAGCATACCTTCATACACATACGTAGTTTTTAATAACTTGTTATCTCTAATAGTATATCATGTTAAATTAGCTTGGAAATATGCTTTAGGAGCAATTCTGTGTACATAAACATTTCGTGTATCTAATCATACAGATCATTACTATTTTTTTTTAAATACCTCATGACATAACTATCCTTTATAACATGTCAATTTCGTATTACATTAATTGCAATTTACTGTTAGTGTTCTTTACAGTAAAATATACTTACTATAGATGATATTTAATACTCCATAAGATAACTCTATAATTTATAACATATGTATATGAGATTATTGTAATTTGTTTATTGTACATACATTTATATGTACACTATAAATATTTCATTTTAAATTATTTTACAAGATGTTTAGTTTTATTGCTATTGGTTTTTTATTTTTTTAAAAGAATTGTCAAGTCCACCATATTATATTATAGTGGTAATAACCTTATAATAAAAATGGGACCGAGCTTACCAATTCAACTAGTTGGATCAAGAACTGAACCCTAGCCTAATTTGGTTAGCCCAAGAAATTGATTAACCAAAGAATTGATCAAAAATTAACTAAATTAGTTAAAATCAGTTGAACCAATCATTAAAATTTTTTAAAAATATTTTTTTTTATAAAATGGAATAGTTCATCTTAGATAGATCTTAAAAACTAAAAATAGAAGGTACTAGAATAAAGAAAGGGTTGAAATAAAGAGAAATTAAAAAAATAAAAAAGAACATAAGAGAAACAAGAGGTGCGCATACTTGGCTCTTTTTTGCATTTACTCTTCATAATGCCCAATCTCTTAGTAGTATTCTTTTCAAATATCAAACGTGTTTGACCAAAATTGCCATTTGCTTTTTAGTTTTTTTATAATGATAAATAGAATCTTAATTGGGAATTCCAAAGTTTAATATTAAATACTCTTAACTTTTAATTATGGGTAGTTTTTATTTTTCAATTAAAAAATGACTTCTCAAATATCTTAAAAAATATTGATTATAATCAAATATTTAAAATTTATTAATATTTATTTGTTATATTATAATTTTAATGTTTAAAATTTTAAATATATATATTTAATTATTATCGATTCAATTATAGTTTGACTATAATTAGATTAATAAATTATAAAATAATACTTTTACCATTTTAATGTCTAGTTTGATTTTTAAAATGTTAGGTAATAAACAACAGTAGAAGAAAAGTTTATCCAAGCAGATTGGCACTGATCAAGTTGTAAAATTTGGGATAGGCAACCTTCTATATATCCCTCATTCTTTATGTTTTTATCTAAACTTCGTCATCACTAGTGCATGATAATTGGCACGTTAAGTTGACTTTTTACATTTATTTTATGCACAAAATGGTAACATACATTTGGCTACTTAAGAATTGGTCTAATAAGAAAAACAAACTGATGTGTGGTTAAATATGTGTTTGTATTTTAAAGGTTCACTTAAAAATGAATATTGTAATTTTTGTTTTTAAAAGATTGTTGTATTTGTTTTTGGGTTTTTGGATGGATCATGGTTTGAGCGAGAAGAGATAGTAAAGAGAACAAGAGATAGCAAAGAGACGATAGCTTATATTAAAAAATCTTAAGAGAAATATACAATATGGCCACACAAAGTAAATAATATAATTCTTCGGCTTAATGGAGCCTTGGCTAATTGCTCATGCACTGTTGATGAACATTGGGGTGTTGTCCCTAGTCTTGTCGCGAGGTTCTTTCATGGACAGTGGACTAACAATGATGATCAAGCAAAGTTGTTTAGTGAAGTTATAGAAATTATTTGATCAAGTGGCTTGATTTGTTAGAACTATTGTGTTTAGAACAATTTGAGTGACCTGTGTGTCAATTCCTTGGATAACTTGAACAAGGCTCGATGAATAATAGCAATTTATGGCTTGGACTTTTTAAAATCAGATTGGATCCAGCTGGGCTGATATGGAACTTATGATTGGGAAGCCCCCATAATAGTACTAAATAGGAAAAAAAAATTGTTAAAATTGTCTAAAAATAATGTTTGATAAAAATTTTATAAAAACTACTTAAAAATAAAATTGATTAATAAAATGTTTAACAAAAAGGATCGAAAATTGTTATCAACATGTAAAATAACAATAATAAACACTGCGCTTCGTGTACTTATAATAACTTTATTCAATTTTTTCAAAGTTGAAAACATGGGACTAATTGAAGGAATAGGGGAAAAAATGGCACTTTCTAAAAAGGAAATAATGCGATATACATTAAATGAAACAAAAGAAAGTAATAACGCGTAGTGATGGTTATAAACGCATGATACACTGCTTGTATTTGATTAATCTCAGTCTCACCAGTTAATTTGCTAAATAAAATAATGCTTATAGACAATTTCGAGTTCACAAATATAATAAAATAAATTTTAATTTATACGCAATTGACTCATAAATGAGTAAATAAAATAACACTTGGTCAGTCTACAGTTTACAATTAAATTTTTAATAGTGAATTAATAAGTAATATAATCAATAATAAAAAAATTGATTTAAATGTATAAAATAATACTCATAAATATGAGAAGGGAATTTCTTTAATTTTCTTATTATTATAGTCCTCTTACATCTTATGAAGTATCAGATGCACTCTAGAGGAGGGTTATCCAATAACAACCAATTGTATTGGATTATTTAACGGTGACGCCAAGCTGCAATTATGACATTGAAATAGTCGGTTGTTAATTAATTATTGTCAAGTTGCTTTTATACTTTTTACTCTGGCCTGACTTGCTGCAAAACTCCAATTTCATTTATATATGGCGGAATCCAGTTCAAGTTTCTGAACCTTTAGTTTCCTTCGAGTGATGAATCCGAAGAAAGAAAAATGAAAGTGTGATTCAGATCTGCCTGCTGCAAAATTCACCTTTCATCATCAGATGACAGAAACTGGTTTTGATTGCTTTGTGGGTGGGGGTCATGTTGAAACCATATCACGAGTTCAATGGGTCACCTACAGAAAATCAGAAGAGCTAATACTCAAACATTTAGTTCTGGGTTAATAAATAAGAAGGATATAAGAAACAAGTAGATCAGTTTAAAACGTATTCAATTTGGTCATAACTTTTCTTTTGGGAGGAAAACTCTTTACCTTGTATTTGCCCACTGCCACACTTTCTTATTCTAGAATGATCTCTAAATCTCTTAAATCTATTGGTACAACCAATTTTTAGATATTTTGTTCTGTACATCCAATATGTAGGATGCATGTTACATGCTTCTTCTGTTCACAATTTTTTCCTTCTGGTACTAACTCTAATTCAAAAACCATATCAACGAATTTATCATATAATTAACAAGGAGGTTAGATATTGTAAATATTAGAGTTAGTTAAGTACCAATAAGGCTTGATTTTATTACAAGAGAAACAGAGATCGAAAGAAAGATTTCATTCAGACATGTTATTGCAACTTTAAGCTGAAACGCTGTTTGATTTTACGTGCGCAAACCAAAGGGTCCAACATGTTAATCATTGTAGTTGATAAAAATAAAAATAAAAATAAAATTCAATTCCTTATACTATAATATACCAAAATAATTCTAAAATGGCACAAAATGATACACTGTAGATAAACTTAATAATTGTCCAGCGTAAAATAAATAAAACAATTCATTTGTTATTTACATATAATTACAAGGGAATACACTTTTTTATCTTTTTTTTTTTTCAAATTTTGGCCAGCTGGGTACTTGTTGATAAAAAAGGAGAAAAGGAGGTAACGAAGAAGAAAATAGTAAAAAAAAGTTGGTGGAGCAAAACATCCCACCTTGGTGATACGTTTTTGATCTTTCACACTTTCGATCTGTACTTTTCATATATTTATAGATATAATGTATTGCAACTGATATAAGAAAATAAATTTATCATATCAATTTTACAACTTTTGTAAGTAACATTAAATGTGTAACAACCAAAAAAAAGAAAAGAAAATAAATAAATAATAAATAAAAATAAAATAGAGATGATGACGATAAATAAATAAAACTTGGAGACTAAACAAATAATAATTAAACCTAAGAACTAAACTAGATTATTATAAATTGTTAAAGGGAAGGGTAAGGGCTTTAGCCAAACTATATTAACAAAAAACTCACTTACTTTTCTTCTAGACTCTCTCTTTCTTGCGAATGGCAACATAGTTTATTTTATTCCTTCTTCTTTTTCACAACGTCATCCTTTTTCTTCACCAACTTGTAGCTTTGTTCAACCATTCTCCGCCTATTGTCTGGCCATCGTTCACCTCCTGCACTAGCATCGGCGAGGTTCTATCACTGCCTTTCTCTAAACCACCATGGGTGGGTGACTATGAAAGAAGCATAAGTGTGGATCTTTTGTTCCTCTTTCTCCTCTTTTCCATCAATATTGTTGATTTTAAATGCTTCTCTCTCTCATTATTCTTGCATCTTAGCTTCAATGGTTGTTTGAAATTTCGGCCTCTTCCTTCTTTAAGATTGGCCATTGGTGAAGCTTTAAATTTGGGCTTCTTGGTAGTAATTCTTCAAGATTGAAATTCACACTTTGATCTTCATCTATTAAACTTCAAAAGGTAATTTCTGAGCCCAATTTAAATTATAAGAGTCTAACTTCACAAAAAAAATATATACATAGATCTAAGGTTAGTTGTAATGGTAGAGAATTTAAATTAAATTTAAAGCTTTAGTCATTATAACTTGTGTAATATTATAGGATAATAATGGAATAGTTATTTGATAACTTTATGTTCAATGTGATTGTAGGCATTGTCTAGGATACCCATCAACTGAGGTTGTGCCTTGAAAGAATCTCTATTGGCCCTCAATGGTAAATGTATAAATAGTAAGGTAGCATTACCTTAATTTATAATTTCTTGCCTCAAATATCAATTTAATACTTCTTATTCTGCCATATTATGTAGAATCAAATCATAAACCTTTGAAAACTTTTAATTTCAAAATATATTGTAAAAAATGATAAATTTCTTGTATGCGTGATATGAGAATAATAATTATCTTATATGTGCAAAATATAGACAATGGTAAAATCCCTATATGTTATTTCCTTTGATTTTTTACCTTGAAACTTTATTTAAAATTTCTCCTCTATTTATTTCATAAATTATTTTTCTTATTTTAATTATTTTCTTATAAAATTTTCTTAAAATTGATTTCTTCCTAATTAACAATTATGTATATATATCTTGGATTTTTCTTTATTTCCATGATGAAATTTATTCATATAAATTATATTCAATTCATTTTTTAGTTATATATATGTATATTTTTTTAATCACTCTTTTAATTGAATTTAAGAATGACAGTTATAATTGGATTTCTATAATATTATTTCTATATTTGGCATGGCACTTAAGGAAATTAGTTCTTCCTCCTTGACTATACTATAAAAACCTAAGTGAGACATTACATAATATGGGATGCTTAATGTATTACTTATGAATTTTGAAAATCTAAGTCTCATAGTGACTAGTATAGGATGCTTGGTGCAATACTTAGGGAAATAGTTTTTTTCCTTTGATAGCGCTTTTAAGAGTGAATCATATGTGTTTTTTGGATCCTATTATTAATCTATATTATATATTTAAAAAATAATAGGTAAGATATAGTGTGAATCCCATAGTCATTGTGAGGGTAACGGCCTGAATGTACTTAATTAAATTGAAATGTGATGAAAGACATAGAAGAAATATAAGATATGGTAAACAGTGTGGCAATGCTATAAGATTATGAAATAAGAAAAGTTCGATGACATTAAGATATGAAAAATATAGTGGCATGAAGAAATGAAATGAGAAAAATGTAATGGCACTTAGATGTGAAAAGTGTAGTAGTACTAAAATGAAAAATAAGTAAAGTTCAGTGATACTCTAAAAAGTAACATGACTGCCATCCTACATAATATCTATCCAATGAGTTTTTAATGTTTATATTTAAAAGTTATATTTTATGAAGTTGGCTACTACTTGAATATATATATATTTGAATATTATGAATTAATATTTTATGTTATTTTATTAATATGACTTGGTTGCAAAAATTTCAAGTGTGCTTATTTTCCCTTTCGCACACTTATATTAGTTATGCACTCATTAAATTAGTGGTTAGACTCATTTCATTACTTATGTCTTTTTTTTTTTTTAAAAAAAGCAAATAGTCAAATAAAGTGTTCTATGACTAGTGTATCTTCCTAAACACATTGAATAGGTCCCTTACTAGATGATGATGATATAGGACTTTGTGACATTATGACTACTAAGTGTCGGGTTAGATAGTATAAAGTTGTCTAGGCCTTGTAATGGCTATTGTCTTTTAAAGATATTTACATTTTTTTCATTGTCTTTCTTTGTTTTACTTTGAGAAGTGTTAGACATTGAATTGTAGATGATTGTTTAGATTGGAAAACATCTATATTTCAAGAAAGGTGCCACTAGATTGTTTAGTGGATGATTGTTTTGATTGTGGAATAAGATTAGTATTTTTCTTTTATAAAAAAAACTTTAGCTTTTCTTAATCTTTATGTTAGCTAAGTGGTTACTTTCCTGGGCTAAGCTAAGTTGGGCTAAGTGGGTTTAGTCTGTGTACCAGTCACAATAAGGGATTTAGGTTGTGATATAATTGGTATCAAAGCTTAAGTTTATTTTCATCCTAGTAGCCACAAAATGAAGTAGTAAAATCTTGTATCTAATATGTTTCCAGCCAACACAGCTTACACGTAGGAAGTTATTACCACCTAACCCACATTATAAAGTCTTATGTCATAGTATGTGGGTTGATTTTGTTTGTTACGTAGCTTATGATGAACTTGTTACTAGTGTGTATTATTATCATTTAGGTAAAGATGCCACTAAGAAAAAGCATGGCAACTCAAAGAGTAATCTCTGATGAAGTTTCTAAGCTACCTCACAAGACCATTCTAACTCTTAGGGGTCGAGGATGTGGTAGTACTAAAGGTTGCAAACATAACAATGGTTACAAACCTAATCATAGTCAGAGAGATGAGGATGCCAGAGTAGTAGACGATGAGACACTCGAGGCTAGACAAATAGATCCGACCCTAGCTAGGGTTATTATTGGAATATAAGACATGAAATGAACTATAAGGGAAATAATAGGCATGGTGGTCTAATAACAATAACTGCAACAACATCAACCAAAAAAAGAGAGAACCTATTATAAACCCTTGGCCGAAGTAAAAGGCTAGGCTAGTGAGAGCGCAACTAACTCCACAAGCGAAGGTAGTAGAAAGTCAGGTGTCTAATTTCGTAAACCTCAAACCCACTTCCTTTTCTAATGTAAACATAAGCAAGGACTTATAACACTTCTTGGATGAGATAGGTTAACTTTGCAAAGTGCTAGGGTATTCACCAATAAGAATAGCATAGTTTCATTTGATAGGCATGGCTTAGACATAGTATGAGACCATGGTATAGAGGGAGACCATGAAAGTCATCTCCCTTGGTTTGGGAACAATTTAAGGAGCTATTAATGAAGTGATTTCTCCCATAAATTGTTAGAGATGCAAAGGCAAGGGAGTTTAAAATGTTGAAGTAAATAAAGGCTATGACTGTATCTAAATATGAAAATGCAATTTGCTCTATTATCACAGCATGCTCCACACTTGGTAGCCACATAAGAGATATGTGTGAAGCGTTTTATCCATAGTCTTTTAGATTACTTGTTCTAATTTGTAATGTGTTATAATTCATATGAAAATGTGGTTGAATTTACAAAGCTTTTTGAGGTTTAAAGTAAGAAATGCAAAGGTTTGCAAGAGTTATGTAAGCAATAACATACAAAGGGTACTCCAAGTAACCAGTAAAGTCAAGGTAGTGATAACAGAAGAAGAAAAGTTATAATAGGCCATTAGGATCATCAAAAGAACTTCCAATATTAGGGATGCCACAATGGGTACTCTTCTAATACACTTAAAATGGTAGGAATGATCAATCTTGTAATTCTCAATGATCTTTTACGACTTTTTCCCCTTGTCCTACTTGTGGTAAGTTTCATATTGGTGATTGCTTTAAATTAGGAAAGGTGTGTTATTAATGTGGTGAGCAAGGCCATATCAAGAATGATTATCTTATGATTATAGTACAACCATCCACTAGTCATGCATCCACCCCTGTAGCATTACCATCAGCTTCGATACCAGCAATGCCATTAAGATAGATTAGGGGCCTTGAAGGCTAAAGTTCTAAAGGGTATAGTTAAATGGTAGTGCATTTGAGGTAGATATTAGTGATAGGCTAAGAAAGGTCAAGCTCAAATGTTTATTATAACCCATCAAGATGTCTAAACATCAAATGAAGTGGTTATAAGTATACTCCCAATTTCTACCTCTGATGCTTACATTCTATTTGACCATTTCCATTCATTGCCTTATGGTTCAGTAAGGATGCATTATAATGAGATTAACCGTTAATGGTAGCAACACTGGTGGGAGATTCAATTGTAACAGACCATGTGCATAGGTTGTGTAAAGTTTCAATATGAGGTAACTTAGGAATCTAAAGAACACATGTGTGAGAAGCACCTCCACCTTTTTAGATCTCATAACAAGTTACTTATTTGAAATTTAAAAGCTAAATTTCTTAAGGGCGAGAGAATGTAACAACTGAAAAAGGAAAAGAGAAGAAATAAATAATAAATAATAAGAATAAGAAAATAAAATAAAGTAAAGTAAAAATAAAATAGAGATAATAAATAAAAAAATAAAACTTAGGGACTAAATGAATAACAATTAAACTTAGTGACTAAACTGAAATATTGCAAATTGTTAAAGGGATTAGTGTTTTAGCTAAATTATATAAAGAAATTATAGATACTTTTCTTCCAAGCTCTCTCCTTATCGCAAATGGTAACATAGTTCATTCTATTCCTTCTTCTTTGTAATGTCATCCTTCTTCTTCAACAAGTTGTAGCTTTATTTAGCCACTATCCACCTACTGTCCAGCCATCATCCACCTTCTACTTGAGTCAGCAAGGTTCTATCACTGCCTTGCTGTGAACCACCATAAGTGAGTGGCTTAAAAAAAGTATAAGGGTAGGTCCTTTGTTCCTCTTTCTCCTCTTTTCCACAATTGTTGATTTTAAAATGCTTCTCTCCCTCGATATTCTTGTATCTTAGCTTCAATGGTGGCTTGAAATTTCTAGCTCTTCCTTCTTCAAGATTGGCCATTGGTGAAGCTTTAAATTTGGGCCTTTTGATTGTAATCCTCTGGGTTGAAATTCACACTTTGACCTTTATCTATTAAACTTCAAAAGGTAATTTCCAACTCCAATTTAATTCTAGAAGTCTAATTTCGAAAAAAAAAATCTAGATCTGTAGTTAATGATGATGATCGAGAATTTGGATTAAATTTGGGACTTTAGTCATTATAATTTATATTTAGTCAAATTAATATTATAGGGCATTAATGGGATAGTTATTTAATACTTTCATGCTTATGTAGTTTTAGGCATGGCCAATGTTACCCTCGTCAATTAAGATTGTGCCTTGAAAAGATCTCTACTATTGGTTCCTAACGGTAAATATATAAATAGCAATGTGGTATCTTTTGTTTGCACACTGATTTATAATTTCTTGCCTCAAATATCATTTTAATAATTTTTATTCTGCCATACTATAGGGAAACAAATCATAAACCTTTGAAAATTTTCAATTTCAAACTATATTGTAAAAAATGGCAAATTCTTGTATGTGTGATATGAGAATAATGATTACCGTATAAAGTATAAATGGTGGTAAAACCCCTATATGTTATTTCATTTAATTTTTATATCACGAAACTTTATTTAAATTTTCTCCTTTCTTTATTTCATAAATTATTTTTCTTGTTTTAATTATTTTCTTATAAAATTTTCTTAAAATTGATTACTTCCTAATTAATTAATAATTATGTATATATCTTGAAGTTTTCTTTATTTCCATGATGAAATTTATTCATTAAATTTATGTTTTAGTTTAATATATATATATATGTGTGTGTGTGTGTGTGTGTGTGTGTGTGTGTGTGTGTGTGTGTGTGTATTGCTGTTAATCATTCTTTTAATTGAATTCGAGAATGACTATTATAGTTGGATTTCTTTAATATTGTTTTTAAATTATTTATGTTTTGTATGGCATTTAAGGAGAGTAGTACTTCTTCTTTGACTACACTATAAAAATCTAAGTTTCATATTAAATAGTATGAGATACTTAATTATTACTGATGAATATTAAAAACCTAAATCTTGTAGCAAATAGTGTGCAATGCTTGGTGTCATACTTAGGGAAATAGTTTTTCCCTTTGATAGTGGATTTAAGGGAGGATAATTTGTGTCTCCTTGGGTCCCATTATTAATTTATACTATATGTTTAAAAGTAATAACTGAGATATAGTGTGAACCTTATAGCCATTAATGAAGTTGATAGCTTGGATGTGCTTAATTAAATTGAAATATGATGAAAGGTGCATGAATGCTATGAGATATGACAAATAATGTGGTGTCACTATGAGATTATGCAATAAGAAAAGTGCAATAGCACTAAAATATGAAAGTGTAGTGGCATTAAGATGTGAAATGAGAAAAATGTAGTGGCATTCAATTGTGAAAGGTGTGATGGTATTAAAATGAGAAATAAGTAAAGTACAGTATCATTGTAAAAAGTAACATAATTGCCCTCTTAAACAATATCCATCTAAAGAGTTTTTAATTAATTATCTTTAAAATTTCTATTTTCTGAAGTTGGCTACTACTTGAATGAACATATCTATTTGTTTATATATTTATTTTTGAACATTATGAATTAATATCTTATTTTATTTTATTAATATCACTGAATTGTGAAAATCTCAAGTGTGTTTGTTTCCCCTTCAGCACACTTTACTATTTATGTACTCATTAAGTCAGTGGTAGATTCATTTCATTTCCTATGTCTTTTATTTTTTAAGATTAGCAAGTGGTCAAGTAAAATACTCTAAAACTAATGTATCTTCTTCTTAGACACATTGGGTAGGTCCCTTACTAGATGATGTTGATATAGGACTCTATGACATCATGACTATTAAGTGTTAGGTTACATAGCATAGAGTCATGTAGGCCTTGTAATGGTGTAACACCTTCATCTCTAGCTCTCTAGCATCATGCCTTTTATGCTTATATATATCTAGGAAGATTAAAGAGAAATCTCCCTCAATGGATTCATGCATGTACTTAACGTTGTGGCATGGTTAGGAATTCATTTTCGTGTCATGTGACCTGTGTGAGCTCATTCTATTCATCCTCACATTTAATTACACCATTACAACTCATTTCAATCTCAAAAACATGCTTAGAATCCATAGAAACCGAAAAGAGGTATAAATCATGCATGTTCATTTTCGGCTATGCTGGGCCTCAATTCTGGGCAAACTTTTCAAATTCCTAATTAAATCTAGAAAAATCAGAAACATGCACTCTTGGTCATTCTGGAAATCTTAGACTGTCTACTTCATGGGAAAAATATATGCAAGTCATAAAATCTCACACATAATGCGTTTGACACGCGAAACTATCAACTGGTCGGAGGGGTCCCTGTTACTGTCACAGTTTACTGATATAAACTTCAAAAATATCTAACTAATTCCAAAAAAATCCAATGCTTAAAAACGATACCACTATGGAAAGATGTGGATGTTAACTAGAGAGAAAAAAATACTTCCAGATCAGTTCATCAAACCAAACTCCCGGAAACTGATGAAACAGTACCTCAGGTCTGGTAAGATGACTGATTCTGGGCTGGAACTTCGAAATTACATATCTTCCTCTCTAGACCTCCAAATGAGGTGCTTCTAGTTCCTACAAGTTACTGTGACTATCTAGTTTCTTTTTATAAAATTTTGTAGTCATTGGACCACGTTTGTCCCTCAGACGACACAGTTTCCCAACTGACCAAATGAACAGTGCATGTGGGAATCCGAATTTCTGATACCAACTTTGAAAAATCATAGAAAATTCTATAGACCTCCAAATGACTTGATCTTTATCTTTCCAAAAAGCTCTAGACAAGATCTAGTCACATGCCAAATTTCAAGGCAAGAAGAGGTCATTTGGTCAAACTTGGACATCATGGGCAAAAGGGCCACTTTCATGTGTTAATTGTGACTTTAAGGGTTCAAATTTGCCTCTTCTACTTCTAAGGCTCTATGAGCACGTGGGATAGCATCAATATAGTTTATCAAATATGGCTCAAGTGTTTAACAACTCAGATTCTCAAAACTCACTCTCCCACCTCAACATATACACTCATGGGAGAATGCTAAATCATGATTTTCATTGCCAATTTGCTACATCGTGCACCATGAATTCAATTCTCATATATATATATATATATATATATATTAAATACATTCATTTACAATGGTCATGTGTGCTACATCATACATCATATCATTAAATTACATCTCTTGACTAGCTACAAAATAATGACAACATAACTCTTTACAAGCTCTTCATTGACTTTCCCTAGCTTCAAGCTTGGTGACTCCTATTTCTTGCCTCACTTGATCCACCTAGCATGTTTGGTTAGTGGAGAAGGGGAGTGAGATTCAAAGAATCTCAATAGCTCATCTCTCATTCAATCACACACACAAAGTATGCAAACAAGTCTCACAATGTATGCATGGCATGTTAGCATAAAAATCATAAGAAAAGCATTTGTAGCATCATTCTCAACATGTGAGTAGGCCGTACATAACATATAAAATCTTGCCAAGTACATGGATTAGCCTCACCCACTCACTTGTGGATTTTGGACCTACCTCACCCATTCTTAAGAGGTTCTTAGACTCAACCCTTACTCTTTGGGAGTCAACCTCACTTTTGGGAAACTCTTTACTTTGTCTCAACCAACTTGAGGGGTTTTGGCTCATCCTCACCATGGCTAGAGGGTTATTGGCTTTTTCATACTCAAGTAAACCAAACAATCACATAAAACATCATTTAACTTCATAAGGTATCATCATGCTAACATACTTCTCATGGCTCAAAACATACATACACACAAATAAGACAATGTAAGCACACCATTATGCATGAGAGAAGGTGGAGAGAGCTATCTTATTGGCTATTCACAACTTTTCTCTTCAATTTGTCTCCTCCCTTGTGGGTTTCACAACCACCTCTAGATGGGAGAGCTTCTCTTGAGCCTAACCACACAAGAAGCATGGAATCATTCTTTTAGTACTTATCTCATAAGCTAGGGATCTCTTTCTAGCAACCCTACTAAGCATATCAAGCTAAGGGTTTCTTTCTCTAACTAGAAATTCACCCACTCTCCTTCCTCTCTCAAGCTTCTCAAGAAAGGAAGCAAGGAAGGAGTAAGCATATGTGAGTCTTGGTCTTCTTCAAGAGGAGTTTTCTACTTTCCCTCCTCTGAACCAAGCTCAAAACATGGCTACTTTAACAACCAAAACCGTAGAAAAAGAGAGCAAGGGGAGAAGAATAACTTTCTAGGAGAAAAGCCATGAAATTCTTACCTTTTCTTGTTCTTCTTTCATCCTCTAGGCTTCTCTCTCTCTCCTCCGCCCTTTTCTCTGTCTTAAAGGGAGCTTGGGTCGGTTGGAAGAAGAAAGGAGGGATTGGGACGCTTTAATAAGTCAAATCCTCTTTTTTCTCGCTTTTCCGGATTACCCCTCGCTATAGCGAGCCATAACCCTCGCTACGGCGAGCTCGTGTCTGTCCCAAACCTCTGCCTTCGCTATGGCGCGCGCTACAGCGAGCAACTCCCTGGATTTTGTATGGGATGCTCGCACTCGCTATAGCTAGAAGCATTTTCGCTATAGCGAGAAGGCACTCTCGCTAATTTCTCGCTATAGCGAACAGGTACATTCGCTATAGTTGGGCTGTAGCTAGTAGACTTAGAAAATTTTCAGCCCCTTGAAAATTTTTAGCTTTTTCTCTTCTTCTTTTCTTCTTCTTTCTTTTCTCTTTCTTTTCTTCTCTTTTTCCTGGTTGTTACAAATGGCCATGGCCTTTTGAAGATATTTATGTTTCTTTTCACTGTCTTTTTTTGTTTTATTTTGAGAAGTGTTGAATACTGAATTGTAGATGATTGTTCAAATTGGGAAACATTTAATTTTCAAGGGAGATGCTACTAGATTTTTGGCAACTCCCAAATGGTTTTGATTGTTGAATATGATTAGTATTTTTGATCTTGATATAAAAAATTTAGCTTGTCTTAATGTTTATGTTAGTTAAATAGTTATGTTCCTTAAGCTTGCTAATCTAAGCTAGGCTAAATAGACTTAGTCTATGCATCAGTCACGATTAGGGATTTGGGACATGACAAAGTGCTTAACCATTCCCTTATAAAGCTAAAAGCTTGCTTTTAAGATGCTGAAAACAACACACTAACATTGCTTAAAAGGACTAAAAAGTTACCTAAACACACCGTGCTTCCTCTACACAAGCATACGTCATACTTAAGCATTAACACAAAATTAGCTTTTTTCCAAATATAGTATAGGATTATTGAGAAAAAAAAACTAGCTTAACAAAATGTGTTTTATTCTAAGTGTGCTCAACTTAACAGAGGTGTGATTAATTTAACAAAGGTGCACTCAATTTAATAGAGGAGGTGCACTTTACTTAACAAAGATGTGCTAATAGAAGAAGGTGCACTCAATTTTAATACTCCTCCTTAACTTAATTCCATTTGGAGTTAGTTGATTTGGAGTTGATTCTAATACTCCTCTTTAAGTTCAAATGAGCTTTTTAAAATAGCAAAAGATTATGACTCCTTCTTGATGCAAGTACTAGATCTGATGCAAGGCTTGACTTTGGTTTTGGATTCACCTACTCTCCACCTAGGTTGAAGTTACCTTCACTCCACTTGGTTTTGGAGTCTTCTACTCTTATACTACACTTGTGTTAAAGTTATCTTCACATGCCTTAAAACCCATTATGGTTGTGATTGGTCTTCATATGCCTTGCTACTCCCTATTTCTTACTTCTACTCTCATTTATTTCTTCAAGCCCAGTTCACTTTTGGACTTTGATTTTTTTTTTTTAACTCATCCACAACCCCTCAAAAAGACCATGGAAAGCTCTTACACCATGTTGAAAAAAAAAAAAAAGAAGAAGCAGAGAAGAAGGTAACAAAGAAGGAAGTAGGAACAAAAAAATTTAGAGGAGCAAAACTCTCTAGCCTTAGGGGTCCATCTCTCACCTTGGTGATTCATTTCTAATCTTTCGCGCTTCGGATCTATATTTTTCATATATTTATAAGCATAATGTATTACTACTAATATGAGAAAGTAACTTTATTATGTGAGCTTTATGACTTATAAAAAAAACATTAAATGCTTAACCATTCTCTTAAAATGTTAAAAGCATGGTCTTAAAGTGCTGAAAAGAACACACTAACATTGCTTAAAAGGACTAAAAAGTTAGCTAAACACATCACATTTCCTCTATGCAAGCATAGGTCATACTTTACCATCAAAACAAAATCATCTTCTTTTTTTTTCTTGATACAACATGGAACTACTAAGCAAAAGCCTAAAGCTAGCTTAACAAAATGATTTTTTTTAAAGTACACTCAGCTGAATAGATGTGTGCTCAATTTAACAAGTGTGCACTCTACTCAGCAAAGGAGGTGCATTCAACTCAACAAAAATGCATTCAATTTAACATATATGTACCCAACTTAATAAAAAGAGGTACATTTAACTATAGAGGTACACTCAACTTCAATACTTCTCCTTTCCTCTACTCTTCTAGGAGTTAGCTGATTTGAAGTTCATTCCAATAATACTGTACTCAATTATTATTGCAGCAGCTGGTTTTTGTGCATCGGTGCTGTCGTGTGAAAACAAGAAGCTAAATTATTTTAAAATATGTTTTGACAGATCTTACAAACCCAGTTCAAGTTTTTGAACCTTTAATTTCCTTCCGATGATGAATCCAAAAAAGAAAAATGAAAAATTGATTCTGATCTACTAGTTGCAAAATCAACTCTCATCATCAGATGGCACAAACTGCAGTATACATAGTGATTGATAAGTTGATACCACTACTCATAGATGAACTAAAACTCCTGAGAGGCGTGCATGGAGAAATCACTTCCACAATAAATCAGTTAGGATTCATAAAGGCCTACATAAAAGATGCAGACGAAAAGGCAGAAAGGGAAGACACAAGTAATCTAGTGAAAGAGTGGGTAAAGCAAGTGAGAGAAGTTACTTTTCACATAGAAGATGTGATCGACGAATACTTGTTTAAAGTGGCAAAGCGTGGTCAAAAGCATGGACTGAGTGGTGTTGTTAGTAAAATTGGTCACTTGGTCAGAACCATAATACTCCGTCATGAGATAACATCTGACATTGTAGACATTAAAGAATCACTAATCAGACTCAATCAAGCAAGAGAGACCTTTGGGTTCAGCCCATCAGTACCAGAATCGAGCAGTCATATTGGAGAAGAGACCTATACAAGACATGACCTTCGAGAGGGTGCTCGTTTTATGGACGACGCTGAGCTTGTGGGTGTTGACAAAACTAAGGAAAGGCTCATGGGTTGGCTGTCAAAAGCAGAAAGTAGACGCACAATAATTTCAGTGGTCGGTGAAGGTGGATTAGGTAAGGATATTAGACTACGAACCTATATTCCATCATTGCTTGCTAAGTTGCCATGTCATATGATGGTAGATAAATATAATTTCCTTTTTCTTATTTTGTAAGTGACAAAAAAAAATCTTAAAACTTAAATACTTATTCAAAGCAGGGATGTTTTGATTAATTTCTCCCTATACAAATTTCCAGAGTTATAAGAACCAGATGGGCTCATCTAGTTTAACAATTAAACCAGTTTCATTGAACTCAAATTAACCCAGCAGTTGAATCGATAAACATATGACCTAGTATTTCTTATACATTTGATAATTTTTTTGTAAACTTATATATTTTTTTATAAATTTATATAGAAATATTGATTTGTCAACATAAAATATAAGTATTAGCATCACTCTTTGAGTACTTATTGTGTTGGAAGAAAATGATCTAAATATAATGGCATTTATTGTATTTTCATGAGGAATGCTAGCCTCTGCAGAAATTTTTCATCAATAAGGTTAGAATTTCAAAGAATATATAACAGGGGAGAAAAACTCAACCTATTGACCTTATATATAGGTTCTTTGACTAAAAAGAACTCTCTCTTTCAAGATAAGAAACAAATGAATACTGAAGTATATTGGAGGATGGTCAATATAGGATGTTTTTACAGAAAATCCTGCACATTTTCATTTAAAGATACGATAACTATAAAAGTATTTAAAGATATAATAACTATATATTTAAAATATATATGATTTCTATGTCATGTTTTATAACTTCTGGATATTCAACTTCTTCAATTTCCTCTTTTTTCTAAAGGTAAAACAGCTATTGTGAGCAGTGTATACAAGAAACAAAAGGAGGAAAGATCTTTTGATTGTTATGCATGGATTACTGTTTCTCGCTCCCCCAAACTGGAACAGCTATTAAAGACTGTGATGCAGAGCTTTCATGAGAATGATGACAACAGATATGCAGCCATGAAAATTAATGAAATAATGGACAATGAGACATTGACAAATAAAGTCAAAGAATACTTACAAGGAAGGAGATATATGATTGTGTTTGATGATGTGTGGAACATAAACTTTTGGGAATTTGTCGAATATGCATTACGAAATAACAAAAAAAGTAGTAGGATAATGATTACCACAAGGGATAGGGGTGTTGCTGAATTTTGTGCACGTTTTGCACCCGTTCACATCCATGAGTTGGAACCTCTACCTCCAAATGATGCTTTGAGCCTCTTCCATCTTACAGCATTTCAGTTTGATCCCCAAGGCCAAGGCTGCCCAAAGGATTTGATAGCATTGTCTCAAGGCTTTGTTAACAAGTGCAATGGAGTACCACTCGCAATTGTGGCTATCGCTGGTCTACTATCAACTAAGAAGAAAACTGTCTCTGAATGGCAAAGAATATATGATAGACTTCACTCAAAATTGACAAGTGATCCTCATCTAAGAAGTTACCATCAAGTTTTATCAGAAAGTTACAATGATCTTCCATACCACCTCAAATTATGCCTCTTGTACTTTGGCCTTTTTCCTGAGGACTACTCCATTACCTGTGTGAAACTTATTAATTTGTGGATAGCAGAAGGCTTTGTAACGAAAAATGCTATTGAAGATCAAACATTAATTGAGGAAATAGCAGAAGAATATTTGGCTGAGCTAATTCGTAGGAGCTTGGTAAAAGTGTCAGAGGTGTATCCCTATGGCAGAGTTCGAAGATGTAGGGTCCATGATTTAATGCACGATTTTATTCTTAAAAAGTGTAAGGAGCTCAACTTTTGCCAAGTGAAGAAGAATGAAGGATTTCACATCCATGCATTGGCTAGACGCCTATCAATCAACACAAACATTATCGGCGATACTCAACAAAGCACAGCAAATTTTAGGAAAGTGCGGTCTTGTTTTATGTTTAACTTTAAAGAGCTGTCGAAGCCTGCGGCTGAGTCCTTGTTTTCAAGTTTCAAGCTATTGATAGCATTAGACTTGGAAGCTGCACCTCTTGATTATCTTCCTAAAGTAGTTGGGAATTTATTCAATTTGAAATATCTAAGTCTAAGAAATACAAAGATCAAGACCATTCCCAAGTTCATTGGAAAGCTTCAAAACCTGGAGACTCTAGACCTGAAACTTAGTCAAGTTCGTGAATTGCCGGTAGAGGTTAATAAACTTGTCAAGCTACGTCATCTAATAGCATATTATTTTCATTGGGAAATCCATTTCTCTGAGGATAGTTTGCATGGAGTGAAATTAAAGGAAGGGATTGGGTGTTTAAAGGCTCTTCAAAAGCTTTCGATGATTGATGCAACTGACGGGGATGTTGTTATCAATGAATTGAAGAATTTGAAGCAAATAAAGAAGTTGGCTATTGTAAAAGTAAGAAGACACCAAGGGAAAATATTATGCAAATCAATAGAGAGCATGAACGATCTTTGTTCATTAGGTATTGCAGCAGTAGAAGAAAATGAAGTTCTTGATTTGCAATTATTGAATGATCCTCCTCAATGCTTACAACGCCTTTACTTGAAAGGCCGTTTAGAAAGACTTCCCGAGTGGATTCCCAAACTTAAAAATCTAGTGAAGTTGCGTTTGAATTGGTCAAGATTAATGGAAGATCCAATCCCCGTTTTAAAAGACTTACCAGAATTGTTGGAAGTTGTGCTTTTGAAATCATGTGAAGGTGATGAGTTTCATTTCAAAGATGGATGGTTTAGAAAGCTGAAGAGTTTGGAATTATTGGAGATGCAAGGCTTGAGGACCTTAACAATAGATAAAGGAGCACTGCCTTTCCTTGAAGCTCTGCGGTTGAATCGCTGCCCACAATTGGTTGAGCTGCCCACTAGCGTTTAGAACTTGGAGACTCTCAAATTGTTTCACCTTGAAGAAATGCCTGACGAAATTATAAGTAGTCTAAGATTGAAGGAAGGAAAAAGCTACGACAAAATCAAGGAAATAACCATTGTGACTTCTTCTTCACAAGGCTTCTATCGTCATAAACTTTAAATCTTAATTTAAAGGATGAATTCGTTGGTAAGTTCTCCTTCATCCTAAATACTTGATTTCTTTTCAACCTGTTTATTCTGCATGTTTCTCTTTGTTTGAACCAACGTTAATTGCTAAATGCTTCAGCCTGTGAATATATATGTTGCAAGATTTGACCATAACTTGGGCTTGGGCATTCAAAAGTCGTCAATTTTATGAGGTGCCCTCACTAAAATACTTAAGACATTGTTCTGAAGTTTATCTCAAAACGTATAGACAATTCAACTAGTGACATCAAATGATGTAAATTCATCTAGTTAGTGCATGTGTTTGTGTGTGTATTATCATTATATGTTGTTTACAAACATTAGTTCTGGTTTGTAAGTCAGGATGACTAAATAAAAAGAATTATTTTAACAAATAAATGATCTAAATTATAAGCAATCTCAAAACATTGTGGACATAAAACAAATTCTTTGACAAACTTTTTGACCAAAAAAAATCTTAAAAAAAACGTGGAGAATTATATAGCTTGTAAATTTAATTTTAAAAAAGAAACTAATATTATCCAATTTTTATTTCTTTTTCTATTCTTTGTTAATAAAATAATTGAGATTTTTTAAAAGTTCAATCGTTTACACATCTATAATAGTCTTCTTTTATTATAATCGGTATCAATACACTGCATTTTACTGTAATCATCATAAGTTTTGCTTGGACTAAGTTGTTATGAAAAAAATACGTTTGCTCGCTTCCTTATTTAAAAAAATTTATATTTTCTGATATTTCTATTTTCTGTTGTTATTTTCAGATTTGACTGAAGATGCAGGAGTGACTCTATGGCTAATTAATGTTGATAAATGGGGAAGCGTGTTATATGTTATTTGCTAAATTTCAGATTTTAGTTATTTTGTAATGTAACTTGCCGCCGACTGAACTATATAAGGTTTGATGGCTAGTTCCTGCCAACGTGTATATTTGTGTGTAACAGACACTGTGTGTCTCTTTGGCAGTTTACCATTTTTTATGTAATTGCACTCTTACTTCTATACCCATTGTCCTTTCTTTGGTCCCTGTTTCTTTTTCTTCCTATCAAAATATATCCTTTAACCTGACACAAAAGGAAACAACATATTTGAACGACCAAGGGCACCACTATTACACGATTATGTGCTAAAGCTGATCTAGCTTTTGCTAGTTGATCACCTACTGCAAAATCAGAACAGACAAGAAAAAGATAGAATAAAAGACATAATTCTGAGTAATTAGTACTGGATTCAGGAATAAGAAGAAGAAAGGAAACAAGTGGATCGGCTTAGAAAGTATTCAATTTGGTCATTAAGAACTCTTCTCCTTTTATGGTAAAAGAAACAGAGAAAACAGAGACGGAGAGACAGGGAGAAGTAAATTCAATTTTATTCAAGAATTATGCTCACAAAACACAGATGGCCAAATTATTGCATGCTCTATGTTAAAACTCTGTTTGTTTTGCTCAGAGAGTCTTGCATATATGCACTCAGAGGAAGTATAGTTGTCTCTCACAATCACTAAGAAACAATATACATTTGAACCTCACAAAAAGCAGAGGATCCTCAATTTTGAAGTAATTTAGAGAGACTCGCTTTGCTTACACCAAGTTAATGGGAGATGGATGTATATTCAAGAGGACTCCTCTTTTACTTGTTTAAGTATCTATTTACTATTAATTTGATGTACATACACTGACCAACATAAGAATTTTTCAAATCCAGTAATTAGTAAGGCCTGCATCTGTTTATCTTCAATATCGCTGAGATTAAAAAAGGACAGCAACATCATCCCCACAATTCAAAGTATAAGTAATAGAATTGACCTTAGGACAGCCCCACAACGTTATGTCAAAATGGACTAGCACTCGTACAATTCCTCAGCATTTATGGCAATTAGGAGTAGTATAAACCCATAGCAAAGTCTCCATGCCTTGGGACCCTTCGATGCTTAAAGCCAAATGTAACTCAAATTCCAAACCTTATCTCTCAGACTCTCACCAAGTTATCAAAGCCACCCAATTTTAGATAGGCACAAGAAATCGAGAAAAATGCTCAATTATTGTCAAGGATGCTTTTATTCTCGCTTCTTCTTCTGGTTTTACTCTCCTGCAAGTTAAAACTTCAAGTTCATCAATGGCAGATCGAGCACACTACTTCAATTTTTCTGAACTAGTTTCTATCTTTCCCTCTTCATCAGACGCCTTCATATATACTTCTTCATGGTGGATGCTGATTTTGTGGGTGAGGACAAAACAAGGGAAACACTCACCGGGACGGGGTGGCTGTTAATTTTATTCTTTGCTATGCTGTAATATGAAAAAATTATAGTTTAACTGAGTTTTAAAGGAGATTATAAAATTTTTATATCAATTTAACATTTTTATTTAAGTACAAAATCCACGTAGGTATTTTGTTACATTTTAAAGATTTTGTTCTAATTTTGTAATTAAACTAATTTTGGAAAGTAAAATATAATTTATTCTAAATAATAATAATAACAATAAAAACACTAGAGGAAAACTTTGATATATTGCAAGTCCAAAATGTATCTAGCTATTTTATCTGCTTTATGTTTAGCTAATTTTTTTTTAGATGCATTGTGTAATATCTTAAGAATTTTAATTTTCATTTAGTTTCACATAATTAAAAATGAAGTATGAAAAAAAAAAAGATAATTTTTGTCAACATTAAATAAATTATTTCGAAATATGAAATAAGACAAAGTAATTTTAGAATAATTATAAAACTTAAAAAAATTTTTAAAATATCATAAAAATTTAATTGCAGCGCATCAAACTTTTTGCGAGGGTAAAGGTGAATATTAGCCCAATAATATTAAAATATTCCACTAACACTCCCTCTGCACTTTTCTCTCTCTCTTTCTTCCCATTTTCCGATTCTCCATCTCTGTTCTGCGCCTCCTCTCCAAACAATTCTGCAGCGTTTACTTTCATTTGAGAATGGCATCTCTGTTGCTTCTTCCAAGCCGTGGGTTCGCCGCTTTTCACCTGTGACTTTCCTTCTCCGGCGTGCTGAGTAAGCAATGGTCCGTTCTGCTGGACGCGGCAGTTCTGTTTCTTCCGTTGCGTTTCCCTAGTTGACCGTGACTCATGAATTTTTGGGGGGAGGTTGGTTTCTCCTCTCTTTATCTTCTTCCTTCTTATTCCATTTGATTAAAGCTTGAAATTCACTGCAGCTTTTCTTGTTTCTTATTCCATTTGGCCGTGATTATGCTTTCAGGCGATGTTTCGTGATTATGCCTTGCAAGTGTGAAATTTCCACTTAAATCTTCGTATATCAAGCTCAATTGGAGTTTTAAACCCAATTTAAATTAAAGAAACTTAGATGGACAACCTAAACTTTAAATTTTGTATTTAAAATAAAAAAGTTATAAATAAGAAAGTTATACAAAATTTAAAGATTTATGTATTATAGAATATATTTAGTTAAATTAAAAATTATAGATGTTTGTTTAGTAGTTAAAGTATTTATTTTATATTAAATACTTCCTTCGGTTTCCAATATAAGTCACCAATACCTAACTCACGGATATTAAGAAAATTAGTTAAAGGTAGTTTAATTAATTAAATTTGTATTAAAATATAATTTTTTTTAATATTTACCCTTAATTAAAAAGTTTACCTCCATCTTTAATAAATTGTATTAATCTTAATAACTCTCTATTTAATTATGAGTACTTAAGGAAAAATTAATTTAATGATCAAGATAACTTAGAGAAGTGATTTATATTTTGAACCAAGACAATCCTTCAATAAGTGACTTGTATTAGAGACTAAAGGGATATAATTTTTTTTGTGCATAGAGATGCCTTCAACTTGAGTTGGACTTTAAATAATATGAAAAAAGACTTCTATTTTATAAATCTCAATTGCTAGGTATATAAATAATAAAAAAATGATACTTTCATTTTCTTCAATATTATGTTCTTTTAGATTAATCCTTAATTTTATAGTTTATATGCTTAGCATCTTGAAAAAAATAAATTTGTGTTTTTAAAATTTTAATGTGTGCTGTGATAAGGGTGTGTGTATGTGTGTATGAATGAAAGAAATAATAAATAAATATTTGATTGTGGTGAAAATATGTTAAATGACATATTGTATGAGTTGCAAATAAAATATAAATTATGCACTTGTATCTCAAGATGTGAAGCAAAAAATGGTGAAGTGTGCACACACACACACGTATAAAAGACACGCATATATTTGTATGCAAAGTAAGGAGGGTGGTGAATTATTTGTAGTAGTGTTTTAAATTTATTTTATTAATTTTTGTTTTATGGGTGACTTTCTTAATTAATAATTCTTTTTTTTTAGTTTATTGACTTATTGTTTCATTTTTAGTAATCTAAATTACTATTTTTCTTTGATTTCATTATTTATCTCTATTTTAAATAAAATAACGGATGGAAAGCTTATTAAAACCCAATAATTGTTAGTAAATGCAACAATCTATGTGCACCTAATATGAGTTATGATATTGTGATTGCACTAATGTGGCATCCCAAAAATGGAGATGTAACTAGCACAAAATATGAAGAAACCACATATCCATAAGCCCAACAACACACATTAAATTCAAAATACATGATTAAGTGGAAATTATAACCTTAATTCGGAACATAATTATATTAATTCTCTTTATTCATATTAGGTTCAAGTTCTATCTTTTGTCAAAGTACAAATTAAGATCATTCTTGGTATGCAGTAAAAATTCAGCAGAGTTTTTCTTAAAATTTGTGACATCCTAAATTATCTATAATCAGTTATGCAACAAGAAAGCTCTATGCTCAACCTTTAAACAATATCAACATAAATAATAAAACAAAAATCCTGCTTGTAGTTTGTGGAGCAACTCAAGAGTACAAACTCACATATACAAAGTTAACAATTCATTAAAAATGGATGAATTGGTTCCTAGCTCTTCACTCACAATTCTTCTAAACTATACTAAAGAGCACTGAACCCAATTTTTTTATTTGCAAAAGTAAATAACAAAATAAGTTTTAGTATTTAGTAAGTAGATAATAAAGAATGGTAACTAAAAGAATAGGTGGGCATATAATTTTTCTAAATAAATATAAGTGTTAACATGATACAAATTATTAGAAACTTGACATATGGAAAGGTGTAAAATAATTTTTTAAAAAAATATTAAAGGATTTGAGTAAAAGGAAAATTAGTTTATTATGTTATTAATGAAATAAAATTAAGAAACATACAAGTATATAATATTTTAATCAAAATAAAAAATTAATAAGAGATAATTATAGTAAACAATTTAGTAAAAAATTAAAAATTAAATTCAAACATTTAAAAGTTTAATACTAGGCAAAAAATGATTGTTATAATAAAAAAAATTAATAAATACATTTTATTAAAAAGGCTTGTGCAGAACTCTAACATAAATAACTATATATTCAATTACAAAACATCATAGGCAGGAATTACAGGTGGGATTACTGCCACCGTTCTTACTTATCACCATCTCTGCAACCCCTAAATATTCAAAGAGTATTTAACTCAATACCTTTTAAGTACTCAATCATAGAAACCACCTAATAATATCCAAAGTGCATCAAGAGCTAACAGTAATGTTCCACAAAGTCCTACCTTATATGTATTTACATAAACATATATACATACACACATACACACACTTATATATAATATATATAATTTATATCCAAAAATATTCTAAAATAAGTGGTGCAAAAAGCAAATTTTACAATTAATAGTATAGAATTTTATAATCAAACACTTAAATAAAAGCATATTGAGGCAAATTTATCATCATTTGAACTCGCAACATTAACATTTTAAGTCTATAAGTCATTCCATAACCATTTTGATATCATAACACGCATTGCATATTATAATCTAAAAAATTTAATATAATAATAATGCATATACATTGAGATACTAACTAAGATGCTTATCTCAATAGACATGCATAATGCAGATAAAAAATAAAAATTAAAAATATATCATACTTTATAATTTACTTACAATGCTTGTCGAACAAATATTAATTCTTCCATCATCATACCACTATTATACCTTTTGGAAGAGCATTCAAATAGTTTCCTAGAACAATATAACAATTCTTTCAATTCAATGACTCTGTTGATGGTTCCTCTCTCTTTTCATAAAGTCTAGGCAATAAGCCCATCCTATATTTAATCCTAATCCTACCTTTTTCCCAATTTGATTCATTAATTAAAAAAATTTTTAAACAAGAATTTCCCTCAACCTTTTTAGGGTACCACTATATTTGACTAACTTTGCCCATGTAATTCCTACTTAAACAATTAGTCCTACTTGATTAATTTAATTTAGTTTTTTTTTTACAAAATAAGTTTCTACTCTAGTATTTTTCCACAATTTTATATTTAGTTATTTTTAATTAAAAAATATCTATAAATTATTAATAATTATTAAAATTTATTTCAATTCCCACGTAGTAAATCAATTAGAAGCAAAATAACTTTAAAAAAAAAAACTCATGTGATAATTTATTAGGAGAAACGCATCATAGATGGCAATAAAGCTACAAAGCAAAGACAATGATGATTATTTGTATTTCTTGAAGCGCATACCTTTGGAATCTATATATATATATATATATATATATGAAACGCAGACTAAGCATTTGATAGGAAATGTATAATGCAATTAGTCAACAAATGAAAACTCTTCTATGGTCCATGTGGGCGTGGGTGTCTAAGAGAGAGAAAATTATAAAGAAAAGAAAGGTTCTGTCCAAATTAAATTAAGAAAAACCCACTTGGCTGAACAGCATATTATTTCATTGACACACACAAAGTTAAACTATTTTTCAAGGTTTCCCTTCAAACCAACATGGAACTCACCCTGTAATTGACACATACCTTTAAAAACCAATTTCAAGAATTAAGTCCAGCAAATTTATGAATCCATGATTTAAGATTTAACCCACAATTATCAATTAATAGCAAGGAACCCAATGACACGTTACTAGCACCAATGGCATGGAAGGAGGAGGGCCAAAAATCGAAGTCATACCTATAATGAAGCAAACATAAAGCTATTGGAACGAAGGCTAGAACTTAGATAGTGCACCCCCTTCCACATGCACAGATCACTGAAGGAGACGCGGTTGAGCTGTGGAAGCAACAAAAAGGAAGTCACGAGCTTGCTGGAGAAAGGATACAGTGGCAAAAATGGAAGGGCCTCTTGCAAAGCTCTGTTAGGAAGAGGAAGGGAGAGATGTTGCTGAAAATAGAGAAAAAAGGGGCATCAAGTTTCTCTCATCGTCCACTCAGAAGCAAGGAACAAACTGACTTCGAGGGAGAAGCTTGAAGTGCAGCAACAGTGAAAGAAAAAGCTCCGGGCTTTAACAGAGTAGTACTGATCTGATGGATAGTTGCTCTGGAATGTGTCTAACCTGACAAATATAAAAATAAAATCTTGGCTTGGCAATTGAAGGTCCTAGAAGTGGTGGGAGAGGAAATAAAAATTGGATAGCTAGTGAGTGGACAGCTGGCTTCTTCCCTCAGATATTTGGAGCATTATCAATAAGAGATGAAAATGGCCTCTCCCAAGCTTGAAGCCATGGCTTATATATATAGCAATTTAAGAAATATGCTGACTAACTATGTTACAACATACTCTTGCATCTTAATGTAAATTAATTTTCCTTAATTCTATTTTAATTTCTTATATATATATATATATATATATATTTCATTAGTACGCATTACAATTAAGATATGATGTATCCATTTTAGAGACTTGAAATGCTTGATGTATACTGTAAAAACACTGAAATGTAATGTATTCAATCCAAGGAAAAGAGATATGATATTATAGCATGATAGTGCAAAGACTGGTTTGATTACTTTCTCTGAGACTTATTTTATGAGACTTTCTTATTATTTAAAAATTAGTTTTTATTTGATAATTTCTTATTTACTAAATTATCACTCTTTATTTCAATTATAAAATAAAATATTACTTAAATTATTTATTAAATTACTCAATTTCTAAAAATTAGAAGGTGCATTGGTTTTTTCTTTTGCATACTTTGTTATTTATGTACTCATTTTTTATATGAAATTATAACCGATAAACTTTTCGTGCAAAATTATAAACAGCAAAATTTTCAAATTATATCCCACAAAATTATATCTTGCTAAACTTTGTGGTCTTCCTTTCTATAAATCCACAAGTTTTGCTTTCTTTTTATTTTTGTTTTCTATCTCTTCTATTTTCCCATGATTTGACTCATTAAACTCTCTCTTCTTCATTTTCACTTTTCACTCTTTATTTTCTCTTTATTTAGATTCACCTCTTTGTTGTTCATCTCTCCAACTTTCTTTCTTTTAACTTTCTCTTTTTTTTTTTCCTTTTTATATATTACTAGGTTGATTTTTCTTTTCTTTACTTGTTACAGGTAAAAATTTCTTAATTTGATTGCTAAAATATTTTTTTATCAGGGTTTTCATTTGAATTATAGTTTATTGTTATGGTTGATCCTAATTTTGATAAGAATGTGCTTTGATTATTAATAAATTTGATTTTATTTGTTTTATTTCGTTTGACACATGAACGTGAACCTAGATGAAGAACACGAATGAAGAATGAACCCAAATAATAAGAACAACATTAATGATGCAAAGAACATGAACCTACCACAAAGAAGAACCCAAATATAGGAAAATATGAAGAATGCACATAACACCAACTCATAAAATGCAAAATGACATAATAAAATTTTAAAATAGAAAGAAAATAATAAAAATAATGTAATAATATAATAATATATACTTCCAATAAAAATATTCATATTTAAAAAAAATTAAAACCATTAAACAAAATAGAATTGAAAAAACAACTTTCTAACTAAAATATAATCAGACTGACACATCTTACTACACATAATAACTATCTTAAGTAATTTATCACTATTATATCAAGAAATCTTATAACCAAGTTATAAGAAGTGGTAAAAATTTGAAATTCTTCCCTTTTAATAATATAGCTATAATACATTCATCCTTTGCTTCATCTTGCAGTTCATATTCTTTACATGCTTCACATAACATACATCACTTAAAGCTCATAATTTTTCACAAAATGATTTCTAAGTGTTGCAACATAAACCATACACCAAAATTTATACAAATCACTAATTAGTCATAATATGTGCTCCAACTATAGTTTCATACTATTTTGGCCACACTTACAAAGTAGGACAAACTTTAGGGCATTAAACATTTTCCAATATGCTTCATACATAGTATCTAATTATCATGATAGTGACAATTCAAGAGACAACCAATATACTATAATTTAACCAAAAAAACCACATAAATAAGTGTAAAGTCTTAGCCTTAAGCAGCCTCGAATATGACACTTTGCATTCTCTCAAGACTCAACTTCAAGTGGCTTCGAAATCATCCTAAAAGTTACTCATAACATCTAAAGTTTCAATTAGCAGTTAGCTCCATTAGTGCTTCAATTCAAACAATTTAAAGTAAAATGATAATGAAAATATTCCAACTCCTATGATAAAATACTATAGCCATACCATAATAACATTAAACCATAATTTTAAAAGCTTGTCTTGACCAAACAAGAGACAAGGTGACCAAAACTGGTCAAATCCATAATTATATATACATTCTCAGCCTTAGAGATAAAAATAAAGGGTATCCAAACAAAGCTCCCATATATAAACATGATTATGCATAGTCTTAGCCATACGGAGAGGAATAAGGAAAAACAAGGCATAACTTCACTTTTTAAACCAAATCTCATTCCATTCTATAATTCAAGTGTCAAAGGCTCCTTAGTTTGGCATATCCATACACTTTTTTTTTTTTTTATCTCAAGACATACTTATGCTAAACTAAGGGCTCCTAAACAATGAAATAGCAATCTTTCAATAAAGTTCAACATCTTAATTACATTATATTACAAAAGAATATTATAATTCAAGGTAAACAATCCCAACAATATATCTATGACAAAAGACTTTCTAAAAAAGAATTGAATACATAAAAAGGCTTTTCCATACTCATTGGCCTTAAGGGCCACTTGCTTGCCATTATCTTTTAAACTACTATTACCTAGCATAGGTTAAATTATATATAAAGAGTGAGATATATAATCTCAATAGCAAATTCTACCATTCAAAGCATACACAATATCACTCAAGAGAGGAACACAAGTATACATAAGCATCATCATAAAGGCATTTAGATTGACAATCACATAAAATAGCTAATGACTACTAATTCATGAACATGGTTACTTTCTCTTGGGTTAAGAAGAACTGTTGTGCTTAATTCCCTATCTCATTATAATTGGATGCATAAGGCACCCTTAGCCATAAAAGCTTATGAAATATAACATATATAGCCAACTCATGTCATAAAACATTTATAATTACAACATACGATCAAATCAAGTATTCCAATATCAAACAACATATATGCACATAAAGAATGATATAATTGCTACCTTGGAAGTTCACCACCTAATGTTAAGTAAGCTTTTGAACTCTTATGCACAAAAAGGGCTTCCTTTTTGGCCCAATACTCTTAAGCAATACCAATCAACTTAAATAGTCTAAAAGCATCATATTGGATAACATAATAAGCAACTAGGCATTCAACCATTCAATCTCATACTTAACCTAAACTTAACATGTAAAAAGGACTCCTATACCACACTTTAAGATTCTAAACCATGCTTTAACTTTCTAAACTTCATATTTAATCATATAATGGTCTACAATATATTATTTCAATGATCAATCTAAGTTAAACTAAACGTCATATTTAATCATTATCAGCACACTTTTTACAATTTCCCTTTTCTTTAGGCTAAAATTAAAACTTTCAATTAGAGAAGTTTTTCATGCATCTTATGCTTTCTAAATTCCTTATATTAGTCCAAACAAGCACTTTAAATATCCATTTGGTCCAATTCTTTCATTAACATATATAATTCAAATTTACCTTTTTTGGCCACAAAGCACAAAATTGCACCAAATTTAGGATCATTCAATTTTCGTAGTTCAAATTTCATTTCTACAACTTTAGCAATATTATTGGATCAAATGCAATTCATTTTGGCAGCTACAACTTCCAAATTTTAGTCCATGCATCATAATTCTTAATTTTTGCATCAACATAACAAAATTTTTAAGAATGGGCAAACTTAGCAAAATTGGCACAACAACTTAAGACCAGCTCTAATTTACTTAATTAAGCCTCTAATTGCACAATTTAACAAAGTCATTCATCATACTTGAACATAGCCTCCTTTGGCCAAAACATACACCAAGTCCTAAATGCAAGCACTTCCATCAAACCCATTCAATACCACATCTGAAACATGTATTCTTATTTCTAATTACCACTTACATCTATGGAAAGTATCATATCCCAAACCCCTCATGTTGGCCAAGAATTAGCTCCTTAAGTTCAACAAAATCCAAAATTTCAAGCCACCAAAATGCAAGAGGAAGTTTTACGATAGTTGCCTTAATTCCTTTGCTTAAATTTTCTTTCACAAAGAAGCTCTTCAAGCCACACGTCTAGCCACAAATCTCTATGATTCAATATGAAATTTAGGTCAATAGAAAAATCTTGAGGAGAGGACTAGGAGGAAGGATAAAAGTGACTATAATTTATGTAAAATCCATGTAGAAATTCCCTCTCCCTTCCTTTTTTTTTTTTTCTTCATTCATTTTTGGATGGCTTTTTTACCACACTTTCTTTTTGTTATTGATATGCAAAGTTTAGGAAGGAAAAAGATGAAAATAAAGTGACTTGTTAAGTGCACATACTCTAACACTTGAAAATGACACTTTCTTATATAATTTTGCCCATAATTTGGATTTTTTTTCTCTAATCAAATTTATGAATCATGCATTTTTATTTTACTCTACTACTTTATTTATTTTATTAGGCCTCATATTTAGAAAAATAACTTTTGGGCTCTCAGTAATTCAAAATTGTCAAATTTACTCTTATATCACTAAGTTTCTCAATATGTGTAAAATTAAAACTTTGTCCTATTTTAATTGTTCTAGTGTTTCTAAGAACTTTATTTAGAGAAAAATAATTTATTTTCTTATCATACTATTATTTTTACATAATTATTATTTTGCCTTTGCTTCCTTGCAAAGTCCAATCAGACACCCCTTTTTGGCCTTAACACCTTTAGCCTTTTTTTTTAATTAGACTTCTACTCATTTTTATCCTTTCTCTTATCTTTATCTTAGGGTTAATTTATTATAAAAATTACTAGTTATTATACAAACAGTATGGTTGACACATTTGACCATATTTCCATCGAAAATGTGTTTCCAGTTGAAATTAAAAATATATATAACTTTATTTTTTAAAAATTAATTACATTCTTTTTTAATTTTTGTTTTTAAAATTTTTAATTATTATTTATATCAATTAAAATAATTATTATCAATTTTATTAATATTATTTAATAATTAATTTTTATTGTTTAATTTTTGTTAACATTATGTTGCGTTATTTATTGTAAATTAATAAAATTTTAATTTATAGATTATAAAATGCAATCGATGTGACACAATTTTAGAGTGAAGCAGAGGTATTGTGCTATAATTTTAGGTGACTATAACTCAGTTGGGATAAAAAACTAACAATGAAATAATTAACTAATTATTTGACTAAAATATCAATAGAAAATATATGATTTTTGATTAAAATTCATATTTTTCTAACTAAAGTTTCAATTAATAATCTTTTTTTTATTATAGTGACTCCTATCTTCCACAAATTAAAGAAGAAATATTTTTACTTCAGGCTACATCTATGAAGCTAGAAAAAAATGCTACTTGTATGAATAATCTAAATAGTGATTAAAATAATGAAAGACAGTGAACCATTTGAAAGCACAGCAAGCTCTCACTTGATCGACATCATTCACCTATACAAATAGATGATAGTGTGTTTTTTTAAATTATGCATGTGAAGTGATCAAGGCATCAAAGTTTGTGTAGCCAAGTTAGGTAGCATGTGAGGTGTGGAGTGTGGCGTGTATGCGATAGTGAATGTGTAGCGAGGGCAAAGTGAAGACTATTTTATTTTTTTTAGATACAGTGTAAATACTAAAGCTTGAGTGTGAATATAATAAAAATATTTCTTTCAAAGAAGTCATCCAATTCAACATATATAGTTTAAAATAAAATGCTATCCTCATGCTGTGGTATTCCACTTTGTAGGAAATTAAATTACATTTTTAAGTGAATTTGGCTATTTGCCTAGATGTAGCAGAATTAGATCTTATTTATATTTTTTCCTCGTGCAATTTAGAAAAGAATCACTAGTGAACTCCGACCATTGTTCCAAGACAGATGGTACCAAGTTCTTAAGAAGATCAATGGAGTTTGTTTGTTTTTTTATGTTTTACTCTTTTGTACACAAAGAAGAGCATTAAGGGGGTGAGAGAGAGAGAGTAGTCACATACATTATACACTTTACACACATGATTATCCATATTCATGATAATGTTCATAATCATTTTTTGTTTTTCCTACAAAAACAAATAAAAAATTGATAAAAAATTTTCAAAATTCAAACCTTAAATATGAACATTAATGAATTAATTTAATTAATTATTTAGCAAATAATTAATTAAAATTTTTTTTTGGCATTTTGCTATAGACATGGATCAGCTCATCAAAGGCAATCCAATAGTCTAACATCTCCCACTTGTATATGATGGGATGAGCAATTTAAAACTTTCACTTTTTGCTCTTTACTTCTCTTAGACTTTTATATTAAGTGCTCAACCATGACTATTTGAATATAATCTTTGGGAGCTTTCACACTAAAAATCCTATTATAGGATCAACATGAAAGACATATCCCTTAGATATACTTTAAATGCTCATTCATGTGTTTTGAATGCCTTAAATTCACCCATATATACCATATTTTATACTCACAGTAAATATAATCCCTCTTGAGTTTAATATGACTCAAATTGCCATTTTTATATGTATAGTATCTAGACTCATGATGTTACTAAGAATAATTCATAATGGACATGTTTTAGATATTAGCATAACTATATATATCTCGAGTAATCTTTCTTTCACCTACATACCATTTCGATTTGAATAAGCTACTTTCTTAGTATTAATCCTTTTTAGTTAAATCTATAGTCACTAAAAGATATATATTAAAGTAGCAAATCCTAACTTATCTCCTCATGATATTATCAAAGTTATAAAGGCATTTATAAGAGGATTTGATCCTTTTATGGACTCAAATAGTAATAAAGTAGGATTTACTCACTTGCTTCCCAATTACAGTTTTTAAGTACATGTAGTATGAATTACATACTACGATATTTCTCTTATTTTATAAGGGCGTATATTGATTTGATTTATTTATTAATACCATACAAATCCTAGTCTAGACACACACAGTGTCTAACTTAAATTCTACGATTTTGCTCACCTATCACAATGCCTTATAAGAGAATTTAGATTTTGGTACAAGTTTTATGGATGGTGGGAATCCATATTTTGATCCACATTTATATTTATGTTTGGATCACATCTTGACCATTTTTTTCTCTTATTGAGGTGACATATTTATGTTTTATGTTCTTTTCTATTCTATATTGGCACTTCCGCTACCTCTTATGGTGAACACAAAAGTTTGCTCTTTGCTCACTCCTCACAAGTGACAAAGGCAACTGCTTGTGTGAGAGAGGCAACCTAATCAACTTTTATGACATATTATCATTATATATGTGATACCCATGATTATGGCATAACTTGTTTATTTAATCAATACTTGACTTATGAATAGGGTGTGATACTTTATGTCCTATACTTACCAAGAGAGTTTACATCTTTCTCATGTGTATCTCTAGGTATAGGCCTTCCCAATGAATCGATTAACATTTTATATGTAAACATATTCCAAAGTAACACCTTTCTATCACTACAAAAAAATAGACTTTTAATGATAACTTTTAAAGACAACTAAAAAAAGTTGTCACTAAAAATTTTTTTTTAGTAGCGACTTTATTATTTTGTTACTAAAAATTGTCACTAAAAATATTATTCTTAATTTTGATAAATTTTTTAGTAGCGACAAAAAAATTGCCACTAAAACTATTTTGTAGCAACACAAAGTTGACAACATCAACATTGTCGCCACTAAAAAATCACATTTAGTGACAACATTTCAGTTGTAGCTAAAAAGTTACCACTAAAGCTGACTTTTAATGGCGACAAATTATGTTGCCACTAAAGATAACTTTTAGTAGTGATGAATGTCCCCGCTAAAAGTTTTATCATAACTTTTAAAAGATTAAAAAAATTTTGTCAAACTTTTAGTGACAATAAAAGGTGTCGCCACTAAATACTATTAGAGGCAACAGTGTTAGTCGCCACTAAAAGTTTTGGCGCAATTTTTTTTATTTTATGTGTAAAATAAAAAAATATATATATATATATATATATTAGTACAATTACAGTTCACAACATTGAAACAAATAAATCATAAATTAATATTTTCACTAGTTTGGTTCACTATATTTAAGAGTTATTTATTTATAATTTAATATCGTACGATAAAATCTTTTTTAAATTATATGTATATATCATTTTTTGAAAAAGAGTGTTATAAAAAATACCTAATTTAATCCTAAATTTCAATAAAATAAATATTAGTTTTTATAATAAAACTACTCACTTAATTTTTTTCATAAAAAAATCTAATACCACTTATATATATGTTGAAAAAAGTCAAATCAACAAGAAATACATTCAATTTGTTCAGATGAGATTCTTTATAATAGTTTATTTTAAAGTATAATTTTTTTATAATTAATTTTTATCCTTCATATTAGATACTTTAAATCATTTTTTATCTGTAAAAGAAATGTCTCACATGGTGTTACTGCACATGGTGTAATAAAATGCTAGTGCTGAGGATTTGAATTCCAATTTATCATTTTAAGTGGTAAAAAATGACAAATCCAATGTATGTTTTGCTAATTTGACTTCTTTCAACTTTCATGGACAAATAGTTGTAAAGGTTTTGGACGAAAAAATTAATGAAATGGTTATAATGTACAAAATTGAAAAGCCTAAAACTATGTAGTGGACTTTTAAAATTAAAGAAATTAAATTGCATGAATTTCTAAGTTAGAAGGAATGGCTAAGTGCTTTTGTTTATAATAAGTAAAAACTTTTTACAACTTAATAGTATATAATTAAATTTTTAAAAAAATTTTATATATGATTTTTTATCAAAAACTTATAACCAAAATGTTAAAAATTTAATCTAAATTTTTTATTGAAAAAAGTTGCACCTAGAGATTGAACTATATATTATTAGTTAATATTTTTCTTACCTCTCTAATTTTTATTTTATTGTGTACTAAGGAAGAATACCCCTCTTCTCATATGAGATGAGATGATTGAAATAGATAATTATTAAAATATTGTTCAAATATATGAAAATAATTAATAATGATCTCATTAAAATATATATTTGTTGTATAAATTTTTTCTTTTTTATACAATGTTTATTTAAAGTAAAGTTTCTTTTTAATTATTCTTTATTGAATTTTTAAAATGATCTAATCATTATTTATACATAATAGCACTATACATAAGTTTTTTTTTTTTTTCTGTCAAACCATCATAATGTATAAGCACCCATAAGTTTTAAAATAAAACCTTATACTTTGGTCGAAGACCTTGTCGACAAGGTCCCAAATAAATAAATAAAATTTTTTTATACAAAATTATAATAAATAAAGTTAAAAAAAAATAATACATTAAATTAATTTTTCAAGATTAAAATTAAAAATCACATAAAAATCACATAAAGATTGAAATTAAATTTAAAAAGCACATAAAAAAAGATTTATCTATTCATATACTTTTTCAATCAAATTCAAAATTCTATTACTCATTTGTCTATTCAGATCTACATTTTCCTCTATAAGCCACTATATGTCAATCGAAACTAACACTTAATCAAACATACATCTATTAAAAGTTTCTTTTTATTAAAAGTTATTATATAACATTTATTAAAAATTTATTTTTAATTATTAATCAAACATAATAGGGTTGTTCTCCAAAATACTAATTTAAAATAAAGACTAAAATGAGTAAAGAAATATATTTTTAAAAAAGATATTTATAATAGCACTTGGCTAAACGAAATATTTCAAAAATTTTATTCATTAAAATTTGCTACAGAATTTATTTATAATTTATCATCGTAGATAAAATTTTAATGAAATGTTCAAAATTAAAAAAAGTATGTATATAGAGTTTTAATTAATTGATTAAAATTTTATAAAAAATAAAGCATTTCGTTCGATTCAAAACTCCATTATTTGTTTGTTTATTGATTTATTTACACTCAAACTCTCCTCCTTTCTCTTTATTCAATTGACTTAAACTAACATTGAAATTTTATCTACTTATCTACTTATTATCTCAAATATATAAAATAAATCAAATAGATATTATTATAACTATTTAATTTTTAGATAAATAATTACAATCTATTTTCTTTTTAATAATTTTGATTTAAAAAATCTCATGGAATATATTAATCAAAAAAATTATTTTTTATTTATACATTAATGACTGGTAGTTTATTTTTTTAAAATTTTTTATTGAATTTTATGAATTATTTAATCATTAATTAAAACATAAAACTATAAATAAAATTATCACAAGATATCAAATAATAAATTTTTAGTTAATTTTAAAAAAAATAATATATTATTATTTATAATTTTTTAGTATATCTAACATTTCATATATCTAAAATTTCAATTTTAATTTTTAGGATTTATCTTATTAATAAAAACCCATCCATTCATTTTTATTAAATTTTTATGAATTACCTTCAAATTTTAATTCCCTCCCAACCAAATACCAACGTAGCTCCAACCCTAAAGTTTCTCCTGTCCTTCTGAAGCAGAGCAAACAACAAAAATGCAAAGCAAATGAAGGAGAAGAAGGGAAGGGTTGATTCCATTTATATCATCTTGGAAGACCAATGAATGCTGAAGACAAGATCACACATCACTGCTCAACTGCTAAAACTTCAGTGCTTATCTGGGTCAAGGTATTCCCTATCTTAGATTATTTTTGTTGTTATTTTATGCCCTACTCTTCGATTTAATTTCTAATTGATGTTATAAATGCTACAGCATTGTTGACAATAGATCTAAACTAGAGTTTTATGAATCTAACTTTTTGAAAATACTCCAAAACAATTTCCCATATTGGTTTCTTGTTCATTTTTTAAAAGGGTAGCAGAAAATCATCTCTTTTGAAATGTGTTGATGGACTTCCAAGTATTTTGGACTTATAATTGTTTCTTTGCATGTTTACATATATATTGTTCTAAGACCTTCCTTCCATTTGAGAATATGACTTCTTAGAACCTTTGATACTGTCACTGTCACAGTATTCCCTATCTTACTTCTATTTTGTTGTTTAGCCCTAACTCCCATAAGTGAATACTCTATATTCTACATTACTGGTTCTTGTTTTGCTTAAGCCATCCAACCTAGCCATTATATAGTTAGTCGTGTACTTTCCTCTGCAACAAGAATGACAAATTTATGAACTATTAATATAATTGCAACAGTTCTCTCTATTGCTCTATTCCATAGGTGTTCTTGTCGGTTAAGTGAATAGCTACTCTTGTTATTTAGTTCTCTAGCTAACAGAACATGTTCTATGTTTCTCATTAAGATTAACATGTTATGAAGTGCATTAATCTTATTTCATCTTTTTCCTGTTACTCCAATGCTCTCCCAGCCTTTCTTCCTTTTTGCCATGTCCTGTAATCATGCAATTATTAGTGATAGTATGCTTGATGTTTATTTCTCCTCTAATGACATGACACGTATGAAACAATAAAAATATGTAGTGTATAAGTGTAATGTGAAGCATGGTGTAGTCAAGCATGATATATTCCAAGTGTCTAATTGATCTAGAGCATCAAATGTCCTACAAATGACCTTTTAGAGCGAGTTGAGTGTCTGATAATATTTCGCATATCATTTTTCTTGTTTAATTCAGAGATTTATCAGGATGGGCATCACTACCTCATAAATGAGTACTATTTATTTTTTTGGTTGGCATTTTATAAATAATATCATTGACTTTATTTTTTGATTAGTTTGCTGGGTTATTGTTATGCATCTGATGTTCTGATGGTATGATGGTTTAATGGTCTAATGATCTGATGGTTATATGTGGTATTTGGTCTGATGGCTAGTTGTATTTGGTTTAATGGTTGTTTGTGGTATTTGGCTTGATGGTTGTATGTAAAAGCCAAGCATGATAATTGATTATGTGATCTTTAAGGAACCTAGGTAGTCATATTTTGATCTAGAGATTTCTTGGGAGTTTGGGAAGTTCTAATAGTCTTGAAGTATGATTTGAAACTTGTTAAAAGTATTGAGGTGGTTAGTGGAATGGTTTAAGGCCATCATTTGCCCATATATACTCTTTAGTGTCAAAGTTGAAACCTAAATAGAGAAAGTCTGGAAAGTGATGCATTTGAAGGATCAAATGGTGGAGTCTAGGTGTAAAACTTGGTAAATAGTTAGAGGATATTTAGAGGTTTAATTTAAGTATAAGATGGTAATTTTTGGAGTTATTTGGAATATTTTTAAAATTTTTGAAATTCATGACAATAAAAGGTAAATCTGCAGAATTATCACCCAAACCAATCCTATTGTCATGCAATTTTGAGCAACAAAAGATATAGGATTGGGTTAAAATTCTTACAATATAAAGTAGACATATGGAGCTTTAATTAGAGCTAAAGTTTACTAAATTTGGAGACCCCTAGCTCAAGTTATAGTCTTTTGCATTTTAAGGTCTGAACATGTTCTTTTGAAAAGAAAGTAAAACAAAAATCTTAAAATTGAAGGCCAAAACATACTTTTTTGAGAAAAATAAGTGATCGAATCCCCTTTGGTGGTTCATCATTGCATAGATCTCTAAAAAATACCCAAATTAAAAAAAATCACCTCAAACGGACTACCATATTCAAAGTTATGCCTTTTAAAAGTTTGGAAGCTAAAATGTGAATTTAGAAATTTAGGCCAAGGCTTGGTGCATCTCCGTCGTAGCTCAAATGGGTACTAAAACCTCTAAGTGCATTATGATAGGATTACACCACGACTTGAGTACTCCTCGCCGTGGCATAGTTAGATTCTGTAACTCTCGAACAAAAATATTAAACTTGCACTGCAACTTAAAATACTCATGCTGTGACACAATTCCCTACTTGAACTAACATATACCAAATCACGATCCTCGCTGCAACTTGAGATTACCACACCACGGCGCAACTTCCTACTAGAACTAACATATGCCAAACACAATCCTTGCTGCGGTGCATTTCATTTTGAGCCGCGACGCAATAATTCAGGCTGCAGTGCTCATCAGTTTTGTTTGAATTTTAGCCATGACTCAAGTAGTTTTGGCCATGACTCTAATTACTTTTGATTCTAAACTCTTAAATATTCATCCCAACCATTTGTTACACCCTCTAATGGAGTTCTAGGGCCCTCTTATGGCTAGATTACTTGGTTTTATTGATATTGGTTCTCCTATCTACCTTTATAAACTAGCACTTATCATTTAGGGACTTGGAAATTAGTTGAATTCATTGAACTTTACTTTATACTAGAACTTCAACCATTATATCAACAAAAGTATACATTTTCTTACCAACAAATCTTAGACTACCTTGGTTTCAATAGACCTAACTCTTTAACAACCCCAAATACATAATATGCTATGGTACATCTCCAATTCACTTATATCATTTCTAGCATCAAGAATCACTTACCTAGTCTCCAATGCATGTATGTGGGGGATTCATTAGTTGGATAATATGGTAGTTATGTTAGTGGATAGTTGAATTTTGATTGTTGTTTTAAATTTCTAAGTGTGAAAAATGAAACTTAGTTTGATTGAATTACAATTTCTTGTTCATAATATGGCTTGCTCTATGCAACTACGTGAGAAATTGAAGGTGTGGCTTGATTACAATATGGTTCTTATTACTGAAAGCTTACTGCCTATGTTACCTAATGTAGGAAATAGAGAACAAGGATGGATAAAAGTTGGATAATGATCAGGAATAGAGCTAACCTAAGATATATATGAGGAGTGGATAGTTTTTTCCAATGGGCATTTAATCAATCAGGGGTTAATGATATGATTTGTTGTCCATGTAAAGTGTGTAGGAACACAGAGTTCAAGCTGAGACATAGAGTAAGGGAAGACCTATTCAAAAAGGGTTTTTGTGAGAGTTACCAAGTGTGGGATTCACATGGAGAATTTCATCACCATGCCCAAAGTTACCTGTAAGAGATTGACGAAGGTGTGCAAGAAGATAATAATAATGAGGAAGATGACATTATTGAGATGATAAATGATGCATATGGGCATACAGAAAGAGAGGTAGGGAACTATGGCTCATAATATAACAACTTGCCAAATATGCAAGTTAGGCATTTTTTTTGAGTTATTGGAAGATGCTAAAACTGATTTTTATCCAGGCTGTAAAAAAGCTTTCAAGTTGTCTTTCATTGTAAGGCTACTTCACTTGAAATGCCTCAACCATTGGAGTAATAAGTCTATGGATGCCTTGCTTGGCTTATTTAAGGATGTACTTCCAGAGGGAGCACTAGTACCAAACTCCTATTATGAAGCAAAGAAAGTTATCCGAGAGCTTGGATTAGACTACACCAAGATAGATGCATGTGAAAATGATTGCATCTTGTATTGGAGGGAGTACATTGATGCCGAAAGATGTCCTAAGTGCAACCTATCCAGATGGAAGTCAGATGGGTACAGAGGCAAGAAAGTCCCACGTAAAGTGTCACATCATTTTCCCATTATGCCTAGGCTACAAAAGCTGTATATGGCTTATAACATAGCTAAAGAGGTGAGGTGGCATAAGGATGCATGAAAGGATAATGGTGTGTTAAGACATCCATCTAATTTCATTGTATGGAAGACCTTTGATGAGGAACATCCCAACTTCTCTGATGACCCTAGAAATGTTTGCTTTGGCCTAGCAAGTGATGGGTTCCAACCTTATGGCAATATGAGTGCTAAACATAGTATATGACCAGTGGTTTTGGTTCCCTATAATTTACCACCTTAGCATTGCATGAAATAACCATATTTTATGATGACACTCCTAATTCTAGGTCTTAGATGCCTAGGTGATGAAATAGATGTATATCTACAACCAATGATTGAAGAGCTACAACATTTGTGGGAAGAAGAGGTAGAGACATATGATGCCCATTCGCAATCTAATTTTAAGATGCGAGTAGCTATATTATGGACAATAATTGACTTTCTGGCATATGGAAACCTTTCAGGGTGTTTAACTAAATGGAAGTTAGCCTGCCCTTGTTGTCATAAGAACAAGCATTCAGTTTCTTTACGTAGCAAAGTGTACTTTATGGGTCATCATCACTTCTTACCTATTACTCATCCTTGGCGGCGAAATAGGAGGACATTTGATGGGAAGGTTGAAACTACAAGAGAACCTATACCTTTATCTGGAGTTGAAGCACTAAGCCAATTAGAAGCATTAGGCAATGTAAGCTTTGGAAAAGGATAAAAGAGAAAGCGTGATCGCCTAACCAATGCTTATAATTGGAGGAAGAAGAGTATTTTTTTCCAATTACCATACTAGAAAACCTTCCTACTTCGACACAACCTAGATGTCATGCATATAAAATGAAATGTGTCTGAAAATCTCATTTCAACAGTAATGGGTGTGGTTAGAAAGACCAAAGACACATTGAAGAGTTGATATGATTTGGTGGATTTGGGAATAAGGCAATAGTTGCATCCAATAGAAGATGGAAATAGAGTATTAATGCCCGCAACTTACTATGCCTTGTCCCCGCATGAGAAATCGAAGCTGTGCAACTTCTTGGCAAATTTAAATGTTCCAAATGCCTTCTCATTAAACATTTCAAGATGTGTGCATGTTCATGATAAAAAATTATTTAGATTGAAGTGCCATGACCGCCATGTATTGTTGCAGGACATATTTCCAATTGCAATACGTGGTTTGTTGCCTAAGGAAGTGTTAGAGCCGATAATAAAGTTAGATAAATTTTTCAAGAATTTATGTTCTCAGTGCCTGAAAATTGAAGATCTAGAACAACTTGAAACCTAAATTGCACTCATATTATGCAAATTAGAAATTGTATTTTTACCTGCTTTCTTTAATGTCATGGTTCACTTGCCCATTCACTTGCCAAAAGAGGCGACGCTTGGTGAACTGGTGCAATACCGATGGATGTACTTTATTGAGAGGTATTATGTTTCAATATATATTTTATTCAATTTTTCAAATCTTCCAAACTATTTCTCTTTTAAACCATATGCCTTTTACATAGGTACTTGCGCACACTTAAATCTTATGTTTGTAAGAAGTCTCATCCAGAAGGTTTAATTGCAGAACGTTATTTAGTCGACGAATGCCTTACCTTTTATTCTTGTTATTTAAAGGATATGCCAACCGAATTTAATCAACCTCCTAAAAATGACAATGGACCCATAGACAATGGCGACAAGTCCATCTTCAACCAAATTGAGAAGGCAAGAGGGCGTTATGATTCCATTACTTTGCCTAAGGTAGAGTTCCATCAAGCTTGCATGTATGTGTTGCAAAATTCCATGGACGTTTTGCCATTCATAGAGTAAGTTATCACTCCTTTGCCAATCTCTATGACAATAATTACCGCAAATATTTTTTAATTTCTTACTACAATTACAATGTAGGGAGCACCAATTGGAGATTGAAACTCAAACTTCAACTACTGAGGACTTTACAAAATGTTTTTGTGTACAAGTAGGTTCCTTTGTTGAATAGCATATTTTGGGTCATGATCCTTTTGTCCAAATAAACGATAATAGAGTATGGTTAATTTATGCAGGTTTTATAGTTACGCACACAGGGCCAAGCTAATGATGACCTCATCAGTTTAGCACTTGGCCCAACCAAAATAGTGTATCGTTTTTCTACTTATTTAGTCAACAGTTTTAGATTTCATACAAAAAATCGTGTCTTAGGGAGGAAAACTGACGATACTGGAGTTCTTGTGAAAGAGGATGACTTAGACAAAGGGAAAGAGTATTATGGCATCTTAGAGGACATATATGAACTTTCATTTATTGGGAATAAGAAAGCATATCTCTTCAAATGTCATTGGTGGGAGGTGGGTCACCTAGGAAAATAATACAAGGTTGGTAAGTTTGGCATCATAAGTGTGAATACTCGACATTCGTTGGATACAAATGAGCCATTTGTCTTGGCTAGCCAAGCAGAACAAGTGTTCTACCTTAGAGGCATCATTGACACGGAATGGTTAATTATCGTAAAGACAAATCCTCATGACTTCTTTAGCCTTTCGAAGGTGGAAGAAGGTGAAGAAAGTGGTGAGAATGATGGTCTCCTTCTTGATGAGGCATATCAACAAGATGTAGTCTAGAAATGGGCATTGACCTTATGGTCCTCCTACATGGGGATGATGTTGAACCAGAAATACTAAGCCATATAAGTATAAATGCTCAAACAAGTAGGCATAATGCAAAGGGTGTAGTAGATGATTTCATTAATGACAATAATGAGATTGGGTCAATTGATGAAGAAAAAGGAGAAGCTTTGCTTAATGATGACGATACGAAAAACACTATAGATATTGAATGTGATTAAGATTAGTGTCAATATTACTAAATATTTGAAAAATTTATAATTATTATACAAACATCCACATTATATGATTGAGTGGTTAAAGTATTTAAAATTTGGTATATTTTGTGTCATATATGTTTTATATTGTTTACTTACTTTTTTTTTCTATGTCCTTATTATGTATGTGTTTTATTATCTACTTTTGTTTATCATTAATGTTTGTTTTATCGCATCTTGTTACTTATACTATATATGGACAAAAGGTAGCAAATGTCAGGTTCTACACAAGGTACGTTGGGAGGTCAAGGAGAACGAGGCATTGGGCGGGGTAATGGCCAAGGTCAATATAACCCCACTAGAGAGGTGACATCACCTAAGTGTACACAGAGGGATTTAATGCCAGGAGGTGCACTCTCACCTGAGCGTGCACAAGGGGATTTAGAGTCAGGAGATGCACTTTCACCACTCCTACCATAGAGGGATAGACAAGCCATCTATAATAATTTGCCTCCTATACAATGATCACAGGTGCCGAGTAGTTTAGGTATCATTTCATGGAAATAATGCTTTTTTTATTACACTTTTGCCATGTATATACACTAATGATTAATTTGTTTACTTTTTCTCATATACAGCAACTTCTTACAGCACAACTAAGAAGGATAGGAGAAAATATAAGAGTATATAAGTAGACATAAGGACAAAATATGGTTCTAAGATCAAAGTTTACATCCTTGAGAACTCAGATAGACCTGTTGAAGATGGGGCCCGTGACTTTGCCAACTACTGTGGACATGTGGTGCGGACCATAGTCTCTCTTAGGGATGGTGATTGGGCCAAAGTTTATGCCAAATACGGGGACACTTTAGTGTTGAAAGTAAAGGTATTACATTACATTTATGAGTCATTTTTCACTATATAGCATTTATAGTGTTCCTCCATTAGTTAATAAGTTTGGTTTCTTAGGGAGTGTTTGGTTCAATGGAGGGGAGGGGAGGGGAGGGGGATTTTAATGGAGAGGAGGGGAGGGGAGGGGTTTTAATGATATGTTGTTTAATTGAGGAAGGGAGAGGAGGGGAAGGGAGGGAAGGGATTAATTGACAATTATACCCTTAATTATTTTTTTTTTGTTTTAAAGATATTTTTATAAAAAAAGCTTTTTCTTACTTTTTTATTATAAAAAATAATTTTTTTATTTTTATAAAAAAATATCTTAAACCCTATTAAAAAAAATAAGATTTATATTATATTTGAAGTAAAAACAAAATAGGGGCAATCTGGTCAAACAAAACTAAAAAATTTCTCTCCCTTCCAAAAACCCCCACTTTTGGAAGGGAGGGTTTGGAGGGGAGAGGAGGCAATATTTTACCTCCCCTCCCCTCCCCTCCAATTTTTCCATACCAAACAAGGGGAAGGGTTCCCCTCCCCTTCCCCCCAAACCCCTCTAACCAAACACTATGTTATGTTTTATGTAGGGCAAATTTGATGTTTGCAATGGGTGCTTGAAGAGAGATTAAATAGAACTTGTGTTGAAACATTGTGTCAACTATATCGATCTTGGAAGGCTAAACTGCATGCAGAGTATGCTAAGTGCAACACAATTGAAGAGAAGGAGGCTGCTCGACCAAGTAACATTAGCCGTGATGATTGGGAGTGGCTGATGCATTATTAGGAAAATTCAGAGTTCAATGTAATTTATTTCTAACAAGAACTTGAAGGATTATTTGCTTTGTGTGTACATCATAATACCATCCAATTGTAGGCTACAAGTAGTAGGAATAAAGCAAACAGGGCAAGGCAAGTGACAAAACATATATCCTGTACTCGCTCATTTGCAAAGGTTGAAGAGTTTACAGTAAGTATTTGTGTCATTCCCTCTACGGTAGCATGGATTATCATCCAATAAATATTGTAAAGAGATCCCATTATCGGAGAAGTGGCACCTCCTGACCGAGTTTGGGAACTTCAACACACCTATAAGAACAAGGACGAGAAATGGAATGGGTAGATCCCAAGTCACAAGAAATCCATATAAGTTGCTATAGATCATTAAGTTTCAATTATTTATTGCATTGCCTCATTGTCTATAGTGTTTATCTATTGTTATATCACTAGGGGTGCATTCAAGAACTAGTTCACCAGCAAGAAGCAGAAGATAATGAGAATCAATTAACAGGAGATCAAATTTTGGCCACTGTGTTGGGGGAGAGGTTAGGGTATGTTAGGGGAAAGGATATCGAAAGAAACCGACAAAGAATAGAATTATGGACTCAATAAAAGTGGATTCAAGGGTTTCGACAAGGATGGAACAAATGCAAGCTAAAATGGAGAAAAAATGACAAGAAGAGCGGGAAAGGTTACGGGAGGAAATGCAAGCTGAGATAGAAAAGAAGCTTTAAGAAAAGCGGGCTACAATGTAACAACGGGTTCAGTCAAAGATTCAAGCTCAATTGGCTAGCCTTATGGCCACCATGCAACATGTACTTGTAAATGATTTTCTACTTTAATGTTATGTTAAACAATAACAGTATATGATAAATGTTATTTTTTTATCAATAGGGACAAAATGCCTCGACCAATGACTCATCTCGTAGACAAGTTAGGTGAAGAGAAGGTGGACTTATATATTTTTTGTTGATGGCCATTTTGATGTATCAATTTATGCCATTATTTCATGTTCTAATAGATATATTTCAATATAAGTTCTGACATGTATGATGTTATGAAAACACTTATAATTATAATACTAATTATGATATACAATATTAAAAAATTAATGCTTCTTGAACATGTCACTTATTTTTGAACATGTCAACATGTAGGACGTTTTAATTTTCTTCAATGTTAATTTAATCTCAATGTACATTATTCATTTTAATATATATATTAACCCTTTTACCTTTCGCAGCAATAAATTTTGACACTAAAAGGCCTATTTTTAGTATAAAAAACAAAATAATTACCACTAAAATTTTATTGCAACACCAAATGTTGTTGCTAAAACTTAATTGCTACAAAAAATGCCATCACTTTTTCTTTTTAGTCACCATAATTTCTTGTTATTAAATATTTTTAGTGACGAGTATAATATCACCCCTAAAAACTTTTAGTGACAATAATATATTGTCACTAAAAATCTTTAGTAGTGACTATAATTATGTTACTAATTCATTTTAATGGTGACCACATGTTATCACTTAAAATCTTTAGTGGCGACCATGACTATGTTGCTAATTCATTTTCACTCGCAATAAATGTTGTCACTATATATTTTTTTTATTGTGACAGATGACATTAATTTTTGCCTACAGTAATAAGTCGTTGCTAAATATATATAGCAAAGATTTTAGTGGTGTCACTAGTTATTTTTTCCCACAACAAATTGTTGTCACTAAATGTGTACTTATAGTAACAACATATGTCGTCGCTAATACCTTTTCATTTAATGGCGACACTTGTTTCACTTAAATTGTCATAAGTTTCAGTGGCAACTATAGTCGCTGCTATATATTTGTAATATCAACTTTTAGTGGCGTCATTTTGTCGTGGCTAAAAAGTATTACCGTTACTGAAGTAAAGTAGCGGAAAAGATGTCGCCACTAAAACTTATTAGTTTTAGTGGCGACATTTTGGCTAAAGTCACTGTTAAAAGTTAATTTTTTTATAGTGTATGCTATGGATCTATCTCATTCTTATATTTATGTGTTCATTCTCATTATCATACTCAAGGACTTTTTGTTAGTCATAGCTTCTCATGTATCATGATTGGTCAATATTAAATTCAACATCCCACCAATGATCCCCAAGAGCTTACAACTCTCTTTAGCCTTATAGTTTTTTATACTATTATAGAACATGCAATGATTTTTGCTTTATTGGTAAGCAACACTATGCATGTTTGCTACTATTCCAAGATATCACATCTCCATTTAGCAAGAATGTACATCTCAAAGTTAATTTGATGCATCTAGATCTCTTCTCTGATACAGTGCTATTCTACAAGTATCTCAGATTTTTTTTTAATAGTTATTTGATGCTATTAACCAAAATTTTACTATTACTAATACATAAGGTTAGTTATTCATAAACATTCAATTTGGTATATATTATTACATATAATATCCAACAATGTGAAATAAGGGACATCTTACATAATTTTTAATGTAGAATCAATTTTAGGACATATTGCATGATTTAGATTATTGCCTTTTAGTACAAGATTATCGATGGGTTTATAGTATTTTATACTAAATTGCTTAAGAATTTTTTAATTGTGATTCTCTTGTAAAAAGCAATCAATTTCTCTAAACAATTTTTTTAGATCTTAATTTTAAGAATGAATGGCCTAATAGTCTAACACGCTCTCCATAAGTGGGATAAAATAAGCATGGTGACTTCGATGCCACATTTTAGGGAAATGGGATGATACAAAATTAATAAAATATTAATTGCCTCAAACTTATAAAACTAAAATGTTCTATCAAAATTTACAGGAACCTAATAGATGTAAGTTTGGTTATTCTTGTAACTAAACTTTTCATATTTTAAAATTTTTAATTTGTTAATTTGTAACTAAAGTAGATTTATAATATAATTTTAATTATTATACTAGTTACAAAAAAATTATAATGTTGGAATTTTACTAGTATACCAAATGGAATTGGAGGAATTCAAGGGGATTGCCAATGGTAGCCACAATATGTGTGCAGCTTAATTTGTTTGCAAATAACTAATTCAAAGTATATCAGCCTATGTAAAGGCTCACGACAAACTAACCTTTATTGGGACATATAAAACGTGGCAAGCATTTAAAAGTTATACCAAAAACTATAATTAAAGTCATGAAAATACCTTCCTATTCCCAGGATATTCATCAGATTTTAAAGTGGAAGCCCCACAGTTCCCAAAATACATGCATATGATAGCCCCTAATTAAACTTATCTAGAAAATTGGTCAGTACAATAACGCACTAAATAATTAAGAGATTATCTAATCGATCCCATTGCCTTTCCATGTGTATATATATTCATTGCCTCAAACTCCGTTTCCTTATACTTCTTCTCTTGAATTACAATTACAGTTAATTTAATTAAGCGTTAACAATGGAAGAGAAAACGATAAAGCATTACAGTAGCAACCATAAGATACTGCTCGTGGGAGAGGGAGATTTCTCCTTCTCACTATGCTTGGCAAAGGCATTTAGCTCTGCCACTAACATGGTAGCAACATCTCTCGACTCCAAAGGTATCATATTATTATATACATTAATATGTTGAGTACTCTGTATTTAATTAATTTATTTTGATTCCGTTAACTGAAAATCATTTTTTTGATTCTTGGCCTGTTCAAATATACAAGAACAGACAATTGTTCTGGATCCTGACGCTTAAGCGAATGTTTCAGTTATGTTGACAAGCAACTACTCTAGAGCCCTTGAGAACTTACTTGAACTGGAGAACCTTGGCTGCACCATTCTGCACGAGGTGGATGCACATACCATGAGCGAACATCCTTTTCTCAAAGACAAGCTTTTTGATCGAATCGTCTTCAACTTTCCCCACGCTGGATTCATCTCCCCAGAGCATACGTACACACAAATCGAGTAATTAAGTTCAATCAACCGAAAAAAAGAAAATAAAGATACAGACCAGAAATATATGTAGCACCAGACTACCAGTGGCTTGTCCCCATGTCAATTCATATTTTAATATATTTTAATTGAAGAATTAAAATAATCTAATGATTTAGTATTTAATGTCACATTTTTTTGGTTACAAAAATGAGGTATGAAACCCTGAAAGTAGAGAGGTGAGAAAGAAGATTGGGCAAGGTTGGAACCTATAGATGAGATACCTGGTGATAGACGTGCCGATAGATTAAAGGCTTTTTAAATTTAATATCACATAATTTTATGAGAATTGTGTCTTATCTATTTTTTATTGAAAAAATAATGAATTAATTTTAATTACTCATTCCTTAAATGGATAAAAATATTTTTTTAAAAAAGTAGTTAAAAATAATAAAAGAAATGACAAATTATAGATTATTTAATAACTATCATTACCTAATGAAATTTATATAATTACAGGTTACACCAGGATCTGGTGAGGGGGTTTATGAAGAGTAGTAGAGAAATGGTTTGCCGAGATGGAGAAATTCATGTAACCCACAAGACAGCACACCCTTTCTGTGAGTGGAAAATAGAGAAGATAGCTGAGGAAGCTGGATTGTATTTGGTTAACGAAGTCCCATTTTATAAATGGGATTATCAAGGTTACGATAATAAGAGAGGAGCTGGGGATAAGTGCAACATGAGCTTTCCTGTTGGAATGTGCAGCACTTTCAAATTCATGATAAAGGACGTCCCTACAAGTCTACAGGCTTAAGCACTTGACTGTTTTGAAATAAAAAGTACAGTTGATAAGTGGAGTTAAAATCCTGAGTGAAAATGGTTTTTGGAGTAGAATGTTTCGTGTACCGAACTGATATAAGAGAGTAGGCTCTTAAGTATTTTTGGGATCAATGGCGTAGTCCTAGAGAAGTCTAAAATTAACCCTACAAAAGAGAATTTTAGGAAAGCTAAAATTTTTAATATTTGGTTACAGGAGAATATTAAAAGTTGTTACTTTGGTCATTAAGTAGTCTTCTTAGTATTTACAATTTGTCTTCAGATACAGGAATAACGGATAAGAGGAGAAAGGTCTCAACTTTTAAGTCAACCTGTAAGAAGCCGAAGAAGAAACGGAGGTAATGTGTCTGTGACGTCCCATGAACGAGCATGTCAATGGTTTAATTATTAATTAATTGATTACTATGATAATAAACATCATAATTATAAAGAAAGCAAAATTTTTAATTCATGGTTTACTGTTCTTGACTAGTGTGCGCGCTGTTCATACGCGAATTGAAAATTAACTTCCAACTAAACAATCTAGTGATAAAAATAAATAAATAAATAAATGTATAGGCATGTACTAATATAGCATGATATATATATATATATATATAATTTCCTCATGCAAACTAGCCATGATATTTCAGTCTCTTTAGGGAATGAGGAGGGACAAGGAATTTGTAATGTTTATTCGACGGGGCATACAACTGGACCACATTATTAAATATTCAAAATTTACAGGAAATAAATGAGTATGGTTATTCTTATAACTAAAATTTTCATATTTTAAATTTATATCTCTGTTATTTTTTTAAAAATATATCAACTATACTTTAATTTTATCATATTAAAGGGAAAAAATTTTAAATATTGCAATGTTAAAAATATATACTATCATATACAAAAAAAATAGATCGGAAGAATTCCAAGGTGATTTTGCCCATCCATTATGTGTGTGCATCGTTAATTTGTTGGCATACCCCTAATTATTCAAAGTAATTAATTACCCTATGAACAAAAGCTCACTTTAATTTGAGCTTTTATTGGTACAAAAAGCATTTCATTTAAACCCATGAGTAATTTGTTGGCCCGAGACCTACTTTCATCAGACTATTATGAAGCGGAAGCTCCACGGCTCCCGAATAAATATCTGAAAGCCCTGATTAAATTCTTCTAGGAAATGGCTGAATAATAATAATGAGATATTATTAGCTATGATCTAATCGATACCAGCGCAGTGCTCTTCCATCTAGACACAAATTAGAAGAATCTTAACATGTATATATATTCATTGCCTCGCATGCTCTTTTTCTTATACAAAGATTTGAGATCCAACAAGGGGGTGTCAAAATTAACGGAAGAGAAAACGATAAAGCACTACAGTGGCTGCCATAAGATACTGCTAGTGGGAGAGGGAGATTTCCCCATTTCATTGTGTTTAGCAACGGCATTTGGCTCTGCTACCAACATGGTACAACGTCTCTTGATTCCAAAGGTGGTAAATTAAGGAACTCGGACAAGTGAACTTTGTTCTTGTTAAAATAAACAAGAAAAGCAAGGGTTAAATTTCTGGTTATAAATTATGGAGCTTGAATCTATTGAAAACGGTAAATATTATTTCAGAGTTCATTAAGGAGGAATTGCCCAACAGCACTGATGAACTTGAAAGAGCTGAAAAACCTTGGCTGCACCCTCATACATGGAGTGAATGCTCTTACCATGAGCCAACATCCTCTTCTCCAAGAAATGCTTTTTGATCGAATCGTCTTCAATTTTCCTCACGCTGGATTCATTGGCCCAAGACTGGTTCCATGCAAATTAAGTTCGTTGAATCGTAATCCTCTTGTTTCATTGAAACATTTTTTAACGAAAAATTTTAATTTGCTTTGATAGGAAAATAAAATAATTTCCCACTAAACTAAAATTTTATTATCATTATGGAAGCCTACTATGAGTTATATTTTGACCTAAGTAAAAAATTTTCATAGAAATTTGTGGATAAAATGTTCGAGAAAATTTTCGTTTTCTGTATGGGATTATGCAGGTTACAGTAACAAGAGGGGAGACAGGGTGGATGCGAGCAGAGCTTCCCGGTAGGAAATAGCAACTTTCAAATTCATCGAGTGCTCCATCGTGGAATCTCTCACTCGCAAGGTTTCGGCACTTGGTGTCACAAATTAATGCTGAGCTGACCAGATAAGGTGACGTGGATAAGTCAAAGGATGAGGCTCGATTCCCATCTGCAAGGCAAAGGAGAAAGCCACACTGATTCTATGTTTATATCATATGCCTCAGTGAGCAGATTTCATGATGAAATAAGGACCATTGGATCAAGCAACTTATGATTGGCAATGATTGGAAGATACTTACTGATTTTCTTCAGTCCTTACGCAGCTTTTGTTTTGTATTTGTATGTTATATTAAATATAATCAAAGATTTCAAAATTTTATTTCATTATTATTTCAATATTAAATATATTGATTATATTTTTAGATCAATATTTTAAATTAAAAAAATTAGAATGTTGAAAATACACTAGCATACCCAATGGATTGGAAGAATCCAAGGTGATTTTGCCATTAATCATGTGTGCATCTTAATTTATTGGGAAAAAGCATAGCATTTAAAACCATGAGTAATTAACTCAGCAGAAAAGCTTCCCAGTTCTCAGAATCTTGGGCCTGATAAATAGCTACTCTCATTATCAGATTAGAAAGCGAAAGCTCCAAAGTTACCGAATACATGAATCTGAAAGCCCCGAAAGTAATTAAGTTCATCTAGAAAACGGGTAAGTAATTAAGAGTAACGTACCAAATAACAATGAGATATCATTAGCTATCTAAGCGATCCCTCTAATCTTCCATGTAGAAACATAAATTTGAAGAACCTTCTTGCGCGCGCGCGCGCACACAGATATATATATATATATATATATAAACTGTACTCAAATGTAAAGATCGGAAGCAACTGGGAGCTGGGTGTCAGAAATGGAAGTGAAAACGATAAAACACTAAATTATCGATCATAGGATACTGCTCGTGGGAGCGGGAGATTTCTCCTTTTCCCTATGCCAGGCAAAGGCATTGGGCTCTGCTACCAACATGGTAGCAACATCTCTAGACTCCATAGTACACTCATAAAGATACATACAACTTTTTATTTCTGTCCTCTTATATCTTTTGTTCAGTATGAAATCATGAGACTGAACATTATTTGTGATGGATTTCTAGATTAGCTCAATTGACGAATATTAGTTTTTATCCGTTTTTCACCTTTTCGGATCGTAACACTTGAGCCTATTTGAACATGGTGCATGCTTCAGAATGAATGAGGAGGAATTACATGGAAGGTCATCATAACTTGATTGTCCCGAAGATCTTAGGGCCATTGTGCATGAAGTGGATGCTCATACCATGAGTCAACATCCTATTCCTAGAGATCAACCTTTCGATCAGATAATCTTCAATTTTCCTCACGCAGGTTTCATTTTTAGAGAGTATAACTTGTTCCAAATTGAGTTGAGTCTGTCAAAATTTTCTTAATTTGACATAAATGTGGCCTTTATATATGCAGAAATCCTAATATTTTTTAAGGATTTAAATTAAAAGTCTCGAAGAAAATTAAGTTTGCGTTATATAGAAAAAGAAAATTGTCATAATATTTACGACAGATACAATAAATAAATTATAAATTTCTTTTGCTCAAATATTTTATATATCTTCAAAAATTTTCAGTTTCACAAGGAGTTGGTGAGGGGGTTTCGGAAAAATACAAGAGAGATGGTGAGCCAAGATGGAGAAATTGACGTTACCCACAAGACAATGTACCTGGCGAATAATAGAGATAGCAGAAGAAGCTGGATTGCGTTTGGCAGAGGAAATGCCATTTTATTAATCGGATTATCGAGGTTATGATAGTAAGAGAGGACATGGAAGTAAAAGGATTGTGAATATATCATGCATTTAGGAATGTATTATGCATTTAATATAAAATAGTAGAAATATGTATGGAGTCCTCTTTTTCTTTTTTATTTTTTTTAATGTCTCTCTAAATATACATTGTGCATTTACATTTACATGCTAAATATAAATAATCTAAATCTTGAAAATAAATGCAGCCCAAGGGAAAATATATTTTTTGGGTTGGGATGAGCAAAAAATATACTCTCCAATGGCAAATATAAGGTGATTTTGTAAAGGCCTTTTTTTTTTTTTGGGTCAATATGTAAAGGCCTTCTTTACATTAATCTCCTAACTTTTTTGGCCGAGTGCCTTCTTTACATTAATTATCTGCAACTATTTGTAAAATGCATTCTGCAAGACAACTCTTCCTGAGGTTTTATTTATAAAATATTTTATGCGAGGTCCATATATAACCAAATTTAAAAATCTTTGAACTTCTCATAATTATAGTACTGAACATTTTGTTAGTGAATTTTTATTTTTTAGCAATAAATTATTACATACGTATAGTAGTAAGTACTATTTACCTAAATGCCCATAAAAAAATCAACTGAATTTCAATACTGACAATGTTGAATTCGTATAAATCAAAAATGCATTCAAGCATGATAAGTTAGGAATAGTTTTTTGTTAGTTCTTTGGAAGTATAAATTTTTAGAACACAATAAATGGTTGATTTTTTAAAAAATAACAAATTTTTTAACATTTTATATTTGATTAAAAAATAAGTTATGCGCAAATATTTATAATTTTTTTAATAATATTAGTGACTGGACAATTTATCACTAAAACCCAAACTGGTAATCATGGTTTAGGGATGCACAAGATGGCACTAAAAAATATTTTGTGACAATATGTTCGTCGCTTATAATTACAAATCATTAATAAATAACTATGGTTGTACTAATTAGCGACAGATGATCTGACACTAATTCAGTGACAGATGTTCTTAGTCATTGCTAAAATTTAATAATGTGCAAAAATGTGGTGTCCATAGTGACACAGAGATGAATTTGCCCATTTATTGATAAATACATGCATCACTGATTACTTTGCAATAAGGTAAAAAGTCATTGGCTGATTGTGATTTTTTTATATATTGAGGGAGAATATGGTAATTGAAGACAAAGATTAGAGTGAGTCAATGTGTGTGTGTTATTATTTAATTTTTAAAATATAACAATAATTTGTTTTATAAACTTTAGTTTTTTATTGTAAAAAATGTTTTTTTTATGAGACAATGTAAAACTGTAAAATCTTTTAATAATGTTAAGAATATACTAGCACGCACCAGAATATATTAGATGTTTCGAGGTTATATATGTGTGCATCTTAGGAATTTCATTTTTTTTTTTCTTTAGTTGGCAGACGCAGCCTAAGCTACAACTAATCGAGGCAGAGACATAGAAACGTCGGACATGTCTTCGTGTTACAACTCCAAACAACCAGGAGGTGAATAGTCCATATTCTTCACAATTTTTGGATAAATTGAAGCTATCAATTTGGAAGAAAAAAAAAAGATAAATTAAAAGAAAGGAAATGAATCTCATATACATTCTTATTTAAAATTAGATTCTCTAATTTTTTTCCTTATAAATTTCGTTTTGTAAACTGGAGAGGAGGCGCCCCTACATACACTCTCTCTTCCTCTATTTTTCCCTCTCCAATTTTGTAATAAATTTAATTAAAAAAATTTAAAGAATTCAAACTCTCTAATTTCAAGATATAGTATTGTAGAAGATCCTTTCACTATTCATAGTCAATTTTATTTCACTCCCATAAGTAATAGTATTTTTGTCTAAATAGTCATGTTTTTGTCACATTTGATTTATTAGATAAATGAACTTACTGGGATAAAAATAGACAAAAGGGAGACGTAAGAAAGAAATTATAAAGGAGGACAACAGTAAGGTATGTGTAAACAAATTCAACAGTTGAATAATCTAGTAGATTATGTTGTTGGCTCGTTTAGGTTTTCAGACGTAAGCAGAATTGAATTTAATTATCAACAAGAGTTTACAGTTTTATTTAATTTACTGCGTAGTGAACTCGGATCCTTTAAAAACAGACAAAAGTTATGTTACAAGATAGATGATTTGGTGTATATTATTCAAAAGACATATTCAAAAATCTTTGATCCGTTCCAGTGAAGTATATGATAACGGGTAATTGATCACTGGTTTTGACTAATAGATCATTAATCAAATGGGTTGAATTAGCTATTACCACTAAAATAATATTTATATAATTAATATTCTAACCAAACGCAACATAATGAGCTGTGCATTTTAATTAAAAATTAGTTAATCATAACAGATTCAATTTATTATGTTTCTTAATTTTACTTTTAATACATGGAAAAATTAAACTTGAATTAGAAGCCGCCTTTGATTTTGAACCCCGGGATGTTGCCAATACGTAACCAGAATGTTGCCGATTTCTTGTAGCTTTGTTATGTGGCCTTTCTAAAATAGGGCCCATATCTGTCTTGTACTAAAGAATTGACAAATTTTTTGAAGAGAATTACAGTTGAAGACTTAAAATTAAAAAAAAATATTTTAAAAAATTTATTACTATTATTTTAGAATAAATTATTACTAATTTTAAATAAAATCTGTTAAATCTAATAATAATAGATCCTTCATAATAAATTTTTTTAATTTTAGATCTTTAACCGCAATTCTCCCAATTTTTTGACCCCAAAAAAGAAACAAGAGAGGCACGGTCTGTTAACAGAATCAGATTGGATTTGATGGCTAGTTGATCAGTTTATTGGTGTGCTTGGCCAATTCAGTCCATTCCTATAACACTGATTTAAAGCTAGAAGACAAGAAAATGAGTGGTTGAGACCCTTGTTTTGCAACCTAAAATTATTAGGAATGAAAATGCGGCACAAGCTCCCTGTAGATTGTAGAGCTGCACATCTTTCGTGGATCATCTAAATTAATTTTTTAGATTTTGATATTTTTTATTTTAAAAGATACAAAATGTAAAATATAAATAATTTTTTAACTATAATTTTTTTAAAAAATAATGATTTAAATTTAAAAAATAAATAATAAATAATTCTTTTATTTTAATTTTAAAAATTATTTAAAAATTAATATTATTAAATAATAATTACAATAATATGATAGATATTGTACAATTTTTTTTAAAATTTTTTTCCCTTGAAGCTAACAAGCGGCCCCAAAACTTTAAAACTATGCCATGAATTACAAGACTTGAAGTTAGACAGCATCTTGAACGATTGAGTTCAATCTTTTTAAGAGACTGAAATTTTTTGCATATGATCAAATCATCCAAAAACAAGTGCGTCTAATGATTAAAAAACTTATTTATCCATATCTAAAAAAAAAAATTCAAAGAGACTGAGCTCTCTAGACCAAAATGTATTTTATATTCACATATAGATCGAGTTTCTCAAAACTTTGGTACCTTTATTTTTTGTTCGTGTCATCGTTGTTACAGAAGTCTTGGTCCTTTTTCTTTGTATCAAAATAATTTTGAGTAAATTAACTCATTACTTTTTAAAATTTTAAAATTATTCAATTTTAGTCTATAAATATAAATTGATATGTGACTCAGATTTTAAATAAATGTATGTACTAATTATAGTTAAAAAAATTGGACCAAATCAGTTGATTAAACTGAAAAATTGGTAAATTGGCCATAATTTTGATTTGTTTAATCCTAAAAATCAATTGAGTAAAAAATAATAAAAAATTGGTTAAACTAGTTAAAAACCAATAAAAATTAAATAGTTTAACATTGAAATGGTTAAAAAATCAATTTTTTTGTCTAAATAAAAATTTTGATATTTTGTAATAGAAATTAAAGATATTTATTGGACTTTACATAATTCATTTTATATAAGTTTATGATCATATGTAAATACTTTATTTAATGTTTATATTTTAAAATATTTATTTATTTGAAATATTATTTTACACTATATGTGTATCAATCTAATTGTAAAATATTATATATATATATATATATATATATATGTGTGTGTGTGTGTGTGTGTGTGTGTGTGTGTGTGTGTATATATATGTATATTTATACATTTATATATATATATATATTAAAAAAATAATTCAATCCTAATTCAACTATAGTTAGACCATTATATCATAAATCATTTTTTATTTTAATTCAATAATTAATTTGGTTTTTAAAACATCATTATTAATCTTAAAAAATAATAATTTAAAAAGATAGTACAAAAAATGTGGAACACTGAGAAAAATTAAAGCAAGAGATGAAGACCAATACCTTAATTTCACTTCATGATTTAATTTTATTTATTTATTTAGATAAATTACGTATATTTAAAGTAATAAATCTTCACATTATTGGTTACGTCAATAAAATTTAAAGATGTATTAAAAAATTTTAACAACAAAAGCAAAATTAAAAAAAAGACAATAAAACCCTAATTAAACCTCTTTAAATTATGAGGAACATAATAGCAGAGCATACTCACTTTTTTTTTTTTAGTAGTGGATCATGAGAAGCAAAAATATTGCATATTAACATGTCCTTAAGTTCTCATTATTTATTTTATAATTAGTATTTAAAATTATTTATAACCAAAAAGACCTGAATGTTGAATTTAAGGGAAACCCATAAATGTTATGGTATAATTTTCCAGGTTGGCGTGACTGATATTTGAAATGGTCTAAGTCTATACGTACATGTGGAATATATATTGCATATGGAGTCGTCACCTGGAGTCTTCGATGGATCCATCGCTAATTAAGAGTACATGTGAAATATTTATTGCATATGGTACATTTTCAATTTTCCAAAATTAAAGGAGTTTTTTTTTTGTAGGCATAGAAAAAAATTGGTTGCCTCATTGTAAATTATATATACTTACTTAATTTGAGTTTTAAAATATTGTAAATGCATCAAATGGAGGAAATTACAAATATTCAGATTTATCATATATATATAATGTCATTTTTTTTCTTGTGATCTTATCATTATGTCTTGAATAGCATGATGAGAATTTGTATAGTTATTATCAAGAAAAGTGAGAATTTGTGTGTGTGTGTAAATAAAGAGAAATTTGTGAGATACTTTACAGGAAATGTAGAGAATGCTATTAACCATGTCTTATTTGTGCATGTTTTCTCTGCTCTTACAAATTAAGAACACTTTCCAACTCTTGTTTTATAAGAGTATTTGGATTGTTTAAATTTAATTTGAACAGTTAAAATTTTATTTTTTTTAATTTTAAATGAAGCAAGGATATAAAATAAAAATAATCTTTTAACTGTAAACTTTAAAAAAAATTTTGATATTAAAAAGAAAAGATTTAAACTATCTAAATTTAATCTAAACAGTTGAGATACTCTTACAAAAATTGTGTCTTATTTTAGAACATCCAATTCTCTATTTCTATTCAATTACAAAAATAACATATTATAATATTTAAAATCTGGAATTTTAGGAGACTCTTCTAGATATAAAATTTGTGATTGAATAACTTCACACAATTAATAGATACAATATTAAGTAAGTAGTTATTAGCTAGGAATAATATAATAATTGATAAAGAATGTTGATGGTCAATTTGTAGAATAAAATAAAACTAATTTCTGTATCACCAGATTCACCACAGAGGTAATGAGTGATTAATTTGTTAAAATGGAAGATATTTAGTTATAAATGTATTCCATTTAAAAGAATAATTAATTGAGATATTGTGGAACATCAAAGGAGAGAGGTCTATTTAGTCTACGTTATAATTAAGGAAAATGACAACTTTCATCAGAATGTTTTATACAAATTCATATGGATTAATCAGCCATTGGTCGAAAGATATAAACTCCAATTCATATGGCCATGTATATGAAACAGACAAAACATAATTGAGAATCGACTTGGAAAGAATAACCAAAAAGAAACATGAAAGCAGCTAGTTGGCAGAATATATAGCATATGGTCTTGAATGTTCTCTCTCTCTCTGATCACATGATGATGCAGTTGTTCTGAGGGTATTGATCACTAACAGCGTAGGCGGGGGCCCAGGGAGGATAGTAATACAAAGGCAATTCCGTTGGCTTGCTTTCTTCTTTCTTCTCTTCTTTTTTCTCATCTTTCACTTCTTCCACACTTACGATGTTGGCATGGCTGAACTTCTTCCTCAGAAACTTAGCCAAATTAACCGGATCCACCTCTTCTCCAATCACCACCACCCGATCCCTATTTTCTCCTTCTAGTGCCACCGAACTCACACGGCCTGCATGTTTACAGAGATTTTTAAGTAAGTCTCTGGTCTAAAAAAGTATGCAGGCTAAACCAACCATATATAAAGAAACATATAATTATGTTACGTACACTGTTAGTGAAACTCTCATTTGATATATTTATATATATATATATATATATATATATTTCATGATTAGGTTGGTTTACCTTAGAACTTTTCTGTCATGAATCATTATTTAATCCTAGTTCTAATTGAAAAAACGACCAAAAGAGTTTAGATGCACCTTGTGCCACTGCTGCAATTTTCAGGGCCTTGCTTCTGCTTTTGTCACAGTGCATTGCCACCTGTATAACTATCTTTTGCTGCATAATATACATAAAGTTCAGTATATGCTTATATATATATATATATATATATATATAACTGCTAGTGTTTGAACAATACAAAACTATAAAAATATATGCAATATCATTAATCTCACCTTCATGCTTGATTATTGTTGATGCTGTACGAAACTAAGCCCTTCTTAGTGTTTATGCTTTGTGGTTTTGTGGGGTGTTAATTAGAAAGTGTTTAATTGGTTTCATATATAGAGAAGGTGGCTGGGTGGAATGTTAGGGTGCTGATTTCTCGGTTGACAATTGGTAAACTAACGTCGTGCTCCCGCCAAGAGAAGGAAACCATGAATGAAAAGGATTAAGAAGAAGACTGACGAAGCTAGCAAATGGGCTTTTTTTTTTTAATGAATGGTTAAGAATTAAGACTGAGTCTATTTACTAGGATGAACGTTGACAATGAGGAAAATTTCTAGATTTATAAATTAATATTAATTAGTATTGTTATATATATATATATATATATTTATTTATTTATTTATACACTTGATGCAGCTAAATATATACTAAATGTACCTAGCCTGTTCCTTTTTCCACTTCAAAGACTTTGACTTAGTGATGCATAGATGTAACAGTTATAGCGTGTCATTAGGGACACCATCAACCTTAGTTTGATCAATTTTTTTGAATCCAGTCTGCCAAAAAACGTCTCCTCCTAACAAAGCCCAACCCGAAAAACTTTTTTTTTTTTAAACTAAATCAGACCGCATCAAAGTACATGATTAGGTTTTTTTTTTTTTCTTAATTATGAAGTACATAGCTGTTGGCGCCAAAGTTGTCAAATTCGTGAGTTTAAGTAAATTCGTAAAAAAAAAAAAAAACTCGTAACATAGACTCGTATCGTAAACTCGTAAGAGTTTATATTTGTTAATAATTATATATAAAATATAATATATAAGCATAAATTCATTTAAATACACTTTAAATTACTTTAAAAAAATTATTTATATTATATAATTCATATTTTGCAATATAGAAATTCTAATAAAGTTCATACATAAATATTATTTTTGAATTTTTTTTAATAGATTGTACTGGATTTAAAATTTTTTATCTTTTTTAAACTCAATTTGACTTAATTACATGAGAATTCGTCAAATTTGGTTCAAAATATATTAAGTTAACTGAATTTATTTGAATCAAAAATAAATTAAACTAATTTTATATTGAGTTCGAGTTTATAAACGAGTTAACACGTTTTCTTTAAGTAGAAACTTAAACTCGTTAAAATCGAAGAGTCAACTCATGAGTTTAACAACAATGGTTGGCGCAATGATTTTCAAACGTCTAATTTCACTTTGATGATAATAAAACATGAAATAAAGGTATCAAATAAAAAGTCCATGAATTATAAGCCCAAGCTTCAACAATTTTATTTGGAATTATTTGCTGAAAAAGTAATTGATTTATAAATTATCATTAATTAATTATTAAACTAATTAACATATTATATTTTAAAAATATCAAATAATTAATTTGATAATAAAAATTGCATAAATAGATTGATTTTATTTATATTATAAATAACCTATAATAAATTAAATTATTTATAAGTTTATTTAAAAAATAAGTCCCAATTTACAATCCATCTAAACTAATGATTCTATTTATCACTAATTAGAATTTTATTACTTTTCCTAATTAATTAATATTCTGACAGACTTTTAAGGTATCTGGGTAATGTGAATTGCAACATCTACTCTACATCTATCTTTTAATAAAAAAAATTCAAGTTTGATCTAAATTTTATCTCCTAATAATTTAGCAGTTGGTATGAAGGTTTTAATTCTGTTGTTTGTGAAAATTTTCACTTTTGATTCAATTCGGTGTCTGTGTGAATGATTTGGGATTTGATTCTTGATACCTGCTTAATCGGATATGGACTGAGAGTTCCTATTACTCAAATTTGCTGTACAAGAAATTTTTTTTAGGAAGGAACAAAAGTTTCTAACCGTATTTCATTCTTGTCTACGGTTTGCATATCAGGGATTATTTTTTGTTGTACTGGAAAATCATATATATTACGCAACTTTTTTGCTGTATCAGTGTAGTCAAAAAAATCAAGAACAATGACAAAATTGTGTTCTTCATTAGTAATCTTTTGGATTAGTTTTAATTTGATTCTTGGTATAGAAATCATTGTTCTTGAGCCTATAACATTTCTGGATTGGTTGAAATTCGTTTGAATCATTGGTTGAATCAAAGAAAAAGAAAATTCAGATCTGTTTTATGGGGCTTTTGATTTTGATTATGAAACCAAAGTTTTTTGATCCATGAATGCTTGGATCTTTGTTTGGAGATGCATTTTTAGTGGTTTGTTATTACCAAATCATGCTAAAACGCTACATTTTGAGCTTTGGAGGTCCTCCCATGGCGGCAAAATCGCCATTGTCATCCATTCTAAAGCTTGGAGGAAGGAGATGCATTTTCAGCATCTGAAGCGAACCCACGCGCCATTAGGGCATGTGGTGCATGGGACCCCCTCCCTGGGCCCTACAGGTCCACCTTTGGTCCCATATCCTCATTTTTTACACTCTATTTCATGGCATTTTTTCCAAAATTTTCAAACGCCTAAAATATAAGTCTTTAAATTTTCATAATATTCTATACTGATTTTGAACTATATGCTGTCCAAAAATTTTGGGATGAAAATTTTTGTACATATCCTACATGCATCTTTATACTATATATATATATATATATTACTTTTAGTGGCCATGCATTTTAGTATGTTAAATAACTTTTTAATGAGTTATACACTTTTATATATTTATTATGTTAAAATTAAATTTCGAGGCCAATTTTTGTGTAAATTTTGAGGATTTAACGTTGGTAATTATGATAATAGAAATTTGACATTTTATGATCATATGCTCACCTATCATGAGTCTTATCACAAGGGTTTTTCAATAAATTTAATTAAAATAATTATTAGCTTAACATAATTTATAACTATGCATGATTTATTTGGCAATCTTGTCCATTAATTATGCATATTTGAATATCATGTCATTTGTTTTGCAAACTCACACTTTGGATACACTATTGTTAAGAATAATTGTTGGTGCTAATTATTGTTGAGCATGATTAAGTGATTTTCTTTGCGGAACTATCACTTTGGCTATTGACATCTTATAGATATGTGGTCACCTATTATGGGATCAATCACAAGGGTGCTTTTGGAATAATTTGATTAAAGCATTTTATTTTTGATTGATATGTATATATTTACATATATGTGATAATGCCTTTACTATTTTATATTGCACAATAATTGCTGGTAAATTACATTGGCAATGAATATACCTTATAAGTATAGCATTTTCAATATAATCTATTTTTGGTAGCCCTTGTATATTTGTGAAAATTTAAGCGCATCTATAATATTATAATTGTGTCATTTTTCGCATATTTAATGTCTCATAATATTTTAGTTTATAATTAAATTGTGAAATTTTGTGAGAGGCATATTAGCCATTTGTAACAAGGATATATTCTTTTATGATAAATTATATAAATTGTGTTTAACTCTCAATAATAAATATTTATTTATTTTTTAACGTTAGTTTTTGGATTATATGAGATATATTATACAACTAATAAATATATCTTATTGATATAACATTATTTAGTATAATTTTGATAATATAAAGATTATGATAAATAAGAAATTTTATAAATATCAAAAAGCTAATTGTGTAGGCTTTTGTATCAAGAATAATTTTTTAATCTATGAAATTGTTAACCTATTTTGTTCGTATTATAGTACATTTCACTTTATATCTTAATATTTTTATACCCTATTAGTACAAAAGTGCTAGAGGCATTAGTTTTGTTATCTTTGATATGCCTATTGAGTTCTCTTAGTTTATTATGATCTAGGAATATTAGTGTCATGACTCAAACTCCTAACCATGACCGGTATTTAGACCAAGTCAATCAAGATTAGCCTAGCCTAACAAGCCTGACAACTCATTCAAAATTTATACCTTTATATTTATATGTATATTTTTACATATACTTATAAGCAAATCAAAGGTTGCCAAAAATCCAGCAATACCTCCCTTAAAATTTGGACATTCTGGTCTTACAAATCCAGCACAACCTAATACATTTCATTTCAAAAAATTTACCAACATATTATACCTCTGAATTCTTGCTACAATAAAGCATGCACATGAGTTTTTCAAAATATAATCAAATATCATTACAATGGTCGTTGGATGGTCTACAAAAGAAGTATAACATCCATATGATTCAAAATAATGCAGCATATAATAGTCAATGTGTTTTGAAGTCCCTACATAAATCAATTAACCAAAATATCCTACCATCTATGTTTGGGTGGCATGCAAATCTCAAAGTATCTCAATTTACTTTATATTAATCTAAAATATGACAAAGAGAAGAGGTATGCTCACTACTAACTTAGTGAATGTATAAACAATAAAGCAAGAGATAGGGGAAACAAGTGTGCACAGAGCATTTCGCAATAGTGTAATTTAACAAATAATTGACCAACATATATATATATACACACACACGTATAATGACAACAATTCAATTATATTGCAAGCTATCAACAAAAGCATAATTTAGGATTAAAGAAAATAACAAGGAATGGGTATCACAAGAAAAAACCATAATTAATCCTAAGTGCCACCACACAGGATTCAATATCACCATTAATGCCATTACACAATATGACAATATTACCACCATCACTGAGTGCCACCATACGGTATGCATTTCATGATATATCTAATATAATTATCACTGAGTGTCGCTACATAGTGATTATTCATTATCTTAATTAGGAGCACCTAGGCCGTTACCCCCATTAATGGCTACAGGGTTTTAACTAGATTCCCATCCAAAATTTTTTTTAAATAAATTCATTTAAATAATCTAAATAATTGACAAGTAAGGATTTAATCAAGTCAATGAGGTAAATTAGATAAATAAAATAAAACAATATATCAATAAAATTATATATAAAAATATAAGTAAAATACACTATTTGAAAATAAAAATAAAACACTAGAATAACATATTTTAAATTTAAAAAGTTTATCACTTTTCTGCTCTTACGTAATGATAGATAATATTACACTTTCATATTTCATACTCCTCACTCCCACTTTCCTTGAAACATGATTCCACTCTCCTTCCACACACACACATAAATATATATATATATATATATATATATTTCCACACGTAATTTACAATCCACGTAAGAACTTAAAATACTAGATTGTTTTCATGACAACACAAACAAGGTAAATCACCAAATGTGAAGTTGGGTTAGCAATACAAAAACATAGAGTAAAAAGAAACTGCCACTTTGTTATCTACACATTTGCTTATGGGGGCCATTCGTGGAGGTCCCAAATTTCTATAATTTTGACAAGATTTCCCGATTAAATGAGTAGCCTTAATCACCTATGATTACATCAAATATAAAAACATTACTTTAATTCCCCCAAATGCCTTCTAGTATATTCAATATAATTTATTTCACCCTCTAACATTTAAACCCATAATTATAGCTTAAATTTTCTAATATTACTACTAATTCTAAACTTATACTTCACAAATTAACTATCATAATTTAATTTAAACTTCTAAAATTTAATTTAAGCCTAGAATATATCTTAAGGAGTTTAAATAAACATGTTGAAAGTATCAATTCATACCTTAGTGGTTTAAACCAAAAAGCCCTAATTTTGAAGTTTCACCCATGGCCAAAATGAAGAAGCAATCAGCAACTAAGGTTTTGGATTACCATTGGCATTAAAATGGAGCAAGAATGGAAGTTAAAATCAAGGAAAAAGCAACCCAAACGCAAGAGAAAAAGGAAGGACAAAAATAGAGTAAAAATGCAAGCTAACCATCCATAGTTTCCTTCTCATGCATCAACTAGCCAAGGACATCATTAATCTGCTTCTAGTCACCTATAAAGTGATGACAGCAACATTTTGTGGTGGGAAGCAATCAGCAAGCAATAGGACAAAGAAAAGTGGAAGAAAGAAAAAGGAAGGAAGGGCCGTGTTTTTGGCAATTACAAAAGAGAAGGAGAAGCTTTCGAAGAAACAAAAGAACAAGAGTGAGGGATGTGTTGTACTTGGTCAAAAAGTAAGGAGGAAAGGAAGGAAATCATATTATAAAGGAAAAAAACAAAAATTATAAAAGTGTACAGAGTTTTCTAATAAAATTTATGTAAGACTCATAGAAAAATTAGTTTTACATGCCTAAAAGTGAAAATAAGGATCCCACAATTACCTAGAGTTTCCATGCCAATAAATTTTAAAATTTTGAGACATATAAATATTCCAATGGGAACAAGATAGATGTAAAATAGCTTCTTGAGATAATTTTAAAACTCTAAAATTATCCTTAAAATTATCTAAATATTATATTTATCCTAAAAATAATTTTCCTAATTTAGTTAATTATTTTACTATTATTATTTTAATTAGGGTTATTACAATTAGTAGGGGTCATGATAAACAATAGTTTTATATTTATAATTGCATTAGTTGAATTTTGAAGGGAATCTTTGTTTATGATTATGTTATATCCATAAACTTAAGTTTCCTATGTTAGTATTCTAGCTATTATGCTCGTGTAATTAATTTTTTGTGAAAACTTTAAATGGGACCTGTGGTAAGGATGAGGTGTCTTGATATGATAAATATTTTTCACTACCTTGATATATTTTTTTAGTTTAGTAAAATAATTGAATATTTTTTATTAAAGGCAAGTGAGAGCAATTTTTTTTTTGTGTGAATTGGGATCCTATAATATCCTTTTAATTTTAAACACATAGATCCATTGTGATAAAACTTATTATGTTCTCACCTTATCTCGTAAATCTCACATTTGATAAGATTTTGTATAAGTGGAGTTTTTACTCATTTTAATGTGAACATGTCTTCTCTTAAAGAGAAAATAAAAGAATACCATATAAACTATATTGGATTTTAAATTAAAATAATATCAATATATATACACTTACATTTTTAATTATCATTTCAAATTCAAATAGAATCAATTAAATATACAAATATGATTAAAGGGTGAAATAACATAAAACATGGAATATAATGGAATTTAAAAAAAGGATTAATTATTGTAAATAAAGAAATTAAGCAATATAAATATACTTAATTCCTTAATTATCATGTGAGAATAAATCAAATATAATTTTAATCTATAGTGGAAAAATTCCTACATTGCCACTTTTCAGCATTTTATAGTGCCATTTGTCAATATTTTAGGGAGATGGAGTATAATGTGCCACTTGTTAACGTTTTAATAAGGTCGAACTTTTTTAGTGTGTGTGTATATATATATATATATATATATGAGGAAGAGCTTATTCTATGGAATTCCATAATTTTTTAATTTGCCTCATCACATTCAATATCTTTTATAAAACATCCTTGCACACAAAAAAAATTGTATATGAATTTATTGTTAAGTTATGCACTGTCACTACTCCCTAAAAGAAATAAAAAGAATGAAAAAAAAAAAAGAAAAAAAAGGCAATAAGAAGTTGCAAAAATACGATAAAAAATTAAATGTAACAAACAAAAGACACCTAACTTGTAGGCGAAAAAGAAAGCTACAGAGTTTTGGCATTTTCATCTACTCTAATAACATGTACTTTTTCTATGTTGAATATTCTTCAGGCACCGGAGAGATCCTAAAAGCAATAGTGTTAGAGTAAATCTCGTTAATTTTTGGTTTTAAAACATTTAAAAACCATATGACATTGGCTCATAATTACAAGGGTGAGTGACTAGTGCTTCCTGTAACTTTTCCTCCAAAAATAAAAACACAATGCTTCCATTATTGAAACAGTATACGTATTGGCCACCAATTTCCTTTGGAGAGTAGGAACCACAGACAAGGTAGGTTGCAGTGAGAGTTACTTATATATATTTTATCAGTTTATTTGTATAAAATAACAATATCATCAACTAATCTATATTTTAAAAACTTATTTTAAACTCTTGAAAACTAATTTGTAAAGCACCAAATTTTGGTCCTTAGGAACAAGAAATAAAGAAATATAATAAATTATTCAAATCAAGACACTAATTAACAGGCTTGTCATTAGTAGAAGTCACATGGTTGTGTTTGTGTCATATATGTCATGCAAAGACACCAATCGAACAAATAAGAACTTTGAAGATAGTATAGGACTTGCAACCACACAATCAAAAGAAAAAGATTTAAACTATTTTAATAAATTTTAAAAAAAGAGAGTCTCAATTTAAAAAAATATCTTGTTCATTATGAAATATTTTTGAGTAAATAATCCCAGGTTTACAGATTTAAGAATTCATGAATGATTTTTCACTTGCTAAATATGGGTTTAGAGACAAAGAATATAGTACTTGACCAATACACCTTTGATCATATATGTATTTACGTCGCATATGAAAATTTTAAATAGTTCTTTTGATCATATACATTATATTGGACGGAAACATATAAATGTATTTTGAGTCCAGAAAAAATATAATTTTATGCCATTCATAGATCACAAAAAGATATTTAGATCAAATAATAAACATTTCCAAAAAAAAAAACTTTTAACGATAATTATACAAACACATAGTATTCATGCACCACAAAAGTCGAATGCTAGTAGAGTACAAATGGGCTACAAATATTTACACAAAAACAATCAATAGAATCTAAATGGGCTGCCAACATTTATACAAAAACAATTAGCGGAGCTTTTGACACTCCTAGCCATAAGAGAAGTGTAAACTTGAATATATTAATATATTACTATAAGAACATCCCTAGCCGGAAAAATCTTAAATTATAAAATCTCTAATATAGTAGAAAATCTAATTACAAACTTATTTTCAACTTATTACCCACAACCTATAACACTCTACAACAACTTTGAAGTCATCAAACTAACTTTAGAATATTATGTACCATAAAAACAATTTTCTACCTGTTAGAAATTAAAGAAAATGAAACATAAGTTATCATTTCAAAATCTAAGGCCATACAAATAAAATCCATACCCTATAAATGCTAAATCAAGTCCTAATCAAATTTGGGTATCTTTAAAAGTGAATAAGTGAAAATTTAGAGAATATTTCATACCTTAAGAGAGGAAAAACTTGATAATAAAAAAGTAAGCAAAATTATACAAAGCTTGTAAGAATACATGAGGAAGTGAAGAGAATGATTACATTTGGTGTCTCAATGTTGGAAGAGAAAGAGATGAAGAGAAAATGGAGAAAACAGACGCAAAAGTACAAAAAAAAAAAAGGTGAGTTTACTATGCGAGTTGCTTTTTCTCATTATAATCAAAATCAGACTAGAAATGGCCAAATTGGTGAACTGGTCACTAAACTAGTCTAATTGATTTATAAAACTAGCCTACCAAAAAATCAATTAAAAATTGACTGAATCGGTCAAAATAAACTAATTCAAGGCTCAACTAGTTTTGAATTTTTTAAAAATGTTTTTCTCATTTTATCTTAAACAAATCTAAAAAACTGAAAATAAAAGACAATAAAAAAAAGAAGAGATTGAAAGAAAAAGAAATTTAAAGAAAAGAAAATATAAGAGATACAAAATGCACATACTTGGCTATTTTTAATACTTGTTATCATGCTCCATCTCCTAATAACATTTGTATTTGATATTAAGGTATTTGGAAAAAATTACGCATTCTTTATCAATATTTAAAATTAATAATAAGTAATATTTAAAATTTATTTGTTATAGTAGAATTTTAATATATATATATATATATATATAATTATCACTAGTCCTATCATAATCAGTGGCTTAGAAAACCAAAGAGAGAAAACTTTTACTTTGAGAAAATTATAATTCTTATTGATTGATGCTCAACTACAACAACAAGAGGCCTATTTATACTAATCATAACAAGGGCATTTTCTCCAAAACATTAAATTCAAGGAGGGGGTTATAGGAGTTACAATTCCCAATTATTGGCTTTTACTATATTGTTCAATAACCTATGAAACTGTTCATTATTGGTGCTATTAATAGTGGGGGGTTACAGGAGTTATTAATTTTTTGTTTCATTCTCCTCGAGTTGGACAAGAGTCACCCTCGAGTCAAGCTCGACATCATCATCAAAATATAAAGATAGGTCAGCAACATTAAAGGTGGCAGAGACTCCATAAGCACCTGATAGTTCTACCTTGTAGGCATTATTGTTGATCTTTTCCACAACCTTGAATGGGCCATTAGCTATAGGTGATAACTTGGCATTTGGTTGATTAGGAAATTGTTCCTTTTTACAGATGTATTCAAACCAAGTCTCCTACTTCAAAAGTTTTCTATCTCCGATGCTTGTCACATTAATTATTGTATCTCGAGTTCTGCTTATGGATTCGCTCTTGAACTTGTTTATGTAGCTTCTTAATCTCTTTGGCCCTCTAGTCTGCATCGCTGCTGTATTGTCGGCTATCAAATGAAAAGGTCAAGTCCAATGGGCTAAGTGGATGAGTACCATAAACCACCTCAAACGAGCATTTGCCAGTAGCTTGATTAGTTGAGTTGTTGTAGGCGAACTCAACCTGTACAAGGATAGGGTCCCACTACTTCAAATTCATCCTAATAAAGCTCTAGAGTAAGTTTCCTAAAATTCTATTAACAGTTTCAGTTTAACCGTCTGTCTAAGGATGGCTAACACTGCTGGATTGAATCTTAGTTCCCATTTTCTTCCATAGAGTCTTCCAAAAGTGGCTTAAGAAATTGACATCCCGATCAGAAGTAATAGTTTTCAGAATGCCATAAAGATGAACAACCTCTTTGAAGTATAAGTTTGCAACTTGAATAGCATCATTCGTCTTTTGACATAGGATAAAATGTGTCATCTTCAAAAATCAATCCATAACTACCATTATAAAGTTTTTTCTTTTTTTTTTGTCTTTAAGCCTGAGGTAGTTCAGGGACAAAATTGATACTTATGTCTTCCTAAGGTGCTTCAGGAACTAAAAGGGGGATGTACATCCTAATGTTTTGGCTCTTGGACTTAACTAAATGACAAGTTCTGCATCTTTATATGTGCTTGTTGACGTCTTGTTCAAGTTTTGGCCAATAAAAATTTTCTTTTATTAAAGTCACAATTTTGTCTCGACTAAAGTAACCTACTAATCCACCATTGTGGGCCTTCCAAATTATTTCCTCTCGCAATGAGCATTAAGGAATGCATAAGGCTTTCCCCCGAAATAGAAATCCTTCATGCCTGTGGTACTACTGGGAAGGTTAAGCTTTGGTGGCACTCCGTGTTTCACAGAAATTAGGATCATCCTGGTACAACTCTTTATTGGTTTCAAAGCCAACAACTTTGGCTTGGATAGTAGATAACAAAGCATGATGACAGCTAAGTGCATTGGCTACTAGGTTCAAAGTTCTAGCCTTGTGCTAAAGTAGGAATGGATAAGAATGCAAGGTCTTACTCTAGGTGGCATGTCTACAACTGATCTTCTGTTGAAAATTCAAGTGCTTGAAAGCTTTATTATCAAAATAAAGGATGAACTCCTTATTCAGCAAATAGTGGCTTCAGTGTTATAAAGCACAAACAAGGGTACATAATTCTTTGTCATAGGTAGAGCATTTGAGTTTGGCCTCATTGAGTTTTTCACTGAAAAAGGCAATTAGATGTCCTTCTTAGCTCAAAATAGCAATAATTTTAGTGTTGGAAGTATCACAACTGACTTCAAACACTTGATCAAAGTTTAGAAAAGCTAACACAGGTGCTTCTATCAAACGTTTTTTCAATTCTTTGAAACTTTTTTGAGCTTGCTCTGTCCATTGAAATTTGTCTCCTTTGATATAGCCCATCAGTGGAAAGACAATGGAATTGAAGTTTTTGATGAACCTCCTATAGAAAGAAGCTAATCCATAAAAGCTTCGTGCATCATGGATGAATTTTGGAGGAGTTAGCCAGCTATTGATTGCTTCTACCTTATTGGGATAAACTTGAACACTTTCAACGGTAATGATATATCCCAGAAAAATGACTTCATCAGTTAAGAAAAAGCATTTCTTCAAATTAGCATAAAGTTTTTATTCATGAAGTACTTGCAACACTTGTCGTAGATACTCTAAATGATCTTCTTTGTCCTTGCTATAAATAAGAATATTGTCAAAATAAACAACTACAAATTTACCAATGAAATGTTGAAGTACTTGATTCATCAGGTGCATAAATGTGCTAGGGGCATTTGACAACCTAAAAGGCATCACCACCCATTTGTACAAGCCATCTCTTGTCTTAAATGCAGTCTTCCATTCATCTCAGGGCCAAATTTGAATTTGATAGTATCCACTATGAAGATCAATTTTGGAAAAAGTAGTGGCACCATACAACTGGTCTAGCATGTCATCTAGTTGGGGAATTGGGAATCAATACTTAATGGTGATTTTATTGACCACTCGACTATCAACATATATTCTCCAACTTCCATATTTCTTGGGTACCAAAAGTATGGACACAACACAAGGACTGAGACTTTCTCAAATCATATATTTTTTCAACAACTCTTTAACTTGTCATTGAATTTCAACATGTTCCTGGGAACTCATCTTATAAGCAGGCTTATTAGGAATTACTACTCCTAGGATAAAGCCAATTGCATGTTGGATATCTTACATGGGTGACAATCCTAGTGGTATCTCATCTGGGATCACATCTGGAAACCCAACCAACAGCTATTTAACTTCAAGAGGAATATGGATCCATTGTTTACCTCGAGCAATAGAATAAAACCCATGGCTTGGGCTTCTAATTTTGTTAGCTTGAATGGCTCCTTGCCAATCAAAGTCACCAATGATTTGGGTTCCTTTTGGCCTTTGTTGTACTCGCTAGGTGGTAATGGTGCTAACTTAATCTTTACACCACGTTTCACAAATGAGTAGGTGTTTGCATAATCATCATATAAAGTGTGACGATCATATTGTTAAGGTCTCCCTAAAAGAAGATGGCAGACATTCATAGTAACAAGATCACACCATACTTCATCTTGATATTTCTTGCCAATTGAAAATGAAACAAGGTATCATTTAAAAACTTTTACCTCACTCCCCTTGTTGAGCCACTATAACTTGTATGGGTGTGGATGAGCTTGAGTAGACAAGTTTAGCTTTTCCACCACGTAGTTAGATACTACATTCTTACAACTTCCATTATCAATAATTACATCACATACTTTGCCTTGAGTAGTACAACGAGTATAGAAGATGTTGTGATGTAGCCATGGCTGCTCTTTTGCTTGTGCTGTGTGCAAGCTTCACCTAATCATCAATGTTTCACCTTGGTCGGTGGGCATGACTTCTTCGTCAAATACTGGCTCTTCTTAGCTCCTTATCAAATACTAGCTTTTTGTTATCAAGTATGTACTCACCTTCTTCTTCAGATATAGCATAAGCTTCCCCTTTAATAATGGTGACAACCTTGCAATTAGGACATTCCGAGGCAATGTGGTCGAACCCTTAACATTTGAAGCACTTAGGTGCTTTGGAGCTAGACTCCTTGACAGCTTTAGGTGAAGGCTTGCTTGAAGAGTTGGGCTGCTAGACCAGTGTCTTGTAGCCATTAAAAGGGTTTCTAGTAAATGAAGATGGTTGGTATGAAAATTTTTTGGGTAATTGCTTCTCAATGCGGATGGCTAAGCAGACGACATCGTCTAGAGTCCAATACTGTTAAAGCTGGACTAGATAGGCAATGTTAGCATTCAACCTTCCAAGATAACGAGCTATTGTTTGCTCTTCCTTTTAGTGGATATCACACTTCATCATAAGCTTTTCAAATTCCTTGATATATTCCTCCACAAACAAGGTTTTTGGGAGAAGATTTTGCAGTTGAATAAAGCTATCTTGATAGTAATGTTTAGATAGGAACTTTCGGGTGAGCTTGCGTCACATCTTTTCCCACATTCTAATCTTACTTTTCCCTTCCTGTTCATGCCTCTTCTAGAGATTCTCCCATCATATAGAGGCATGCTTCTTGAGTTCGATCATGACTTGCTTAACTTTCTGTTCTTCCGACACCTCTTTATATTTGAATACTTATTCAACGGTTTAGAGCCAATCTACAAACTCATTTGGTTGGAGCTTTCCTTCAAATTTTGGAATTTTCACTTTGATATCACTATTGCAGAATGTCTATCTTCGAGAAGGGTGGTTACCAACTGTTGAAGAGTCACTACTATCAGAGTCGACCTCCCTTAGCTCTCTTTATTCTCTCGCTTCTCTTTGTTCCTCCAATTGGGGTTGTTGGACATTTACCATCTCCTTTAGCAATTGAACTCTCAATTCTTTTATTTCAACTTCATCTATAAGTTTTTGTCTTTGAGGCATTTTGTGGGTTAAATGTAGGACATGTATGAAATTTTGGGGTGGAACTTGATTTTAGGAAGGATAAAGGGTGAAAATGTTTCAGGAAGGTTAGGGGCAAAAATGCAATTACAAAAAATTTTAGGGTTAAAATGTAATTTTAGAAAGATTAAGGGTGAAATGTAATTATGAAAAGTTTTGGGATTAAAATATCATAATAGGAAAATTGCTGACTAGGTGATGGCATGGCAGATAGTACACATGGCAATTGATGGCTAGATGACATGGCGCTAAATGGATAGGGAACTGGCAGATGGCTAATATGGTAAGTTGACATGTGTCATATGACGGTTGGGCTGACGTATCAATGACTGGACACCTCAATGCTGACATGGTAGATGATGTGGTCATCTTTAACCTTCAGATAGTGCGTGGAATGTGTGGGCGGTGCATTGACGCATGTGGGTGCGTATGGTGGCTAACGGTGGTGAAAACCTCTAGTTGAAGGTTTTACAACCTCTTAAGCATGATGGCGATGTTGGTTTGGCCAAAAAATGACTAGAAATGGTGGTTTTGAAGGTGGCGGTGGCAACACCTTTGAAAATGACTCACTTTCAAGCCAATTTTTGACACTACTTTTACTCCACTCGACTCCAAGATCTGAGAATTAGGCTTTGATACCAAAATGGCTTAAAAACCAAAGAGAGAAAACTCTTACTTTGAGAAAATTGTATATTCTTATTGATTGATGCTCAACTACAATAGTAGAAGTCCTATTTATACTAATCATAATAAGAGCATTTTGTCCAAAACATTAAATTTAGGGAGGGGGTTACAAGAGTTACAACTCCCAATTATTAGCTTTTAGTTCCATAACCTATGAAATTGCTCATTATTGGTGGCTATTGATGGTGAGGGTTACAAGAGTTATTAGTGTCTTTACTAATTTAGTGATCAATCTGATTTTAAAAATAGTATTTTTGTCTAGCTAATATCGATAATATATTTTGGCTAAAACTTTATTTTGACCCCATAGTCTCCTTTATTTTCTTTTCTTTTTTCTTTCAAATTATTAGTTCCTAAAATCTTTCTTCTTATATTCCTATAATTTCCTTACCATATCTAAACAATTTTTTTTTATCTTTCATCTTCTTAATACAATACTTTCTCTCAAAATATTTAACTACCTATTTTCTTCAATTAAAAAAATTATTTTCAAATGTTCTTAAAACTAGAGTTATCACATGTTACTAGACTATGTATATACTATCCTTTGTGTAATACGTTGTCAATCTATCATTCATTTCTCAGTATTCTCAACTCTCATTTCCCTCCTCTCTGCTCTCTGAGTTGTACTTTTATAAAGTAGTTTCCATTCTAAACTTCCAACATATTTATTAGGATAATTTGCCTATTAACTGAATCGTATGACATTAGTCTTCTCCCTCTCTCTCTCTCTCTCTCTCTCTCAGACTGTGATATGATTTTTTTAAGAAACAGGTAAAAGAAAAATTATTAACCACAAAAGAGAAATGAGTCTCAGCTACAGCAACTAACAAAGTGAATACAAGCTATATATATATATATATATAGTGCACCGACTCATCTCTTCAGAAGAATCTCTTATCTTCCACAAGTTAAAGAAGATATATTTTTACTTCAGGCTACATCTATAAAGCTGGAGAAAGATCCTAGTTGTATGAATCATCTAGAAAAGTGATTAAAATAAAGAAAGACAGTGAACCATTTGAAAGCACGGCGAGCTCTCCCTTGACTGACATCATTCACCTATAAAAATCACTGATAGCTAGTGTGTTCTTTGTGCGTGTGAAGTGATCAGAGCATCAAAGTTAGTGTAGCCAAGTGGGGAAGCAAGGAAGGTGTGAAGTGCGGTGTGTATGCAATGGTGAATGTGTAGCGGGAATTTGGATCCTCTCCAGTCTTATGGAGACTAGAGGGGATCGAGTCAAGTATTTTCAGTTTTTTTGTTAAGATTTAAGTTTTAAATGATAAATTTAAAGATAAAAAATGTAGTTAGAAGATTAAAAGTTATAAATATGAGTAAGAATTACACTTAAAAAATTTTAATTATATAGTACAGTTAAAATTATTTTAATTATATTTTTTATTTTAAAATTTATAATTTGAAGTTTAAATTTTAAAAAAAAATTTAATGCCTTAATTGAATCCCCTCCTATCTTCATACAACTGGAAGGTATCCAAATCCGTGTAGTGGTGGCAAAGTTAAAAGTGAATTTTCTTTTTGTGTATAGTAAACACCAAAATTTGAGATCAGAAAGCGAAAGCTCCAAAGCTCCCGAATACATGCATCTGAAAGCCCCAAAAGCGCAAGTTCATCTAGAAAATGAGTAAGTATTTAAGAGTAACGGGGCAAATAAGTAAGAAATATCATTAATTTCTTGCGCGCGCACACACACGCATATATTCATTGCCTCATGCATTTTACCCATGAAACTGTTCTCGATTGAAAATATGAGAAGCAATTAGGATTTGGGTGTCAAAAATGAAGTGAAAACGATAAAGCACACTACAGTAGTAATCATAATATACTGCTCGTGAGAAAGGGAGATTTCTCCTTTTCCCTATGCTTGGCAAAGGCATTTGGCTCTGCTACCAAAATGGTAGCAACATCTCTAGGTACACTCATAGAGATACATACAACAATTTATTTCTGTCCTCCTATATTTTTGTTTTTTGTTCAGTGTAAATTCTAATTTTTTTTAAGGATTTAAATTAAAATTCTAGTAATTTATTAAAGAAAATTAAGTCTGCGTTATGGAGTCATTTTTGGCCAATGTGTAAAGGCCTTATTTACATTAATTACCTGCAACTATTTGTAAAGTGCGATCTGCAAGACAACTCTTTCGGAGGTTTTATTAATTAATAAGATATTTTATGCGAGGTCCACATAGAACCAAATTTAAAATTTTTTTAATTTCTCATAATTACAGCACTGAACATCTTGTTAGTGAATTTTTTTATCTTTTAACAAGAAATTATTGCATACATGTATTAGTAAGTGATATTTACCTAAATGCCCATACAAAAATCAATTGGATTTCAATAGCGACAAACTATGTTGAACTTGACACAGTTCAGAGGAGAAAGAAAAAGGAAGCAGAACGAAGAAAGAAATTCATACTTAACTTCATTAACTTAAACAGGTCTCTGTAGCTATTATATACATGAGGTTGCTAACTATCTAAGGAAAAACGATCCAACAGAAACTTGGTTATTTTAACTAACTCAAGAAAAACTACACGTTTTCTTTTTTTGTGTACACGTTGTCACACCCCCCACAACACCCCGCGCGCGCGCGCCCAAGCTAGAGCATGCAAGTCGAGCATGCCCAGCTTGGACATAAGATTGGTGAAAGGAGCAAGAGCAAGGGCTTTTGTGAAGATGTCAGCTAGTTGGTCCTAAGATCGGAGAGGGAGAAGGTGGATGACGCCGTCTTGAACCTTGTCCTAAACAAGATGGCAATCGATCTTAATGTGCTTCATGCGCTCATGAAAGGTTGGATTTGAAGCAATTTGGAGGGCAGACTGATTATCACAAAATAAGAGAGCAGATATGGAATAAGCAATGTGAAGCTTAGCGAGTAAGTACAGCAGCCACTAAAGTTCACAAGTGGTGGTAGCCAAAGCACAATACTCGGCTTTAAAGAAAGAGCGAGACACAGTGCTTTGCTTTTTGGACTTCCAAAAGATGAGTGCTTGATCTAAATAGATGCAATATCCTGTGATAGACCTTCTTGAATCAGGGCAGGTGGCCCAGTCATTATCGCTGAAAGTTTTGAGCTGCATATTTGAATAAGATGGGAAGAACAAGCCTCATGCAGAAGCAGATTTAATGTATCGAAGGACATGGTGAGCAGCTTGGAGATGAAGATCAGTAGGATGAGACATGAACTGACTTAACTGTTGAGTGGCATAAGAAACATCTGGCCTGGTGGTTGTGAGATAAAGAAGACGCCCCACAAGTTGTCTATAAGCAGAAGCATCAGATAAGGGAGTGCCAACAGCTTTGCTTAACCTGTCATGTCTGTCCATTGGTGTCTTGACAAGTTTGCATCTACATAACCAGTGTCTGTTAAGAGTTCTAAGGCAAACTTCCTTTGACAAAGAGAGATACCAGCCTTGCTACAAGCAACCTTAAGGCCAAGAAAAAATTTGACTGAACCGAGATCCTTAATTCTGAAAGTAGTATCAAGATGAGTTTTAACTCGCTGAAGTTCAGATAAATTGTTTCTTGCTAAGAGGATATCATCCACGTAAACCAATAAAGTAGTGAAGCTACCATTGGTGACTTTGGTAAATAGGGAGTAATCTACTTTAGACTGATTGCATCCATAGGAAAGGAGAGTTGTAGATAGCTTATGAAACCATTGCCTGCTTGCTTGGCAAAGACCATAAAGAGATTTTTTGCAGTTTACAAACCAAGCACGGATCAGAAGAGTGAAAACTGGGAGGAAGAACCATATATACCTCTTCATTGAGGTCTCCATAAAGAAAAGCATTATTAACATCCAGCAACTATAAATGCCAATTAGAAGCAGTGGCTAAAGCAAGAAGAAGTCTCATTGTGGTCATCTTGGCTACTAGTGAAAAAGTACCCATATAATCAATGCCCTCAGTTTGAGTGAAGCTTTTGGCAACCAATCGAGCCTTGTGCCTCTCAATAGAACCATCATACCTATATTTCGTCTTATAAACCCATTTACAACCTATGGGATGTTTCCTTTAGGGTAAGTGGGTGAGGATTCAAGTATTGTTCTATTATAGAGCTCAAATTTCAGTAGCCATGGCATCTCTCCAGACTTAGAGTTTTACGGCTTGTTTATAAGTGTGAGGATCAGTTTCAGAAGAAATGGTCAAACTAAAAGTTTTATGAGATTGAGAAAGAGAGTAAAAAGAAAGAGTAGAAGAGAGTGGATAACAAGTACCTTTAAAAGATGATGAGGATGCAGCTGGAGTGTAGAAGGAGGAACAATAATAATCTTACAAATATTTAGGTGGATTGTGTGGCTGAGAAGAGACTCGAACAGGTGGGGTTGAAGTAGGACTAGGAGTGTTAGAGGAAGAAAGTGAATGAGATGAGGAAACAGAGGTACTAGAATCACTGGAAAAAGAAGGAGATGGAGTAGAAGGAACAAAAGAATCAAAAACATCAAGAGAAAGAGTAGAAGCAAGAAGAGATAAAGAAAGGGAAATGTCATTGTTAGTGGACAAGTATGGGAAATAAGATTCATAGAAAATAACATCACAAGAGATGAAAATTTGTTTGTTGTGCAGATCAAGGAGGATGTAGCCTTTGATATTATCAAGAAAGCCAAGAAAGAGACACTTTCGAGCTCTAGGATCAAACTTAGACCGATTCGTGGAGGAAGTTGTGGCATAACATAATGATCCAAAGACACGGATGTCTGAATACGAAAGTGGTTTACCATATAGTAAAGCAAAAGGGGTGGTATTGTTAATGACAGGGGAGGGTAATCGATTAATGAGAAAAATGGCATGTGAAAGAGCATAACACCAATAAAGTTTGGGTAGCTTAGCCTGAAATAAAAGAGCTCGAGCTACGTTTAAAATGTGCTGATGCTTTCTCTCCACTAAACCATTCTGTTGGGGTGTGTCAACACATGTAGTTTGATGGATTATGCCCTTTGATTGATAAAAAGAAGGCATTTGAAATGCAAGACCATTATCTGAACAAACACATTGAACTTTATGATTGTGTTGAGTTTCAATGTAGGCAATAAAATTTTGAAGATGTGTTCGAACTTCAGATTTGGTTTTCATGGGAAAGGCCCAAGTGTGCCTACTGTAATCATCCACTATGGTTAAAAAATATCTAAAGCCACAGATAGATGATATAGAAAGAGGTCCCCAAATATCTAAATAAATGAGGAAGAAAATTTTATTGGATGAAGATGAGCTTACAAGAAATGACAACCGCCTTTGCTTTGCCATATGACATACATCATAAGGACTATGTTTGATATTACATTGGATAAAGGGAAATTGTTGGTGTAAAATCCGTAAAGTATGAAACGACAAGTGGCCTAATCTATGATGCCAGAGATCAAATTGAGAAGATGGAGTAGTGATAGAAATTGGAGTAGGGACAGCTACTGCGGAAAAGGAAGTGGAAGTGGCCACTGTGTGCAAGGAATCTGCAGTATTGAGAAAATATAATCCTTCAAACACTCTAGCTGTACCAATCATCTTCCAAGGTGAAAGGATCTGAACATAATAAGATGAAAAAAGAAAAATTAGACAACAATGGAGAGAGTATGTTAATTTGGTAACAAAAAGAATATTAAATGCAAACTCAAGAATGTAAAAGACATCGTGAAGAACTAATGAATCTAAGAGTTCAATGGTGCCTGAAATTGTAGCAGTGACATGACTATTATTAGGAAATTTGATTGGAGTAAAAGATATCTGCTTATAAGAAGAAAAGACAGTTAGAGTGTGATAAACATGATCAGTGGCTCCTGTATCGATGATCCAAGAAGTCAGTTTAGAAAAGGATGCAAGTATAGGAACATTACCTGATGATTGAACTGTTGGCTTTAGAGTTTGAATGTGATTAATGGAAGGTATAAGAGTAGGTGAGGTGGAAGAGGATGGATGAGAATCCACTAATGTAAGAAGCTTTTAGTATTATTTAAGTGTGAGTTAGGAGAGAATGGAAGGTGTAACAGTAGTGGTAGTTGGATTTGGTAGAATGCCACTCGAATTAGTTTTGAGCTCTGGAGTTGAGGATGGATCCTTATATTAAGATTGCAGATTATAAGTTGAGGCTTCATGAGATGCTTGATTTCTGAATTTGAAACCTAATGGAAAGCCATGCTTCCTATAGCAGGTGTCAAATGTGTGACGTCGTCTATTGCAGTACGTACATAACTTTGCATTATTTGATCTTGAATTTATGGATGAGTTACCATTTGAACTATAGGGCAGCATAGCAAATTCAAGACCAGCATGCATCTCTCTTTCTTGTTGAACAACGAGAGAAAATACTTTGTTCATAGATAGTAATGGATCTAGCAACATGATTTGAGATTTTACACTGGAAAAATGATCATTAAGACCTTTTAGGAACCTTATGACATAATCTTGCTCATGATAAACACCGCATGGACAGACAAAGTTGCAGGCACATTTGTTTATAGGTTGCAAAGTAACAAACTCATCCCATATAATCTTTAATTTGGTAAAATATTTGTTGACTGAAAGATCACCTTGCTTAAGGCCAAAGATTTCTTCCTGAAGATCAGACACTCTAAAAATATCTCCCTGAGAAAATCTATCTCGCAGATCATTCCATATTTCATATGACTTGTCTAACCAGAGTATACTCTGCGCTATAATAGGAGATAGAGATTGAGTTATCCAAGTGCATACTATAGTGTTGCATCATAACCAAACAGAGTGTAATGGATTTGATTGTGATGGAGCCAAGATAGTTCCATCAACGAATTGAAGCTTGTTCTTGGAGAAAAGTACCATGCGCATGGCCCGTGACCAAGAATAGTAGATTGGACCATTGAGAACCAAAGCAACAAGAACCAACGTTGGATTCTCACTTGGATGTAGGTAATAAGGACTTGCCAAATCTTGACATGGATTGGAAGAAGCAGATTAAGACTGAGAGGCTTCGATGTTATCGGCGTCAAAAGGAGAAGTGGTCATCATGGCGAAAGTGTAGCTCTGATACCATGACATGGTTCATAGGAGAAAGAAAAAGGAAGCGAAACAAAGAAAGAAATCCATGCTTAACTTCATTAACTTAAACAGTCTCTGTAGCTATTATATAGATGAGCTTGCTAACTAACTAAAGAAAAACGATCTAACAGAAATTTGGTTATTTTAACTTACTTAAAAAAAATTACACGTTTTCTTTTCTTGTGTACACGTTGTCAGAACTCATAAATCAAAATTGAGTTCTTTAGATTAAATAGCATGATAAGTTAGGAATAGTGTTTTGTTGGTTTTTTAAAAGTATAAATTTTTAGAACTCAATAAATGGTTGATTTTAAAAAAATAAAATAAAATTTTTTCATATGTTACATTTGATTAAAAAATAAATTACTCGCAAATATTTATAAATTTTTAATAATATTAGTGATGGATAATTTATTACCAAAACTCAAACTAATTCTCATGGATTAGGACACACAAGACAACACTAAAGAAATTTAGTGACAATATATTTCTCTTGTAATCCTACAAATCATTAATAATATAACCATGGTTGTACTAATTAACGACGGATGATCTGACACGAATTCAGTGACAGATGTACTTGGTATCGCTAAAATTTAGTAGTGTGCAAAATGTGGTGTCCATGCTGATAGAGAGATGAACTTGCCCATTTAGTGATAAAGACATTCTTGATCCATCAATAATTACTTTGCAACGAGGTAAAAAGTCATTGGCTGATTGTGATTTTTTACAGATTGAGGGAGAATATTGTAATTGAAGATAAAGATTAGACTGAGGAAATATATATATATATATATATATATATATACTTCCTTCAATCTTTTTTATAAAAAAATTTAAAAAATTTTTTTAATCTCAAAATATAAAAAATATGATACATTTTTTTCATTAAATAATATTTTTTTATCTTTTATTTATTATTACACCTAATATATTTAATAATATATAATATTTTTTCATATAAAATAAATATAAGTAAAATAAAAAAAATTATTAAATTTAAACTTAATTAATGAGTCAAATTAATATTAATTATTTTTTAATACTAATGAAACAATTTTTTGTTTCTAATAAAAAAGACTAAAGGAAATATATATTTTAATTCGTAAAATATAACATTAATTTGTTTTATAAATTTTAGTTTTTGATCGTACAAAATGTCAACTCTTTTTATGAGACAATGTAAAACTGTAAAGATGTGTTCGAGGTTATATGTGTGCATCTTAGGAACTTCAATTTTTTATTCTTTAGTTGAAAAATAGAGAAGCAAACGCTACACCAAGTGAAGCAGAGACAAATAAACGTCGGACACGTCTTCGTGCAGTAAGTTCGAACAACCAGGAGGTGAATAGTACATATTCTTCTTGACTTATGGATGAATAAATTGAGGTTATTAATTTAGGAGAAAAAAATGAAGGTGAATTAGAAGAGAGTGAGTAAATCTCATATATATATATATATATATATATATATTCACTCGAGATTAGATTTTCAAAATTTTGTTCTCGTAAGTTATTTTGTGAAACTAAAAAGAGTTGAGTCCTATACGTACACTATCTCTTCCTCTTTGTGTTTCTCTTTAAATATATAAAAAATTTATTGAAAGAAAATATAAAAAATCTAAACTCTCTAATTCCGAGATGTAGTATTGCAGAAGATTCCTTTACTATTCATAATCAATTTTATTTCACTTTGTCTAAATAACCACGTTTTTGTCATATTTGATTTATTAAATAAAGGAACTAATTAGAATAAAAATAGACAAAAAGGAGACCAAAAAAAGAAATTATAAAGAAGGACAACAATAAGGTATGTGGAAACAAATTCAAAAGTTTATTATGTCCAAATATTAGATCCAAGCATAAGCCCATTAATTGGGCTCAATACGCACAGGCTTGGCCATTAGTACCATGATCAACTACCCGACTAAAAACGAAGAAAATTCAGACGTACAATAGGCAAATTAGAATTAAATTTAATTATCAATAAGTTTAGAGTTTTAATTAATTTGCCGCATAGTGAACATGGATCCTTTAAAAACAGACAAAAGTTATGCTACAAGATAGATGATTAGGTCTAATTAGAATGTAGCAATATATTTTGGTCATGGTGCAGAAATTAATGAGATTTAGATACTCATGTTTATGGCGCTATTCTCCAAGATATGAAGCATCTCCTGCCCCGGTTTTCCTCTATTTCTGGTTTATGTCTTTCAGGAAGCCAACTATTATATTGTACAGACATATATGTTAGCTAAGATGAGATCTCATCTCTTCCTTCTTGCTCATGTTTGTTATATTTTCTTTGTTAATTCAGTTACTATGCCTACCCCAAAAAATGGGGGATAATTAATTAAAGTAGTGAAATTTACTACCCTATTTTGATGCATTGTGATTGAAGGTTTGTTAGATGTCGATGAGAAAAAAAGTTGCTTTATTTTTTAATTATTAAGGGGGATGACAATTGGAGTATTTGAAAGCCTATTTGAAGTATAGTAATCAAAAGCCATATTCAAAATCATTGATCCAGTCCGGTAAAGTATATAATAACTGGTCACTGATCATTGGTTTTGACTAATGGTTCATTAATCAAATCGGTTGAATTAGCGATTGCCACTAAAATAATATTTATATAATTTTAATATTCTAACAAAACGAGTTATAATGATTAAAAATTAATTAATCGTGACAGATTCAATTTATTATGTTTCTTCGTTTACTTTTAACATATAAAAAAAATATGAGTCATAATTGCAAATAATTCTTATAAGTATACTAAAAATGTCATATTATTTATATATTTAATAATTAAAATTTATATTATATATAAATTTTACCTATACAAATTAAATTATAATCATTGGTTACATTAAGTGCACCTGAACTATTAGCGGGGAAGTCACTCATTTGAAATGGGCAGTCACTCATTTGAAATGGGTTAAATCAAATAGTGGGGAGCCACCAGGCAGGAAAGGAGCTTGACGTGGAGATTGAGAGAGACTGATGCATTGAAATCTCTTTAATATTCGGTCAGATGAGACGGATAACAGAGTCATGGGGCGGAGAATATCTTTTTTTTTTTTCCTCTTTTTTTTTTACTTTAAAAAAAATAAAAATGAGCATTATCTTCCTAAAAAGAACCTAGAACTTAATTATAATTTTACTCTCTAAATTATCATTAAAAAAATAAAATATTACATATCAATTAAAAATAACATATAAAAATTATATGATTTTAGAGGAAATGCAAATAAGAAATCATGTAATGAGAAAATTAAGTGTTAGGTGTCGATGAGAAAAAAAGTCGCCCTTTTTTTAATTATTAAGGGGGATGACAATTGGAGTATTTGAAAGCCTATTTGAGGTATAGTAATCAAAAGCCATATTCAAAAATCATTGATCCGGTCCGGTGAAGTATATAATAACTGGTCACTGATCATTATTTTGACTAATAGACCATTAATCAAATCGGTTGAATTAGCGATTACCACTAAAATAATATTCATATAATTTTAATATTCTAACAAAACGAAATATAACGATTAAAAATTAATTAATCGTGACAGATTCAATTTATTATGTTTCTTCGTTTACTTTTAATATATGAACAAAGAGGAAAATATGGGTCATAATTGAGACGGGCAGTAACTCATTTGAAATGGGTTAGATCAAATAGTGGGGGGAGCCACCTGCCATGAAAGGAGCTTGACGTTGAGATTGAGAGAGACTGATGCATTGAATTCTCTACTATTCGGTCAGATAAGACGGATAGCAGAGTCATGGGGCGGAGAATATCTTTCTTTTTTGTTTTTTCCTCTTCTTCTCCTTCTTTTATAAAAATAAGCATTACCTTCTTAAAAAGAACCTATAACTTAATTATAATATTACTCTCTAAATTATCATTAAAAAATAAAACATTACATATCAATTAAAAATAACATATAAAAATTATATGATTTTAGAGGAAATGCAAATAAGAAATCATGTAATGAGAAAATTAAGGAATATAATGTAGATATAAAGTATCATATCGAAAAATTACCTAACTTCTATATTTTAATTTTAATTTATATTTAATATTAATTTTTTAATAACTTAAATGATAAAATATTATGTCTCATACCAAAGTTGTGATTAGGCTATAGTTGGGAGGGTAATATGTAATCCCTTTTTTTTTTTAAATTTTTTTTATGTATGAGCAAAGGATGCGTTTGTTTTTCTATAAATGATTAGGGATAGGCAAAATACCCAAACCCTATGATACTTAAAAAATTTACCCACTTAAGTTTGAATGAGAATTTTTATAAGTATTTTAAAGATCCAGATCTAAGTAGTATAATATCTACCTTGCATTAACCCCATAGTTTATGCATATATACACATATATGTATTAATCAATCTAACATATTATATAAAAAAATATATAAAATTACCTTTCGAATGATATTCTAAGAGTTTTAAATTATCGTATTTTTACTTAGTCAATAAAATTTAAGAATATATTGACAAAATTTTAATAAAAATAAATTAATTTAAAAAATATATAAAAACCTAATTATATAAATCTTTAAATTATAAGGTACATAATAGTGAAATATAGCAAGGAATTAATTCCTCACTACTTTTTTTTGTAGTGGATCATGAGAAGCGAAAGATATGCATACTTAGATGCATGCACGCAAAAACATATTGTGTTCTATGTCAGTGAAATTATCATTAATAATTGTAGATATATATTTTGTTAACTTTGTTTAGCATTTTTAATTTAGTTAAGGAAAAATTGACCACGTCAATAAAACATAACAATATATTAAAAAATTAATAAAAAAATTATAAAGATTAAACTATACATCTTTAAATTATAGGGATATAACGGGAAAGGATAGCAAGGAATTAATCCCTAACTATTCAGCACGTTTTTTTATGGTACTGGATCATGAGAAGCAAAAAGACATGCATATTTAGATGCTTGAACTCAGTTAGAAATATAATCATGTGAACATGTAGTGTTCTATATGTCAGGAGAGATTATCACTGTTAAATAAATAAATATATATGATGTTTATATGTATGTATATAATTAACTTAGTTTAGTAATTTTAGTTTATAAGTCAAAAAATAACTATGGGATAAAGAGAAAATAACAACAATTTTTTTGTCAAATAATGCATTTAAAGAGAACGTAGTAAGGGAATAACTTTGGGATGGCGAGAAAATATAGCTAGAGAGAACCCTTGCTAGATAACAAGAGATTTTTCTCAAAAAAATCTCTCATTTATTACCACAGTATATTGAGAAGAAATTCTTTATTATCAGAACAGCAAAGGATGATAACCGAGAAAAAAAAAATCGTTGCTCTATCACGACTAGGGCCGTTCAGCACATTTTTTTAATGGATCTTGAGAAGTGAAAAAACATGCAAATTAGATGCAGGCATCCAAATTATGGTAAATATTTACATATAAATATTTTCGTTAACTTAGTTTACTATTTTAATTTCGTTAAATAAAAATTTTTTTATAATCATAGACTTGTATAACATATATATATATATATATATATATATAAATACGCATTAAAAAACATAACTTTAATTTTAATTTGAGGGAAACCCATAAATGTTATACCATAATTTTCAGGTTGATGTGACTGATATTTAAAATGGTCTAAGTCTACGTTCGTACATGTGGAATATATATTGCAGATGCAGTCATCACATGGAATCATTGGCGGACTGAGACCGTTTAGTAGATAGAAAGAGACGAATGAAAATAAAAGTAAAAAAGTGATTTTATAAATAAAAAATATTTTTAATATTTTTTATTTTTAATAATTAAATAATTATTATAAAAAAAATATTAAATAATAATTAAATAAGTAAAATTAAAAATTTTTAAACTTTCTCTTTCCCCTCAAATCCCCTCCAATTCTTGCTACAAAATGGGCCGTTAACAGTCTTCACGACATTTGAAAACAAAATAGCTTGGCGCTCATTTGATATACAAAATATTAAATAATATATATAATTATAAAAAATAAAAAATAAAAAATAAAAATAATTTTTATATTTTTATTAAAAAAATAAAAATATAATTAAATAATAATTATAATAATATAATAGATATTTTATTCTTTGTTAAATTAACAAAAGACAATTTTATAAGACTGATTAATGGGAATGATTGAATCAAACTAACCCTCCGTATACGCTGTGGAAAGTTCACGCTAGTGACTTGATCAGCCCATATATCGGGCTGCAAAATGGAATCTAGCTGACATGATTTCTAACAAGTTTCATTATTTAAAAAATATGAAGCCTGAGCTTTAACCAATAAAATCTTTTTCGATCGTCTAATAAATAAGTTCATGGAGCATATAAAATGTTAATTTAGTAAAAGACGTACTTTTTAAATAAGAAAGTGAAAATTGAAAAATATACAATATTAAGTCACATAGATAAAGTATCTTGATCCATCATATAACATAATGAAAAAATAAAAAAAATATAAATCATAAGATTCAAGTAATGTCAATAAAATGAAGGAATATTTTGAGTATTATTTATAATAAAAAATATTATTTAAATTTAAAAATAAATTTTATCACATAATTATAAGACCTGTAATATTATATGAGATTGAGTGTTAAACAAAAAAAATCAGTAAAGAAATAAATGCAATATTACAAAAATGAGAATATTATATTAGATAAAAGAATATATATTTTTTGAAACTTCTTTCATATCTACGTAATTGGTGCAGGTAAACTTTTCTTTTTTGGGGTATCTTTTGTTATCTCAAAGACTTTGACTTATAATATTATATTTTATGAAACTTTCATATATGCATCGAAAATAAAAAAATTATAATTTTTATTAATTTAATGAATATATGTGCATATACAACCACAATATTATATTTATAATATCATTTGTGAATTAAGTTCAGAAGGATATCACAATTTTTATGTATTTATACCTGCTGACATTTCTCAACAACTATTGTAATTTTTAATTATAAATTTAATATTTGAATCTCACTTTAAATAGATGCGAGTCGGTTTCAATAATAAAAGGCTAATCACAAAGATCTAATCTAAACAGGAAAAATTTGTAAATCTTATACGAAATTAATTTTTAAGATGATAAAAAGGTAGAATCTGAGTTTAAACGGATGCTTCTTTTTTTTCTTTTTGTATCTTTTTTTTTATATAAAACAATATAAAATGAAATTATAATTATAATTAGGTAATTAAAAGTAGAAAATAATATAACTTTGGAAAGAAGCCATAATTCCTTTCTCTATCGCTTTTTTTTTTGGGAAAGAGTACCAGTGTGTCGGCATAATCATGTAAGCACATTAATGATACTAAAAAAAAAACAGACCAATAATCATATATAATTTATTAATTTCAAAGTATTATTACTTTTTTTTGGGCCATTATTGTTGTTGTAGTTTGTGAAAATGATAAGCAAAAGAACAAACATCCAAGACTTTGACAAATATATGGTCTATAAATGGTGACAAGTCCAACTGCAATAGATGAGTTTCCGACCACACCACCCTCCTTCTCTTTCATGTCCAAGGGCTCCAAATTGCTCCCTCTTCTTTTAATGACGTTTTCGCTCCCTTATAATTTATCCCCCTTCCATTCAAACCGATTAGAATGCTGATAACAATTTATATTTTCAGTTTGATTTAAAAATCAAACTATTATTCAGATATTTATGTCTAAAGTCTGATAATTAAGTAATTATTTATCGTATGTTCATTTTCACTTCTAAACATTTTTTTTAAATTATTAGGTGTGGGTTAGTTGTAAGAGTATATAGTAATAAAGAAAAGGTATCTTAGGTTTAAATTTTACTTCATCATGTACGTAAAAAAAACAAGATTTTATACATAAAAAGTTAAGAGAAATAAGTTGATCCATTGACCTAAAGGTCGACATGGACATGATGACCATTGATAATCTCTAATTACCATTTAAAAAATAAAAATCAGGCACCTATAATTACTTGCCATTGTTTTGAGAGGTTTTAAAGTACACCTTTTGCAGTGAAAAAATTTAGTATACACTTAATTTATCAAATATTATAAGGTTTCCGTCGATATATATATATATATGGTTAGTTTTGATTAAATAATATTATTGACTCCCAATCTTCCAAATATTTCCTCTTTGTATTCAATGACTCTCTTCATGCATATTATGCAAAAGCTCAAGCGTGCGTATATGTACGGGCATAGCGGGGCGTGGAGCTTGACTTTGCGTTAAATGATATACCAGCCACATGTATAATATTTGAGATTTCTTTTAATGGTGAAGGGGATTCTTGAGTTTTGTTTGAATTAAATTCCTATCTCTATCGTGTCTTTTTACTTTTGAAGAATTTATTTACAGGCTTTCTAAAGCACATGAATATATATATATATATATATATATATAACTTGTAAACATTATTCACAAGCCAGATAAGCTATGACTTACAAGGGACTGTCTTTTTTTTTTTAATCTCATCTTTTTCTTCTTTCTTCTCCTCTAATAACCATTCATAGCAGTTGGGATCCACCTAGTTGATTAGTAAAAGTATAACTACTATATAATGGGGCATCATGATGTTCTTTATAATATGAAAGCAAGGACTACAGCGAATTGGAGTAGACAGAAAAAGACAACAGTTTTTTTAAAACAGGATAATATATTTATTCTTGTTTATAAATTATATTCACATTGGAAGAGCATATATGTAATTAAGTTCTACAGACACACACATATGGCAACTAAAGTAATGATTAATGATCATGTATGATCAATTATAACTCTGCTTTTATACATCATCTTCACTTAATATACATAGTGAAAGGACATGATCACGAGAAGCATGAAGACATGACAAATATAGTCGTGAAATTCATCTCTAATACATCAATATATATATATATATATATATATATCTATATATATATATATATATATTATTAGCTCAGCCTACTTTTTTTTTTCCTGTCAACTAAAAATTTCCCTACAATACGCACAAAGGCATAAAAATTCAATTGTAATATAAGGAAACAGCCCATTTAACTTGTGTTATATACTTTCCAGGTTGGTGATTGTATTTGAAATGGTCAAGTCTACACGTTATACCATTGAGGGACCTACATACGACTTACAGTCTTGGAAAGAAATGGACTTTGCCTTGCCTAGTTGAATTGGCAAATGCCAAAGCATGTACGACGGATGGGAATCGATTTTGGACGTGCATGTGCTGTGGAAATTGGTTCCCTCATTATTGTAAATTATATATACTTCTTTAATCTGAGTTTTAACATACACACACACACACACACACACATATATATATAGTGTTACTTTTTTTTACGCGATGTTATTATTAATTATGTCCTGAATAGCATGCTGAGAAGTTGTATATGTTTCATATCGAGGAAAGTGATTCCGTTTCCATTCAATTACAAAAAGTTACATACTAGAAGCTTTAAAATCTAGAATTTTAGGAGAATCTTATAGATATCAAATTTGTGATTGAGTAACTTCGCACAATAAAAGATACAATATTAATTAAATAAATTATTAGCCACTTATAATCTAATAATAAAGTATGTTGATGGTTAATTAATTTGTAGAATAAAATAAAAACTAATCTCTGTATCACCACAGATGTAATGAGTGATTAATTTGTTAAAATGGAATATATTTAATTATAAATTTAATCCATTTAAAAGAATAATTAATTGAGATATTGTGAAACATTAAAAGAAGAGAGGTCTATTTAGTCTACGTTATAATTAAGGAACATGACAACTTTCACCAGAATGTTTTACCATTGATATGGATTAATATAAACTCAAATTCATATGGCCATATGAAACCAGACAAAACGTCATTGAGAATCAACTTGGAAAGTATAACCAAAAAAGTAAAAATAAAAATAAAAAACCATGAAAGCAACTAGTTGGCAGAATATATATAGTACATGGTCTTGAATGTTCTCTCTCTCTCTTTCTCTCTCTCTGTGATCACATGATGGTGCAATTGTTATCAAGGTATTGATCACAAACAACGTAAGAGGGGGGCAGGTAGGATAGTACCACAAAGGGAATTCCGTTGGCATGTTTTCTTCTTTCTTCTCTTCTTCTTTCTCTTTCACTTCTTCCACACTTGCGATGTTGGCAAGGCTGAACTTCTTCCTCATAAACTTAGCCAAACTAACCGAATCCACATCTTCCCCAATCACCACCACTCGATCCCTATCTTCTCCTTCTAGTGCCACCGAACTCACACGACCTGCATGTTTACAAGGACTTTTAAGCAAGTCTGGTCTGAAAAAGTATGTAGGATAAACCAACTAGATAAAGGAACATATAATTATGTTACGTACACTGTTAGTGAAACTCTCATTTGATATAGTTATGTTTTTCTTAATGATTAGGATGGTTTACCTAAGAATTTTTCTTTCATTAATCATTATTTAATCCTAGTTCTAATTGAAAAAATGACCCAAAGAGTTGAGGTGCACCTTGTGCCACTGCTGCAATTTTCAGGGCCTTGATTATGCAATTGTCATAGTGCATTGCTACCTGTATAGGTATCTTTTGTTGCATTAATATACATAAAGTTTAGTATACGCACATATATATATATATATATATATATAACTGCTACTATTTGAACAATACAAAACTATAAAAATATATGCAATATCGTTAATGTCACCTTCATGCTTGATTAATTGTTGATGCTATACAAAACTAAGCCTTTCTTTGTGTTTGTGCTTCGTGGTTTTGTGCGGTGTTAATTAGAAAGTGTTAAATTGGTTTCATATATATAGGAGGAATCTGGGTGGAATTTTAGTGTGTTGTTTTCTTAGTTGACAATTGGTGAATGTGGTGCGCCCGCCAGGAGAAGTAAACCATCACTACAAAAAAATATATTTTTAAAAATGACTTTTAGTGACGACTTAAAAAAGTGGTTGCTAAAAAAATATTTTTAACAACGACTTTATTAAGTTATCGCTAAAAGTTGTCACTAAAAAACTATTTTTAATTTTGAAAATATTTTTAGTGGCAACAAAAAAAAATAATCACTAAAACTATTTAGTAGTAACAAAAAAGTAACCGCTAAATTTTTTTTTATGGTGACATCGACATAATTGCCACCAAAAAATTACATTTTATGATTACCTTTTAGTCGCCACTAATACGTCGCCACCAAAACGGTTCTTTAATGGCAGCGATATGATTGTGCCATTAAAGATAGCTTTTAGTGATGACCAGTCTCACCACTAAAAGTATTGTTAAGCAACTTTTTAGTAACGGCATATTCTAGTTGTTACTAAAAGTCTTGAAACAAAATTTATTATATGAAAAAACTATTTGTTTAAAACTTTTAGTGGTGACTGATCTTAGTCGCTACTAAAAGCTATTTTTTAGCGGCAATATTTTCATTGTCATTAAATGCTATAGTACATAACTTTTATTAAATAAAAAATATTTATGATTCACTTTTTAAAGCGCGACTAGTTTTAGTCGTCACTAAAATATAACTTTTTGTGATAACTAATTTTTGACATTATTAAAATATAACTTTTAGTGGCGACAAGTTTTAGTCGTTACTAAAACATAACATTTAGCGACAATAGATCTAGTCATTATTAAAAGTCCAAGCGCCAAATTTTTATCAATTAAAAATATTAATGTCAAAACTTTTAGTAACTATCAGCTTTAGTCGTCACTAAAAATATAAGTTTTAGCGACGACTAATTTTGGTTGTCACTAAAATACAACTTTTAACTGCAATAAGTTTTAGTCATCACTAAAACATGACTTTTAGCAGTGACAAGTTTTAGTCGTCACTAAAACATAACATTTAGCGGCGACTGATCTAGTCATCACTGAAAGTCCAAACGCCAAATTTTTGTCAATTAAAAATATTAATGCCAAAACTTTTAGCGGTCGCCAACTTTTGTTGTCACTAAAACATAACTTAGTAGAGACTAATTTTGGTCATCACTAAAACATAATTTTTAGCAATGATAGGTTTTGGTCATCACTAAAACACAATTTTTAACAGCAATAGGTTTTGGTTGTCACTAAACATGACTTTTTTGTGGCAACATATTTTAGTTGTCACTAAAACAAAATATTTAGCGACGATTGATCTGGTCATCACTAAAAGTCCAAATGCTAAATTTTTATCAATTAAAAATATTAATGCTAAAACTTTTAGCGGTTACCAACTTTAATCGTCATTAAAACATACCTTTTAACGACGATAACATTTTCATCATGAAAAGGTCTAGTGCCAAAATTTTAGTCAAATATTAAAAATTTGTGCATGAAAACTTTTAGTGACGATTAGTTTTAGTTGTCACTAAAAGATAGTTTATAGTAGTGACTATTTTAGTCACCACTAAAAGATCTGGCACCAAATTTTTGGTCAAATAAAAATATTTGCGCAATCTTTTAGCAACAATTGGTTGTATTTGTCACTAAAAGTTAGTTTTTAACGTGCGGCTAAAATAGTCACCACTAAAAATTTTGATGCAAAATTTCTTACTTATTAAAAATTTTTATAGGAAATATTTTTGTATTGTATTTTTAAATAAAAATATTTGAAATTAAAATATTTTTAAGTTAAAAAAATAAACTATACGTATCAATTAATATATGCAAATATATAAGACAAAAAAATAAATTAAAATATTTTTAAGTTAAAAAAATATTTTTAAAGTTAATAATTAATATACGTAAATATATAAGACTAAAAAATATTTTAGTTGTAATTATTACTTATAATCATTAATTAAAAAAATAAAATTAGAATTTTTATTAAGTTTAAAAAACCTAATAGATTATTATTTATAATTTTTATTAAGAAGTTAAAATTTCAATTTTTAGAATTCATAAAATTAATATGTCTAACATTTCATATGTTGAAGAATCCATATATCTAAATTTTTAATTTCAATTTCTATGATTCATTTTATTAATGTGTCATTTTCAACTTCTGAAGCAACGAAAACAACAAAGAGATAGAAAGAAAGAAAAAAATGAAAGAGAAAAAGAAAGAATGGATAAAAGATTGAACTCCACCTCAATCTCTTATCATTGCGACATTAATTTTAGTTGGATAACCCTTTCAAATTCCTATTCTGTCTTCTTCTTCCTCTATTAATATCTTTCTCTTTCTCATGTTTCATGGCTTATGATAGTTCCTTTAAGCAAAAATATAATGATTTCTATGGATTTTTTGGTGAGAGGGTAGCCATGGATGTGAATTTAGAACTTCAATCTTGATACTTTAAACTTGGAGAGACCTTAAATAATTTTTTTTATGAAGACGAGCCCCAATGTAATGTAATAAGCCTTAATGTAAGAAGACCTAGTGTAATGATTTAGCATGTATTTCCTATTGAGACAGTCACATATACAAATTCTAGAGAGATAAGCTGGAGGATAACTTATATTTAGGATTAAGAACTTTAAATGGTTTAGTTGGAACAAAAATATAATAGCTAAATCATAAAAAAGATACATTAGGCTATTGAAGAATAAATATTTTAAATTCTTAATTAATTTTTGAGTTAAGTTATGTATTTTTAATTTTTACCCTCTTTATTGTTAATCAAGTGCTTTAATTTAGAACTTAAATATAATAAAGCTTAAGTAAATTATAAAAAGCATTGTATAATCATAGACTTATTTTAATGTTGATGAAAGACAGTGAAAAACAAAAATCACAAAATTGAAGGCCTAAACAAACTTTTTTGAGAAAAAGACAGTTCGCCACGTATAGATCTCAAAAAAATACCCAAAATGAAAAAAAAAAAACCTCAAACAAAGTACGGTACACAAAGTTATGGCATTTTAAAATTTTATCCTCCAATCTTATATTTTCTTCATAATTTCTGTTCTAAACCTAACTTATGTTTTTTATTTTTTATCACTCAAACTATTTTTTCATTTATATATCAATTATCAATTATTTAATTATCAATATATTTAAAACGATATTATATATACATATTATATCATTACAAATAAATGGCTAAAATGGAGCTTTGTTGAAACAATAAAATAAAGTCACTTAAACAGTAAAACCTAGATTCATTACTCATTTTCGCTCCCTGCCTGAAGCCTTTCCCCATCTTTCCCCCTTTCCCATTTTCAAACCTTCTTCTTATTTGCTAGCAAAGGCTATTGCAAATCCTTTTCAATCTTCGTTCCAATACATTGCTCTGGTCAATTTCGTTGTGAGTGAAGCTATTCCAATAAAAACATTTTGCACACGAAAAACAGAGTATCCTTAGAAGCTTATTTCCCTGTGGAAGAGGAGAACACAGAAACTGAAAAGGAAGAAAGCTATGTAAATGGCAATCTAGTCCATTGTTTGCTCTTTCTCTGGTTTATTGTTTACTTCTTCCTTAGTCCATTGTTTGCTCCTTCTTTGTGCAATTCATTTTGTGTTGAGTGCTGTGGCTGTGGCTAGCAAAACTGAATAATGCCTACTAGGTTTTTGTGAATAATTCTAATTTTGAATCGAATTTACTTTATTTTTTTAGAATTTCTTCTTTTTTGTGCTAGTTTCTCCTTCTTTGATGGCTACTTCTAACCTCTGTGAATTTGTCGAATTTCTTATTTTTGATATGTAAATTTATAGCAGATTTTGCTAAACATCTAAAAATAATTTCTTACGTTTCAAAATTATTTCATACAACACAGATTCTCAAGTACTAGCTCCTCAAACAATATCAACTGTGGCTCCTTGAATCTTTACTGTACCTATTATAGCATAAAGGTATTATTTTTCTTTTTAATGAGCTATCAAGCTTGGTATTGTGATATTTTGCTATGACATTTAGCATCAATTCTTCTGTTGTCTTGATAGTTTATTGTGGTATTGATGAAATGGTTTTAAGTTTTGATGTACCTAAGCCTTTTTAGGCTGGAATGGTTCTTTTAAGTACTATAAATTTAGTGTCTAAATAAGATTTGATCTAATTTTTTTACCTGTGTGTGTAGCTGCATAAGTTTTGATATGTGCCTAAGTTTTTTGAGGTGGAATGGTTTTTTTAAGTGCTGCAAATTTAGTGCCTAAATCAAATTTGGTCCAATTCTTTTTAAATTCTGATATGTGCCTGTAAGTGATGCAAATTTGGTGCTTAAGCTCTAATATATGCCTATAAGTTCTGATATGTGCTTTAGAGATTTAGTCCAATTTTGTTACCGTGATAGTTTGCTGTGATACTGCTGAGGGCTAGTGTTAATTCTGATATATCCTATAAGTTTTTATATGTGCCTATAAATTCTGATATGTGCCTTTAAGTTCTGATATGTGCTTTAGAGATTTGGTCTAATTCTATTACCTTGATAGTTTGCTCTGATACTATTGAAGCCTGGTGTTAATTCTGATATATGCCTATAAGTTCTGATACGTTCTTATAAGTTCTGATATATGCCTTTAAGTTTTAATATATGCTTTAGAGATTTGGTCCAATTCTGTTGCTTTGATAGTTTGTTATGATATTGTTGAAGTTTGGTGTTAATTTTGATATATGCCTATAAGTTTTGATATGTGCTTTAGAGATTTGGTCTAATTCTGTTGCAGTTTGCTGTGATACTGTTGAAATCTGGTGTTAATTCTGATATATGCCTATAAGTTATGATATGTGCTTTAGAGATTTGGTCTAATTCTGTTACCTTGATAGTTTGCTGTGATATTGCTGAAGTCTGGTGTTAATTTTGATATATGCCTATAAATTCTAATATGTGCCTAAGCTCTGATATATGCCTTTAAGTTCTTATATGTGCTTTAGAGATTTGGTTCAATTCTGTTGCCTTGATAGTTTGCTATGATACTACTGAGAACTGGTGTTAATTTCTTTTTTGAGGATGAAGTATGGTGTTGAAGTTTTTTAAGTGTTGTAAACTTAGTGCTCAAATTACATTTGGTCCTATTTTCATACCTGTGTGTGTCATACCATCATACATTATGTATTTTGACTTTCTATAGTTAAGACCTTATTGAAAAGATTCTGAAGGAGTTGCCCAAAGTTTTTCAATTATAGATTATTTTGTCATAAGGTAGAAGATCTTATTGACAAGATCTGTAACCCTATCAACAACATTTTATAACTTATCAATAACATAGTTTGCCTTGTTAACAACATTTTATTACTAGCTCTAAAAAAAGACTTATTCTGCATATTCGTTCCTACATCATTTCCCTTCAACATCATCAAAATGTAATCATATTCAATGTTTAGCCTTGGTCTCACAACCTTCCATAGGTGAAGTGGAACTATAGGGGCCCAAAACTGAAATTAAGATATGTTCCAACTCCTAAACATTGTAGACACTCAAAATAGGCTAAACAACTTTGATTTGACATGATAGAGTCTTATAGTCACATTTAACCTCTTTTGAGATTTAAATGTCTACTAAATTTCATTTAAAAATTCATTCATTTAGTCTGATTTTGGTTCAAGAGCAAAATATGGCTCAAAATGGGACTTATATTGTTCCAAATTTCATAAAAGCTTCCTCATGTCCTATGACCATTTGAGCATATTCCAAACATGAAATATAGCATGTATGACTATTTCATTAGGTCTTAAATATCATGCAAATCAAAATCACTCATCCACTTGCCATTATACATATACTTTCCTAAGTACACACATAGTCAAATTACACATTCTTGCATATTTACATTCAAAAATGATATTTACATCATAATCTCATACTTTTACACTTGTAGAAATGTTTTCATTATAAATATATCATGTACAACCTTTCAGGAGCAACATATTAGATCAAAGCCTATACTATTATCAATGTAATGTCATGCTCTTAGAAGTAATATAGAGGAGAATGTGATTTTATGAATCCCTCATTATGTTTTGTACTAGAACAAAGTTTGGTTTTGGTTCAGATCTTAAACTTGGAGATCTGGACGAAAACATAAGTATATAATTCTTTACATGTAACTCTTTACATGTAACTAGAACAAAGTTAAGCAGTGATGGCCTAGACTTAACGTAAGTATATAATTCTTTACATATAAAAAGATTTGACTTATCCATAGTTTAACTTGCAATGATGTTGATTAAAATGTAAGAAGTAACAAAGATGGATAAAAGTTAGATAAAGATCAATAATAGAGTTGATCATATAGACGAGAAGTTGATGAATTTTTACAATAGGCCTTTAATTAGCCAAGGGTGACGGATATGATTCGATGCCCATGCAAGGAGTGTAGGAGTACAGAATGGAAAAGTCGTACTGATGTAAGTGCAAATCTATTAAGGAAGAGTTTCAGCCCAAGTTATAAAGTGTGGGACTCAAATGAAGAAGTTCGTCTTGGTGCTTATAGTTCATTGCATAAGATAATGGTAGTGAGGTAACAAATGATATAGCTGATGATACTGATAAAGAAGATGACATTATTGGGATGTTTCACGATGCATATGGTCACGTAGATTCAAATAAAAGGAACCATGAGTCAAAAAACCATGAGCCACCTAATGGGTAGGTGAAATAGTTCTTTGACTTATTGCAAAATGCTCAAATTGACCTCTATTTAAGTTATGACAAAGTTTGAAAACTCTCTTTTATAGTTAGGTTACTCCATCTTAAGTGCCTTAACTATTAGAGCAACAAATCCATAGATTCATTATTAAGTTTATTTAAGGATGTTCTTTCAGAGGGGGTATTAATACCTAACTCCTACTATGAAGCAAAAAAGGTTATTCAAGAGATAGGAATGGATTACACCAAGACTGATGCATGTGAGAATGACTGCATCTTATATTGGTGAGAGCACGCCAATGTTCAATCATGTCCTAAGTGCAATATATTGCGATGGAGGTCAAATAGTCATAAAAGACAAAAAATTCCTCATAAAGTGCTACGATATTTTCCTATAAAGCCTAGGCTACAAAGGCTATACATGTCTCACTATACAGCTAAGGAGATGAGGTGGCATAATGAGGAATGCATTGATGATGGTGTTTTACGACATCTAGCTAACTCTATTAGATGGAAATCGTTTAACCAGCAGCATCCGAAATTTTGTAGTGATCCAAGAAATGTTCGGTTGGGCCTAGCAAGTGACGAGTTTCAAATTTGGGAAAATATGAGAACTAATTATAGTATTTGGCTAGTTGTATTGGTTCCATATGATTTGCCACCATGGCAATGCATAAAGCACCCATATTTTATGATGTTTCTTTTAATTCTAGGCCTCAGAAGTCCAGGTGATGATATAGATGTGTACCTCCAACCTATGATTAAGGAGTTACTTGAATTATGGAAGTAAGGAGTAGAGACATATGATGCCCATAAAAAGTCTAATTTTAAGTTGCGTACAGCATTATTGTGGACAATTAATGGCTTCCTAACATATGGGAACCTATCAGGATGATCTACAAAAGGAAAGCTTGCATGCCCTTGTTGCCATAAAGACACATATTCTATTTCATTACAAAATAAATTGTGCTACTTGGGCCATTGTCGCTTCCTACCAACCTATCATCCATGGTAGCGAAATTGAAGGGCATTTGATGGGAAAGTTGAGCATAGAGTTCCACCCTCTCATTTAATTGGTAATGAGGCACTTTATCAATTACGAGTACTAAGTAATGTAACTCTGGGGAAAGGTCAAAAGCGAAAGTGTGACCATGTCACTAATGCATTTAATTGAAGGAAAAAAGCATCTTTTTCTGCTTATCTTATTGAAAAATATTGTTGATTCGACATAACCTTGATGTTATGCACATTGAGAGAAATGTTTTAGATAATATTGTGTCAACTATTATGGGATTTGCTGGAAAGACAAAAGATATAGTGAAGAGTCGGTATGACTTACTTGACATGGGAATTAGATTTAAATTACACCCGATAGAAGAAGAAAACAAAATTTTAATTCCAGGTGCTTGCTATACATTGTCCCCACAAGAGAAGTTAAAAATTTGTAACTTCCTAGGTACTTTGAAAGTGTCTGATGCCTTCTTTTCAAACATTTCACAATGTATTAAAGTTCGTGACCAAAAAATCTATGGATTGAAGTGCCATGACCACCATGTTTTGTTACAAGATATATTCCCTATAGCATTACGTGGCTTGTTGCCCAATGTGGTATCTGAACCTATATTAGAGTTGGATAAATTCTTTAAGAATTTATGTTCCAAGTGCCTAACAACTGAAACTCTTGATTATCTTGAATCCCAAATTGCAAGCACATTGTGCAAATTGGAAATGGTTTTCCCACTAGTCTTCTTTGATATCATGATTTACTTGCTTATCCATTTGGCAAGAGAGGCAAAGCTTGGAGGGCCCGTACAATATAGGTGGATGTGCCCTATTGAGAGGTAACTTACTACACTAGATATGTCTTTTATAAATTTCATTAACACTCCATGTTAAATTCTTTATTCAAATCCTCTTAGTATTTAGGTATTTGCGAATATTAAAAACATATGTTCGTAACAAGGTTTAACCAAAAGGTTCAATAGCCAAAGAATATTTGGTAGATGAATGTCTTACTTTTTACTCCCGTTACTTGAAAGACATTCCCACCAAGTTCAATAGGCTTGCCAGAAACGATGATAGACTTATGGGAAAAGATGAGATATCCATCTTCAATAAAAGTGGCCAAGTCTGGGGAGTTTACGAATCAAGATTTCTCTCTAGTGTAGAGTTCAATCAAGCTTATATGTATATGCTTTACAATTATGAAGAGGTTTGTCCATTCATAGAGTACATTTGTGGAGTTTGGTAACTCCTTCCAAATAATAACTTCTTCAAGAATTTGTTACCTTAACTATGTCATTTATTGTAGGGAGCATAAGAAGCAGATAGAAATACATGGATTAACAGTTAAAGAGTTCCTAAATTGGTTTCATGAATAGGTTAGTTTCTAGACACTATGTAACACCATAATATATTAACTTCAACTAATCTCTCAGCTTGATTCCATATGATTTCCAATGAAAAGGACCAAAATCGTAATATTTTATTACTTTAAGTCAGGGTTTAATCAGTCATTTTTGCCCCATGGATCCCATGAACCCATGAATCACATTCTCTACTCAAAATTCACTCATACAACTCATACATAGTGTAACAACCCAGAAAAAGAAATGAGAAAAGGAAAGGAAAAGAGAAGCTGAAAAATTTTCGAAGAGCTGAGAATTTTCTAAGTCTTCTCGCCATAGCGAGATATGGAATCGCCATAGCGAGAATGCCTCTTCGCCATAGCGAGAATGCCTCTTCGCCATAGCGAATATGTTCCTAGTTATAGCGAGCGCGGCATTTCATACAGAAACCAGTGAGTTACTCGCCGTAGCGAAATTGTTCCTAGCTATAGCGAGTGTGGCATTCCATATAGAGACCAGAGAGTTGCTCGCCATAGCGGCGCTATAGCGAAGGCAGAAGTCTGGAACAGACACGAGCTCGCCGTAGCGAGGTCACTAACCCGCTATAGCGAGAACGGTCCAGAAGAGCGAGAAAAAGAGAATTTGACTTTTTAAAAGCTTCCAAATCTCTTCTTTCTTCTTTTAACCGACTCAAACTCGTTTTAGGAGAGAGAAAAGGGCGGAGGAAAGAGAGAGAAGCTGAAGAAAAGAGGAAAGCACAAGAAAGGTATGAATTCTCATGGTTTCCTCTTAGTATGTTGCCTTTCTCCCATTTTCTCCTCTTTCCTACGGTTTAAATGGTAGAAATGGTTAGGTCTGAGTCTGGTTCAGAGGAGAGAGAGTGGGAAACCATTCTTGAGAGAGATTAGAAGTAGCTAGTCTTCTCTTTCTTGCTTTTCCCCTTTCTTAAGAGTTGGAAAAGAGAGGGATAGCTCATGGACCCAAGTGAGAGGAAAAGACCTAGAGTGAGAAGCTCAGTAGAACTGATTAGAAGTAATCCCTAGCTTAAGAGTTAAGTATTAAGGTATTGACTCCATGCTTTTGTGTGGTTAGGCTCAAGAGGAACTCTCCCATCTAGGAATTATTGTGAAACTAACAAGGGAGGAGACCATTGTCAGAGCAAGTTGAAAATAGCTAGCAAAGGTAGTTCTCTCCACTTTCTCTCATGCATAGTTGTGTGTCTATATTGTCTTGCTTGTGTGTATGAATGATATGAGCTATGAGAAGTGTGTTAGCATGATTATATGTTATGATTGATTGGTTTGCTTGAGGAAATGGAAAGCCAATAACCCTAAAGCCAAGGTGAGGATGAGCCGAAGCCCTAAGTTGGTTGAGCCATGTCTCCCAAAAGTGAGGTTGACTCCCAAAGAGTAAGGGTGAGTCCAAGTACCTCTAAAGTATGGGAAGGCAAATCCAAAAGCCATAAGGAAAGGGGTGAGGCCGATCCAAGTACTCAGCGAGCTCATGAATGTTATCCATGGCCATTCCACATGTTTTAAATGTATTCATCATGTTTTATATGCTAACATGCCATACATGCATAATGAGACTTGTTGCATGCAATATATGTATGTTTGAATGAGAGTTAAACTACTGAGATTCTCCGAATCTCACCCTCCCTCTCCACCATCCAACCATGCCAGGTGGCCCAAGTGAGATTAAGGATGGGAGCAACCACCACCAAACATGAGGCTAGGGATAGAGATGAAGAAGAATGTAAAGTTTTGTAATATGAGAATTGTACATGAGATGTAAATGTTGTATATGATATAGTAGTTACAAATGTTGTAAGACTATGTATTAATGATGAATGTATGAGAATGAGGTTTATGATGAATGAGAAAGTAGATTTTGATATGAAATGTTCAATGATAGCTTAGAACACATGGGTGCATAAGTGGGCATGGGGTAGTGAGTTTCCCCAATCTAAGTTATGAGACACTTGAGACATGTTTGATAGCTCCTAAAGATGCTTTCTCATGTGCTCAAAGAGTCATAGAAGTAGAAAACTTAAGATTGGACCCCATTAGCCACACTTTTGGCCAAGAAAGGGTCATTTTGCACATGATGTCATAGAATAGCCATATGACCTCTTCTAGCCATGAGATTTGACATGTAGCTAGATTATGTCTAGAGCTTTCTGGGAAGCTAGAGTTCATGTCATTTAGAGGTCTATAGCATTTTCTATGATTTTTCAAAGTTGACATCAGAAATTCGGATTTCAGAAAATCACTGTTCATTTGGTCAGTTTTGAAATCATGTCATCCGAGGGGTAAAGGTAGTCCAATGGCTACTAAATTTTATACACAGAAACTAGATGGTCATAGTGACTTGTAGGAACTAGAAGCACCTCATTTAGAGGTCTAGAAAGGAAGTTATGCAATTTCGAAGTTCCTGCCCAGAATCAGACACCCAACCAGACCCGAGGTACTGTTTCATCGGTTTCCGGGAAATTGGCTAGGTGAACTGATCTGGAAATATTTTTCTCCTCTAGCTAACATCCACATATTTCCATAGAGATAGAGTTTATGAGCATTGGATTTTTTTGGAATTAGTTAGACAGTTTCAAAGTCCATATCAGTAAACTGTGACAGCAAAGAGGCCCCCTCTGACCAGTGAACTATTTCGATGTCAAACGCATAATGAGTGAGAGATTGAGACTTCTAAGTATTTTTAGTATAAAGTAGACGTCTCAATATTTCTAGAATGACCCAGATCATGAAGATACGATTTTTCTGCATTTAGTTATGAATTTCCAAAGTTAGCCCAGAAAAGAAGCAAAATCTGCCCATAGCGAAAATGCATGTCTCCAATCCCTTCTTGCTTTCCATGAGTTTAAAGCATATAGTAGGGATTGAAATAAGTCTCAAAGGAGTAATTGAGCATGAGGAAACAGAGAGAGAGAGCTCAACCGGTCCATATTACTTCTAAGTGGAGCTCCATCCACACATAGTGCCATAGAGAGAGTAAGCATAAGGTAGAGAAAGTATCTCCCTTATGAGTTCCGCACCGCCCATATGGGCTAGAGGGCACGTTGGGTATGAGCTAGAGGTTAAGGTGTCACACATAGCCTCAAACAACCCATAAACCACGGATATGTAGCTAAAAACCAAGAAAATGCAATTTCTCAAATAGGCCAAAAAGTTATATTTTTAGCTCTAAATTTAAAAAATCATAACTAATTCTAAAAAAATAGGAATCAAAAAAACCATAGCTTTTTGGAAAGCTCAAGTATTAACTTTACAATAAAAATAATTTCCAATCACAATCTCAGCATTTGTACCATGTTTGATAACAAAAAAGAGACAGAGGTCCGGCAGTCCCTGGTATTAATGCAACTTGCTATCATGAAGTTCAAAAATTCATAACTAATTCTAAAAAAAATCCAATTTAGGAAAACTACACCAATTTAAAAAGATAAAGATGTTAAATAGAAAAGAAAAATAAGTCCAGATCAGTTAAGTAGTCCTTGGACATCAAAAACTGATAAAATAATAATGAAGGTCGAATGGCTTCCCTGATACTGACATAGAATTTCAGAAAGTTATTTCTCCCTCTACAGACCTCTAATTGAGGTGCTCGTAATTATTATAGGTCATTGTGGATGTCTAGTGTATGCCCATAAAATTTCATGACAATTGGATACCGTTTGGGTCATGAATGACATAGAATAATTTTCGGACTAGTTGCACAGTACAATAACCAAAATCAGAAAATTCTCCAACTTCAACAATTTGCAAAATATTCCCTAGACCTCCAAATATTACCCACTTTAGCTTTCTAAGAAGCTCTCAACAAACTCTAGAAGTATGCCAAATTTCATATCAAGAAGAGCTCATTTGGTCATATTTTGACAGAGCTCACTAATTTAATAGTTTTGGCACCCATAATGTTTCAAAGTGGGTCCAAATGGCCTCTCACATATTCTAACACCTCTTAGGCAAGTTTTAAAGCATAAAAATAACATATATAAAATACCCAAGTGGTTCATATCATCATACATCTCAAACTCGCTATGCTACAAGTAAAAATACATTATTACACATAAGCCACCAAAGAGCCAAATATCATATTTTCATTACTTTGGCTCTATACATAATTTACACATAATTTATATATGCATTTATACTTGCTCAAATATTTAAATTTCAAAAATAATAGGTGCATATTCATTTTGACACCTCTTTATATCAAAAGAATTAAAATAAACTATACAACTGCCTATAAATGCTCAACTAGGCTTCTTGGTTTGCACTTTGATCTCCTTGAGCTCCACCTAACATGTTAAGATGGGAGAGGGAAGGGGATGAGAATCATGGAATCTCAATAGCTCATACACTTATTCAAAAAAGCAATCAAGACATATAAATAAGTCAAAACATGCAAACCATTCACAATTGTACAAAAATATGTTTTTCATGCCATGAATATCATATCAATGCCAAGAATAAGCTCTAGGGACTTTTGGTCTAACCTCACCTGATTTTTGGGACTTCTGGATTAGTCTCACCCTTGGTTTAGGGACTTTTAGCTCCATCTCACCAATCTGAAGGGACTTTTGGCACTACCTTACCCGAGTAATTTTCACAATTCAAAACATAAGCATATTAGTACCAATGCATCAAGGCAACATCAAATGGCATGGCTCACAATACAAGCATATATACAAGCATACAATGACTATTACACATCCAAGAATGCAACAAGAAAGAGTGAAGAGCTATCTTATAAGCTAACACAAGCCTTCCCTTTCAATTTTCTGCTCCTTTCTTGGTCTCACAATCACAACTAGATGAAGACGATTCTCTTGAGCCTAGACACAACAAATAGTATGGAATTACTCTCTTATGACTTAAATAAACACTCACAAGCTAGAGGGATTTTCATCAAAGCAAACCCCACAAAATATGTAAGAAACTAGGGGTTCTCTCTCTTTAAAATTTTACTAACTTTTATTCTCCTTTCTTTGTATTTCTCAACTTATCACACTCTCTTTCAAGGGTCTCTTGCTTATTTTAGGTTAGACTTCCTTCCTCTCTCAAGCTCTCAAGTTGGTAGAACCAACATACTCAAGGAAAGCAAAAGGAGAAGATGCAATAAAATAGAAAGAAGTTATCTTAAATAAAGCTCTTTCCAAGAGACTCTTCCTTTGCATAAATCTTATCCTCAAATCCTTACACTTCCCCCTGACTTGGGCTCAAAACAAAGCCAACTCAACAACTAAAACTATAGAAAAAGAGAGCAAAGAGAGAAGAACAAAACTCTAAGAAGAAAAGCTATGGAGATCTCAAGTTATGCTTACCTTTTTCTTATTCTTTCTTCTTTCTCTAGGTCTCTCTCTCTCTCCTCAGCCCTTTTCTCTGTTTTGGTCGAAGCCTAAGTCAATTAAAAGAAAAAGAAGGGATCTGGACGCTTTAAAAAGTAAAATTCTCTTTTTTTACGCTTTTTTGAACTAACCCTCGTTATAGCGAAGAATAACTCTCACTACGGCGAGCACGTATCAATCCCAGACCCCTATTCTTGCTACAGAGGGTGCTATGGAGAGGAACCCCTTGGTTTTTGTATGAGATACCCAAACTCAATATAGTTAGAAGCATTCTCGTTATAACGAACAAGCCATCTCGCTATAGCTAGGTCATTTCTCGCTATAGTTAGCAAATTTAGAAAATTTCAGGACTTAAAAATTTTTTTTTTCCTAGTTGTTAAACACTGCGCTAGGATGTAAGAATTATGTAATAAATTTTGATCATAACAAAATTTATTAATGGTGATCTCTCATTGTAGGTTGCCAAGTTAAGCACACAGGGTGAGGCTAGTAATGATCTCATGAGTTTAGCAACTGGCCCACTCAAAGTGGTTCACTGCTACTTAGCATTTACAGTGAATGACTTTAGATTCCACATAAAAGATTATGCCTTAGGCTGAAGAACAGATAATAGCGGAATACTTGTGAAAGGTGATGAAGAAGATGAGAATAAGAGTATTATGGTGTGTTAGAGGACATATATGAGTTGTCATATATTGGGCATAAAAAGTGCATTTATTCAAGTGTCATAGGTGGGATGTGGCTTATTTAGGAAGAGGATGTAAGGTTAATAAATTTGGAATCATTAGCGTGAATACCCATTATTCACTTAACTCGAATGAGCCATTTGTCTTAACATATCAAGCTGAACAAGTGTTCTATTTAAATGACATAGTTGATGCAAATTAGCTCATTGTTGTCAAGACAAATCCCCACGACTTGTTCAATATGCCTAAGGTGACTGATGATGATGTCAGTGAGGACTTTGAAGGAGGGCCCATCGATGAGGCATATCAATAGAATAGGATCGAACTATATGTAGTCCTTAACGATAATGTGGGAAATGATTTTGTGGTCCAGTTGCAGAGGGATGATATTGCTCTAGAGACTCTAAGCCATTCAAGCGAATGCCACGAACATAATGCCCAAGTGCAATTAATTTAGGACATAAATTCATTGATGACAATGATGAGGATGTGTCCTGTAATACCATATATATCTAACTCCATTCTTGGCATTCATAAGTTCCATATCATTATGTTCATAAGAGCACATAGAAAAGGAACCAACAATAATGGATTAAATCGCGTTACATCATACTTAAAAATTCACAATTGGTGTCACGTGGACAGTGTGGGTTTATACCATGCATCCTTATATTTAAATACATCATTACTACTCATTTGCATCACAAAATATTGCTCATGAGCCAAGGAAACCAAAATGGAGCATAAATTGAATTTATTGAATTTCGGCCAGGTTTTTTCCCATTCTGTCTAAAACTTTGAAAAATCATAACTAAATTTAGAAAAATAGAAATCATGTAATCTACCATCATATATTGTTGCAGGGCATATTCCCACTTATAATATATGGATTGTTGCCCAAAGAAGTGTCAAAACTTATAATAGAGGTGGGAAAATTTTTTAAGAAGTGGTGTTCCAAGTACTTAAAAATTGAAAATCTTGATGCCTTAGAAACTTGAATTACAATCATATTATGCAAATTGAAAATAGTGTTTCTACTTGCTTTCTTTAATATCATGGTTCACTTGCCGCTTTACTTAGCAAGGTAGACTAAGCTAGGTGGACCCATACAACATTAGTGGATGTACCCCATCGAGAAGTAAAGTGGACTAATTAATTGATGTCATTAATATTACTAACAAGATGCCTTATTCAAATTATGTACATAAATACTTGTGGACACTAAACATATATGATCACAATAAGGCTTGTCCAAAAGGTTCAATCATAAAAGATTATTTGGCAAATGAATGCCTTAACTTTTGCTTCCATTTCCATGGGTGGTATTACATGAAATGAAAATCTTCCTTAGAAGAAGTAAGCTTGAAGCCTTTATAGCTAGAAGGCTAAGGGCAAAGATAATTTATCACCCGAGGTTTGACTATAGTTATAACCAAAATTATAAGAATATAAGGGAGTTTGGTCTCGGAACTCAGAAGAAAAGGGCTTCAGTACCTGAAAAATATGCCTTTCAAGTTCAACCGACCTCGTAAAAATGACAATGGACATGTAGAACATGATCAAACATCTATCTTCAATCCAAGTAAGTAGGCAAAGGGATGTTACGAGCTAATATTTCTATCATATGTGGAATTCAATTAAACTTGTATATATGTGTTTCAGAACTATAAAGATATTTAGCCATTCATTGAGTAAATTCATAGGACTTGGCAACTTCCCTAAAAAAATATTTCTATTATCATCTCTTAATTAACTAAGTCATACATTATAGGAAATACAAGACGAAGCTAAAAATACAAGCTTTAGTGGTTGAAGAGTTCCCAAGATAGTTTCATGCATAGGTATGTTTCAATTTTATGTTTCCATTGGTTAGTTTATAAGTTACTATATTCATGTATATTTCCATCCATAAGTTTTAGAGTTAGGTGCACAAGGTGATGTAAATGATGACCTCATGAGTTTTAGAGTCGGAATGTTCAAAATGGTCCTTCATTATTCCATATTTATAGTGAATAGATTTAGATTTCATATTCTACTAAGAGAACATAAAATAATAGATTTTTTTCAAAGGGTGATGATTGTAATATCTAGTTTCTTAAATTTGAACTGAAATTGATGAGATAACAAAAAAAGACCCTAGTATAGAATGAAATAGGGCCAAATAAGAATAAAATAATAATCTGAGCATTCAAAAATGAAGTATAAAACTAAAAATGGCTTGAAACTAGAGCCAAAATAGCTAAACAAAATAAATCGAAAAGACAACGATAAAAGTATAATTTTTGGTAACTTTTTAGAAACTCAAAAGAGAGAATTTTAAATGGCAAAATTAAGTTTTCTTGGGTTTTCAAAGGCCCTAAAGACCATAAGAATTGTTGGAAAGATCAAAACCCTTACAGTGTATATTTTAGACCTTTAGTTGACCCAAATTTTGATTGAACGATCCAATATGGTTTTAAAACCTTATAAATTTGAACATAAATGTTTTTAATAAATTATAGGACTTACATTTTAATATGGAAAAGACGATTCTAAAAAAGAGCTAAAACAAACCTAAATGACGAAAAGAACTTGAATGGCATAATGAGAATTTTTAAAATTATTATAAACTACCTCATTTCTTCCCTATTTCAGCCACACCACCTCTCCTCACTTAGAATTGACTTTGCTTGCCTTTGAACCAGCACCTTAGGTTGTCCAAAAGGGAGGAAGAAGGAGGAGGAAAAGAAGCCATTCTAGGTAAGAGATAATGCTTTTTTTTTTTTTTATAATCTTGCTTTCACCAATCTTGTTATGCTCTTTAAGCTCTCTTTCTTAGTGGTTTTAACTTCTTGAAAGAAACGCTTTTGTGGCTGATCTCTTGGAAGAGGAAGAGGAATTAAGGAAATCAAATGTTACATTAAACTCTCCTCTTGAAAAGCTTTAAAACAAGGTATGTTTCATAGTGGAAGCTTGCTTCTCCTTGTCTTCTCTTTTCCTTCCATGTTCGATCAACTTTAGGGTAGGTTAGGGAGAGATGAATTTCAACCAAAATCAATTGGAGGGAAGGGTCTTGAGACATAGAGCATAAGAATATGTAGTTATAATCATTAAAGAAGCATTAGAATTCAAAATAGGATAGTTAGGGTTTTAATTACATCTAAAGAATTATGGAACTTTATCAAGATAACTTAAGCTATATGAAAGTATCATTAGACTAAAGAGAAGTCAAAGAATGTATATATGAATCAAAATCTTAAAAAGAATCAACCAAACTTCTAAAACCCTTCATGGATACCTAGGTTTGGCCAAGTAGGGTGTTCTAATGAATTTAGAGACTTATATATGATGAATAAATAATTATGAAATCATTGGATTGAATTTAGGAGCCCTAAATTGAGTTAAATAAGCAAGTTAGTCTTAAATCCCTCTAACCAAGCATAAGATAATTCAAATAAGTTTCCTTAGATCTATAAGACTTATAGCAAGTAAGAGTTTGGGGTTTACAAAGTGAAAACCAAAGGTTGCTTCTTGTTAGACCTAAACTAGCCTTAAATTCCATATTAGACTTTAATGGGATCAAGTAAAGATAATGGGACCTAGAATGGATTCTAATGTATTAATTTGCCTAATGGATTGTTATGTATAGGCCAAACTAGCCCAAACTCACCAAATTGTGAGTGTCAAGTCTAGAAGAGCCAAGATATGTGAACCATGAAATAGGTTAATGACATTTTGGACCTTTACAAGCTCTAAGGTAGCTTTATCTCCCTATCTTATATATTTATGAATGCTTGAATGAGTTGAAGTGCTTATATGTGTTGTTACTTGATATATTCATGTGATATGTTCTATTATGTTTTCCATAATGAGCTCTATGTATGAGTTTGAAATGCTTTTTGGCTCCTGCCTTCTTGTGGCATATAAGTGAGCACAGTAACTCTTCCTTAACCTTGGGTTAAGTTTAGTTAGGCCTGACCAGTTTATATTAATGTCATGGCTTGATAATGAATGAATTTTTATACTAAAAGTTGCATTTGAGTTATATAAGGCATATGAATGGCATTTATGCACCACATGCATTGTATTTCCTTATGGTGTTCATATATGCATGGATTGGTTAGCTATTGAGATTCTTCCCAAAATCTCACCAATGTATTTTCGCTAACTATTTTAGGCTCTTCAAGCAAGGAGAAGGAGATTGAGAAGCCTTAGACTTTAGAAACCTATGTAATATCACTTTTGTAAATGTAAATGTGCTACTTGTACTTAAAGAGTTAGAAAGCTTATGTATGCATGATGGATATTTATGTATTTAATGAAATTTGTAATGGAATCACATGTATGAGCTAAAGCATCCCATTGTATGTCATTTTGAGTTAAGAGTTGGCCTTTTATACTAGTATATACTTATGAGGTACATGGATGTTTATATGCATAAGTAGGTGTTAGATAGCCATATTTTTATGCAAGCCTTATTTTATGTGTTTAACCTTTTAGATTGCATGCCTAGAATGATTGAAACTTGCTCAAAATGAGAGAATGCAAATTGAAAACCATTTAGATCACTTTTCTACCTACAGTTGGTCCAAAATTGTTCTAAATTATACCTTACCACAAATAACCCAAATGATCTAGTTTGGGAATAAAGCTTGGCATGCAGTTAGACTTTAAATAGAGCTTTCTAACAAGTTAAACAAATTTTTTTTTGAGCTTTATAGAATATTTTATGAATTTTTAAGGTTCAAAAAATTATACAGATTGGTCAATGGTATACTGTTCATAATGTCTAATTTTGGTTTTTTATGCTTTTGAGGGGCCAAATGAACTCAATTGTAAAGGAAATTTTACAAGTATAAAGTTCATATCCTAAGCTTTTCATAAACATCTAATTTGTGCGAATTGGAGTTACATAACCTAAGTTATGAATTTTTAAAGTTTAATGCAGAATATGAATTTCATAACCAATTTAAGCTAGAGTGACTCCCTTGGTTTCCAATGTGTGTTTTATGATCAAATGGACCGAAACAAGTTTGTTTATAATAAATATGAATAAAAGAAAAGAAAGAACCGAAATTGAACCCCTATAACTCTAGTTGACATGTAAACAGACCGATTTTTATATTTAAAAGTATAAATTTTTCTTCTAATTCCATGAATGGTATGAATGAATTGAAGGAAGCTAGGTATGACAATGATTCAGACAAGCCAAAAGAGTATTATGGTGTCTTGGAAGATATATATGAGTTGTTGTATGCTAAGAATAAGAAAGTGTATCTCTTCAAGTTTCATTGGTGGGATATAGGTCATTTAAGAAAAGGATACAATGTTGACAAGTGTGGAACTAGAAGCATGAACACTCGAAACTCATTAAACTCGAATGAGCCATTTATCTTAACATCTCATGTAGAACAAGTGTTCTACTTGGAGGATATTTATGACCCATATTGACTTGTTGTGAAGACAAATCCTCATGACTTCTTTAATAAGCCCAAGGTGATTGATAATGGGTTAAGTGGGGACAATGAATAACTATTCAATGACAAGGCTTATCAACAGATTGAAGGTGAAATAAATGTGGCTATTAATGATGATGTGGGCGATGGCCTAGTCAATAGAAAAAAAAAGCTATTCAAGTGAATGCCCCCAGCCAAGTGGGCCAAATGTAATTGATGAGGCAGATGAATTCATTGATGACAATGAAAAGCATGTGTCCATTAACAAAAAAGATGGGGAAGACATACTCGATGAGGATGATGCAGATGACATTGAAGACACTGATGGTAACCAAGATTAACTATGTTCATGGTAGTGTAATTGCATTTGAACTATTAGAACTCACTATATTTACATATGAATTGCCTTATGTTATTTTCATCAATGTAATGTTTAAATTTGAACTAATGTATCTCACACTTCATTTGCAATTTTGTAAAAAATGTCAAGTGGTGGATGTGAGAAGGGAAGAGGAAAAGGAGAAAAAGGAAACTGATGTGATAGTTGTTGATTGAGACGTAACAACACAGGTAATGTGACATCACCTCAGGGAAAATCAATAGGCAATGTATTTAAACATAAGGAGTTTGCTTCGCCTATACTAGCATGGCAGGTAACATAATAAGAATGTAAGGATTCTCCATCCATGCAACCATTATTGAACCAAAGTACTAGAGGTATAATTACCTTTGCATTTTGTCTATTTATAGTTTATCTTTTTGCCACGTATACATGTATATATTGATGTCCAATTGTTTCCTAAGACTTATATGCCTTATTCAGTTTCTTATAGAACTATTAAGAAGGGGTAAGGGAGGTATATAAGTATATGCCAGTTGATATGAAGACAAAAAATGGTGAAAAGATTGTTATTGACAACCCTGAAGACATTGAGTAGGCTGTTGGAGATAGAGCTTGAGAGTTCTCTCGTTATTGTAGCTAAGTGGTTCAAACTATTATACTATTCAAAGATGGCAAATGGCTTGTTCTTATGGCAAAATATAAGGAGGTTATGTGGTTAAAAGTTAAGGTAATAAGTATTTGCATACATAATTATGAAAAGTAAATGATTTTTAAATTTTTTGCAAACTAAATCTTTGCATAAACAATTATAACTATTTATGCTTGTGGTTTTTAAGACAAATTTGAACCATGCAAGGGTTAAATTGAGTTGTCAGTGAAGCGCTTCACTATGAGCACTTTGTAGAGACTATTTAAGAGTTAGAAGACTAAGTTGCATGATTTAGTCAAACTATTAGATATACATGAGGATAGGCGTGTAGCTTGACTCGTTGATATGCACCTTCTAAACTGGGAATGGCTACTCCAACATTGGGCTTTTGAAAATTTCAAGGTAATGTGCTCTTGCCATATAGTATTATATGAACATGCTAAATTACATGCAGTTATCATAATTATTGTTGAAAAATAACAATGATTTTTTCCTAATTGCAAGTAGTAAGTGATAAAAATAAACTAAATAGGGGAAAGGAAATGACCAAGCATACATGTGGGATATAATCGTTTGCAGAGGTGAAGCATAGTCTGGTGAAGATGTCATCTTCTTTTTTTATTTATAATTACATATCTATATACCCATTTTATTATCTCTATGGTTACAAGATGAAATAGTGTTGTCTAAAAAAATATTTTAGAGGGATCCCATTACTAGAGAACTAGCAAGATCCAGCATTGTATAGGAGGCATAGCACACTTGTCTGATAAGGGATGTAGAGGTAAAGTGGGCTAACCCTAAATTGCAAGAGATTATGTAACTTATAGACATCCCTTAATTTTTAAACATTTTTCAATTATGGCTTATTGCCTATGGTTTTAATTTGTTGCCTTAACTACAGGGTTCCTTCCATGAGTTTTTTGGTTGATAATAATCATCAAAAGTTGAATCTTGCATGACTAGAAATGAGATTTTATCTACTATATTAGGTAAGCAATGGAGGTCTTTTTATAGCAAGGTGTATGGAAAGAAATCTCGCTGACCAAGTAGATGTGGACTATAAGGTGTCATTTACAATAAAGCAAGTTTAGGAAGAAATGAAACAAAAACAAAAGGAAGGTTATGCATATATGACACAAGAGTGCAAATAAATGGAATAAAAAATAGAGGAAGAATTTGAAGGGAAGTTCCATTAAGAGTAAGCCAAGATGGCCCAATAGGTGCAGGATGAAGTTTGTGCACAAGTTGTTATCTTGTTGTCCACATTGTAGCAGTACATATATAACACACTTCCATTCCCTTCCATTTTCTAGCAATGAAAAACATTTAGAGTTGTTTTTTTTAGCAGGGACACCTACCTCTAGGTAGCAGAACTTCAGGCATACAAGCTCTATGAACTTTAGATGAATGGAAGTACATTTGTAAAGCATTACTTGTTTCTTATTGGTTTAAACCTCAATTTAAGATTGGTTTCAAGTTCAAACTAAAATTCAAATCCTATCTAGTTTTAAGCATTGGTGTTGTTTTTGTTCTAGTCTAAGGTTATTATTGGAACTAAATTAAATATCATGTTTTTTTTTTAGGTTGAGGAAGCTTCACAAAATGAAGAAGTATATTGAGTCTATGGAACCTCACTAACTACATCTTTAAGTAGTTAAACAATTATTAATAATGAATTTAAAGTTTACGGCCTTTTCTAATTGTTAATTATATATATGAATATGAATTTACAGGGTCTAGAATTGGTTTTCCAATTATGTACAATCTATGAATATAAAGTTGATTTTAATAAGTTTTTTTCTCTTTTGATATAATTCAATTTGATTGTTGTAATTTTATATTAATATCTATTTTTACTGTCTTTTAAAGTTCATTTAGTACTATTTAAATTTTGTGTTATTCTCAAATAATATTACTAAATTATTTATAAGATATTTTTAAAAAAATTTGGACACTTTTATGACGACATCAATCGTCACTAAAAGAGTTAAAAATGCATTTAGTGACAACTATTATAGTCACTAAAGATAACATTTTAGTAGCAATGAAATGCACTAAAGGGTCCACATTTAGTGATGACATAAATTGCGACTTAAGATGAATTTTTGTAATGGTAACAAAAATTAATCTCCACTAAAAACCTCTTTTTTGCGATAACTTTCTTGATACTAATAATGAATTTTTAGTGACAACTAAGATAGGTCGCCACTAAAAATTGATCATTAGTGGCAACAAATTGTGACCTTTCATTCAAAATAAATTAATGTCTCTAAATACTTTTTAGCATCAACATTTGTTGCCACTAAATGATGATTTTATTTATGTTGCCATTGAATACTTTTTTTAAGTAATGATCCCTTTGTCACCACTAATAACTTTTTGTTATATTAACATTAGTCATGACCCAGTAATAATTCATTATCATTACTAAAACTTACATTAGCAACTTTTATAGGTACCACTAAAAGCAATTTCTTTTGTAGTGTTTGGAGGTCTTTACAAAGTTGTAAGACCATGTATTTGTCGCCAGCAATGATCAATTTTTGGTGGCGATATTTCCTTCAAAATAAATTAATGTTTCTAAATACTTTTTAATGACCACTTTTGTTGCCACTAAATGTTGATCTTATTTGTTGCCATTGAATACTTTTTCTTAATAGTGATCCCTTTCTTAGTAGTGATCCGTTTGTCACAACTAACAACCTTTTATTATACCAACATTAATCATGACCTAGCAATAATTCATTATCACTATTAAAACTTATTTATTAGTAACTGTTGTAGTCATTGGTAAAAGCAATTTTGTAGTGTTTGAAGGTCTTTGCAAAGTCGTAAGACCATGTATGGGAGCTAAGGATTATAGTATTGTGACCCTATATCATTGATCATCCCTATTGGCTTTATATATATATATATATATATATATATAAATATATAATCTTATGAACTTACCTTTTACTTCTTTAAATAGATAATTCAATTATTTTTATTTACAAAAAATTTAAAGTAAAGTGCCCTCATCTTCTATAAAAAGGATGGTCTAATTATAGACCTCTTATTTATTACAAAAATATATAGACTTTTTTAAAACAGAAATTACATTATATGTAAACTAAACTAAACTAATTTAACCAAAATGCTCTCTCATATTATTTAAGTAATATAATAAATATAATATATTATAATCAATATAAAATAATAGTTTTTTAAAACATCAAATGTAGTCAAGTAATAATATTTTGAGAAATCTAACTAAGTAAAACTTATTTAAACACATATTTTTAAAAACTTTTATTTTATTTTATTTTATTAAGCACAATAAACTAGATTGATTCATAAAATTTAATATAATTATAACCATTTTCATATTATATATATTTAATTAATATGTATATGTATATATATATAATTAACAAAATTAAATATATTTATTATTGTCTTTTAATTTTTTTATAATTTTTTATTCAATAGTTTTAAAATGTGTTAAATTTTTTTAACAAAATATTATTTTGAAGAATAAGATAGGAATTATTTTGATAAACTTGATCTAAGATTTAAATATTATTTCATGTGTTCTCGCTAAAAAAAATATTATTCAACCTTTGTTTTTGGGGGCCAACAATTCAAAGTATTATTCATAGCTCAAAGTACCAAAATTTTCTAATATACTATTAAAGAATAATGATTTCTAAGAAAACTAGCGTCTCCCTCTTGCTTAGTGTCAAGGTAAACTTTATTTTTCTCTATCGATACAAATGATTGATTAATCAAAAATTTATGTTTCTTTGTCAAGGTGACTATAACTAAATTGAATCGAGAACCCGACCTTGGTTTGGTTTTAACACTCCTTTAAATTGGTATTTTTAAAAATTAGTCAATATTGGTTAAAAATCAAGTTTGATTGACTAATTTTAGGCCAAAATGTAAATAGATTGTGTACACTGGCTTCCAAAATGCTCATATGACATAGATTATGCAATGGGTTGCTGGCTTTTCTTTATGAAAGTGGCTACATCCAATCTTGGGGTTGCTGACTTCTCTTTTATGAAAATGGCTCTGTTTAATCTCAAACCCATATATGTTTGTTTCCAAATGGGCACATGCAATGTGGAACAGGAAAAATTTCAAAGCTTTAACCATTATATCATATTGCTTTCTTTTGAAAAATGGTGTATAATATTATATAATTATAATTATAATATTTTTTTTGAAATTTATGACATTTAACTTAAAGATTTATCAATTATTATTATTTTTATATTATGTTCAAACCATTGAAAACCAATTAAATTTTATTATATAATTTTTTAAAAAAATAATAAATTAATATGTTAAATAATTAATTCTTATAATATATTAATTTTAATACTTGTTTTAACATATTAATATTTGATAATTATATTTATTAATAAATAAATTATTTTAAATTTAAAAATTTATTTGAATTTAAATATTATATTATATTTAATTTATTTATATATATAATTAATAATAAAAATATTTTAAATTTTATTAATATTTAATGTACCACGATACAACCCATGAATTTCACTCAATCACTGGTATTTTATAAACATTATACGTCCTTTCCTTCTGATGATAGACTCTCTAGCATGGCGGCGGGGGGAATGCACAGGTCTGAACCTTCTCACAGTATCTCGAAGGCATGCGTCATATTTCAATGGAGCAGAAAGAGGATATGGGTGTTGGAAGTATTTTATACCCTCAATTGGAGCTCGAAAAGCCCTTCTTTTTAATTTTTCTGATGCTAAATATGTTGCCGCAAACAGTAGATTTCACCGGCTGTATTCTAGCGAAGCCCCAGAGAAAAACGGTAAGGATTTGCTCTTGTTTTTGCGCTCATTAAATTAATATAATTGGTTTAATTATCATTATGAAATTGCGTTTTACCTCCTTAGCTTTTCTCTGCGCTTCATTTTTACTCTCTAATCATTTCACTTTTTCGGAAGATTATGAGAATTTCTACCCGAAATAAGAGGATAGGCCAAAAGGAAGCGAGCAAAAATCTGAGTCTAAAGGTAAAAGGAAAAAAAAAAGAAACTCATAACTTTATTAAGTCTAGCTGTGTGCTAACTTTATTTAAGTCTAGCTGTATGCCTTTTCTCCTTATGAAATAGGAAAGTTATAGGAAAGTTCTAGTGCAAATTGTTTGAAGTTAGTTATCCCTATTGACGATTTTTCCCCCTACTCCTTGCTGTAATTGAAGTATTATTTGGTAATAATAGTTGCTTAAGTCATTTTTCTTTGTTTGTATCAACACCAACGAAAAGCCTTAAGTGGGTTTGATATGCAATTCGCTGTCAGTTGGGCTTAGGAATGGAAGCAGTGAGGCAGGATGTGGAGTTTGTTAACCAGCTAGGATTTTTCTTGGCTTCTTGCTCACAAGTCAGGACCTAATTTGCGTTGGTGTACAGGACTTAGTCCTACCTTCTTCAACTAATAGTGTAGTATACGTGGGTGATTTTGGGGTTTGGACTTATTTTCCATTGATCCTGCATCTGCTATTCAGGGTAACGCCCTTACAACTTTGACACATGAATTCTCCTTTTGATTTCAAATGACTCAAAAACAAACACAGATTACCATGAAAATTTTTAGGATCTAATGTTCATTTTGTTGGGGATCGGGCTATATCTTTCATCCTTTTCTTTTCTTCCTAATGAACATCAACAGGTAAGTCTAAACGTGGAACATATTACAAGGTCCTCTACAGTTTTCAATTTATTTATCTCAGTGAAGTTGGGTTGAGATATATGAATATCTTTTCTGTATGATTAGTGCAATGATTTCAAAAGCATGAGAAACGTACTATGTCTTGCCCGATACATTATACTTCTATTAAGAGTGAAATACAGAAAGAGTGATGAAAAATAGATATATGTTTCACAACCTATATTTTGTTCAGATCTTCCTTTCTTATATTTTCCTTCATTTCTTTATCGTAAATTCACTCTCTCACAAACATTCATCAGCTATCTGTTCACTGAGGATTGGTCATAATTGGACAAAATTGGGAGTTTTATGCACAATTTGATAAGTATTTCTGCAATAGTGCTCTTTATGAAGCTTCCTGATTTGCTGTATGCAACTTCTTGAGAGAAAAAAAGGGGGGGGGGGAAGAGTGGAAAAAATATAATGAAAATAAGTCCCAAGTTTTGTATCATGTACTACTATACTATTATAATTGGTGGAACCTTCCACTTTTTATAAATACCTCATTATGCAGATTTCCTTTTTCTTGCTCTAAATGTACATGAATGTTTGTCTTGATTCTTTTCCAGCCTGTCCTCTTTTTTTCTGTCACTTCTTTTTGCAGCTCCATGGATACAGATAAACTTCAATTCTTGTTAATTTTTGAAAAAAATTCTCTCAAGTTACTGCTTATTTGAGCTGTTTTTATGATCGAAAACTTGTTTGCAACATTGTATCTGCTAGATGAGTTATATGTTTCCATTTATTGCTTGGATTAATTCTTCATTAATCAAGGTTGCTAGTGCTACTAAGCTAAGCTAAATTGTTAATATCGTTAAAATAGTTTGAACCTTCTACTTTCAACTATTTGGTTGCAAGTCTGTGCTGTTTTGGCTCTTGAACCATGGTTGAAATATCTTTACGTTGCGTTTGGATCGAGAGAAAAGTGGGGAGAAGGGGAGGGAGGGGGAGGAAAACGAAATTTTCCCCCATTTGGTTCGGAGAGAAAACGGGGGAGAAGAGAAAAAATGGAGAGAAAAGTACGGTGGGTCCCAGGTGTTTTTTTTTTCTCTCCGAAATAGAAAGATTGGAGGGGAAAACTGGAGCGCCACTGCGTAAGGATTTAAATATATATATTTAATAAATTTTTTAAAATATTTTAATTAGCTAATTAAAAAATTAATTTTATAATTAATTTTGATTATTAAATTAATTAATATATTTTACAAAATAATAATATTTTATAATATAGAAATTAATATATGATATATAATTTTAAAAAACAAAAAAAATTCCGACTGCATTGCAGTCGGAAATTTTTGTATATCCGACTGCAATGCAGTCGGACAATGCTGTCCGACTGCATATTGGTCTCAGCAATGTGCAGTCGGACACACACATATATATATATATATTATATATTATATATATTATATTATAATATAATATTTATTATATTTTATATTTAAATTAATTAATATATATTAAAATAATATTAATATTTATAATTTTAAAATAATAATTTATAAATATTTTTTATAACATAAATTTAATTAATTTAAAAAATAAAATATTTTTAAATTATTTTTAAAATTTAAATATATATTTTTTATTAAAATTTTTTGTTTTATTCAAAAAATAATTTTTTGAAATTATTTAAATATTTTTTGAATTAATTTTTATATCTTTTATTATTCTTATTTTTTTAAAAAAATATATATGTAAAAATTTAAAATAATAACAAAATTATTATTACATTAAATTAATATATATATATATTTATACGTTTTCTCTCCCTCCAATTCTCCCTCCATCCAAACGCATGGGAAATTCTTAATTTTCTCTTCTCTCGCCTCTTCTCCTCTCTTTTCTCTCCCTCTCCTTTCCTCTTCCCTCATCCAAACAAAGCGTTAGGTTCTTATTTTTTGAAGTGGTGTCTTTGGATGACATATAGGACAAACACAACCATGTGACTACTAACAATGGCATACTTGTTAATTAGTGTCTTGATTTGAATAATTTGAATAATTTCTTATATTTCTTTATTTCCATCTTGTTGCTGAGAATCAGAATTTGGTGTTTTGCAGATTAGTTTTCAAGAGTTTAAACATAAACTTTTGGAACCTGGATTAGTTGATCATATTGTTGTTTCAAATAAGTCAGTTGTTAAAATATATGTAAGGAACTCTCCCAGCAACCCAACAGATGGTGATATTGTCCATAGCCCTGGCACTGGTGGGGGGAACTGGCGGCCAATACAAATACCTTTTCAATATTGGAAGCATTGTGTATTTTGAGGAGAACAGAAAGCACTAGGTGTTGACCCTTGTGATTATGTGTCTGTGTCATATATTTCTAAAATGTCTTGGTGCCAAGAATTAATGAGATTTGCTCCAACACTCTTGCTCTTGGGATTTCTCTTATTTATAGGAAGCAGAATTCAAGGTGGACTAGGTGTTGCTTGTGGTAGCGGTAATGGTGCTTGAGGAATATTTAACATGGGAAAACCATATTATTAAAGTAGATAAAAATGCCAAAAACAAGGTTGGTAGCTTTCTTTTTCATCTATAAGTTAGATTGATGTTGTTTGTTGCATTTAGTTGGTCATGGCATGCTTCCCAGCTTCTGTACTTGCCTTTTTCCCTCATTGTCCTTATTTTTATGGAGTAGTGGTGGTGCATAACTTAAGCAATCAGATAATTCAAGAGGAAACTTTTTATTTTATTTTTTCTTTGTGCAGGTATTTTTTAAAGATGTTGCTGGATGTGATGAAGCAAAGCTAGAAATTATGGAGTTTGTTTGTTTTCTCAAGGACCCAAAAAAACTATGGAGAACTGGGGGCAAAAATTCCAAAACGTGCACTTCTGGTAGGCCCTCCGGGCACAGGAGAAACCCTTCTAGCTAAAGCCACTGCTGGGGAATCTGGTGTGCCATTTCTCTCGATTTGTGGTTCTGATTTCATGGAGATGTTTGTTGGGGTTGGCTCATCTAGGGTGAGAAACTTGTTTCAAGAAGCAAGGCATTGTGCTCCCAGTATAATATTTATTGATGAGATTGACACAATTGGTCGAACAAGGGGGCACGGAGGTTTCTCTGGTTCCAATGATGAACGTGAGGGTAGTTTAAATCAATTATTGGTTGAGATGGATGGTTTTGGAACCACATCTGGGGTTGCCGTGCTTGCTGGCACAAATAGACCTAATATTTTAGACAAAGCTCTACTTAGGCCTGGGTGATTTGACTGCCAGATTACTATTTATAAACCCCATATCAATGGTTGTAACTAAACATTTTGGATCTATTTGAAACAGATCAGACTGGACCTTGAACCTTCTTATTATTCTCAAAGACTTGCAGCCCTCACTCCTGGATTTGCTGGAGCAGATATTGCTAATGTTTGCAATGAAGCTGCTCTGGTTGCTGCAAGAAGTGATGAAACAGAAATCACAATGGAACATTTTGAGGCAGCTACTGATAGGATCATTGGTGGTTTGGAGAAGAAGAACAAGGTAGGTTTTTTAAAGGTTTTATATATATTTGTATTGGTAGGTGTGGGAGGTGTTATGTTTTATATTATAAAAATACTGCATATGGTGGGGACGCTTTGAGCCCCCTTCATTTTTTTTTTCCCATATTTCTTGCCTGTCATTGTTATGGCCTAGAATGACATGCGTTGATTTGTCAAGTTTCAGTGCAAATTGACAGCAAATGAAGATATGCATAGAAATATATGGCAAAAGTACCTTTTTCTCTCTTTAAGTTTTTTGTCAATTTCAATTTTATCCCACATGGTTTTTTTATTCCAATTTTCTCTTATATGTTTATATAAAATTTTCAATTTCTTCTTAATTTACTAACACCATCCATATTATTAACAAAATTAGCTGACTTATTGAATATGTGGAGAATGTAAATGTGGACATTACATTGTCAACGTGGATATGTAGCCTAAAATCTCACCTAAAAACCGAGTAATGGTGTTGGTTTGTATTCTTACTCATTATCTTCCTCTTCCTTTACAGGGGTTATTAGGTGAGAGATTAGGCCAAATATCCATGTTTGCATTATAATATCCTTGTTTGCATCTTCTAAAGGCCATGTGTTTGATAGCTAATTTTGTTGACAAATTGGATGGCCATAGCAAATTAGGAAGACATTGAGAAATTTTTATAAACATGTAGGATGAAATTGACACCCAAAAAAAAGAAAAAAAAAGTGGGATAAAGTTGAAGCGGACCCCAAATTTGAGGGAAGGTGCTTTTGCTAAAATATAGGCTAAATTTTAAATAAATGACGAATAATATTGACTTTATTGTAATATACTTATTTCCATAGCTAGGTGATGGAAATGTTTTCGTTCATGATATATACTGATTCTATATTATTATCTTAAAATAGTGCTTTTTTTAAAGCTAAAGATTTCCTGCGGTAATTAATTATTTTATGGTTTGCTATATTCAATCTATTGCATTGGATAAGATCCCTATTTTCTTTCTCTATTAAGAATACTCCTTTTTGATTCCTAACTCCCAGCCTTCTACGAAAAAAGAGAAAATAATGTTTTCTTATCTCCTGAAAGAAGACATTTGCTAGCATCCTTGCAGCTCAGCAAGCTAAAGTTGGCCTTGATGGGCAATTTTATAGTAACTAGTAACTGCCATCTATCGATCATTAATTTGTATGCCTGAGAGGATTCTCTTGTACTCTGGAATCTGGATCTTCTAGTATATCCGGAACTTTTTATATAGGTTACTCATTTATAGTAATGGTTGATTTCTGGGCCACTTATTGAAGCCAAGACTTTATGATGGTGAAGAATATTTACCACAATGAATTGTAAATACACTTCGAATAGAAATTTCTCCTCAACTTCCTTCATTTATTAATTAGTGAGGATTGTTCTAATACATGTTTCTCAGCCAGGTAACGAGAAAGCAGGAAAGGCATACTGTTGCTTACCATGAATCAGGCCATGCTGTTGCAGGCTGGTTCTTGGAACGTGCTGAGCCTTGTAAAAAGTAACTACAGTTCCTCGTGGGACTGCCGCACTTGGGTTTGCCCAGTATGTTCTGAACGAGAACCTCCTAATGACAAAGGAGCAGCTTTTTGATACGACTTGTATGACCCTGGGTGTTTGGGCTGCTGAGCAGGTAGTTTCAGATTTTCCATTCATTTGTACATTTTATTCTCATTGTTATTTTTTTGGTTGAATGATTGATATTGATCTTTCCATCTAAAAAAATAGTTAAAATGTTTCAGTGCATTAATTCTGTTTTTTTTAAATTTACATTTGTGTCATGGATGTCATATATGATGTTTCCCAACCTCCAAAATCAACTAACATGTTTTATGAACCACCTGAAACAACTTAGGAGGTATTGCACCATCATCTTGACCCTGGTATTTTAGATGTCAAGTGTCACCCAAGATGCTTTTATTTTGGTATACCAGCATCCAAAATGATGGGTATCATAAAATAATATGATTTTGGGTGATATATCGCATCATACTACTTTTAGCTTTGTTTACTTTTATAATATATCCCTTTTGTTATTTCTATGACAACTTTCAATTGTCACTACAACATGGGCATCTCAAATACGAGGGCATATCGTATATTATGGTGTCCAAGATACTGCATAATACGAGATAGAAGTGTACCAAATAACTCTGTATTTAGAAACTACTTGCCTCATGCAATTCAATTATATTTATAAAAACAATGGTTTTCCCCCTCCCTCGGCAGGTCCTCCCGGGGACGATCTCAACAGGAGCTCAAAACGACTTGGAAAAAGTGACTGAGATGACATATGCCCAAGTAGCAGTTTATGGTTTTAGCGACAAAGTGGGTCTTGTCTCTTACCCTTCCAGAAAAGATGCGTTTGACATGTTTAACTCCAAATCATACAGCGGCGAGACTGTTGAAATCATTGATGCTGAAGTGCGAGAATGGGTAGACAAGGCATATGAACGTACTTTACGACTTATTGAGGAACACAAGGAGCATGTGGCTCAAGTTGCATAGTTGTTATAGAAGAAAGAAGTACTTCACCGCGACGACTTGGTTCGAGTTTTGGGGGAGCGGCCATTCCGGTCCAACAAACTCCCCAGTCATGATGTTGTGGAAGGTGAGAAGATTGTAGGAAGTCAAAGCCCTGTACATGAGGAAGAGCAAGAGTAGGGAGGGTCTTCTCCTTTACAGCCACATATCTTTTCGGGTTTGTTTCTATTGTTGTTCATGGATTGATTTATTTGACAATTTTTTGGCTTGGACGAAAGGATTATAATAGCAGCTCAAATAAAATTATTCGATTCTTATCTTGCTTGCATACACCATACTTCCATAGCTAAGTTTTACCTAGAAAGATGGCAATGGAATGTTGAGTCATTGCTTAGTGGCTTTCAAGTCCTCTTGTTATTTTCATTTCCTAGCACTTCCTATCGTTATCATTACAGATGGGAATGAGTCCCACATCGGGGAGGTTTCCTTGAAAAGGAGGCCTTATAAGGATTTGGGCTTTCCCACTCTAATAGCTAGCTTTTGGGGTGTGGTTCTCCCAAGAACTTATGCTCATAACAAATGGTGCTCTCGTTGAGAGTCGGCCAACCGGAAAGGGCTACCTGCGGACGGTTCTGACCAGTGGAGGGGCTGACTGTGATCGAGTGAAGCGCTACTGAGTGAAGTGTCGCAGAGTGCAGCCGTCGGGACGGCGACTTCTAAAGGGGGGTAGCAATGTTATGAGTCCCACATCGGAGAGGTTTCCTTGAAATGGAGGCCTTATAAGGACTTGAGTTCTCCCACTCTAATAGTTAGCTTTTGGGGTGTGGTTCTCCCAAGAATTTATGCTCATAACAAATGGTGTTCTCGTTGAGAGTCGGCCAACCGGAAAGGACTACATGCGGAAGGGCTGACTGGAAAAAAGGCCGAGTGAAGCGTCGTTGAGTGAAGCGTCACAGAGTGGAGCCACCGGGGACGTCGGCTCTCGAGGGAGTGGCATTGTTATGAGTCCCATATCGGGAAGCTTCACAAGTGAAGTGGGGCTTATAAACTCAAGGGGTTCTCCCTTCTAATAGGCTAGTCTTTTGGAATGGGTTCTCTCTTTGAGCTTGTGCTTATTACATTGGCGCTTTCATGGAGAAGTCGATGGTCACGGAAAGGGCTAGCTGCGGAGGGGCTGACTGGAAAAAGGTTGAGTGAAGCGCTGCTGAGTGAAGCGTCACAGAGTGGAGCCGTCGGGGACGTCGGCTCTCGAGGGGGTGACATTGTTATGAGTCCCACATCGGGAAGCCTCACAAGTGAAGTGGGGTTTATAAACTCAAGGGGCTCTCCCTTCTAATAGGCTAGTCTTTTGGAATGGGCTCTCTCTTTAGGCTTGTGCTCATTACACAAGTGTAACATAAAAAATGTGAGATTGCTAATTTAAAAAAAAAGTGAGGTAATATATAGATAATAAAGCTTTCAAACAAAACTAACATGGAAATAATGTATATTCATGTCAGAAATTACTTTCGTTGATACACAAGATATATAAGACACAGAAAAGTTCCAGTATCTTGGTCCCGTGCTAGTTCATACTTAGAAGGAAGTGCTAGAGTTCAAAGCCCCGTAAATGAAGTTCCGGAGCTTTTTCGATTTGGCTTACTATTTAAGGGAGAAGGTCGGGCTATCCCTAGGGTCTTAAGGTCAGGTAATTGTTCTATTGGGAATTGACAAGAAAAGAAATTCTAAGTTGAGACTACGAAAAATGAACATAAGGTTAGGCATTCACTCAATTACGCCTACGTTAACTATTAGAATTAATCAATTATTTAGTCATAAAAATGAATTGAAGAATCAAAATGAGCTGAGGAGAATAGGAATAGTACTATATTATTGGCTAACTCCACGCGTGGCTACTTTATTGAAAGAAACTAGTTTAGTTTTTCAAGTGAGCAACTAGATAACCACTATTGAAAAGGCGGGAAATTTACTTAAAAGGGGAAACTCATGTTAGTCAATGCTTAACTTGACCCGAAGGAAAAAAGAGGAAAGTCGTCCATGGACGATACCAAATCAAAAAGGGGTTCCCAGGAAAAAAAAAATCAAAAGGTGGTAAAATATGAGTTTTCCATCAAGCGCTCAGGTACCACAACTGTTCTATTGATAAGCAAGACAACGACGATACAGGTCGTGCCGGCAGTACTCCACTACTCATTGGCGACCTTTAGGTTAGATAGATAGGCCCTAAGTCTGATGTCTAACGGTCCATTGAGGTGTGTCATCCAGGTTAACCTTAGGAAAGACAAGACCTCCCCATGCTCGAGGTACATGTAGTTGCTGATTTCGGGTCATATCATTTTAGTCATAGTCGGCTATCCAATGAATATAATCTTTTCACTTTTTCCCAACCATTTACAACATAGGGGGCTCTAACTGATGCCTCGGTTACCTACACTTTCCAGGTGATCATCTTCTGAGGTGTAAGTAAATTACCCTAATACTACTTTCGATCCAGCAGACAGATTGCAATTCTGCTGATCCAAGCTTTGGATGACGACTTTCAACCCCAGAGATGTTGTAGATGCGCCTTATGATGTCTTGAAATGAATCGAATTCGGATGTGGCATTGTTAATCGCAGGTTTTAGCACCGGTGTATGCTATATGTACTCCAGTTTATTCAAAGTATCACAATGGTGTAATGCCGTCGACTTAGTAGGAAAAAGGAGGAAAATAACTTCGATCTCTTGTTTCGGAGAAAATAGTGCCTCACGAGGAATGGAAAGAAACATATTATGTATGTGTTTGGAAAAATGGTAGGACATCCAAAACTATAGTTTGTAACTCACAAAATGCAAAAGCTATAACTTGTTGCTTTAGCCAAAACCATGGTTTTGGATTTCCTATCATTTTTCCAAACACACACTATATAATATCGCGAAAGACCATATTTGGCACTTCTTCAAATCCTGGATGGAAGATCACATGTAGGAATGACATAATGCTAATCCATGTTGCATACTGCCAAGAAATAATAATAAAATAAAAGGTATTGCTTATAATATAATAGTTGCCAACTGGGATTGGATCTCTGAACTGCTACGCTAACCGACTCTACTAAAGTAGGGAAGAATTATATGCGTGTTTGGAAATCCGTTAAAAATCATGTTTGTGTAAAAATAAAAAATCATTACTTCCCTGCAAATGTGGTTTTAAGCTCCGGAAACACAGAAATAAACACATCATAAGTCATTGAAAGACGTTCCCTTAGTGGTAACAAGAAGCGGGCTAGAGCCACAAAAGGGGACAAGATTCATCGATTAGGTGGCAGCAGGGTTTGTGACTCTTGATCTATCGGTTGACTGTCTTTTTAACATCCTTGATCTTGATCTTGATTTGTTTCCAGGAGCGATGAGTGGTTCTTCTTAAGAGATGTATGGTTGTTTGATTTTTTGTTTTAATGTTTTCAAAACAAATATTTTTTAAAATAAATTTTGAGAACAAAAAAATTAAAAAATTTATTTGAATCATTATTCTGAAAAATAATTATTTTTTGTTTTTGTTTTATTCTGTAAAACAAAAGTTACGAAACACAAAAAAATATTCTGATTTTTCTGTTTACAAAAATAAAATTTTATTTTTTTGTTTTATAGAACACTTTATTAAAAATATATTATCAAATAAGTTTTTTTATTTTTTTATTCTTAAAAAAAAATTATTCTAAAAACAAAAAACCAAACAAACTAGTCCCGGCCTTTCTACAAATCTCCTTTCACGAATAGCCTGATCCACTGCGCCTACGTATCCCCACTCACACAGGATTGCTCGCTTGTCAGCCTATTCCCATGGGCTTAGGGTTGCCCTTTCCCTGACTCGGCTAGGTAGGAAATTACCCCGACCTGGCTGACTGGGTTGCTTGTTCTGTTCCTGCTCCACCCACAAGGAGAGAAACTGGGCGGGTAACCAAGGCTCCACCCTTTCTTACTTTCTGCTTTTCCTGACTACCTGATTGTTTTCCTACTCTTCTAAAGTGCGTCGTAACTACAAGGCGCCCTTATGTATTGTACGATGGTAAGAATACTTCAAAGAGAGCACAGCTCATAAAAAGGGAATCTTTTGTTACAAAGGTAGATAGTTTGAAAGAGAAGCATGCACGATCCTCAATCCTCACGGTAGCAAAAATGGATCTCTTACCCTTAGAAACTAAATACAGTGGATATATTTAGTGGAAGAAAAGGAGAAGTAAACATCTATAAATATAACTAAATTAATACATCTGCAAAATTTAATTAATTTTTTTAACTATAAAGACTTAATTTTAAATAATAGACAAAAAATAATTAAACCTGATAAGATAAAATCAAATTCCAAACATCATTACACATATGTATATATAAATATATTGTTAAATATATATCACAAACTTCAATAATATGAAAGTGCAGCAAATATTGAACTGAAAGTGGAACGTACAAACTGCACACCAACTCCCTGTAATAAAAAATCATTAAATTACAGTTCCGTTTTACATTGTAAATTCTGAAATTCAGCAAACAGCAATCAAAGAAATGTGCTCTCATCGATACTTATTGGCTCATGATCTCTTGAAGCTCCAGTAATTCTGACAACAGCAATAGACAACAGAATCTGTAAGTTAACGATATTTATATAAATAAATAAATAAATAAATGTAAAGTAAATATGCTTTTGGTCTTTTATATAATATTGTGAACATTTCGATTTGTTTATCTGGTTTTAAGTTAATATTGTTTTAACATTTAAAAATAATATAATTAAACAGATAATAATAATAATTTTTTAATTAATTAATTAACTTATTTAGAGCAATTTTCTTTCTATTAAAATAATCTCACTTAATTAATTACGTATCACCTAGTAAATTCATATGACTTAATTTACTCTATGTATGCAAGTTAATTATAACGTCATCATTGTTTATTGTCACATGAACAAAACTAATTAGGACTAAAAGACTCAATTGCAATATTTCGAAATATTAAATGAAAACTTTAACTAACTCAATTAAAACTATAAGAATGAATTAAAATTATTACAATACCAAAAAGAAGCTAAAAATGTATTTATAACGTCATCATTCTTTATTGTCCCAGGAGCAGCACTAATTAAGACTAAAAGACTTAATTGTAATCTTTTTAAATATTAAATTAAAACTTTAACTAACTAAATTAAAACTATAACAATGAATTAAAACTATTACGATACCAAAAAGAAACTAAAAATGTATTTAAACCTAATAGAGGGGCGAGGACTTACCAAACCAATCAAGGTTTATAAATAGGGATACGTTGGCCATCCATAAAATAAGTCACCAAGCAGGACATGTGCCCGAATATAGTGTAGCAGCTTTCTTCCTCCGTATTCTTTATAAACTGTTCGGACATTCCTTCAAGATGAAGAAATTTGAGAGCTCCTAGATTCTGAATATCAGTGGGCACCTGTACCATTTGAGGGCAAAACGCCAATTGTAGATCTTCAAGCAAAGGCATTGCTCCAAAATCTATTCTTAATCTCCTCAATCTCTGCATGTTTTGTAATCTCAGAACCTTGAGCTTCTTAAACCATTCATTTTCCAAATGAAACTCCTCGCCTTCGTATGAATGGAGGAAAAGATCCACCAACTCTGTCAAGTCCTTGAGAAAAAACAGTGGGTCTTCCTTTAGTCCTGACCAACTCAAGCGCAACTTCGCTAGGTGTCCAAGTTTGGGAATCCAATTTGGTAATTTCTCTAAACGGCCATCCAGGTAAAGACGCCGCAAGTACTGAGGAGGGTTAGTTATTGAATGCAAATCAAGAACTTCATTCTCTGTAAATGCTGCAATACTCAATGAACAAAGATGCTTCATTCTCTCTATTGCAATACATAGTGATTTTCCATTGTGGCTCCTTAGTTTCATAATGCCCAACCTCCTCATTTGCTCCATATGAATCAATTCCTCGATGACACCATCCTCTGTAGTTGTATCAACTTTCGTTAGCTTCTGTAGAGCCTTTAGACACCCAACGCCTTTCTTTAATTTCACTCCATGAGAAGATGAATATGCTATGAGATGACGCAGCTTGACCAGCTGGTTAATGAATGCTGACAATTCACTTACTCGAGTATGCTTTAGGTCCAGAGTCTCTAGATTAAGAAGCTTACTAATGAACTCAGGAATGGTCATAATTCTTGTCTTCCTCAGATTTAGATACTTCAAAAGTAATAATTTCCCAACAGCTTCGGGAAGATAATCAAGAGGTGCATCTTCAAAGTCCAGGGCTTTCAATAGCTGGAAATGGGACAGAAATGATTGCATTGCAGGCTTTGGCAACTCTCGTAAGTTAAAACCAAAACAAGACCTTACTTTTTCGTAATTTGCAGCTCTTTGAAGATTAGTATGAATACTGTTTGTGAGGATCGATAGGCGCCTAGTCAATTTAAGGAACTCAAATCCCTCATTTTTTATCACTTGGCAAAAGTTCAGCTTCTCACACTTGTTAAGAACAAAGTCGTGCATCAAATCATGGACCTGACATCTTCTAACTCTGTCATAGGGATAATACTCGGAAACTTTAACCAAGCCCTTATGGATTAACTCATTCAAGTAATCTTCTGCAACTTCCTCAAGTGTTTGATTTTTGTTCTCTTTTTGCTTTACAAAGCCCTCAGCAATCCACAGATTAATGAGTCTAACGCAGGAAATGGAATAGTTCTTAGGAAAAAGGCCAAAGTACAAGAGGCATGACTTGAGATGGTAAGGAAGATCATTGTAACTTTTTGATAAAACCTCGAAAAAGCCTCCAAGCTGAGGATTCCTGGCCAATTCCGAGCGGAAATTATCATATACCCTTTGCCATTCAGAGACATTTTTCATTTTGGTTGATAGGAGACCAGCGATCTCCACAACTGCAAGTGGTACTCCATCGCTCTTCTTAATGAAGTCTTCCGAAACTTTTTTCAACTCTTCTGGGCAGTCTTTTTTATCGAACCGAAATGCCGTGAGATAGAAGAGACTTGAAGCTTCTTTTAGAGGTAGTGGTTGCAGCTCATGAATGTACACTGGTGCAAAACGTTTAAAAGATTCAGCAACTCCTTTATCCCTTGTAGTGATTATGATCCTACTACTTTTATCGTTTTTGGGTAATTCATCTTTAACATTTCTCCAAAAGTCTCTGTTCCATACGTCATCAAAGACAATCATATATCTCCTTTCCTCTAAGTACTCTCTTAGTTTACTTTTCAAAGTATCATTGTCCACTCCTTCTTTAATTTCAATGGCAGCGTTCGGGTCATACTGATAAAAGCTCCGCATCATAGTCTTTGATAGTGGCTCAGTCCATTTGAGTGAGGAAACAGTGATCCAAGCATAACAATCAAAAGATTTTTTCTCCTTTTGCTTCTCGTACACATTATTCACAATAGTTGTTTTACCTTGACAAAAATTTTAAGGAAAAGGAGAAAACGGGGTTAGAGATATGTAAATGAAGAAAGTTTGGCTTTTGCTCTGCTAGATATATATAAAATGTGGCTGTGTGTGAGAGATGTGCAAATGAAGAAATTTTTTTTGTGTATTCGTTATGTTGGGTTTACATGACCCAACTCGCTCACAATTTGCGAGTTGGGTTGCAGAGGTTAAAGAAATTTAAAGCTAAAGAGCCAATAATTAACTTTTTACATTTTGTTTTGGTCCCTAAAGTATTTTTTATTCCATAAAAATCCCCAAGTTTTGTTTTTATCATCACTGTTAGCATCAGCCCGTTAATTAATTTTGACGTGAACTCCTTCCTTAGTTGGCATCCTTCTCTCTCTTCACTCCCTATATCCTTCTTCTCGATCTTCCAGTAGAGAAGCGAGGGAGAGAAAAGGCTTCATCCTCTTCGTTTTCTTCAACAACTTCTGGTCATTAAGGAAGCAGGCCTTTTAAGGTCTTTTGACATTATGTGTAAGGAGCAGATTACTTGAAGTGTGAAGTGAGGAGAGAGAAATAGAGAAAAGAAAAAAAAGACCCATAGGTGAGTCTCACGTAGGGGTGTTCATCGGCCCGATTGACCCTAAGGGCCAGCCTTAGCCCCGTCTAATCGGGTCGGGTTAGACTGGGCTAAAAATATAAATAGGCATAACTTTAAACAAGACTATTCCGGGTTGGGCCGGGCCACGGCTGAAGGTATGTTCCGTCCAACTCGTCCTAATAATTACTTTTTTTTTAAGTATTAATATCTTATCATCTTATTTTTTTTTATTTCATTTAATTATCTCTGCATACTGCAATTTTTATTACTTACGCAAATATTCTTTACTTCTTAATTATTTTTATTATTGATGTGAATCTTTACTGATATTTCTTTTGTTAAATAATGAAAAAATATATATTTACCTAAGACTAATTATATTAGTATATATTATATTTTACTTGATAATACTAGATTATTTTTTTATTACTGATACAAATATAAGAGTTCTAAAAGTCTATTGTTTTGAAATATATGCCTATAAGTTTGTGTAAAAATATTTTTATATTACAAGTATCAATTCATTAAAAACAAAATTCGTTTGAGCGGCCCTAACCCTATCCCAACATAAATCGAACTTATTAGAGTTGAGTAAGAACACGGGTATAAAAATAAGTTTTATGTCTTAATCGGGTCAGGCATTGGATATACTAGATATTCAGTTTGGTCCTGCCCATGTACAGCTCTATTTATTAGGGCCACCCCGGGCCACCTTAACCCACCCAAAAATCGGGCTTCTCTAGGTCGGGCCGGGCCACGGTCATAAAAATATGCCCAAGACTCTAATCGGGTAGGGCTTCCGGCCAAGCATCGCCCTAACCCGGCCCTACCTGTGTACACCCCTAATCTCATGTGATAGATACGTGTTTCATTTATTGCTCTCTCTCTCTCTTTACTTTTATCTCTTCAAATATTTCGGGGATCTAAGCCTAACATTACGACAACTCACAAATAATTAAAGCAGCTCTCATTCGCTGTATATCATAATTGGTGTTGGCCCATGTTGATTTCAGAGAAAGAGGGAAGCAAGAGAGTGAAGGGGCGGAGCAAAGAGAAGGAAATAATGCCCCATTTTTTGCTGATTCGGCATAGAGCATAATATATATCAATTTATTTAGCCGAAACAGAAACACATGGAGAACAAATTAAGATTTTGATCCAATTTTATCTTAACCAGACGTCAAGCAGCACATTTTTTTTTACTTGTTTTAAACGTTTTCCTTAAAAGTTTAACATTGATGCTCTTTTTTTTTCCAAATTTGTATTATTTCTACATGTAATAATACTAACACTAATTTTTATTATTACAATATATTACATCTATAGTGTTGTATGTATTTTCAAAATAATCAGAACGAATGCTAGTAAGAGTGGCAAATTGGTGCAACGGTTCTTGTGAACGCTTTAAACTAGTGAACTGGTCCAAAAATTAACCAAATACCAATGAATTAGGGCTTTCAAAATTAATTCCTTTCAATTTCAACTAAACAGGTGCAATCGAAATGGACCAAAATTAATCTTTTAATTGATTAATTATATTAACTTTTTGCAAACTCCATCTAATCCCATCTTTGATGTCCGCACTTTAGATCCAATTCTTACCAAACCAGATCGGTTCTTTGTTAACAATTGGGTAAAATATAATTTACTGACATGGGGTTTAGCCTGCTTGTAGTTGACTATCTTGAAGCTTTAAAGTTTGCATTCAAATTGAAATTCACCAAGCGTAAGCGAAGAGGAGCGGAGTATGACGGAGATGGTGAGAACAGTGCAAGTATACATGTAGATGAAGAAGATAAACTCTTGTGGAATACTAAGAAAGCAAAGGGGGATGGCCCTTCTGATTCGACAATGAAGTATGGTAAGGCTGAGGGTTCCCAGATGCTACGTAGGAGTACGCCGGTATCATACAAAGACCTGCTGGTAGGAACAAATGGTAATGGAGGCATTGAAGGTAATGACGATGGTTTTGAATGGGATGAGGAGGATTTTTCTGATGACTATGACACCTTGGACAGAGAAGGCGTTCAAGATCTTTATTGCCCATGTGCATGTGTCTAGAGAAGAGAGGATCAACCTATGTTTGCCTTGGAAGAAAGCTCTTCTAGTGAATGTTCTGGGAAGGAAAGTGGGTTACCGCTTCCTCCTTAATAGGCTTCAGAAGTTGTGGAATCCAACGGAGGTCTTTAAACTGATTGATTTGCAAGGTGGTTACTTCTTAGGTCGATTCTCCCTCACGAAGGATTATTCTTTCGACTTGCACCAAGGACGATGGAGGATAGTAGGACATTACCTCCTTATGCAGAGATGGAAACCAAAGTTTCCCCTGTCAGAGGATCTGTTCAAAAACAGGTGGTTTGTATCAGGATACCTGAGCTACCAATTGAATACTATGACAAGAAGGACAGGCAATGCCTCTGGAAAGATGCTGAAGGTTGACATTCATACAATAAGAGAAGACCTTGAATCTAGAAAGGAGTTGGGAGCTATGGAGCGAGGCCAGTACTCACGAATTTGTACGGAGATCGTTTTGAAGAAGACTTTGATCTCAAAAGTCAAAATCAGAAAAATAGTATACCAGGTCGAATATGAAGGTCTGAATATGGGATACTTCTCTTTGGCAAATAGGCATCCTATCGGCGCAAGCGCAGGTCATCCATTTGGAAGTTAAGATGAGTAATTGGTATCACTTACATATTTCGACTGTTTATGGGAGTTCAACCTACAGTACAAGAAATGATTTATGGGCTCAGCTTGCTAGTTTTGATTCTTCTGCTAATAACGCCCCTTGGTTATGCTTGGGTGGCTTCAACGCTATGACGTCTGTGGAAGATAAGTTAGGGGATGTCCTTTCGTAGCATGGAAGACTTCAGAGATTGTATTCACGATTGCAACCTTGTGATTTGAGGTTTAGTGGACCTAAGTACACCTGGAAGAATGGTAGAATTCAGGAGAGACTTGATCGGTGCTTGGGTAATTTGGCCTGGTTGGAGAATAATCTTGAAGCGTCGGTGCATCATTTGAATCATTTTAAAAGTGACCATCGTCTGATCAAAATTCAGTGTACGAGAAATAATAACGCAGTTAAACGGGAGTGCCATTTTAAGTTTAGGGCAACTTGGTTGACTCAAGATGGTTTTCCTTCTGTGGTTAGAGAAACTTGTAGGAGTCATGGTGATTAAATTGATGCTTCTAGAAAATTTATGAAGGATGCTGTGGAATGGAATGAAAATGTTTTCAGTAATATTACAAAGAGAAAGAGAATACTGCTCAATAGAATGGAAGAGAGTGATAGGAGGCTTGCCTAAAGGGAGGTTTAGCATTTCCATACCTTGCAAAAAGCTCTTCACAGTGAATATGAAGACATCATCCTTCAAGAGGAAATCACTCGGTATCAGAAATCCCAATGCAACTGGCTTTAATTTGGTGACAAAAACACTAAACTTTTCCATGCCTCGACTGTTATAAGACATAGAAGAAACCGAATTCAATGCATTAAAGATGAAGAGGGCAATTTAATTACAGATGAGGTATGTATGAAGAAAATGGTTGGCAGATTTCTTCAGAAATTTATACACTGAAGAGGGGAGGAGCTTCTGTGGTTTCCCCATCAAGGTTTTTTTTTTTTTTCCCCTAAGCTTAGCTCGAAAGCTATCACTGAAATTGAAGCCATGTTCTCAGGTGAAGAAATAAAACATGCTTTTAGCATGGGTCTCCTTAAAGAATCAGCGCTAGACGATCTCCATGTAATATTTTTCCAGAGCCAGTGGGATATAGCAGGGGCCTCTGTCTACAATTTTATTAGAAATTGCTATGTGAACCCCTCTCTGATCAGTCTTGTCAATGAAACTTTGTTTGTTCTTATCACGAAAGTGGAGAATCCTGACAATCTAAAGCAATTGAGACCTACTGCGCTTTGTAATGTGATTTATAAAACCATTACCAAAATCATTGCAAATAGGTTAAAACTTCACATGGATCACTTTATTGCCTCGAACCAATGCAACTTTGTCCCTGGTCGTCATAACTATGATAATATCGCGATTGATCAGGAGGTTATTCACTTTATGTAGCAAAAGAAAGGGAAGAAAGGAACGATAACAATAAGAGTTGATCTTGAAAAAGCTTTTGACAGGATAAATTGGGAGTTTCTATAGGACACTCTCAAAGATATTGAGTTCTTTCCATCTTTTATCAATATTATCATGGCTTCTGTTTCCTCAAGTACCATGAGGGTTATTTGGAACAGTAACTTGACTGAACGCTTTAATACTTCTAGAGGGATTCGACAGAGAGAACCTCTTTCCCCTTACCTCTTTGTGCTGTGTTTGGAACGGTTGGGTCACGTTATTGAAGCAACTGTCAATCAGGGTGTGTGGAAATGCATCTTTCTTGCTCGTGGTGGCCCCCCCTCTTTCCCTCTTGTTCTTTGCCGATGGCTTAATTCTTTTTGGAGAAGCATTCCTAACCCAAATTGATGTGATGCTCAAATGCCTTGATCTCTTCTCAGCAGTTCAGGTGAGAAAATCAATAAGGAAAAAACATGTTTGCTCGATTAATGTGAATCATAATGTGGTAAGACAGCATAGTGAGGTTTTCGAATTTTCCCTTGTTCATGACTTGGGGAAGTACATTAGCGTCCCCTAACACCATAGTAGTATCTCCATCCAGAAATACTTTTAATTTCCTTGTTGAAAAGATGCATTAAACTAAGCTCCTGGAAAGCCGAGTATCTTTCTCTGGCTGAGAGGATCACTCTTACCAGTGCAGTGCTAAACTCTATACCATTATACTATATGCAGACCAACCTTCTCTTCCTAGCACCTGTGATGAGATGGAGAAGGTTTGTCGTAACTTGCTTTGGGGCTCCACAAACGAGAACAAGCGGCCTTATCTTGTTGGATGGAATAAAGTTTGTACCCCAAAAGCCTCAGGTGGGCATGTATAAGGAATTTTAAGTCCATGAACATGGCCATGGTTATGAAATTGGGATGGGGCCTTTTGGAGGAGAAGGAAGATCACCGGGTAAGGTCCTTAGATCAAAGTACAAGTGTGGGACTGATGTAATTCCTAAAGTTCAACGGCACACTTTGGCCTCTAACACTTGGAGGGGTATTTGCAGAACCTAGACTTGCATTGAGGAAAACTTGGGCTGGAAAGAGGGTAGAAGCGATTTAGTCAGATTTTGGTGTGATAAATGGGTCCCTGGTGAGGGTGCCCTGCTGGACCATGCAATTCGAAGCTTAGACGATGACCACCTGGGGCTGAAAGTGAGAGACTACGTGAATCTCCTTGACTGGAACTGGGGCCATATTAAACCTCTTCTTCCCAAAGCTATATGCTAAAAAATTGTAGCCATCTCAGTTCCTTTAAGTAGCAGTGAAAGAGACACTATAATATGGCTTCCCTCGAAAGAAAACACATCTTCTCCATAAGATTTACATAGGTCACCGTTCATTGTACGAACAAGCCCACATCGTCGTTTAGATGGAGCTAGATTTGGAAGCTTCCCTATCCGCAACGAGCCTACTCTTTCGTCTGGCTGGCTGCCCATAACAAGATTATGAGAAATGCCCACAGAGCTACTTGTAACCTCACCGAAGAAGCTTCAAGCCCGAGATGCCACCAAGCTGCTGAATCAATGCTTCACGCTCTGAGAGATTGTCCTAGTATCAGAAATATATGGCTGTTCTGCGTTGACCCGAAATATTGGAACACCTTCTTCAACTCGCCTTAGATCAATGGTTAACGTTCAATCTTCATGGCAAACTAGGGAGGTAGAAGTTCGTTGATTGGAGGACCACTTTCGGATTGGGCGTGTGGAATATTTAGCTTAACAGAAACAATCTTGTTTTCAATAGGGATGGTGAGGATATGGGTACTCTCATGGTTCACATTCATACGGCTGCGAGGGAGTTTGGTTTAGCAAACCTTTGCCACCCTACCCTTACAAACATTAGAAGAGAGGTCTTGACTGGTTGAAAATTTTCCAACGGGTGATTGGGTGAAATGCAACATGGATGGATCCGTTAAACACGGGGGTTCTATGAGTAGTTGTGGAGGAGTCATTGGGGATTCAGCTGGGAATTGGATCCGTGGTTTTATTCACAACATTGGTGCAAGAGGTGTGCTTTGTGCTGGCCTCTAGGATATTCTCTTTCGTTTGATGTTAGCTTGGCAGCTTGGGTTGAGGAAGCTTTGGGTGGAGGTAGATTCTATGCCTGTTGTGGCTCTTGTCCTGAATGGCTGTGTTCGGACTCTTCCGATGCGACAACTTATTAACCAAATTATAGAAGTCTTGAAGAGACAGTGGTGGGTGCAAATTACCCACACACACTGTGAAGGGAATAGACTTGCTAACTGGTTGGCGAACCTTGCCCATGAGATAGAGATAGGAATCAAGTTCTTAAATGTTCCACCTAGTAGGTGTTATTGTATTCTTTTGGACGACTCTTCAAGAGCATCTATCCCCCCCTTTGTTGGTGTTTGGGCTGTGTTAGCCTCCCATTTTCTCCCAAAAAACAAAAAAGTTTGCATTCAGATACTTTGTAATTTGTGCTATTAGCCCTTCTTTATCTTGTGTTATTTTTCTATTAACACTTTACTAGCCAAATGCACATGTGACCTAATGTTGTGCTAATTTCCCAATTTTTCTACAAATTTAAAGATTTCAACTGGCCAATGGAGGAATTTCAATCTTCATTGCCTATGAAATGGGAGATTTCGTTCGAAAAAATTATAAATTTTAGGCAAATTTTGGAGAAGATATTGTGTTATGTTATTGGAATTTGGAGTTTCAATTGGTTAAGGAAAGTTACATTGGAAATCAATGATTTTGTAAGGAAATTATAAATTTAGGGCAAAATTAAAGACAAAATTATAGATTCCATTTGGTGGCAAAATACGGGAAAGATGTGTTATGTGTGTTAAATTTGGATTTCCATTGGCTAAGCGAGGAATTTCAATCTTCAATGAACTGAAAATTGGGGATTTTTTTAAGAAAATTAAAATTTTAAGGCAAAAATCAAGGATTTTGTTTAGGGGCAAAATTTTGGGAAAATTGTGTTGTTGGTTGAATTCAAGATTTCAATTGGCTAAGAAAGAAATTTCAATCTTCAATGTGTAGAAAATTAGGAAATTTAGGCAAATTTTAATGAATTCAATCTAAATTTTAACGAAAGAAAAGCACAAGGTAGCAATGTGTTAAGAGAAAAAATCATGTGGTACTTGATTATAGTGAGACAAACTATATGGTAGTAAAATGTGTTTTAATTAATAATTTAAATATTTTATATGTAATTAATGTATAATAATTATTTTTTTAAATTTCTTGCACTACAAGGAAAATGCAAAATAGTGAGAAAAATTAACTAGAGACATTTTTATTGCTAATCAGTGAGAAATTAGTGAGAAGTTATAAACATTTCACTTATTCATAGGAATTTTGAAAAAAAAAAAAGCGCACACACACACACACACACAAATACTTGTGTCAAATTCTGTGATAAATTAGCTAGAGACTAATGAGTGAAATTTCCCTCATTAAGTGAAATCCTCACTGATCCTTAGGGAGGGAAAATTCTCTCGATAAAGAGGGTGTATGTTTAGCGAGGGAACTTCCTTCACTAGCTAGCAAGAGATAAGCAAGGATATGGAAAAAGGAAACGAGTGAACAATTACTTTAAAATTCTACGATGAATTAGCAAAGATTAGCAATCAAAATTTCCCTCACTAAATTATTTCCCTCGATAAATGATCAGCAAGGATAATTCCCTCGTTAACTAGCTATGAAATTTGTTAGGTTTAGCTAGAGATTTTCCCTAGATAAGTGATGAGAAAATATTAATGTTTTTCTTCACTAAAAAAGTTTACATATTTAAATCCCTAACCCCCCTTTCACTCTCTTATTTCTCTTTCTCTCTCTCTCTCTCTCTCCCCCTCTCCCTCTCTTTCCATTGAAGTAGCAAAGGTTGAATTTTTTTTTTTATTTCTTTTGAAAATCCCCTTTTGCTTTGACAAGCAAATTAAAAGGACAATTATTTTAACTAATTAAAATTATAAGAATCAAAAGTACTTCCCATCCCCTCTATTATTTTCAAATTATGGGAGAGAAAGTTAAGGAATATCTTGAGTTGATGGAAACATGCCACCAAGAAAGCTTTTATGTACTTTTTTTTTTTTTTGAAATTCATACTTTTTAACATAGCCAGCCAACTTCATTTTGTGCGGGTCACTTTTTGTGATTTAATTCAATCTATTTGTTGTCATGACTCTTGCTAGGATTACTACGTTTCAACAAAGCTAGGTGAGTGGCCTTTTTACTCATTTTGATTTATTTGGATTTGGAAGAATAAAATCACGATTAATAGCTAAAGTTCTTTGGTATATAGTTTCTTAAGTTTGATGGTATATTTATAACAATGCTTTATTCTACTTGTTAACATTTCCAACATATGGGGAAGGATTTTGTGTTATTTTCATGTAGCTTGGTCTTATTGTGGAAAGCATAATTTATGCTAGTGGTTTTCTTGTTTTTGAATAAAACAAATCATTTTTAGGCTTATTTTTTCATCTATTATGGAAGATGACTTAAATCTTATGGGCATTCTTTGTAATTATTATAGAGTTTGACACTTGTGATTTGGTATTATAAACCTATGAGTGTGTTTGGTATATACATTTGCTTAAATGTTATTGGTAGTTTGAAAATTATGTTATAAATTTGGGGAGATCCCCTTTTTTAGGAGAAATTATGTCAAAATTGCTATGGAAATCTTCTGATTTAGTCATAGTAAACCTTAGTTTCTCATTCGAAATTTCATCCAAGTGAGCATATATGTATCTTTTAAGAAATATGTCATTATATTAAATCTTGAATTATTCAATATTATATAGTTCAGAAAGATTTTTTTTCCTTGAAATGTCATAAATAGTACCTGGTAAAATCTTCAGACTTTACATTTCCTTTTTTTCCTTTGGGTGCATATTGATTGGGTTGGCATTTGGCTCTGATCTTGTCGCACATTTAGAAAACCAAAAGAAACGTTGTTGAAATTTTGACAAGGATAGGTACCACTAACTTGGGTTTGGAAAAATATCTTCTCAAATGCGATAGAGTCTAGGATAGAGTTAAACCTTTCTATAATAAAGCTGATGACATTGTGCGCCGACATGTTAATTTCAAAGTCTTTGATTTAAATTGATTTTCTATAAACTATGAGACCTAATATGTTATGAAAAAAGAATCCCACTTCAAGTCCAGTGACTATAAGTTTAAGATGGGATTAATGAAAGAAAATTCCTTACTATTGTTTGGAGTGAGGGAATATTGAAGAAAGTTTCTCTCACTATTTAGCATCGTATAGTCACTGTTCCCTTGCTAAATGTGTCAGCAAGGAATTGACAAGGGATCTGTCCCTTGCTATGTTCTTAATTTTTTGTAGTGACATTTTATATTTGATAATTCTCAACTTGATCATTCTCTATTTTTATAAGTGAATTTTGTTGTTATGTAATATATTAAGTGTTTATTTTCCTAACTAAGATTAAGTAAATGTAAAATTTTAAATTTTTAAAAATATGTTGCATGAATTTATGTAATTCTTTTTATAAGACTGACTACCTTCATTTAAACCGATTTAAAGTTAAATAGGATTGATTTGGTTGTGCAGTCATTTGAATTGGGTAAATTGATAATTTTTTTCGTGAATCAGTTTAATTGATTTGATTAAACAAGATGTTCAAACCAATTCAAACAGGATCGCTGAATACTCCCTACAATAAATTGAATTCAGATCTCCTATACAATAAATTGGATTCGGATCCCCTGCCCTAAGAGATCCTACAGCAAGGGAGGCAGTAACGCTATTTTGGTGTTTTCCTTTTTTTTGGGGGGGTTTAAGGTTCAAACTGTTTGTTTTTCTATTTTTAATTTAAGTTTGTTGTTAAAATTTTAATTTTATTAATATTTAAAAACTTTTTAAAAAAGAATACGGTAGCATGTAATCTAATTAAAGACAACTCAGCAAGCAAGGATACCAGGATATATTTTAAATATTCAATCCAAGTATTGACTGCAATAGTAATTTAAACTTAAAAGCTTAATACTCAAACACTTACCTAATCCGCCTTGGCCGACCGCAGAAATCACTGTGCACATGCGTTCTTCCTTTGACAGCCAGCCCGTGAGAATTTCCTTGGTCTCGTCGACACCCAACAGTGGAGCTTCCTCTGTGATATGTGCACCCCTCCTAGAGATATGCTGTGAAGAGTCTGCACGAGGAATATTGATTGTTACTTCTGGTTGAGATGAGGCGAACCCAAAAGTTGCCCTTCTCTCGCGGAGTTTGATTAGTGAAGCTTTAATGCTGTCAATGTCAGACTTTATCTTATGATGGACTATTGCAGTTTTGGCCGAGTGGGCAATGTCATAAAGAAAACCCTCAACATGTCTCTGACCACTCTTTGCCACTTTAAACAAGTGTTCATCGATCACGTCTTCAGTGCGATAAGCAAGTTCTCTCGTTTGCTTCACCCACGTTTTCACCACCTCACTGCTGCTGTCTGACCGTTCTGCCTTTTCGTCTGCATCTTTTAGGTAAGCTTGCATCAGTTTTAACTCCTCTTGGATAGATTTTATTTCCTTGTCCACACCAATCAGTAGCTTTACTTCGTCCACCAGTAACGGGATCAACATATCAATCACAAGATTTACTGCAGTTTCTGCCATAATGAAGGGCGCTGCGCCAACTAAAAGATTTTCGGTTCCACTTTTGTTGGTGATCGGCTACTTTAGATCAGAACAACCTATTTAACTCTGTACCAGAAGGAGAAAAAAATGAAAGGATCAGAAACTCATGTTATTAAACTCGCGAGTTAACTCGCTGAGTTTACCGAGTTCAAATTTTTACTTACAAAGAAATTGAACTAACTCGTTTATAAACTCGTTGTCAGTATAAATTCAGTTTAACTCAACTTGGATAAACTTAGTATAAAAATTGAGTTTGACTGAGTTATATAAAACTAAGTTAAACTAAATTTTTGTAAAAAAAATTATTAATCACAGCCCAACCCAATAAATAGTGACCAAAAATAGTGAAGAAAGATTAAAAAAATTTATAAAACTATGTCTAGTGACTCTTTTTTGCACTGCGCTTTTACTCCAAACTCTGCAGCTTTGCTTTGAAACTCTTCTTTACTTCCATTCTACCCCACGTCCAATGGCATAATATGCTGAGAAGGTTCAATCTTTGTAGTTGATTCTTAACTGAAGCCCCCGACTCCTGAACTATCAAGTGAGATGAAGCAAAATTTGCTTCCGGCAACATTGAAGAAAGGAAGAGAGTGAGAGACAAAAATAGTGGAACGGGACTTTGAAAAGAGGAGAGAGTGGGTGATAAAAAAGTGGAAAAATGGTCATAAGATTCAAAAAGTGAATAGTGCAATTGCAGCCTTCCTCTTAAAACTTGCTTTTTCTTCCTTTTGGTATCATTATACAATTGGATGGAGTTGGAGTAATTGTGGCTTGTGAGTCCATCTTGTCTCTTCTTATTTTTTTAAGATAAATATACCATCATCCACTCAAAATTAATTTTTAATTTTTATATTTTTTGTAAATAAAAAATTTAAACTTAGATAAAAATAATAATATGTTTTATATTTAATAGATTTTTGGTAGAATTATTTAAAACCATATTTGAATTTGTAAAGAGGTCTTATTTTTTTATATTTAATAAGGTATGGCAAAGTATTATTTTTATTTCATAAATTTGAGCAGCTTAATTTTTTTTTATATTTGAATTTTAAACCATTTAAATTTGAGCATCTCAGAAAATATTTATTATATTTTTATAATTATTATTTAATAATAATTTTTTATAATTTTTTCAAAATAGGAATATAAGAATTTTCTTTTGTTTACAAGTAATCACAAAATAAAATTCACAAGTTTACATGTTTATAAAATATGATTTTATCTTTATATTTATACTAGTTGGTATAATTTTGTTTAACATGTTTATTTCCCCTTAATTTTAGAGCTTTCTATTGAATTCAATATGTCTTCAAGTGCAAGTGCGGTTACTAAAAGAAAAGTTGTTGCTGCAAGAAAAAACTATCCTGATAATAGGTCTGTTATAGGGTGGAAACATGAGATGGATATTAACAAAAATGGTAAAAAAGTGCAATATAATTATTGTAGCAAAGTTGTTAATGGAGGCATTTATAGGTTTAAACATCATTTAGCTAGCACTAAAATAAATGTTGAAACTTGTGTTAGTGTTTCGGATGATGTGAAGGCAATGATATTACAACATGTTTATGAAGCTAAATGTGCACCATCTAAAAGGAAAAAACAATGGGTTGATATTAGTGAGGAGGAAGATAAAGGTACACAAACACTAGTTGAATCTCACAAGAAAAGGGAAAGGACTCATGAATTTCTTGAAAAGTACTAAAAATAATAGTAGTGGAGTGGGTAGCGCACAATCAACCATTAATCAAACATTCAAGAAAGACTTAAGGGAAGAAGCTTGCCAACAAATAGCTCGATTTTTTTACACAAGTGCTATTCCTTTTAATTGTGTAAAAAACCCAAAGTTTACAAAAATGTGTGAGATTATTGGGAAATATGGCCAAGAGTTTAAACCTCCTTCTTATCATGAAGTAGAGAGAAATACTTAAATTTAGAAGTGAAAAATACGCAAGTAATGCTTGGAGATTTTAAAAATAAATGGAAAGCAACTAGCTGTTTTATCATGTCTGATGGGTGGACTGATAAAAAATGGCGTTCCATTTGCAATTTCTTAGTGAATAGTGCTAAAGAGACTGTATTTTTGTATTCATTAGATACTTCTAATATTTCTAAGACTACTGATAGAATTTTTGACATGCTTAATGAAGCTATAGAGAAAGTAGGAAAGGAGAATGCGGTGCAAATAATAACTGATAATACTGCAAATTACAAAACAGCTGGACAAAAATTAATGGAGAAGAGGAAGCAGTTGTATTAGACACCATGTGCAACCCATTGCATTGACTTGATGTTGGAGGACTCTGAAAAAAAAAATTATGTTGCATAAAGAAACCATATGCAGGGGTAGAAGAATTACAACATATATTTATACAAGAGCAATACTTATTAGCTTGATTAGGCCAACTGTGAGAAACTTCGAATTCAAATTCATCAAACTGAAAGAACTAAATCAGACCATTAAAATGTACATTTATTATTATTGAATATATTCAAACCAAGTAAAGCTTTATTTTGATTCCCATAGATAAGGGAATATTTTTTAAGTTAGTTTTTTATAAAATTATTTTTTTTAATTTAATCTCTCATAAAATTATCTATTCAATTTGATTTTTGATATATAGACATTTTTTAATTTAGTCATTCACAAATAAAATTATTAACAATAATATCCTTTTATCAATTAAATAAAATTAATAGATATGATGGTATATAACATATTTTTTATAGGTTATTAATAATGTTATATTAATTTAATATTAATTTTATTTATAATAGATTGATAGAGATATTATTAATAATAATTTTATTAGTAAGAGACTAAATTAAAAAATAATCATATATGAAAAACTAAATTAAAAAAAACAATTTTAGAGAGATCAAATTAAAAAATATATTATCTACGAGAAATGAATTAAAAAATAATTTTATAAAAGACAAAATTAAAAAATACTTCTTCTATAAAAAATCAAAATAGAATTTTATTCAACTTTTTTATTCTACTAACAATTTACCAATGATAAAATAATTACTTATTACGACAAGTACTACAAAAGCTAAATCTCAAGTTTTTTGGGGGTGGTTTTTCTTTTGTTACAAAAGCTTTTATCGTGCATATAGCGATAATTACTTACACAAATTGTTAAATTCACCACTGAAAAACAAAATCAATAATTGCATTTATTATAAAAATAGCCATTGTTGTTGTTGTTGTTTTTGTTTTTGTGGTTGTTGTTATGATATAGTAATACACCTTCTCTCTGTCACTTAGGTTAAAATGATATTTGGAAAATAAGTTATGATCCATTAGTGCTATCTATATAAGTTCAACCAATTAAACTTAAGTCAGCAAGCGACGCAGATAGGAAGGAAAATGAGCGGGCGCCATATATTTTTTCAATATCTGAATCCAAATCCAAAATGTATACATATTTATTATCTAAACTCTATTTAAATCCAAAAAAAAGTTACTTTTTTAGTACGCCCTTTCAAAATATCCAAAGCACCGAAACAATCATAATAAAAATTAGGGTGTATATATATATATATATATATTAGATATATGGGAAGTATCGGGTCTTGGGAAAAGATGTTTAAAATAAGCAATGCCTATATCTATTTCAAAAACTACAATTTATAAGATAATTTTAATATTTTAACATTTTGTGACTGTTAATAGTCAGTTTAAGTGATGCATGATATTATTAATCTATTACATAAAAAATAAGTAATAAATATAATTTATGGTACATAATATAACACATTTCATACACATTTAGCTATTGGGTAACCTATATATCATATGGATAATGAGTATTTAATGTTTTGATAATTAATTAATCAAATATCTCTTTTATATATATATATATATATATATATATTAATCAAATATCATCAAATGTTGAAAATACACATCTAAAGAAGCATCTTTTAAGGAAATTGAAGTAACAAGGATATCGTGTGTACCTTGGCTGCAAGTAACTGTTTGAAACAGAGAAGTCACAAGCTTGCATCTTTAGCCATTGTTGCAGAAGCTATGCCTTTAAAGGAAGCATAAGGTTTTCTTTGAATCAGATTGCAAGATATGACTTTGAATTTATATATAACACAATAATTAATATAAAATGAAATGAAATTGATATAAAGGGTGTCACACCCTAAACAGAAATATGATTTGATACGGAATACAAAATAATCACATATCTATAAGCCTAACAAACATATAAATCTTTATTTGATTTTGATGCATGATCAAATTTTATGACATTTTTGAATTAGAACACAATTTCATAAGTCTAGTTTATTTATATTAGGATAATGTCTCATAATTTGACCATAATTTATATCACAATTACAATTAACTTGTCATATGAAATCTAAAAAAGATTTCCCATGATAGGGACATCTCAAATTACCTACAACCAATCAAATTAAGCACACAAAAGAGCTTTGCTTTCAATCTTCAATCAACATCAAGACATGAATAATAGGGTGAGGACCTCACTTGTAGTATGTGAAGCTAACTCTAGAATATAAACATATACATACAAAAACAACAAGCCATTAACACTAGACAAATCAATCATTAGCTTTTCGCTAACAGCTCTCCCAAACTACAGTTGAAGAGCATTGGACATAATTTCTCTATTTGCAAAAGTAAATAATGAAATGAATTGTGGAATTCAATGAATAGAAGATAAGGCATAATAGTTAAAAGGATGAATGGATACAGAGTTTTTTTTTAACCAAAAATAAGTTTTGTTGAGAGATTTTAAAATCAGGATCTAAATAAAGACTTTAAAGGAGATTAGATCGATTAAGAATAAAATTTCAACATTTAAATTAAGATTCTTAAAACAATGGTACAAAGTTAATTATTGTTAACGGACACAATCAATTAAAAGAATATATATAAAATATGAAATTTTATAAGAAAAAATAATGAAAATTTGGACGAATTTAACCATCATACCATAATTAATTAGTTCATAAAGTTTTACATTAAGGAATCAAAAATCGAATAAAAATGAAATACTTACATATTTTTATGTAAATTAATTCAAGTTCCATAATTAATTAAAAACGATAGAAAGAAAGTCATAAAGATTGATTCATACATTAAAACAAAACAATGAACAAAAAATTTTAAAATTGTTAAATATCCTTATAGAAAATAATTTTGTATAAACCTTCTATTAGGATAACTATGCAGAACTTTCATTTCTAATATATATCACATTCTACAATAGATACATAACTCATGAAGGTAAATAACCTTATATACAAACTTAAGCATTTAGCCCATAAACAATCAAAAAGTATTCAACGCAGTACTTATCTGATACTTAATCATAGAAATCAAATGGTAATGTTTAAGATGCACCAAAAGCTAACAAGATTACTATTGGCAACAAGCGTTTAGCACAATTCTATCTTATACATATAATATGATATAAATCATTTGCATAAATAGTTTAGATGTCATAGTCACAATACATATACTTATCCGAATATTTTCCATTATTAGTGTAACACCTTACTTTCTAGCTCATACCCATCATGCCTTACATATTCATATACACATGCTAAGCATACAAGGAAGATTATTCACTCTACCTTGATGTTCCTTCTATATGGCATTATGCATTGGTAGATATCCACTTTAAAGTCACATGGACCGGATGAGCTCTTTCTATGCATCCTCATGCTTAGTTGCACTATTAAGCCTCATTTCAATCCCAAAAATATGCTTTAAACTCATGGAAAGCAAAAGGGGATATGAGACATGCAATTTCGTTTTCGGCAGATTTTACCTCATTTTTGGGTTGAGTTTGAAAATTCATAACTAAATATAGAAAAATCGTAAACACATGATCTTAGTCATTCTAGAAAGCTTAAGACGTCTACTTCATACTAAAAATATGTAGAAGTCTCAACATCTCGCATATCATGCGTTTGACATCCGAAATCGTCCACTGGTCAGAGGGGCTCTTTTGCTGTCAAAGTTTACTGATATGGATTTTGAAAATGCCTAACTAATTCCACAAAAATCCATTGCTTGCAAACGAGATCACTATGGAAAGATGTGGATGTCAGCTAAATAGGAAAAATATCTCCAGATCAGTTCATCAAGCTAAACTCCCAGAAAACGATGAAACAGTACCTCAGGTCTGGCTGGGTTACTGATGCTGGGCAGGAACTTCGAAATTGCATATCTTCCTCTCTAGACCTCCAAATGATGTGCTTTCAGTTCCTACAAGTCAATGTGACCATCTAGTTTCTGTGTATAAAATTTCGTAGCCATTGGACTACGTTTGCCCCTCGGATGACACAATTCCTAAACTGACCAAATGAACAGTGTTTTCTAAAATCCGAATTTCTGATGCTAACTTTGAAAAATCATAGAAAATGCTATAGAACTCCAAATGATTTGATCTTTAGCTTCCCAAAAAGCTCTAACCAAGATCTAGTCACATGTCAAATTTCAAAGCAAGAAGAGGTCATATGGTTAACCTTTGACATCATGTGCAAAAATGCCTTTTCTTAGTTAGAAAGGGGGCTCATGGGGTCCAATCTTAGTTCTTCTACCTCTATGACCCTTTGAGCACATGAGAAAGCATCTATAGGGGCTATCAATCATGGCTCAAGTGTCTAGCAACCTAGATTGGAGAAACTCACTATCCCATGCCCACTTATGCACTCATATGACCTATGCTAACATTGTGTTTTTCATACTCAAGACTTGCTTTTTCATTCAAAATGGATCTCATTCTCACATATACATCATAAATACATTGGCTTGCAAACATTCATAGAGGCTAAAACATATACATTATTAATTTACATCACTTGTCTCATATACAACCTATTTACAAGAAGTTCCTTTACAAGTCTTCCTTAGTCTCCCTAGCTTCATGCTTGATGGTGGCTCCCATCTCTAGCCTCACTTGGTCCACCTAGCATGTTTGGATGGTGGAGAGGGAGGGTGAGATTCAAAGAATCCCAATAGCTCATCTCTCATTCAATCATACATATATAGCATGCAACAAGCCTTACCATGCATGTATGGCATGTTAGCATATAAAACCATGATAAAAGCGTTTAAAACATGTGAATTGGCCATGCATAAAAGAAAAACATTCTCAACATGTGAGTAGGCCATACATAACACTCAAAAGCTTGCCAAGTATATGGATTAGTCTCACCCACTCACTTGTGGATCTTGGACTTACCTCACCCATTCTTAAAGGTCCTTAGACTCAACCCTTACTCTTTGGGAGTCAACCTCACTTTTGGGAGACTCTTTACTTTGTCTCAACCAACTTAAGGGTTTGGCTCATCCTCACCATGGCTAAAAGGTTATTGGCTTTTTTCATTTCTCAAGCAAACCAAAACAATCACATAAATCATCATTTCAATTCATAATGTATCATTATGCTAACACAATTCTCATAGCTCATATCATACATACATACAAGTAAGACAATGTAAACACACAATTATGCATAAAAGAAAGTAGAGAGAGCTACCTTATTAGCTATTGACAACTTTCTCTTTCAACTTGTCTCCTCCCTTGTGGATTTCACTACCACCTCTAGATGGGAGAACTTCTCTTGAGCCTAACCACACAAGAAGCATGGAATCAATTCCTTAACACTTAATTCTTAAACTAGGGATCTCTTTCTAACAACCCTAATAAGCTTCTCAAGTTAGGGTTCTTTCTCTCACTAGAATCCATTAACTATCCTCTCTTTTTTCTCAACTCTCAAGCTCTTAAGAAGGGAAAGCAAGGAAGAGAAGACTACATAACTTCTAACCTCTCTCAAGAGCGGTTTCCCACTCTCCCTCTTCTGAACCAAACTCAAGACCTAACTATCTTAGCTGCCAAAACCGTAGAAAGAGAGGGGAAGGGGAGAAGAGTAACATGCTAAGAGAAAAGCCATGGAAATCCTTACCTTTCTTGTTCTTCCTTCCTCTTCCAAGCTTCTCTCTCTCTCCTCCGCCCTTTTCTCTCTCCTAGAGTGAGCTTGAGTCGGTTAGAAGAAGAAAGAAGAGATTTGGAAGTTTTTAAAAAATTAATTCTCTTTTTCTCGCTTTTCCGAACTTCACTCGCTATAGCGAGCCATTGCCCTCGCTATGGTGAGCTCGTGCTTGTTCCAGACCTCTGCCTTCGCTATGGTGTCGCTACGGCGAGCAACTCCCTGATTTTTGTATGGAATGCCCGTACTCGCTATAGCTAGAAGCATTTTCGCTATAGCGAGGAGGCATTCTCGCTATAGCTAGGCCATTTCTCGCTATGGCGAACCAGTGCATTCGCTATAGCCGGGCTGTGACGAGAAGACTTAGAATTTTCAGCCCTTTGAAAATTTCAGCCTTTTCTTTTCCTTTTCTTTTCTCATTTCTTTTCTTATCTCTCTTTTTCCTGGTTGTTACAATTAGCATTATAAAGATTAATATATGATTCATACATCTCATATTGATTTTTTGGCATTAAATTGGATTGATAGATTACCATATATCTTTTAACATTATAACCACACCATTATGTTTCTTATGACCACCTACAGGTAGCATAAGTACCAATTTGACCTTTCTTTAATTCAAATTAATAAAATTGGTGTTTCATACACTTTTCATATTTATATCAATAGCATAAAGGAGCTCAACATAATATACTCTAGATGATTTAACATTTTAAGATACTAACACAAAATAGGAGACAACCTATGATTCTCATCCCATGAACCAACAAAGTGTAAACAAAATTAGAAAAAATAAAAATTGAAAGGAAAGTTAAAACATATTATGCTTTATAATTTACTCACAATACCTGTCGAATGGTAGTAGTTCTTCTAAACATTGAACCATTGTCAGATCCCTTTAATGGGAATATCTGAAATGTTTCCTAAAATACAATAATAACAAGTCACTACATTTTAAGAACTTAGTTTCTGTTTTCAAACCCTTATGTGACTCAATCAATCTGACCCCCCTATGTTAATTTCTACTTCTACACTCCCTAAAATTTAATTTATCATTTCATCACTTAGCTAGATTATCTTAAATCCTACCTAGCTTAATTAATTTTTATCACATGATTTTTAGTTTAGTATTTATTCTAGTTTAATGCTTAACTTATGTTAATTGTTCTATTATCTATTTTGAAGGATGTTTAACAAGTTACCTGTTTGTAATAGATATGGATCTTTTGTATCTCCTGCGCCACACAGTTCAGAATTGGATCACTACATGGAACTCGATCCATTTTTCACAGCAAATTACACATAATCTAGAAGATGAAATTGATGAATCTATATTTTGTTTAATATGTGTTTTTCCCCTTCTGCCTAAAGAAAAGGATGATGGAGAAAGGAGAATGGTTTTTTTTTTTCACTATCACAAATAATTGTACAATAACTGATCACATCCCTCCTTTTTTATTATTAAAATTTGAATTTTGGAATTCAAAATTCAAAATTCAAAATTCAAATAATATTTTAATTTGATAATTAAAATAACCGACCTAAATATATTTGAATTTCAAAATTCAATTATAATAAATAACTTCAATAATTAATTAATTAATCATTAATTAATCCTTTAATAAATAAATAAATAAATAATTTTATTTCCAAAAATTGGGTTAGGTTATGTGTCAACTCCATCAACCCATCAAAGGCATCTCATTTTCCAACATCTTTTATTTGCACACAATAGGATGAACAACATAGAACTCTTTGCTTCTCTTGGATTTTCATACCAATATTCTGCTAAGACCATTTAAACACAATCTTTTGGGAACTCTTACACTAGAAATCCCATTATGGGACAGTATATGTGACACACCCCTTATATATACTTCATATGCTTATTTATATGCCTTGGATACTCTAAATTCATCTATATACATTATATTCTACTTCTCATAGCAAATCTAATCCTTCTAAAGTTTAATTTTACTCAATTTGCCTTTCACATATGCATAATATCCACACTTATGAAGTTATTGAAACTTCATAACGAGTGTGCTTCAGATACTAGCATAGTTGTGTATACGTCAAGTAATCTTTCTTTCAGTCACATACTATTTAGATAAGAATCAGTTGCTTTCTTAATAATACTCCTTTAAGTCAAATCTATCATGACCATAGAATGTATACTAAAGTAGTAGGTGCTGACTCATTTCCTCACGATATTGTGAAAGTTATAAGAGCATGTATAAAAAAGATTTGATCCTTTCTCGGACTTACATAGCTATGAAGAATAAATTTATTCACTTGCTTCTTAATTATGGTTTTTAAGCACATGCAATATGAATTGCATACTATGGTGTTTTTATTATGTTATAAAAACATATGCCGATTTGATTTATTTATTAATACCTTACAAATCTCAATCTAAACACATAATGTCTAATTCAAATTCTACCATTTCACTTGTCTTTCATGGCACCTTAGAAAAGAATTTAGATCTAGCTACTAGTATTATGAATGGTGGGAATTCATAATTCAATTTATACTTATCTATGTTTAGATCTCTTCTCGATCTTCTTTTTCTCTCTTTGTCAAAGTGACATATTTATGTTTTGTGTTTCTTTGTATTCAATATTGGCATTTCTGCTGCCTCATATGGCAAACACAAATAAAGGTGGTTGCTTGTATGAGAGAGCTAGCCTTATTAACTTATATAACATACTATCATTGTATATATGATACCTATAATTATGGCATAACTTATTTATTTAGTCAAAACTTAAATTACATTTGATTTAATACTCTATGTTCTATGCTTACAAAGAGACCTTACATCTTTCTCATTCACATCTCTAGGTATGGGCCTTCCCAAGGAATCAATTAACATCTTTTGTGTAGACATATTTTGAAGTAACACTTTTCTGTGTTATTGATCTCTTTCATTTTTATGTCTATGTGTTTACTTTCATTATGATACTTAAGGACTTTAATTGGCTATGGTTTTTCATTTATCATGATTGATCAACATTAGACTCAATATCCTACTATTGATCCTCAAGAACTTACAATTCTCTTTAGTCGTATAGCCCCTTGCACTATTACAAAACCAAGCAATAAACTTTATTTCCTTTGTAAGTAATACTATGCACATATACTTCTTGCTGTTCTAAGGTATCATAATTCCATTCAGCAAGAAAGTATATCCCAGGGTTAATTTCACACATCTAGATCTCTTCTCTAACGCAGTGTTACTCTACAAGTATCTTATGTTACACCCCACAACCAATGGTGTGATCCGCACGGAAGATAGCTAAATTTTCTTCCATAAGCCAACACTAAACAAAATTCTATGAAATATCAAAGAGTATCCTTACAATTTAATACCAAATATCATAACCAAATATAACAATTTCAAATCATATATGCATTATATAAATTTAGTTCTAACAGACTTTTGTAAAAATTTCAGTAGAGTCTCCCTTGTAAATTAGACTTCCCAAAATTTCTACAAATCAGCCAATTGGTTAAAAACATTAAAAGTAAGTTCAATTATCAATCCAGAACAAAATACATCAGTTTCAGGGGTGGGGGACCCTATCTGTAATTCAGTGGAGCTATATACAACAATCTACCGTACAAAATGAATTCTAATACAATAACAAAACATGCCCATGACAAATGCAAGGCTTACCAAGAGTGCAGGAAAGTGCTAATGCTAAGCTACTAATGAGGGATCGGACTCAAACTCATCATCTGAAATAATTTGTAAATAAAAGGAGTGAAGCGACGTTTAGTGAGTAGATAAGACTAACTACACAATGTAAGAACATTATAACATTAAAATCTTATTCAAAACAACAATTCACGAGTGAAACTTTAAAAGCGATTATAAAAAAATTTAAGTAATTTATGCATAAGATACGGTGGGAAGCATCTAATCATTACCAATTGAGCTAAACGCAGAGCACACAGCTCACGAGGGTAAGTAACATAGACGCTAAGCAACCTGCTCGCGAAAATAAGAACATATTCACGTATGGTGGCCAACCACATAGGGCTAGCAACGCCCCTGCTAGTTGGGATACTTATCATAATACACCATAACTAACCTCTACTGCAGTTAACTATAGGGTTTCGAAACAGATAGCTTCTACAAGAAACCATCTCATAAATATATGCTCAGAGTAAATCAAATTCTAATTTACGTGTACTTATAGCCTAAACATATAACAGAGTACATCAATAAATATTCTCATAGTCTAGAAGTACTTAGTAAACATTTCAATGCTTAAATAATTAGAAACACATTTAATAAAGTAAATACTTTTATTACGGAATGTTTAATCACAAACCTTAAAATAAAATGTATAGCCGGTATTATTTATTCACCTCTTAAGATGATACAAGAAAAATTCCCTATCGTATCCCTAGTTAATTTTTTTTTTGTGCCTACTTCTTCCTAAATGCCCTATAACACCGATCCACAGAGTTTAGTACTAGAATGCCTTCAGATTATTTCATAATAGTAAAAAGAAGAATTTCTCTTAAGATATGGTGATTAGTTAGATCCTTTTAACACAACACCAATAAGAACTTATTTGTTCAACCTACAATTTTAATTCTAAACATTTCATCTATGAGCTACTTGATGATTTCGAAGAGTCTCAAGTTAAGACATAATAATCTAAAAACATGCATAAGCCTAAAAATCAAACAATAGGCTGGATATCAATGGAGAATAGAATAAAAATTCTCATTTTCCTTTAATAGCTCTGGCTCTATTCCTTGATTCACTTAACAAAGTGGCACTCTCAATGGCAAGGGCCAATCATACTTATTTAGAAATGGGAATCAATCCCAACAAAATTCCAAATTTGTTGTATCCAGAACTATAGCATTTTGTCCCATTGAATTTTTTTTTTAACAAACCAATCTACAAAGGAAGACATGGTGTCATAATACAAAACCTATTTTCCTCATTTTTTTTCTGGCGAAAATTTCATGTATATATGTATATACATACAATTAAACAGCCAATTATACACTCCCAACTATCAAGTTACAATAGCGTGCACATTTACACACACACACACACACACACACGAAGCTTATGGCAGCCAGCACCACGATTTAAGGGTATAAGGATGGGACAAGAGAGGAATACCTACATGAAACAAGCTTGAATTAAGACCCAAAAATAGCGTGGCTCCCTAACCAGCAAATTTAGAGCCTACCTTCAATGGTTCTGCACTAAGTACCTGAGAACCATGAGAGATGTGAGGAATAAAGTATACATAATAGAATGCACAGCCATTTTGAAATTGGAACAATGTACAAGTAGTGGCAAGGAATCAAAAGAATTTTATAGCACTTTAATTCACACCCTCTCTAGATCCCCTAACCAGCAAAATACACCCACAAAGCAACTCCCTTACAACTATCTTCATCCTCATTGAAATCGAAACCCATATTAGAGGAGAAAGAAGCGAATGCAAGCTCATTCCAAGGCAAATAGGAGAACAAGAAGGATGCACCATAACAACTAGAAAATGTAAAAAAATTTACAGCCACCAAAAGAAGAATCGAAACTTACCACTCTAAGAAGGAAGGAGTTATGCAAGTTTGTGGCTGCCAAAAATCCAACAACTAGACATGGCTTGCAATAGAACAATAATGCCTAGAAAACACCAGCGAAAATGGATTAAGTTGCAGCTAAGAAAAATTGAAATGAAAGCTAATGAGTTGCTGCCTTTTTGCCTCTGTTTCTCTAACTGAAAGAGAGGAGCAGGTAAGAAAACATGCAACAAAAAGAAGAAAACAGAAAATGACTAAAAGCCCAATCTTTATCTAGACAAATAAAGGGTAAAATTGGTACAACAGAAGCAAAGAAGTGGCATCAGAAATAATAAAAAAATAACAATAGTTTGGGCATTAGAACATGGTACTATGCCTCTGAGTGTGTTTGTGACAAGTATATACATACATACATATATATATATATATATATTCCTTCGATTTTTACATCTTAGATATTCTTTTAATAGTACTTTGATATTATTAGTCAAAATTTTACTAAAAGGTCAACTACTTATATATGTTCAATCTTATACACATAATTATACACAATATCTAATAACGTTAGAGTAGGAGACTTTCTACATAATTTTTTAATGTAGACTCACATTGAAAACATTTCTTACGGCTATCACTTTTTGCTATAAGGATATTAATGTATTTACAATCTTTCATACTGAACTGCTCAACAATTTTTTAATTGTAATACTCTTGTTAAAGAGCAATCAATTTTTTTGAGTTATTCCCTTGGATCTTAATTCCAATTATGTATTCTATTTTACCCATATCCTTAATCTCAAAAATTTTAAGGATACCCATTATTTAATTTATCACTAAAGAATCTTTACTATTCCTAACTAAGGGCATATTATCCATACAAAGGATAATATTATCAACTTCTCTCAAACCGCTTAATACAAATATAGTGATTTTCATTAATTATTTAAAATTCATATGAGATCTCAATCTCAATGAAATTTCAAAGATCTACTATCTAGATGATTGTTTTGGTTCTTAAATAGACCTCTAGAGCCTTTAAACCTTTTTGTCCCATTCCTTTTCTACAAAACCTAATAGTTGTTTCATGTACTTTCTCCAGTTAATTCTTTATATGAGAATTCAATTTTTCACATCCATTTGATGTGGTTACAAGTCTAAACATATCACTATAGTTAGGATTAGTCTAATTGAATTAAATTGAATTATACAACAGATAGGAGGGTATTTCATGCAATTTATACCTTTCTATTGTATATACCCCTTAGCAACTAAATCTGTCTTTTATCTTTTAACTAATCTATATGTTCTTCTCTTTATCTTAAGAATCATTTGTTCTTATTTTCCTTTCAATCATATGGATGGTTAATTAATGTCCTAAACATGGTTTATCCTTGTCAAGTTTATCTTTTAACTCATTACTTTCATCTAATCTCTTTTAGTAGAACACTCTTAAGCCTCTTAAATTGTACTAGGCTTTTTAGTATTTAGTGGAGTACCTTTTAGTGTTGCCTCTTCAATCTTAAAATGATGCTTAGGCATACTCTTATGGTTACTCTTGTGATAATGGAGTTGCCTTGCAGCCTTCTCATCATACATCAAGCTCTCACTCAAATTAATAGATCGAGGTACAATTTCTTATCCTTATTAACTTAACATCTTGTCTCATATAGAGATGTATATCTATTAATCTCTTCCCTAATTAGTAATTCATTCTCTAAATGTAGTGTTACTTAACTCAATTTTAGTTATACTTTCACCTTCATTTTCACCAATGAAGATATACTATTTTCATGGTTCTAGATTTCTTGTAAAGATACATACTTTACTCTGTGTCTAAGTCTCATGCTTATGAGAATTATAATGGATAGAAATATATGACCCAATAGTCTTAGAATGCTTAAAAACAGCTTATTATTATGTCAACTGATCATGGGTTGTGGAAGTAACTTACGTAAAGGCATTCGGTCAAGTTTGAATGTATCAATTTATAACTTATTACCCTAAATGAATAAGGTTGCTTAAGAGATGCTTAACTTCAATCATTTCAAGCAAGATTTTTATTCTTTCTCATAGCATCTCTATTTGTTATAATGTTAAGGAATTGTTAATCGCCTTAATATTCCTTTCTTTTCACATAGTTCATTGAACTAATATTCACAAAATATTCATATCTTTGGTCACAAATCAAAGTTTTAATTTGGTTGTCCATTTGATTCTCAACCAAATTCAGTAATGTCTCAAGCACTCAGGTTCTTTTGGCTTATGGTTGACTAAATGGATTTAATCATATTACAGATAATTGTCTTGCTCTCACTTTCTTTGGACCATAAATATTAGAATAAATTAATTCTAAGTTGTAGATCCTTTTCAAGATGGTTTTATAATTTGCTTTACCAACTAGGCAACTTTCTTATAGTAGCATTTCTAAAATAGAAACAAATCCTAGCACCTTTTGCCTTGCTAGTCTACTTAATCTCTTCTCACCTATAAGACTTATCCTAGTGTATCATTTAATAATATCCATAACTAACATGGAAGCAAAGTATTAGGCAAAGCATTCACGTCTTATAATTGTGTATAGAACAATAACATCATCTTAGAGGAAACTAAAATTATATTCCATATCATTTTTTCTGATGTCAATGGAGTTGTCATGGAAATTAGTACTAAACTCTCAAATTAAGAAGAGAAATGATAAGTAATAAATTTTGTGGATCTTTGAAGTATATAAAACATTATGTAGGATGGGGTTTGTCTTCCATGTAAGATGACTTTGCATGTTTCAATCTAAGTTTACTTCAATTTTTATAATCATTCTCACATAAAGTAATCTGCTTTCGAAAAGCAACCAACAATATTTCACAAACGATTCTCAATCTCTAATTACATAGTTTGTGGCTTTTAACTCATTTTGCTTAGCACAATCATAAGTAAAGTGACTTACTTTTTTATAGATATGATGCTTGACCTTTACTATGTCAAATTTTATTTGACTATATTTTCCTCTTAATTTTTTATTAGCCTTCTTAAAATGTTGGCCAAGTCTTCTCTAAATATGAAAGTGTTATCTTCTTAGGCTTGGACTTTAAAGTTACAACAATTTCAATCATATAAGTATTTTCAAGGGCCTGACAACTTCTAAGCACTCATTCCTAAGCTATATATGATGAGCAATTATCATCAAAATGATACTCTTTTTATGGTTCAAAGTCACTTTCAAATGTTTCCAACTTATAAGAAGAGATCTCATAATAGCTTAACCTTATTGTTTATTAACAAAAATATGACTAATTAGCTTTAATTCCTTGACGGTTAGTATTTTTAGTATAGTTATACTTTTATAACCAGTTATATCTTTAAGGGCTATCCACATAACTTGAATATTCATTTATGACTCACACTCAAACATGAGATTGTCAACTATATTGTTTTGTATTATCATACGAGTAATATTGCTCTTTTCCTTTTCTAAAAAGAATTCTAGATATTTGCCTTTAATAAGTTGTATTCTGTGTTTGACTTCTATATAACATTATTTAGTAACTTCTTAGCATCCTTTTTTTTTAAGGATCTAGGAATTTTACAGTCTCAATTTTCCTAATTGGCACTATTTAACTTATTTCTTTTGTCAAACTAAGCAATGATGTTTTTTATAGCCATAATCATAATCTTGGCTCTTACATAGACATAGCATAAATTAACTACATATATACAATGTTACACTTATATTTGTAATAAACTTCTATTAGACCAATAAAAACATTATCAAATTCATGATCAAAAATCTATATAGTATACTTTCATCATATATTTCCTAAGAATACCCACAACTTTGTATCAAATTTATCTACAACTACTATTTAAGTTATAGTTCTTTAGATGAATATTTAGGCTACTAATCTAAAAATTCTCATTTAATAGGATGTTTCTCACATTTTCTTATAATTTGTTAAATTAAGTTCTTAGATGAACCCAAGTTTGCCAATCTGATAACTTTCACATGTTAGACTACTTCTCACATTTAATTTTGATTCTCGAATGAGCCCTTATCTACTAATCTATTAACTCTCATTTAATAGAGTATTTCTTACATTTTCTTATTAATTTATTTAATATAACACATTTGCAAATTGTATTTGTATTACAACTCACATAAGGGGCATCACTCTAAAAATGTTTATCATTTCTAAATTATCTTCTCTTTGGTCTTCACAGGCCTATTTCTAATTACCTTTAGCCATCACAGGTCTACTTCCAATTTCCAAAGTCACCAATAGCATATTTTGGAAATATTCCCCATATGCTTGACCAATTTCTTACAGTTAAGACTTTATTCGTGTGCATTATGCTTAAGCATTTTATATTTCTCAAAGAAAAAAAAAGGAGAAATCAAAGCAGCTTATCAACATTTATGATACATAATGTTTTGTAATAAGCATTGTCTTTGATGCACACTAATTAAAAGATAATTTTTGTTTTAATTTGGTTCCTAAAAAATCCTTTCTAAGCTCCTCATTAATTGATGTTTACTAAAACATCATTTAGGAGTATATTGATCAAGTCTAAAACCTATAAGAATTGATTAACATCTTTAAGTTAGCCTATAAGCTCCATTAAGTGTTTGTTGCGTGTTTAGATAGTATATAAACATGTTCAAACATAACAAAACCATAAACCACCATGTAGAGTATGATTTTAGAGATTTTTAAGGTTTTTGTTTCAAGAAATTGTCCAAAAAATAAAAAAATATAATGGAGGCCCATGTGCCTAGGGTGGCAAGTAGGCTCTATGTGCCACCATAGGGGGCTCTTTTGAAGACAAGGTTATCACTATTGTCTTCCTCTTCTCTTTCTCTTTTGTATGGTGCAAAGTTCAAACCCAAACACAAAAGGGGTGAGATTCACACATCAGTGAAAGAGTGAGAGTGCAACTTCATCTTCAACCTCAAGCAAATTTCTAGAATTTTCAAAAATTTCAGTTTTGATGTGGCTACTTTGAGGAGTCATATTTCCTTCAATTTAAGTCCAAATTACATAAATTATATATTGTTAAAAAGAATTATATGTTGTTAGAAAGCTTTATAATTATCTTTCTAATGATATAGAACTTGCATTTAGTACGATCTTGAGGAGGAAGATATAACCCTCAAAAGTAGGCTATTTGGCCATGATTTCCAAAATTTTAGTTTCAAATTGTCAACTTTGAATCACCATGTCTCCCTTGATTATATATAAAGGATGAAGATAATGAATCTATATTTTGTCTAATATCTATATTATTTCTTTTTTGCCTAGAGAGGAGAATGATAAAGAGAGGAGAGTGGTTTTTCCTTCTTCTTTTTTCACCATCGCACATAGTTGCCCGTTGAGTTTTCAATAACTAACTACATCCTTCCTTTTTTATTATTAAATTTTAAATTTTGAAAGTCAAAATTCAAAATCCAAATAATATTTTAATTTAATAATTAAAATAACCAACCCTAATATATTTTATTTTTAAAATTTAAATATAATAAATAATTTTAATAATTAATTAATTAATAATTAATAAAATATTTTAATTAATTAATTTTCTTTCAAAAATTTGGATTAAATTATGGGCTAGTCCCATCAGCCCATTTGCAATACCCCATTTTTCAACATATTTTAATCCCTGTCTTTAGTATTATTGCTAACCTAGATTTTTAGTGGATCACCCATAATTTCACAGTTAGGATTAATTTACCTTGTATAGTCAAGTTGTAAATTTGGCCTATGATATGTCCAAATAATTTAAGCAATACACCTATAAAACTCTTCAATTTCAAAGCAGTACTTGACATACTTATTTTAAATGCTTTATTACTCAACCAATCTTAACTGCTATATAAACTCCAATTTGGACCACCAGTCACACCCCAAATGGAGACATGGCTACCATGGAGTACAAGATGATCACAAATCATCTACAACAATCAACTAGTCAAATTAACGAAGGAGAATTCTATTATTATTATTATTATCGACAGAACACAACCAATAGGGCAAGGATCCTACCTGTAGTTTGTGGAGCGAACTATAGAGTATAAACATATACATACAAAGATAATAGTTAGTTAATAATTAACTAACCGGTTGCTGGCTCTCTACTACAACACTCTTGAGTTAGGTCAAAAGAACATTTAGACACAATTCCAATGTCTGGAAAAAATAAATAAATAAAAAATAGAATGAGTTATAATACTCAATAAGTAGAACATAAAACACGATAACTAAAGAAACGAGTGGGTACCAAGTTTCTTGGAAGCATTATTCACATCGAGAGTCAACAACAATCACAAATTCGTATTATTTTGGATAATAATAAAAAATAAAATAATTCACAAATGATATAAAGTAACAATACCAATATAAAAATAATTCAATGTTTATGTCATAGTTAAAACAAATACTTCAAATAAAACTCCTACTGTGAGATCATTTAGCATATTAGAATAGGAAACATCTAGTTAAAAACCAAAATAGAACAGACGCAGAGCATACAACTCGCGATAATCAAAACAGATCCACGTGTAGTGGCCGACACACGAGGCTAGCAACACCCCTGCTAGCTGGGGTCCAGATCGAGGTGTACCAAGGCTAACAAATACTGTTGTTAGTTATAGGGTTTTGTACAAGATAGCTTCCCAAAGAAATCCAAATTCGTGTATTCATATTTGAAACATTCAAAAGGTTCAGAATTTACGACACTATCATAGTTCAGAATCATTAGACTGAAGGTGGTCCTATATCACAATCTATTACTTAGAGAAGCATACAATTTCAACTTCAACTCGATAAAAATTTGTATTTTAACATAAAACCTAAAAGATTGGATATCCAAAATATTTGCATACATAAAGATACTCCTTAAAAAGCTTGTCCCAAAACCACGTAGAAATAGGCAAGAAGTAAAAACTAGAGGAAAGTTCAAAAAGTATCAGGCTTTATAATCTACTCACTGCATTTGCCGAACAATCATCGGTCCTCCATCATCAAACCACCATCCTCTCCATTTAACAAAATGATCCAAAATGGTTTCCTAGACACTGTAATAAAATTTTATTAAAGTGCTAAAAAAATTATTTTTTTCCTATAAACCTTCCTTATAGGTATCAACATCATCCTAGACCGTTAAAACAACTTACTTAAGATTTCACAATAGAAATTATCTTACATGACCTACTTAAATTGTAGATTAACCTGTGGTATGTCTTATTCTTAAACGATTTACTACCCTTGCTATAATTATATGTTCACTTCATTATTTAATTTATCCATTTAATTTCCATAGATTAATGTTAAATTCCCCTTTCCATTTATCTTGATTCCTCTTTCAAGTATTGGACTTATTAGTACCCAAGCAACCATAATTGACTTAGTACCCAGTTAATCTTCTCCTAACAATATTATGTATAATTCCCATTCCTACTATTAACCTACCTTCCTTTCTTCTTCAAATAAAGTATATAGGGCTAAAAGCTTACCTTAGGAGACTATATTGAAGGATTTGCCATAAGCTAACACCTTATTTTGCTATCTCTTTGCATACTTCTCTACAAAGACACAATTTCCCCATATTTGAGCTTTAAGACTAAGGTGGTTCGAAAGAATAATAACAGATTTTTTTTTTTTTAGAACTCTAGTTGGGTTGCCAATAAATGAAAAGGAAAAATCACAAGCACATGGATTATAATTATCAAAAAAATTAAGACTTGAAGGATGGTAAACTTGAAACAGAGGGTCAAACAAATTGAAAGGAAGAGGGGTTACCATTGGTGTTACTGGCGTTGCAATAATGGGGAGAGAAAAGCTACTAAAATGGCCCACAACTTGGACGAATGCCATGCTATTGCAGAGCCACAAGTAAACCTTGAGAAGCTGAAAAAAAAATGTATAGCAGAAGAAGGAAAATGAGGGAGCAAGAAGTAGCGCCTGAAGATCTCTCTCATTCCACTAGATGAACGAATAGCTGGGCAGCCAAGACTAGTGTAGCAGACACAAAAAGGAAGGGATGCATGACAGGTACAGCAGGAAAAAGAAATAGACAAAAGACACTAGAAGCCGAAATGAGAGAGAAAGAGAGGTTCAGACCATTCCTACCTAATCTGACTTGAGGGAGAATCACGTGCAAGGATAGGAAAAAATCTTGAAGGACTAATTAGCAATTTAGAAAGATACAAGGGCTGGAGGAAAAAAAATATTTGAAAGTTTCGTTTGGACCCTAAATCAATAGTCCAACAAGGAGGAGGAAGGAAAAGATTTATATCTACTCTTAAAAAAAAAAAAAGACTTCATTTAATTTATTTAACTTAGGTATTATTTTCATTAATTATTATCCTCTCTTTGTTTTTTTCACTGTACCTCTATTATAATTTCTGGGTTATAACACCACCATTTTCACCAACTTACATCAGATGTTGAGCTTAAAGCTTACCTTAAAGAGTTAAAGCTTGAAAATTGGGGGTGTTGGATAGCTCACCCGGTACCTACTTGTGCACAACAAAGATCATAACGATCCACCCACCTTATGAGCTCACTACATGGAAACAAGAACTTAGTTACTAAATGACGAGGAGCCTCACTTAAAAAGGAATTAGAGATGTAAGTAGTTTATTTATCTTCCACACCCACCAGTTCATTTTCCTCAAACCAAGCAACCGAACTTCACTTGAGAAGAAATTAGGAAAAGTAAGTTGAATCAGGCTTCCCAAAGTTTCCAATAGCTTCCCCTGCGTAGCTGCCACAAGGCCCAAGGAAAACTTCACTGAACCCCCACTGCCAAAACGCCCACGGCTGGAAAAAAGTGAAGCATTAATAAAAGGGACCAATACAGCAGCAAAAATGGCAACAAGGGAATGAAAAGAGGCAAAATATTTTGCCATAAATTCAGAGCTACAAGAAGACAACAAAGGACCGAACAATTGATAGAAAAGAGAAGAAAATGAAAAACCATTTGACCTGAAGAATAAACGCACGAGTAGCAGCTCACAGAAACACCCCAGCCGTACGGTTGAGCCAAGAGAAGCTAAGTCGCACGATGCTACAACAGGGGAGAAACCGTGACCACTGATTTGGAGAAGAAGAAGGTTTAAAACAGAACAGAGATGAAGCTTGGGGCCGGCCGAGATGTGAGCTGGGAGGATAGAGAGAAAGAAAGATAGAGAGAGAGAAGCTCCGAGAGGCTCTCTTTCTACTGCTACAATTCGAAGAAGGAGATGAGGAACAGGAAAGGGAGGAAGCTTCGTGCAGCTTAAAATGAGCAGAACCTAACGTGTGAGAAGTGGGTGGAGATTCAAAGTTTCGCAGGGACAGAGAAGATGGTCGCAGAGCACAAAGCAAGGACAGAGGATACCTGAAGAGGCTTCACTTCCGAAGGAGCAGAACCAGACGTGTTGGTTAAGGGAGGGAATTTCGATCCCAAGGCTGGAAGAAGACGCGTCGGCTGGAAAAATATCTGAGGGATCAAAGAGAAATATTGAAGAGTTGCAGCCCTCAAGAGCAAATGTTGAAATTTGCAATTTGGACCCCCCAAGACACCCCTCGTAGCAATTAAGAAAAATAAAATGAGAAAAGAAGTTCCGTCGGCATCCGAAGATGAGCGTCAGATTGCCATTCCTGTAAATCAACCACTTAAGCAATGGTTAATCCTTATAACACTTTCGATTTTAATTAAAATATATTATTATCATTATTGCACTTTTATTTCATCTGCCCAATTTATTAGGTTATTACCAAGGGAGTGAGGGAAGACCAAAACTTTAAGAGGCAATGGGACCTGATTAGGACTTCAAAAGGCTCTTTCGGATCCACTCTTGTGGTCCATTCTTCGAAACTTGTAGTCTCCGAGTGATTGCGGTCCACCTAATGCAAAAATAACTCAATCTTGGTATGCATAATTTGATGCATGCACGGTTGGAAAATTTTATATATAAGCTGACATTAATTTTATTATTATTTTTAAATATATGTTAATTAATAGTCTATTAAAATATATTATAAGCCCAATTAATCAAATGATCATATGGTATTTGAATTTTGACAAATATTCGTAATTTAAGTTTAGTTAATGATTTGTTGCTTGTCCTTAAGCAAATTAAATCAGGAAAGTAAAAACAAAAAAGAGGGAGGGATCATAATACTCTCCTAGTATCATTGCAATTCTAGTAAGAGCAAAATGCTAAGAAGCTTGATTGACTAATAGAAAATTCAAAATGAATCAATAAAATAAACAGATCAATGAATTAATTAGGAGTAAATCAAAAAAGAATATTAGTCAAGTATACTATGCAGTACAGCAACTGTAAAATAAGCACAAGCCAAACAACGAGAACATACAACAAGATGAATAGAGAATTAGGGTTCGATAATTTTAGGTAAGTGAGATTCTAAAATGCGTATGAGTTGGGTTGAAAATAGATGAGTTTGAAATTGATTATAGGTGGTTGAATGAGAGGAGGGGAAGATCGGGAATGGATTAAACTTAATAATGAGTCGAGTTCATAAAAAATTTGTAATTTCTTTTAAATTTGGCTTGTTTTTTGAAAAAAAAAAATTCACATTTTTATCTTTTTTTTTTTATTTTAAATATTAGATATTTTTATTTTATTACTTGTTAGGCTTACTTTTTTTAATTTTAAATACTAAACAACTTAAAAAAATATGGCAAGAAATTTAAATAACTTGAAATATATATATCTAAGATAGTAAAACCTCTCAAAATAATAATTTTCTAATAATGTTATTAATTATTTATTTATGTTATTTGAATTATAATTTATTTCTAATAATATATTATGCAACAGGTAAGAGTAAAAAAATATAATAATCATATAAGTTATATAATTCTTTTTTACTTATATCTATAGTTATAAATAATTTTTCTAATAATATTATTTATTAATAATATATAAAAATATATTTATAATACGGGCCGAGCTTTAAAAAAAAGCCTAAACCCAACCCATTTTATATTCAAATTTTTTTAAAACGAACTTGTGTTTTATTAGATTTTTTTTTTCTCATATCTATTTTTTTGGGGTCATGTAGGCTTTTCAGCCTATGATCAGGTTTAATATGGATTGGAAGTTGGTTTTGGGTTGTAGGGGATGGGTTTGAGTTTTTTTTTTCTTTGAAACACGGTTATGCCATTGACATAGCCTACCCATGGGCACCACAGGTGAAAAAGGATGGAAAAATAAAGATGTAGCACACAGTCATGTATTTAGACACAACTAACTTGTGAGCACTTTGGGTTTAAAATTGAGGTTCTAGTAGGTGGCAATACAAAATAATGTAGACAAACATGGCTATGTAGATAGGCATGGCCAACTCTTGTACTCCATTATTATAACACTCCAAAAATTTCAAAGATTAGATAAATCAGCCCACTACCAAACACCCAAAAAACTCTAAAATAAGCCACTCGAAAAATTTAAATATATATATTCATCAACCCTAACACAATGATTAATGGATAATCTAAAGTTTATGCACAATCTTCTAATCAATTTACAATGGTTTTGCCCAAACTTAGCATATAACTTGTTCTCAGGTGAACTCAAGACATGGAGACCAAAATGTAGCACACAGACACAATAAAGTGGGATAGGAAACTCCCTGAAGGAAGGATATTGCTTGGAAACATTGTTACTTCCACCATGAGCCAATAAGCAACCAAATGAACATGGTTCCTAATAAAACAAAAGGCAAAAATTAAAAGTAAAACCATACACAAACTAAAACACAACAAAATAAATTAAATTAGAGGATAACGAAAGAGAAGTAGTTCTAATTTACAATTTTTAGCTTGACTTTTAGAGGTTTACAAGGTTAGGGGATGCCTAAATTGCAGGTGTAACAGCCAGGAAAAAGAAAAGAGAAAAGAAAAGAAAAGAGAAAAGAAAAGGAAGAGAAAGAAAAAAGGAAAAGAAAAAGTTGAAATTTTTAAAGGGCTGAAAATTCTAAGTCTTCTCGCCATAACCCGGCTATAGCGAATTCAGCTTCTCGCCATAGCGAGAAATGGCTTAGCTATAGCAAGAATGCCTTCTCGCAACAGCGAAAATGCTCCTAGCTATAGCGAGTGCGGGCATTCCATACAATATCCAGGGAGTTGCTCGCCGTAGCAACGCCATAGCGAAGGCAAAGGTCTGGAACAGACACGAGCTCACTGTAGCGAGGACAATGACTCGCTATAGCGAGAGCGGTCCAGAAAAGCGAGAAAAAGAGAATTTGACTTTTTAAAAGCTTCCAAATCTCTTATTTCTTTTTCTAACCGACTCAAGCTCACCTTGAGAGAGAGAAAAGGGCGGAGGAGAGAGAGAGAAGCTTAGGAGAAGAAGAAAGGACAAGAACGGTAAAGAATTCCATGGCTTTTCTCTTAGTATGTCACCCTTCTCCCCTTCCCCTCTCTTTCCACGATTTTGGTTGTCAAAATAGTTAGGTCTTGAGTTTGGTTCAGAAGCGGGAGAGTGGGAAATCACTCTTGAGAGAGGTTAGAAGTTATGTAGTCTTCTCTTTCTTGCTTTCTTTCTTAAGAGCTTGAGAATTGAGAAAAGAGAGAGGATAGCTAATGGATTCTAGTGAGGGAAAGAAACCTAAGTTGAGAAGCTCAGTAGAGTTGATTAGAAGAGATCCCTAGCTTAAGAATCAAGTGTTAAGGAATTAATTCCATGCTTCTTGTGTGGTTAGGCTCAAGAGAAGTCCCCCATCTAGAAGTGGTAGTGAAATCCACAAGGGAGGAGACAAGTGAAAGAGGAAGTTGTCACTAGCTAATAAGGTAGCTCTCTCCACTTTCCTTCATGCATAATTGTGTGTTTACATTGTCTTACTTATATGTGTGTATGATATGAGCTATGAGAAGTGTGTTAGCATGATGATGTATTATGAATTGAAATGATGATTTATGTGATTATTTTGGTTTGCTTGAGGGATGGAAAGGCCAATAACCCTTTAGCCATGGTGAGGATGAGCCAAACCTTTAAGTTGGTTGAGACAAAAGTAAAGAGTCTCCCAAAAGTGAAGTTGACTCCCAAAGAGTAAGGGTTGAGTCTAAGGACCTCTTAAGAATGGGTGAGGCAAGTCCAAAAGCCACAAGTGAGTGGGTGAGGCTAATCCATGTACTTGGCAAGCTTTTGAGTGTTATGTATGGCCTACTCATATGTTGAGAATGTCTTTCTTTTATGCATGGCCAATTCACATGTTTTAAATGCTTTCATAATGGTTTTATATGCTAACATGCCATATATGCATGGTGAGACTTGTTTGCATGTTATATATGTATGATTGAATGAGAGATGAGCTATTGAGATTCCATGAATCTCACCCTCCCTCTCCACCATCCAAACATGCTAGGTGGACCAAGTGAGGCTAGAGATGGGAGCCACCATCAAACATGAAGCTAAGGAAACTAAGGAAGAATTGTAAAGGAACTTCTTGTAAATGTATTGTATATGAGACAAGAGTTGTAAATTAAGAATGTATATGATGTAGCCTCTATGTATGTTTGCAAGTCAATGTATGTATGATGATGTATATATGAGAATGAGATTCATTTTGAATGAGAAAGCAAGTCTTGAATATGAAAAGCATAATGTTAGCATAAGCCACATGAGTGTATAAGTGGGCATGGGGTAGTGAGATTTTCCAATCTAGGTTATTAGACACTTGAGCCATGATTGATGGCCCCTATAGATGCTTTCTCATGTGCTCAAAGGGTCATAGAGGTAGAAGAACTAAGATTGGACCCCATGAGCCTCATTTTTAGCCAAGAAAGTGGCTTTTTGCACATGATATCAAAGGTTAACCAAATGACCTCTTCTTGCTTTGAAATTTGACATGTGACTAGATCTTGGTTAGAGCTTTTTGGGAAGCTAAAGATCAAGTCATTTAGAGGTCTATAGCATTTTCTATGATTTTTCAAAGTTGACATCAGAAATTCGGATTTTAGAAAACATTGTTCATTTGGTCAGTTTAGAAATTGTGTTACCCGAGGGGCAAACATAGTCCAATGGCTACGAAATTTTATACACAGAAACTAGATAGTCACAGTGACTTGTAGGAACTGGAAGCACCTCATTTAGAGGTCTAGAGAGGAAGATATGAAATTTCAAAGTTCCTGCCCAGTATCAGTCACTCAACCAGACCCGAGGTACTGTTTCATCGGTTTCCGGGAGTTTGGCTTCGTGAACTGATCTGAAGATATTTTTACTCTCTATCTAACATCCACATCTTTCCATAGAGATATCGTTTACAAGCATTGGATTTTTGTGTAATTAGTTATGCATTTTCAAAGTCCATATCAGTAAATTGTGACAGTAAAGGAGCCCCCTCTAACCAGTGGACGATTTCGATGTCAAACGCATGATATGTGAAATATTGAGACTTCTACATATTTTTTATCATAAATTAGACGTCTTGAGCTTTCTAGAATGACTGAGATAATATAGTTACGATTTTTCTGCATTTAGTTATGAATTTCCGAACTCAGCCCAGAAATGAAGCAAAATCTGCCAAGAACGAAATTGCATGTCTCATATCCCTTTTTGCTTTCCATGAGTTTAAAGCATATTGTTGGGATTGAAATAAGTCTTAATAGTGAAATTAAGCATGAGGATGCATAGAAAGAGCTCCTCCGGTCCATGTGACGTAAAATGAACATCTACCTATGCATAAGGCCATAAAACAAGAATATGAAGGTAGAACAAATGACCTTCCTTGTGTGCTTAGCATGTGCATATGAGTATGTAAGGCATGATGGGTATGAGCTAGAAGTTAAGGTGTTACAGCAGGCAACTGCTTTCTCCACTACTTTTTAAACCAAATAAGGTTTTAATTTTTTACCTAGTATCATTGATTACACTTGGAGATTTATTTCTCTTTATACCAACACCTTATCTTTATCCTTAAAGGTTGAAGCACGTGACAGACATGTTTTAAGGAATTCCTTTAAGGACTTTTTGCTATATGTCTCTTTTAGTAATTCATCACTAATATCCAATTTATGACACTCCTTTTATGTTTTTATGTCATTAGATACAAATGATTTAAGTCTAAATCATCGATAGACTTTATTTTAAGCATTACCATGTGGATTGACTAAGGCTCCGCATCCCTTTATCATTTGAGTTTACATTATTGTGCCCTAATGTGATTATGATCACTATTAATGTATATAGACTGACTTGACTAATGCAGTTCCTTATATTGGTTGTATTTGTGTTATATGCAATAGCTATGGCTGAGGATGAATGACATGTCACTTGTTAGTAAATAGTTCTCCTAAGATTTTGCTATTTATATAAGGGAAGGCAGTAAGGCCACGAAACAATCAACAATAGGACCTTTTGTTTGACTAAAAGCATGATATATATATTGGTTGATGCATGTTATAGTTCTATTTATGATTTATTATCTTTTTTATATACAATGAACGAAGGTAAAATAAAATAATCTTCTACATGATATACAATTGGACCATTATTGGTTTTTAACTAATTATTGTCTTACTGAAAATGTCACTATCTTATGATAATATGTTTAGATAAACCATTAGTTTATGCTGATCTATAAGTATATGGTAGAAGTGAAGTAGATTTTGTACAAAATCCCAGAGGTGGGATCAATTTAGGTGATCCTAAATATAACATGAATGGACATCAATGAAAAAGGATAGGCTTTATACATTGTCTAAGGGTATTATGAAATAAACTTTTTATATGTTTTGACTCACAGTAGTTTTTTTTTTTTGGTAATTTAAATACACTATGACACCCATGGTGTTATGTTTTATATCATCATTAGAGGTATAGTGTTGAGAATATTATGGGAAATTCTATACACATTTTCTATATTTTATGCTATGGAATGATGACACTATAGTTGTGTGACACTTATATAAGTTCTATTGTTTTTAGCACTTTAATCTAGGTAGATGTTACACCCTATAATTAAGGGGGAGTAGTTTTGTGTGATGGACTCACACTTAGGAAAAGGATTGTTAGGATTTAAGTGTCAGTGGAAGAAGTTCCATAATAAAAAGGGATATGTCCCATATTAAATCTAATGACCTAATTGTTGCTTGTTCTTTTTCATCATGTTATATAGTCCTATTGCATAATTTTCTATATAGTGAGAAAATTACTAATCAAGTGGTGACGCATCATAAATTTAGAATGAATTTAATTTATTGACTTATGAAGTTATATATATATATATATATATATATACTTTTAGATAAATTTATTATTTATTATTAAGAGATTTGAAATAATATTTAAGCAAAACTAACTACCCAATTTAAAGAAAGTTTGTTGCACATGTAAAATGTTACTTTATGTCACTTGAATATAATTATATGTTTGGTTTAGCAATTTGAACAATATTTCATTTAGGTAATGTGACATTTTGTTGTGAGATTATTTTATGGTTTAACATGAATGTTTGTCACGAAAGTGACTCATTTATTAAGATCCATAGAATTTTTATTGAAAATAAGTTAGCCAATCCTTATCCAAAGTTTGTAAGCCTATATTTTTTAATAAGCATGCTATGATAATTTTACACATTTCAAATTCTTTTGATATTTTTAGCTAGTGGCAGTCATTATATGCATCAAATTTTTATGATTTTTATGAATTAATATTGCAACAATATAAAGGCTTAAACGTAATTAGTAAACAAATTAATTGCATGATGAGGTAATTGTTTATGTAGATTGAGCAATTCAACATTGGTTCTTCAATTTCCTTATTTTAGCAATCAATATCTTGGGCCTAATAGTGAAAATTATATAGTCTCAGTTTTTAAATGACTATCTCATTTGATGATTTTCTTGAGACAATTGATTAAAACATCTTAAAGATTTGAAAGACTAAGGAAAACAAGGTATTATTGAAATTTTATTTACTAGTGAACCTTATTTAAAAATTGTTAAGGTCTTCTAGTATAGTAAAACAAAATTTTCTCACTACCTTAATATATATTCATATGGTTTAATAAATATTATTAAATATTTTTTACATAAGATGAGTGAGAGTTGTTGTTCATTTTGTATGAATAGTGATATAAAAATATATTATAATTGAACCTAACATGTTTTAGCTTGTCTCATATACGTAAGATAATAAAGACCTAACATGTTGAAGATTCTCAATAATGGATAAAATGGGTCACATTGTTTTCATTATATTAGTAACCTTGTTATGTGATCAAGCATGTATATATACATTACTTGTATTATTAATGAGTTTGAATTTTTAAATAATCCTAGAGTGAGTTAATAAGATATAGAGAGGAAACCCTAGAGTACTTGTAAATTACTAAGAACATTAAACTCATTAAGGATTTTGTTTGTTTTGGTTGTAAAATAATTTGTTTATGGATGTTTGTGTATGATGGTTAGAGTTGTCAAATTGACACTTATAATTGGCTTTCAAATAAAGTATGATAATTGATGAAGCTAAGAGTTTAGCTTATCTATGGCTAAAATTTAAAAATTTCAATATGGTTTTATTAATACTACTTAGCTATTATATATGTTGTCATGAATGTTGATGAGTTACTTTGTTTTTTTATTTTCAAATATGAGAAATACAAGACTTTTTTTTTAGTATAGTGCACATAAAAAGATATTCACAGTAAGAGATTGGTCGAAAATACAATGCATACTTTCCAATATATGCTAAAGTGGCGCTTGTAATTAGAAGCAAGTCTTTGATGGTTGAAGAGAAGTTTTTTTTAGAATATAAAATATCTTAAGGATAGGGTCCCTTCAAGATAGAATCTTGATGATTAATGCAATATATGTACGCATCAAATTGAAAATATGTGAAATATCTTATTAAGTGAAAGTTCTTAGATTAGTAGACTTAGGCTCATTTAAAAACTACATTTAAATTATTAAATAATAATAATATAAAAAATAAATACTTTAGTGAGTAGGAACTCTTAGATTAATAGTCTAAGTTTCATTTAAGAATTATAACTTAAACAACATTTGCAAATGAATTTGATAAAAAAAAAACAACGTTCTTATGATATATGTAATAGATGTAAGACAAACGTAAACTTCTTATTATGAACCTAACAATATTATTATTGGTTTAGTCAAAATGTATTACAAATATATATACATAACATTGTGTATATGCAGTTATTCTATGCTAAGTCTATGTAAAGATTAATTTATGATTATGACTAAAAAATATTATTACTTAGCTTAATAAGAGTGACAAGTTTGATAGTGTATTGCTATTAATTAGGAATTTCTAGCACTGTAAAATTTTTATATTCTTAAATAATAGGATACTAAGAAACCATTGAACAATGTCATATATGAGTTTAAGCTTGAAAATATAATTCAGCAAAGGAGAGGTCTAGGAATTTTTTGTTGAAAAAAAAAGAACAATATGTTTCATATGATAGTGCTAGACAACATTATTGATAACCTCATGTATGAGTATGAGTATGAGTCATATCAAAATGTTCAAGCCATATGGATAATGCTTAAGGACAAGTGTAACAACCAGAAAAAAAAAATTCGAAATCCTGAAATTTTCTAAGTTTGCTAGATATAGCGAAAAATGACCTAGTTATAGTGAGAGTGTTTGTTCGCTATAGCGAGAATGTTTCTAGCTGTAGCGAGTTTGAGCATCTCATACAAAAACTAGGGGGTTCCTCACAATAGCACTCACCGTAGTGAAAACAAGGGTTTGGGACTAACACGTGCTCGCTGTAGTGAGGTAATCCTTCGCTATAGCGAAGGTTAGTCAGAAAAAATATGAAAAAAAAAAAGAATTTTGCTTTTTAAAGAGTCTAGACCTTCCCCTTTTCTTCTAACCGACTTAGGCTTTGACTAAAACAAAGAAAAAGGCTGTAGAGGGAGAGAGAGACCTAGAGAAGGAAGGAAGAACAAGAAGAAGGTAAGCATAACTTGAGATCTCCATAGCTTTTCTTCTTAGAGTTTTGTTCTTCTCTCTTTACCCTTTCTTTCTATGGTTTTGGTTATTGAGTTGGCTTTGTTTTGGGCCTAAGTCAGAAGGAGAAGTGTAAGGATTTAAGAAGAAAATTTATGTAAAAGAAGAGACTCTTAGAAAGAGCTTCATTTAAAATAACTTTTTTCTATCTTATTACATCTTCTCCCCTTGCTTTCCTTAAGTATGTTAGTTTTATCAACTTGAGAGCTTGAAAGAGGAAGGAAGTTTGACCTAAAGCAAGTAAGAGATCCTTGAATTAGAGTGTGATAAGTTAAGAAATGTAAAGAAAGGAGAAGAAGAGTTGGTGAAATTCTAAAGTGAGAAAACCCCTAGTTTCCTACATATTTAGTGGGTTTGCTTTGATGAAAAGCCCTCTAGCTTGTGAGTGTTTATTTGAGTTATAAGAGAATAATTCCATGCTATTTGTTGTGTTTAGGCTCAAAAAAAGTAGCTCTATCTAGTTGTGATTGTAAGACCAAGAAGACCAAGAAGAGAGAAGAGAAATTGAAAGAAAAGGTTTATGTTAGCTTATAAGATAGCTCTCCACTCTTTCTTATTACATTCTTGGATGTGTAATAGTTATTGTATGCTTGTGTATATGTTTGTATTATGAGACATGTCATTCGATGTTGCCTTGATGCATTGGTACCAATATGTTTATGTTTTAGGTTGTAAAAATTGCTTGGGTGAGGTAGTGCCAAAAGTCCCTTGAGATGGATGAGGCGGAGCCAAAAGTCTCTAAAATCAGGTGAGGCTAGACCAAAAGTCTCTAGAGCTTATTCTTGGCATTGATATGATATTCATGGCATGTAAATCATGTGTTGTATAATTGTGAATAGTTTGTATGCTTTGACTTATTTATATATCTTGACTGCTTCCTTGAATGAGTGTATGAGCTATTGAGATTCCATGAATCTCACCTCCTTCTCTCTCCCATCTTAACATGTTAGGTGGAGCTCAAAGAGCCTAATTGAGCATACTTAGGGAGTTGTATAGTTTATTTTAGTTCTTTTGATGTAAAAAGGTACCAAAATGAATATACATCTATTATTTTTGAAATGTAAATATTTGAGCAAGCGTAAATGCATATATGAATTATGTATGAACCATGTATAGAGCCAAGTAATGAAAAGATGAGATTTGGTTTCCTTGTGGCTTATATGCAGTAGTGTACTTTTACCCATAGCATAACGAGTTTGAGATGTATAATGATATGGATCACTTAAGTGTTTTATATATGTTATGTTTATGTTTTAAAACTTGCTCAAGAGATGTTAGAATATATGGGAGGCCATTTGGACCCACCTTGAACTAAATTAGGTGTCAAAACTATCAAATTTGTGAGCTTGTCAAAGTATGACTAAATGAGCTCTTTTTTATATGAAATTTGGCAAGCCTCTAGAGCCTATTGAGAGCTTTTTGGAAAGCTAAAGTCAGTAATATTTGGAGGTCTAGGGAATATTTGGTGAATTGTCGAAGTTGAAAAATTTTATGGTTTTGGTTATTGTATTGTGCAAATAAGTTCGAAAATGAATCTATGTCATTCATAGACCAAATAGTGTCTTATTGTCATGAAATTTTATGGGCATAAACTAGATATCTACAGTGACCTATACCAACTAGAAGCACCTCGATTGGAGGTCTGTAGAAGGAGAAAGAACTTTCTGAAGTTCTATGTCAGCATCAGGGAAGCCATCCGACCTTTGTTATTGTTCTATCAGTTTTCGGGGTCCAAATGCTACTGAAATGATCTGAACTTATTTTTTTTCTCTATTTAACATATTTAGATTTCCAAATTGGTATAGTTTACCCAGATTGGATTTTTGTGAAATTAGTTATGAATTTTTGAAGTTCATGACAGCAAGCTGCATCAGTACCAAGGACAGCCAGACCTCTGTCTATTTTTCGATGTCAAACATGATCTAAATGCTAAGATTGTGGTTTGAAATTATTTTTATGTAAAGTTAACATCCAAATCTTTCCATCAAACTATGGTTTGCTTAATTTTCATTTTTCTAGAATTAGTTATGATTTTTCAAAGTTAGAGCAAAAAATATTACTTGTAGGCCCATTTGAGAAATTGCATTTTCTTAGTTTTTGACTTCATATCCATAGTTCATGGGTTGTTTTATGCTATGTATGAGTTGTATAAATAGATTTTGAATAGAAAATGTGAATGATGGGTTCACGAGGCCCACAAGACAAAATATCAGTGTTTAAGCCTCAACTTAAAGTATTAAAATACTACGATTTTAGTCTTTTTCATTGGAAATTATATGGACAAGATGGAGATTAATTGAGGTTAAGACATTATGGTGTTACAACAAGTGTGGTCATACTTCTACAACCAAACTAAAAAGGTTAACAATTAAAAGAAATTAAAGCCAACTAATCATATCTTTACTTATGAATAGTAAATTTGACCTATTATAATACTTTTTCTTATCAATTAGGAATATTTGAAAGTGAATTTGATCACAATAAGAGAATTACTATTTTTTATGATATTTTTGATCATATAAAGTTTGAGGATGATTAAGACTAGTATGGCTTTAAAGTCCAAACACAAAAAGGATAATATTTTTATAAGAAAAAAGAATTTGGTTAACATTTCAAATAGATCAAAAAATAATTTAAGAAGAAAGGTAAGCATGGTAAAAAGAAACTTAACATAGTTAAGATTAAGAATTATATTTGTCAGAGAATGGATCACTTTACTGACAATTGCAATGAGCAAAATAAAACTCAAAGACCACAAATCACATAGCTAAAAATTAAGGATCATTTATGAAATACCATTAGCTATTTTTCAAAAGCAAATGGCTTCAAGTAGGAGATAATAAATTAAAATTAAAGAGATTAAAAGATGAAAATTATTTTTGTGTGGAGAATGAACCCTTATCCTATATGTTGTTTTAGATACTTTAAAGATAGAACTTAACCTCCATTATTTTGTTTCTTAAATTAAGATTTAGTATTAATTTTTCATAACAACTCCATTGACACTTAAATACAAATACAATTCCATTTTTCTTTATGATGGTTTTATTATGTTAGGCACAATTATGAACATAATTGTTTACTAAATACTCTACTTTCTATTTAGATTTGGATATGATTTATTGACACATTAGGCTAAGCCATATAAGGAAAGATAGAATATGTTGAGAGAACATTGCTTAATGAGTAAAGCAATAGGAAAAAAAGTTAGGAAAATGAAAAATGGCTAAAAATCAATTGCAATTAATTCATTTTGATATATATGATTCAAAGAGTGTGAGGGCAACACATAGAACTCAATATTTCATTATTGACAATTATTCGCAATATGGTTAAAGTCCATTTAATCTCTCAAAAGTGAGAAGCACTTAAGTGCTTTAGATGTGATATGGACATGGTTAAGTATTTAATGGACAAGAAACGCTTTAATTTCTAACTAAGGATGTGAATATTTGTCACATTAATTTAAAGTGCTCTATGAAGAGAAAGGAATTAATGAGGTAATTGATGATTCCTACCACTCTATAACAAATGAAGATGCTAAGAGAAAGAATAAGACCTTATTCGAAATGATTAGATAAGTGATGGCTCAAGAAAATTTATCCATTTTTATTGGGGTGATATGTTATTAATTGATACCTTTAAAATTAACTGATTACTCTTTAATCAATTACTTCTACACCCTATAAATTGTAAACAAATAATATTCTAGTTTTAAGTATCTTAAGATCATAAGTTTAGCTACTTATATCCATGCTAATATTTATGACCATGAGAATTAGGCTAAATGGGACAAGAAATGTATCTTTATTAGATATTTAGAATAATTAAAAGGTCACATTTTTCATTGGTAAAAACAAATATGAAAGTATAACTAAAATTAAATCAAGAGATACCATATTTTAAAAGAATGAATTTCTTAGTATGAGAGAGATTGATAATTACACATCTCTTTATAAGACATAAGATCAAGATAACAAGAAAAAGTAGTTATACCTTGACTTGTTAATCTAAGTGGGTACTTGGTGCAAGATAAGAATGTTGCATAGACAACCCTACAATTTAAAAGTAATCATGAGCGAATGCCTGAACCTTAGTTTGAGATTGAAAGGGGCAACACTTATCGATAATAAACTAGATAATGAGAAGCCAAATGTAATTCAAGAGGTTCAAGCATACCTTATTAAAGAAGATTGAATAAGAGCAATAAAATAAGAGATGGATTTGATAAGGATAAACTATGATTGGGACTTGGTTAATATTTCACCTAATTGAAAAGCAATTAAGACTAAATGGTTTTCAAAATAAATAAAAAGATATATGGATCAATTGAGAGACATAAGACACGTTTAGATACTAAAGGGTAAACATAATAAGAAGATATAGAGTTTGAAAATACTTTCTCACCTATTGTGTAGTTTATTTTAATTAGGCTTATCCTAGCTATATTTGCAAGATTGAACTTGGAAATGCACCAAATGGATATGAAAACCACATTCTCAAAATGGAAAGTAGATGAATAAAGTACATGGAACAATCATTAAGTTCCCTTAAAAAGGAATAAAGCATAATGTTTGTAATCTCCAAAAATCTATTTACGGACTACAACAATCATTTAATCAATGGTTTATGACATTTTATTGAGTAGTAATTTTGTCTAAATCTTAAATGATCAATAAAGATCACAATATTTACATTAAGCAATTTAAAAGAAATGTTATATTATCCTTTACATGGATTATATATAATTTGTAATAGCCAGGAGAAAGAAAAGAGAAAAAAAAAGAAAAGAGAAAAGAAAAGAAATGAGAAGAGAAAAGGAAAAGGAAAAGGAAAAGCTGAAATTTTCAAAGGGCTGAAAACTCTAAGTCTTCTCGCCATAGCCCGGCTATAGCGAATTCAGCTGCTCGCCATAGCGAGAAATGGCCTAGCTATAGCAAGAATGCCTTCTCGCAAGAGCGAAAATGCTCCTAGCTATAGCGAGTGCGGGCATTCCATACAAAGTTCAGGGAGTTGCTCGCCGTAGCGACGTCATAGCGAAGGCAAAGGTCTGGAACAGACACGAGCTCGCTGTAGCGAGGGCAATGACTCGCTATAGCGAGAGCGGTCCAGAAAAATGAGAAAAAGAGAATTTGACTTTTTAAAAGCTTCTAAATCTCTTCTTTCTTCTTCTAACTGACTCAAGCTCACTCTAGGAGAGAGAAAAGGGCGGAGGAGAGAGAGAGAAGCTTAGGATAAGAAGAAAAGACAAGAAAGGTAGGGATTTCCATGGCTTTTCTCTTAGTATGTTGCTCTTCTCCCCTTCCCCTCTCTTTCCACGGTTTTGGTTGTCAAAATAGTTAGGTCTTGAGTTTGGTTCAGAAGAGGGAGAGTGGGAAATCACTCTTGAGAGAGGTTAGAAGTTATGTAGTCTTCTCTTTCTTACTTTTCTTCTTAAGAGCTTGAGAGTTTGAGAAAAAGAGAGGATAGCTAATGGATTCTAGTGAGAGAAAGAGACCTAGGTTGAGAAGCTCAGTAGAGTTGATAAGAAGAGGTCTCTAGCTTAAGAATCAAGTGTTAAAGAATTAATTCCATGCTTCTTGTGTGGTTAGGCTCAAGAGAAGCTCCCCCATCTAGAAGTGGTTAAGAAATCCACAAGGGATGAGACAAGTTGAAAGAGAAGGTTGTGATTAGCCAATAAGGTAGCTCTCTCCACTTTCTTTCATGCATAATTGTGTGTTTACATTGCCTTACTAGTATGTGTGTATGACATGAGCTATGAGAAGTGTGTTAGCATGATGATACATTATGAATTGAAATGATATTTTATGTGATTTATTTTGGTTTGTTTGAGGGATGGAAAGGCTAATAACCCTTTAGCCATGGTGAGAATGAGCTAAACCCTTAAGTTGGTTGAGACAAAAGTAAAGAGTCTCCCAAAAGTGAGGTTGACTCCCAAAGAGTAAAGGTTGAGTCTAAGGACCTCTTAAGAATGGGTGAGGCAAGTCCAAAAGCCACAAGTGAGTGGGTGAGGCTAATCCATGTACTTGGCAAGCTTTTGAGTGTTATGTATGGCCTACTCATATGTTGAGAATGTCTTTCTTTTATGCATGGTCAATTCACATGTTTTAAACGCTTTCATAATGGTTTTATATGCTAACATGCCATATATGCATGGTGAGACTTGTTTGCATGTTATATATGTATGATTGAATGAGAGATGAGCTATTGAGATTCTATGAATCTCACCCTCCCTCTCCACCATCCAAACATGCTAGGTGGACCAAGTGAGACTAGAGATGGGAGCCACCATCAAGCATGAAGCTAGGAAGACCAATGAAGGATTGTAAAGGAGTTTCTTGTAAATGTATTGTATATGAGACAAGAGTTGTAAATTAAGAATGTATATGATGTAGCCTCTATGTATGCTTGCAAGTCAATGTCAATGTATGTATGATGATGTATATATGAGAATGAGATCCATTTTGAATGAGAAAGCAAGTCTTGAATATGAAAAGTATAATGTTAGCATAAGCCATATGGATGCATAAGTGGGCATGGGGTAGTGAGTTTCTCTAATCCAGGTTATTAGACACTTGAGTCATGATTGATGGCCCCTATAGATGCTTTCTCATGTGCTCAAGGAGTCTTAGAGGTAGAAGAACTAAGATTAGACCCCATGAGCCCCATTTTTAGCCAAGAAAGTGGCTTTTTGCACATGATATCAAAGGTTGACCATATGACCTCTTCTTGCTTTGAAATTTGGCATGTGATTAGATCTTGGTTAAATATTTTTGGGAAGCTAAAGATCAAGTCATTTGGAGGTCTATAGCATTTTCTATGATTTTTCAAAGTTGATATCAGAAATTCGGATTTTAGAAAACACTGTTCATTTGGTCAGTTTAGAAATTGTATCATCCGAGGGAAAAACGTAGTCCAATGGCTACAAAATTTTATACACAGAAACTAGATGATCACAGTGACTTGTAGGAACTAGAAGCACCTCATTTAGAGGTCTAGAGAGGAAGATATGCAATTTTGAAGTTCCTACCCAGTATCAGTCACTCAACCAGACCCGAGGTACTGTTTCATCGGTTTCCGAGAGTTTGGCTTAATGAACTGATCTGGGGATATTTTTTCTCTCTAGTTAACATCCACATATTTCCATAGAGATATCGTTTACAGCATTGGATTTTTTTGGAATTAGTTATGCATTTTCAAAGTCCATATTAGTAAACTGTGACAGTAAAGGAGCCCCCTCTGACCAGTGAACGATTTCGATGTCAAACGCCTTGTACATGAAATATTGAGACTTCTACATATTTTTAGCATAAGGTAGACGTCTTAAGCTTTCTAGAATGACCGAGATTATGTGTTTACGATTTTTCTGCATTTAGTTATGAATTTCTGAACTCAGCCCAGAAATGGAGCAAAAATCTGCCAAGAACGAATTTGCATGTCTCATATCCCTTTTTGCTTTCCATGAGTTTAAAGCATATTGTTGGGATTGTAATAAGTCTTAATAGTACAATTAAGTATGAGGATGCATAGAAAGAGCTCACCCGGTCCATGTGACATTAAAATGAATACCTACCCATGCATAATGTCATAGAACAAGAAGGTGAAGCAAAAGTAATGATCTTCCTTTTATGCTTCCCATAGTCATTTGAGTATGTAAGGCATGATGGGTATGAGCTAAAAGTTAAGGTGTTACATAATTAGCTAGGAATAGTCAACATTCTCTAATAATTGTTAAAAAATAGTTATCCTTGAATACTAAGATAAAAAATATAGGTAAAATAGAGTATATCCTTAGAGTTAAGATTCAAGGGAATCATTGGGATAAATTAACTTCTTTTTCACAAAAGAATCATATTTAAAAAAAATTTACGATTCAACATAAAAGATTATAGACCTATCAATATTTTTATAATAAAAGATAGTAGTCTAAGTAATAAGATATGTCTTGAAATTGAATTTACATTGAAAATTATGTAGAAAGCCCCTTACTTCAATATTATTAGCATATTATATGTAATGATATATGCAAGGTCAAATATTTATTAGTAATTGACCTTGTGAATTGATACCCATCAAATCTCAGTAAATGGCATTAGAATGTTATTATGAGAATCCTAAGATACTTATAGGGTACTGTAAACTATGCATTGTATTGTTAAGTAATTGCACTAAAAATATACTCTAGTGTAAATTGGAGAGGAGATTTAGATCATGAGAATCAACTTTTAGATGTAAATTATTGTTGAATAATAATATCATATTTAGGAATAGCAAGAAATAGACATACATAGTGTTATTTACTATAAAAGTAAAGTTTATTATATGTTTTGTAGTAGTGCAAGAGGCTATATGGTTGAAGAGGATTGTGAAATATATAGGGATCATTTATACATAAGATATTAGTTGATCCTTTGACAAAATCTATACCTAGAGATGTATGTAACAAGGATGTAAAGTTTTTCAGTAAGTATAAAATATAGAGTATCACACTTGATATACATCTTAATTATTGTCTAAATAGATGTGTTATACAATAATTATAGATAGCATATATATAATGATAATATGTCATATAGGTTGATCAGGCTAGTTCTCTTATATGAGAAATAGCCTTTGGCACTTATGAAAAATAAGCAAAGATGAGGCATTTGTGTTTGCCATGTGAGATAGTGAAAATGTCAATATGGCAAAAAGGAAGAACACAAAATATAAATATGTAATTTCGACCAAAAGAAAAAGAAGAAGGTCAAGATGAGATCCAAACACATAAACTCACGGAGAAATCAAACTATGGATTTCTACCGTCTATAATACCTATAACCATATGTGAATTCTCTTCTTGGTGCCATAGGAGGTGAATGAAACAGTATAATTTAAGTTAGATATTGTGCGTATCTAAACTAAGATCTGTACAATGTTGATAAATAAATCAAATCGACACACATTCTTATAAAATAAAAAAAGCATTGTAGTATACAATTCATACTCTTTTTGTTTAATAATCATAATTGAGAAGCAAATAAATAAGTCTCTATTTCATTACTGTATAAGTTGCCAAAATGAGCAAATCCTTTTATTGATTCCCTAAGAACTTTAATAATATTATGATGAGATGAGTTAGTTTTTGGTATTTTAGCATTCATCCTGTTATTATGATAATTTGGCCTAAAGGAGTTTTATTAGGAAAGCAACTAATTTTTATCTTAATAATATGTGAGTGAAAGGTAGATTATCCTTAATATACACAATTATGTTAGTATCTAAGGTATATCCTTTATGAAATTATTATAGTAACATCATAAGATAAGATACTATACATATGAGAAAGCAATATGAGTAAAATCAAATTTAAGAGGGATTAGATTTATCATGAGTATAGAATATAGTGTATATAGGTTAATCTAAGGCATCTCAGGCATATAAATAAATGTATAATATATGTCTAAGGGATGAATATTTTATGCTAGTCCTATAATGGGATTTCTAATGTAAGAGTTCTTAAGGATTGTGTATGAGCAATTATGACAAAGCACTTAATATGAAAGTTTAAGAGGAGTAGAAAGTTCTATGTTAATCATCCCATCATGTATAAGTGGAAGATGTTAGAATATTGGGCCACTCATGATGAGATAACCCAAATCCATTAATGTAACTTAAAGAGAATTATTAATTAATTAATTAATGGTAATTAATTAATTAACTTAGGAGTTGATAATTCATTAAATTAATTAATATGTATATTCTTTTGAATTTTAAATTCATTGTTAGTTAATTAATGGGTTGCAAAATTAAAGAAAAAAACTAATGATGAAGGTATCACATTTCAAAAAAAGCATATAACTCCCTAATCTTTGAGAAAATAAAGTGAACTTTCTTCTCTTAGAGAAAACATGGAAAAGAAGAATACAGAGATAGGAGGAGTCTCTTTGAATATTCTCTCTAAACTATGGTGTCTTTTGTTGTGAACAAGAGGCTAGATTTTGCCTTGTGATTCAATCTAAAATTGTGTGGGATAGAAAATCCACAACATCCACTTCTACACAAATAAATACTCAAGTTTTCTTTCAAGGAGTGTGTGGTTGGAAGCTAAAACTTTAAAATTGTGCCATAAATCACTAGATTTAAAGTTGACACCATCTTAAACAATGTTACAAAGAGTTCTATCTCTTGAGAGATTGAGACTTTCTATATGTGAACAAATCTTCTAAGAACTTGTGTGTCTAATGATTTATTAAAAAAAAACTATCTATATATATATGAAAAAAAACTTAGAGGTTGAACTTACTACACCAAAATCTTTTTTATAATAACTTATAGATCGGTTTCTCAAAGACTTTGGTATCTTGATCTTTTGTTGGTTCATCAACGTTGTTACAAAAGTCTTAGTCCTTTATCTTTGTATCAAATTCATTTTGAGTAAATTAACACATTTATTTTTAAAATTTTATATTTATTCAATTTTAGTCTATAAACATAAAATTAATATGTGACTTAGATTTTAAAAATTAACAAATGTATGTATTAATTTTAAAAAATAATAATTTAAAATGATAATATGAAAATGTAAAGCATAAAAAAAGGGATAATTATAATAAATGACTAAAAAATTAAAAAAAAATTATTTTTAAAAATTTGTTACCATTTATTTTAAGATGATTATCACTAAGTTTAATAATAAATAGTTAAATCTAGTGGTAACAGATCTTTAAAAATAAATTTGTTTGCTCCTTAGTCTTAAAATATAATTTTTTCTAAAAAAAATTAAAATAAAATTGATACAAATTAGAATGAGAGATGAAAACCAATTACTTTGGATACTTCACCACTTCACAATATCTTCTAATTCAGAAGATCCAAACTCAACCAATACTTTTGCTGACTTTGACATTGATAGTGACAAACAACAAGCAACCAAAGACTTTGAAATAGTATCCACTTCAAGTACTCCAATTGATCAAGGAAAAGTTTTTGAAGTTCTAACCACACTCCTTATTCACGAAATGAATTATTTGTCATTGAAATAAATTTGGATTATTTATATTTAATTTAGACGATTTATATTTTATTTTTTTATTATTTTAATTTTTAACCATTTTTTTATTTAAAAAATACAAAATAAAAATAATATTTCAACTTATGCCAGATATTTCATCCTATATTTTTATTTTTTCAAAATTAAAATATCAAAAATCTCAACAATCCAATTCTACTTTAAGAAAAGCAAGACACAATCCATTTCGTCTTGTTCATATCTTCTAACTCCAAATTTCTTCATCTTTTGTCCATACACTTTTTGCTTTCCCCCTGTAATTTAACCCTTAAAAATTATTTTTTTTTTTTTCATGTGGTCAATTATGCACTGTTTTAATATTTTAAATATATATAACTCAAATTTAATTTAATTTTACTTTTTAAAAAATAAATTATACATATTTAAACTATTAAATTATCACATAGTTGGTAATGCTAATAAAATTTAAAAACATATTGACAAAATTTTAACAAAAAAAAACTAAAATAATTTATTTTAAAATTATAAAATATAACTATAAATCTTTAAATTATAAGGTAAATAGTAGAAAGGGATACTCACTACCTTTTTTCGTGGTGGATCATGAGAAGCAAAAAGATATGCATATTTAGATGCTCGCACTTAATTAGAAATATAATCGCGTGAACATATTGTGTTTTATGACAGTGAAATTATCATTAATAATTATAGATATATATTCGTTAACTTTGTTTAGTATTTTTAATTTAGTTAAAAAAATTGACCATATCAATAAAATTTAATGACATATTAAAAAAATCTTAATTATAAAAATTAAATTATTTTTTAAAAAATGATGAAATTTTAATTATAATATTTAGATTATAAAAATACATATAATAGCGAAGGATAGCGAGGAATTAATTCCTCACCCTTCAGCGCTTCTTTGTATTGGATCATGAGAAGCAAAAAGACGTGCATATTTAGATGCATGCAAATTAGAAATATGATCACGTGCACATATCTTGGGCTATGTCAGTGAAATAATCATTAATATTTATAGGATATATATTTTGTTAACTTAGTTTGGTATTTCTCATTTATAAGTTAAGAAATAATTACGAGATAATGAGAGAATAACGATGAAATTTTTGTAAAAGGATATATTCAAACAAAATTTAACGAGCGAATAACTTTGGGATAGATATAGAACAGCCGAGGAAGTATGTCGCTAAATAGCAGGCGATTTTGTTTTTTTCAAAAATTCTCCCATTTATAACTATGCGGTATAGCAAGAACAAATTCTTTATTATCAAAATATCGAGGGATGATAACCAAAAAAAAATCTCATTATATAACGATTAAGACTATTCAGCACAGTACAAAAATTATTTTTAATCTACACTTTTTTTTTAATTTCTGTTTTCATTTTTAACTTTCTGTGTATTAGATGGATTTGAACTATATTCTAATTCCTATCATGGTATGCAAGAGCATAATAATAATAATAATAATAATAATAATAATAATAATAATAATAATGTTAGTTATTTGTAGTTTACCCTATCTGAGGAATTTATAATATGTCAGAATCAAATTAAATAAGTATATACAATTTACTCATGATTTTAAATAGGGGAACCAATTTTTTTTTTGTGCTTAGGATGAAAAATCTTCTTTAATTAATTTGTGTGTGCGTGTGTGTGTAGACAAACCCACACACAGAGACACACAATGCAAATAGGGGAACCAATTCCAATACTTCATGAGCTATTCGAATTTATTTTTTTAAAATGTTGAGTTTAGTTTGACTTGTTTGTTAAATGAACTAATTTAATCAGTTTATTAAACTTGTTTAATTGATCAACGAAAGCATAAAATTTAATACTTATTGATTAACCTTAAAAAATCTTGATTATTAATAAAGTGTTATTATATATATAATTTAGTTATATATGATTGCATTAGAAGTTATTGATAAACATTAGTAATTTTTTGTTTGTTTAATTTATGTACATATGCACACAAGTACATGTTGTATTTATATACTGTTCTTAAATGATTTGAGCTGAACTTGTTTATTAAACAATTGAAAAAAAATTATTGGTTAAAGCTCGGGCTCTATCTATTTTAAATAATTAATCAAATCAGTGTTCGAACTCAGGTCAGCTAGATTCCAATTTCCAGTCCGATAAATGGGTTGACCAGTCATTAGCATGAACTTTCCACAGCGTGTACCGAGACTTGGTTCGATTATCAATTCCCATCTGTCAGTCTCATAAAATTGTCTTTCGCCAATTCAGACATTGTGAAGTAAATAGTTATGGATCCATCGATGATTCCATGTGCGTCAAGTGTACTATATGCAATATATTATATTCCACATGTACGTAGACTTAGACCATTTCAAATATCAATCACACCAACCGGAAAATTATGCGATAATATTTACGGGTTTCCCTCAAATTAAAATTAAAGTTATATGTTCTAATGCGTATGTTACATGTTTATATTTAATTTAGTACATGTTTATATAATGCGTATGTTACAACGGGTCATTTGGTTACATGGAAAGAAAGTTAATTCTTTTTTTATTTATTTTGTATAATAGTTATTATGTCCTTTTAATTATTACTTAATAATATTTATTTTTTAATTTTTTAAAAAACATAAGAGTTATTTTTTATTCTTAAAATTATTTTTTATTCTATTTTCATTATATTTCATTTTATTTTGTGTATCAAATGAGCCATAAATCTATGACCATAGAGATTTGGATTCCTACAATAAGAGATGTAGTCATTTATAATAATGTGTTATGAAACAACTCAAGAAATAGAGAAAGAGAAAATTTAGAGAAATATAGAATATGGGAAATACTTCTCATATTTTTTATTAAGTATTCTCAATACAAATAAGATGCATATTTATAGGTACAAATTTATATTTCATAAATGTCACATTGTAAATGTGAAATAATATAGCATAAAGGTAGGGCATAAAGGTAGGAAATCAATATCCTAAGAGTTATACATTCTTGAAGGAATATGAGAAGAAGAGTTGCAATTCTTGAAGCCTAATGGTTACAAATCTTGAAGAAGATGATCATCCACGTAAAGAATAGAATTATAATATACCTTTCAATGAATTTGGGAGTTTAGAAACTAAAAAGACATCCACCACAATGGATGGATTCATAACACTCTCCCTTGGATATCCATTGTACAAGGAATATGCCTCATTAAAACCTTACTAGAGAAAAACCCAACGGAAAAAAAAAACCTTAGTGAAGGAAAAAAAGTACACCCTTCCTTATACACTCCTCCTGTTCACAATATCACTGTATATCTTTGAGCTGACGCATTCCAATTTTATATACTAATCTTTCAAATGTTGAGATTGGTAGTGCCTTGATAAATAAGTCGGCTAGATTATCACTTGAACAAATTTATTGAACATTAATATCACCATTCTTTTGAAGATCATGAGTGAAAAAGAATTTTGGTGAAATATGTTTTGTTCTATCTCCTTTAATATAACCTTTCTTCAATTGAATTATACATGTCGCATTGTCTTCATATAGTACAGTCGAAGTTTTCTTATAAGAAGATAACCCGCATGCTTCTCGAATATGTTGAGTCATAGACCTCAACCAAACACATTCTCGACTCGCTTCAGAATAGCTATAATTTCTACATGATTTAAGGAGGTGGTTGCAAGTGTTTGTTTAGTGAAACATCATGAAACAGCCGTATTTTCACTTATAAATATGTAGCTTATTTGAGATCTAACTTTTTGTGGGTCAAATAAATATCCAACATCTACATATCCTAAGAGTTCTGCTCTAGATCTATTTGTATATAACAATCTCATATCAATAGTACCTCTAAGATATTAGAAAACATGTTTAACTCCAATCCAAAGTCTCCATATTGGAGTTGAACTAAATATGGATAACAAGTTTACAGCAAAAGCTATATCAAGTCTTGTATTGTTAGCAAGATATATTAATGCACAAATTGCACTGAAATATAGTACTTCAGGACCAAGAAGTTTTTTATTATCATCTTGAAGTCAAAAAATATCCTTTTTCATATCAAGTGATCGAACAATTATTGGGGTACTCAATGGATGTGCTTTATCCATGTAAAATCTTTTAAGAACTTTTTGTGTGTAATTTGATTAATGTATAAAAATTTCATCTTTCAAATGTTCAATCTGTAGGCCGAGACAAAATTTTGTCTTTCCAAGATCTTTCATTTCAAATTCTTTTTTCAAACAATCTACTTCATTTGAAATTTTTTCAGGAATTCCAATAATGTTCAAATCATCAACATATACAACGATGATTGCAAATCCTGAATTTGATTTTTTTATGAAAACACATGGACATATATGGTCATTCTTATATTCTTCCTTTAACAAATATTCACTAAAACAATTATACCACATTTGTTTAGACTATTTTAGTCTATATAAGGATCAGTGCAATTTAATTGAATAAAGTTCCTATGACTTTGAATTATATGCTTCAGGCATCTTAAATTCTTTTGGGATTTTCATATAGACGTCATAATCAAGTAAACCATATAAATACGCTGTAACAATATTCATAAGACGCATATCAAGTTTTTCACGCACTGCCATACTAATAAGATAACAAAATGTGATTGCATTTACCATAGGAGAATAAGTGAGTTCATAATCAATTCCAGGTCTTTGTGAGAACTCTTGTGTAACAAGTCGTGCTTTATATCTCATAACTTCATTTTTCTCATTTCGTTTATACACAAATACCAATTTGTATCCAACAGGTATTACACCTTCAGGTGTTCGTACTATAGGCCCAAAAACCTCACATTTTTCAAGTGAGTTCAATTTTGCTTGAATTGCATCTTTCCATTTTGGCCAATCACCTCTACGTCAGCACTCATCGACAGATGTAGGTTAATGATCCTCATTATCATTTATAATATTAAACCCTACAGAGTATGGAACTGTGTTATTGATAATTATTTCTTTAGGGTTGAATCTTTTTCCCATAGAAATATAACTTATTGAGATCTCTTCATTTTTACCAGTTTCAAGCACCTGAACTTTTGCTAGAGTTATGTTATTTGTTATGTCTTTAGACTTTCTAGGAGTATCTATTTCTTTAATGGATTCATTATGAATAATCAGTCCTTTCCTTTTACAGGAATTTTTATCTTTTGAACCAATTGGTCTGCCACCCTTCTGGCGTACTTTTGACTCATTAGCTATTTCACTTACGGATTGTCCTTCAGGGACTTCAATTCTTATAAGAACATTTGCAGCTGGTATATGTGACTTTGTTACTCTTTTTAGGTCAGTAAATGAATCTGGTAGTTAATTTGTTATATTTTGTAAGTGAATTATCTTTTGAACTTCAAGTTCATATTATTTTGTATGAGGATCAAGATATGTCAAAGTATTCCACGTAATTTCTTTGACCAATTGTTTATCTTTTTCTTTCCCTAATGTTAAGAAAACTAACTCATCAAAATGACAATCAGCAAAACGTGCTATAAATATATCTCCTGTCATTGGCTCAAAATATCTTATAATAGAAGGAGAATCATACCTTACATATATTTTTAACCTTCTTTGAGGTCCCATCTTAGTACATTGTGGTGGAGCTATTGGAACATATACTACACATCCAAAAATTCTAAGATGAGAAATATTTTGTTCTTGACCATAAACCAATTGTAAAAGAGAGTATTTATGATAATTTGTTGGCCTTATGCGTATAGTACTGCTGCATGCAAAATTGCATGTCCCCAAATAGAAACAGGGAGATTCATTCTCATTAGTAAAGGCCTAGCAATTAATTGAAATCGTTTAATAAACGATTCAGCTAAACCATTTTGTGTATGAATATAAGTTATAGGATGTTCAACGTTTATTCCAATTGACATGTAATAGTCATCAAAAGCTTATGAAAAAAATTCTCCAGCATTATCAAGTTGAATAGACTTAATGGTATAAGCTGAAAATTGTGCTCTTAATCGAATAATTTGAGCAAGCAATGTTGCAAATGCCAAGTTACAAGTTGATAACAAGTATACATGAGACCATCTACTGGATGTGTCTATTAATACCATCAAATATCTAAATGGTCCAGATGGTGGATAAATAGGCCCATAAATATCACCATGTATACGTTGCAGAAAAGTTAGAGATTCAATTCCAACTTTAGTTAGTTATAGCTTAATAATTAATTTACCTTGAGAACAAGCAACATATGAGAATTTCTTAGATTGAAAAATCTTCAGGTTTTCAATGAGTGCCTATGTGAATTCTCAAAAAAATTTTATATTATTATTGTTCCAAGATGACCTAATCGTTCATACCAAATGGTAAATATTTTTGAATCTATAAACTTCTGGTTTATAGTTGTATGTATTTCAATTGTACTAATTTTTGTATAGTACAAATTGAAAGAGAAAGCTGGTAATTTTTCTAGTATCTTTTTCTTATCAGAAACAATGCTCGTGATATAGAGGTATTTATTATTTTCTTCACACATAGTTTTTATATGATATCCATTATAGCGAATATCTTTAAAACTCAACAAATTTCTTTGAGACTTAGAAGAAAATAGAACATTATTTATCATAAATCTTGTTCCTTCATGTAATATGATAATAGCTATTCCATATCCTTCAATTAATCTTGTACTGCCAGAAATTGTAGTAACATAAGCTTTACCCATGTTTATTTGAGAAAAATATTTTTTATCTTTTAAGATCGTATGAGTGCTTGCACTATTTGCGAGACATATATCTTCATTCATTTTTCTAAAATTAAACAAAACAAAAGTATAAGAAATATTATAAAACTCATACTTGAAAATTTATATAAACTTATAATTATAAAAAAATAATTACAAATACATAAACCTATTTTAAGTATCAATATTTTCTTGTGGTTTGACAAAAAAATCTGATACATCTAAATGTGTAATATTTATAGGATCATTAGTAAAATCATCATATAAATTAGCAAAATTAGTTTCAACACCTTTCTCATGTTCCTTCATTGATGTTTGATAGAGATCATCAAAGTGTTTTGCTGTATGACAGGCATGTGACCAATATCAATTTATACCATAACGATAGCATGAATTTTCTGAATTCTTCACATGTTTCTTTTGTTCACTTGTAATTCCTTATTTTTCTTCCCTCTTATTTCATTTTTGGTGGTAAGAAACATTCTTATGATAAGGAGCATTATTTCTTTCTCGACCACGTCCACGGCCTCGACCACGACCACGACTATGTCCTCGTCCTCGTCCATTATTATTGATCATTGTCATATTCACTTTAGAGAATGGAGTAGAATGATTTTTCATTAACAGCTCGTTATTTTATTTAGCCATAAGAAGGCATAAAATTAACTGTGAATATTTTTCAAACCCTTTTTCTCTATATTGTTGCTGTAAGAGCATATTAGAGGCATGAAAAGTAGAAATTTTTTTTTCTAACATATCATTTTTAGTAATTACTTCTCCACATAATTTTAACTGAGAGTTAATACGAAATATCATAGAGTTATACTCACTAATTGATTTAAAATTTTACAATCGTAGATGCATCCAATCATAACGAGCTTTTGGAAGAATAACAGTTTTTTGGTGGTTTTATCTCTCTTTCAAACTATTCTAGAGCATAAGTGGATCTTTCACCATAAGATATTCAAATTTCAACTCCTCATAAAGGTGATGACGAAGGAAAATCATAGCTTTAGTGTGATTTTACATTGACTCATTGTTTTCTTTTTTGATGGTATTTCCAAGACCCATTGCATCAAGATAAATTTCAGCATCTAAAATCTAAGACAAATAATTCTTTCCCAAAAGATCAAGGGCCACAAATTCAAACTTTGTAAGATTTGACATGATAATTCAAATAGAATAAAACTAAAAAATTAACGAGTAAGATGAAAAGATCTTACTTTTCTTGCTCAAATGGTCAAGAGCAAATTCATGTTGATAACGTGTTATGAAACAACTCAAGTGATAAAAAAGAAAAAATTTAAAAAAATATATAATATGGGAAATGCTTCTCAAATTTTCTATTCCGCATTCTCAATGCAAATAGGATGCATATTTATAGGTACAAATTTGTAATTCCTAAAGATCACATCCTAAATGTGAAATAGTATATCATAAAGTAGGACATAAAGGTGAAAAATCAATATCCCAAGAGTTACACATTTTTGAGAGAAGAAGAGTTACAATTCTTGAAGGAGATGATCATCCACATAAAGAACCACATAAAAAATAAGATTATAATATACCTTTCAAAGAATTTGGGAGTTTAGAAACTAAAAAGACATCTATCATAAAGGATAGATTCATAACATAATGATAAATATCTCTTTTTCCTTTTATTTTTAGAGAGATAAAAAAATTTACATGTGAGGATAAAAATTTTAATTGTGAGAAAAAATTTTAACTAAGGAAAAATTTTTAATTATTAAAAAAATTAATCTCCAAAAATGTTAATTATAATCAAAGACAACTATTTTAACTAAGGACAAAATTTTTTTGTTCTTTACAAAATTTTTATTGTAAAATAATTTCAAATTTTAAAATTTTTTATATTAAATAATTTGAACTTATATTTTCAAAAATTTTAATTATAAATAATCATTTATTGAAGAATAATAAATAGGAATGAAACAAAAAGCTTAATAAATAATAAAAGAACATATAAATTTTATAATATAAAATATAATTTTTTCATAATTAAAATTTTTAATTTCTCCACAAATAAGGAGGAAAAAAAAAGACAAATGTCATTATATATGACTACATCCCCTTCCAATCATTATTATGATTGTAGGGAATGAAAATCAATAAGTATAAAGAATTTTTATTTAACAAAATATCTATATATGGATACTAAAAATAAATTTTCTAACACAGAACATGATATGTTCACTTGATTATATTTTTCATTGATTGCTTGCATTTTGATATGCATGTCTTTTTGCTATTCATGGTTTCACTCAATGTTTTAAAAATCAGACTGACTATTAAACTGGTCGACGTATGGATTTATGGTTCATTGGTTCCATCGTAGTTAAACTGTGATTCAACCTGTGGTAATTTTATATATAAGAAAATCTTATATAATAAATGATATGATATAATATTCAAAAGATATAACATTGAAATTCAAGCAAACCAAATATTTAAATGCAAACAAATCAATATTCATTACAATATCTACAATCACAAAATAAAGCAATCAACTAACAAGTAATTATTCTTAGTCATAACATTTATTGATATCAAATCCATCATGTGCCAATATATTAAAATCCATACTATGATCACTATCATCATAAAGTCTAACTTTTAAATCATCAAGTGATTCCATAATTGGTTTGTCTATAATATCCACGTCTTCATTTCCAACATCTTCACTACTAAACTTAGGAGGTGTTTCTTTTTCAGTAATCCAAAACTTAGTTTTATTAATGGATTCATAATCAACAAGATTATAATTTTTCTTCTTGTTTTACAACCTAAAATAAAGCATTAAAATATCAAATAGAGATTCAATAATGCTAAAATGAATAAGTGAAAATTACATTTTGAATATATTTATATGCCTATTCCTAAATTGTAGGTTATAAGTAACAAACACATAATCACTTAATCTTTAATATTCTAATATATTTCCCTTTTTTGTGTAAATGTACTCAAACAAATTCCAATTTTGCTCATATCTTGAAGAAGAAGTTGTTTGGCTAAGAATATCTTCTTATTTGTATATTTGTGTATAAAATATAATTAATATTATTAAATTTATAAATTTATTTTTTTTATAAAGTTACATTTTTAGTATAATTTATTTTTTTAACTTACTTGTATGTAAAAATATTTTGTAGTCTAATTAAGAATTTTATAAAAATATTACCTTAAGTTATTTGTATATAAAATATAATTAATATTATTAAATTAAAAATTTTATTTTCTTTCATAAAGTTATATTTTTAAGTATAATTTATTTTTTTAACTTATTTGTTCATTAAAAAAATCTAAGTTCAAATTTTTTATATAGAAATAAGTTACAAAAATATTTTATACTTGAAAATATAACTTTATCAAAAAGTTACTTTTAGTGACAATTTCAACTTATTGTTAAAGTTTTGGGGCAAAAATTTTTAATTGGTCAAAAGTTTTGTAGCTAAAATTTTAGTGATGACTAAAATAATTGTCACTAAAAATTATCTTTTAATGGTGACTAGAACTTGTCACCACTAAAAATTTTAGCCTAAATATTTTTAATTAATAAAAAATTTAGCGCTAAAACCTTCAATGGCAACTAAAATTATTGTTACTAAAAGTTACCTTTTAATGGCGACTATAACCCATCCCCACTAAATGACTTTTTAGTGGCGACAATGTTAATATTGACACTAAAAGCATTTAGTGCCAATTTTTTTTTAATTACTACTAAAAATTTTGTTAGAATTAGAAATAATATTTTAGTGACAACCTACTAAAGTCATCACTAAAAATATTTTTTTAATTGTCATTAAAAGTCATTACTAAAAGTCTATTTTTTTTTTGTAATAAAGACATATTGCCATTTTTTATAAAATTAGAGTACTAGCCCCAGATAAGTGCCACCAATTATCTACATAAAAATTAAAGTATATTATCTATATAAAAATTAAAGTATATTATGTAACCAACCAGAATTAAAAAATTAAAAAAAGATAGTCACAACTATTAAAATATAAATTGGCGATTATCAAGCTATGTTGTCTTTGATGCATTGAAAATATAGGATCAGCTAAAAGATCCTTGACGAGTATGATAAATATGCATCTTTTGAACTATTCGGTTTATGTTATAGCAATATTTTTGTATCTCAAAGAAATCAAGCATTGATTGCATGATGTTATTTTTCGTACGAAATTTTTCACTCTCATAAAAAAAGAAAGCAAGATTCAAATAGTAAGATGTTGCATGAATACACTTGATCATGAGTTTGGCTTATAAAAAAATTTACAAATCTTTTTAGGCCCTAGCCAGGCTCAAGCTTAGTTAAAAATGGGTTGAGTTCAGGCCGGTCTATTTTTTAAAAAAATAAATTTGTTTAAAATTTTATCTTTTTTAATTTTAAATATTAAATATATTTATTTTATTACTTGTTAGGCTTATTTTTTTCTTATTTTATATACTAAATAGCTCAAAAAAATATTACAAAAAATTTAAATAAATTGATATATATATATATATATACACATATAAGATAATAAAACTTCTCAAAATAATGATTTCTTAATAATATTATTGATTAATAATTTATTTTATTTGAATTATAATTTATTTCTAATAATATATTATGTGACAAGTAAGAGTAAAAAAGCATAATAATTATATATGTTATATAATTCTTTTTTATCTATATCTATAGTTATAAATACATTTTCTAATAATATTATTGATTAATAATATATAAAAAAATAATTATAATATGGGCGGGCTTGGATTCAGACTCAGGTTGAGCTTTTAAAAAAAGCCTAAACCCAACCCGTTTTATATTCTGACTTTTTAAAACTGCACTCATTTTTTATCAATTTTTTTTGGCTTATATCCTTTTTTTTTTTTTGAGCTAGACCTTTTGAGCCGGGCATGCTTTCCAGCCTATGATCAGGCCTATGCATGAATATTACACTTCAAGTGCTTATCCTATCAAGCCTTAGTAATGTCTATGTAAAGCTTATACAAGTTCTTTCTATTTTTAAATAGTTCCTATATTCTATTCTTTGCCCTTTGCATGCTTTCATAAACGTAGCACAAAGAAGGTTTTTCATCTGCATTTACAATTCTTAGCAATCAAATAAGGAGAGCCACAACCTTTACGATGACTAAACAATCATTCTAAAATTTACTATCTAGTATGATAACACTAACAATTTTTCTTTGCTAATTTATAATTGGTGAAGTGCTTATCTATAACCAAAGATTGCAAGTCATGTTTATGATCATAAATACTTTTCAATGTAATAAAAGTAGTAGTAAATCAAGCTGCTTCTGGATGCACAATTTCTCTCCAGCCTTCTCCTTAGCCAAGATAAAATATACATATAGTTATACACAAATATTGTTATCTTTGCAACTTTTGATGCAAGGTTTGCCATATTAGGCATGCTAACAATATCCTTTAAAAGGAGATTCAAATAGTGAGTAGCATATGATGACCAAAAAATGTGCTCATACTTTTCATGTATCAACTTGTCCATTGCTACATAATTAGCTGTATAATCAGTCACCACATGAACAACATTATTAGGCCCAACTCACTCAATGACTTCACAAAACATTTGAAACAATGTTTTGACATCTTTCACCACATTTGAAGCATCAATAAATTTTACAAAAATAATACCTTATGGAAAATAAACTAAAAAATTTATCAAGATTCTTTGTCTTTGGTCTATTTAACCATAAGCCATAATTGTACATCTAATGTCTTTTCAACTAACTTGATAACTTTCAACAAGTAGCTAACACTCTTTCTTGCAATCCCCCAACAAATTAACTCTTAATTCATAATAAGATGAGACTTTAAACTCAGGTCCAATTGCCATCATTGCATGCATAGTAGGAGGTTAACAGTAGGAGATTGAATTGTATTAAATGGAATGCAAGCATCATAAAACCATCTGACTATTGCCATCTTAGCTTTGTGTATTGTTTATTTACTAGATAGTACACTTTTCAAACTTGATTGAGAACCATGAGTTGTCCTTAAAGTAAAATAATTTCTCATGATTGCATTACTTTTTTTTTTCCTAGAACAAGTGGTTGCTTCTTAAGTGGTTGAACCTTTTGAACTTCTTCTTTTTCACATTCAATTTCATTACTATATGCTTGATGAGCTTTTCATTCTTATTCTTTTGTTACACTTGCTCCAATAACTCTTGCATTCTTTGGCGAACATCATGAGAAACTTTTTTGCAAGAGCTTATTTGACTTAGAACTCTAGCAAGATGTTGTTTCATCTTATTTATGGCTCCTCCCTTATATACTGAAAAATAATGAAGGCAAGTGTACATAGCAGTTTTTTCCTCTTTCTTAAAAGAAAAATGCTCCCATGCTACATTAGTCTTCCCAAGTGTGCGATGCATCACTACTACCTATATTATTATTAACGTTGGGAGTAGAATCATCTGGAGCATCCATACTTTTTAATGTAATATAGAAGAACACACATCATAAGAGAGCATAAGATTAAAATCATATACAACTAACAAGAAAACTTAGTCCTCCAAATATTAAATTTACATCATTTAGTGTTAGAGATTATGCCCTAAGTCAATCATTGTATTATAAACATTGTATTTTATTAAGAAATAAGAGTTTTTTTATTATATTATTATATTTTTTGCATATTCTATATAATAATATTCTTAGATAAATGATATTAATTATCCTAAATATCCCTAGTCGATCATCATTGTGGGAATAATAATAAACTAAGACTAGTATGATTTTGATTAATGATTATGTGTTAATAATGTATACAAATACAAATCAAAATTATAGGCATTCGTTAGGGAACAAGATACTGGATCGACCTATTATGAGATAGTACATGGATTAAGTCATAAGCGTATCTCATATATAACCATGTCATCAAGCCCTTAGACTTGAGATCACCATGTTTCCAACATGAAAAAAAATATTATTTTTGATATAGTCAAAAGTCATCTTTAACTGGGTGATCATAAAGGTTATGATCGGGTATAGTAAAATTTATGTAGAAAAATATGAGTGATCAAGATAAGATTTATTCCTCTTATTAATAGAGAGATATCTCTGGACCCCTCGATGAGTGAGACTGAGAAATGCATGGCCATACTTGAATGAAAGGGTTTCCATTTGTTCTATCAGTCTACACATAGATTGAGAAAATGACGATCAAGTAAGATGAGAATGATGTTTCCAAGTCTCATATTTGATCTAGATATTGTGTGACAAAAGAGATGTGATATGGTTATATGATAGGTTACATCAGATTACCGATCCTTATATGATTTGGGTAGTCACAATATCTTGCTAGAGGCCAATTGTAACTTGTAGGTCAAATAGTATAATTAGCTCACTGCCAATGTCATATGGGCCTACAGGATCACACACAAAAACGATTCAACTCGATCTAGAATGTCCAAATTTATTGAATATGAAATTGTTCTTAGATTCAATAAATGTCACATTCAATTTAGGATGGAAGAATTATATATATATATATATATATATTATAAAATTCAAAATATATATATGTATATATATATTTATATTTTGAAATATATATATTTATATATATATCCTTTAATTAATTTAAATGAATTAGTTTTAAATTCAAATCTATATGATAGATTTAAATTTAAACTAATATGATAATTTTAAATTTAATTTATTAGATAAATTAAATTTAAATTTAGTTCTAGATTTAAATTAAATAATTGGTTAAATTTAATCTATTAGATAGACTTAAATTTAAACTAATATATTTAATTATGATTTGATTTGATTTAATTTGATTTAAAATCATGTATTTTAAATTAATCAAATTTATCTGAAACCCTAATGAGATACCTCTAATAAAAGAGGAGGAGGCTTGGGTTTCCTAAAATGATATAACAACAAAAAGAAAAAAAACCCTAGAGAGATAAGGTGTACTAACGGTGTACGGATGCTGTACGGCCGCCTAGAAAAAGAAAGAGGAGAGTGTCTTCTTTAATAAGAACGTGTACGGATGTTGGTTAGAAGTGCTAGCATGCCATTCGAGTTAAACAACCATTCGTGTAAATATCGATAGAGGGAGCAGATCTAAAGATCAATTTCTGAGATTTGAGAAAGAAAGAAATATTGCGTAACAAAGGTAAATATTTCTAGATCTACTCAATTTAAACAACATTGATGGATCCATGAGAAGGAATTTGAGGTTTTAATTTTTTGCTGCGTGTCCCAGAATTCCCAACATTTAGGACTCAATTAAATTGAATTTTAGAGATTAAAGTAATGAATTCTATTATGATAGCAACAATATAACAAGTAACAACATCCATTAGTCTTTGAGGCATTTCTTCGAACACATGGTATGCACTTTTAGCTCATGAAAATATTAAACTTATACCATTATCTAACAACACCTAGCAACATCCAAAATACCAAAATCAATACCATAATAACAATATAGAGCTTTGGTTATCGTTTTCCTCAAATCCCTACATTTCTATTCTACTTTGTGCACTGTGATTGAAGCTCTTGGTCTTGGCTTCTTCCTCTTAACCTGATTGCTTCCCACACTTATATTTTCCTTCTTTGTGCAAGGGAGCTTATTGGTGGCAAAGGAGCTCTCACTTTCGTTGATTGGTGTAGCATGGATGAGCTCTCATTTATTCCTTGGTTCCTCGGTTCCTCAGTTCCTAGGTTCCTCCAGATTGTGGATTAACAAATGTGAAGGAGCTCGATGGTGGTAGACAATCATTCCTCCTTATCATTAATTAACATCAAAGGAGCTCTAATAACATGTAGGAGCTCTAATTAGTATAAGGTCTGCCACGGCTTCTTCTTCAATTCACCTCAGAGGAGCTATCACTTTAACTCCTTTTTTAGTTCACGACGTCTTCCATTGTAGGATCTTTGATAGGGATTTTCCGACAAGGATCTTCTTCTTCCATCGTAGGCTTCAATCACAGGATCTTTGATAGGGATTTGCCAGCAAGGATCTTCTTCTTTAATTGTAGTCTTCTCTGATGGCAAATCTCCTTCTTTGGTTCACGGCCCCAGTTCATGGCTACTTGGGTTGGGTGCTTTTAAAGGTGAGTTTGAAGGTGGAGGCCTTGTGGCCATTCGTTCAAATCTGATATCAAATTTTTTTTATATGGCATATAATGAGAATCAGTCAAACCTGTGAACCGATCGATTTTTACTAGTTCCACCAATTTTACCAAGTTTTGATTGATTTTCTCAAGGATAGGTTCTCTAAGGTATATGGACCGGCCAACTGACTGGTTCATTGGTTGAACTAGCCAGTTTGGTCTGATTTTGTAATGCATAGTGGAAAGACATGCATATCTAAAGCCAATAAAGAATATAATCAAGGGAACATATCATGTTCTGTATTAGAAAAATTATTTTTTATATTCATATATAGATATTTTCATTAACTATGTTTAATATTTTAATTTGTTAAATAAAAAATTCTCTATACTCATGGATTTAGATTCCTTACAATCATAATAATGACTGCAAAGGGATGCAGTCATTTATAATAATGACATTTGTCTTCCCCCCCCCCTTATTTATGGAGAAATTAAATTTTTTAATTATGAAAAAATTATATTTTATATTATAAAATTTATAAGTTCTTTTATTATTTATTAAAATTTTCCTTTCATTCTTATTTATTATTCTTCAAGAAATGATTATTTACAATTACAATTTTTGAAAATATAAGTTGAAATTATTTATTATAAAAAAAAGTTTAAATTTTGAAATTATTTTCCAACAAAAATTTTGTAAAGGATCGAACATTTTTGTACTCAGTTAAAATTGTTGTCCTTTATCATAGTTAAAATTGTTGGAGTTTAATTTTTTTAATAATCAAAATTTTTGTCCTTAGTTAAAAATTTTTTTCACAATTAAAATTTTCATCCTTGTATAAAAATTTTTTGTATCTCTCTAGAAGAAAAAAAAAGGACATTTATCATTATTATAAATGACTACATCCCTTATTGTAGAAATCCAAATCTGTATAATCATAGATTTATGGCCCATTTGATATACAATAAAAAGGAATAGAATAAAAAATAAATTTAAGAATAAAAAATAACTCTTATGTTTTTATTTTAAAAAAAAATAAATAAATATTATTGAATGATAATTAAAAAAACATAATAAACATTTTACGAAAAAAAAAAGAATTAACTTTCTTTCCATGTAACCAAATGACCCGTTGTAATAAAACATTTAACTTTAATTTTAATTTGAGGGAAACCCATAAATATTATAGCATAATTTCCAGGTTGGTGTGACTGATATTTGAAATGGTCTAGGTCTACGTACATGTGGAATATAATATGCTGCATATGGTACACTTGACGCACATGGAATTACCGATGGATCCATAACTATTTACTTCACAATGTCTGAATTGGCAAAAGACAATTTTATGAGACTGATAGATGGGAATTGATAATCGAACCAAGTCTCGGTACACGCTGTGGAAAGTTCATGCTAATGACTGGTCAACCCATATATCGGACTGGAAACTGGAATCTGGCTGACCTGAGTTCTAACCCTGATTTGATTAATTATTTAAAATAGATAGAGCCTGAGCTTTAACCAATTTTTTTTTCAAAGTTCAGCTCAAATCATTTAAGAACAGTATATTCAATTTCTTTAATTGCACCCAAGCTTTACTTTATTTTATTATGTAGATAAATAATATTTATACTTAAAATACACCGACTACCCTTTTCCCTCTATCTTTCTTTTATGAAACGGGGTAATTTAATTTGCACGTATTAAAATGCACGTATTACTCTTTTCCCTCTACTCGTAAAATGATAGAGATTTGCATAAGTAAATACTCCCTCTGGTCTCATATATAAGAAACAAATAACTAATTCACGAGTATTAAGAAAGTTAGTTAAAAGCAATTAATTCTCTTAATTTTGTCTCAAATAAAAATTATTTTCCAAAAATATCCCTATTTAATATGTGCACTTTCTCCTTGAAATTAATGACCATCACTACTCATAATTTGAATGACTTATTTAATGAAGGGCATAATTGGAATACTGTAATTAATATGGTAGTTTGTTTCTTATATATAAGACCAAATCAAATATCAGAAAAGTCTCTTATATATGAGACCGGAGGGAGTATTATACATCGATCAGACTATGAAAACTAAATCAGACCAAGTAAATGTACATTTATTATCTATATGGTATATCTTCAAAACGAGTAAAATTTTATTTTGATTTCTTATAGATGAAGAGTAATTTTTTAATTCGATCTCTTATAAGATAATTTTTTTAATTTAATCTCTCACATAATTACCTTTTCTGTTTAACCCCTCACATATGACTATTTTTTAATTTGACCCTTTACAAATAAAATTATTAATAATATTATTATTTTATCATTTTATTATAAATAAAATTAACAAATATAATGACATTTAATATTTTTTTATAGATTATCAATAATATTCTTCTACTAATCTACTATTAATTTCATTTACAATAAATTGACAGAAATATTGTTGATCACAATTTTATTTGCAATAGATGAAATTGAAAAATATTCATCTGTAAAAATTTAATTATTGAAAAGGTAATTCTATAAGGGACTAAATTAAAAAAATACCTTATTTATGAAGAACAAATTAAGAAAGCAACTAGGGACTAAATTAAAAATACTCCATCAATGAAGAACTAAAATGGAGTTTTACTTAAAACTTTTTTATTGTACTAATATTTTATCAATGATAAAATAATAACTTTTTGCCACAAGTACTACAAAAACTAAATCTCAAATGTACTTTTTCTTTTGTTACGAAAGCTTTTATTGTGCTTATAGTGATAATCACTTAAGCAAAATGTCAAATTCACCATTGAAAAAAAATCATTAATTGCATATTATTATATAAATAGCAATTGTTGTGTTATTGTTATTATTATTGTTATAATATACTTTGTCTCTGTCACTTATAGTATGTTTGATTAGAGAATGTAATAGTAAAAGTAATATAAAATATGCATAAATAAGAATATGTGAAATAGAAAATGATTATTTTATTTTTATTTTTAAAGAAGTGATTTAATAGATAAAATTATAAATATAAAAATATAATAAATATTATATAAATTATATAAAAAGATTATATTCGTAATACAGTGAATCAAACGGAACCTTAAGTTAAAATGATATTTGGAAAGTAAAATATGACGAGTTATTTAAGTTTAATAAAGTCAGCCAGCTACAATAGGAAGGAAAATGAGCGGATGCCATATATTTTTTCAATATCTGAATCCAATCCAAAGTATATATACATATTTATTATCTGAGCTCTATTTAAATCCAAAAAAGTTACTTTTTTAATACCCCCATTCAAAATATCCAGGGGCCCTAGACAATCATAATAAAAATTAGGGTATATATACAGATTGGGTCTTGGGTATAGAAGCTTAAAATAATCAATACCTATATCTATTTCGAAAACTGCAATTTATGGTGTAATTTTAATATTTTAACATTTTCTGTTTGTTAATTAGTCACTTTAAGTGGATTATGATATTATTAATCTAATTACATAAAAAATAAGTAATAAATTTAATTTATGGTACATAATATAACACATTTCCTACATATTTAGATATTGGGTAACCTATTGGTCATTAATATCAAATGGATAACGAGTATTTAATGGTAAAATATGAATCCGCCCAAAATCAATTTGATAATTAATTGATCAAATATCTTTTATATATATATATATTTATTTATTTTAATAACATATAATCGAATATTGAAAATACTCATCCAAACCATCCATATATAGAAGCGTCTTTTAAGGAAATTAATAAAGTAGCAACGATATCGTGCACCTTGGCTGCAAGTAATTGATAAAAACTGAGAAGTCACAAGCTTGCATCTTCGGCCATTGTTGTAGAAGCTATGCCTATAAAAGAAACAGAAGGTTTTCTCTGAATCAGATTGCAAGATATGACTTTGAATTTATATAGGACCTCCAAATTGCTCCATCATTACTGGCGGATCCAGCTTAGTCCAAGTGGGCGAATTGATCCCCTGGTCTAATTAATTTAGTAACGATTTCTCACCCAAAAGTCATTCCGGATCCACTCTTTTGCTAGTCCTAATTAACCTAAAATTAATGGCCATATGACCTGATTAAGACTTAAGAATCTCTTTTGGATCCATTCTTGCGGTCCGTTCTTTGAAACTTGTAACTTTGAAATCTTCGAGTGCTTGTTATAAAGCTAGTTGTTTTTGGATAGGCGATTCAGGAGTGAATATGGCTTTTATTGGATGCAGATCCTCTCCCTTGCGTGGGCGTGCATTGCTATGTCAATTGCGCAAATCATGGCCGTCCGTTGCATCTCATGACCAAAAGCATGACACGTCGCATCTTGTAGCCCAAAGCGTCTCTCTCTCATTTTATCGCTTTTGACCCAAAAATTTTCCCCAAAACCTCATATTCTCTGCCCTTCTTCACGAGTTTTTCTCTCTTATCAATTCAAAGCTCGTGGCTCCTCAATCCTCACTCACTGCAAAATCTAATGGTAGCTCCTCCACAAAGACCAAGCATTGGATCATTAGATCAATGACGGCTGCGATGGTGACGATCCTTCGTCATTCAAGAGGCCAAGCTCTGACAAGAATTTCTTTGGAGAGGCCTCAGTCTCCGTCGAGAAGAAGAGCTTTGGACTGTCCGAGTGTTTGTTCGGTTAACTGGATTTGTTACTTATTCAAAGTTAGCAGTTGTTTTGTGTATGACAATTAATGTAAAAATCTGATTAGATTAGGCGAGAAGAAATAATTACTTGTGGGGATCTATTTGCTTTAGGCTCGGTCATATAAGATTGCATTTAGGAAAGTCGCTTATTGTAAGAAACAATCAGATCAATAAATGAATCCCAATTAAAATAACAATCAGCAAATGAATCCCAATCAACAATCAACAAATAAATCAACTTCAAAGGATCCTCCTAGGCCGATTTTGAAGATGCCAAAATCTGAACCTTCAGGATGCCGAAATTTGAACTCTGAGGATGCCCTGATACAACCATGGCCGAACGCTTGAAGCTCCCACGGCAGAATTTTGAGGAAGAAGCTGCATTTGAGGAAGCCGAAATCTGAGGAAGAAGCTGAAGCTTCCATGGTCGAACACCAACATCTAAAGCTCCCAAGAAGAAGCTGCATCTGAGGAAGCCATAATCACACGTGCGTTTTGCAAGTTGGCGGAAGAAAATGAGAGGGTTAAAGGGCTCGAAACACAGAGGGGATTCATCCATGCCACCGTTTCATTATTCCGGGACGCGTGTCATGTTTTCAGCTGCGAGATGCAAGGAACGGCCAAGATCCACGCAATTCACCACGCACTGCACGCCCACGCAATGGAGAGGATCTGCTTCCGGCTTTTATATATGAGAATTGACGTTTGGTTGCTCCATCTTATAACTTCATGCAAAAATAAGTCAATCTTGGCATGTGCAATTTGATGCATGCACCTTCACATTCCTTAGCCAGCTCTAGCTACAGTCAACCCCAAGGATACGTAGTTAGTAATTTTTTTTTTAACATAAAAATGGGGGGGCAAAGGTGTTTCCCACATTCACTTTACTTGATCGTATTACGCTGGGCTTGAGCTGATATTCAATAAATTTTTGCATTTAAATATAACTTTGTTTAACTTATAAATTAATTTCTAAGTGAATTTGACAATTTTTACAAATAAATTGCATTTGTTATCCAAAAAATGCTAAAAAAAACCATTCACCAATTTAATATTTTATATCTCTCATAAGTAAAGGCATTTTTTAATTTTCAAATGATTGTTATATTGTGGAATGTTTGGATTGTTTGATGGAAAATTAATTTTTTTAAACTAATTATGTTTATTATACCTTTATAATTATTATTTATTTTTATTACTTTTTTAAAGTAACAGCACAAGAAATATTTTTATTTATAAAATTATTTTTCCATTCTATTTTTTATTTTATTCCTTTCCATTTTGTATACTTGATTGTTGAATTTAAATAGGTTATTAGAAGGACTTCAAATTTGATATGAGAGTTGATGGTTAGTTGCTCCATCTCCACCTCCCTTAGCCAACCTTACACAGTCAACCTCGAGTGTACCTATTTGATAATTTAATGCAAAGCCAAACTCACGTGTCTGTCATTCCTTGAAAACTAGAGGTGTAATGGCACAGGTGCCATAAATCTAAGGAATTACCTTGAAATAATACTTTCTCACCATATCATTACAAACAAGAAAAGTGTTCAATTTATTAATTTAAGTCCTATAATCTCATGATCATTTCAATCTCACTATTTAGCAAAAATTTCAACAAAATAGCTTTAAAAATAAAATCTCCAAAAATTTCTACGACAGTTAAAGGTTCAACAATACATATAAGAGAGCTTCACTCTCAAATCAACCAATTATATCATCTACACAAAAATATGGAATCTTGCTTGTAGAATTTGTGAATCTAATTAGATTGCAACCAATAAAGTACCATTCTCAAAGAAGCATCACTCGCTTATAATATAAGTCGTACTAATTAGATTATATCTACATATGCCACAAGACTAGTTCATGACTGGAGCTATTACCTCAAATCAGTAAAATGCTAAAGGTGAGTTATGATACTCAATGAACAAATAATATAAAACTATGGCAAAGACAAGACAAACCAAGGATACACATGCAACTAGATTCCCTACTTGGCAAGGTGACAAGCATAGCGTGCTTTGCAAAAGAAACAATGTCATTCGATTGTTGATAGAGAGATATCAATCGTTCATTTTTTATTACAATCTAACTGTTCATTCTTCTTTTCTCCTTTCATGCATTAAGCCCTACTCCTTCATCTCCATGAACAACATCTTTAATGCTATCCTTTTCCTCTCCAAATCCATTACCCAACTCCAGAGGAAGCAATCAAATTCGTCAATACTAGATTGCCATGTCCTGGTAATGAAGTTTTTGAGCCTAGTGGTTTTCTTAGCATGGAATCTGTTTTTCTTGTTATTCTTGGAGTTGCATTCATTGTCCTCTCTGGGCTATAGGTTGATGGTCATCTACACCTTTCCTCTCTCTCTTTCCCTCTCTCTAAGCTACTAGGAGCTCTCTTTTCTACACTATTCTCATCTCTCCTTCATTGGTAAAGCAACGCCGCTAAGGGAGTTCTAATCCTTGAAGGTACTCTTTTAGGGTTATCTTACTTTTTCTTTTGATATCTCGTATTTGTCTTGATGTGGGTTGTACCTCTTTCCCTTCAATTTTTGCTTTTCCGCATCAGGGTCTCCATCTTCCTTTGAATCTGCCATGGTTTTCCACCGAAACCAAGGTTCTTTGATCAAGATCTAGGTTGTGTTTAATGAATTCGTGATCATTTTCATGTTGCTTGTTATGGTTATTTTATCCATCTGAATATGTTAAAATCTGTTCAAAATCTGCATTTTCTTGCTGGGGCTCTAATTTGATTGATACCTATCTTTCTTTTTGTTGGTCCTCCTAGTCCAACCCTTTTCATTTGTTCTCAATAATTTTTTTTTTTCCGCTGGATTTCACTGCTTCTTATCTTTTAAAGGAGGGTATTGGTGAGATGAGAAGGGATTGTATGTTTTCTTAGTTGCTTCGCACTTTTGAGCTTTACTAATCCAACCATGGTCTTCATGTAGCTCCACAACTTTATATCCCCCCGCCCCCCTTTTTTTTTTCTTTCTGGAGATGAGAGTCATTTGATTTACTAATTGGGTTTTAGCAGCTATCCCGTTTTGCTCATGAATAATATGACTTGCTCTTAGTAAGAATTTGAAGTTCAATTTGTTTGATTATCTATTGTAGTTAAGCTATTATACAATATCTAAGCGATTCACTTAGTGGATAGTACTATTTCATTGATTACTGGATCTATTGCTTTCTCATCATAACTGTGAGTTGTTTTGTGACAATTCCATTATGGCATAGATTTTACTTCTTTATTAATAGATGGGTAGACCAATGTTAAAGCCCATTATATTTTCCACATCATACTGCAATAAAATGACTGACAATTTCTTGATGATGCTTTTAATAGATTGTTTCTTATGATTGAAGAAATTGCAAAAGAAGTGATTGGAACTACTGAAGGAAGATACACTGCTAATGGAGATAGATGGCCAGTCATGGACTTGATTAGTTTGATCTGAATTAAGACTATTTATCATCTCTTATGGACTCAAAAACTGGTGCTAGAGCTCCCCAAAAGCAACATCAGAAGATAGCTGGGATTCAAATAGTAGAGGCAAAAGACATCGGGTCATCTTTACAAATGAATGACCCAAATCTTCAGCATTTCAACCTCCATGATGTGCACTGTTTCATTAATTCTGACACGCTGTGTTTTGCACCTCCAAAGCAAATGATATCGCTTCATGCTGAGGACGTTGTGCTTGTCACCCTACCAAGTAAAGAGTCCTTATGCGGATACACATGAATGTTTTAATGGAAATCAACAAATAACTAATCACAATAATATCGGTAAGAAATCACTATAAGAATTAATTATTATGTGTACATTGGAAGAAATGTTGTAATTTTGCAACTAAATAAATAAATATTAATGGGAAAAAACCATAATAGGAAATAACAGTTTTACTTAAAAATACAACAAGAATTTCTTCAATTCAATTAGCGTAAAAATTTCATTGTTAGGAGGACCTCAACAAAACTAGCAATAACCTTATAATGCAAGTCCCTCTAAAGCAATTCCTTTCAATTCACACTGAATAATGCCACCCATTCACTCCAACACATAACAAAACAATACCACCTGTTCACTCCAACACATAACATAGTAATGCCATCCATTCACTCCAACTCATAACATAATAATGCCATCCATTCACTCCAAATCATAATAAAACAATATCATTCATTCGCTCAAATTACAATAAAATTATACCATCCATTCACTCCCATTCACCCTTTCTAACTAGGGTCTAAGCCACAATGCACCAAGGCTACAATTACTATTTTAGTTTTAGTATTTTGAATTCAAGTCCTTCCCTGAAGATTTTCATTTCAGTTATAAGATCATGGTTTGAGTCATATGTTAATTAAAATTCCTATCAAAATACCAATTCTAATGTAGAATAAATAATAATTTAAACATACTTGATAAAGTTCAACTAACATGCCTTTTTCATTGAGAGGAGAAATTTTAGATCAAGCATAGATACAAGTAATACAAGTGAATAAGAGAAAGTAAGTTTAAATTTCCATGTTCAAAAAATTCAAGAAACAAAAGACTTATCATCAAGTGCACAAATATTAGGAAGTAAAAATTTTTCAATATAAGTGAAAAAAAAAACAAGATTATAAAACAGTAGGAAGTCGATATTATCTACTCAAAATACCATGATGTCGTAGTGGTACACCCTACCACTCTTCCAACTAACCCCCGTTGAGAGTCACTTAAGGAATTCCCTAAAATACCAATTGTGTAAAGTCATCACAATAATTCCCCAAAGGACAAATCAAAGCTTGCTTCACCCCACTATTAATTACTTTGCTAGAAGTCCCTCTACATCAACCTATCAAGGACATATTCCCAGTAAACCAAAATCTCTCAAAGTCAGTCGACCAAGATAACAAAAAGGGAAGGAAATACATTAATAAAGCATTCTCAAGCTTGGCAAGGATAGTTTAGCATGCATAAATCTAATATTAACATTAAATAAGCTAACACAATGTTTCTTATCCTCTTTCTTTTATGAAATTAAAATGCGAAAAATTCTTGGGAGACCAACAATGAAGTATTCAATTTTGTCAAGAAAGCTCTAACACCAAAGAAACCCTAAAGACTTATCCCTTGCCAGCATTCCAACATTCAAGATACCATCTTAGCATAATCCACTCAAATTCAATAATATGCAATGAAGTAACTATTAGATGCTCAAATTCCCCTAGCCTTTAACCTATGTCATTCACATACAAGAAATGTAACAACCAGAAAAAGAAAAGAAAAGAAAAGAGAAAAGAAAAGGGAAAGAAAAGAAAAGCTGAAAATTTTCGAAGGCTGAAAATTTTCTAAGTCTGCTAGTTACAACCTAGCTATAGCGAATGAACCTGTTCGCTATAGCGAGAAATGGGCTAGCTATAGCGAGAATGCCTTCTCGCTATAACAAAAATGCTTCTAGCTATAGCGAGTGCAGGCATCCCATACAAAATCCAGGGAGTTGCTCGCCGTAGCGAGAGCTATAGCGAAGGCAAAGGTCTGGGACTTGCACGAGCTCGCCGTAGCGAGGGTTATGGCTCGCTATAGTGAGGGTGAGTCCGGAAAAGCGTGAAAAGAGAGATTTTAACTTTTTAAAAGCTTCCAAACTTTCCTTTCTCTTAGAACCGACCTAAGCTTCGACCAAGGAGAGAGAAAAGAGCTGTGGAGAGAGCGAGAGACCTAGAGAAGCAAGGAGATCAAGCAAAGAGGTGAGTAATCTTTAGATTTTCCTAGCTTTTCTCCTTAGCATGTTATTCTCCTCCTTTTGCCCTCTCTCCCTATGGTTTTGGAAGTTGATTTGGGTTTGGTTCAGAAGAGGGAAGTGGGAAAACTAATCTAAAAGAAAGGTAGAACTCATATATCTTCATTTCTTCTTCCTTGCTTTCTTCTTTGAGGGCTTGAGAGAGGAAAGAGAGTGAGTAGAGTTCTAGAGAGAGAATCCCTAGATCTTATAAGGGTAGTGAGGATTTAATTCGATGAAGAGCCTCTTTTAGCTTAGTGAGAGTTATTTGAGTTATAAGAGAGTATTTTGATGCTCTTTGTTGTGCCTAGGCTCAAAGGAAGCAACTCCATCTAGTTGTGAGTATGAAATCAAGGAGGGAGAAGAGAAATTGAAAGGGAAGATTGGTGTTAACCGATAAGGTAGCTCTCTACTCTTTTCTTGTTGCATTCTTGGATGTGTAATAGTCATTGTATGCTTGTGTATGTGTTTGTATGATGAGATGTGCCATTGATGTTGCCTTGATGCATTGGTACCAATATGCTTGTGATTTGAATTGTGGAACTTGCTCGGGTGAGGTGGTGCTAAAAGCCCCTTGAGACGGGTGAGGTGGAGCCAAAAGTCCCTTGAGAAGGGTGAGGCCAATCCAAAAGTCCCAAGGCTCAGGTGAGGCTAGACCGAAAGTCCCTAGAGCTTAATCTTGACATTGATATGTTATTCATGGCATAAAACATCTATATTGTATCATTGTGACTTGTGTGCATGCTTGACTAGTTTATATACCTTAATTGCATCTTGAATGAGTATGAGCTATTGAGATTCCCCGAATCTCACCCCCTTCCCTCTCCCATCTTAACAACTTAGGTGGAGCTCAAGGAGAATCAAATACACCTCATGGAGCCTAGGGGAGCATATTTAGGAGAAATGTATAGTTCTTGTGGTTCTTTTGTTGTAAAAAGGTGCCAAAATGAATATGCACCTCTTATTTTTGAGTTGTAAATATGTGAGCATATGTAAACATATGTATAGATGATGTATGAATTGTGTAAAGAGCCAAAGTAATGAGAATGTAGAAATTGGCCCTTTTGTGGCTTATATGAAATGATGCATTTTATCCCGTAGTATAGTGATTTTGAAATGTATGATGTTTTGGATCACTTAGATAATTCTTATATGCTATGTTTGTACTTTCAAATTTTCCCAAAAGAGGTTAGAGCATGTGGGAGGTCATTTAGACCCATTTTGAACCACATGGGGTGCCAAAACTGCCAATTGGGTGAGCTCCGTCAAAGTATGACCGGATGAGCTCTTCTTGATATGGAATTTGGCATGCCTCTAGAGTCTATTGAGAGCTTCTTGGGAAGCTAAAGTGGATAATATTTGGAGGTCTAGAGAATATTTGGTGAATTGTTGAAATTGGAAAATTGGGATGGTTTGGTCATGGTACTGTGCAAAAATCCGAAAATGAAACCATGTCATACATGGACCAAATGGTGTCCGATTGTCATGAAATTTTATGAACATAAACTAGATATCCACAGTGACCTATAACTGGAAGCACCTCAATCGGAGGTCTGTAGAGAGAGAAACGACTTGCTGAAGTTCTGTATCAGCATCAGGGAGGCTTCTGACCTTCGTTACTATTCCATCATTTTTCGAGGTCCAAGAGCTCCTGAACTGATCTGAACTTATTTTTATCCTCTATTTAACATCTGTAGCTTTCCAAATTGGTATAGTTTGCCTAGATTGATTTTTTTTGGAATTAACTACGAATTTTCAAAGTTCATAACAGTAAACTGCACCAGTATCAGGGGCAGCCAGACATCTGTTCCTATTTCGATGTCAATGATGGTCTAAACGCTGTGATTCTGGTTGGGAGTTATTTTTAGTGTAAATTTAACATCCAAAGCTTTTCAGAGAGCTATGATTTGCTTGATTCCCATTTTTCTAGAATTAGTTATGATTTTCCAAAGTTAGAGCCAAAAATCTGATTTACGGGCTCATTTGAAAAGTTGCATTTTCTTGGTTTTTGGCTTCACATCCGTGGTTTGTGAGTTGTTTGAGGCTATGTACAAGTCGTATAAATGGTGTTTGAGTAGAGAGTGTGAATGATGGGTTCACAGGACCCACGGGATAAAATATGACCAGTTAAACCCCGACTTCAAGTAGTAAAATACCACGGTTTTAGTCATTTTTCTGGGAAATCATATGGAATCAAGCCTAGAGGGAGATGAATTAGAGTGAGGTTATTATGGTGTTACAAGAAACCATTGTTAAGGATTGGAAATATCATCAACAAGAACCCAAAATATGTAACTTAAATAATGACATTACTTCCACATTAGACTAAAAAACCCCAGATTAAACGACCAAGAACAACACAGCCCATTTCAATCCCACAAAAAAGAGGAGGAAAATTCTTCTTTCATTTAGGATAAAAAGAATTTTGTCAGATGTTACAGTATTAAAAAAAATTACTCTCACATGCTATCCTTTTGCTAAACACAACAATAATATTACAGAATTCAACAAAAAATGGTTAAACGCGATAGTATAGCTATCGAGTTTGGCCATTAAATTTGGAAGCATAGGTATTAAGGTTAAAAATAAGGAGGGGATAGGCTGTTAATTTGGAGGCACATCTGTTGTGTCCCTTACAAATTTTTTTTTAAAAAAAAAGGATAAATCCCTATTCATTTTTTTGAAAAAAGAAAAGGACCCCCTATTTAGGGTACAATTGTTGTCACTCCATGATCACAAAGGAGGAAAATTTTCAAAATAGCATTTAGAAAAATGATTTTTTTGCTATAGCAAATGGATCATTAATTATTGGTCCTTTATCATCTCAATTAATGAGCTAAAAGAAGACAGCAAGTAACTAGTCTACAATATAGAAACCATTAATCAACCAGATTTCCAAATTATTTTCAAAATCCATAATATGCACAAATAAGCATATCAATTTTTAAAAAGTTAAAACATAATAACTTTCAATTGCAAAAAAACTAGTACCCAGCTCACCCTATAATTACACCCTCCACTTAACTACAACAGATGATACAAAAGAAAAACTTGAAACAATTAACACAAAAAAAAAGGTTAGGGTTACTAAGCATGCATAATACTAGGCTTTTTGTCAAAAATCAAAATGTGAATCAAACTCCACACTTCTTAGAACCCATGACTCCAACTAAGTTGTATTTAGCTTACATCAGAACAGGGTCAAATAAAAAAAGACCTAACTAGAAGTTAGATTCATGAACTAACCCCAACTTACTTCAAATAAAAGAAATCTAACTTCTGAATATTTAATTCTCATCCAAAAATTTTATTCAGCACCTAGAATCACGATGAACCTCCACATGCAAATTTTGGAACCAAACACAAGCAACTTAAAGGTTTCGCAATTTTACCACTTAAATTGTCACTTAGCAAAACTCTAGCCACAAGAAGAAAGCTAACACTTATATTAACAATGCTGATAAAAGAAAAAGGAGAAACAAAATCGAGCTCAAACCTGAAGGGGGAACAAACGCGGTAGAATAAAGGCGAACCTAGATTGATGAAGCTACTCGAAAATCAAGTGAGAGAGTGATAATATGATTTGGACGAAAGGGAAAAGGTAAAATTCAAGTGGATTCTTACTTCAGAGTAAGGAAAAGATAAAATAACAAAAACAAGGTATCATATCATACGTGCCTCTCAACCTCAACCCAAAACAATCATGTACAAACAAACCCATTCTCCGCCATCCTCTAAAGATTGAAGCTCATAGAGTAGTGACAGAAAGAAAGAATGAGATGCTCTGTAGTAAAGATCTTTATGTTGTGTTTGGATGGTGAGAAAATGAGGGTGGAGAGAAAATCAGGAGGGAGGAGCAGCGTTTTCCCCCATTTGGATTAAGAGGAAAATGGGTAGGGAGAGAAAAATTGGAAAGAAAATGAGTGTGGGTCCCATGTGAATTTGTTCTCTCCTGATGTGGAGAGATTTTGAGGAGAAAAGGAGCAGCAGCGTAATGTGCCTTTTATTTTTCCAAAATTGCCCTTAACAGAAATCCTTTTCTTATGACTTTCTTCCTGATAAATGGGCCATACAACCCTAATTTTTATTGTTGCCTCGACCTCTTGGTTTCCTCCTCTAAGCTTCGCAGCGTCATCTAGTATTTCTACCTTTTCATTTCATATTTCACTAATGCCTATTACTATTAGAAGAAATTTTATTATCGTTATTGCTATAGTTTTAACATTCTGTGGGTGATGATTTCAAAGTCCTTTCATTGATAAACTTTTTTGAAAACATAAATTGGATATGCAAATAAATAAGGTTCAAATTGTAGTGTAGGATTTGAAGGATAAATTTATAAATTTTAAGTTTTGCTTTCCACACCTGTGCCGGCAAGTCCATGAAAGAAGTAATTTTTTTGTTATATGTATGCATCTATATTGTTGTCATAGCGTTAACATTATATGGTTTTGGGTTTCATTCGTCCTCTTGTACTTCATAATTTTGTGGCTTATGTTGCTACGGTTTAGAGCTAATAGTCAAGGTTTGGCTTGTTTTGTATACGTATAAGTTTTTTGTATATTTAAGACTGAAATATTTTTTGTGGTTATTTTGGGCTGCCTCTCACATTTTAGTATAAAATTTGAGACAACTAACCTTGGTTGTCTGAAACAAAAGACTATGAGCCAACACTTCTCCTTTCCTGCCACCTGCATTGCTCTTTATAACTCAATTAGAATGTCTAGTATCGTAAGGTGAGTTGCGACCAAAGGTAGCAATATTCTTAGGCTTCCTGCAAAATGTGTTAAGAAATTTGGCAAAATGAGAAAGAGCATTAATCTTAGTGAGTGAATTGTTAGTGATTAATTATCTAGTATTGTGACTTGTGGCATTCCTTTTAAGTATTTGAAAAGGTGTCAAAGAGCCATGCTACTTTGCATATCCTAACCTATCATATGACCTATAATTAATATAATTGATCATAACATTGACCCTGTCTAGTAACTTTATATATCTTTATTTATAAGTTCTTACTTTTGTTAGTATACAATATGCCTTCGCATACTTTGTATAATTGTCTAATAAAGCTATAACTATAAGAACATGGAATTCATGAAGGATGTGGAAGAAGATATGTATGATATTGACTTTGAAGTCAAGCAATTGATTAATTTTGGAGTAACAAATGAAGGTTCAAATTTGAACCATTTAATAGAAGAGTTGGACAAGTATAAGCATACATGTGTGGTCCGGTTTATATGTTTGCTTTTGCATGCAATTCATTTATTGGAAGATATGTCAACTCTAACTAATAAATCTATTAGCATTAGCAATATTGATTAGTATAACATAAGAAAACAGTTGATGATACGGCTATAAGATGAAAAAAATTGTCATGATATTTTGTGCATAAGTCCACAAGCTTTTAGGGAGTTATATGAGAAACTGCGAACCACGAGAAGAGTAAAAGATTTATAGTGGGTTACAGTTGAGGAACAAGTTGCCAAATTTCTCTACATATTGGCACATAATGTAAAAAATAGGACACTATGCTTTTACTTCTGTCGATCAGGGGAGACTATTAGTTGCCATTTTCATAATGTCTTACATGCGATGGTTTAACTTAAAGTTGAGTTTCTTTCACAGCCTTTTGGATCAGAAGTTGTTGTCCAAATTTTCAACAATAATAGATTCTACCCATTTTTTAAGGTATATCATTATTTCTATATCTATCTAGTTCATGAATAAAATAATTGTTCCATAATATATTGTTGTTAACCAATTGTAAATGGTAGGATTGTATGGGAGCTATAGATCAAACTCACATTAGAGCAAAAGTACCTAGAGAAGAGGCTACTCGTTTTAAAGGACAAAAGGAGTATCCTATACAAAATATTTTTGTCGCATGTTCATTTGACATGAAATTCATCTATGTCTTGGCTAGTTAGGAAGGCACAGCTTTAGATTCTAGAATTTTTAAAAATGCTTCGTCACGGGAAGATAACCTTATAATTCCCCAAGGTGTTTATACAATCCATTAATGTTGATAGTGTTAGGTGTAGAATTTTTTCATTCTATGGTTGCTAATCAACGTTGCATAATTGTAGGAAAATTTTATCTTGGAGATGTTGGGTTTCCACTCATGCGTGGTCTATTGACACCTTACAGATGAATGCATTATCACTTGAAGGAATATTTAGCATGATCACCACATAATGAAAAAGAAATTTTTAATCATCAACATGCCTCATTGCATAATGTCATCGAAAAAACATTTGAAGTTTTAAAAAAAAAATTCGATCATAGCTAGTGGCACTTAACCATATTATTCTTTCCAAACTATGATTGATATTGTTATAACTTGTTGCATATTACACAATTTTTTGATGGAAGTCGATCCTGATGAGAACTTGATTGCTAAAGTTGATCGTGAATTACAACAAAACCCCCTGATAATACTAAGGCTTACTCTAGTTACGGTCAAGATGAGGAATATAGACAAGGATCAATGTTAAGAGATAATGTAGCTGGGCAAATGTGGAATGATTATCGAAATAGATTATAATTTATTATATAACCATTTCATACGATCAATATAGTATTATTCTACGATGTATATTAATATTGTTTGAAATGCTGAAGTATGTTATTAATAAAATTGTTTAGTGTATTTTTAAGCATTTACATACCTATCAATAAAGATGACTTGGACTATGAAATAGAATTCTTTTTGTTGTTTGAGATTTCATATTATTCTGTTTCATGTAGAAATTCAACAATGGCCCTAAAGTAGAAGGATTCAGTGAAAGAAAATTTGTGATGGTCGCCTGAGATAGATGAAGCCTTTCTTGATGTGTTATTAGATGAGATGATGAAAGGCAATCTGTCAGATGGTACCTTTACAACATTTGCATATGATAATGTGCTGCAAGTTTTACAGAATTCTTTTAGGCCACATATTACGAAGTAACATTTGAAAAATCGCAAAAAAACTCTATCACGGCAATTTAAAGAGCTCTATGATTTATTCAATGGATTAAGTGGCTTTTCCTAGAGTCTAATTATAAAAATATTTGAAGCTGAAACTCAGATCTGGTATGAGTTAATTGAGGTAATTTCATTTTGGTAATTATACTACATAAATGTTAATTAGTTTGACTTCTTTGTTAATTCCTCTTTTCATAGCTTTGTATGGAATATTTTTTTCATTTACATTAGCATGACATACAAATTTGCACATTGTAGAAAAAACCCTAGGCGAAAAAGTAGATGACTGCATCTGTTTTACATTATGATAAGTTATATGAATTATTTATGGCAAACAAAGCAATAGGGAAATATGTTGAGAGTGCCAAGGACAAAGTGAAACGGTGGTAGAAAGAGTGCATTGATTTAAATGACTATTGTGAAGAAGGGACAATGAATGAAATAATGAGTGAGGGTGATTTTAACTGGGGTTACCACGAACTCTGGAGTTAATATTGATTCGTTTAGTCCCATGTATGGTAACTCAAATCACTCGATTGGCACTACATCTTCCAAAGGTCAAAAGTGCAAGAAAGTGATGCTTGATAATATTAAAGATAGATATGAAAAATTACCCTAGAAATTAAAGAATTAGCTAAGGCTATAAGAGATGGAAATTCCTTACAAGATAAATTTATATCATTGTCTGAAAAGCAGGTTGCAATAGCTGAAAAAGAAGTTGAGATTGCTAAAAAAGGCCTTGTAATCCTGGAAAAAAGTAGACCTCAGCATTATAGAGAAGAAGAAGTATGGGCAGAGCTAGAGCAAATTGGATTAATTGGTGAGACCAAGTTAAAATGTTATTTTTTTTATGTAATCAAGAAAAAAGTAAGCGAAAGTTTTTTGGAGTTCCACGTCATTTGCGACTACAAACATTAATACAGATAATGAGTGAAGCTGGAAGTTCTCACAGTTGATGGTTAGGATATGACAAGCTCTTTTGATATTCTTAAGTTATGAACGTCATTCTATGATGATCATTGTGGTGCAGTTATATTGATGTTGGACATGAAATTAGGCTTAAGTAGTGGTGGCCTTATTCTGTTTTGTTTGTATAACAGTATGATAGACGCTTTGTAACAGATTGGATCACGTTAAAATGTTATTTAGATTTGAAATTGAAATCTCATATAAGTGTACTATTTAAAATTTTCCTTTAATTGGTATAATTGTTCAATTTCATAGCGCTTGTTCGTTAGAATTCACCTCCATGCATAATGGCTACATGTTGGACAAGATAAGAGATTCATATGGTAAAAGCATGGAAACTTGTCTAAATTCTAAGAAAAAATGTAAGAGCATTGAGGAAAAAAAATACATTTATATAACGTTGAACGGAATAATTTTATGTAACATCTACATAATTTGTGAAAGAGAAAAAATAAAAGTCTTAAGAAGTAAACATACAGAGGAAAAAAACCAAAGCTACATCTAAAAACAACAAAACCGAAGGGAAAAAAAAGAAGCCAATATATGTCCTTAAAAAGCCAATATATGGAAAATCAAAAAAGGAATGCTAACTAAAATTTTGACTTGTTTAAAATTTTAAAAGAAGTTATAATATTATTATGCAAAAAAAGAAAAATTAAGAAAAAATTTAAAAAGGAACACTAACTAAAATTTTTAAGTTATTTAAAATTTAGGAAGAAGTTATAAAATTATTACAAAAGAAAAAAAATAAGATATACCTATAAAAACTTTGAAACCTTATAATGTAAAAGAAATGTGTAGAGAAAAAAAATCTCACAAAAAAGAAAAAATGTGTTGAAAAAGAAATAGGTAGAAAACATAAAAAAAGGGTGAAAAAAGACTAGTTGAGGAAAAAAAATTTAGGCAAAAAAAAAAAGAGGTCTAACTAAAAAGTAGTCAGACCCAGTTAGTTCGACTGTAAAATAGTCAGACTAGCATGCAGTTGGACCAGTCCGTCCAAACAATGGTCAAATTGTTGGTTCGACTGCAAAGAAAAAAGAGTGTGGAGATTAAGAATATGCAAAGGAATTTAACAAAAAACTATTAGATTTCAGGATGCAATTTTTAGGGTTTCAAATACACCTTATAAAATTAAATTTTGTACAATAATCCCTAGACTTAAATAAGAGTTTAAATGAGTTTTTAAGATCCCTATAAGTTCCCCCATATGCATCTTCCCTTGAGAAAATAAAGAAAACTCCATGGAACCCATTATGCTTCATTGTCTTAGCTTAAAAACCAAGTCTTTCTAGGATGTCTTAGGTAAGGCAAAATGGAGAAAGGAGAGGAACAAAAGGTAGCAACCATGGGAGAAGAAATTACCTTGTTTCCTTTTTTTTTTTTTTTTACTTGAATCTTACTTTCTCCAAGTCCTCTCTTCAAATCTGAAATTTTTCCTCAATTTCTCCCTTAAAACATATTTGTAAACTTCATTTTAATCAAAGGAAACAAAGGAGAATAAAGAAGAGGAAGTTTGGATGGAAGAAAGCATGAAAAACTACTAAGAAACCATACCTTAAATATTTGATTTCTCCTTCTTCTTCTTCCTCCCTTAGTATGCCTAAACCTTAGCCTTTTTCTTTGAATTTGGGCAAAAACAATTGTGTCTAAATGAGTGATGAAGGGTGGCGTCACCTATACTGCAATTGGACCAACGATCCAACCACTGTTTGGTCGGACTGGTCCCACTGCAGTACAGTTAGACGTCAGACCAATAGGGTCTAACTGCTTTTCAATCAGACCTCCTGCTTTTTTTTTGCCTTATTTTTTTTCCTCTATTAGTTTTTTTAATGCTTTTTTAAATGTTTTCTACCTATTTCTTTTTCAACACATTTTTTCTTTTCTATGAGATTTTTTTTCTCTAGACATTTCTTTTACATTATAAGGTTCCAAAAATTTTATAGATATATCTTTTTTTTCTTTTACAATAATTTTATAACTTCTTCCTAAATTTTAAACAACCTAAAATTTTAGTTAGCTGCGACTTCCTTTTTTTGTTTACAAATTATTTTTTTTTGTTTTCTACGCATTTCTTTTTTTACACAATTTCTTTTTCTTCACTCTTTTTTTTCTTTTCTCCGCATTTTTTCATATTTCTTGGTGTGAGATTTATTTTTCTTCTTTCTTTGTTATACATTCCTCCCCTACAAGGTTGTATATTTTTGTTTTTTGTTTTGAACATAATTTTTTTACTTCACTTTTTTTTTGGTTGTCTACACATTTTTTCATATTTTTAGGTGTGAGATTTATTTTTCTCTTCTTTTTTCTACACATTTCTTCCCTACAAAGTACTATATGTGAATATTTCTTGTTAAGAGTTGTAGGTAGACGATGTTGTATATAGCAGTTTATATCTAATTTCAAAATATATATATTCCTTACGTATATAATCATGTAGTCGCATACCCAGCTAAATATAGGTTGAATGGATGAACCATTATACATATATATACATATAAATAGCATATAATAGCGTAAACATATAGACATAATACAATATTACGAAGCTAGATCTATTTCCTATAACAAACTTGGAAAATATAACTTAGTCTACTCGTCCTCCTCACTATCCTCCCCCATGCCATCGAGATCTCCTTCGTGCAACACACTTGACGTTGGTTAAGATGAGTTGCATCTCCCCTATGATCATACATTATTGCTATGCATGATCTCTTGTAGTTGTGCTCGCAGCTCTTTAATCTGTTGTTATTGGTCCTGAAAGTGACTTTGATATGACTATATTGAAATATTAATGAATTCATTTCATATCATATTTTGAATATAGTTTGCATAGGGGTACGGTGCTAACTGACTTAAGAATGCTTTTTGATTGTACATATATCCAGTCTTAGAGTCCCCTAAAATTTTACAAGACATTTTGCCAAGTCCATAGACAGCGCCTTTCTTTTTGCCACCAGCAGCTTTAATAAATAAATTTAGGTCTGAGACGTTATCACTTGAGCTTGAACTTTTTATGCTCTTTCTTTGCCTCAAATATCATCCTACCGATATAAATGCAAGTGCTTAATATGAATATAAATGTGTATGTATATAGGTATATAGAAAAATAAATGTATATCTATATATATATATCACACATGTACCCAAACGGCCTTTGATTTTTTATCTACCCAATAATTAGTAGATTTTCATTAGTGCGTTTTTAGGTAAACCTCTGAAAATGAAGGATTTATTCCTAACTCCTGGGCCTATATAACAAAATGATGAAGGATTAGATGGAATAATATGTCAAAAATTTGAAATAAATGTACAAATTGATACCAATCTTTGCGCATGTTCCTTCATAGATGTAGAGCCTCTTGTATGCAAAGAAGCACTAGCATAGTTTTTCTTTTTTTGCTCACTATTGGCACAAAATTTGTTAGTATCCCAATGGTCACATAATTCTTCCCAAATTGAGTGTTTTATCCATTGGAGTCTTTTTCGTGTGTCCCGGACGTGTCCAATGATATTCTTCAACCAGATTTTTACTCGATTTTTCTAATTTTGCCAAATCTCATGATGATGCGCTGGGTCCCAATAATAGTATTTCTTGCAATGCAAAACACAACACCAATACAGACAAAATAGGACATGTTCAAGTTAAAGTTTATTAATTATCATTTCAATCATAACAACCAGAGTAGACAGTCAAACCTCAAACTCATGAAACCATAATTATTGATATTCATGTGGAACCTCACTCCAATAATTCCATGCGCCATCATATTTATCTTTAAAGATTGTAACAATAGAAGCACAAACATCTTTATTATTTGGTTTGAATCTATAGGAATAAGAGTTGAAGGAAAAAAATTACAACTCATTGTAAACAAAGAGATAGTAGTATCAGGACGTAATATAAGCAAAGTTATCAACCCTGTCCCATCATGTGTAATTAGTGTGGGATGAGGTTCATTTTGGTCATTAGAGTGCTGATCATGCATATCAAGTGATTCCTATTGCACATCATGTGATACCGGTTGAACGTTACACGAGATTGGCTGTGTGTCTTCCTGAGCAATAGATGATTTTGGTTGAGAAGAATTTCTCTATGTCTTTCTTCCTCTTCTAGAAGACATCTTGCAATATAATTAAATGTAACTCATGTTGATGATAAAGGTAAATTATATGAAATCGGATTGCGAGTTCGTAAGGGTCAATAATAGCGTAATTATATATCACATGCTCATAATTATAAAATAATAATCTTCTCTTCTTACCTTGAAAACTTTGTGGATGCGGAGTTGAAGATAATGTTATAAAGAAAAGAAAGGTATAGTCGGCAAATGTTAACCATATAGAAATATATATATATGTGTGTGTGTGTGTGTGTGTGTGTGTGTGTGTGTGTGGGTGTCTGTGTACGTGTGTGTGATTGTACATGGAGGAGAGTGACATGTGAATCCAAGTTAGATAAGGATAAGAAATAAAAAGATAAACTAAAACTATTTTTAGATTTTGCTATCTAGGTAAAAGGAAAATAAGTAAGAAAAGATTCTCTAAAATAGGACAAAACTTATTATATAATATTATTTAATATGCAATAATAAAACTTATCATCTATAACTATGCAGTTCACGCATAATTGTCATGACTATTTGACTATGATGAACCACGCATAAGTCATAAGGACCCCCAGTGAAAGAGAAATAAAAAAGGTAAATTAAAGAAATGAGTGGTATATTTTATATTACCTGCATTATAATAATATAAGTACATAAACTATATCAAATAAGTTCACATTGTTATACAAATTAATCTAAAATAGTTACATTCATTTCTCATTAAGTTCTCTACTATTTCCTTTTATTGGAATTTTTTGAACACGATGCTCTATTGTTTTGATGATATTCAAAAAGTTCACATTGCATCTCAAATATTGATTTCTCATTGGCGTCCATTTGCATATGAAAATCCTTAAACTTTTGATCAATATCATGAGGTAGGCAATCTCTTGAATATATGGCCTCTGTCACACTTGGATATGAGAAATGGTTATATTTTTTTACCATAGTTATAGCCATATATTAGATTCTCTTCCACTTCATGTGCAACACTTCTCAAGCCATATATGGAACCTCCACCTTTTTTCCCTCCAGCAGCTACTGTCTACAAAGCAACTTCATTTGCCAACAAAAAATTTTATGCATTAGCTGCAGTTGCTATACTAGTTTTAAGTCTAATATATTCTTTCTAAGACAAAACAAATAATGGAAGATGTTACATAGTTGTAATTTATATGTAAGAACATTAATAGAAGTTTGAAAAAATATGATACAAACAAATGTATTTTCAAATTTTTCATCAACCAATTGTCCAAACAATGGTTTTTGATGAGTTCGAATGTGAAGCTCTACCAGAGTTACAGGCCTAGCTAATTGCTCAGCTAAAGTTGCAACGTGATTTATAAATGGAATATTTCCACCAGTATGGAGAGATGGCCCATAGATGAAGTTTGAAGCTCTATTCTTCTTGGCACATTCACTTTTCTGTTTAAATTCTATCTTATTCCAACCAATGCATAAATCATTCTAGATATCTTCATTAATCCAATTAAGATGCTTTTCTTTTTCTCAAACATAACAAATCAAATCTTTTAATTGATTTCTTGCTCAATCTTTAAAGTTTTTATAAATTCAGAAATGATCCTTACATGTCCATACATAATATTTCTATCCATTAGGACTAAAAATATTGGTGAATCCATGTATTCCAAGACGGTGGGTATAATAAATTTGGTATTGGTAACGCACTTCAAATTTATTTGGAATTCTACAAACCATAATTGGAAAACTGATTCAAGAACTTCTTTTCATGAATTATAAGCCCCTAAGTAATTATATTTCATCACTAATATTATATATTCAACGACATCATTTCCATCGAGGCTAAATCTAAAAAATGCATATGCCAAAATTATGGTTAAACAAAAAATTGTTAAATGGAAAGAAAAATTCCATACCATGTTTCACTGATTGAGAAAATAAGTTGTTTTCCTATATTAACTCCTTCTTGAATTTGGGAATACAAAATATCTCCGTAAGTTCTTCTATCCATCTACATGAAAAATAACAATAGATGAAGATAAAAGAAGCATGCTAACATATATTCTTGACGTTCAACAATTAAACAAATATATTACCTCCTATCTTTGTGGTAATAACAGTAGGCCTCATAAGAAAATCACATGCATACATGGTGCATCATCTGAATGGAATGCATTATATTATTTGTCTTTAACTTCACGTGACTTGCCAAACTACAACGCCTCCACTACAACTATTGCATGGCCTAGGTACTCCCCTCATTCACCCCTATATATCTTGGGACACATGGTCAAACATCTTATCAATTATGAAGCACTACATGCTAAGTCACTCCATGGATAAGGATGAAGTGTCCATGGCTCCATGTGAATCATCCAAGTTCTACACGTGAAGCTTCACTGCATGCCAAGGATAAGGATGAAATAAGTTTGGATGAAAGTGGGGACAAGCCAAGAGAAAAAGATAAGCTAGCCACGTGAAGTAAAAACATTTTATTTCTTTGCATAACTATAGCAATCTTTTTATGGTGGACAATTATTCACGGGTATATATATATTGTTTTCATATATTTTATAAATTATTATCTAAAATAAATGTTATTTATTTAAGTACTACATACATATAAAAATATGATTATATGTAATTATAAGGAACCTTAATTATAATAATTAGTGATACACACTATTTTTTTTTGTTTGGTTGCAAGTAAAATTAATATAAAATTAGTTATTCAAGTTAATTGGTCTAAAATTAATAAATATTTTTTTTAATTACTCAACAGAATCGCATGTTTGTTATAGTAACGTGAAGTTCATATAAATTCTACCCAGAAACATATCCAAAATGTATTATATACATATACTTGTTTAAATCCCATATATAAAGCTAAAATAATTATTTTACGGGTATAACGTAACAATTTATTTATCACTTGGTTTACGTCACTTGGTCCGCCTGGCTTTGTAGTAAGGGCAAAATTGTCCAATGGCAATTAATAAATCTCTCTCCCTCCCTATTTTCTTTCGCCAGATCCAAACATAGAGGAAGAAATATTTTTTTCCTCACTTTTCACCTCCCTCCATTTTTTTCACACTTTTCTCCCCTCTTCACTTTTTTTTCCCCATCCAAACATAATGTAAGTGTTTCTGTAGAGTTATTTTTTGGAGAGAAAAAGAAGAGAAGAAATCTGAGAGGCATTGCAGAGATAGTTTTGGACATTTTCATTGCAAAAGATCCCAAGTCGAAAAGAAAAGAAAGGGAATGGATAAGAAAAAAATAAATCTCATATAAATTCTTACTTCTTATAAAATACTTTACAAATTTTACATTTCAAAAATATTCGAACTTTTTACCTGCCATCTCTCGCATTATTCCCTCATCGCCATCTGTAACTAACTATACCACTTGTCCATACTGCTGCCTCTTTTAGATGTTAGTCCTCTCCAACCCAATAAGGAGGTTTCTCGGCCATCTTATCCTTAGATTGATCAACCTTGTCTCGGGCCATTGGCTCTGCATCACATTGGGCCTGTTCATTGTTCCTGTCAGGGAGATACTAACCCAAGAAGACTTTGTAGCTACCTAGAAAGGAGCTATAGACGAAGGAAGTAACTAGAGCTTGGAGGATGCCGCTGGAACAGAGGAGATAGTGGCAAATTTGTGAAATGAAACATTAAGCTCAAAGAGACAGAATGGAGAACATACGGGAATGTGCAGAGCAAAGAAGCTACGCGTTTTGTAACGATGAAGCTAGGAGCAATTGGGAACGAGGAGAAATTGGAGAAAGAGAAAAGGAGTAGTATGGGAATAAGAGATAAAGATTTTTCTCTGATGGAAGTTTATTTTTTTTCTTTTTACTTCATGCAAAAACCATATTTGGGATCTTTACCACCTATGCTTGTTTCAACTAAGTCCTTTGTTCTATATTATTATATTAAATTAGTCCTTTCTTGTTTACTACCTTTAATAATAATAAAAATAATAATAAAAGTAATAAATGTCATTACAATACCATTGCTAAGTGAGTGGAGCAGTCCAATTATCATGCACATAATCCATTCTTCATGAAATCCCTCCTTCATGAAATAACAACAAGTTAAAAATAGAAATAAAAATAAAAATAAAAATAAAAAATAATTTTGTATATAAGAAATGACTATCATATTTTTATTTTAAAAAGATAATAAAAAGAAATAAATACTATTAAATAATAATTATAATAATAAAATAGATATTATAATTTTTTTTTTATTTCATTTTTTATTTGAATAACAAACATACCTTTAGCTTAAATATCACGTGTCATACTTGAAAAAAGCTACTAGCCTTCGTCTTACCTTATGTATGAAGGAATGAGTCACATTTGTCTTTTTGGGGCATGGTGAATTGCCACGTAGGTATCTTTTGTGATAAGCTTCCAATGATAGGATGTAAACATCTATAATGAAGTGAAAGAAAAAACAATAAATAAGTTTAAAAAACAATAAATAAGTTTATATGTTTTATATGTTATTTATTATTTTTAATTTTTTATATATTGTTTTCTTATTCTCAAATGTTTGAGTGTTATGTGAAAGATTTTTTTTTAAGGGTTATTACAATGCCATGCTATACCATGGATTGAGCTTAGCTAAATTGGAGATAGTTTGAAAAATTAAAATGACTCTTGCTTAAAAAATAATTAATCAATTGATAGTTAGTAACCAGTTGATTAGTCTTTCTCTAGAAATAAGAGAATGCATACAGAAGTTATCAATTGACTAATGACTTTCATCATTTGACTAATGACATCTATCAATTGATTATGAAAACCTGAAAGTAATAAAAGAGGGACCAATCAATTAGTTGAAAGGACTAATTAATTGATCAATAATGGACATCATAAGCTTTGAAAAATATGGCCAATTGAAGTGTCTATTGGCTTAATAATCATGTAGTTTCACTCTATAATAGTCAAATGAGTATTGAAATGTTTCAAAAAAAAATATTTTGAATATTCAAAATTAACTTGGTGAAACTTATAATTTAAAAAGACATGAGGAAAGTCATGATTGTTCCTATTCCATTGTATAAGTAGTTGGTTTTGAATATAGGAAATGGATGATGATAAGTCTCTTGTCTCTCTGATCTCCCATCATTTTCTAAATTTTTTGCAAGTATTCTTGAGGAGAATACTGCATAATTGCTTAGTGCAATCTTGTAGAGTGCTTTGAATTATTCTTAAAAGTGATTTGCTTAAACCCTAAAACAAGCTAGTAGGCGCAAATATCACTCTAAAAATAATATCCTTAACATATATTTTAAAGCCTACTGCAATACATTGTTTTCTAATTCTATTGTTTTGATAATTTCTAACAATTTGATGTGATTTTATGATTCCATGATTGTTCTATTTTCTAACAAGATTCAAGTTTAAATTCATTTTAATTTAGGCCACCATTAAAGGGGAAATGTAGTTCAAGCTCATGGACAAGCTGGGTTTAGGTCATATTTATTAATTTGTACATAAATATAAAATTGATTAAATTTGAGATTTAAATTTCTTTGAGTAAATTTGACAATTTTTAAAAGTAAATAACATTTGTTATCTTAAATGATTAAAAAACTTCATTCATAATCAATTTTATATCACTCATAAAAGGCATTTTTGCTTGAATAGGCACATTTTTGTCATACGTGATTTAATTTATTAGAAAAAAATGAATTTATAAATTGAACAATAAAAAGGTAAGACAATATATAAAAGAACAAATAAGTCATGTATAACAAATTATTAGTGTGAATAATTAAATCAGTAGTTTTGGTCCTATAACTTAATCTAAAGATTCAAATTGGTTTTTTAAGTTTGAAATATGCCAAAATGATTTTTCTTTTTTATCTTTTATTCATTCTATAAGTGTCCTAAATCATCAAGTTCATCAACTAGTTACTACTAACATGGCTTTAACTATTAGCATGATTGAGTTTTTAAGGATTAATTGTAAGTTGTCTTGATCTATTCTCCACAATTCTTTCTCCAAGTTGGTTTGGATCTCAGTCTATGATTTTCAAAAAGATTCAACAGCCAAGCATGTTGGATTCTATCTTAGGATAGTTAAAACTATCTCAGAAATAACTAATGGGCTTGACGATTTAAGGCACTTATGAAGGAACTTAAAAATAAGCAATCATTTTGGCACATTTCTATTAGCCCTAAGGTTGGGTTACAATTTTTTATGATAACAAATATGTGATAAATATATCACTCATATGTACTTATTTATTACCATAAGCTTTACATAATTATAATCATTAGCTTGTAATACATTATAGTTGAATCATGATAAATCTCTTAACAATGAGATATATTTGCTAGTATAATATATCCAATAGGTTTTGTGAAATGCTAAATATATAATTTAAATTGGATATATGATTATAAGAATCTCATATGTATGATGAGATATTTCAAACTGTTCAAACTAATGAATCATGCATATTTTTAATTCACATTCTTTGAATTATAAGTTGAAAAATGTTTAGCTTGCAAATTATATATTTATCTTTTTTTTTTAAGAGTGTATAATAGTTTAAGAACTAGTTTCATAAAGCCTTATATATATGACTATGGAAGCTTATTTTGAAACATAACTAAGTGTTGTAACATGATCTTTAACTTGTTTTAAAGTATTAGAAAGAAAATCGATACCACTGAGCCAAAACTTGTTTTTAAAGAGAATTTATTTAAACAATCATTTTTTTTAACAATCTTCATGGTGCAAAGGTAGTGAATCCTTGTAAAAGAAAATGAGAATGGAGAAGTTGTTGGAGTATATTTTTCTAAAAAGTGTGAGGTGTTTTGTGTTTGAGAGAGAAAGAGAGAGACAACTGGCTTGAGTTGAAGTCCCGAGTACTCATCTGCTTATTTCTTTTACTAATTTCTTTACATTTCAAATTCTTTGCTTATTGCTATGCTTTTTTTTTTTTTGGGTAGAAATAGGGGCCAAGGAGGCCAAAGACCAAAACAAAAAAAACACAAAGAAAACTACAAGTAAATAGCACGTGAGGACGTAACCCCTACTAGATCTCTAAAAAGCAAGCTTGTAAGCTCAGGTGGTGGTTCCGAAATGTAGTTCTATGTTTTTATTTTGATATTTTGCATCAAGTATTAATCATTTGTTGCTTGATATACTTTCTCAATTCCAAATAAACAAATTATTGAAAAAAATGTCAGATTATTCTAATTTATTTGAAAACAATATTTTACATGAAGTTTAAGTATATTTTGAAGAGTGCCGTGTCTCTATATATATTCACTAAGTTTCTGCACTTTATACTCTAAGCATCAATACAAAAGGTTTCTCTGTAATTGTTTTACTTTATTTTCCTTCAAAATAACTGTAATTATAAGTATTATGTAAAAGGATTTTATAAATAATAACAATTTTTTTAAAACTCCCTATTTACTTTCTTGGTTTATCTAACTACTTCAAACTTAAGAGATCAATAAAATTTTTTTAATAAAATAAAATACTAATTTAACCATAATTTTATTAAAAATTTGATTTAAAAAATGCCTAATATTTTTTTTTATCTAAATCTTTTCCTATGTGCTAACTGAATTTCCCTATTGTTGCGCATGTGCCGGCAAGCCTTGAATTGCAAGCAGCAACTACCACTCCAACTTTGAAGTGCAAGTAAACAGAGACAATGATAAGTCCCAAGCAATTGCCAATTACCCTACGCAACTGCATTTTCTTGATGTTATTTTCTATTAAACCTCCTTTTCACTTACCATCATTTCATATTTTTACTATATTTTAAAAAAGGTAGATATAAATCTTTAAATATTTATTATCAACTTTCTGGTAAAGATATCATATATGAATCTTTTTAATTAATAGCAAAATGGACATTTGGAATCCATTTACATTAATGGGGCATCATGAGTTTCAAACAAATGGGTTACCTTCCTTTATTAACGAAAGGTCAGATACATTGTACATATGTTTAACTCGGGGTCTTCCACCTACCAATCTTAAAACAATTTCAACCCATTGATTTTTAGTTGGAGTTTATATGGTTTAACTGTGAGTTCGATTATTTTTATTAAAATAACTGAGTTAAGTTTTAATAAATTTTTAAATTGTTAGAGGTAAAAATCTAATAAATTAATAAAAATAAAGACGGAAACTTCACTTCAGTTCAGTGGTGATTAAATCTATCTTCAATTTTAATTCATTACCTCTTTTTGTTACATTAATAATTCATTACCTTTTAATTGAAGTTGATTGAGATTTTGATCTTTTGTATTTAATAAGTAAATACACAATATATATTTAAAAAGAGATAGAGAGAAAAATAAGAAGTAAGTAAAAAGAGAAGTAAATGGTATACACATTTTTGTTCTATTGTATCACTCTTTCTCCTAAATTATAATCCAATTAATTATGGTTGAATATAAGTATATCTTTATCAAATTTTTCAAAAGCTATGAACCCAAAATTTAACAATTTCTTTCTAAAATAAAGCCTAAAACTCAACCACAATCAAGTTTATGGTCAGGTCACATTTAATAACAATCTTTTTCCTTTTTAAATTTAAAAAATCAACATTAGTTTTGTGAACAAAAATCAAAATCAATTTTATACCATATTATGTGGGCTATGTTAAAAAAAAACTTGATCTCTTAAAAAAAATAGAATATTTTGATTAAATTTAATAGTTAGAATATCCGACTGAAAAGTCAAGCTCTTCGTAAACTTATTTATAATGTGAAACAAATGATACACATGAACAATTTTAATGCCAAAGATCAAGAGATCTTAAATTTATTTCTCTCCAATAATTTACATCCTTAACCGAGTTCAAATGATAATAGAGCTTTATTCACTTCACGATTAGTTTACATAAACAACCAAAAAAAAAAAAAGAAGAAAATGATTACTAATTGCCAAGACGAATGATACACGAGGATAAAGGGTTTTGTCTTCCGTGTCCTACTTGTACACACTTCTTTGGCAACTTGTTATATATTCTTCACCCATATATATATATATATATATATATAATTTATTACCCAAAAAAGAAGATATTGAATTTGGATTTTTTTTTTTGGGGCAAAGAAACAATTGAATATTCAGATTTCATTCCTTCCAATCAACATCATCGCCATCCTTAGCCTTGTCCCACTTTCTGTACCTCATTGGAACACTCTTAGAAGAATCATTTCCTGTCTTTCTTTATTTTGGAGTAATCATATTGAATTGCAGCAACTTGGATTTCATGGAAAGCAAAGCTCAAAGCTGGGTTACCTAATTATCGCAATTAAATAAAATAAATTTTAAAAAAATAATATAACTTCGATGAATGGTAGGGGTAGACTGTCAGCAATGAATATGGTTGTTGCTTGCACATTGAAACCTTTTGTTTGCTGAAAGTTTAGCAGTTTTATGTCCCTTTCCTTTTTCTTTCCTTCTATGGATGGGATGTGCCCCCTTTAAGGTCATTATCGTATAATATACTGCAACTTCCATTTTGGTGATATTTTGCCTCTTAATTGACTCTTAGGTAGGAAAGAGAGAGAAAGAAAGAACTCTCATGAACATAACATACAAAAAGGATGAAAAAACTGTGTCTATATACATACTATTCAGAATTGATTTGCACAATTCGACGTGAGGGTGTCAGATGTACTGATGAAATCTGAATTGTTATATCTGAATACGCGTTAAATTTGTACGCCTACGATAGAATAAATTTTAATTTAACTGAATATTTTAAATATTTATATTAAAATATTAGATAATTAAATATTAAATATTACTTATTATTTAAAAAATTTAATATAATTAATTATCCAATAATTAATATTTTGAATTACTTTAATTTAAAATGGATTATATTCTGTTAATTAGATATCTCATATCAATTAGTTATTCTACTAAATCTTTTTTTTCTAAAAGATATATAAACAAGGGAGTAAAGTAACTTCTAAACCCTAACAAAAGAAAAAATTAAACCACACGGAGTGAGAATGTGGCTACCTTCTTTCAGGTATGAAATTTCTTTTACTGTGATTTTTGAATTGAACTTATTTTTGGGGTTTTCATGTGTTGTACACAAAAACTTTCAAGGGGAAAACCATACGCTGCAATTATCTTGAACCAAAAATAATAATCATTCGCTCACTTATAACTTACAGCAACTTGCTAAACTAATGATCATGACCAACAATATCACTTAAGAATTCCCTGTTGTTTTGGAAGAATCACCTAAGAATTTCTGAATTTATAAGATAAAAGTGGACTATAAATTCACCTGTCAAAGCATAAATGCACTTGGCTTTTCTTCATCTTCTTCCCTGTAAAAACAGAAAGAGCAGAGGATCATCCTGAGTTTAACTATTTCTGCAGAGAAAGAAGTGTGCAGATAATGACTTGGAAGTGTATTTGGTCCCCTGGTAACATCAGCAAAAAGGAATGGGCACATACTGTATGGAATTGATTTATGTATGGACTCATCATACACAGTAGAAGAGGGTTGCCCTTACCCATTTCAGAAGGCAATTTGTAACTCAAACTGTAGATTAATAAAAATTCTTGAAATACATATAACATAATAGTTGGATGAGCAAGGATCAAATAAAAAATTTACTAACGAACAAATAAAAAATTTACTAACGAAAATGTTTTCAAGAAATAGAATTCATTAATACTGACTCCTTGCCCAACCGACCAATTCATAAGATGTAGTAAAAAAATTTTCCAAAGATTTGTACACACAAAACACCCAAAGATGAAAGGTGAGAACTTGGACCCCTGTTGAGAGAATCAGAGAGAGAAACCCAGTGAGGCAATTCATATTTTGGGTGGCAACTCAAAGTATATTGCTTCCACAGTCCAAGAGTGAAGGTAGTTTTGGAAATTTCCAAAGGATGGATACTTTGCTTCAAAGCCCCAAAAATTAAATATGCTTTTCCCTTGCAAGCTCATCTAGCAAGGTCAATAGTCTAATCCACGTATATCTCTCGTATACCAATGAATCAACGATATATAAGTAATCAAAGTGGGATGAGGCAAAATCAGCCATAGACATCTCTCACCCATCACCATCCCACACCAATAAAAGTGCTGTGTCAGCCAGCAGAACCACCAAATCACCGTTTTTTTCAATCTTTCCTTCTCTCTCTCTCTCACTATCTCTCTCTCTCTCTCATCTATGCATTAGTATATTATTTTCTCTCTCCCTGGAAAAGCTCACCGTCAATGGAGTAAAAGCGACTCCGAAATCCTTGCGTGCCCGAAACCAGTGGAAGAAATTGGGAAACAATCAAACCCCAGATTGAATATTTTGTACCTTTCTGGGTTTTTATGTCTTTTAATATAACACTAGTTCAGTGAGAGAAACAGAGTGAAGAGCAGAGTATAATCCTGAATGAAGAGTAAAGATCATAGAAGAAGGAGCCAACCTGGGAAAGCCCGGAGAGTTCTTGTTGGAGAGTATCTTCGATTGCATCCATGAAATTACAGTGGCTCTTTCTTTTTCTGATAGGATGAGCGATTCTGCTTATAGAGTCGAAACCACTTCTCGTCTCGCCCAATGGAGAATCGAAAACATCGCTTCCTGCACTTACCGCAAATCTGATCCTTTCAAGATCGGCAAGTGGAATTGGTACGTTACTCGTTCCAATTTTACAAAATATCTTCATATAAATGGGTCTATCTATTCACATGTAATTATGTGTTTGGTAGCTCAGAAAATGAGAAGGAGAAAAAGTTGTCTCCTTTAAATAGACTGAGTTTCTTTCTTTCTTTGAAATGAAGGCATTTGGCAGTGGAGAAGAACCGGGTTTTATTTGTAAAATTATACCCAGAAATATCGAATCTAACCAGAGACAATCCCCCGATTGCATCTTTCATCATTCGCGTCGTTAGTTCTACTGGGGATCGCAAGGCCTGGACCCATCCAGGTAACCGAAGTTCTGCCTTTTTTTTCTTTTTTCTTTTTTCTTTAATAAACTGGATAATTTTTGGAAGAATTTGATTTTTTTTTTAATCATTATATATGCTCTGTAAAATTTTTTAAAAATCTTAAAATAGATTAGAACTCTATAAAATTACCCAAATAAGTTGTCTTGTTAATTCAGTATTGTTAATGAAAAGAAGAGGGGCATGATTGAATAGCCTGTAGTTTTCTCTGTTCCTCTCTGCAATATTTTTTATTATACTATTCTTGCCTTGGACTCCTGTTTTGAAAATTGCAACAGAAGTTGGAAAAGCTATTATCCCCTCACTTCTTACATAATCAGAATTTCTCAATAATCTTCCATTGTGAGGAAGTTTAATATCTTAAAGACTCTTAACAATACGACATTTTTCTCATTTTTAGACTGATTACTCCTTTACTATGATGCAGTAATAAAAGACAAACTGATCAAGAACAACGAAGACTTTGTCTGGGCAATTGAGGTTCCCCTAACTGGGAAATTCATTATTGACGTTGAGTTCCTTGATTTGAAGACTACATCCCCAAACGTACACTTCTTCACTTTTACTTTGCCTCAATTTGCCTTGTAGCAATCGTGGCAAATGATAATTATTTTCAGAAAATTATATAATCCACTGCTATAATCATGATCACTTTATTAATCCCTTTTGCTCAGTCTTGATAAATAGTCAGTGAGAATGAAGCAGAATCATGCTAATAATATTTTTGATCGAGTAGAGTTTTTAAACAGACCAAACCAGGATTAGACAACACCCATCTCTAACATGCTTATTAATTTTTACTAGTTGCTTACCTCGTTTACAACTTTCTGATGCGATACAGGGTGGAGAACCTTGCTCCATTTGGGCAGAAGGACTAACACAGAAGACATCAAATGCAACAGCTCTTGAAGCTCTTGGTCGAATGCTAACTGAAGGAATCCACACAGACATAGTGATAAATGCGTCTGATGGAAGCATTGGAGCTCATCGTGCTGTTCTTGCTGCTCGATCTCCTGTCTTTTGCAGCATGTTCTCACATAACCTTAAGGAGAAGGAGCTATCCACCATAAACATCTCAGACATGTCCATTGATGCTTGCCAGGCATTTCTCAGTTATCTTTATGGGAGCATCAAAAATGAAGAATTTCTCACACATAGACTGGTCCTTCTTCATGCAGCAGATAAATATGACATATCTGACCTGAAAGAGGCATGCCATGAGAGCCTACTAGAAGATATTGATGCGAAAAATGTTCTTGAGAGGCTCCAAAATGCATCCCTATACCACTTACCGAAACTGAAGAGTAGCTGTTTACGATATCTTGTGAAATTCGGTAAAATATTCGACATTCGCGATGATTTCAATGCCTTCTTGCAGTGTGCGGACAGGGATCTGATTGCTGAAGTCTTCCATGAAGTTCTCAACGCCTGGAAAGGGTTCTGAAGATCTTCCTACTTCAAAGGAGAGGAAGAAAAGGTAAAATATAACAATCCCACTAAATAGGATGCTTGGATTTTTTTTTTTTTTAACCTTTTTGTGGGGCAAGGAATTGTTTCGACAAATGCTATTCTTTTCTTCAGATCGGAATTTGTTATGATTTCAATGTACATATTTATGTAATGCTCTTCGTGTATAAACCAAGCTATTCTTGTTTACAGGAGAAAATGTATATTATATATGAAGAAAAAGAACGCTTATTTCAAGAATGCAAATGGTTCTGATGATGTGTGTGTGCGCGTGTGTGTGAGAGTGAGAGAGACAGAGAGAGAACCAGTATACCATTGTTGATAACGATATCACATGTCTAATGGCAGATTAAGATCCTGTCTCTCCAACATGTGCAGTTAAAAAAATAAAAGGTAAATTTTACAGAATTTTTCTGAGTTCTATTAAAATTACACAATAATCCCCTCCATTTTTAAAGTATACATGAATTTTTCTTGAAATAAAAGTTAGCTTGTACTTTAATTTAATTTTAAATTTCTTTACCAACATACTTTCTATTTTTTTTGCCAAAATATTTTATAGACCAAGATGTAAGATAACTATTGTTTCAAAAAAAATTTGTATATATTTTGAAAATAGAAAAGAGATATGTGTAATTTTAACAAAATTAAAAAAAAAAATCTGTATAATATAATTATAAAAAAAGACACAAATATGAATTTCTTAATTAATTAAGCAAATAGTAAAGTGATATATCTATTCCTTCACAAAGGACCAAATCCTACGAATTAAGGAGGAGGCAAAGGAAGATGATGATTTTAAGTCTATAATGCATAAATTTGAGGCAAGACGGAATGAGATCTAAACGAGTTGTAAAGAATATTCCAATTGTCTGTATCCAAAAAAAAAAAGAATATTCCAATTGTCATCATAATTTGCACTCCATTTAAGCAAATTTGTAGACGAAGAAATTTTTCCGATGAACGGATTCATCGAGAACACAGAAAACACAAGGAATCCAAAGCATGAAATATGGGTAAACAGGCCGATGCAATCAAAGACAACAACATAAAAGTAAAACCCTCAGCTAGTCATTTCTAATCTTATAAGAACCTATTCACATTCAAGAGAGTTTATAATTTTCAACTTGGTTGTATCAAAACTCTTCAGGCCATTAGATATACATAATGTTAAGTACGAAAATAGAATAGATGAAAAATGACTCTTATTTTCTTACTTTAAAAAATAATAAAAAGAAATAAATATTATTAAAAAATAATAATAATAATAATAAAGATAGAATAGATGTTGTACAGCTACCACTACCAAGCAAAGGTTGAAATCATCTTCTATATGCAGGGTTGAAAACATCTATATGCAGCGAGAAAGCTTGAGATTTCTCATAAAGCAAAACGAAGATTAAAGTGATTTGGAATGTGTCTTCCAAGTTCCATCATTTCTAAAGCCCTGGATTTGTCTTAGGATCATGGAAAGGACTAAGCTAATGAGCAGAAAAGTTTACACAGAATACATATAGGGGCCATTACTAATAGATTTGATCCTCCCATGTTACTTGAACAGTTATGTTAGAAAGAGGAAGGCATAAAAAATAAATTTAAGGTTAAAATATACATTTGGTCGTTGTTTTCATGAAAAGTATAAGGATTCATTTACCGAAAAAATAGCATGGGAACCAAATTGAAAACAAGGTGAAAGTATTAAGACCAAATGTATAATTTAACATAGATTAATAAACAAAAGTCTTATTGAGGGGTCAAATTACATAAAAGGATGCAAACGATGGACCAATGAAAAATAAATCTAAACATTTTCCTCAGCTTTTGCAGTATGGTGCTGCTCAATAAGAGGACAGCATTGGCTTTCCATACGAAAAAGGGGAGAAAAAAGGATCAGGAGATCTTCTGGAACTGGATAAATTTATCTACAGAAAGAAGTAAATATATGTGAAGGATAATCTGAGGGATTTCGTTTATATATCAGAGATAAAGGAGTAGAAAGGTCTCTATTTGATGGGGCAAGTAAGACACATCATTGACACATTCATAACTCCAGTGTCTCCCAATAATTAAACACCTATAAATGGAGATGATAAAAGACACCCTTTGTTCATATGAATGGCAGCTTCTACGGCTACCCATTGATAGCTTCTACTCTGACATTGAAACTACAAATTAAATGTCGACCATGAACTTTTTGCTCCCATACATAGATCCCTTTTCCTTAAACAAAAGTTTACCATCAAAACCTAAATCGTTCAGCATAAAATTGGAAACTAAAACCAAACGGCGAAAATGGTCAACTTTGAAATAAAAGTGGTCAAAAACAGAACCCAAAAACCTAATGAACTCACCTTGAGTAGAAAATCTGTTGGGGGCAATCATCCAAGTGTTCGCCAGAAGATGGCATGAGGTTGCACAGAAAATCGAGGGAATGAAACGAGTAAAAGGAGGAAGCAATGAAGCAAGTGCGTCATGAAATATGAAAGACGTGTGGGGAAGAGTATGGAATATTACGAGCATCTTCTTGTTGATCTTTGGTTGTGACTTGTTATTTGTTAGTAACTTGGCTGTAATGACCCATCCTGTGCTAGCAACCCAGATTCTTTACTCGTGGGCCCATCCTTTACTGTGGGCCCATCCATGTGAGTTCTAATAGGCCTCACACACGTGCGTTCGAATTTTTTGTAGGAGGGGATTTTATAAGACAAGTTGCAATAAGATATTTTTGCCCTTCTTTTAACTATAAAATTTAACGAAAAAATAAAAATTTGTAACTATAAAAAAAATATCTTTTAAAAATTTTAACTATACAAGAAATTTATAAAAATAATTTTTATATAATTAAAATTTTTATCTTCACAGATATTATTTTTATTTTGTTAATTAAACTTTAAACTTAAAAGGTGAAAAAAAAACAAGACAAACATACTTTACTCCGCTAAATCCTGTAGGATCTCATGGTGCAGATGCGGATGCCACGTACAATGTTACTCTCCTTCCCACGTGAAAATCTCTTAACATAAAAGAATGACGTAAAAATTAGAGAACATGTGCTTGATAGGTATAATTTTGAAGGCATTTCGCTTTCAAAATCAAAATCATTCTTCCTTTTCAAGGGTTAACAATTATTAATTATTGAGTATTAATAAAAGAAAACATTTATTGTTAAGTTTCGAGATAAGATTTGATAATAGAACAAAATTTTAGAGGAGCTTTTAAGATATTTGTACTAATTTTTAAATAAAAATTAAGAAAAAAAGGGGTAAGAGTTGATGATAAGAAAAAATTTAAGAACATTTTTTAAGATATTTGTTATTAATTTTTACATAGAAACATAATATATAAATATCTTTTACAATTTGACGTTATAATTGAATGTTTTAAAAAATGTGTCTTTTATATTATATTTTGATTGAAAAAACATACAATAAATACTTTAAATTTTTATTTAAGTTATATCTTTAATAATTTACATAATAACAATTAGTTTTTTAAAAAAAAATTATATTAAAATAATATTCTTCTAAACCAATAATATTCTTTAAACTTGTTGCAGACTTGCTTTTTGATTAATGTTAGGTAAAAATATTTTTTTGATTTTTTTATTTTAACTCAAGTTTACTTTTTTTCCCTTAATATTATTTAGTTTTAATTTAGTTCTTTATCTTTATTTTGTTTATATTTAATCCCTTAATTTTATTTCAAATTTTATTTTTGTTTCTTAACTTTACTTTATATTCCACTTTTTCCCATTAACTCTTAATTCATATGAAGCCTAAATATTTAAAATATTTTAATTAATAGTTTTAGAAAGAAAAAAAAATATTTGAATAGATTTTGAAAATTTAGAGCCAAACTCAAACTCAATAAAATTAAGAAATAAAAGTATAATATGAGATAAAATTAAGAGACTAATTGGAACTAAATAAGATTAAGATATTAGATTAAAACTTAAGATAAAGTTATGGAGTCAAATTAGAACTAAATAAAATAAAAAAATAGTAATAAAACTTAAAGTAAAGTTAAAGAATTAAATTAAAATTAAATAATAAAAATAAAATGTTAAATAAATTTAAGAGAACGAAAATAAACTTCTACCTTAATTTTTATAGTGTTATGATTGAAATACTTCATAATAGTGACTTTGACTCCCTGTGATGCAAAGCAGCATGGTACAATACTTAGTCTTTTAAACCATTAATACACAAATATAATGTTTTAAAAATTAAATGAGTATTGATTCATCATGAAGGATGGTTCATAGTTTAATAAATTGACCCTGGTTAAATTAGAATTATATTTTTTAAAATATATATATATATACTACATATATTATAAAATAATATTTAAAGTAGATATAAATATTTGAAAGCATAAAAACAATTAAAATATTTTATATATAATGAATTCATGAGCTAAGTAAAACTTATGAAATATCATGAATCTTTATCATAAAATATCAAAATTTTATTTTAAACAAAAATAAGAAATAAACATTAGTTTTTAAGCAATTCAATTTCAAATCAACAGATTTTTACAAATTTTATTTGTTTTTAACTAATTTTCTTTAGTTCATTTTGAAGGTCAATGAACAAGGTCATTAATTTTTTAATTCAACTAATCAATTGGGTTTAGTTTTCAACATTAACAAAAGTTGATATGTGTAATAATTAAAAAAAAGGGGGATTTCATTTTTCTCTTTTTTTTCTTCCTTTTTTCTTTTTTTTTCTTTTTTTTTATCCTTCTTTCATCCGTCAGTTTTTTTTTCTTCCTATTCGTTGCTTCTTCATTTTTTCGTCACAACAACCTTCTTCTCCTTCAAGCTCATGTGTTTCTTTTCTAGTGGAGCTGCTGTCCCTCTTTCTCCCACCACGAAGCCTTCTTTGACACTATACGGACCTCCTTAAGCTCCTTCACTACTGGTTCAAGCGTCTTGGTCTGTGAGCAAGCCAATAGTGCAGTAACCCGCGATGAGCGTTCCATTTCCGTGCTTCCTTCATTCTGAATGCCAGGTCCATTAAATTCTATTCTTCCCTTCCATTTTTCGGTCTATTCCAGTGTAATGGGGTGACAAAAGATGTTAAAGTTCTTGCCCTCGCTTGGCTAGCTGAATATGGAAGGGGGAAATTGGGGATCTTAGAATGAGGCTTCTTAACCATGTTAATTATGCACAAATCTTCAATTCTTACTTCCTTGAAGTAATTTTGAAACTCAAATCATGAATTAAAATTCAAATGGGACGAGCTAAGTTAAAAGGCAGTTATATGAGTGGTAGGTGAATTATATAATGGAAAAATCGGCTAGGAAGCAATGGTTGAATTAGATAAATGTTAAAAATTGTTGTTTTGGGTTTACAAAATAATTTGGTAAGTTTGGTGTTATTAGGAAACTCTGTGAACATCAACAGTAGAATGAGTTAAACTTTGAAGAAGAGGAAGTACACGTTGGCTTTTGACATCACTATGAGTAAACAATAATTACAATAAGTCTATTAGTTCTTCCTATTAATGTATCTATAGATATATGTATATAAATGATGGTTTGAAGTTGTTCAAGCTAAGTTGTTGAGGGGCTTTGAGGTAGGTTGGAGATGTATTATCGCCTGGGATGATCAAACAAAATAATTAGGGGTTAACGTAAGGTGAAATTATATGCTCTAGCCTAATTATAGCGTATATTTCTTTCTTATATGGAGGAAATCTCTTGTGGGAATCTAATTATTCTCTGATCAATAAATTAGGAAATGAGATGCATTATGGGAATTTATTAAGCATGCTTATTTGATTGGTTATTGACAAAATATGGAATGTATGGTGAATTTTATAGCTTGAATTCTATATACCTCTAGGTAAAAATATATTTGTGTAGCCATATTCCTTGATACTAACTTACATATATATACATATAATTATTTTATTCATTCATTAAATGTATTTCTCATGGTGTTATCTTAGCTTATTTGAGTTAGATATTAAGCACTTAATTATTTATATATATAGTTATCTATGTAGATATTTAAATACCTAATTAGGTCTTTCTCTTATTTTATAATATGATATTTATTTAATGACTGGATACTCATTTACCTTTCCATCTGCTTTATGTTTCTATGCATTAGTAAATTCCTTGTTCAATTGTGATGACAAATGGGTGTTGCTTATACTGTTTCTAGCCTAGTGTGTGTGAATTACTAGTCCCTATATACTATCTAGTGTTTATTATAAGATCTGAGTGGAGAAGGAGCTACCCGTTAGGTGTAACACTCGAGAAAGGATAAAGAGTTACCAATGAGACGAAACCACCCCAAAGAATTATGTATAACGTGTACAGATAAGTGGAAAAGAAACTGCTTATTAAGTGTAATTGTAACACCCCATAATTAATTAAGGTGTTAATCATGGATTAGAATTAATTAAGAGTAATTAATATGGGCTCATTAGGCAAGTTAAGTGAGTGGAGACTTTAGAGAGATAAATTATTAACATGGATTTGAGATTTAATTGGGATAGAAATTCTATCTAGGCCCAAATTAATAGATCATGAGAAGAGGCTAATGGAGGCCCAATGGATTATGTGCAGACCCAACATAATTTAGTGTAATGGAGGCCCAAAATCTACCTTGTATAGACTCCTCTAAGTGGCCCAATAATCCTTGTGCAGACCCAAAACCTTTGGGCTCTTAAAATTTAGTCTGGCCCAATTAAACTTCAGCCACCCAAATGCATAAAAACTGGCCCAACAACCTTAAAAATCTGGAGCCCAAGTAGAGATGGATCTTGGAGCAGCCCATGACCCATTTAACCCAACTTAAGCCCACTAGAAACCCTAATGTTTCAGCCACTCTAACCATTTTCTGAAACTTGAGAGGGAAATTCGGAGGTTGAGAGGAGGCAAGGGTTTGAGGCAAAGATTTGGCATTTTCTCCCACCTAGAGCAAGATTTAGCCAAGGTAATAGTTATACAAATTAATCCCCTCATCTTTCTCTTTAATTTGACCCAATTAGTTTTTCATTTAGAGCATTTTCATCTTACTCAAATCTGAAATGAGATTGTTTGGAGATTTTCTTGATGAAATTCGTAGGTTGGGATTAGGGCTGACTTTGGGTGAGTTTAAACCTTCCATTTTAATGCTTTAATGGTTAATTTGAGACCCCCATAGCTAATTTATGAAATGGGTATTAATTATGTACGAATTTACTTAGGATTTTGGATGGGATATTGAGTTTTCTGGATAATGATACTTAAATCCGAAATTTGGACTTGTTGTGGCTGAGTAGATGACCCTTGGGTAGTCATTAGTATTTTAAATTCCTTGGGTACTGATTATGATTATTAATGATGAATTAGAGTAGTAATTATGTGATGTTATGGTTATAGGAGGAATTCTGCACAATTGGTGATTTTCACAAGTGTCTACAAGTGAGGTAACCGGGTTTACATTAATTCCATGCATATATCTGTGTTAATTTCATATTTTGCTATACATGAATGATTTGAAATGTTGAATGAATTGGTCGGCTATCTGTTGAATTATGATTGGACCTTGTGAGTCCATGGTGGAGCTGTGGTGCGGCTGCCACCCGTGCATGTGCTATGATCAAGCACCGGGTTATGATCAAACCCAAATGTACTGAGCCCCGGTTGTGCTCAATGAGGAGTAGGTGCCGTGGACGGGCCTCTCCGGTGTTAATGGCCTTTAACATGTGATAGTATGATTGCTAGTATGGGATAGTAATCATGATAGCCTAATTATTTCATTTACTGATATGAATGGTCTACTGCTGGTGTTTATGTGAAATTATGCATGTATGCGAATTAATATGGAGTATATGATGGAATTGCCTTAGTTACTGAGATTCATATCTCACCCCGTTTCATGGGATTAACATTTCAGGTGAAGGTTCTTCGAGTAAGGATAAGGATAAGCAAGTGGATGAACATCCATGAGTCGAGGCCCGGTGTGGGGAGCTACACTCGGTCTGAGTAGAATAGGGTAGATGCTAATTTTGTTAAGTCTTGTATAGCATCATCATGTATCTGCATTGCCAAGTGTAGGAGAATGTATTTTGATAGCATGAAATGTAACTAATGAGATATAGGCTTACTTTAGCCGTTGATGGATGTATAAACCTTGACAATCATTTTGAGCAATGGAATCCTTTGATATTTGAATGTTGGCTTGAATTAGTAATGTATGGAACCTTAATGGAATGTTAATTGTTAGAAGCTTATGTAACTTCTTGACATATCAATACGTGTAATTGTTGTCATTGGGTAGTTGAATGGGCAGGATTTCATACTTAAATTTCAAATTAGAGATGGTAGAATAGCTAGGTAAATAAGGTGCATAAACACCATTAGGATTGTATAATTCATGGTAGGGTGACCCTAGGGGGGAATTATTGGAGGAAGAGTGGAGAGTATGAGGCAAGGATTTGAGAGTTGTAGGCTCAGGAGGTGGTTGGCCGCGGCCAAAATATTACTAGCCGCGGCCAATAGTGGCGAAGTTGCCTGGGGAGAGCATTAGAGAGAAATTCGCCGCGGCTAACTTTGAGAGGTGAATCTGGGAGTCGTCCAGAGGGAAATTCGCCGCGGCGAATTGAGGAATTGGCCGCGGCTAACTTTTATGAAAATGAGCCAGGCATTCCAGAGAGAAATTCGCCGTGGCTAAGGGAGTAATTGGCCGCGGCCAATATCGAGAGGCGAGCGAGGGAAGTTCCAGGAGGCTTCTTCGCCGCGGCGCCATGTAGGTTGGCCGCGGCTAAGGTCCAACTCGCCGCGGCTATCGCCGCGACGAGATTTGTGAGATTAGATGGTTGAATTATGAATCTCTTATGGTAGTAAAATTTCTTTTATGCACATTTTATTTGGTTAAGGTGGCATGGTGATGACCCTAACATCAAGGTTCAAATTCCCTCACATTTTCGTAATGCGGTATAATATAATGACCTAAAACCTTGATCATTAACTAATAATCTTATATTTAACCATAATTACGATGCCAACAAGGTAGGGTTGTCACAGTAATCACCCATGAGAAGTAAAGAGTTGTTAACAAGGTATAGCCACCACTAACAATGGTTAAATCTTAAAATTTATATGATCTTTATGGTGAGATTTAACTCTTGAAGATGATTCCTTGCCTAAGCTTCAGTGATTAATATTGCCTAGTTAATATAGTTGTTTTTAATTATTGTAATTATTTATCTATTCACTGAGTTTAACTCACTCTTTTTATTTTTAACTTTTTTTTTGGATAGTGTTGATAGATTTAATCCGCCTCCATCATCTTTGTAGTTAGAGTCATTGCATTGGTGAGCCTCATCTTCGAATTGAGGGGGGCATGGAATTTTGATGTGATAATTTTTTTTATTTTTTTATTTTTGGTTGTTGATTGTATGTACCTTAGTTGTAGCTCTATTTGACATAGATAGGACCCCCTCCCTTTGTTTTTCTTTATCCTTTGGTATATTCATTGTTGGTGGGGAGCGTGGAACTCACCTTTGTTGCTTTTGCTGGATTTATAACTATTGTAAAAATTTGGAGATGTTCAAATTTTAAGAGAAACTCTACTAAAATTTTTGTAATAACTATAAATATCTATATCAATGAAAAGAGGTAGTATCATGATTTAGAGGATGAAGTGCACATGTCACAATGTGAAAAAGGGTCTTTTTATTTGTGGTATTATTAGTTAAGCTTACGAAATTATGCATTTCTTAATCTCTGTGCCGGTCACTCCCTTCTGGTTTGGAACGTGACAATACTAATATCGATGACCACTTAATTATATTGCAATTTCATTTTAAATATAATTATATTTTAACAAAATAAAAATCATAAAAATAGTAGTTGTTGATCTAGTCACTGTATCTAGTACAGCCTTGGAACTTGTCTGTCGATTATAAGAAAATTGAAATATCTAGTCCCTTGCGTTAAGAAAGATGAATGTTTTTTTGGCTATTATCTCTCTTCAACGCCCCTTTTTTTTTCTTTTGGGGGGGGGGGGGGGTTAAGATTCAAGGCTTCTTTATATTTAAGAGAACTTCAATTTCCATGTTCTGCAATTAAAAAATCATCTTAATGAACCAACTTGAATAAACTTTACCTTAATTTTCTTTTCAAAATCTTGAGTATCATTGTCATTTTATTTAATTAGCAGTTTTTCAAACCAGCATGTATGTAGGGACACAAATAATTCAGTAATTGTAGGGAGCCACCCTATGAGTCCATGGTCAAAATGGGAAACATTTCTGCCTTAACAGGCTCACAGACATTTCCTCCATTGTCAAAATATTTTATTTCCCTCAAGACAAGCAACACACCACTTATAGACACACAAAACTATACAGGATCTAATGATGAAAGGTATAAATAACACAATATCAGCAACTCAAGGTATCTAATCTAATGTTTTTCAACGTGTATATCACACAAAGGGATGAGCTGGAACAGACCATCAATTAGGGACCTATGGTAAAAACTGTCTTATTTTGGATTTGACATCAAAGACTATTTCTTTTATGAAGATGGATTCTTTGTAATTACAAACCAATTATATATATATATATATATATATATATATAAAGAGATAAAAAAATGTATAAAAAATTGAGTCTTGTACATTTTTATTTTTTTGTATCATTATATTTATTGCATGACTATATGATTACAGAAAATCTAGTTTCCTGTTGGACTTTTCCTTAGTTTTCGCTTGATCAAGTGCAGGATGCTCTTCTCAAGCGCCATGAGTTCTGCCTTGAGACCTTCCCCTTCTCTCTTCGCATTTTCAATATTTTGTGCATTTCCTTCCCTTTATTCTTTCAAGGTGCGAGATTGTTTGACAAACTGAATTGCCTCAAGTATCTACTAATCTCTGGTGAAGCCATCCAAGTTCCAATTTCCCCTTTTGAAGATCAATGACAAGATCAATCATATCTTTCACTTCAACCTCTGTTGCTTTTACAAATATTGTGGGTTGTGATTTTCTGGGGATGTCACAGACAATATCCAAGATATGTGAGTAAAATTCCATTCTCACAAATGTACAGTCTCTAGCAATATCTCCATATCTTCTGAAAATAAAGCTTAGTAAGGGAACAGATTCTTCCCTTCCCTCGATATCCCCGAATTGTGACCAAGGATGAATCGGCCTCGTTGTCAGTAGAAGCTTCATCAGCCCACATATTAGCCAACTCAGTAAGGCCAAACTGTGAGTTCGGGATGGTTGCTTATCCCTTGAAGAAGATTTTTCGTTGTTTGGTGCCCCTGCTAAAGGTACCTGTTCAGCAATAGTTTTGTCAGAAGCAGTATCTGGCCATTCCATTTTCGTTAAGCTCCTTGAAATTGACTTTTCATTGTCTGGTACCTCCTCATTTTGAGAATCGCCAAACTGTTCAATATTTGCACACCTCCTTGATAGTGTCAAGGTGAATGGGTTACTCTTAGCAACTTCTCCTTGGTAGGTTGAGAAGGATGCTGGAGAATCCCTCAGAGCTTAAGAGACCTGTGCAACAAAATACAATAGATAAATTAATCGTCCCATAATTGCTTCTATGTGTTAATCACTTAATTGTAGTAAACCTTGATGCTGAAGCGCATTAGCAAACCAAGGTATTCACTTAGCCCAACGGCCCAGCAAGCCCTGTCACTTTGGGTCAGGCCGGGCAGTGCATCACGTCAACGTGATTGGCTAGGTTTGTTCCACCTAACTCAGTGTTTTATATATATATATATATATATGTATATTTTTTTAAAAATATTATTTCACAAAAATTTATATAAAAATGTTATTATTTTTTAAAAATATAATATAATTTTACAAGATTTATATGTAAATTTATTTTATAATTTTTATCAAAAATTCTAAACCCCCCCCCCAAAAAAGGCCTAACTAGTCTCGGATAAATTAGCCCAACTTGATTTAATCATAAATCAAACTAAGCTAAATCTAAGTACTAAGAAAGTAACTCAATGCTAAAACAAAATAAATATCCGATTAGACCAAAACCTAATGCTCTTGTAAAATAATACTCGGCAAGACCTGAACTGGCTGACAAACTAGAATTTATGAGAAATAAAACCCTCGTACAAAACAATGCAGGCGATAGAAAAAAAGAAATAAAGGATTATATCGACAAAAGAAATGTACAAATTCCTACAGAAGTAATCACATTATCAATTATGATCTCAACTTGTACAAAGCAATCAATGGTAGATAGATCTTCTCTTGATTTCTGAGGATGAGGATTTTTCGATGTAGACCTTCCAGATTGGGGCATCTGCTCCAATGTAGGATTGGATTTTTCAATCATTTTGTCGAACTTGGTTTCAGAAAGGGCATCATCTGCTACAATAACCCTCCTTGCTGATCTCAAGGACGCACAGGGTATTCAGCCTCTGGAGTCAAATGCTTTCGGGAGGAAGCAGGAGGAAACAACAAATCCTCCTGAACATTATGGTTTAGACAACAAGTTTAAATTAATTAAAAAATAATTAATTACTGATTGTATATATAACAAATAAATAAGTTAGTTTAAAGTAATTATTTTTTTTAATTTTGTCTCAAATAAAAATTATTTTAAAAATTATTTTTATTTAATATGTATACTTTCTTTTTAAAATTAATGATAATTACTATTTATAAAATTTAAAAAATTTATTTAATAAAGGACGTAATTAAAATAATATAATTAATATATCTGAAATTAATAATTTATTTTTCATATTTTAGATCAAATTAAATTTCAAAATAATTTTTTATATAAGAAACCGAAAGTAATACAGTTAAAAACTACAATTAAGTATTAAGATAAAAGTTCAACAAACAGGTCATGATACATAAAAAAATATTAAATCACTATTACAAAAGAAGAATCCTGTTTTCAATTCCATTAAGTTTCAAACTTTCATTAAAACTATTGCGGGGTCCAGTTTTTGAAAAAAATTATAAATTTTAATTTAGATAGAATTTTAATAATTCTGCTAGTTTAATACTATTTCTGTAATAATATTATTAAAAAGTTTGTTTAGTTAAAAAGCTTTACTCTTACTTAATTAGAAATTTATTTTGGGTTAAGTTTCTTTTTTATAAATAAGTACTGTTTATTTTTCTTTGAAAGAAAGGATTAAATAATAATTTAAAATTTTCACTTAATTTGAATTAACTAAACAACTTGATAATAAAAATATAAAGAATTATATTTAAATTTAAAAATCCTAAATCAAAAAATCAAAAGAGGTCCGCTATTCAATTCCGATGGCTAATTCGAAGACAATATAGATGTCGCAAAGTTAAAAAGATCTCAACGACATGTAACATCACAGAATGACCAGTTTGCATTATTCGGATAAATGATAATACAGTATAATGAAGATGAAAGGTCAAGGTTTTTTTATTTTTATTGATTAAAGGGTTATTAACTTTATATCATTTATTAATTATAAAAAATTATAGATAAAAAAATCTTAATTTAATTTTTTTTTATTTTTACAACAGCAAAATTCTATATACAAAAATTATTAATTTCTTTTAAATATTTTATTTATCTTTTTGAGATTAAGCAATAGCCTTGATCATCTTGTAATTGTCCATCTAATCCTTCACGAGGTTGTGCCTACCTTTATGGATTTTTCTGGAAATTATTTTTGGACAAATAATTTTCTGAAGTAAAAGCAAGATTTTTTTTATTTTTTGGGTTGAAAAGAAATCAGATTTTTTGGAATGTTAGCATTCTTCACAGTGCCAAGGCATTATTTCAGAAGTTTTGTCCTTGTCTGCGTCTAACATTGTGTTTGGATCGAGAGAAAAGTGAAGGAAAGGGGAGGGAGGGGGAGGAAAACGAAATTTTCTCTCATTTGGCTCGAAAAGAAAACTGGGGAGAAGAGAAAATATGGAGAGAAAAGTACGATGGGTCCCATGTATTTTTTTTTTCTCTGAATATAGAGAAATTGGAGGGGGAAAACGGGGCGCGACTACGTAAAATAATAAATATATATATTTAATGCATTTTTTAAAAATATTTTAATTAGATAATTAAAAAAATTAATGTTATAATTAATTTTTATTATTAAATTAATTAATATATTTTACAAAATAATAATATTTTATAATATAAAAATTAATAGGTGATATATAATTTTTAAAAAATTATACATAATTTAAAAAAAAAAAATTTGCGACTGCATTTTGAAAGTAATATTATTCGACTGCATTGTAGTCGAACACACACACACACACACATATATATATATATATATATATATAATATTAAATATTTATATATTATATTATAATATAAATATTTATTATATTTTATATTAAAATAATATTAATATTTATAATTTTAAAATAATAATTTATAAATATTTTTTATAAAATAAATTTAATTAATTTAAAGATTAAATATTTTTAAAATTTAAATGTCTGCTTTTTTATTAAAAATTTTTTTTTATTCAAAAATAATTTTTTAAAATTATTTAATTAAAAAAATTAATGTTATAATTAATTTTTATTATTAAATTAATTAATATATTTTACAAAATAATAATATTTTATAATATAAAAATCAATAAATGATATATCATTTTTAAAAAATTATACATAACTTTAAAAAAAAAATTACGTCTGACTGCATTTTGACGACAACATTGTGCAGTCGGACACACTAATATATATATATATATTATATATAATATTTATTATATTTTATATTTAAATTAATTAATATATATTAAAATAATATTAATCTTTATAATTTTAAAATAATAATTCATAAATATTTTTTATAAAATAAATTTAATTAATTTAAAGAATAAATATTTTTAAAATTTAAATATATGTTTTTTTATTAAAATTTTTTGTTTTATTAAAAAATAATTTTTTAAAATTATTTAAATATTTTTTAAATTACTTTTTATATCTTTTATTATTCTTATTTTTTAAAAAATATATATATATGTAAAAATTTAAAATAAAAAAAAAATTATTATTACATTAAATTAATATATATATATATATATATTTATACGTTTTCTCTCTCTCCACCTCTCCCTCCATCCAAACGCATGGGGAGTTTATACGTTTTCTCTCGTCCTTCTCCTCAGTTTTCTCTCCTTCTCTTTTTCCCTTCCCCCATCCAAACAAAGCGTAAAAGTCGTTCAGCGAGTTATGCCTTCAAATATTGGATTTTTATTTCTAAGAAAAAATAAAAATAATAAAAAAACCTCACCTGTTTTCAAATCCTCACAAGTTCTGTTATATTTTGCAGCAAACGTAAAAATTGCAAATGAAATAATTTATTTTGCATATCTCTTTATTTATCTTTTCTTTTTTTCCTTTTGTCTGAAATTAAGTCATGACAGATAGATAAATATGATAAAGATTATTTAAATATGTAAAGAAAAATCATAAAAGATAGAAGAATGAAGCTTATAAGCTACTGACACAGTAGCTACGGATAATCTCAATGATTTTCATGGCCATTTCTGCACCTAAGGCTGCTCTGTTTGGTTGAGGGTTTTTGAAAGGGAGAAGAGGAAATAAGATGTGTTTAGTTGAATAAAATTGAGAGGGAAGAAAAGGAAGAGAGATAAATTTCCCTCCCCTTCAAATTAAAAGATTTTGAAAAAGAGAAGAGAGGAGTGATATTTTTTAAGTTATAATTTGTTTTATTGTTTCTTAATTTTTTAATATTTTAATATATTATTATTTAATAAAAATTAAGATAATTTTTTTATCAGAAATTAAAAATAAAAAAATTAAAATTTATAATTTTTTTTAAAAATATTAATATAAATAATTTTTTTATAAAAAATAAAATTAAAATAATATAAAAAATAAATTTATCCAAATATAATTACTTCTCTCTCTTTCTTTTACCTTCTGAAACCAACAATAATCTCCTCTTTCTTCCTCTTCTTTTTCTTTCAACCTGTCAACCAAACAAAAGTCATTAAATCTCCGCCCCTTCCCTGTTAAACCAAACAGAGCTTCTTAAAGGTGCCGTGGTCATAATCACTTCCCTAAAATCACCATACAATCATTTGGCCCTAAAATTTCACAACATCACGTACTTTTCTTTTTTATTTTCTCTTGTTTTATTCAATTACAAGGTTCTTGTCATTAAAAAAAATATTCCAACAAAAATGTAGATTGCCTCTGGAATGAGCTTATCCCAATCCCATAACGTTATCAAAACATTGAAAAGTAAAAGCCATCAATGGAAATAAACTTATATACGCAGAAAAAAGCAGAGCCCCTTTGCAAACCAATTTCTTCAAAGACGCTCTGAAGCAAAACCCATTGAAGAAATATGATGGGTTTATCCATTTTCCACTTTCTTCTGTCATCAATCCTTCTCTCCTCTCTCCTGCAATATCAACCAGCCCATGCCATTAAGAAGGCAAGCCCATTTTTTCTTCTTGCTTATTTGATCCCAATCACAAGTTTCCGTTTCGAAATTCTAGATCTGGGTGATATTTTGCTTCTATTGCTTGCTCTTCTGAATATAGCTGAAAAAGAGTTTTGATTTTATCTTCAATTTCAATATATACAATTGGATTCTGACAGTGCATTTCAACTGTTTGAATCTTGTTCTCCATGGCAGTCTTACATTGTATACTTAGGATCTCATTCCCATGGCCCGAACCCTTCTGCTAGTGATCAAGATTCTGCCACAAAGTCTCATTATAGCTTACTGGCCTCACACTTGGGAAGGTTTACAATCTAATGAACCCTGAGAAAATTTTAAGTAAACATGATACCCAGATGAAATATGTTACTAAAAACTGGAAAGTCCGCTTGCATGCTTCTTTATAATTCACTTGATCTATTTACTTTTTATAGCCCAAAGCTAATTAAGAAGTTTTTCATGAACTCCTGATGATTGCCTTCGAATAGAAGGTAAAAGAAAAGCTGATAATTTGAATGTCAAATATTTATTCATTCCCAGCCACGAGAAGGCCAAGGAAGCAATATTTTACTCATATAACAAACATATTAATGGTTTTGCTGCGGTGCTTGAAGAGGAAGAAGCAGCAGAGATTGCAAGTAAGGGAATATATCAACATCTTCCAAACATGGCGTTATCAACTCTGTTATGCTCTGTTTTTTATCATTGAACATTGAAACCACAAAACTAGTAATTGCATTTTGAATCTTTTAATTGACATCGTGTTGTAATGGTTTGCTAGAAAATCCAAATGTTGTATCCGTGTTTCTGAACAAAGGGCACAAACTGCAAACCACACGGTCCTGGGAGTTTCTGGGGCTGGAGAGTAATGGAGAAGTTTCAAAAGACTCTATTTGGGAGAAGGCTAGATATGGTGAAGATACCATCATTGCTAACCTTGATACTGGTAAGTTTTTTTAATGGGCTATATTTAGTTTTTTGCAATCAAATTATAATATGGTTTTATAATTTAAATGTAATAAGTATATAATTTTTTAATTAAAATATAATAAATATATAATTTTTATAGATAATTATATAATTTCTTCATTAAATTATATATTTTATCATAATTTTATTAAAAATTATTTTTTTTTATATTTTGATTAAAAATTTTAAGAATATAAATATAAGAAATATATCCTATCCTAAATTTAATCATTTATTATTCTCTCAGCCAAAGTTAATCTTCCAATTTTTTAATAGATTTGGTCTATATCAAATTATAAGTAAAGAAAGAGGGGTCAGTATTGTATCCTCACGGTCAAATTAGAGTTAGTCTTCAATTATTGATGCTTGAGTTTCCTGGCCTCGCACGTACTTGAATGAATCATGATCATAGCAAGTTTGATTTATGTTCTACCAACATAGATAAGTTTAAAATATTTATGTATAATTTAAAATAAATTAATACTTACGTAAAATTTTTAAATAGTCATCATTAAATTTTGAGTAAATTATATAAACTTTTTTGTGAATTTTGCTAAAATTACACAATTTTTTTATTTTCAAAACATAAATAAACATTCTTTGAAACAAAATATTATTTTACACTTTAATCCAATTTAAAAAAATTTTGATAACGTTTTTAATTAAAAATTTAAATAAAAGATATTTTGATTAAAAAATTTTAAATTAAACTAAAATATACTAAAAAATTTATTTAAAAAATTATATATTTTTTAAAAATTGAAAAAATTGTATAATTTCAATAAAACTTGAGAAGTTTATGTAATTTACTTTTAAATTTTATAATAAAAACATAGCATGTAAAAATTCTTTTACATTTCAATTTATATTGATAACTCTTTCAAAGAAACTATTTTTTATTAAAAATGTTGGATATAAATGCGTTTAAAAAAAAAATTGGAGTAGGGATACTACAAGATTTGAAACCATTGAATTGAATAGGAGTATGGCCTGAATCCAAGAGCTTTAGCGACGAGGGAATGGGGCCTGTGCCTTCAAGGTGGCGTGGAGTCTGTCAACTTGGCAATTTTCGTTGCAACAGGTTCGTCCTCTTATTTTCCTTCATGAAAATGTTTCAATGGTTTGGTGAAATTAACAAATTTCGTTAATAAAAAATTTAATGAATAAATACAAAATTTGTTCACTTGACCCTCAAACTAATTGGAAGGTGTCTTTATTATATCATCGTCGTGTCAACAACAACAACGATAATAATTTTTTGTCTTCAAAAATATTTTTCAATGTTTTTTAATTTAATTTCTATGTCAATTAATTCTTCGAAACTTATGATTTGTTAAATATGTATATTGAATAAATATACCATTTGATCCAACGAAAAGACTAATGGGTAATGAGTTAAAAGACTAACTCATTTAGATATATTTTTATTATTCAATATTATATAAATTTTTTTAGAAATGTATTTTTTGGTTTCTAACAAAAATATTCTAATTACTTAGTCCAATCTTTAAAATACATGATTCAGTATTTAAAATTTTTAATTCATCGCTCATTAATCCTTGAAGCATCTGCATTTGCTTTAATTTTTATAATATTTTTTATTCCCAACAAGTAGGGGTTAAAAGATTTTCAAGAATTGAATAATATATTTTTAAAATTAAAGGACAAAGTGTGTATTTTCTCCTCTCTTTTTTTTAAATCATGTATTATGTTTTAATTCAAAAAAAATTGATAAATACCTGTTTATCTTAATTTTCTATTTTAATTATTTATGTTTATGCAGGAAGCTGATTGGAGCACGATTCTTCAGCAACGGTTACGAGTCACAGTTCGGCAAACTCAACGCGTCGCTAAACACGGCGCGCGACGACTTAGGCCATGGCACTCCTACTCTCTCAATTGCCGGAGGTAACTTCGTTCGAGGAGCAAACGTTCTAGGGTTTGGCAATGGCACTGCCAAGGGTGGATCTCCCAGAGCCCGCGTTGCAGCATACAAGGTGTGCTGGCTCTCGACCACCGGAATCCAATGCACCGATGCAGATGTCATGGATGCCTTCGAGGCTGCGATAAGCGATGGTGTTGATGTGATTTCGTTCTCGTTGGGAAAGCCTATTCCCCCAGAGTTTTTCGAAGATGGGTTTTCCATAGGAGCCTTCCATGCCATCGTCAATGGCGTGATGGTGGTTGCTGGTGCAGGCAATGAAGGGCCAGGTTTTGGAACTGTAACTAATGTGGCTCCATGGATGTTCACTGTTGCTGCTAGCACAATAGACAGAAAATTTGCCAATTATCTCGCACTTGGTGACAAGAAGCACATAATGGTATCATATCATATTTTGTCATTGTAGCTCAGTTTGTGTTTGGATGAAGTACTTTAAGGGGAAAGTAATTTTAGAGATCTTGTTTGGGATCATTAATCAAAGAATTAAGTTATTTAATCACGGAATCGTTTGTAGCACTTGAATTCCATGAATTTCCAAAATTCACCGTCCAAACTCAACTTAGGTTACTAGTTGTTTAACTTCAAATTGCATCATGTACTTTTTCTCAAATCAAGATGAAAATTATATAATGTACTTTTTGTTTTATATGAACTGCTAGGGAGCTAGTCTTTCTACAGGTTTACCATCTGAGAAGTTCTATCCTCTGATCAATTCTGTTGATGCTAAAGCTGCTAATGCCACAGTTGAGAATGCGTAAGTAAAACTGTTCTAAGAATTACATCATTTCTCTTGTTTGTTATATTATTGTCTTTTAAGCATGTCAATATATTTCTGGCAGTCAACTGTGCAATGCTGGAAGCCTTGATCCTAAGAAAGCAAAGGGTAAAATTCTCATCTGCCTTGTAAGCAACCTAACAGGAACAATTTTAGCAGGGCAGGGAGCCCTACTTGCAGGTGCCGTAGGACTGGTTTTGGTAAATAATGAGAAACTTGGAAATGATATTGTGGCTGTTGTTAATTTACTGCCTGCTTCACACATCAATTTCACAGATGGTGAATATGTTTATTCCTACACAAAACTCACCAAGTAATTATATTTCTCCTAATTCCAAATCATTTTCGTTTTTTAAGTTCTAAAATCAGATCTAGTAAGTCATTCTATCAATGCATTGCAGGGCCCCTAAGGCCTATATGACAAGAGCAAGAACACAGGTAGGAATAAAACCAGCTCCAGTAATGGCTTCATTCTCATCTAGGGGACCTAGTATCATCCAGCCAGCAATTCTCAAGGTCTTGTTTTTGTTTAATCACCAACTTTTGCAAGTTATTACATTCAAATACTCCTTTAATTTGTTGATCATTTGAATGCGGATATAATTTTGCAGCTAATAGTTTTTGTTACCTATTTCAGCCTGATATCACTGCACCAGGAGTGGATATTCTTTATGCATACCCAGAAGGCATAAGTCCAACTGGTCTTGATTTGGATAAACGTCGGATTCCCTTTAATATAGGGCCGGGAACTTCTGAATCATGCCCTCATGTCACAGGCATCGCTGGCCTTCTCAAAACAGCCTACCCTCATTGGAGTCCTGCAGCTATTAGATCTGCAATCATGACTACTGGTATTCATATGTAGTTTTCAAGTCTTTGAAGTTGAAAAATTATTAGACCTATTACACACTTTTTAGCTGGACCTGCTTCTAATACGGTTATCTATTTTTTCATGATTAGTTTGGTATATCTATTTTAATAGATTAATTCTACCTGTTTTTAATAGACCAAATCTATCGAAGAATCTTTCTACATAAGTTTTAGCATATTACAAATTTGTTGTCAACCAACATATGCCACTTGTTTATTTAGTTTTTCTAACTCTTCAAATCTCCGTATTTTCAGCAATGACACTTGATAACAACAACAGACCGATTTTAGAACAGTCCAAGCAAGAAGCAACTCCATTTGCTTATGGTGCAGGACACATTCAACCAGACCTTGCAATGGACCCTGGACTTGTTTATGATCTGAACACCGATGATTACTTGAACTTCTTATGTGCTCATGGTTACAACCAGACGCAAATTATGTTATTTTCAAAGAGCCCTTATACTTGTACAAAATCTTTCAGCATTGCAGATTTTAACTACCCTTCAATCACTGTACCTAATCTTGGGAACCACTTTGTAACTATTACACGCACGCTCACAAATGTTGGCTATCCAGGTACTTACAGTGTGCATGTGAAGGCACCTCATGGAGTTTCAGTTTTGGTTGAGCCAAGTTTCTTGACATTTGAGAAAGCTGGTGAGAAGAAGACATTCAAGGTTATTTTCAAATGGATTGGAGTAGATAACATTTCAGATTATGTATTTGGGGAGATGTGGTGGTCAGATGGCAAGCACAAAGTTAAGAGTCCTATTGTAGTGAAGCATAACTAGGAATAGTTTAGAGGATTTTTATGCTTGTTGGCTAGAAGAATCATGAAATTTCTACTCAGAAACTGCATGCTGATTTACCGATTTAGAGTTTCTTGATGTGGAAGACGTCCAGAAGGATTTTATGGATGTAGTAGAAATGCTACATGAGAAAATAAAAAGGAAGCAAGTACGAATTGGATCAATTTCTAGGCCCTCAAATCCTCAACTGTTTCCAGATGATGGTTATAAATAAAAAGAATCTTTCATACTTAATGGCTTGATCATATATGTAGTTAACTTTGTATTTTTAGTTTTTGAATTTTATAATCTAACTATATAGATCAGTCAATAATGCTGGACCTATGTCTCCCAAATCTTTTGAAATTTTTTTATGTGACATATTTCAGTTTTTGTATAAAGGAGCAAAAATATTTTATAAAATAATTTTTATGACCCCTATAACTTTTCATTAGCAAACAAATTCTACAACCGCTAGTCTAAATATTCAAGGCTAGGTTCACATAAATAAAATAAAATAAATCCAAGTTTCAGATTTCACAAACATTACGCCTAAATTGCTCAAAGCGCTGCCATCAATATATGATGGAATTTGAAAAATATTTAATATGATTAATTTATTCAATAAATTTATAATACATCAAAGATTTATTCTGAAAGAGTCAATAATGTTTTGTTAATTTAAAACAAACATATGCGTTGTATTTGCAACTAATAATCTTATATAGATGTCTCCTATAATTTCTCCAAGGTGAATGAACTTGAAACCAGAGGTTGCCACAGTTCACATTTTCTTGGTTAAATCATCAGACACTACTATTTCGACCTTTTGATTAACATACAGTTTAATATTTGCTCTTATCAACTTTTGAAAAGTCATCAAACATAGAAGAAGAAGGAAGCTTATAAGCATTTAGCTATGAAATATCATAATGGCTTTCATGGCCATTTAGGCACTTGGAAAACACCCTTTTCGTGACTTCCGAGACCCTAAAAAGCCATGTGGTCGTTGGCCAATGGCCATGTCATTTTCTCTTGATTCATTTAGTTAAAAGTTATTCAAAAAAAAAAAAACTCCGACAAAAATTTAAAATGGCTATAAAATGAGCTTACGCAATCCCTACCGTTCTGAAAACACTGAAAAGTAAAAGCCATCAGTGGCTCCTAACAGGAGACAGATATACTTAAATAAGCAGAAAAATGCAGAGCCTCTTTGCTCACCAATATCTCAAAGACATTCAGAAGCAAAACCCATTGAAGAAATACGATGGGTTTCTCCATTTTCCACCTTCTATCATCAATCCTTCTTTCCCCTTTGTTCGTGCATCAACCAGCCCATGCCATTACAAAGGCAAGCCCTTTTTTCTTCTTGCTCATTTGAATACATTCCTGAGTTTCAAACTAGAAATTCTGGATGATGTTTTGTTCATATTGCTGAAGTTTCAACTATAATCACCAGAATTGATGCTCTTGTAAATATATGTGGAACGAATTTCGATTTTCTTTTCAATTTCAAGATATACAATTGGCTTCTGGATATTCATTTCAACTGATTGAATCCTGTTTCTCTGTTGCTGACGCAGCGTAGCAGGCGTATTAATGGAAGAATAGGATTGTACTGTTACATAACGCAATCAAGAATAAAATAGAGAGGATTACAAAACAAGGAGTCAAATTTAGAAAATATTATCTTGCAAAATTTATTATTATTATTTTAAGATAGATTATTATTAATTTTAATTAAAATTAGTAATAATTAGTGGTAACAAGTCTTGTATGATAATATTTTTTAAATTTAGATTCTTATTTATAATTCTCCCAATAAAATAAGAGATTGACTACTTTTTTTATTAATAAGCAATTTGAAATATCATTAAAGTTGTTCATAGAAAGCCTTAATCAACTCATGATTAAATTCTAATCCAGAGAGAATGAAAATAACTCTACAAAGAGGAAACAAATTAATATAGCTTTAAAACATGCAAAAATAAAATATTTTAATCTTTGAAATAACTTTTCTGTAGATATATATAACAGATAAAAACTTTTTTAAGTTGAAAGTTATGATTGTTTAAAGTTCTATCAATATTTAGGCCTTACAGGCTTCATGCTTAAGTTTTTGTTAATCATCCTAATTCATAAAGTCCTCTGTTAGATGCTCTGCATCTATAGCAATTTTACACTGTATATTTAGGATCATATTCTCATGATCCAAACCTTTGGCTAATGATCTAGATTCTGGTACAAATTCTCATTATAATCTACTACGCTCACACTTGGGAAGGTACAGAGTCTAATAAATATGAAAAAAATTATTGGGTGAGAAATTCTTACTAGTCACATAATACTCAACTAATTGGTGAACAAATTAATAAAAACTCTTTAAAGTAGATATATTAGTGAATTCCAACATATGAAACAATTGCTTTAATGAATTTTCTTTGGTTCGTTATAGAGTTAATTGGTATATTATATATATTTAACATGTTTAAATATTTATTTATAATTGATTAATCGACTTATCTTTTGTAAATTAAGTCAATCTAAAAAAATTAATGAACTCCTAATAATTACCTCGGCATAGAAGGAAAAAAAAACATTTGACGATTTGAAATTTCGAATATAAATGTTTATTCATTCACAGCCATGAGAAGGCGAAGGAAGCAATATTTTACTCATATAATAAACACATTAATGGTTAAGCTCCGATGCTCGAAGAAGAAGAAGCAGCAAGGATTGCAAGTGAGAATCATTAGCATCTTCCGAACATCGTGTTACGAACTCTATTTTCATCATTGAATTTTGAAGCCACAAAACAACTCATTTTGAAATATCTTAGTTGATATTGTGTTTGGATGGCTTGCTAGAAATCCAAATGTGGTGTCTGTGTTTCTGAACAAGAGGCACACTTGGGCTAGAAAATAATGGAGTAGTTACAAAAGATTCAACTTGGGAGAAGGTTAGATATGGTGATTTGTATCTCTTACTCGTCTTCTTCTTCTTATTTCTTATTTCTTATTTATTTTAATTTAGGCCGTTTAAATTAAATTTAAATGGCTTAAATTTAATATTTTTAATTTTTATATTTTGATTTTATTTATTTAAAAAAATATAAAATATAAAACAAAAATAATTTTTTAATTATTAGCTTAAAAAATAATTTAAATTCAAAATATTTTAAAAAATAAAATATTAAATTTAAACCATCTAAATTAAATTTAAATGATCTAAAATTAAAAAAATACCTACTCATCTCTCAGAATTGAGTTGGCCACCCAAGTCACAATAACAAATATCTAAAAAAGTTGCATCTATATCTTGTTATATGAAGCTGTTCAAATATCACAATTTTCTCCTTTTTAATAGTTCCTCAAGCAACTATAAGATCAACAGTATTCTAAATAATTATCAATATAATTGGACTGATATGAAAAGAAAAATAATTATTATATTTAAAAGTTTTAACCATTACTTTGGCATAATTATTCATTTATGGTAGTTATGACTTTCTAATTTTTTAATCTTTATTCCTTTTTTTTGGGGGGGTATTCTAGTTGTACTTCTTTAACATTTCATTCTAATTATAAAGGGTAAGTTATAGTTTAATGTTAAAAAGGAACCTTATGATATTAAAAACTTAAATTTTTTATATTTAAAACATTGACTTAATTTAAAATTTATACAAAGAAAAATATTGAATGCAAATACAAATTATTAATTGTAACAGACTAACAAAAGAAACGCCATAAATCTAGTGCAAATCAAACAAACTCCTAAAAATCTGTTATATCTATCTGATCCGAAATTTCAAATCAATAACTGAAATCAAAGTGATTATAAAAAATCACAAACTAGGCACCAAAATTCAATTTTTGGCCCAAAAAAATACCGAGGCTCATTCTTTTACACGGTCAATCTTCCCACTTTTGCAATTTCCGCCATCTTTCTGGGATCCTACGAACTGTGTATAAAGTTAACAAAATTGGCAAAATCATGACTGGATTCTTTGTCTATGCACGTTAACATTATTTTGGTATGTTTCAGCCATCACTACGGGAATCTGAAGGGACCTTAAAATGTTAATATGTAATTACTCATTAATTAATTTCCAGATTGCTTGGTAAATAGTAATTTCAAGCTAATCACCCTTTTGAGTCTCACTAATAATGGCCATTAAATTTAGGACGAAGTTTTATGATTATGCTAAATTATCTCCTTTGAATATGTCTTGATGAATGAATAATTCTAAAATTCCGTTCATATAGTTTTTTTCCTTTCTGTATAATGAAAACAGAGTTATAAAAGCAACAGAGGAAAAACAGCCTCCTTGCCTTGCAGTTTTGAAACATAAGAAAAAAAAAATGGTGGGCTCCTCCATTTTTCAGTTTCTTCTGTCAGTATTTCTTCTGTCCTCTTTCTGGCTGCAACCTATCCATGCCATTAAAAAGGCAAGCACTTTTGTTTTTGGTTGCTTCTCTCTATGATTGATTACAAGTTCCTCTTTTGAAATTCTAATGATAGTGATAATTTGCTTAACATTGTAAAAAGCACGTTACGACACAATAAAATAAGTGGTGTCAAAGTATAATTTAAAATATCGTATTGTGTTTGACATAAGTGTGAGACGCAATATTACTCTATCTTTTAAATATTGGTGATTGATACATTCTTGAGATATAATATTACTCTCCTGCAGTCTTATATTGTATACCTAGGGGCACATTCTCATGGCCCAAACCCTACTTCTGCTGATCTTGATTCAGCCACGCATTCCCATTACAATTTATTGGGATCACTCTTGGGAAGGTAAATAGAATTTGAAATATTCTATGAACTCATGCCAAATGCTCTAATACAGAAGAAACTGACATGCTAAATCTATGATATTTCACAGCCATGAGAGGGCACAACAAGCAATATTCTACTCTTATAATAGAAACATCAATGGCTTTGCTGCAGAACTTGAAGAGGAAGAAGCAGCTGTGGTTGCAAGTAGGATCATTCCTTGACAACATTCTTTGAAAACTTCGTTTTGCTCCGTTTTCTTTCGTCATTTAACATTAAAAATTATTAATTTCTTCACTGTTTTAATATGAAATTTGATATGGTGTTTTGGTGGGCGCAGGGCATCCAAATGTGGTGTCTGTGTTCTTGAACAGAAGGCATGAACTCCACACAACCCGGTCATGGGAGTTTCTTGGACTAGAGTCTAAAGGCGAAGTTACGAAGAATTCTGCTTGGGTAAAGGCAAAATATGGGGAAGATACAATCATTGCTAACCTTGACACAGGTTGTTTCCTTGACCTCAAGGTCAAAATTTAATCTTCAATGAAGTTTTTCAATGAAGAATCTCAATGATTTTATGGTTTTCTGGGCACTTCGTTTCATAGCAGCCATCCTTTTCTTTGGCTTTTCATAGACTTTCCCCTGATTGTTTTTGTGCTTGCTTAGAATTTTACTTTTTGTGGTTATAAAATCAGAAGAATTCCTTAGAGTCATAGTTGCTTTGACCTTGCAATCTTATTTATCACTGCATCAGCATGGTTATTTTCAATTGAACAAGGAAAAATTTTAGTTTAGAATAAGACTAAGAAATAAGCCAGATTTTTTTCAGGCCTAACCAATAAGAAATACAGAGTTTCAAAAATACATGATTTGGAAAGATAATATCTTTGTTATGATCTCCTCTGCTTTGATTTTATTTCACTGCATCTTTTATTTCTACTGTGATGTATGATGTCTTCAAATACTATCATTTCCCAAATTGCACTGGAATGGGGTATTTTCCTTTGTCATTACTATAACTTACTGACAATTTTATTATGCACCATCCTCTTCTTCAATAGGTGTTTGGCCAGAATCCAAGAGCTTCAGCGATGAAGGAATAGGGCCTATTCCATCAAAATGGCATGGCCTATGTCAATTTGAAAAGCTTCATTCAAATAAAACTCTTTGTAACAGGTCCATCCTCATGGTGACATTTTCTTTTTCTACCATTACTCAAATCCAAAAATGCTTCTTATCAAACACCCCAATTCTCTACTTTCCATTTTTAACCAAGCAAAACTATGAACTATGATAAATAAACTATCTTTTTCTCCATCTCCTATTGTTCTTCCATGCGCAGGAAGCTGATAGGAGCAAGATTCTTCATTAAAGGCTATGAGGCATTTGCAGGCAAACAAAATGCATCAAGGTACACTGCACGTGACACCGAAGGCCATGGTTCTCATACTTTGTCAACTGCTGGTGGAAATTTTGTTCAAGGAGCAAGTGTTTTAGGTAGTGGAATTGGTACTGCCAAAGGTGGATCTCCAAAGGCAAGGGTTGCTGCCTACAAGGTTTGCTGGTCTTCAGCTAATAGTGATGACTCTGGTGGCTGCTTTGATGCCGATATATTAGCCGCGTTTGAGGCTGCCATAAGTGATGGTGTTGATGTGATTTCGGCTTCCATTGGTGGTGTTCCTGTAGATTTGTTCATAGATTCAATAGCTATAGGGTCCTTCCATGCTATTTCTAAGGGAATAGTGGTAGTTAGTTCTGCAGGCAATTCAGGGCCAGCCCCAGGAACTGTATCTAATGTGTCTCCATGGATGTTAACCGTTGCTGCTAGCACAATAGATAGGGACTTCATCAGCTATGTTGCACTTGGGGACAGGAAGCATCTAAAGGTATTGTTCTCCCAAAAATTCATAGGCTAACCCGGTCTAGACATATAAGCATGTTAGCTTGACATTCTTACATGTCCATTTATGGTTGGTTGAGTATATTTAATTTTTTGTAGATTAGGTCTGCCTAAAAATGTCTCTTGCTCTTTTTGCTTTAAAGTTAGTATAATGGTAGTGTGAAATGTAAGTGAGTTTGAAATTTGCTTCACTTTGGACTTTCAGGGAGCCAGTCTTTCGTCTATGAACTTGCCATCTCAGAAGTTCTATCCTTTGATTGATGCTAGGGATGCAAAACTTCCTAATGCGCCACTTCAACTTGCGTGAGTACAAATGTTCCAAACTCGCTTGGTTCAATTTATAATCTTTTGTTGGTAGAATGTAATGCAAATCTTGGATTCTTGCAGTAAACTCTGTTATAATGGAACCCTTGATCCTAAAATGGTGAAGGGGAAGATATTGGTCTGCCTCCGAGGTGAGATTGCAAGAACAGCGAAAGGCGAGGAAGCTTCTCTTGCTGGCGCGGTAGGGATGATATTGGCCAATGATGCCCAAAGCTTGGATGACACCATGGCAGACCCTCATGTTTTGCCTGCTTCAAATATCAATTATGAAGATGGAAAATATGTTTATGCCTATATCAAGAAGAACAAGTAATGATCTTTCTTGTACACCAAACTACTTTTGATTTTGTTGAGTTCTTAAATTACTTGCAGCTATTCAATGGCTCAAAGTACTTGTGCATGTCTTGTAGGAACGCTGGGGCTTACATGACTAACACAAAAACATTAATGCCAACAAAGCCAGCCCCTGTTATGGCTTCATTCTCTTCAAGGGGACCCAACATCATTCTGCCATCAATCCTCAAGGTCTCTACTCTTTGTTACTTCTTCAACTTCACCTTGTAGAGATGATTTTGCTACAATTTTTGTTTCCCTGTTTGCTTTCTGTTTCAGCCTGACATTACTGCGCCTGGAGTGAACATAATTGCTGCTTATACAGAAGCCATAAGCCCAACTGAACTCGAATCAGATAAACGAAGATTTCCTTTCAATTCAATGTCGGGAACTTCTATGTCTTGCCCTCATGTATCCGGCATTGTAGGCCTTCTCAAAACACTTCATCCTGATTGGAGTCCAGCAGCTATTAAATCTGCAATTATGACCACTGGTAAGTATAGTCTAATACATGTTAAATGTAGATTTCACTGAGAAGTATGCATAACAAGTTACACGCTTATTTATAAGTAGCTTAATCTACTTAAAAGTTTTTCTTTACAATACCATAGTCCTATAATTACATATTGATGTTTTTGGTTAGAATAATGTATGTCATAGTAAATCTTCATAAAAAAGTATCTCAAATGTACTTTCATGTCTATTTGTGACTTGTTGGTCTACCTAAGAACTACTTCACTAAAAAAAACTATTATCCTCCTTAACTTCTCCGAAACTCTGCTTTCTCAGCGAGCACTCTAGACAACAGCAAGAGGTCAATTCTGGACTCATCTATGAAAGATGCAACACCATTTGCTTATGGAGCTGGACATGTTCAACCTGACCTTGCTATGGACCCTGGGCTTGTTTATGATCTGACCATTGATGATTACTTGAACTTTCTATGTGGTTGTGGCTACAACGAAACACAGCTCAAGCTCTTCTACCATAAGCCCTTCTCTTGTCCAAAGTCATACAGTGTAGCAGATTTCAACTACCCTTCAATCACAGTGCCAAGTATGGGGACAAGAACAGTGAAAGTTACTAGGACAGTGACAAATGTGGGGCCACCAAGCACTTACTTTGTGGATGTTAAGGTTTCAAAAGGGCTTAATGTTTTCGTCGAGCCTAGTCACTTGATATTTACGAAAGTTGGGGAGAAGAAGAGCTTCCGGGTTCTTCTGGAGGGAACTGGTCTGCATAGGCCTGCAGCTTACTCTTTTGGGGAGTTATGGTGGTCAAATGGGAAGAACAAAGTGAGGAGTCCTATAGTGGTCCACCACAAGTAGTTATGATTCTGGGGATTTTTATGTTTTCATATTTGCATCTTTCAAGGTTATTGTTCGTGCGGTTTTATTAATTCAGCGTTCTTGGATTTTGTAAAAGGGTTAACATGGATTATGGATTTATTGTTCGTGGTGTTTTATTGATCCAGAGTCTTTGGTTTTTGGAAAAGGGTTAATATGGATCATGGATGTAATGTCATATATCATGAAAAATTTAAAAATATAATTTTGTTATAGTTGCCTCTGGTTAGCCTTCCTAACCTTCTCGATGTTCTGATTGTTTGTGGACTAGATAATAATATCTGCATAAAACTTGATGGTTTATTATAACTTTATAATTTTCCAAAAAACTTTTCTAAATTTTAATAGCATTTTATATGTTGTTATTAAAATTAAAAAAAAAAAGATTAAATTGGTGATATATATATATATATATATATATAATACATAACAACAAAAAATTATTAATAAATTTTAAATATTTTATCACTCAATTTTCAATTGACTTCTTAATTTTAAATTTTGAGTTGAAATAATTTATTTATTATTAAATATAACTATCAAATCGTTGTGTTAAAATAAAAAAAATAAAATTTTACAAAAAATAATTATTCAATATATTAATTTATTATTATTTTTCATACAGAAAAAAGAAAATGTAATATAATAAAATTTAACTGGTCTTAAATGGTCAAAAACACACTAAAAGATTGGTATATGAATCTTCTGAAGTAAGAGATTTATTTCCTAAACCTAAACCTAAAAATAAAAAGTATATAGAAAAAAAGCATTAAACCTAAAAAGTATTAAAAAAATGCAAAACGATTTACAAATTACTGCAAGGGATCTGTGGGCGAAAGATTGATACTCGGTAGATGTGCAGCCCATGTAGCCAATTTCCCACAATAGGCGAGGTTATTACGTAGGGAATTTTGTAAGTATGTTTATATAAAATTATGCGACTAATAGTATCAGATAAGCATAACATGGAAGCTCCTTGAGTATGACGCTGATCAGTGTCAATTTGCATGCAAAATCACATCAAAAAAGCATTATGCCAAATCACTTATTTTCGAATGAAACCGACTGCTCCAATCCCATTTTTTAAAGAGTGAAAAAAGATAACAGCAGTAAGGCACATTGCGCCAAGAAGTTTCCATGAAACTAGATTTGTTGATCGTGTTTGGCTATTGGAAAGCCTCTGATATGTGCTTCAAATTGTCTCGTCTAATGTGAAACTAGTTGATGTGTTCATGAATGAATTGAATGCCTTAAATTCCATCTAAAAAATATACAATAGTGTTTTATACCATTAATATAATTTTCAAGCAATTATGAATATACAGTTTTGTCAAAAAATTATTTATTACTTAGAAAGAGATACCAAGATTTAATTGTTACAAATTAAATTTTCAAGTAACCGAATCTTTTTTTTTTTTTGGGTGAATTTTGGGAATATATATGTATATATATAATGAAGTTGAGAATTGAAAAATATATATATAGAGATACAGTCAAAATTTTTTATATTCAGATAATAGGGAATTGACTAGAATAAAATTAGTAGATGACGGAGTTTAGTGTAATTTTTCTTAAATTAAAGAGACATTGCAATTAGGAAGAAAGATAAGAGTGTGTAAGTATAATTTTTTTAAAAAAAATATAAGCAATATTTATAATCTCGACCTATTAAATGAAAAAAAATTCTTAAATACAATATAGTGTACATACATAAAACAGTGAGAAGTGCATCCGTACATGTGAGACTCTTGCACAGACACAACCTTAGCCGTCCCATATATGTGTTTTTACAGTTCATCCGAGAATTGCTCATCAATATCGGCCCAAACAAAAAAAAGAATTGCTCATCAATGGATAGATCCGACTGTAGCCCAGTAAGTGTGCGACATTTTTGGATTGTTCACAACAATTGGGCTTTTAGTCCAAAAAGGTTTTTGGGCTAGACTATGGAAAGCCCAGTAAACTTAGAGCCCAAAAAACCTAAAATTATGTTTTTAAAAAATTGCCAATATATTTTACATGTCATTGATTTCTTTTTTAAATTCTGATTTTGTGAATTGTTATGCAATATATTGTTACATTACAACCGAAGCATCATGACGCTCGCTGAAAATTATGATTTTTTTTTCAATGTTCAAAAAAAAAACACAAAAGGGTTTGTGTTCACGTTCAAGAAATTTCTCGAAAAATTATATTTAAAGATTTAGATTTTTTGAAATTTACACTTTGAAAATTGAAATTATTCCAAAAAGCAAAGCTACTATAAGAATGCAATTGCAAGATATATATATATATATATATATTAATTATTAAAGTTTGTAATTGCTTAGAGATACAAGTTAATACAAGTATTAGTTGACAGTGTTTGTCATGTCAATAACATGATTACATGATTAAGTTCAAGGATTGGAATTGAAAGTTGTTTGATATGCCCTAAACGTGGTTGCTGAAGTAATTTTAATGGTAGTAGTGGATTTGGCGTATTAACTCAAGCTTTATGTGTATTTTTGTAGATTCTAAATCGACTTTTATTGTGGGTACTTGGAACGGTTGCTCAATGCAGTCCAACGAGGCATCTTCTTCCATGGAAGTTGAAGCTGTCCCATCTGAACCCAGAGCATTGCCACCAAAGCCGAATTTTGAGCCTTTGAAACCGCATGCGATATCTGATGGTCGAGTTCAATTCCGCAAGGTTTCTGTGCCACAACATCGTTATACCCCTCTCAAGAAAACTTGGATGGATATCTATACTCCAGCATGAACAGATGAAAGTTGACATATATCCGCATGAATTTGAAGGCTCGGAAGGTTGAGTTGAAGACCAGACCAGATACACCAGATATTAGTAACCTGCAAAACTGTGCTGATTTTGTCCATGCTTTCATGCTGGGATTTGATGTCATAGACGCCATTGCCCTTCTGCGGTTAGATGAGCTCTATGTTGAGTCCTTTGAGATAAAGGATGTTAAAACACTTGAAGGGGACCACTTGTCTCGTGCCATGGGAAGATTATCTGGTAAAGGTGGTAAAACAAAGTTTGCAATTGAGAATGCAACAAGGACAAGGATTAGGATTCACATGTTAAGATCTTTTGCCAACATTAAGATTGCTAGGGATTCTCTTTGTAGCCTAATCTTGTAGTCACCAGCAGGCAAAGTATATTCAAAACTAAGAGCAGTTACTGCTAGACTGGTTGAAAGGTTTTGATCTTCTTTCTTTATATCAGAGCACTGTAGGAGCTTTTTTCTGTTCTATTGATAAATTATCATGATATCGAGCATGGTGAGGATTAGTTATTGGAAGGAAGCCGTGCGTCTATATATGCTTCATTCATTTTTGGATGTCTCAGTTTCAACTATATGTCAAGTTTAAATTAAAAATATAGATTTAACAGCATTGCCGTCATTTTTGCTTGCAAACATTATTACAATTATGCAAGTTCTTCGTATTTTTTACTGAACCTTAAGAATCATCTGTTTCTTTCTCCTGTGGAGCAGAATTATGCAAGTTAAGGGTACAGATAGCCTTATGTCATGAGAACGAGTCAACAAAAGTAAATGTTATGATTCAAAATTATATTAAATTCGGCTGTGTGATGAGTTCTATTTTTTCTTTTACTGTTGGCCAACAATCTGATGAGAACAAGGATGTCTTATGTTGAGATTTAGACTTGTTCTTTTTCCGCAGAAAATTTAAATTTTGATTGCGGAAAAGTGCAAAAAGATCATGGAAAATAATAAGGCTTTATTTAAGGGGGGAAAAAACATGGAAGTTGCACTATCATCATCATTTTGATAAGATTTTACAAAATCATTGATTGATGCATATAGTGAAGTGTGGTTCCTTCTCTTACCTTCAAAATCCAGCCTTCAGAGAGGACAGGAACTTGAAAAGAAAAATGAGGAGCATATCTTTGATTCTTTCCTATATTTTTTCTTTGGACAAATAAGGATAAAACTACATCAAATTTTTTTTTTTTTGCAAGCCAGAAGCTATGGCAATTCAAATTTCTATTTGTCTCAAGTTTTATAAGGAACTAGCTGGAGCCCTGTGCCAGTAGCATCGATCCCAATGCAAAGTATTCAAATTTAAAAACAAGATCAAGAAAACAAAAACAAAAACAAAAATAAAAAGTGCAACTAAAAGATAGTTATTTATTGTTTCAAAATTGATAAACAGTACATATCTTCTTCCAATTTTAAAATATATATTGATTACGCATCCATCAATATAACTATTTATGCTTCTCAGGATTCTTTTTAGAGTTAGACATTTGGATATGTACTGTTAAATTGTATGGTTGGCCCCTTGTTAAGGTAAATTCACATTAAAATAGTTTTTATATTCGTTTTTACGAGGTAATTTAAGATTGGCTTTATTATTCTATGGAAAATGTTTTGTCAACCAAGTGGCAATGCCACCTGATTCTGAGTTTCTTCAACTTCTGTTTGTAGGTGGTTGCAGCTAATCTCATACTCTTCATAAATGTGTGTGCTTGCAGCTAATCTCATACTCTTCATAAATGTGTATGCTTGTATTTTATTGTTGAACAACCTTCTCTTTCAATCCGTTAATAATGAAACCTACTTTTTTTTTCTTCGTCACATAAAAGACATAAGATCTTAAGAGTAGAAGCATGTAAAATAATACTTCTAAATATCTTCAAAGAGACTTATCCTCTACTTTATTTTGCTACAATTTTTTTTTCAGGTGATTATGTTATTATGATTGGAACACTAAGAATTTGCTTCAGTCTCATTATAGACAATACATAATATTTAAAAAAAAGAAAAAAGAAATTTTTTAAAGTGATGCTTACTCAGATATTTCTCATCAATATTTTCACCAATTTTTTAATCCAAAATAAAAAAGTAAGTGCGGGTTTATCACATATTCAATCCCAATAAACTAGTTTTATCTCACTTTGTAAAATACATAGATTAAGCTATTTTGAAACAATTTTAGTCTGCACTTATATTAATCAAAACTTAATTTAAAAGATGGAAATGCTCTTCTCTTCTCTTTATAAAAACTTAGAAATTGTACTTATCTATCTTTATTTTTGCTTTTAATTGCAAGAATCTTCCCGATCTAAACAACAATACAATCAACCTTCAATTTTATTAGACCCAATACAATAAGTCTTCTACAGTCTAAATTTAAAAACTTGAACTATACATGTAAAATTACCAAAATATTTTTTCTAGTATTTAATATACCTTTTGATCTTCTTTAATTCTCCAACAAATCTAAGCCTTCATTGTCCCCAAAAAAAAAAAGTAATTGCAATGACTCAAAAATAAAAATAAATCCTTTGTTAAACAGTTATTATGTTTTGGAAGATGTTTTAAAAAATAAAGTTAAAGAACAAAACAAAATGGAAGGAGAGAACCAAACATCTGAGAGAATTTGGGCCCCTAAAGAATGTAGTTACTACGTTTTGTCACAAATTTTCACATGGGTTGCCCCATCATGTACTATCAACCCCCTTTTTCATTTTTTGGCTTTGAATTCCCAGTTTATGTCATAACCAATAGGCGGCCTTGGATCCAAATTTTCTTCCATGGGTGATGTGAGTAATATCTTCTCGTTTGAGTGATTTCTTCCTCTAATTTGGGGGCTTATTGGACAAAATTGAAGAGGAGGATGAAAAAAATATTGGATGATAAGGGTATTTTAATAATTTTACATAATTAATATTTTCAAATTTAAATCATTGACCACTTATTGCAATAAATAAATCAAGGGATCAATTATATGTTTTTTCGTTTTACATTAGAAGAGACATTACAATTAAAAGCGAAAATTAATGTAGATAAATGCAATTTTTTCTAAACATAATTAATTTTACATTTCTATGACCAATTCACAAAGCGGACTATATTGCCGTCAAATATTTTATACGGTAATCAGTACTTGTATCTGAGACTGCCTCCCTATAAATTATCAACTGATAATATACGTTAAGTGTATTCCAATTTATTTTACTTTTAGTTGAATGTAAATAAATTTTTCACATTTGATTTTTTTTTTATATTTGTTAAAAACTTACAAAATTTTAAAACATGGTGTAAAAGGAATTCTTTTATAGGTAAAAAAAAACTAAAATATAATTCCTTATATCTCTGCTATTAAGTCAATGCTCTAATAAAATTATATCATGCAAAAACTCTCAAAAACACAATTATAATACATTAAAATGTAAAAATCCTTAATTTGACAAAAAAGTATACACTTTTATTAATAAAAAGTAATATACTTGTTGTGTTTTAATTAAAAAATATTGATAATAAAAATATAAGAAAATGTATATAAACTTTTTTTAAAAAAAATTTTGGCCATCTGAACTTCAATAAATACCAACAATTGAAGCAATAATGAAAGATCAATAAAAGTACTTCAAAAGCATTGATCATGGTAGTGAGTAAAGGTAATCATGAAGAAACGGGTTTAGATACAGCATATCATCTCACGTTTGTTTGGCCAAGCACCAATTTGTTCCAAACACACAGATTTTTTATTCTAATCCAGTTTTCTTCAGCCTCATATACAAGTGAATGTCACATACTTTGAACTTTAAACTACTATAAATTAGTCTATCAATTGAATAAAAACGTCTGTTAACAGCATGAAATATCATCTGGTCTCCATTTCCATTTATAGAATTGTAATGAATGGCCTGAAAAGGAAAAAAAAACATTTCCAGTAAATTAATGGTTTCTAGAAACCCCCAAAAAGAAACCCAGCTGCCTGGTCCTCATTGCCATTGAATAATTTAAGAGCTTGTATAACTGCTTCTCTTCCAAATCCTAACTCAACCAGCTTTGCAACTTTGGCTTCAAAATCACCCTCCTGGAATCACATATAGGACTATATTGGAAGAAACTAAAATGTGAAATCAGTAGCATTCACAACAATCACATTTGACAACATGATGATAGAATTGATCTAGACTAAAACTCTATTTTGGCAATATACAAACAAACCAATTCTCAAATTTTGAGAATTGGTCCTCAACAGATTTTCATTCTCATTTTAATCCCTCACGTTTCCAAATCCATCAAATTAGTCCCTCCATTAGTGAACCACTAACTTTGCTAGTGGATCTAATGAAATTTGATGATGCCACCTCACAGAAAACATGCCATGTTACTAATTCTGTCAGCAAAGTTAGCAGTCACTAACTGAGGGACTAAACCAACTTGAGAATTGGTCAGATCAAAATAGGGTTTTAGTCATGTTGAAAACACACATGTTCTAATCATGTAATAAATAAACCAACTGACAGTAATTAGTCTTAGCACAAACTATGAAGCATAGACAATTCAAAAAACAGCTGCATATATGTCTTGACACTTGTATCAAACATGATGCAACTTTTCAAATTACACATAGACACTTCCTATTTATTGAGTTATGGTGTCAGTGTCCATGCTTTTTACAGCACAATCAAACAAGTTTAACAAATCAACAAAGTATCTAATACTAAACTAGCTTTTCCCTTTTAATTCTGAAAATATGGGACTCTTAAATCCAGACAAGTACAGTGGTACACAAACCCATTTCAACTATATTAGCAGATAGTTAATTATGTTTTTGCTTCATTGTTTTTCATATTCTTGAGAGGATATGTACTACATTTTGCATTATGGTAAATCCTCCCCACCCAAAATATATTCTAGAGCTCCAAACGCATAAAATCCAATATCCATCAGACATTGAAGCACGAACATTAAAAACAATGCAAAACGCTGAAACAGTTGTTGACTGCAAATTTACCTGAGACATGCCACCATGAACTCCTCCTAAAAACCAAAGGATAATACAAAAGAAATGAGTATGTTGATAAACGTTAAGTATATAGACCAGTTTTATAAAAGCAAAATTTGATAAGGGGAAATAAGATGAAGTTGTTTATTTGGATATATACAAACTAAATTACTTCCTCATTGACATTGTCTACAAAGTAAGGCTAACCAGTATATCAAGAGAAGAATAACTATCCAGGGTGGAGTTCTAATAAAAATCTAGCCAATTCATGCCCAAAATGAGACAAAAAATGATATTAATATAAGTTTAAACATATAGAAAATGATTTCCCCCATAGCACAAGTAAAAACAAAATCCAGTACTAACCCGAAGACTGGGCTCCTCTCGGTGCACCACTGCTCCTATCTGTTGCTCCTGTTGCCTGAAGATGATACAAAGTCATCAATACAAGATCACAGAGCAAACCAAACCCAAATTGAAAATGCAGAATCAAATGTTTAACCAACTAGAGTCCCCCAAAGCCTCTACATTCTCAATCATTTGGTGGCTAGTAAAAGCAGATTAAAATGACAGTTTCAAGTCATTTGCTTTATGAAATTCAAGCAACACAAGTATACTTACTGGGGCACCTGAGCTGGACGCTTCCTTAGCATACCTTTCTTCATCCAGAAACCGAGATGGTATGTCTTTTTCTGAACATAGCACACATGAATGTTAACTGTCTATAAAATCTACAACAGAGTGAGTTTAGAAGAGAGCCATCCAAACATACAAGGAGAAAAAAAATGTTCATTAATATGTTATGATTCCATCCATGCATTAAAAGACCAACCTTGCAAAAATGGTACAGAAACTTCTCCTCCACCAACTCGCAAAACATTTTCTTTTAAATCTATGATACACTGCAGACATGAGCCATATTTCATAAGAATAACAGCAATCACAAGAAGTGAGCATATCTGAGTTTGCAAGTAAGGATGTTACCTGGTGCTTTCGGAGCATATCCAGCCCAAAAAGGAACTCCATATTAGGAGAATCCAGCACTAAGAATGAGCAAGGGTAAAATACATTCCCAATCTACAAGAAGAATGAGATTAGAAAAGAGGAAGTTGGACAGGACTGACGCATATAACAACAACAACAAGCCTTTTCCCACTAAGTGGAGTCGGCCACGTGGATCAAACGATGCCATAAAATTCTATAAAAAATCATATCTTTAGATAAACTATTTAATTCTAAATCTTTCTTAATAATTTCACCTATAATTTTTCGTAATCTTCCTCTACCTCTAATTATTAGGCTACTCTCCATCAGATCTATCCTTCTTATTAGGACTTTTATAGGTCTTCTCCACACGTCCAATCTATCTAAAAAAACTTTGTCGAATCTTTATAACACAGGACTGACACATAATAGAAAGAAAAATACTATAAGAGAATGGTCTGTCATTTGAGAAAATATTATCAATAAATTAATTTCCAATACTCAAATAAGAGCTGCTCTTTCATCAAAGACAACAACACTTTTCCATCAGCGATGTGTTAAAATAGACTTTGTCAAAACTGTAATGCACAAACATGAACTCTAGTAGAGACATAAAGAGAAGTCATGCACACTGCACAATAAGCATTCACTAGAAAACAAGGAGACCAAGAGGCCCCTCATGTAACTAAATTTGCAATCCATTTCCTATCATTTCACCCTTCTAAAATCACGTTATATAAACGATGCAAAACAGTGTACTCTTTTCCTATCTCTTAATACAATATTTTTTTCATTAAAGACAAACGGTACAAAAGAGTCATCAAGGGAGCCTGAAGGAGGTCACTACTCACTAACAACCTTGAAATTAAATAAACAGACTACAATAAAGAACCTTTCCAGTAAAACATTCATATATTTAACTCAGTAACACCAGAGAAGAGCTTTAGCAACCTGTTAATTTTGTTCCCTAAAGTCAAAAGAAAATCAAAACACCAAATACGCTTGATCATGAAATTAGACATCTATGCTAGTCCATTCAACATATAACCATAATCTGCCAAATAGCAGCATGCACAAAGATGGACACAACTTCAGCAACATAAAATCCTCACCATAAGAACTGTTAGAATATTACCTTGATTGGAGCTACATGTATTCGACCCAATATCTCTGATTGGCCAACTCCATGAGCAATTCCCTTGTAACGCTGATCTAGAAGTCTCAACAATCTGGAAGTTACGTGAATATTAAAAAAAGAATCCTCATATTTCAAAATCTAGCAAGTTATTGAATGCTACTATGTACAAATAAAAGTAAAGATAACCTTAAGAACATCATTTGTGAACCCAAAAAAAAAAAAAAGCCACCTATGGATCATACAAAATAACAAGCATTGTGATAACACTTTACAGAAGAAGAATTTACTAAAAATAGAGAAAGAATTTGCACAAACAGATGATAATATACTTATAAATTATCAAGAACAGGAAAAGGACAAAGGACAAAGGACAAAGAATATCAAATCAAGACAGTAAAGCCCTCTACATATTCAAGATACTATCATCAGTGCGCCATTAGGAGAAATGACTCTTACTTGAAGAACAAATAAGGATATCAAAGCAAGATATACAAGAAAAGAAAGGAGCCTTAAGTATCTAATTTCCAAATCCTTGAAGCAAAATCTCTGGAACGACAATCAGAATCAAGAGAGATTATAAGCAAGACCAAATCCAACATTTTTCTATTATTCAATATCCTTTAATAATGAGTGGAACAGGAGAATACTTATTAAGTAAGGCAAGCACATTTTGCCATTACAGACACCTTTAATGTCTCACTGCTTAATCCAATCAGCTCTAAAATTCCTCAAAGTCATTCATCAACTTATCTTCCTCCAACTGCCAGCAATTCTCATTGCACGGTTCACAAGCTTAACAAATGTCAGACTCAGACCTAAAATCATAATTCAAGCTCTAATACAGCATATAGACAAATGCATGATCATATACTATATTCCTTATATGCTTGCATTTTTCTTTCCTCTTTCCCTTCTCTGAACTAACTCAGTTATTGTTGGACCACTTAACACAAATAATGAATCATATTTCCTCAATTGTACAGATAGCTAGCTATGAGGTAGAGTAAATTCATAGGCATGCAAATTTGGTATCATAACAATTTTAATCATATTATAGTATTTATAAATGCCTAGGAAGCGAATTCCAGTCCAACAGATGTTAATAACACATACCCACAACGCTCAGCACAGCTTTTTGATATAATGGTAGACTGGGCTCCGCTATCAACAAATGCCTGAACAAAATGAAAATGAAAATCCATTCAACAGAGATTCCATTCTGTATCCCCCTTCCGTTGAAGAGGGAAAGGAAAACAATAATACATAGCATGCTCTACCAAATAACTCTACGACAGGCATTAAGAGTCACATACTACAAAAAATAATTTTCTTCTCATTTTCAAATAGAAAATAACCCTGTATTTGAAGAAGAATGTACTCGTTGTGACCAGCCACTTACCTTCAGTGGGACACCATTAACCTCCATGTCAACATACAACATGACCTGAAGAATTACATAAAACCATGAAATTTAAGATGAGAAACAACAAAGATATTAGCATTGGATACAGAAGTTTGAAACTCAAACACACCACTCTTGCAAAAGCTTCAGGATTATATTCTAGTGCAGCTGCCCAGTTTTCATCAATTCCTTTCTGTAAAGAATACCAAAATGATGTTATTCAAAGTAAAGCAATGTGGTATTGTGCTTCACGAAGGGGGAAAAAGATCTTATGAGTTCATTACGGCACATAATAAATTATTATAAGCAATAAATATGGAGGATATCAAAACAAGTAACAGGTTGCATCTAATGAGAAATTGGGAATCACCAAATATTTTGAGTCCCATAGTCTGCACCAACAAGCACAAAATTTTACAAATTTTGCTAAGACCTTAAATTCATCTAACAAGGAAATACTATTGTTCACTTTAGCCAAGAAATTATCAAAGACAATCTATAAAACTAATAAAGGAAAAATTAGTGAGATAATGAAGATTAAATTTAATAACAATTCTTCTTCTGAGAAATAGATAAATCTTAAAAAAAATATTGAGCATTTAGCTCTGTAACAAATATAATTAGGCATAGAATATGTTCTTCAACTTATTGAATCATTGCATGCCAGATACATTCTACATATATACACATAATCACAAAAGACAAATCATACTTCGTGGAAGCAAACAAAGTAAACAGGTAACTTCAATTTGATAAATAACAACAAATAATGAACATTCAAAGCAGGACCCAGGAAATCCCAAAGTCGAATGGAAATAGATGTGTTTTTAAGTCAAAATGGGATGTGTCATGAGTCTTAAAGGGAGAAAGCCACTTATAAAACACCTCAAGAGTAATAAAAAGTATAGTTTGCAACTGATGTAAGAAATAAGACATAAATAAACTCACCTGACGAATAGCAGCTTCAATCTTCTTTTGTGCTTCAACATCAAAAGGATCTGCATAAAGAAGAGCCTACAAACGAAGCCAAACAAATTTCAATGTTCTGACTATCAATAGGTTCAAGTCTGATAAATAATTCCATAATTACTTAGAGCCAATCTTCTCTTCCGATTGAAGGTATCAATCCCACCAACAACTAGTATCTGTAAGATCAATTTGATCACATTTCTTACAAATAAATTAGGCACAAAATATATCTAAGGAATGACATGTTAAAGCATAAGGAAGAAGATAGAGAATTCCATATCAGAAATTAAGCAGCTCATAACACAATTTAAATCATTGACCTGACAAGTGTAAAGGAAGAGAAGTCACTGTAGAGCCTACTTACAAGTTCCTCGTCTTTTTGACGCTGTAATTCAGCTCTGTGTTGATGTCGCATTCGTAAAATCTCCTGTATTCTGTTGAGATCATTTCCTAGAACAGCTTGTGCCAACTCTGGATCAGTCTGTATGTGCCATAATTAAGATGATCATAGTATAGCCAGTCATAAAAGAAAGAAACAGAGAACAATAGAGCACAAAAAATGTCTGAAAATAAATAAATCGAAATTAAATAACATCTAAAATACTAGTCACTAGCAAATTAAAGTTTTGGAAAAATATTAAGCATCAGAGTATCATATCATGTCTGAGCTTCAAATCTTGAACATGAAGTAATGACTACAGTAACTGATAAAAGAACCATTCATTTACCTGAAAGAGCTGACCTATCAGATTAGAATCACGTCTAACGTGCTGCTGGAAAGCAGCAGGGTTAACAGCAGATCCATCAGAATTGAAGCCCAAATCATTGGGAGATGCACTGAAAAAATTTTGAATCCATCAGAGAAAGCATTAGATAAATATTTTCTATTTCAATACAAATTGAGACATTCAAATATTGATGCAAGTAAGATTAACACAAAAGACATTCATCATACATCATTAACACAACACTCTTCTAGCATGAGATGCTTTCTATCCTCATTCTTTTACCATTTTAACATTCAAATTACATGAATGATAAGCAAATGAAGATAGCTAAAGCTAAAACTAGATCTATGAAGTAAAGCATTGTCCGATCTAGAAAAGTAGGAAAAAATATTTTCCTATGGCAACTTCCACTAGCTTCTTCATGCATATTTTCTGGAGTTTCCCTATACAATATGTCAATTAATTTAACTTGAGTTACTTTGGAATGTCATAGTGAGAAAACTCTTCCAAACGAAAGATAATCAGACTCTTCAGAAAAATAAATAAGACATGGAGAGAGCTGAGCTAAAAGTTGAACTTTTTCTCACCACACAAGGAACATGGTCAGAGATCTAACAGTGTATATCACCAAAAAAATCTCAACTTATTACAACAACCACAAGTAAAGGATCATAATAAAGCCACATGAGAACGAGTAGACATTGCGATGTGGGGGTGGACAAAGAGGTTCCTTGCTTCACACCTAAGAGCAAGTAATGTGCAGAGTACAGACATTCAGCTGTTTCTAATTTTTTAAAAGCGCAGAAGAAGGGGATTTCAAACAAAGAAAGAGACGTTTCCCAGCATTATCTCATAACAGTGTGATATAATATAAATGAAAAGCTTACCCAGAAGGAGCAGCAGAGACCATCATCACCAAATCTTCGTCTTTAACACCAAGCGTACTCAGTTTTTCAGAATTACTCATCTCCCTTCCGTTATAGAGAAGTTGTTGTTGCTGAAGAGGCACTTGTGTCTTCACAGATGCATAAGGTTAACATCAAGCAAACAGAATAAGAAATCCATTTACGGAATCAATATACACAAAAGAAGAACATAAAACAAGATTCAACATCTCATGCACCACTTGGGTTACTTTTGGCTATTAAAACCTGACAGAAATTATAAAGAAGTTAATTAAAATGACGCATTACTCGACCACCAGTAATATCATACTCTAGTGAGGTTTTTGCTCCAAGGTTCTCAACAAATGAAAAACGCAATATTCTAAATTTTCTATTAAATATTGTTCCCTATTCTCACCAACATTGAACAGCACAAAACATTGCAGAAAAGAAGGGGGCAAAATTAGAAAAAGAAAAAGAGGGAAAGGGTAATGGGGAACTCACCTCCACCTCAAGCAATGCTTTGACGTTTTCCACCTACGACAAAGAACGACAAAAATTGAAGATAGCAGTAACATAAGGAGAAAAAAAAAAAGGCAAAAGTATGATCCCAGATTCTTACAGATTCATGGGGATCGACATCCAATGTAATAATTTGTTCATCGGCAGTCATTACAGTGATCCTCATCTTCAACCTCTTGCTCCGGCTCGACCCTTTTGTCCCCTCTCTAGGTTAGCGATAATTTTCTCAGCACAGGAGAAAAAGACGAGGATTTTATAGGCAGAGCCAGAGACTGTTGGAAGAGCAGCCTTCCGTTAAAGTTCCCTCTTCCTTCTTGCTTGCTTAGCGACTTGGGTTAGATTCAAAAGCGACTATTGTCCGCGTTCTTATAAAAAAGATGCAAAATTTAACTGCTTTGGTAACTCAAATTCCAAGTTACCAAACAGGATTAGGACTCGGAATCTGAGAGCTCAATGTTGAAGAAAATGAATAAAATATTTGCAACTTGCAAGGTTGGCACCGAAACGGGCGTCCTCGCTTCACAGGAGTCTCCTCCACTATCATTCTGACTTCCACTGGATGTTGGGGATTTGGCTTATTTTTTGTTTTTAAAAATTAAAAATTAAAAAATTATCATAGATCAATTATTATTTAATTACTTATATTGTATAAAAATTAAACTAATTTATATTTAAAAATTTATAATTTTTTTATCAATACAATGAAAAATATTTGAAAAAAAAAATTCAAACAATTTTGAAGACACACCCCATTATATGAATTTGAAATATTTAAGATTTTACTCCTCTTTATTGGTCTGCTGTATTGATAAGGTAGAACCAAATAATACGTTACATAATTGAATTAGTACTTTCCTTCAGTCTCATATATAAGAGGTTTTTTTGAGATTTGATTTAATTTTATATATAAAAAATAAATTATTATATTAATTATAGTATTTTAATTATGTCTTTTATTAAATAAGTCATCCAAATTATAAGTAATGGTGATAATTAATTTTAAGAAGAAGGTGCACGTATTAAATAGGAATATTTTTAAAAATAATTTTTATTTGAGACAAAATTAAAAAAAATAAATTACTTTTAACTAACTTTCTTAATATTCATAAATTAATTATTAGTTTCTTATATATGAGACTGGAGGTAGTATATTTTAACAAAGTTATTAATAGTTTTATTATTATACATTTTACTTACGCTTTAATAAATAGAATTGGTAAACCAATGAACTTATAGGTTAAATGACACCTGTCTCAATTTTTAAAATTTATATGGAGATAATATTAATGCTTCCATCTTCATGGGGTCCCTTTTATTACTCTCAAAGAACTTTTAAGTGCAAAAAGCGATAGTACTTTGTGTAAAATATTATTCACTAATGAATAATGTGTTTAAGATAATGGGCAGTTTTTTTTAATATTTAAAACATGTTAGTTTTGGATTTTCTTTTTTGGTATTATAAACAATTTTTAAATATATTTTATTATACTTATCTCATATCAATATCATTATCAATATAATACGATACAGGTATATCATATATATTAAAAAGATTATAAAAAGGTATAAAAATCACATGGTATATTTTTAAAGGTAGTTCAAGTTTCAAAACTTCAAATAGACCCCAAAGACAAAAAGATTTGTCTGAACATTTTAATTACATTAAAACATTTCTTATATATCTTATAACAAGTTTTAATGAGTCATATTTTGTGGTGGTAAAAAAATATTTTACTTATTGCATTTGTAAATTAATTAGTGTGTGTTTGGATTGATGATGAGTATAATTAATTTTGGTAAACTTGATTTTGCAGAATTAATTTTGTGTAAAAGTGGGTTTATTTGAACATGATTTATGTTTGGAAACTTTAGTCAAAAAGTAATTTTGTTAATACACTTTCAATGCAACTAAGTCTCTATTTATAAGAAGTAAGTATGAGTTACTTTAACCTAACATGATTTTTAGACATTTCAAAATCATGGTGCGACATAATGAACGTAGATCTAAACATACTGCAAATGAGCTTTTCATATGCAAGCCAAAGTTTGGAACGAAACATAGTTAGATAAACACTGAACTAGACACACTCTTCTTTTAATTTGATCATTTAAAAATAAAATTTATTAATTGAATTTCCTAGCAATTTTTTCAGAATAATCCTTTCATTTAACAAATCCATACAACTAACTAACAAAGCGTAATGAATTTACGTAACCGTTAAGTAATGATTTGGAATTTGCAGATGTCATGAGCCCCAAACAACATATGAAAAGTTCGCATCAGTGAAGCTCTAGGTTCAAGAAGCCAGAGCTTGCTCCTATCTTACCATTGAAGCCTATGTGGTTGTGAATGGTGTTCTCTGCTGCATAGTCTAATGTTGTGTACCGTGAAAATTATTAATCTAAAAAAAAAATAAAAGAGGAGAGTTTCAGACACTTCAGATCCTGTAGTCCTTTTATTTTTTTCTAATTAATTATAAGATTTTTTTTAATTTTACTAAAATTATATAGATTTTTGTATATTTTAAAATATAGAAAAATTTTTCTTGAAATAAAAAATTATCTTGCACTTTAATTTTAAATTTTTTAACTAAAATTAAAGTTGGATTAAAGTATAAAATAATTTTTTGTTTTAAAAAAATTTATATATATTTTAAAATATACAAAAATATATATAATTTCAATAAAATTAAAAAAAGTTCTGTGTTTTCTTTTTTTTCGTGGTACTGTTCCTTTGCTAAATGTTTTGTGCTGCCTTAATGCCCGAAAATAGAAAATTGTTTGGGTTCAGGGCAATCCAACATTATCTGTTCTTTTACATTTTTTGGGCCAAGGCTTCCAACTTTGTCTGGCCGATTGGTTGTCGGTTCGGATCCCCAGGCCGTTGGCCTGTTCCTCTTTGGGACCCAAGACATTATTGCTAATTACACACACACACACACACACACAAGGATGAGGTGGGGATGAGATGAGAAAACTTTTGATTAAATTAGTATTGGAGCAGAATTAGATAAATATTTTTACGTATCTATTATTAGATTTCTTTAATAAGTATATAATATGTGTAGAAAAGGTTTTAAAGAACATAATCATGTAGTATTAAGTAATAAAATATTTTATTTTTCATATTTTTATTAAACAATTTGATAACCAAAACTTAAAAAATTTCACTTAAATTCTGTCCATTAATATTTTAGTCTTCTACCTTTATTTACAATTTTAAATTAAACCCCTAAGTTTAAACCGTGCCCAAATAGTGCCTTCATCCTATAAATGCCTTAAATTGTCAAGTCTATTAACCTAGTTTTTATTAAAATAATTCCAACTATACTAATATTAGAAGTGTTCAAAACCAATATCTCCTAATCGAACCAAATTAATCAGTGAAATTAACAAGCTCGACGTTCATTGTATTAGTTCTGATATAATATCGTATATAACAAATTTTTTTAAAATTTAATTTAGGTTAAAATATAAAAAATAAACTATTAATATTTGATATATTAATTATAATATTTTAATTATATTTTTAAAGTCTTTTAAATTATAAAGAGTAGCTGTCATTAATTTTAAAAAGAAAATATATATATTAAATAAAGATATTTTTAAAAAATAATTTTTATTTAAACTAAAATTAAAAATAATTATTTTTAATTAAAATTTTTAATTCTCATAAAATTAATTATTATTATTTTTTTGTGTATGAAACCAGAGATAGTACGTTAAAATCCAAAAGAAATCAATGATGCATGTTGAAAATCGACAACTTGTGCTACTGGTGTAGAGATCGACCTCCAGTAAAGGCACAGAACAAATTAAGGTATAGAATGAACGATAAAATTTTTTAGGTTAATAAACATTTGAAAGAAAAACCATTATATTTTCTTATTTTTTAACTAAAAGATATGGGCGTATTTGAAATTTTTAATATTTCTTTTCATTCTATTTTTATTTTATTTTTATCTAAAAATAAAATATAATATAATAAAAACATTCTTACTCTTTCATATGATATATTAAATATTACAGAATTTTTTTTAATTTATTTTCAATTCTTTCTCTATCAAAAATCTATCTGATGTATCAAATGAAACCTAACAGTGAGACAAATTCGTGCGCGAGGCATGGGCTATCTCTTCATTCGTAGCCTTCTTCAGTAGTTCAGTTCTTCTTCGTCGTCCTTCTTGGGTCCACGTAGGTGATTTCTTCCGTTTGCTCCAGATCTGTAATGGTAACTTTTGCTATTTTATTCGTTTTCGACTTATCTAGATCTGGTTTGCTGTTGCCTTGTTGGTCTGTGGGTCTTCTAAATTTGCTACTGTCTTCATCCTACGCTCTCAGTCTCACGCACACGTACACATAATTTCGATTTCGCTGTTATCTACAACAAACCCTGCAAATTGCATTCTGTTTCTTTGTTATCTGCCCCCAATCATCAAGACGTTGCAAGTAATGCTTCATTGATTTTGCAGAGTTTGAGTTTTGGTCCTGGTTTATGAATAGGGATGAAGTATATTAACTCAACTTGCATTCTTGGCATTGCTTCCTGCTACATAATATAACTCTGTACGTTACACAGAAGATATTCTCAAATAATATTTACCATGTGACTGTTTATAAATTTCTTAGAACAATGACAGCATAAAAGAGTTATTTGGGATTTTGTAGATTTGGATAAACTAACCTTGATCTTTAAACTGAAATTTAAAAGAAAGAAATAGTCGGAGGAAAGAAAGAGCACTCGAGACGATGAGTCCAGCAAGTATTATTCAACTTGTAGATCAAATTTTGAGATTTATTTTATACCGATGGAAGAAAAAAAATTAGATTTTGAACTAACATTTTAAAATTAACGAAAATTTAGTCCGCAGCCAGAGTCATTATCAGCTTTACTGTCCTCTCTTTAAATTGCTTTGGACTCGCATTTTTGGTATACACTATACAGCCACTTTATCTTTTTAAACATTGGGACCACTTAGTACTTCTTATTGATATGATATTATTCACATTGCCATTGCTGGGCTAATTCAAATAGGAGTTTCATAATTACAAGTCACTCTTCCATTTTGCAAAAAGCCACGATTTATTGTTTTAAATTAGTGCTATCAACCACATTACATTTTTTGGTGCCTTTGGTTATGAGAATCAGATGAAATGGAAAGGAATAAAAAGGAATAAAAAAAAACAATGTACTATATGAAGACACGTTTGGTTGTTATAAAAAAATTGATGAAATAGAATAAAAATAAACAAATATAATTTATAATTTATATAAATATATTTAGTATATCATGTAAAAGAATGGAATATAATTTTAATTATTATTTAGTTAAATAAAAATAATATATAAATAAAAAAATAATATATAAGTGTCATTTCTTCGTCTACTACCTCATTCTATCAATTTTGGGATGGAATCCTTATTCTTGCATACGATGGAATGGAGCTAAATCAATGGAATCCGTTGCCTTAATCTTCTTGTAACCAAACGGAGATAATGCATGAATGCCTACAACATTCCATTCCTTTAACACTGTTTTCCATCAACCAAAAATAACCTTAAATGTTCTATGGTTGCCTTTAGCAAATAGCGTAGCCATATCCGTGAAATAATAGGTGATTGATGAGTTTATCACTTGCTTAGTAACGTCATTACTCACTAATAATGCTTAGTTTCAGCAATAAAGTATGGTTTTTTGTTTCAAGCGTTTGGCTACTGATATTATGCAAATGAATATAGTTTTCAGTTTATTGCTTGGGATGGGCCAAATTAATAAAGTTTGTAATTAGCTAGATTAATGTACGACTCTATAAATTAGTAATATATTGAGTGACCTTGTATTCTAGTTTCTTGGCAGTATCAATATCATTAAAGTAAATATAGATCTATATGGTAGAGATGGAAATATTGACGTTGGTAATAAAATTTTAATTCTCGCTACAAGATAGATGTTTGGATGTTGTAGAATATTGAAAGTTGGAGACATTAGAGTGTGAATGATGTTGGAATAACGAATATTTATGTTGCGGATGAACTTTAAAATGCATTTTGTTATTTATTTTTGAATGTATTTTAAAGCAATGTTTAATTCATATACATAATTTCAATCACACCATTTGATAACTTTAAGGTATGTTTGGTTAAATGATATTAAGAAAAAGAAAATGTGAAATTTAAATAGGTGAGATAAGAAATAATTTTTGTATCTTTATTTTTTAAAAAATAATTTGATAGTTAAAATAATAATTTAATAGATAGAATAAAAAGAATAAGACTATAATAAGTTTGTTATTATTGAAATAAGGGGAGAATGAGAAGTTAATTAACTCTCTACTAAATATATTTATTTTTTAAATATAAAAATATTAATTATTAATGATCTTATTGATTTGAATAATTTATTTAAAAATATTAACATATGTTTTAGGGTAAGCTAAGTCATTAGTATTGAAATATGTGACTTGCTGTGCTTTTAAATGCCTGAAATATAAATTTATATTTTATAAAGACAAATTTTAAATATATTTTTTTAAAATTAATGAATTATTTAATCCTTAAAATTTGTATTTCTTTAAAATCATGACTATACTTTCCAAACATTCAAAATTTGAATTCCGATTATTTAGTTTTATCATAATTCTATTTGTTTGTAGCTAACAAACCAAATCTTAGATATTTAAAAAGTATAAAATTTAATTTAAAAATAAATTATAGAGATCATATTAAAAACTTAAACTAAAAATTGCTGATTTAATATGTAAAAAAATAAAATAAAAATTAATTTGTAAATAAACAATAAATTATAAATTTTTATTTTAACAAAATAATAAAATAAATAAATAAATATTATTCAAAATCTTTCTTTTAACTCCCTTTTCCAATGGCAAATCAAAGAGGCCATAAGTTCGTTTTTAATTATCATTAATACTAAACTTCCAATCGGAATAGAAACTCTTTCCGACTCTAATCTATTAACGATTAACCTGCCGTAATACAATTCTTCCAAAAGCACATAAGTAGAATTCAGTGTATAAAATTGGAATAGCCAAAATTCATAAAGTAGATACACATCTTAATTTCTAAAATATTAAATTCAAATTCTCAACACCAATATTCATTCCCCGAACCAGATCCTATTCATCTTTTCCTGCTCATTTTGATTTTAACCATTCAAATCAAAATTGAATAGTTCAGATTTGATATTTTTAATTTTTCATATTTTTTATATTTTATTTATTTCAAAAAATAAAAAATAAAAAATAAAAAAAATCTTTTATCTATTAATTTTAAAAATAATAATAATTTAAATTAAAAAAATTCAAAATATTAAATATTAAATCTGAACCAGATCAAATCTATACGATCCAGATTTTAAGAAGTACATGCTCATCCAACTCCATTCATTCCCAAGATCTACACCCTGTACCCTTGTCTCTAGTCTCCAAACAAATCCCCATTATATTCCCAGATTCTCGTCCCAGAGCACAGTAATATGCTTGATTCGAATTAATACATATTTTATGTTTCACTCTTGCTTCAAAATTCTTTAAAAAATAGAGGGGCCATTATTTACTTTCATTGCCTGAGTGAAAATTTTTTGTGTTTTGGGGGGGGGGGGGGGGGGGGGGGGGGGGGAATGCATCTATCTGTTTGGTGTCGAATTGATTGCAAATTTGCTATTTGTAAAGGGGAAAAAGTCTTTTTACTTACCCGAAAGAGCTGAGAAAATATATTCGTGGGAAAAGAGAGCAGATCACAAAATTTATTTTCTATTAACGAACTACTTCACAAGATTTACGCCTTCAATTATGAATATTCAGAATTTCGGATGAAATTTGGGTAAGGATGCAATGAATTTCTCGTACAGTAAATTGCAAATTAGCGAAACGACCTCTTCAGCAATCAAACAGAAGATTACAGTAACGCCAGAAAAATTAAAGTAATTAGAATATAAACAAACATGAATCCCAAGAAGAAGCAAATGATAATTACAAATACCAAAGCAACAATGTTCAATTCAAATTAAAGTATGCATAAAGAAAAAAAAAACCTAAACCTAGAATTTGAAACAAATCCCCAGAAAACTGAGAAAGAATGAGTCGGAACGAACATAGAGGGGAAAGAAAAACCTAGAATAGTGGAGGCGGGGCGTGACCCAAGAAGGGTCTTCCATTTGCATGCCCGCACAAACTGCCTGCGACCGTGGGATCGCAGTAACTGAAGGTGTTCTTGAGCTTGTGGAAGCCATGCGTGAAGACTCCGAACCCGAATAGCAACCCGATCAAGATGACAACCAGAATGACGCATGTGCACAACATACACATCTTGCTTCCGCAGCACATGATCTCTCGTCTTCCGATCTGATCGAAAAGCGTACCAGAAACGTGTTCTCGCTTTCTGCGAAATCTTCTGAAAAACGTAAAGCCAAAGTAACGAAGGAGAAGAAGATGCGAAAGGGCGAGTGAGCTCTTTGGGCTTGTAATGGGTATTTATCGAACGCTTTCCACGCGGTTACGACATAAGGGTAGTGTTCGGCTTTTTGCTTGCAAGGAAAGCTATTTTAAAAAGGTTAGATTCTTTTTTTTTTTGTCAATAATTTTTTTTTCTTATAAGTCAGGAGAAAAAGAAGGGAATTCCTTTTTTTTTTTAATCTTAAACACGAATAAAGTACAAAGTGTGCTCGCTTTTCCTTATCTCTTTCTCGTATAAAAACAAATGACTTTAAAATTGATTCTATGAGTAAGGATAATAATTCACCCATTTATTAATTTGATGATGGTTAAATTATGATTAAACTAATAATAATAATAATTAAATAAACGATAAATTATACAATTCTTTTTAATTTTAAATTATGTGCAAATAATCTCTTTAACCCTTAACACTTAACAATAAATCTTCTTGAACTTTTAAATTTATGCAAATTATTTTTACTACCTGTTATTTTACTTACACAACAAAGTGTGATATGTTGGTAATAATAAATCTCTATAAATTTTATTTTTAACATAGATAATTTCTTTAAAATTTGAATATGTACAAATGACTTTTTTAACATGTCATATTAGTTAGTAAAAAAACACACTAATTAATGATGGGAGATTATTTGCACAAATTTAAAAATTTATAAAGGTTTACTGTTAAATTTTAAAAATTATAGAGATTATTTGTACATGATTCAAAGTTTAAAAAATTATACAAAATTTAGCCTTAAATTTATATATATTTTAAATTTTATGTATTAAAATTCTAATATAATAAACAAATATCATTAAAATTTAAATATTTAATTATTAGTTCTATTTTTTAATATATTTGAGAAGTTATTTTTGAATTAAAAAATAAAAACTATGGATGATTATAATTTAAGGATATTTAATGTTGAATTTTTAAACTTCAAATTATATTAAAATTATATTTATCATTAAAAAATAAAAAAAAAAACTTAAAAATAATAAACTAAAAAAGTAATGCATCAAATAAAAAATTTGATTAAATTAAAAGTACATCTATAAACAGTATATATCACTTTATATGCTTTTATTATATATATATATATATATGTAGTTGTTATTATATTATTTTATTTAAACATTTATATATATTTGTTTGCATCGTTACAGCAACAAAGTAATACTGGAAGCATGTTCATTCAAATAAAACCAAGGACCAATTCAACTGGTGGTTTATTATTCGATTTTGGTGAAAACCTTTCTAATTTAACTTGTTTTCGACCAAAATTGATGGATTTATTGATTTACCAATTTTGCGCCACTTTTGAATCGGATAATAAGTTGATTCATTAGTTTTCTCGGATGAACTAGGTGATCCTACCTAGGTTCTCTCAACATTAAAAATAAAAGACAAATTTTTGTATATACATGAATAAGTAGATAAATCAACCCCCATATTAAAAAAAAGTCAATTAGTATAAATATCACTTTTAATATATAACTATCATTATTTAGCTAATCCTTTTAAGGCTTGTAAAATGAGGAAAAATTTACATTATCGATCTTTTAATTTTATCTAAAATTTTACTTTAGTTGATTTTAAATTGATCTCTCAACTATACAGATTTCACTTCAATCCATCAACTTTACTTCAAATTTTATTTTTGTCTAGTACTCTCATTTGATTATAATTTAATTTCTTATTTTTACTGTCATCTTTAAATTTTATTTTGTCTCAATTTTATTTTTAACTTTTAAAATTTACTCAAATGTTTCTTTTCTTCTAACACTAAGAAGCCACTCAAGACTTTATTGTTAACCATTTTAATTTGATGGCACTAGAGAAAAAAAAATATTTGAGTGATTTTTGTGAGCTAAGGAAATAAATTAAAATAATATGAAATTAAGGGATGAAATTGAAACCTTAGATAAAATAATGGGATCATATTAGAACAAAATAAAAATAAAAAATAAAAAATAAATTTTGAAATAAAGTTGAGAATCAAATTTAAATAAAATAAAATTAAAAAATGAAAGTAAACTTTGAGATGAAATTAGAGGATTAAAATAAAATAAAATGAAGTTAAAAGGTAAGAGTGAAATTTAAATAAAGCTAAAAGTGTATTTTAGCCATAAAATTAATATTTTTAACTGACAATATTAAAGCAAAAGTTATTTAAAAGTATATTAATAATAAAGAACCTAAGATGCTGATAAGTTACGGCGTCGGTGGTGAAGAGGTTGAATCCGTCACAACAAAGAAGTTCAGAAGTTTGGATGTTGTGCCCAAATTTAGGTGATCAGTCCATCGTAAAGTGGAGTGGAAATAAGTTGCATTATTCATGAGGTGATACGTACCTAATCCATTATGTAGAACCTTTATTTTATTTTATAGTAATTATATCGCTATTATGTATATTTTAATTTTATGGATTACGTTGACTTATTGTTTTTAAAAAATTTATTAATATAGAGAATTATACTTGATGAAAATTTAAAATAATGGATATAATGTAATTTTTAAAAAGTGGAAGGTATTTTCATTTCAATAAGAAATCTGATTTACTCCTTTTCTATATTTCAATAATTTTTAATTTCTTAAATGTAATTATTATTGCTAACTTATTCTTGTAACCATGCAATATTGGGCCAGCCTACCGGCTGAGGCGAGGCCCAATAGCTTAACTTAAATCTTGTTGGCTGATTAAGAGGAAGAAGAGACTTGGGTTTAATAAGAAGTCTGTTCTTTAAAAAAAAAATTGCGCCACTCTTGTAATAAAAATTGTAAAGAAAAATTATAGCATTTTGACTTATTTATAAATAAACTCTTTGAACTTTTGAAAATAAATAGGTTTATTTAGAAAAATTAACATATTAATATTGAAGACAAATAAAAAAATTGCCATATCAATGATGAGACATTTCAGTTAATATTTTTTAGGCAAAAGGCAGAAGAATTTATTTTCAGTAAAATTTGAAGGATTTTTTTTTTTTAAATTTTAGCAAGCTTTGTTGGCACAAGAAAGACATGACCCAAAAACTTGACCAAAAAACTTATCCAATTATTTTGATCAAAATTCTGTTTTAATTTTAAAATTATATTTAATGTTTAATATTGATAATAAAAATATTTTTTATTTTAAATAAATCCATAAAATTCTAAAACTGCTAGGGTACAAACTAAGTGTGTGTTTGAATTGATGGTGAATATAATTGATTTTGACAAATTTGTTTTTGCAAAATTGATTTTGTATAAAAGTAAATTTATTTGAATGTGATTTATATTTAAAAATTTTAGTTAAAAAGTAATTTTATTAATATATTTTTAATACAACTTAGTCTCCATTTATAAAAAAATAAATATAAATTACTTTAATTCAATGTAATTTTTAAATATTTCAAAATCATGGTACAATATGATTAACGTAGATCCAAATATGTTACAAATGAACTTTTTCAGTACAAATCAAAATTTGGAATAAAATGTGATTAGATGAACGTTGAAGCACGTTAAAGTGATAATCGTATCTAGCTTCTCTCACTTCGGCGACGCCACCATGACATCTATTTAGTTCAAATTTTAACTCATAATTTTTTTTTTCTCTTTCCAAGCTGCAGTGCCCAGCCATACGCATCTAATTCGTTTTTATTTTTGTCTTGTCTTTTTACTACCAAACATTCAAAATAATTTATTCCCTCTCATTTTTTTATTTTGACCGTAATAACAAACTTGTCCTTCTCTTGAATGCTTGAAAGTGGCCTTCATTCGACGCCTCCGCTGCATGCACTCCTTCAGATCCCACTCTTCACGGCTTCCACTTGCAGGCCTTCAATCTTTCGTTTCATTTCTCAGAATCCTGCGCTTAAACGCAAGCATAACTGATTACTCTGACGCACAAGAGCAACTCCCCAATCTCATCAGATTGAATTGATTGCAATTTTAACTCAATCCGATGATGGATTCATCTCCTGTGAATTCCAATCCTTTCGATATGAACAAGTTCTTTAAACCCAGAATTCATCGCCCAACCCTATCTATCAGAATCATTCTCCATTCCTTCCTCCCTCCGCTCCTCCTTCTTCCGCCTGACCCTCTGGCATCTTCTCACACCCTCCTCAAACGGCACCATTTCACAGTTTCTATCCCCTGGACCAGCAGCGTTCTCTCTCTTTTCATTCACCTCCTCAAACCGCACCGTTTCAACCCATGCCTCCTCCTCCTTCTTTCGCCAATGCCGCTGCTCGCCTAATGGCGTTGCTCAATCAGGAACCGCCGCTTCAACCTCCTTATCCATTTTCTTCTTTAGGGCTCTCTGAATTTACTGTGGTTGCCAATGTGCCGGTCATGCCAACAATGGGTATGGCTACCACGGGTCCAATACGTATGCCGAGCAGTAAGCTCCCGAGGGGGCGGCATTTGGTGGGAGATCATGTCGTGTATAATGTGTATGTTAGGTAGCAGGGTGAGGTGCAGCCACAGCTTGAAGTTACTTCCGTAACGAAATATGGTTCAGATCCTAAGCTTCTTCTGGGCCTTCAAATTGCTGTCTATGAATCGGATATATGCTATAGGTTGAAACAGGGGAACGTCGGGGTCCTTAATATTAATACTGCACTGAAATCTTTGCTTCGAGGCCACACTCAGGTTTATTATTGTTCTAGCACGGCTTATGATTGCTCTGTGTTTTAGTTCAGTTAGTGCTTTATGCAGCTTTATATATATATATATATATATGAATATTGGAAGTCTATACCGCCATGCTCGGGCAATATTTGTGTTTTAGTTCATTTAGGAATTTAGGATTGCATTTTGTTATGACTTTGTTTAAATGACATTTTCATAGCTGCCTTGAACGGTTGGATCCCTTGTGAACTGTGAATGGTAAACAGAATTCATAGCTGAGGTGCTATTTAATCTAATTCCCGAGAGGAGGTAGTTAATGGCTTTTCCGTGAACATCCAGTGATAAAAAAACCCATTTGGTTGATATTTGGGTGCAAATTAAGTAAGTATAATAATTTAACTGCTAATTGAATAGGGGGTTTTACTATGCAAATTTAGAAGCAATAATTGCATGCTAATGTTGCCAATGATTATTGTTTTCCTTCGTAGTACAGTGAAATTTGAGGTGAGACAGCAGTGCCTCGTGGATCACTGGAGATCCTTGATATATTAGATAAGGACTAGGTAAACAGTATGCAAAAAGGGCAATCCAATATTCTTATCCGTAAATGTAAATGATCTGGTTAAGCATTTTCAGTTTTCAAATTTCTTTTGCTCCTTTTCTCATTGCCCGAGTTTACTGTTGAGTCAAAGCTTTACCCTTAACAGATGTAACAGTTCCCTTTGAACCAAAAAGGGGAGGCAAGAGTTTGTGCTGTTGAAATGTCCCTGGCTGATGTATTAGTCTTTTGCTTTGTAACAACCACTGTCATCACAATGCAAATGCAATGAGATTGAAGAAATTTTGTGAAGCTAATAGTTTTTATTGAAATAAATGACATTATATGGTCCTCCTGATATCACATCACCAACACATACTCATTATATTGTAATAGATAGATGGTAGCTAACATAGAATGTTCCAAATAGGCATGTAAATGCCTAAATGGCATAATATGTTTTCTGTTATTCACTTTGATAATATTTTAAAGTATCAATCATATGCATATTGCAGTTTCATGCTGTAATGCATATTCATATCATTCAAGGGGTAGAAATATAAATGTGGATGTGTTATACTGAACATCATTCTTATTATTTTGTTTACGGACTAGAAGTAAGTAAAGTATGTTAGGTGTTTGTCATCAAGTTTTCCAATAAAAAAATATGACATGTGAATGAAGTTTTTTAAAATACTCATTCATGTGGTGATGCCCATAAAAAAAAATTAATTTTTTATAATTGAAGAACCTGATAGCAAATATTTAAAACTGTACCTAAGTTTTCTTCTTCGTTTATTTACTGTGGGTAGGTGGGTTGGGGGGGTGAAGGTAAAAAATTAAGTGCCAGAAACAGTTTTTAATAAAATATATTGAATGTTATATTTGTCTTATTCCTGATTTCACCACCTTCCTTTGTAAAAAATTTAGAAGTGAAATTGTTTAGTTGTGTAATGTTTACTATTAACAAGGTAATCAATGTAAAGAAACTATAAATATACAAAGATGAAAGAGTAAAGTAGTCAACAGATTTAGAAATTATATGTTTATGTTCATTTATATTAATAAAATGATGAGCTCTAAGCTTTTGGCTATTTAGAAAACTTAGAGAAGAAAACCAAATTTTGGAAGATATGAAACCATGATGAAGAAAGCTTTAAGTGAGAAAATCTAAACTTTTCTACACTAGTTACTGCTTGAGAGAGGTTGGAAAAGAACTTCTACTGTGTTACTCAAAAGTTGAAACCTATTTGATGTGTGGGGAGGACAATGTCATGTTACTCTTCTTCTTCTTTTAATTAAGAAAAAGCTAGAAGATAAGAAAGACAGGTTTGAGAAAACATTAATGAATAATCAATGAGACAAAATAATAATATATTTTTATATATCGTACTTTGGGACAGATTAGCATGTTGTTCCCCAATATATCATTTTGATTGGAGGGCCAAGTTGAGGGATGTTTTAGTTTTCCAAGTAAAAATGCATATAGTTATATTTTTGAAGTGGTTTCAAACAAAACAACATGCTTCAACAATGAGTTTAAGATGTCTGCTGTTTTCAAAATGCATCATTATTTATGTTACAATTAACTTTGCAACTGTGTCCTTGTGTGGTCTAAATTTAAATTGTAATCCTGGTCCAAGATTCTACCTTGATGATACTTTATTATGCTCTTTGGCATCAAATTCATAGGACAAAATTAGCAACAATTGGCATTGGAACAAGTCTGTGTTGAATTTCCATCACAAGTAAAGGATAATTGTTACGTGAAATTTAATTTCTTGTGCCTCTATAATTGTAGTTGAAATGTATTATTGTATATATATATTGTAGAATAGTGCTTGTAATTATTGAAAGGTTCTTGCTGCCTCTTGACACATGAGTTGCGTTTCCTATTTCAACTTTTACTTTTGTATATACTTTCAATGATATATAGTTAGAGGTCAAAGTTATTTGTTCTCCAATTAATCTGCTTCACTTTTTATTGTCAGAGGGTCACAGACTTGGCTTTCTTTGGTGAAGATGTTCACCTCTTGGCTAGGTCGTTATCAATTGTATGAAATCCATAATGGCCAGTTTTGCTTGTCTTTGGATTAAGTTAACATGCTTTACTATAGTGTTGGCATCAATGGTCGTGTATATGATGTAGATAAGAGAGGAAGAAGAAGGAAAGCGAGAAGTGAGAGAGATAGGAGACAGAGAGGTCAGAGACGTAGAATTTCATTAATCAGAAGCAATAACAACCTCCTTTAGGAATTGAGTCCCCTTATTTATAATATCCTAGGAATAACGGACACTAACTCCCTCCTAACATAACTACCACATAACTATCTTATATTTAATATTACATAACAATACTCCCTCCCCTGAAAGATCCTTGTCCTCAAGGATTTAGAAGTTTGAAACTCGAAAATTGCCGTTGAAACTGATATAAGGGAACCCAAGTGGCTTCTTCATCTGGAAAGCCTTTCCACTGTACCAAAACTTCTGTTATAATCCTCCCCTTGTGTCTGCCAACCTTCTTATTTAGGATATTCTTTGGTTCGAAGCTTGTAAGAGCTGTTGGCCACTCAATGGGTGGATGACGTTGTTTAACCAATGGATTCGGGCAGAGTTTAAGTAGGGATACATGAAAAACAGGATGTATCCTTGACTCTGGAGGTAATTCTAGCTTGTAAGCCACTGGACCAACCTTCTCCTTGACCTTGTATGGTCCAAAATATCTTGGCGCAAGTTTTTGTGAGTTTCTTGTAACAGCAGAAATTTGCCTATAGGGCTGCAACTTCAAGAATACTCACTGACAAAAATCCCTATCTGTCCTCTTTTCATCAGCCTTCTGTTTCATTCTATTTGCTGCCTTATGGAGGTGATGCTTTAAAATAGATAATACCTCTTCTCTTGCTGTAAAACTCCTATCCATAGCCTCAACAACAACTTCTTTAGGCAAATAAGGAATATGAAAAGGAGGCTTTTGACCATATAACAATTCATAGGGAGTTGCTTTCGTCGCTGTATGAAAGGTAGTGTTATACCACTATTCCGCATGCTAAAACCATTTACTCCACTCTTTCGGTGGCTCCCAACACATACACCTTAAATACGTTTCCAAGTACCTATTTAGAACCTGGGATTGCCCATCGGTTTGAGGGTAATATGCTGAGGATAGCTTTTGGTTAACCCCCAAAACTCTTAAAAATTCTTTCCAAAAGTTGCTCATAAGGTCTCTATCACTTATGATCTCAACCGATGCACCATGTAACTTATAAATATGATCCATAAACTGATGTGCAAGAGTAGCAGCTATATAAGGGTGAGAAAGTGGTAAGAAATGAGTATACTTGCTCATTCTGTTAATAATAACCTATATAGTGTCCTTCCCTCCAGATTTGGGAAGGCCTTCAATAAAGTCCATTGTGACATTTTCCCAAATTTTGCTTGGAATTAGTAGAGGCTGTAACAATCCTGGGGAAGCTATGGCTTCATATTTGCACCTTGCACACACATCACAATTCTTGATAAAATCCTGCACATCCTTCAACATTTTTTCCACCAAAATAAAAATTTAACCCTCTAATATGTAGCTTGAATTCCTGAGTATCCTCCTTGTGAACTTACATGTAACCACTCTAGGACATGATGCCTCAAAGCTGGAACATTCCTAACCACTATCTTGCCCTTCTTTCTCAAAAACTTGCCGTCTCAAGTATAATCTTTAATGCTTCCATTTTGCCTTTGTAATTCAACAATTAAAGCCTTTAAATCTGCATCTTCTTCCCAACTCTCCTCAATCTTTTGTAATAATTCAGGAGAGGTAGTACTCAAGGTAATTTGCAACAATTGAGACCCTGGGAGCCTAGAAAGTGCACCTGCTGCAGTGTTGTCATTCCCCCTTTTATACTGAATCTCATATTCGTAGCCTATTAACTTGGCAACCCAATACATTTGAAAGGATGTCTTTAACTTTTGACCAACTAAAAATTTGAGACTTTGCTGGTCTGTCCTTATTATGAATTTCTTTCTTTCCAAGTATTGGTGCCAATGCTCTATTGCAAGCACAATAGCTAGCAATTCTTTCTCATAAATAGAAAGCTAAAGCTGTTTTGGACCTAAGGACTTACTGAAAAAATGCAAGTGGCTGATTCTCTTGCAAGAGGATAGTTCCAATACCTGTCCTACAAGCATTTGTTTCCACCACAAACACCTTATTGAAGTTAGAAAGTGTCAACACAGGAGCTGTAACTAGAGTTTCTTTCAACTTTCTGAAAATTGTAGCAGCTTCTTCAGACCACTGGAAAGCATTTTTCTTCAAAAGATCAATCAAAGGTCTGATTATTTGTCCATACCCCTTAACAAACCTTCGGTAGTACCTTGCTAGCCCTAAAAATGACCTTAATTGCTTGTTAGTTGTAGGTTCAGGCCAATCTACCATCGCCTTAATCTTTTGAGGATCAGTAGCCACTACACCATCAGTAATAATATGACCTAAATACTCCACTTGCCTACTAGTAAAGGTGCACTTGTTTGCTTTGACAAAACAGTGATTGACCCTCAATATCCCAAGTACCACTCTAAATGCTCCACATGCTTATCTTAATTCAGGCTATAATCAATATGTCATCAAAAAATACAAGCACAAAGTATCTTAAATGTGCTTTGAAGATGTTGTTTATAACTCTGATAGGAGACAAAGTCGGCATAATATCCCACTAATAACCTATCAGAGACAAAAAAGGAAGAAAATAACTGAAACAGAGTCTGTTATGCAGTATTTTCGGATGACTGAAGATTTGAATTATTCTTATTATGTTTTTGTCGATTATTTATTGTTGAATTATTATTTTAGAGTCACTTAGCTTAATAAGTGGGCTGTTAACTGTTTGACAGGCTCACCAACGTTCCATTCTATTGTTAAGTTAGTTTCGAGATATTTGGGATTTTTCTGATTTATTTCAATTATTTTCAATGTATGTTCAGCATTATAAATAGACTAGCAGATTCATGGCTAGTCATATTAATAAATAAAATATTCATTTGTCCTATTGGAGATTCTCCTATCTTTGGCTATTAAGATTATTAAAGTGAGATTCTTGCTCTAATTACCTTAGTAGAGTTATTTCCTGCTCTTATTTTCCTATCTCAGTTCAGTACTTACCAATTTGGTATCAGAGCCAAGTTGAAAGATAGTGACCACACGTTCTTCCAATGTTCCTCAGGACTCCGTAGAAAACCCTTTGGCATCCTCCACTGACCCTTTAGCCACTATAGCTTCCAGACTTGAGACACTTGAGGTTCAGATAAAGTTGCTGCACTTGAAGTTGCTTCTAAAAACAACGACGATAGAGGAAAACGTACGATTAGTAATGTGCATCACCGCTCTTACGAGGAAGAAGAAAGTGAAGAAGATTATGATAATCCAAAAGGTTATAGAAGGCATGGTCGTCCACCACACACCAAAATTAAATTTCCTAAATTCAGTGGAGGTGACCCTCGTGGGTGGATATTAAAAGCGGAAAAATATTTTCGCTATTATGAAACATTAGATGACCTGAAAGTTGATGTGGCCTCAATGTACTTAGAAAGCGATGCCTTAGATTTATTTTCTTGGATAAATTGAGAGCGTACCTTGCTTTACTAGGATGAACTCGTGAAGGCATTGCAAGAACATTATGGACCTCCAGAATATCAAAATCCAAATGAGCACCTCTGTTGTATCAAGCAAACAGGAACTGTTCAAGAGTATCGTCAGAAGTTTACTAAGCGAGTTGCACGTGTCATGAATTGGCCTGAACACTGCCTTCTTGGTATTTTTCTAGGTGGCCTCAAAGAAGAATTAAAGTCTGATGTGCGAATCCATAAGCCGCGCACTGTGTATAAAGCTGCTAGTCTTGCCCTAGAATATGAGTCCAAATTACAACATCGTGGGCCCAAGCCCAATCCCTCTTACTCCCATATTCCGCCAGCTCCCTCCTCTCACTATCGAGAAACACATGACAGATCTGGTGAGCCTTCATATCCCACTAAAACAGCGCCTTCGTATCTTTCTAAATCAGCTTCCGCTTCATCATATCTCCCTCAATCTTCGCCTTCGCTCACTATGAAGCCAAACTTAATGGATTATGTGCAACAACAACGGCGTGAAAAAGGACTCTATTTTCGTTGTGGCGAGAGTTTCAGACCTGGGCACCGCTGCAAATCGAGCTCTTTCTCCCTCATGGAAGTCGACGAAGATGGTAACCCAATTTCTGAAGCTCTGGAAGTTATCGACGAAACATGAAGAAGAAATTCCAGAAGACACTGAGATTTCTTTCAACGCGATTCTGGGCAAATCAACAACAGCAACAATGAAGCTTTGTGGTACCCTTCAGGCACGCGACGTTCTGCTCTTGGTTGACAGTAGGTCTACTCACAATTTTATTTCAAACTTGCTGGTACAAGAATTGAGCCTCCCAATCCCGTCCGTTCCCACATTTGGTGTTCAAATTAGGAATGGCAGTGTTGTTCGCTGCAATAGGCTTTGCAAGGATATGGAAGTCAAACTTTCTGGTTTGACTATTAAACAAGATTATTTTCCTTTTTCACTTGCTGGGGCAGATTTGGTTCTTGGTATTAAATGGTTGGCTTCTCTGAATACCATTCAAGCTAATTAGAATCAAATGTTTCTGATCTTTTGGGTTTATGGGAAAAGATATAAGCTTCAGGGTGTACCACATTCAGACAATCAACGAGTAAGTCTCCATGCGATGCTGCCACCAGAACAGTGGTTATCTTATACTGCGCCTCTGAATTTGGAAAATTTGATGCATGAATTTGTTGATGTATTTGATAAGCCTACAGCTCCACCTCTTTTCAGAGATCATTTTCATGCTATTCCTCTTCTATCTGGAGCTCAACCTCCCAATTTGCGTCCTTGTCGCTATCCTTATTTTCAGAAGAATGAAATTGAGTGACAAGTAGATGATTTGTTATAAAAAGGCTTTATTCGTCCTAGCTCTAGTCCCTTTGCAAGTCTAGTTCTGCTAGTAAAAAAGAAGGATGATTCTTGGCGTTTTTGTGTGAATTATAGGGCACTTAATCAGATTACAGTACCAGATAAATATCCAATTCCCAATATTGATGAGCTTCTTGATGAATTACATGGTGCTTCCTATTTTTCTAAGATTGATTTGTACTCCGACTACCATCAAATTCGAGTTTTACCTGCTGACATCCACAAGACAGCATTTAGAACTCATAGTGGCCATTATGAATTTGTGGTAATGCCTTTCGGACTCACCAACGCCCCTGCAACCTTTCAAGCAGCAATGAATGATTTATTTCGCCTATACTTGTGAAGGTTTGTGCTAGTCTTTTTCGATGATATTCTGATCTACAGTTCTTCCCCTCAACAACATGAAGCCCATCTTTGAACGATGTTTCAAGCTTTAAAGCAACACTCTTTTTATGCCAACATAAAGAAGTGTTCGCTTGGGAAGACCAGAATCAATTTCTTGGGACATATGATTTCTGCACAGGGAGTGGAAGCAGATTTTGAAAAGATTAGTGCTATAAGGGATTGGCTCATTCCAACTAATGTAAAGGAGCTTCGTGGGTTTTTGGGACTCACCGGCTACTATCGTAGGTTTGTCAAAAACTATGGTATTATAGCTCGTCCTCTCACTGATCTTACTAAGAAGAATGCATTTGGGTGGACTTCTACTGCTCAAAAAGCTTTTGAGAAACTTAAGTTATATCTTGTTTCTACTCCAATATTAAAACTTCCTGATTTTAATTCTGAATTTGTTGTTGAGTGTGATGCTTCTATGGAAGGAATATGAGCTATTCTGAAACAATAGGATCACCCAGTTGCTTTTTACAGCAAAGGATTCTCATTTTCTAATAGATATAAATTTGCCTATGACCGTGAGTTACTTGCTTTAGTGTTGGCATTGCAGAAGTGGCGCCATTATTTGCTGGGACGTCATTTTACTGTCAAAACAGATCATGGCAGCCTTAAACATCTATTAAAGCAGCGAGTTATCACCAACTCTCAACAGCGTCTTGTTCTTAAGCTTCTTCCATTTGATTTCTCTGTTGTTTATAAAGCTGGAAGAGAAAATGTTGGTGCAGATGCTCTCTCAAGGAGGCCACAACATGCTGATTTTCTTAATTTAGTCATGCCTTTGCCTTTAGATTTTTTGGAATTGCAGGAGACTTTGATTTTAGACCCATTTACTGGCCCCATTATCACTGTCTTGAAGGAAAATCCCAGATCTAAACCGGGTTATCAACTGGTTGAGCAAAGATTGTATTTTAATAGGCGCTTAATGATACCTCGAAGTTCCCTTTTCCGTGCCAAGTTACTAGAGGAAGCTCATGTAACTCCTACCGAAGGTCATGGAGGTTTTCTGAAACTCTTAAGCGCTTAACAGGCACTTTTTACTGGCCTCACATGAAATCTGATGTCAAGTCCTGGGTACAACAATGTTTTACTTGTCAGTAAAACAAATATGAGACCCTCTCACCTGTTGGTCTGTTACAACCTTTACCGGTTCCTGAATGTATTTGGGAAGATATCTCTCTTGATTTCATTGTGGGATTGCCTAAATCTGGTGGTTATGATACCATCCTTGTGGTAATAGACAGACTGAGTAAATATTGTCATTTTATTCCATTATCACACCCATATACTGCAAAATCTGTGGCGGCTCGGTTTTATGAAGAGATCATTCGCTTGCATGGGATGCCTCGCTCTATTATCTCTGATAGAGATCCTTTGCTCCTAAGCACTTTTTGGCAAGAATTATTTAAACTGAGCCAGACTTGTCTCCGAATGAGTACTTCTTATCATCCTTAGACGGATGGCCAAACATAAGTGATCAACCATTGCCTTGAAGCATATTTGAGGTGTTTTGCACATGAACAGCCACGTTCTTGGAGTAAGTTTCTTTGTTGGGCTGAATATTCTTTTAATACAAGTTTTCATGTTTCCGCCAATACTACCCCCTTCAATGTAGTATATAGTAGAGACCCTCCGGTCCTCCTTCCTTTTGTCAGAGGTGAGACTCAAGTTGCTGAACTTACTAACCAGCTAGAAATTAGAGATCATATGCTGAAATTACTTCAAGATAACTTGCAGAAAGCTCAAGCCAGGATGAAACTTCATGCTGACTGGCACAGACATGAGCTTACTTTTGAAGTTGGAGATGCTGTTTTCCTAAGGGTGCAACCTTTTAGGCAACATTCTCTTGCTTCCCGTAGATATGAGAAGCTGTCTCCACGTTTCTTTGGACCTTATAAAGTTTTAGGGAAAGTGGGACCAGTTGCATATGAGTTAGAGCTTCCAACTTCGGCCAAAATTTACCCGGTCTTCCATGTTTTTTATTGCGCCCTGCGCATGGACAACATTATTTGGATCCTCCAGCAGAGTTACCACTTTCTGCAGATTTTAAGTTGGTTGTGGAACCTGAACAGGTGCTGTCTCATCGTTGGAAGGGACCTCTTTTGGAACTTTTGATTTAATGGAGGTCCAGACTAGTAGAAGAATCAAGTTGGGAAGACTATGAGCTATTTTCACAGTAATTTCCTGATTTTTGACTTGAGGACAAGTCGTTTTTCCAGGGCGGGAGTAATGATAGGAGACCAAGTCGGCATAATATCCCACTAATAACCTATCAGAGACAAAAAAGGAGGAAAATAACTGAAACAAATTCTGTTATGCAGTATTTTCATATGACTAAAGATTTGAATTAGTCTTATTATATTTTTGTTGATTATTTATTGTTGAATTATTATTTTAGAGTCAGTTAGTTTAATAAGTGAGCCGTTAACTGTTTGACAAGCTCACAAACGTTCCATTCTGTTGTTAAATTAGTTCAGAGATATTTGGGATTTTTTTGATTTATTTCAATTATTTTCAATGTATGTTCAGCATTATAAATAGACAAGCAGATTCATGGCTAGTCATATTGATGAATAAAATATTCATTTGTCCTATTGGAGATTCTCCTATTTTTGGCTATTAAGATTATTAGAGTGAGATTCTTGCTCTAATTACCTTAGTATAGTTATCCTCTGCTCTTATTTTCCTATCTCAGTTCAGTACTTACCAAACTCCTTGGAAGGTTGTTGGCGCATTGGTTAGGCCAAAGGCATAACTAACCACTCATAATGTCCCGAATGTGATCTGAAAGCTGTCTTATATGTATCTTAAGGCTCCATTCTGATTTGATGATACCTTGCTCTCAAATCAAGTTTGGTAAACCATCTTGCATCTTTCAATTCATCTAAAAGCTCTTCTACAATGGGAATTGGATATCGATTCTTCACCATTCTTTTGTTGAGCTCCCTATAATCAATACACATTCGCCAAGACCTGTCCTTCTTCTTTACCAAGACAATTAGGGCTGCAAACGGAGAACAACTCTCGTAAATAACCCCGGAGTCAAGCAATTCTCCTACCATCTTCTCAATAACATCCTTTTATGTTGAAGAATATTGATAGGGCTTAAAGTTGATAGGATCGGTCCCCTTTTGAAGCACTATGGGGTGATTGTAGCCATCCCTAAGTGGAGGGAGACCCTTAGGTTCATTAAAAAAGTCCTTGTATTCTTCCAGGAGCTCCATAACAGCAGTTGGGGTTGATTCTTTTCTCTGTATAGCAAGGCATTGGGTCTGGTTTTGGCAGAATTCTGAGAGTTGAAGCAAGAAAATTTGACACCCTTCTCCACTTTTAATTCCCATCTTCCTAGAGTCTACCATCTGCCATCCCACTTGAGGTTGTGCCTTTAAAACACACATTCTCCCATCATTCCAAAAATACATAGTAGAAGAATCATAATCCCAAAATGCATAATGAAGACTTTTGAGCCATTGCCAGCCCAAAACAATATCATAGGTTTTGATACTCATGACCTTTAAGTCTCTTGTGAATTCTACTCCCTGCATTCTCCATTGAATCCCTTCCAAACCCCATAAACCTTTAGTCTTTTAGCTCCTGCCACCATTGCATCAGCTTAACCTTCTTCTTCTTCATTCCACCCAAGCTTCTTGGCCACATCATAGTCTAGAAAATCGTGGCTGCTTCCATTGTCAATTAAAATTTGGAGTGTCCTTCGCCCTACATGTCCCTGTACCCTCATGGAGTTGGCTTCCACTTCTCCTTGTATAGCATGAATGGAAATCTGGAGACATTCTGGGGAATCATCATCTTCATCATTGTTATCTTTAGGTTCTTGGAACCCTTCTTCAAAGTTTTCATCAATTTCTATAAGTTGCAGCTGCATTTTTTTCCTCTGCAAGCAGCTATGCTCTCTAGTATACTTCTGGTGATAGAAAAAACAAAGATTTTGGGCTCTATGTTCAGCTTCATCTTCTGGGCTCATCAGTTTGGACACTTTCACAGATTGGGTGTTTTGTTTAGACCAAACCGGAGCCAAAACAGAGCCAACAAAGGCTACAGTCGAAGACCCAGAAGCTATATTTGAAGACCCAGTATAAGTGGAGGGTATTTTTACCATTTTAGCCCTAAATGGCTAGGATCCACTTTCAAAAGAGCCTTTCTTTGGTCAACGTCTAGCTGTCTGAAGCTTTAGAAGACCCCAACGATGCAGTCCCCGACCCAAACAGCATTGTATTTTTCCACGTGCCAACCTCCCTCGCCTTCTGCAGATTCAGTTCTTGCATTCGCGCCAGGCTTCAAGCATCTTGCAAGGAGACCGGCTTCAAAAGTTGCACAGGTCCAGCAAAGCTCTCATGCAGTCTTGCGACATAGGTCTAGATCAGGTAGTCTTCGGGCAGCTGGAGTTTACAGGCAATGGCGTCGAACTAATCATTATAATCACTCAAAGAGTCATCATATAGAGATGGACAAGATCGGCCATTCAAGCTTCGGACGAAGGCCCGATACACTCTTTAACAGCATCGACATATTCTGTCCAAGTGAGTGGCTCACCTTTCTGTGTTTTCTCAAATGCTTGGTGCCATTGGAAGGCCTTCTCGTCTAAATGAATGCTGGCTATTGTTACCTTCCACGCTTCTGGTGTCTCATCCAACTGGAAGTACCGTTCACATTTTAAGATCCACCCAAGAACGTCGTCCCTTGTGAATCTTGGAAAATCTATTTTTGTAAAACGGGTAGGGGGTTGGTAGCCGCCGTGATCCTTGCGGGGTCGGTCATCGCCTCCTTTGCCAGTAGAAGAGCCAGTGTCATGACGAGATTCATTAAACACGTGAACCAGGTGAGCCATTTGAGTTGGCAAAGCCTGCAATTAGGTCTCCAAGGTTAGAAAACGCTCTTTAGTTTGTTTTGTCATAATGCGGTGCGCAGTTTGGGAACGGGTTTCAAGCATACAAGGCCGAAGAAAGAGGGCTCTGATACCACTAATGTAGATAAGAGAGGAAGAAGAGGGAAAGAGAAAAGAGAGAGAGATAGGAGACGGAGAGGTCAGAAACGTAGAATTTCATTAACCAAAAGCAATAACAACTTCCTTTAGGAAGTGAGCCCCCTTATTCATAATATCCTAGGAATAACGGACACTAACTCTCTCCTAACATAACTACCCCATAACTATCTTATATTTAATATTACATAACAGTATATGTGTGGAAGATCTCTGAAAATCCAGATGAAGAAGATAAGCCACAAATCACTGAAAGGGTTGTTGTTGCTATTCAATTAGTGGAAGACGAGGAAGTTGCAAATCCCCGAGTTTGCTAGCACTGCCAGAAACAAGTAATTGCTCCATGTTCTCTTGTTTCTTTTAGTTCACTAGCTATATTTCTACCTTTCTAGTTTCTAGTGCTTGAAAGAACAAATTAATTTATTTTTTCCTAAAATTTTTGTATTATTTATTGAACCTTTCTGTACAGCAGGTTTCGGTTGTTGGTATAAGAACATGTATCTTGAGAATTGATACCACGAAAGTTGGAATTGGTGAATCCTATGTGGTAGAGGAACCTCTCAGATGTCCAGTTGACAAGCTTATTAATGGGGTTCAGCTTGTAGGTACACATGGTAGAGAGATGACTGATTTGTCAATGTGTTAGTGGATGACAAATCACTTGGTATCTGCATCACTAGAAGGCATGATTAGCATTTACTTTTAGTTAACTGTTGTTTGTTTATTTCAAGGTTTTATACACGTTTATAAATCATTTGCATTCTCTTGTTAGCAGAATCATAGATTTTGTACTTTTTTTGGTTGTTAGCATGCCCTACAATTTGCATATTCATGGGATAAAGGTTAAATGAAGAATTTATAATATGTGAATTTAAGTAATAAATTTTAAATGTCTAACTCTAAAGAACTAAGCAATAAAGGGTGATTACAAGTATCCAAAAATAAGATTTCAAGCATCCTTCCTTAGGAGTGAAGTTTTGCAATGGAAATGTAGTTGTGATTAACCAATTGTAAAGTCTTGTTTACAGTATGGAAGATCTATGTGGGAAAATCAGGAATTTTCTAGTTGATTATGCCAATTAATCATATCCAGCTGCCCTCTCCTTTCCCATCATACATAGTCATAATCTATTAATTTATTGCTTCCTCTTGTTTTCTGTTCATTTCTTTTTATTTATGTAGCATCTCGTCGTGGTATATTGCTATTGTTGAATAGATAGGTTAATAATGTGTTTGGACTTACATTTGGAAGGCCCAATTGAGATCCTAACAATGCAGACGATATTTTATCCTCATAGTGGCCCACTTGAACATTCTTGGGATGGTTATTGAGTTGTCATGATAATGGAGAATAGGAAGAGAATATTAGGAGAAATGAAATTATGGAAAACTTGCTCTAGGCATAATCAAGGAAAATTAAATACCTATGAAATTGGAGATTATTTAGTGCATCTTGGAACTTTGTTTTATTTATTTTCTGATTTTATATTATCCGCTTTATTTATTTTATGCTTCTTTATTTTATTTTATTTCTTGTATTGGGCTCCCTATAAATTACCCTCTCACTAGTTGTATGGTAGTTTTTGGGACTAGTTGAAGTCAGTTTTCTCTTCCAATTTCTTCCCTCCCTTATTCTCTCATTATCCCCTCTTCTTCCTTCCCCTCCCTCCTTTCTCTCTACAATTCTACATCACATGAGCAATATATTAAATGTCGATTTAGTTTTCATATACTTAAGTTTATTTATTGTTATCTTGTTGTCAACCTGGATCAACGGAATGGACTCTTTCTATTAGATTTTGAGGCCTAATGTAATGCTTGATTAATGAAGTAGTCCTTATTAAAAATAAATAAAGGCAATATTACTAGTTACCTTATAAAACAAAGGAAACTATGTTTTAAACCCTTGAACTAAGGTCTAATTATAAAATTGGTACATGAACTTAAGGATGACAATTTTGGCTAGACCTGCCCTATCCTCTTTGGGTCAAGTAATTCAATGGTTGGCCGAGTATTATGGAGAGTTCTAAGAAAACTTGAACTCTAAAAGTTTAGGCTCAGGGCGAGATATGCCCTAATCTGTTACTTGCCCCATAACCCCATATATAATTTTTTTTTTAATCATAAGGATTAGGTATTTATCATTTAGTCAATTGCTTAATTTCATTTAAATTATATCATAATATTGTGTATTCGTTCACTCAGAAGTAGAACAATCCACTTTAAGATTTTGTTTGTTCACTTTGTATATATAATTAGATTTAGCTTTATAGCTCTATCTTGAACTTTATAGATATGGTATTCTAAAGTGACCTAGGTTCATTAATTGAAATTTAATGAGTTTGCAACTTCATAGTCATCTGTTTGGAAAGGATGAGAGATCCATAAGGATATGAGGACTTGTACAGATCCCCATATATATAAAATGTTATGAAAATCCAATAAAATTTTATATTAGTTGTTGGTATCTACGTAATAATGGTGCTTGATTTCTAAGATGATTGGGTTTTATTCTGCATTATTTCTTTCTGTTTTTAGATCCTTGATATTCGGTTATTTTCATGTCATTCATATGTTTTTATTCGTTGACTCCTTCATGGTTGCACCAAGGGATTTGAGATCATGTAATTATGGGTCTCTCTTTCTATTTAAGTTGAGGTATCAGTCTCATTTTTCAATATGAAATAAAATAACCAAGATCAGAGTTGTTCACAAACTTTGGAATTCCTAGAACTCTACAATGGATAAGTTAAATATAAAAAATTTAAAATAATAATTATAATACTAAATTCAAACTTAAAGATGTATGTCTTCAAGTACCCATCTTAATTGTACAAAATGGTCTTCACCAAACTAAATGGTAATATTTGGATAAATTCATTCAACTAGTATGATATTCATGTAATACAAGCAATATTGCTATACATATATAGTTAAAATGTGATAATTTTTGTTAAATTTTATATTTGTCAAATTTATTTTTATTAAATTTTAAACAATAAATATTACAAAATGGTCATTCTTAATGTTACTGACATGGAATGTGTGACAAACAAGTTTATGAATTAGGTTAATCGTTAAAAGCCCAAAAGAAGGCCCAAATATGCCTTGGCCCACCCCAATACCTGTGGTTTCAAGTATTGGGCAAAAGACAATTTTTTTTTTTCTCAAAGAAACCTGAAATGATATAGGGCAAAAATTGGGCAAGTTCAAAATGAACAGGATGAGGATGGATAGTGAAAAACCCATCCTACCCCGCCTTATTGTCATCCCTATATTACTTTAAAACTTAATAAAATACACCCTAAACTATGGGCTAAAATGAAAATGTTAAATCATAATTAAAATTAACAACAAGAGGCATGTGATTTTGATTGCAATGACAATGCTTGCTTAGCTCTATGTTTGTACTTGCAAAAAGTTCCTTTGTAGTTCCAAAAACTAACTAAAATTTAATGTTTTTATTTTAGTCCAAAGTTTAAGAGGTTTTTTTTTGGTACATTTTAAAGTTCTTGTACCAATTTCATAATCATGCCTTAGTTTAGGGTGGTAAAATATGGTTTCCCCTATAAAATATTTAGAAATGTAATTTTGGTAGAGATCAGTGACTGCAGCTTAAAACTAGAAATAATGATTTTCTAAAATTGTTGTCGTTTAGTCACAATTTTATATACCATCAAGCTGTCAGCTTAGTTAAGCATGCCATGGAAAATTCAGAGATGAAGAGAATTATCTCAATGCATATATGTGTGCGTATGGGTGTGTACCTGTTTTTTGTCCCAACTTTGCAAAAAGTATATGATGAATTTAATATAGGTGATTTAGGGATTTCGGAAAAAAGAAAAGGCTTTTGCTTCCAGAGATTGACTTTAATCATGCTATGCATGTAGAAGCAGTCTCTGCTCTCTAGTATTAGTAGGTTTGTCATTATAAAGGTAACTTAGGGACTTAGGAAAAAGGAAGAGGCTTTTGTCTCAGGTTATTGACAGTATATAATATAGGTGATGTAGGGATTTTGGAAAAAAGAAAAGGCTTTTGCTTCCAGAGATTGACTTTAATCATGCTATGCATCTAGAAGCAGTCTCTACTCTCTAGTATTAGTAGGTTTGTCATTATAAAGGTAATTTAGGGACTTAGGAAAAAGGAAAAGGCTTTTGTTTCAGGTTATTGACAATATACATACATATATATATATATATATATATCAATGTTATGCATGTGGAATTAGTCTCTAGTATAAGTAGGTTTGCCATGTATAAATTTCCAGTCACTTCATACTTACATCAAACATAGGAGATGTCAAAAGCTGAATACATTCCTATTCTGGCTCCATTATTCAAAGTGACGGAGATATTAATGATATAGTCCATATATTTGGTCCAGGTGGATGAAATGGAGATGCATGAGTGGCAAGAAATAGTACAGAATGACTGGGATGTTAGAAATATTGCATCAATAAAGTGAGGGTAATGGGAGCTGAAAATTTTGAGCACATGAGGAAGTATAAAGCAAGGAAATAAGATTGTCCTCTTAAGCAGAGAGAGCCCAACCTAGGATAGTGGCTTGTTAACTAAGATATAATATGTGGTTCTAAGATAAACTTGCATGCAAAATGGAAATGGTCAGAGTATTAATTTTGGTTGAGAAATCATGTAGCTGGTTGCCACTAATTGGGATTAAAGCTGAGCAGATTTGTTGGAGCATTTTATCTGAACAGGAAAAGTAATGCAATGGCATTGATGCCCATTATCAATGATTTCTTTTTTTTGGTGGCTTTCATGATTATTATTCATGCAATCATAACTATAATATAGTTTTGTTATAATTTCTAACTCTCTGTACCATACTGATGCATGCATACATTGGTCTTAGTTTATATTTCTAAAGATGTTTCAGTCATATTCATCTAAGAATTATTGTCTGCAACAGACACCCCTTGCAGTCCTGAGACCACATGATGGGCACCCTGTTTATTCTGCTACATTTTTAACTGCTCCACACTGGCCTGACCATATTGTCCTTATCACAGCAGTAAGTGTGCTCTATAAGTTTTCTAATATGGTCAATCAGGTCTTCTAATCAAGATAAGTCAATATTGTGAAAGTTTCTGATAGTGACCAATTCTATTCGCTGGGCATATTGTTAAAACCTTACCTATTTAAATTTAAAAGCTCAAAAAATTTACTGAAGGCTTGGATTGTTATCAGATTTATTGATATTATCAAATAGTCTTCTTACTTTTGTTGTATGTAACTATTCTAATGATATTTGTTTTACTTGTTTTATATACAGCTAAATTGTGAACTAAAGCTTTGGGCCTTTGCAAGTGAAGATGGTTGGCTGCTCTCAAGTGATGCTGAGGCATGGAAATGCACTCAGACGTTGGGCTTGAAGAGTTCAGCTGAACCTTCTCTTGAGGATTCATTCTTTAATCAAGTTGCAGCATTGCCTCAAGCAGGTCTTCTTTTACTTGCAAACGCCAAGAGGAATGCTATATATGCTGTGCACTTAGAATGCAGTCCAAATCCAGAATCAACATGCATGGATTATATATCCAAATTTACTGTGACCATGCCTATACTGAGTTTTACCGGGACAAGTGATATATTACCTCATGGTGAACACATTGTTCAGGTCTACTGTGTTCAGACACAGGCTATTCAGCAGTATGCTTCGGATTTAGCCCAGTACTTGCCTCCACCACTGGAAAATGTGGCACTAGAGAAGTCAGATTCCAGTGTTTCCCGAGATGCAATCACTGCAGAAAGGATTATGTCTTTAGACTTTTCTGCAAGTAGAAAAACTGAGATCTCTTTAAGTAATTCTGCTCCCAAAACAATGATATAAGTAAGTAGTAGCAGTCAGAGTGCACCTGAGGCAGGGTACTCTTTAAGCTCTGGCCTTACTGAGACAGCTACTTTGAGAGAAATCAGCAGTTCAAGTACTGAAGCTAAATCTGTCACACTGGCTACAGCAAGTAGTGATGCTGCTGTTGTGTGTTATGCCACCACCCCTTCCTGATCTTAGAAGTCTACCATCTAACTTCGAGCCAGGTCCAACACCAGGCGATCATGATGGAGATCTTCCAGTGAATGATTATTCAGTTGACAGGCAAAGGGATACTGTTAGTAGGAACTTGTGTGATGTACCACTTTTGGATAATGATTCAAAGAATAATGAGAAGAAAGTCACACAGGATGACATATCTATTATACTTAATCCTTCTGTAATGTTTAGGAAACCAACTTATCTGCTCACATCATCTAAGATCATAAAGGCTGGTTCTTCCTCTCAAACTAATGTAACTGACAGCAGGAGTGGAGGAGAGGCAAGGATCCAAGATGTGGTTGTCAACAGTGATGTGGATAGTGCTGAAGTGGATGTGAAAGTGGTCAGTGAGGCAAAATTTAATCCAAGCGATGAATTTGGCCTGCAGGGAGAAGAGAAAATCCTAGTTTATGATAGCAAAGAGAACTTTTTGGGCTCTCAGGCTTCAGATTTAGGTGTTGAGATGGCCTGAGAATGCTTTGCAGTATCAGAGCCAACCTACATTACAAATGAACCCAGGCAAGTTGACTCTGGTGTAGAGGATTCACTGGCCCAACCTCCTACTTCTGGTGAGGCTGGACTCCAACAGGCTTTTGACTCATTTACATCTACAACAGCACCCCAGCTGCCTTCCCCTTAAACAAAAGGGAAAGGCAAAAGGGAAAAGATACACATGCATCAGGTCCATCTTCTTCTCCAAGCGCTTACAATTCCACTAATTTATACAATGAGCTGAGTGGAAGTTCAAGCCTCCCCTCTGCTGAAACTGCATTTCCATAAATTTTGGCAATGCAGAGGACAGTAAATCAGGTGGCTATTTAAGAGCTTTTGCTTCACATGCGTAGATAATGTATTATATTTTATATTAATACATTAATTTTATATGTTAATGAATTTCCAATTTGGTTTAATTCTCTTATAAAGAAATGTATTCATATAACTTCACATGCTTTTATTCTGCATATTTGGGGCATTTTGATTCATTCATAATTTACTGTCTCCCCATTTGGCAGCTATTGACAATGCAAAAAGATATGCAGAAGCTGATGACGATAATAGTTGCAGTTCCAGTTACAAAAGAATGTAGAAAGCTTGAGGCTGCCCTGGGGTGAAGCATGGAAAAAGCCGTCAAGGCTCACATTGATGCTTTGTGGGCTCGAATTCAAGAGGAGAATGTGAAAAATGAAAAGTTGTTAGGAGAATGTATCCAGCAGATTACAAGTTTGAGTAGCAACTTTATGAACAGGGACCTGACAGCCTTATTGGAGAAAACAGTGAAGGAGGAAATGGGTGCAGTTGGACCAGCTATAGTCCGTGCTATATCACCTGCAATTGAGAAAACAATATCTTCAGCTATTGTGGAGTCCTTCCAGGTTAGGATGTATCTGTATATTCTTGTAGATTTTAGAATGAATCAGTCTTGCTGGGATCTAATTGATATCATCTGCCAAAGAGAGGAGTAGGTGATAAGGCAGTGAATCAACTTGATAAGTCAGTTAATTCAAACATTGGAGCTACCGTAGCTAGGCAAATCTAGGCACTGTTTCAGACGACTGGCAAACGGTGCCTCAGGTATGACTGATTTAATTTGCTTTCAGTTTGACTGTGGTGGTGTAACGTGTACTCAAAATCAATTCAGAATGATATCAGTGTAGTATATGTCATTTCATTATGAAGTAGTTTTTATTATGATAAATAATTTTCTGTAGGAAGCACTCAAATCCAGTTTTGAAACATCTGTGGTTCCTGCATTTGGAATATCATGCAAAGCCATGTTTGAGCAAGTACATGTTACATTTCAGAAGTGCTTGGTTGAGCATTCAAAATCAGTGCTGCAGCATCTTGAATTGGGGCGTACGTCATTGGCAATGGATCTAAGGGTGTGTATAATTAACTCCTTTATATTCTACATTTTTGCCATTGGTGTGTGATAGGACCCCTGCTAAAAATCACCCAAAAGACAACAGAGAAAGCACAAAGGGCTGATGTTGTATTGAATGGGGGATCTCCCTCTTAGGCAAAAGAGTACAACACTCCAAACTTACACCAACACTCTTCAGATCACAGCACATAAGCTTTACACAGATTACAGCAACACCAAGCACAACACAACAGACACTAACAATACAGAGAGTACAAATGGAGTATTGAATGGCAGTGGAAACTCAGATAACAAATGAGACAAAAGTGGATAGGAGTACTACAATGCCTGTAATATGACTCGAGTTGCTACAAGCCAACTCACAACACCTCAGCCCAATACACACAGCAAGAAGACAAGAGGCAACACTGAAGCTGGCTTTCAAGAGGCCAGTACTCTCCCCAGTACTGTCACCAAAAAGTTCTCCTCCGCTCATCGAAGGCTGGTCACCTTCCTCAAATACTCTTCTAACCACCTCCAATCTCTCCCTCCTACTCTCGCAACATGAAATCCTTCCTCTGGCGACCTTTTTCACTGACCCTTCTAGTATATACCATGGTATAATTAGTTGGTCCACTGGCAACAGCCTTATCAGCCTTATTCACAGCCCCATCAGTTTTGTTTCTACTTTTTGGTTGCCTACTATAGGTTTTTATGGTAGGAGTAGTCTGATTAGGTTGGGTAATCCCATCAGTGTGTAAGAGTCCCGTCCATGTCGTGCCGATTATCACAAAGAGTTGACTAGGTATATATTTCTCAGTTGTTTGTTCACTTTTATTCAGGCAAGTTATTATAAAACAGATCTTGACTCACTATGTCCATTGAACTAATTCATTTTGCTTATGCTATAAATCTTGATCCTTCAGTGTGATACAAAATCTCATAATTATCCCCCATGAAAGGTACTGTTTTCATATACTAAAGCTAGTGTTCCGTTCCCCCCCCCCCCCCCCCTAGCTTTTAAAGTTTGGATTTGTGAATTGTCTTAAATTTCAATTAAACTTCAACTGACAGATTAAAAAAAAAACGGCTCTGATGTTTTGACTGATTGGAAGATATTTTCTGCCATATTTGACTTTACAACTTTTTAATCTGTCAGTTGGGCAGTTTAGAGCGTGGCTAGGGCTTTAGTTTATGATACCATAAACATCAACATACAAGGAAAAGCTAGCGGCCTTTCATTTTTGTCTTAATTGTGATTTTATATGCTATATATTATTTAGATAATATTCTTATAAAAACAATCTTAGTTTCGTAGTTCAGACTTGGATGTGACACAAAGCTTTACACCACTTTGGTAGCACTGTTTAGTTCTGAGTGATGTGAAGTTAGAGCTTTTGAATTTGTTGGTGCTTCTAATATGTAGCTTGCCATCCTGATCCCCATATATATCTCAATGGTCGTAACTAATTAATGTAATGTTGCAGGATGCCATTAATTCAGCACCATCATTTACTCAAACCTTGAGTAAAGAATTGGTTGAGGGCCAGAGAAAGCTGTTAGCTCTTGCAGCTGCAGGAGCAAACTCAGGTACATCAAATGCTTTGCCCAACCAGCTGAACACTGGCCCTTTAATACATGAAAGGGTAGGCTTTTTTTTCCCCCCTATGCTTTTTCCAGTGTACATATTCATAATTTCTCTCAGATATTTGGGATGTGTTTCAGGCTGTGATGCCACAAGATCCAACAAAAGAATTAGCAAGTTTAATATCTGAATGCAAATACGAGGAGGCTTTCACCGGTGCTTTATAAAGAAGTGATGTATCCATCGTATCTTGGTTATGTTCTCAGTTATGCTAGAGATGCATCCATTTCTTCAATGGAACAGACTTTTCGATTGTAAGCTTTTAGTAAAATGGATTTCCTTACTTTGCTGGATTGGGTTGGGGAAATTGTCCTAAAAGTTACTGTCATGGTTGTAAATGTGTTCTTTGCAATTCAAATCATGTGGTTCAATTTGATTCCAGATCTTTGATAGCGGCATTTATGAATTGGGAGTGGCTTATAAAACTTGACCAGAATCACAAGAATTATTGTAAACCGTCTATAATTTTTCAAAAGTGCGTTATCTATTTTTCCAAGATTATCCATTCCATAGCACTTTACATTAGGAGAAAAAAAAAAGAGTAAATTACATAAACTATTTGTAAATTTTGTTGAAATTGCTTAAATTTTTTTTAAATATATACTTTAGTCTAATTTAATTTTTACTAAAATATTCTCTAAAAAGATATATATTTAAATTAATGAAGAGTATTTTAATCAATAAATTTAAAATTGAAATAAAATATAAACGTAATTCTTATCTTAGAAAATATTTGTATATATTTTAAGAATAAAAAAAATTCAAATAATTTTAACTAAACTTAAATGAGATTTGTATAATTTATTGTCAAGAAAAAATGCTGTCTACTTTCATCAACTGTATTGCAAAAGATACAAATGAGGTTTTATAGTCTTGTTTGTATATGCAAGACATTCCGCATTATCCAGAATATACTTTGTCGAAGAACCTCCTACACAAATCGAAACCTTGTCAAGAAATTCCGTCCTATTTCCACCACAACCCTGTCCTCTTTCCAACTAAATAGCCGGTAACTTAAAATGGAAAAGATGCTACTGTGCTACTGGGGACCAAACAATTACATATCTTTTATTATCTTTAGTAGCTGTCTTAATTGAATTTGTAGTCTTCAATAATATGTGGTTGTTTCCATCTTTCTAGGGGAATATAAACTTCATTTATAGCATTTTCATCTGGCTGAGAAATTGTTGGACCTTATTTCAGCTTAGCATCAGCTGAAGTTGTTGGTGTTTTTACTATAAAAAATATGTATATACAATTTCTCATATACTTATTATTAGGTTCTTTAATTAAAACATAAAAATATATGATTTTTTTAATAATAACATTATGTATGTAATTTTTTATAAACAAGTGTATAATTTTTTAATTAAATTACACAATTATTATGTTATGATTAAAAAATTATATTTTTATCATGTTTTGATTAACAAACGTGAAGATATAAAGAATTTCATTTAAATCTAATCTTTTTATTATTACTATTATTATTATTATTATTATTGTTATTGTTATTGTTATATTCGCGTGAATGTGTAATCTGAACTTTTTCCAGTGGATAGATCTTCAACAGAATCACTGCTTTCTGCTGTTAACAGGTCGATCTGCATGAAATTTTGTCAATGGTTCCTCTCCCTTTGAGCCAAGGAGGGGTGCTTTCACTTCTCCAGCAGTTGACGTGTGATATAAACAAGGATACATCCCGAAAACTCACCCGGATGACTGACGTGGCTGCAGCCATAAATCCCACAAACCCCCTGATCGCAATGCATGTCCAGCCAATCTTTGAGCAAGTCTATCAGATACTGAATCATCAACGTTGCTCACTTACAATGACTGGACCCGAGCTTTCAAATATCCTCCTGCTGCATGTTAACAACTCCATGCTGATGACATGTAAATTATTCTCTTTTTGCAGAAATGTGCAATTCACTTCCCAAAGTAAAATTTTTGGTCTGGGAAAAAAAAAAAGCAATATTTTTGGAAACTTGTAGAAATCTCAGCTAGGCTAATTGGTAGGGTCCAAATTTGTAGGGTCATTGCTCGTGAATCAAGTAGACAGGTGGTTCACCCTTCAAAATACCCTGCAGCAATGAAAATATGTATTTGGCTCTCAAATCTCTCTCTCTCTCTCAATTTCCTTGATAAGCAATAGTTTTCTATCTTTATTGGTGGCGGTGTGGTAGGCCTAATGCGTTATTATATGGTTCAGCATTATTAAGTTCTATGATTGAATTGATAATGACAGAATTGCATAACGAGCATTAAGATATGCAGGTGTCTAATAATTAAGCAAGCAAAAGTTATGTGAAAAGTTTATTCTCAATAACTTCATTTTTTATTTGTTTTTTGATTGTGATTGGGAATGCATTTTATATCTCATTGGGTCAATGAATTTTGGCTGCTATTGCAGTGTATGAGGTATGAATTGGGATCATAGAACACTTACTTTCTTTTTAATGAATTTTTTGGGGTTAGATTTTGAGCATATATTTTTGTCATGATGCCTGAGTTGTTTGGCATGGGCTGGCTATGATGCAGCCGAAGTCTTTGAGTGATGGGTATGTTTCAACAATTTTACCAATTTAATTTTCTGGCTAAAGCTAGAGAAAGTTGGAACCCAAGATAATGAGATTTGGATCTCGTACAATAGAAAGAAAGGGAGGAGTGAGGCCCCGTTACAGGTGGTCCAGTTAGTTCCAAGATTGTGCAGTGATATAAAGCTGCAAAATTTTCACTAGCTTGTTTCATCACTTTCCTTTCAAGTAATCTTATTTCTTTGAGCCAGCCAAGCAGGCATATTCACATTACGAATGCCCTTAGTTGACCCTTTTTTCTTTCAAATTGACCCTGTTTTTAAGAAGTAAAATGTCCTAAATTTCAGCCTACCCATATATAAGAAAACTGGGATAAATAAAAATTACATTTTTTGACATTGTAGTAAAAGCATCAAAATGCCGTGTTTATACATGAGTCTCAATTATACTTTTATTTTTTGGGGGGGTGGGGTTCATTCCTCTTTTTCATTTATCTGTTTACACTGCTACAACATACCTTTCAAACTAAGAAGTGTGTCATGAGAAAGAATTAAAGCAGTGATGTTTTCCATACCGAGCAATGCATTCCCATTTATCTCTTTCAGTTTTTAATTTACAAACTTCAAAAAATACAATCATTTGGATAATAGGGGGAAAAAGACGAAGAAATTATGAGCATCATCCTGGTATCACATGGAATGGACGGAGAGTTTGGAATCCAATTACGAAGCTGAAATTAGCTGAAAAGGAAATAGAGAGGAAGAACACTTTACATTATAAAAAAAAGAGGTAGAATTTACAGATAATTTCCTACAATGCTAATTTTTCTTTCTTGCTAAATCAGCAAAACACAATTGAAAATCATGTATTTTGCAGAAAGCAACTCTTTTCCTAATCTCTCTAACCATTCTTTTTGTCAATTTTTCCCTCAGTCTTGTCAATTTCCAAAAATAGAAACAGCAATCTCTACCAGCATTGATCCGTCTCCCATCTACGGGTCGAATAAAACCCGGAAGAGCAATTCTGAACCGACGACAACGAAAACGGGCTCCTCTTCCCATGAACAGCCATCAAAGAAAGATCGTAGACCGCTCTCGTGGACGGATCGGAAAGCGTGGCGTAGGCGTTGTGGATCTCGATGAAGTCCTTGTCGTCGTCGGGCTCCGATCGGTGCACCGCCGAATCAGGGTGGTAAATCTTAGCCAAACTCCGGTAAGCCGACTTGATCTCCCTGGGGGACGCGTTCTGGCTGACTCGGAGCACCTCGTAGAGGCTCGCCGGCCGCCGAGATCCAATCACCGGCGAGCTAGTGTCGGTCGCGAAAGACCGGATCGAAGCCCTACATTGGTGAGGGAGGGACCTGACGGAGGAGCAGAAGGAGGAGGCGGCAGTGGCGGCTGAGGGTGCGAAGTCGGAGGAGGAGAAACGGGGTGGCCGGACGGCGGGGAGCGTGAGATTTAGGGTTCCAGACATTGAGAAACGAACGATGGAACAAAGAGATCGAAGGGGTAAAATGGGAATGCTAATGTTGGGTGCAACTGCGTGAACTTTGCTTTGCGATTGGTGAGAAGAAAGAGAGAAGGCTGGCGGAGTTATATAGTGGTCAAAGGGAGAGAGAGAAAAGGGTAAAAGAGTCATTTTGATAGGAACGAGGTATAGATAGGACAGAGGAGCGACAGACTCATAGGTGGAAAGCAAAACCGTGTGTTGTTGTCGGTTTTCACCTTTCACTTTCTCAGTGCTGTGGCTGTCTGTTTTAGAAGTGCTTCTAGAAGACTGGTCCCATGGGTGTGGTTCATGTGGACGACGCCGTTTACCCTCTTGGTAGATTTATTATAATTTTGACCCACAAGTGACTTAAAATTTAGCTGTAAGTTTTTAAAAAAATTATTATAAATTTCTTAGAATAATTATAATTTATGAAGCAGCCTTTTTCAAACAATAAAATGATGATTAGATCACAAATAAATAAATGATCACATGATAACACAAAAAATTAAATATAAAAATAAAATAAATAAAATTGATGGAAAATCATGCTTTTATTTTTATTTGAAGAAAATAATAAAAAAAATTACAATAACATAATAAATATTATAGATTTAAAAAAAAGATAATTTCTTCCTTTTTGAATACCAATCACGATTTAGGTAAGACATATATTTGATATATGAGTATCTTAATTTTTAAGTATTTAAAAATCTATCTATAAAAATAGATTGGATATAGAAGATAGGAACAACCATGAAGGTTACTTTCTCTAATCTTATATATAAGAAATTTTTTTAAAATTTAGTTTGATCTTATATATAAAAAATAAATTATCATATTAATTATAATATTTTAATTATATTTTTTATTAAATACATTATTTAAATTATGAAGAGTGATGATCATTAATTTTAAAATATATATATATTAAATAAAAATATTTTTAAAAAATAATTTTTATTTAAAATAAAATTAAAAAAATTAATTTTTTAAATTAATTTTTTTAATATTTATAAATTATTTATTTATTTTTTATATATAAGACTGAAAAAAATAAATTATTTCTTACGTGAATATGGGGAGGTAGTATGGAAGTTTGCAATATCGGAAAGTGGAAACAAAGCAAAGATTGCAGGAGGAGCAGGGTAGTACGGTGAAGTTGACTGGTCACCAAAAGGCCGACGTGGCAGCAATGTATGTTCATCTCATCCTTATCCTATTCTCTCTCTCTCTCTCTCTCTCTCTCACCGTCACTCACACGCACTCTACCAGTACAAGTACGCTAGTACTATCCACTGTTAACGCCCGCGGTTTAATAACGTTGCTCGGTCTTTACCACAATAATTAATTCAACGCGCTTAGCGTATTGCATTGCATGTTATGTTACTTGGGTCCTTTTCCTTTTTCATATTTGTTCCATTGTCACCCACATTGAATTTGATTTCTACACAATTTCAATCAATTTTGGTCAATAATTATAAACAAACGTCTGCTTTATTTTGTTTTTCTTTTCTTTTCTTTTCTTTTTAAAAAGAAGTATAAAAAAGCAAATGTATTACCCCCGTTTGATTGATGGAAAAAGTGATATAAAAAAAGAAAAGAAATAAAAAATAATTTTACACATTTGGTTAATTTTTTTATTTTCATTCATTTTTACTTGGGAATGCTCATTTAATCATTTGATGGAAAGGGCAACACAAAAATAGAATAAAATGTTCATTTTTTGTAACATATTAAACATGATTATTCACTTTTATTAAAACTCATTTTTATTTTTATTCTTATTCTTATTTATATTATTTTTACCATAAAAATTAGTTCATGAGTTAAACGAGACCAAGGTCTTTTAATATTCATGTTAAGACAAATTATCATTTGTGTCAAGGTATTTAGACTAAATTTTTTTCCCAATATAACGAGCAATACCATTTTTTAGCGACCAATTAAATGATTATGATCTAACTAAATTTATTAACAATTAAATTTTGATAATTATTTATTATGTATTTATTAAATTTTATGATATATATTTATAAACAACAAATTTAAGTATACATATTAAACATTTATTATAATTTTTTTTCAAATCAGTTAATAAAATGACAATTAATTTCAAATAAAAATGTGTATATATATAATGGCATCTGAGATTATTTGTAATTTTGAGGGAAGGTTGGAATTAATTTAATGAGGATTGACATAGCAATACAATTTAAATAAAAATAAAAATTTTTGTATGGTGGATGCAAGTGCAATCCAAGATTTCATCATAAATAGTGTCCTTTGGATGCGAAGAAAATTAAAGGAAAATAAAATTAGGAAAAAAAATAAAAATAAAAATTATTTTTTTATTTGAATTACAAATAAAAAATAAAAAAATGATAAATCTCACTAAAAAAATTTTCTTCAAATATAAAGAAATCTTATAGAAAAAACTCTCTTATTTTTTATTTTTTTAAATTATTCCTTCAACACAAATACCTAATATTAGACAATAAGAATATTATTATCTTTATAAATTTAAAAATATATTTTTATATTTTTTCTCTATTTATCTAAACACATAAAAAAATTTATATTTTTTTGGTTTCTTTCTTCTCGCTACTTCTTTCTCCACTCACTTTTCTTCTCCGTTATCCAAACTTGCCGTGAGTTACAGATAGGGCTTCCCTTCTAGAAGCTATTATTGTGGCTGCACATCATCTGATGTGAGTGGATGGTGGAATGCCGGTCATGCTACTCTTTCCCGTTGGGCCCCACCCTTACACACTCTCTCTCCTCTTGTCGATTTTCAGGGAGTCTGGCTTCTAGAAAGATTCCTTTCTTCTTTTTTCTTAATATTTCTTCTTTCAATTTGTGGGCTTTTCTTGCCCATGAAGTTGATGAAGAATATAAGGACCTGTTTAAAATTATTTTTATTTTAATGTTTTCAAAACATATGTTTTTAAGAATAAGAATAAAAAAATTAAAAAATTTGTTTAAATCATTGTTTTGAAAAGTAATTATTTTTTATTTTTTACCTGATTCTGTAGAACAAAAATTGTAAAACACTTAAAAAATATTTTGAGTTTTTTATTTTTAAAAATAAAATTTTATTTTTTATTTTACAAAACATTTTATTAAAAACACCTTATCAAACAGATTTTTTTATTTTTTTGTTCTTGAAAATAAAAAAATTATTTTACAGAATCAAATCAAACAGGCCCTAAACCTCGACAAAATTTTGGTTCTAATTATTAAATAATATATATATATATGCATGGACTTTTTCCGAGTGAAAAAACCTCATGACAATTCATAATATAGTAATTTAAGGAAAAGTAAATGAAAGATTCCGGCAGTCACGCCATCACGTCCCACTTTTTGGAAACTCTTTTTTTTAGTAAAAACGAAGAAAAATATCAATGTGTATATAATATATGGCATATTCAATGACATTGAGTATGTCAGTATTTAATATTAATTTAATAATCTTTATCGGTGGAGTCGGCCACCATTTTAATTTACATGTAAAGCCAATAAGCTAACCTGAGATGGATTCTAATATTCAAGATTTGATTCTTCTTATTTATCTCTGCCTCTCTCTCTCTTGTGTGGAGGTTAACAATTTTTTAATAGAAAGTTTGATCTAAAATGGTATCCTTTTTATTTATAAATAAGATAAATGAAAAGTATCTAAATCATTTATTTACAATAAATGCAAATTATTTAATTAAAAAGATTTCATTCATTAGCTTAACAAAGTGGGATGCATTAGAAACAACATTTTTAGTACATATTGAAAGATAGGGGTTTCATGTTATTGTGCTATATACACACACACACACAAAATGATTTTTGTATCATTTTTAACCTATAGGGTTTTCATGTTATTGTGCCATATATATATATATATATTTCGTTCTTTCTTTTCAAGAAATTCTTATTATTTTATTTGGGTCCAGATTGATTTGTTATATGTCCATATAAAATGCACTATTTTGGGCCAGTGGGCTTTCTTAGCTTATTTAGTAAGTCAGGGCTAGCTTAGCCTTTTGATAATTGTTTTATTTGTAGAATAACGTTTTGTTTCTTTTAATAATATTTTGTTTCTGGGTCATCCTTTAGATCAATTATCTTAAAACTCAATTGCAAGACTTGAAATTGAGATTGGCCCATGGGCTTGTTAGCTAATACGTGAGCTCGATACCTTGTGATTGGTTTTTTTTACATAAACTTCGTATTTTAAATCACTATTTTCTTCGAGTAAACCATCGTCTGGGCTTTTTAAAGATATATTCTATAGTGGATTAGGCTCCTTTTTAAATTTGAAGAAAAGATATATTTTCTATTTACAAATATTTATAAGTCAATTAATTACTCATTATTTTATCTCCCGTTTTTATATCTTCCTAAGCTTTCTATCCATCAAATGCATTATAAAAAACTTATAAGGGAAGTCATCAGATTTGTGTTAGAAGAAAACAGATAATAGGGGGGACCTATTCATTTTCTGTGACTTTATACACTTCACTCTATTTTTTCTCTTACTCTTGTTAAATTTATCCTTTGTATTTAGTAAATGCAAGGAATCTTTGCTCAGAAGTAATAATGTACATTAACAACTATATTATGAAGATCTTCTAAAATTTCATTCTATAAATTTTTTTCAATAAAATTTTCTCTCTTTCTTTTTTCAACTTTACAGAAAATTTATAAAACAAAATTTTTAAAAATACATGTAAACGGAGATATGGTTGTAACCAAAATTTTAAGAATGAATGTTATAATTCGCATATGCTGCTTCTCCTTTCCTTTCCTTATGAAAGGGACCACCTTAACCCTAGGACATAAACGACACGAATGGTGTTGAAACTGTTCCCTTTTGAACTCTTTTTTAACATTATATAGAAATATATATAAGACAACGTAATACTGTATTAATTTTTTCCCTTTTTGATTTTCGTTTATCTTGGCAATGATTAGATTTTGACACCGACTCAACCTATCATACTCTGCCACCTTATGCAATCAAATAATCATTTTTTTTATATTCTCTTGAAATCGACGTTATAATTCGTTTTAAAATCTTTTATACATTTTGTTGAAAAAAGATAAATTTTAATAAAAATAGGACAAAATTAATACTGACATTATTTAAGCACTATATAAATAATTTTACGATAACTTTTTGTCATTTGAAAATTAGATCATGGCATGAGAGGAATGATTGATGAATGATACCATATCACCTCGCCCATAATTTTCTGCATAATATATACACAAGAAAGTGAAGAAACCCTTTGCTTATGGGAATAAGGAGATGATTCATCGAGTAAAGTACGTCATACTCGTCCACCTCTACCCTTGGGGTGGCTTGCATTGTATTCTTTAACTAGAAAAAATATTATTATATTTTATTATTTAAATGTTAAAATGATGAAATGCCACGTTGGATCCATTGAATATCCGCGGTGGCCCCGCGCTTTTCTCCACGTGTTCCTCACTCCAAATCAGCCTCCACGTCACTTCCACGTACTTCTTTCCTCTCTTGACGTCTCTTCCTTTCTGAAAATAGAACCGTGATTTTCTGCCAAGTTGCTTGAGCAACAATTTAGACTCTGACAAATTTTTTATTCTTTTAAATCTTGGCTATGTTTTTTTATTTTAAAATAAATAGAACTTACTATAATATTTTAATTTCTATTAAATAATTTGATAAAAATTAAAAAAATTATCTTCACTTTATATATTTTTAAATAAAAAATAAATAAGTGAGATTAAAAAAATATAAATATGAAAAAAATCTAAATTGCTGCCTAGCAGAGGATGAAAATATCAACACCAACTCCACGATTGACATGCGAAACAGTCACGTGCACTTTGTCTCCCCGGATTATTGGTATACGATTATTTATTTATTTAATCTTTCTTTTGACTAAGAACACCCATCCATCATTTTTCTATCGATTGCATCAAAATGCCACGTAGCTCCAATTCACGAAGCAGATATTTTTCAGGCCAGCAAGTATACGCTGCTTGGCTACTCTTTGTTCTATCTTAGACCACCTCAATCACTCATCCTTTCTAAGAACCAACGGTCTTGATTTCTCCCTTGAACGATTTTTGCTATGAAACGGGAGATGGATCCATGAGAGGTCTCTATTGCCGTGGGGACCACGTTGCGTCACCCAAGCACATTGATTGGTTGTGAAAGTGAGACTTTAATTACGTCGAAGGTATATTGTACTTACCTTGTCGGTACCACGAGTCCGTCTCAAACTGTTATAGGGTTATTAACTTGTTATGATTGATTTCAAGCACTATAAGACGTGGTCGTCGTGCATTGCGCCAAGCGGACTTAATTGCAAAATTGAAATATTTTTGTGGTTGAATTAAAAATTTTATCATTTAAGTTCATTTATTTATTTTTCTAAATACATCCTCGAGTTTGCTGTTGTGTTCATTTAAGAGAACACATTCTATTAATTAAGTACTAATGTTACAATTTTAACTCAAAATTAAAATAGGAAACATGTCTTCTTGATCAATAGATGTCCATTTATTGTTTTAATTAGTTTAGATTCATATTCAATCTCAAGTTCATATTATATTTGAAATTGTCACTTTTGTTTGCCATATTAACAAACACCTAAGATGGTCACATGATCAGAAATAATTATTAATGAAGCTAACAAATTAGGTTTCATATTTACAATTAAAAGAATAAATTAACATGAAACAAATTTAGAGAAGCAAATCAAAATTAAAAATAAACTTAAAGCTATTTTTGTGAAGGACTTAAGAATATTCATTATTATTATTTACTGTTTTAATTGTTTTAAATTCATCTAATTTAATTTCCAATTTATATCATATATACATACGTTATATACGGTATTTATTAATGAAGCTAACAAATTAGGATACAAAGTTAAAATTAATGGAAGAAATTAACATGAAACAAATTTATAGAAACACATTAAATAAAAAATAAACTAAAAGCTAGTATTTTGTTAAGGACTCAAAAATTCATTATTATTATTATTATTTTAATTTTTTTTTGTGATGCACAAATCATAATCATACTTGGACTAGTCGTGGCATTCCCATACACTGCGCTCTCTGCATCACATGGAAGTTCGGTTATTGCTTCTTATAAATACCTTCCCCTTCCGATTAGCTGGATATTATCCTATCCATCATCGTCCCTCAGTTCTCTCTTTGCATCTTGCTGAAACGGCAAGCATTAGCTGGGTTGTGACTTCTTTTTCTGCCGTTGAACTTGGTTTCAGCTGTGTCTTGTAGTGGATTGGCATTAATTTTGGCAGTTTCAGAACTAAGGAGGAAGAAAGAAAAGAAGGAGAAAATGACGGTGGGGGCTGGGGTTTCTGTGGCGGATGGCAACTTGATGGTGTTGGGGAAGAAGGTGTTGAGTGAGGTCCGTCATAATGTCGTCGTAACTCCGGCTTCAGGTGGGGCCTTACTTAATGGGGCATTCCTTGGGATCGAATCTGATCAGAAGGGCAGCCGAAAAGTCTTCCCTATCGGAAAGCTAGAGTATGTTCTTTCTTCTTCTTTATTAATCACTGATTGTCTATAATAATCTGCTTTTGTTCAAGTTTTTTTCAATGGCTGAGGGATATTAAGAGCAAAGCGTGTTTCCTTGTTGATTTGGTATTGTAATGCATGGGTCAATGTCGCCATTTTGTTCTAGGGTGTTGTTAAGGATAAATTGACCTTGAGCTTTTCTGTTAGATTTAATTTGATATTCTAGTTTTACTAAAAAAAAAAACTTCTGTAGGAGAACTCTCTGTTCTGGCATGTACTCGTTTACTTATCAGGTATTTTGATGTTCATTGTGTTTCTCTAGTTGGTGATGCAGACATAATCTGATTTGCAAATTCCCGTTTTGAATTTGTTATATATAATTTATGCTACTAATTAACGCAAGTTCTGATTCATGTCAAGACATTGTATTGATCCCATGTGTGTGATTACATACAAAAAATGGATTTGTCATAAGTTTATAATTATTGTTTCAGGGGGTTGCGATTTATGTGTCTTTTCCGCTTCAAAATGTGGTGGATGACACAGAGAATGGGTACTTGTGGAAAAGATATTCCCACTGAAACACAGTTCTTGCTTGTGGAAGCGCACAACACTTCCGATATTGACGGGTGCGTTAACATTAACGGAGAAAACCACTCTGCAACCTATGCAGTTTTCTTACCCCTTCTTGAAGGAGATTTCAGGGCGGTTCTTCAAGGGAATGAACAAAACGAGATAGAGATCTGTGTGGAAAGCGGTATGTGTGAAATTACAATAATTAACTAGTACTTTTTTTCTCCCCTCTCAGGTCAAAAGTTTCACTCAATTGCTGCTTTCGTCCCTATACTTTAGAATTTTATTATTGGGTCTCTATAATTCTTAAAACTTTGGTCCTTATTATTAGATGTGTCATTAAATTCAACCAATGTGATTATATGTCATCTTAATACTTTAAGTATGCGTTATTCATGTCAATACATCAAAGCCACTTAATCTAGGTGGCATTAAATGTGACACATGTGAATGAATTTTATTTCATCATTTACCTTTTTCCCTTTAGTTGGCAGATGAAATTATACATGTTTAGAATGTTAAATGGCACATATTTGGCTACATCAAAATATTTAATATCATGGCAATAAATGTTTGATAATAGGGAACAGATTTAAAATTTTTAAAATTAATTGTATCTAATTAAGACCTTTAAATTATAAAGACCAAAATGAAAATTGAGTGAAACTCTAGGGATTTACAGAGTAATTTAAACCTTTTTTTCTTAATGTAAAATGATTTTCCTTTTTTTTTTTAGAGTGATGGAATTAAGATGTGTCTGATTGTAGGATGTCCTGCTGTTGAAGGATTTGATGGAACTCATCTGGTATTTATCGGCGCTGGATCAGACCCATACGAAGTCATCACTAATGCTGTCAAGTCAGTTATAAATTACAACCCTTCATATATTGCCTATTACACTATAAAATTAACCTTTTAAACTTCTATCAGGTTTTTTTTCTCTTTTTCCAATAGACATTCCTGATGTCAAGTTATACCATTAATCAAAATTAATTCTTAAGATTGCTTCTATCCGGAACTTTAGCTTGGCACTACCGCTTTTACTCTCATAATCCGGTCTTAAGATTTAATTAATTTTATGATTTATTTGAACTTGGAAACCCCCTTTTTTTATTCAATAATATATATATGTTTTATCATAACTACACTTAGACAATTTTCTCTTTAATTTTCCTTTTAAGTTGGTAAGGATGGTATTTACTCAGGTCATTATTTGATTTTATTTCCAATTTGTTCAGGACTGTTGAGAAACACTTACAGACATTTTCTCATCGTGAGAGGAAGAAGGTACATATTTCTTCTCTCATAAAGAGTTTCCTTGGATGATCTTTTGATCTATGAGTACTGTATCTTAATGCTTATTAACTTTTTTTTTTCTTGTATTCAGATGCCTGACATGTTGAACTGGTTTGGCTGGTGTACATGGGATGCTTTCTATACTAATGTCACTTCAGACGGAGTGAATCAAGGATTACAAAGGTGTTACCTCTATCCATCGACTGTAATACAAAAAATTATATAGATATGGCAACAGAATTGTGACCTTTACGTTTATTTTTATTTTTTGCAGCTTAGAGAAAGGTGGAATTCCTGCTAAGTTTGTTATAATTGATGATGGATGGCAATCTGTTGGTATGGACATCAATGGTGTAGAATGGAAAGCAGATAATGCAGCCAAGTGGGTATTTATTTCTTCTTAAGTTCCATTACCATATTTTAACTTCATCCTTCTACATATTTGGCTAAGTCATGTAATCTCCTTTTTTTAATTTTATTTTCTTCCTTCTCCATCAGCTTTGCAAATCGTTTAACACATATAAAGGAGAACCACAAATTTCAGAAAGATGGCAAAGAGGGTCAGAGGATAGAAGACCCAGCTCTGGGACTTCGTCATATTACCAATGAAATGAAAGAAAAGCATGCCATAAAGTATGCTACTAATTTCATTTTACTTCTTTCTTTCTCCGAACTTTCAGAATATTCAGTTCACATATTCCCTTTGAATCTGTAGGTACATTTATGTGTGGCATGCTATAACTGGATACTGGGGTGGTGTTAAACCTGGAGTTACTGGAATGGAGCATTGCGACTCAGAGATGACCTACCCTGTGTCATCTCCTGGAGTTCAATCAAACCAACCAGACGAAGCTTTAACAACAATTACCATCAATGGGCTTGGTCTTGTGAATCCTGAGAAAGTTTTTCACTTTTACCATGAACTCCACTCATATCTGGCATCTGCTGGTATTGATGGTGTCAAAGTTGATGTTCAGAATATCCTTGAAACTCTAGGGGCAGGCCATGGAGGGAGGGTGAAACTTGCAAGAAAATACCACCAGGCATTAGAGGCATCCATCTCTCGGAACTTCCCTGATAATGGAATTATTTGCTGTATGAGTCACAACACAGATGGGCTTTACAGGTAGGGAGGGAGTGCTTATGAACTTTTAGTAAGTGAATGCGTTTATGAATGCCATCGTTAATGATGTTTGGTATGAATTTATTTACGTATAGTGCAAAGCGGTCAGCTGTTATAAGGGCATCTGATGATTTCTGGCCAAGAGATCCGGCATCCCACACAATACACATTGCATCAGTTGCTTACAACACCATCTTCCTGGGTGAATTTATGCAGCCAGATTGGGATATGTTTCAGGTAACTTGGCAAATGATGGACCTCTTTTTCTAAAAATTAAATTTGTGCTTACTTCTTCAGGACCTAATCAAACTTGAACCTTTGATGTATGGTAGAGCCTACATCCAATGGCTGAATATCACGGTGCAGCTCGAGCTATAGGAGGGTGTCCTATTTATGTCAGGTATGATCGATGGTGATTGGTGCTGAGTGATATGTGTTGATTTTATGTGCATGGCACTATATAGAAGTACTGGACGAATGTTTCTTAGCATTGGATGTTTTCGCATTTGCAGTGATAAGCCTGGACACCATGACTTTAATCTATTGAAGAAACTTGCACTTCCTGATGGTTCTATATTAAGGGCTAAACTTCCAGGAAAGCCAACCAAAGATTGCTTATTTTCTGATCCTGCTAGAGATGGGACGAGGTAAGGAGTCCAAAATGAGCTAGCTACCTAAATATGTTTGAACAATTGACGTAGATCCTTGCTTTCCCCCGAGTAGAATGGATCCACCATCTTTTCCTTTTAATTCTACGACCTCATTGAAAGTTGCTACTGCAGCCTTCTGAAGATATGGAATATGAATGATTTTTCTGGAGTTGTTGGGGTGTTCAACTGCCAGGGAGCGGGGTGGTGCAAAGTTGGAAAGAAGAACCTTATCCACGACGAAAATCCAGGCCCAATCACAGGCATCATTAGGGCTAAAGATGTTGATTATTTGTCCGGAGTTGCAGATGACAAATGGACAGGAGACACCATTATATTTTCCCATGTTGGGGGTACGTCTCTAGGCTTTACATAATACCATATATCTTGGAAAAGACTTTTATACAATATTTTAAGTGTTTGCTATTACGTTTTTCATTTAAACTAGAAGGTGAGCCTCCGGTTAACATGGGGGCCAAAAAAGAAAAAAAAGATGCGTCTTTTAATCTTTCTATAGTGTTTTTGAATTTAGCTTTTATATATGTATATATTGATTGATTATGACATGTGACACATTCAACAAAAATTATTCATTAATTCCCTAAATCATAGTTAAATTTGAGAACTTAATATGCTAACATTTATGAAACTATAGTTTAGTCCATATATCTCTGAAGATTACCTAAGTAGCCCCCATTTGGTTTGTTTAATGGTTTTCTCTATGATGCCATACTAATTTGCAGGGGAGGTGGTTTATCTTCCAAAGGATGCATCAATCCCAATCACATTGAAATCTCGAGAATATGAAGTTTTTACCGTAGTTCCCACGAGGGAATTGACAAATGGGGTCAAATTTGCTCCAATTGGTTTGATCAAGATGTTCAACTCAGGAGGAGCCATCAAAGAATTGTACTACAAACCTAATGGAACTGCAAATGTTGTCATGAAAGTTCGTGGGTGTGGCCTATTTGGAGCTTATTCATCAGCTCGACCCAAGATGATAACAGTTGATTCAGAGGAGGTGGAGTTCAGATACGAGGAAGAATCTGGATTGGTCACTATAGATCTGAGAGTACCAGAGAAAGAACTATACCGATGGAACATATCTATTGATTTATGAACGGGAGGTTCTTAGGATTAGCTTTTCTTCTTTTAGTATGTCCATAATTTATTATAGACCCTTGAAGAGTTTATGAAGACATGTAAAAGGAAATGCTTGTAGTTTCTTCTTGCTGTAATGTGTCACCAGATGGTAAAGGAAGTAAATGACATATAGAAAGCTTTCTACTTGTTTCTGGTGGAATGTTCTGGTAGGTTTCAGGAGAATGAATGCTATCTTTGCATGCTTACTATATGAATGGCTTCACTGATTTCTACAAGTTCTTTCAAGAAGAAAAGATGAATAATCTAATCTGAGATATTAACGAGCAATGATAATTTTTTTATTATATTCAACTTAATAAAATAAATTAATCGTTAAGTAAACATATTTATGTATTTTATTGTAAAATTTTTTGAGTTATTTATATTTGCATTTATAATTAATTTACTCTATTAATTTTTTTAAACTGAATCAGTTTAAGAATTTTCCCTAATACAAATGTCAAATAGGAACGTCAATAAAGCTAGACTTGTTATCTAAATTGGATTTTTTATTTATCTTCTTTTTACTCATTTACTATTTATTTTAATTTAAGTTGTACAAATTAAATTTAAATAGTTTAGATTTATTTTTTTATTTTTTATTTGCAAAGATAAAGGATGAAAAATAAAAATAATTTTCTAATGTGAATTTTAAAAAATAATAATTTAAATTAAAAGATTTTAAAAAGTATCAAATTTGAATCGTCGAAAACAAATTTAAATGATTTATATTTGAAAAAATATCTACTGGTCTACAAGGTAATTTGGGTTGGACACTACTTGTACAAATATAGGTGATTTTATTAAAAAAATTGATTATATATATATATATATATATTTGTAGGATGAGAGTGAGATTGAGGACCGTTTGTTTAAGCTTAAGACAAAAGTGACTTTTAGTTTAATTAAAAAAGTGATTTATTATTTAAAAATTTTTATAAAAAATAAAAATTATTAATGTTTGGTTATAACCGTAAAAAATACTTTTTACTTAAAAAGTAACTTTTAATTTTAAAAAACTAATCACAATAATTTTTTTAAATAATTAAAAATCTGATTTTTTTTAGATTTTGATTATTTTTAAAATCTTAAATAAATATTTTAAAATTTTATAAAAGTACTTTTAAAAAAATGATTTTTCCTTAAAAAAAAGCTTAAACAAACGGGCTCTGAATTTTGCAATCATTAACTGGAGAAGGTTTAAAGGAAAAGGATGGTTTAAAGGAAAAGGCAGAGCTAACTCTCCAACTCTAAGTAATAAAGATATTGATGAAAAATAACGACAGGTTTTGGATTGTAAAAGATATCTTAAATTGAACTAAAATTACACTACGTCGCCCCCTTATGCTTCCGGTAAGTATTTTTGGACTTGTTTAAAATTGTTTTTATTTTAATGTTTTTAAAATATATATTTTTAAGAACAAAAAAATTAAAAAATTTATTTGAATCATTATTTTAAAAAATAATTATTTTCTGTTTTTTATCTTATTCTGTAGAATAAAAATTACAAAATATTTAAAAAGTATTTTGAGTTTTTTATTTTTAAAAATAAAATTTTATTTTTTTATTTTACAAAATATTTTATTAAAAATACTTTATCAAATAAATTTTTTTATTTTTTTATTTTTAAAAACAAAAAAATTATTCTGCAGAATCAAATCAAACAGCCTTTGCCTCTGTCAAAAAAGGACTCCGGGCAACGGTGGGGGCACAAAATTGAAGCAGAGAGTGAAATAGAAAGAGAGCAAATAGAGAGATGAAAGAGAGAGAGAAAGGAAAATAGATGAACCGAGCCTTCTCTGGTTGAAGTTTGAAGATTTTCGCACAACACTCATCTTCCTCCAATCGTCTCCCTCTGTTTCAGATTTTTGTAATCTTGCCTCAATACTCCGCTTCCGCAACGCTGCGTTTCGATTGGCATTTCAAAGGTAAATCCTCTTGTCCAACTGTATTTTGTTTCGTTGTTTTAAATTGATTTTGGTGCTTCCATCCAGGAAAAATTTGAGTTTTGATTGGAATTTTTTTGCTATTTTATTTCATTTTTAAAAACTCTTTTAAATAAAAATTTGTCGAAATTTATTCTTCTATTTTTTATTATGGTTTTTTTTTTGTCGTTTATCCAAACATAAATTAAGAAGAAAAAAAATTCTTCTGGAGTGAATTTCTTTTAATGCAGAATTTCTTGCATGAATAGTAACGAAATTGCTCAGGCCATACGCTCGGGCCTTCCCCTTAAAACGACAACGTCGCGGGAGGGAATAGACGAATCCTCGTCTTCGCTAAACCCCGGCTAAGCCCTTCATAGCGCAGGGTAGCTAGAGAGAGAGAAATGTTTCGGAGCAGAGTGGCGTGGTCATTTTTGAGGCGCAGCAAAGATGCAATTGGGACATACAAACTGAGAGGGACAAGGCCAACTTCAAGATTTTCTGCTGAAGATTCGTCAACGTTTTTTTACCCAACCATCGCCAGGCAATCTTTACATATTTTTCGATCTCATCCTAAGGTCTCGTTTTGTCCTGTATCTTCTTTTAACTTCAATGCGAACATTTCCAGCTACCTTTTGCATTTGTGGTTTTGCTTTCCAATCTTTGGAGCAATTAAAATTTCTGGATTCAACGGGGCGTCAATAACTTAAGTAAATTTGTCTTTGAAAATTTAATTTGATCCGTTCAATGATGTGTTTTTTGGGTTGCAGATAATCGTCATTTTAAGTTCACTCTGTCGTATATGAATTATCATTTTAAGTTCACTTTATCATATATGAGAATTCACATTTCGAAGATGGGGTCCTAAGTTTTGTCTGAGGTCTGTTAGTTATTGTTGATTATGATCATAATGATAATTGTATGAGATATTCTTGAGTATGTTTATTAAATATAGTGGTAAATGTATCATTTCCCTTTTGATCTTGCAACTCTTCAGGGTAATGCAGCTTTTTTGCTGTGGATGTTTTCTATTTTTGGTTTTAAGGAAAATGTTATGATGCTTTTAGGGTCATCATGTGCCATCCATGAGGAGCTTTTGTAATGTGGCATCTACTGGGGTAGCACAGAAAGAGGGTGTGAAGCTGCTAGTAAGTGGGGGAGCTCATGCCCAGAAAGTGGTTGGAATATGGCTTTTTGGCTCGGCTGCATGGGTGTTTAGTATGGTGGTACTTGGGGGTGTTACAAGACTCACACGATCTGGTCTTTCAATGACTGATTGGAAATTCACTGGTAGTCTTCCTCCTTTGTCAGATGAGGAATGGCTGCAAGAGTTTGAGAAATATAAGCAATCACCTGAATACAAACGGTAAGCAATAAGTGCGAATACCACAATTCTTGCAATGTCAATGTAATATTGCATTGTGGAGAGTGTATGCTATATTAAACTTAATCTTTTATTATTGAATTTATCACAAACGCCTTCAAGATGTTTTCCGCTGAGTTTTTTGTCTAGATACTTAATACATGATAATGTTATTTAGTAACCTACATGTGTGAAAGTTTGACAGGATATTTCAGCCAAAATTCTAAACACTAGCAAACAAGTCCTTCTGATGATGACTGACTAACTACTAATAGGGTCTGAAACAAGTAATGAAAATTATATCATTAAAATTAAGTAATAACCTATTTAACAATTATGCTCAAACTGTATGACAAAAATTATATTCCCTTCAAACATTTAATATATTGCTGTAAGAAAAATTGACATGGTTGTGAGTTTTGGCCTAAAAAAATTGTAATGTTTAATAATATTGATATGTTAATGAATTAGAGTAGTCCACACAGTGCACTCTTTGGACTTACCGTAGTGGAGCTATGGCAATTGAGAAACCTGTTTTACATTTTAGTGTTAAACTTTTAGTGCAAATATTGGGTATTGAATTTGGATTGATTACCATTAAAAAAAAAAAGATTAACCAAAGTCTAGGTGAGTTAAGCTTGGTTTTGAAGGGGTATAATTTCTGATGGATGACAGATGATACTTTGTTTCTCACCTGCTGCAGAGTTAACAAAGGAATGAAGCTTGAAGATTTCAAATTTATATATTGGATGGAGTATGCACATCGAATGTGGGGAAGGGCACTGGGAGTTATGTTTGCTTTGCCCTTCTCATATTTTCTACGTAAGGGGTACATTACCTTAAGATTGGGACTGAGACTCTCTACTCTCTTTGCCCTTGGTGCTGGCCAGGGTTTCATTGGGTGGTGGATGGTTAAAAGTGGTTTAGAGGTTGACAGATGAATAAAATAAATTCCTCTATTGATTTGAAGTTTTATTGGTTAATGGTATCATATTCTAAAAACAATCTTTTTCTGTAGGAACCAGCATCTGAATATTCTCAGCCAAGGGTAAGCCCTTATCGCCTTGCCGCTCATCTTACTTCGGCATTTGCTATTTACTGTGGCCTCTTCTGGACTGCTCTTTCTGTTGTTATGCCCGAACCACCAGCTGAATCACTAGCATGGGTTCATGGGGCTGCTAAAGTGAAGAGACTTGCACTGCCTATAAGCTTACTTGTTGGTCTGACAGCTATTTCAGGTGCATTTGTTGCTGGAAATGACGCTGTATGTTAGTATGTCCATTATTTCTATGCTTTTCGTACTTGTGTGTCTGATATAATAACTGAGCCTTTGATGAGGAAGGAAAAATCATTCTGCTTGCATGTGGATTTCCAGGGGCATGCATTCAATACTTTTCCAAAGATGGGAGATAGATGGATACCAGATGATATTTTTGAAATGAAACCTCTGATTCGGAATTTCTTTGAGAATACATCAACTGTACAGGTGATTGTCCATACTGATACCACTCAAAGCACCTCTTTTCTCATGGTTTTCTTATTTGCATTCAAGAGTTGAGAAAATTAGATGGAAATGAAGTGTGGTTAAAATTAAAAAGTATTATGTGAAGCATCCAGTTTTGGAGTGGGTACTTACCAGTAGATATATCCTTATTAGTGCAGTTTGGTGACAAATGTTCTTAAACTTGCAGCAACTGTTTATTTTTTCATGATTTCTTTAAACAGCACAAAGAAATTAATTTCTTGAATTGTTTTTTTATTTTATTTTTGGCCTTGAAATTTTTATTCTGTTGGACCATTTGCAAGGCAACAAAACTACTACATTCCGGTGTTTATTTTTGGCATTGTGCCTGTGTGGAATTTAATCATATGAGTTTCAAATAAATGTCACAGCTCGATCATCGCATCCTTGCAACTGCAACTCTGATTTCAGTAGGTACCTTATGGTGGTTAACTAGAAAGCTGGACATACATCCTGCGGTTCGATCCCTGATTGGAAGCACTGTTGGGATGGCTGCTCTTCAGGTTATTATTTCAATTTGAGTGTTTTTTGGGTTCCTCTTTTGTTGCTATTGCCCGTTCTCTATCTTCCTGTTGATGTATTACCTCCTTTGGCTGAGCTGAGTACTCAAACTCATAGAAAAGAGGAGACGTTTTAGTTTTCTGTTGTGTAAGCAGTACATGGTTTCTCAATGGCAGTTGTGTCATCAGCGCCTCTACCTCCACTTATTCACATTTCAAATTACAAAAATTTTAGGTAGATCCTTTTATAAAGGGCAAGTAAATTAAGCCAATCATGAAGTAATATGTAAACATATCATGAATACTTTAAAGTGGATTTGTCTGGGCGTACTTATATGTTCCTTAATGATCAGTTTAGTTTATATCTTTTGGAGATTGAATTTATTGAAGAATCTTTCTAGCCTTCCTGCTAAGGTATGAAATAACTGATTTTTTTTATTGGCTATAGGTTACGTTAGGAGTTTCAACGCTTCTTTCATACGTCCCTGTTTCCCTGGGCAGTGCGCATCAGGCTGGAGCCTTAACGCTTATGACACTTGTGATACTGCTGAATCACACAGTTCGAAGGCCCTCATTGTCCCTTCTCAAATCTCTGCCTCAAGTTGTCAGAGCAAACTAATTGCTTCCCGTTGGAATTTTGCCACAAGGATCAGCCATTTTAAAATTACAGGAGTCAGATTTTCCTTTTGGACAGATGAAATTATTCAGGTGTTTATTATCAGTTGCTTTGATAAAATTATGATATGTGGACAAGGTTTTTTTTTTTTGGGAAGACTTAATGATGTAATCTTGAGTTAAGAAAAAGGTTCACATGTCCAAACTTTATTGAAAATGTTGATAATAAACACTTAAAAGAAATGTATTCTAGTTTTATCCTTCTTTTTTTTCTTTTTGTTAAAATTTTTTTTAATCTTAGGTGTGGTTTTAAGATCTGTTGGCCAATATTTTATTGTTGGAAAACATGTTGGCTTCTTTATTGGTTTCTACTTGTACCTCTGAAGCTTTATGTTCATGATGATCAAACAAGTGATTTGTCAACAACACACTGAAATTTAGTATGGAAAGAATTATTCCCCAAACTGATAGGCTTAATGCATGATCTTCACTTAGATTGAGAGAATTTAACACCACAACTTTTGTGGAAAAAAACAGTTTTTGACCATATTGTCTGTATTATTTTAAACAAAACAAGTTTTTTTTTTACTAAATGGGATCGATTATATGAATTAAACAACGTTATAAAATTTTATTATGAATTTTGTTTGTAAACAAATTATTTAAATCTAAATTCTTAATAATTTTACTTATATTTTTTTTTATCTCTTTTTACTTCTAATTATTAGCTTATTTTTCTCTTGATGCACTCTCTTTGTTGAAGTTTCTATAAGTCTTATTCACAGATACCAAACAATTCAAAATATGATTCTACAATCTTTTTTACAACAAGTGTGATTTTAACTTTTTTTTTTAGTATATTTATTTTTAATTCTATCTTGTCTCATCTAATGTAACATTATCATTTTTGTAACATTGAATTTATTCTTTTGTTAATTTTTTATTGCTTTGCGCTTAGTTCCATATAACATTATAGTTTTATAGTTATATGATAAAATTTACTTTTAAACTTAAGTGATACACCTCTATCATAAATAACACTCGAAACATTTATCTATTTTATTTATTCTACTTGAATCTTATAATTTTTTTTTTAATTTTCCTGTCATAGTATAAAAGATTCAAAATATTTAAATTATATAATTTGTGGTATGATATGTTCTCACATTTTTATTTTTATACTAGAATTAGTATATTTCTTACTAAACTTATATTTCATATACTTAGTTTTATTTTTATTTAAACGAAATTTATGTGCTTCTAAAGTTAATTTTTGCATCTCTAACTTTGCATTTATTTTCTTTTTTGATTCCGCAATTAGGATTATATCATTTACAAAAAGTATATTTTGTCACATCAACTCTTGGATATGTTCAATGAATATATCTAAAACTAAAATAAAAAAATAAAGGTTAAAGTTATTGAAAATTTTTTTATAGGCTTACATTTTGTTCTCACGTCAATTGTAATCTCATTATACATATCTTAGACTATTCAAACTAAGCAATATAATTTTTTTTTTTAGTCTTTTACAAAATTTCTCTTAACACTATCATATGCTTTTTTAAATTAATAAACACCACTAGTAAGTCTTTTTATTCCTCTAACATCTCCCTATTAATTTTCGCAACAAGTATATTATTTATATGATTGACCTTCTGGATATAAAACCAAATTAACTCTTTATAATATGAATTTTTTGCTTTAATCTTTGCTTTATTGTTTGTATTATTTTAAAAGAGCGAAATCGTAACTATGACTACTCATTTCACTAGTTTTGTATTAATTCAAAATTTTTTATATTTAAAAATTTTTTATGTAAAAGAAAGAGTAATATAATAAGGCTTGGTAAAATTCAATTGTACGGGCTTTTATTCCATTGAATCAATCGCTCTCAGGGGTTCTTAGACACGAAAAAATTCTTCATATTATTTGGCTTCCACCTATTTGTTTGTGATAGATTTCTTTCATTTGTTTTGTTGTTTATTTACTTTGTGACAAATATCATTTCGTTATATTGTTTGGCATATTGGTTACCCAAACTAAAATATTTTCTTTTTGTTTCCTTTTAGTTTTCTAAAGACTGTGTAAAAGAGAGCCTGAGAGAAGTACTGAATTTCTGACATTATTTAAAAAAAAAAAGAGAAAATTATCTTGAGTGTCTACATTTTATTCATTGTTTGAGTGGAAACAAATTTTTTACACTTCTTCTCCTTGCACTTCTTTGTGCACATCTGATCTGGATCATCTAAATAAATTTGGACTGTTCAAATTTGATTCCTTTTCTTTTTTCAGATTTTTGAATATTTTTATTTTAAAAAATAAAAAATAAAAAAAATCTGTTAACTATAAATTTTTAAAAAAATAATTATTTTAATTAAAAAATAAAATATAAAACAAAAATATAAAATCTGGATCATCCATATAAAACTTTGACAATCCAAATTGCATCTCAAGAATACGTATAGTGTGTAATCCTTGAGATGTACAGAGAACTTGAACCCTTGTTTGAATAACACTACGTGCGTAGTGTGTGTATGTGTGTGTTCATTGCAAAAAATAAATTTATTAAAAAAATAGTACAAAAAGTTAACTTTTAAAAAATGAGAGAGGAGGAGTTTGTGAAATTTTAAACTCTTTCAATTTTATTTGATTGAATTATCTCAAATATAAAATATTTTATTGAAACAATTGAACTATTTTCAAAAATTACTTTTTTTTTCTTAAATTATTTAATCAAAACACAAACTTAGTAAAATTCTTAGTCATGCATGTGGAGGACAAGTTTTTGATTAATTGAGAAATGAATTAGTAGAGATAAGTATTTGAACATTAAATGATAGTAATATTGGGTTTTTAAAAAAAATGCTATTTTGATACTATTAAAATTTAGGTAGAACTTCAAATCAAACTTGATTGAGGGTTAGTTTTCTCTTAGGTTTTTTTTTTTTGAAAAACAACTAGAAATGTAGGCCCAAGTTCGAGAGCTCGACTTGAATTATCTTTCACATTCAAGCCAAGCCCAACTTGAATGAAATACATCACACCTAAAATCGATCCAAAGCCTGATAAATTAATACGTATATATTTAAGTTAATTTTAGAAAATTTATAAAAAAAAGAAATTTACTTTTTTAAAGATAAATATTTTCATAAAATATTATACATTTAAACACCAAAAATACTTAAAAATTATTAAATTATATTCTTTTTATACTAAAAATAAATTAACCTAGTATATATAATTAAAAAAAAAACTCATTTAGAACCAACCCACGTCAAGTCTATTTCAAATGTAATTCAAGCTCGAATAAAAAAGCTAAATTTAATTTGAACCTCAAATTTAAAGCTCTTATCAAATTTTTTCTGAGCTAGGCAGACTTCTCAAGTCTAATTCATACCAAAAAAAAAACTAGTTTCAACTTTTAAAATGTTTTATTATCAAGTTTTTTTTTGTAAGGACAGGTAAATATATAATTTAAAGAACGTGATAACAAACTATAGAAATATATACACACACACGTGTATATATATATATATCTTAAATTTGTCTTTAGGATCACATAGTTATTAAAATTTATTTTGAGGAACTTTTAGGTTATATTTGGTATGTGAATATTCAAATTTTTTTAATTTGTGAAAACTTATTTATTAAATATATGAGGCAGACATATATTATAAAAACATCATCTCTATATTAATTAGTATATATACAACACATAAATTTTAAATTTTTCATAATTATTATATTAAAACATCTTATAAATAAATGTTTAAATCCATCACAATGAAAAAAAGAAAGAAGACAAAATACCCTCTTTGTTCCCATTTTTAAAGCTCATCTGTCTCTGTAACACCCTGTTTGTTTATATGTGATGGTGATAGTTGACCAACATCACGTATAAAGCACATCTATCACAGACCCTGCATACCAGGGAGACGTTGGTTGGGGTGATTTCCTTCGTATGTGTGGGTCTGTGTATGATGGGGATTTCCTTCATTTATTGCATGTAAATGTGAATGTGTTCAGGCCATCATCTTCTTAGATTATATTTGATATGCAGGAAAAAAGATTGACAGAGTAAAAAAGAAAAGAAAAGAAATAAATAAATAATACTTATATATTTATTTTTAAAAAATAATAAAAAAGATAAATATTATTAAATAATAATTATAAAAATATAATAAATATTTTTTACATTATTTTAAAAAATTAGCTTTTCATAAAATGGATAAAACCACCTACTAAACGTCACCTTTAATTCTATTTTGTGTGCTTGCTTTGGATCGGTTGATGCAAGCAGCTTCTCTCTCGTTTGTGTTCAATCTGGATTCTCCAGTTGTGAGAGAGAAGTTGTTCTTATTTTATTATTTATTCATTTTTCTTTTATTTTTTCAAAGTTATGATTTTACCTGGACCATTCAGTTCATGCATTCAGGGGAGAGAATCTGCTCCCATTCTTATGGCATAGAGTTGGTGGGAGAAGCGTAAAGTTGACAACTTAACCTATAATTATTTTGTTCATTCTTTTTAATAAATATAGTTACTTAAATTTGAACTAAGCATAATAATAATTATATAAAACAAAAAATATCATAAAATTAAATAAATATATTTGAACTTATTATATATCACACAATTCACATAATTTATTTTAATAGTGACATAAATTATATAAAACACATAATTTAATATATAAAGTATGTTTCACAACTTAATCTATACTTTATTTCATATAATTATATTAATATATTATTCATATATTAGAAAATGATGTTATATTTATCTCCAATGGGGATAGGGACGTGGAAAAAATCTCTCTAAAGATAATTTGAAAATAGTGATAGAGATCATATTCTCCACCTTCATTAGCTTTACATTAATACTTTATATATATATATGTGTGTGTGTGTGTGTGTGTGTGTGTGTGTGTGTGTGTGTGTGTGTGTGTGATGGGGGGTGTATATATATTTGTGTGTCTATTATTATTCTATACATTTTTTGTCATTTTATTTTTTATTTATATTTATGCTAACTTTAAATGAAATAAATTAATTTAAATATTCCCATAAAGCATTTTAAAGTGATTTTCCATTACCTAATTTATTATAGAAAATTTTCATTTAATTTTTTTAGTTAATTTTTTAAACTTGTTTAGAGCTTGTTGAAGAATTTAAATAAAGAGTTTGAACTTTAAATTTATTTTTTTGAAGTATATAACAGATAAATTTTTTAATTTTATTTAATATTATGCTTTAAAAAATTCAAATGCAAGGGAATAAGAATGGAAAAAAGGTTTCTTCCACAATAGTGAGAAATGAAAATGAAAATATGAAAACAGTCAGAACTTTATATATAGTAATTTTTACTATTTTTTTGCCAAAAATATTTTTTTAAAATATAAAGAATGAATGTCTTAAATTTTAAACTAACATAATTAATTCATTGATAGGTAATATTTATAGTTTGAATTAAAGTATTAATCTAATTTAATAATTAAATCATATTGATTAAGTAAAAATTAGTAATATAATTGGACAAGCTTGAAAAAAGCCAATAACTTAAAGTTAAGTTTTGAAAATTAATTAGTCTTAATTAAATATAATGTCTTAATATTATTATTTATTTTTAGAATATATTTTTTGAAGGGTAATAAAGTTAAATAATTTATATGATAAAGGCTAAATTATTCAAATTTAAATTATAATAATTTTTAAATATTTTTAATTTTATATTATTACTTATTTTTATATTTATCTATTGATAATAATTATTTACAATATATACACTTGTTTATTGGAAGAAGAATGCTAGTTGTTGAATAAATTAGGAGGGGATCAATCCTAATATACCTTTTTTGAATAAGATGCTAACAATGCTAACATCCTCTTCCTAATATTAGCAGGTTTACTCTTAAAATATAGGTACAAATATTATAATGTTCATCTCTGGATTCATATTTGGCAGGTAAAATTTTTTTATTTCTATTAAATCCTTGAATTTCCATACTCAGACTATTTATCCAAAAAACAAATTATAATTAATTTATCAAGTTGGGCATTTAAATAAAATTTGTTCATATAAAATTATAACAAAAAATAAGAACCATCCTTGAAACAAAACTCAAAGCAATTTATTGTCGTACTACTACTAGTTAATTGGAGTCCCTTTGGTTCCTTTTATTTTTTTTTTATTCAAAATGAAAAATATAACTGAAACATGTTCAAAATAGGACAAATATTATTTGTAAATGTTTTTAAATATATATTGAAGATAGAAAACATCAAAAGAGTGTTTTTAACGTTTTCACTAAACGGGCATTCACCTGTGATATTTTTGTAACTTTGTAATAAATTGTGCACTTTTATCTTTCTAACCACATGTACCTTCTTATTTATTGATTACCAACCTAAAATAGTTGAAATATATGACTATTTAAGTAAAAAAAAATAAAGATAATTGTTTTTAACTTCACAAAGCAATTGAATTTTCTAAACAATGGGAACTTATAAAAATAAATTTTAAGAAATTAAAAAATAGTGAAAAAAAAAAAAATCGTTCTTCCCTTTTTAATACTTTTTTAATGAGATTTAATCCTCATTTTTTAAGGCTGTATTTGTCATATAAAATTGCTGGATATGAAAATAAAAATAGAATGTGAATGTGAATAAAATAAAATAATTACTTTTCATATAATATAGAAAGGAATAAGGATACTATTTTATTTGTACGTTTAATTGGATAAAAATAATATTAAAATAAAAAATAATATAGAAAGACTGTAGTAATCTTATTCAAAAAATAATTAAAAATTTTATTAATTAATGATAACAATAACCTAACAAATTTCGGATAAATTTTTATTCAAATTTCCTTCTATTCCAACATTATCCGAAGGAAGCGTATCCTCAATACTATCTACGCTTACAATGATTCTGTCTATCAAATATCTATTCATAATGGATTTCATTGTCTTTTCTTTTTCAGATATCTTTACCAAAGGGGCGGCAAATTCATTGAAATGATATAATTTACGGATGAGTATTAAAATAAGACAAAAGAATTATACCCATAACCTAAATGATCAATTCCTTTGGGAAAAAACCGTGGTACGAATCTTTGCTTGTAGTGTACTGACTACTGACAAGTACACTGTTCTTTTGTCGTTGACAAACTCAAGGCTAACGGTGTCTGAACAAGAGAGATATGATACTATTTTTGACTAACCATGATAAATTTAATCTATGAACTCACAGTATGTAATTGGTATATTTAAATTCGAAGAAAGGTCAAACTATTTATTACGTTTTATTGTGAATTCGTCAGTTTTTCCCGGGAGAGAGAAAAATTGACGAGAAGAAACGGCCGCGGAGATGACCCTGGTCATTCCCTAACGAACCAAGAAGAAGAAACTGAAACTGGTCTTTCAAAGCAAAAAATTGCCTTCACTCTTCTTCTAACTTCAAAACATGGTTTCTGTTATCGGTGAGTCTTAGGGTTATATACTATTAATCTTCGTCTGGAATTATTACAATACCCACCTGCATCTGCTCTTGTTTTCATCTCCTTTCTATATATTCATGACAAGCAGAAATGGAGACTCATCAAGTAAAATTAGAATCGACTCTCATGTACGAACTTGTATTTTTACAATTTTCTTTTTGTCTTTCAAATATGGGTATTTGTTTTTGGGTTTCAAGAATGGCATACACTGATTCTCACTCCTAATATATTTGCTTTGCAGCGCATCCAACCTGTTAGACAAATTGTCTGAGACATGCAAGGTTTATTCTTTCTCTCGTCTTGGTCATCCGTTTCTAAGTTTTTTTCTGAATTGGCATTCTATTTTGTATTTTGTTTCTAAATACATATCCACGATTTTCCCTATATCTGGGAAAGATTTTAGTGTTTCCGCTGGGGGCAAAACACGGATTCTGTTTTACTGCAGGATGTATTCAAATGTCAATTGAAATCATGTTTCATCATCTTTTTCTCGTTTGAAAGATTTTAAAAACAAATCCAAGAATCAGTTGCCAAACTACCATGTGTTGTTGGCAATTCTTTGTCCTGTAAATATAAAGGTCAGAAGCACCTTTGTGAATACTAAATGATGTCTACTGTAATAGATGGATTCTCGAAATGAAAGACCAATTCAGGAGATCGAAAACGAAGGTCCTTGTATCACGGAAATAACTGCTCAGAAATCAGAATGTACCGTGAAGGCTGAACGAGGATCAGGTTGTGGAGGATCATGTGCCACGCATCAGAAGGCATTAAGGGGCATTGTTTACAAGAGTATACAAACTGTAGTTTTCTCAAATAAACTTAACTTGCTTATGCCTCTTGGCCCTTTGGCAATTATTGTGGAGAAATTGACTAATCATCATGTGAGTTCTAGTTCAAATTTAGACAGCTCTTCACTTAAGTTTTCTTTAGATGTCTTATGTTGAAATGTAAAGGTGGGTTGCAGGGGTGGGTCTTCACTCTGAGTTTGTTGGGTATAATGCCTCTGGCTGAGCGGCTAGGTTATGCTACAGAGTAATATTTCGTTCATACTTCGGTGCTTTTTTTCTTTTTTTAATCTTTCTCACTTTTAACGTTTCTGATGTTATTCTTCCTTGGTGTTATACAGGCAGCTGGCATTTTACTCTGGAGATACTGGTAATGATGTTAATGGTTCAAATAAGCGGCATTCTACCAGATTCGTCTTTTTTCAAATTAATCTATATTAAATAGTTAAATGAAACGTGTGCTTTGAAAGTGTTGCATTAGACATTGCTTTTATGTATATGCTAAAGCAGTAAGGAGAAGCCTGTCTTTTTCAGTTTTTTAATTATCATGTTGCATGCTATATGTCATATTAAAAATTATGAATTCTAGTTATTTACTTAAGTTTATAACTAGGTGGGTCCTTCCGTGCAATTGCACAGATTTCAACCAAAAAAACAAGGAGGGAAATTAAAAAAAAAAGATGAGAGAGAAAAAAAAATTAAGATAGCACAGAACTCAATATGAATTACAACTAAAATGACATGTAAATAGTAAAAAAAGACTTTTAAAGTTTATATATAGAGATTTTTTTCACTTTTCAAACCTCTCTTAAAGTTTTTGAAACCTACTCTTACACTCTTATCCAGCTTTGTTTGGTCCAAAGAAGATTAATGAAAGAGAGGGAAGGAGAAGAGTTTTAATGAATTCATATTTAGTTGGAAGAGAGAGGAAGGAAGAATATTGTTTGATTCAGGAGGGGAGAGAAGGAAAGATAATTATATTTAGATAAATTTATTTTTATATTATTTTAATTTTTTTTATAAAAAAAGATATTTATATCAATATTTTTTTAAAAAAATTATGAATTCCAATTCTTTTTTATTTTTAATTCTTGATGAAAAAAAAAATCCATCTTAATCTCTATTAAATGTCAACATATTAAAAATTTAAAATATTAAAAATATTTAAAAACAATAAGATAATTAAACAATTAAAAAATTTTCCTCGCTTCCAAAATAACCCAATTTGAAAGGGAAGGGAGGCAACCCCTCCTAATTTTTTTAACCAAATATATTATCCCCATCTCCTCTCCCCCTTTCCCTTCCAAAAGCACCCATCCAAACACAACCTTAGTTTCAACTTATTATACTGAAAGCTCCTCTTAAGTTTATAAAACCTACAGTTACACCCCCTTCTAGTTTTAAATATATTAAACTTATCTCCCTTATTTAAAGTTTCGATAACCCTTAACTTGGCCTTCCGGTGACTTGTGCTGCGTTGAATTTAGGCTATTGTGACTTTCTAAGAGGAAAAATGCATGGGGTCGATGCTGCATTAAATTGAAACATGAGTGCCTGTGACTTTAGGTTTCAAAAACCCCAGCTTTCTGTTGGTTGGTCATGTAGACCTCAACGATGTATCAGTTCGTCCTTGTAATGTCAAAGCATAGTTTTTATGGCCAAAAGGAAAAGTATGGGTTTAAATTTTGCAAATGTGGTATCTAAGTAGTTCATTCTACTAATTTTGTTGCTGATGGTTTATCTCTTAACTTATTCCATTGGATTTTGCAGTTGGGGGTCTTCTAAATGCCACTTTTGGAAATGCAACTGAACTGATCATCTCAATATATGCATTGGAAAGAGGAATGACGCGAGTTGTCCAGCTCTCTTTGCTGGGATCAATTTTGTCTAACATGTTGTTGGTGCTTGGATGCGCATTCTTAAGTGGTGGGATTGTTTTTAATAAGGAGCAGGTTTTTAACAAGGTAGACATGTTAGCTTCTGTCTCTTTCATTATCTTCCTAATTTTCTCCTTTAATAATTAACTTGTAGCTGATTCATATTAGCATGCAGGCAACTGCTACTTTGAACTCAGGATTGTTGTTGATGGCAGTTATGGGCCTACTTTTTCCCGCTGTTCTTCACTACACACACACTGAGGTGCATTTTGGGAAGTCAGAGTTGGCCCTTTCAAGATTCAACAGCTGCATCATGCTTGTGGCCTATGCTGCATACCTATTTTTTCAGTTAAATAGTCGAAGAAATCTCTATGTCTCTCTCAATGAGGTTGGCCTTCTTATCTCAAGTTTCCTGTTCTATTTATTTGTTTATTCATTCATCCTTTTGTTTGTGTACATGCTCTTCCTTTTGATACTTGTGATTTGTTTGAGCATATGTGTTTTTTTTTTTTCTGAATCAGGGCTAAACAGCAAATTCACATCTACTATCTGGATTGAGCTTGAGCTGTTCTAGGCTTTTAGAGAAACTTCTAGAGTAAGATATTGCAAGTTTAATATATAAAAATGGAGATGGCAGAACAGTAAATAGGGAGGACAAGAATAACTTGTGCTTTTATTTTTTGGTTACTTATCCTTTTTCCATTCTACTCCTTTGTGTAAGACATGCTAACTATCGTCCGGTCTAGTAGAAATGGCTTGATCATTTATACCTTTTTGCTAGCCTTGGAGGGGGCAGTTGACTAGATGTTTTTTAACTTTCTCGATCTTTAGGATTGTTTAATTTATTTACTCCTGCGAGTTATTGTGAAAAAACTATCGTCTTGCTTGAGTGAATAACTGCAAGTAAGATGATCAGCGTGTTAAAGCAATTTTTTCCCGTCTAAGAAAACATAGTAATTAATCATTGCTTATATGCTTTTAATTCTTTAAAACCAATTGATAACTTTTCTGGTGTATGCTTATAAAGTTCTTTTTTTTACTTTTGGTTCCTATGACATAAAATTTTGATTCTTGAGTCACAAAGTTGTGGTGTGATACATGGTATCAGGAGGAGGGGCATAGTGTAAACAACATAGAAGACGATGAATCTCCAGATATCTCTAAATGGGAATCAGTAATCTGGCTTTCAATTATGACTGCCTGGATATCAATTCTGTCAGAATATTTGGTTGGAGCTATAGAGGTGACTAGTTCATCTTTCCCTCTCTGACATATCCGATGAATGCCTTGAAAGTTACAGTCTTGTTTTAATAAAGTAGCATCATCTGTCTGAGATTTATCCGTCTCTGGTTTCTTTCCACCCACTTGTGCAGTCACTGATGTACATATTACACATTCTTTTATGCATTGTGAAACGGAAGAGGAATTGAAGCAGGTTCCTTGGAGAGTTTAGCTTTCTGATAGCTACTATATTAACCTCTTATCATATCATGTTAGCGTATTTGCCAAGATAGAATTAAATATTTGTTTAAATGACTTTTGAGTTATGTTCTTATTGGATTATTTTGATTGAAGTAAAGTTTTCTGTTTGATCATCTGTTTCACAGGGAGCATCAAGTGCATGGAAAATGCCAGTGGCTTTTATCAGTGTAATATTGCTTCCCCTAGTGGGAAATGCTGCAGAGCATGCCAGTGCTATCATGTTTGCCATGAAAGATAAGCTTGTAAGCTTTCGGCAGTTCTTCTTTTGTTTTCCCCACACAAAAAAAAAAAGAGCCTTGTTTCACATTAATAGTTCTATCCCCTGCAGGATATTTCCTTGGGAGTAGCAATAGGGTCATCCACACAGATATCTATGTTTGTGGTACGTACTTAAATCTGGGTGAGAATGCATTGTTGTATAGATTTTTAAAGATTTGACTAATTCTAGTTACTTTTCACGTGTTTGAGTGTCCATATCTGTGTGTTTGTAACTTTGTATCCACATATTATATGTATTAATGTTGGAATCAGGTGAGATGGTGCCTAGCCAAAGAATTATAGTGTATATTTATATGAGAAAGCAATGTTAAGCACTTACTAGGACTAAAACCAAACAAGGAAACAACAGAACGAAGTGAGCTACTCCATTTATATAGCAGTTGATGCAGCATTAATAGGCTCTCATCTGCATTATTCATTTAAGAATTCCTCCTGTATCAAAATCCAATTTTCTGGTATTTCGTTTCTTGCTTGGATGTTTTGTTCATTTCTTGCAATTTTGTGTCTGTTTCTCCCTCCAAATGAGTGGTAAGTCAGCAAATCCAAAAAAATCTTGGATTGACTAACTCAATAAACACCTTAGTTTTTAAAGATATTTTCTTATCAAGTTTTCTAATAAGAATGACATGTGAATATTTTTTACAACTCAACAATACATGATTGACCTTTGAAGAAAATATGTTACACTTTTATCGAAGAACTTGATATCAAATAGAGATTATCAATCAACTTTACTTAATTTTTTTTTTCTGTTTCTAATGGTGACATGGAACAGGATTTGGCTTTTTCCAGTGCATACACACACACACACACATATTTCTGTATCAATTTTCTTTTCTATATTTTGATGATATTACTTCATTATTTCCATGTCATTTTGCAGATACCATTTTGTGTGATTATTGGTTGGATGACAGGGCATCCTTTGGACTTGAACTTTCAACTTTTTGAGACGGCAACACTGTTTTTAACTGTTATAGTTGTAGTCCTCTTGTTGCAGGTTTGTATTCAGCGATAAAATAAACAATTTTTTTGTAAAATATCAATACCATATTAGGGACCTAAAACATGTAGATGGCTATCAAAATAAGCCAGCTCACTTTAGCTTGCTGATGACTTTAAATATTTATATCATGAAAGAAAGATAACAACCATAACTAAGTACTTGTCTATTTATAGATTGAACATAGGTTAACATAACCCTAGACCCTAAGAAAACCCTAAGACCAAAAGGGTCTATTCAAATCCTATCGAAACCTATATCCTAAATCCAAACCCTAATTAACAAAAATCAAATTGCAAATCTGATTAATGAGGCATTTGCATCACTCAGCTTACTGGCTTTATGTTTTGATGAAATGGACTGGGTTAGGCTAAGCCCCGTCAACAAATGTGCTTTTATATAGTGGGCCCATTCTATTGAGATGGGATGGGATGGGCCGAAAAGGCCTTCTATCATTTAAGCTAGTGATATGCTACCCCAATTCCCAACTCGATGGAGCAAGCCCATTTTGATTGGTTTACCATCATGGTAATAATAAGAGTGACATTTTTTATATATTTATTTTGTATTTGCAGGAAGGAACTTCTAATTACTTCAAGGGACTTATGCTTATTCTTTGCTATCTGATAGTGGCAGCTAGTTTTTTTGTACATGTAGATTCTTCTTCAGTAGATTAGACAGTAGACACTGTCCTAAAAGAATGATCAAAGGCTGTGTTCTGTTGTCCTATTAAATGTAAATGTAAAGGATTAATTTGTTCTGATTTTTGAATTTCAGCCTTCTGCTTGTGCTTCATAAATGCAATACATCTTTTGCTCGCTATATTTCTTCTGGCTGCCATTCAGCAGCATTCTTCAGTCTTCACTCATAGTGATATATAAGGTTGAACATGGAGACCTAAAAATGATTTTTGGACTTTTTTTTTTTTGAATTTGTAGATTCAGTCATTGCAAAGTTGAATCTAGTGGGTTGTGAGATTAACTGCTTTACCTCAATTCAAAATGGCTAGCATGTATTATGTTGAAGGAAAAAAATGTTTGATATGAAACACAATTTTTTGTGCTGTATCTTGTACTAATTTTCTACATGTGCTGTATCTTGTACTAATTTTCAATGTTTGATATGAAAAAAATGTTTGAGATGACACTGATATTTGTATTTTATAATATAAATGGTAAATTATATTAACTTTTTTCAAGACTACACTAATATCTACACCCCTTTTATTTCAAAAAAAAAATCTTTCCACCTTTTTAATATTTGATATATATTATAATTTTAAAAAAAACTATTTACTCTCTATCAATAAATTAACTTTTTGCTTAACCTGCAATACTTCTAAAGCATGAAATTACTTAGATGCATAAGTGAATTTATTTTGTAATTGCATGAAGGAACTCTCTGATTACTTCAAAAAATTTACGCTTATTCTTCGCTATCTGTAGTGGCAGCTAGTTTAGTTTTTTTCTTGCTTGTGGATTCCTCATGACACTGTCCTAAAGAAACAAGCAAAGGTTATGTTCTGTTGTCTACTGTAAATGTAAAAGATTAAATTGTTCTGATTTTTAAATTTCCATATTCTTGTTGTGTTCATAAACGCCATGGATCTTTTGCTAGCTATGTTTCTTCCCGCTGCCATTCAACATCATTCTTCACTGAAACATATGGTTTCAACATGAAGAACTGAGAATACTTTTTGGACAAAACTTTTCTTTTTTAATGTGTAAATTCAGTGATTGCATATTTGAATATAGTGGGTTGTGAGATTAATTGCTTTATCTCAATTCACAGTGGCCATCATGTATTTTGGTGGAGGCCAATAAGGGTTTGGCAAGTTGAATGCCAGAAACTGTCATTAACAGATATCCAGAAAGCTTCAAATGTGAATATTGACATAAGAATAAGACACAACAGTAATATTATAATATGACAAAATTTAAATTATTCATGTATAATTTATAGAGTAAATTACATAAATTTTTTTAAAATTTTACTGAAATTACATAAACATTTTTACTATTTTAAAATGTATAGAAATTTTTCATAAAATAAAAAATTATATTATATTTTAGTTTAATTTAAATTTTTAATAAAATTTAAAAAATTTTGTAGAATTTATTTTGATTTATAAAATATTGTATTCTGTAAAATATGATGATTTCGCCCACGTGTTAAAGACAAATTTTAAAAGTTTCAGTGGTTCTTAATATGAATTTGGGCGAAGATGATGATTAGATTAATTAGGGGAATAATGATGTTGTGGTTGACTGATAGAAAGACTCTTAGGCTGTAGCCATTCTAGCAAATACGAGAAGGTGGCTGCGACGTTGGGCAGCTTGAATGGTGTGGTAATGGCTCAGTTTGGGAAAGGACTGGTAACGTTGACGTTTTCAAAAGGGCATTCCCAGAAGAAAATAAAAAAAAACCATCCCTTCTGTGATTACGTTACGTGTGGTTTTGAAATGCTTCATCCCTAAAATGACAAAATAAGCCTAAGAATGGTCAAGCCATATCTTTGCGAAAACATAATTAATGTAAGAGTATTTAGATTATTTTCGAAAAAATTAAGACTCTAACTTTATAAAAAATGATAATAAAAAATTTAAAAAATTAATTTTTTGGAAGGACTTAAGAATTAAATTTATTATTAATATTTTTTAAAGTTATTACTTATATTTTTTAAAATTATAATTTAGTCTTTTCAATATTATAGTGGTGCCTTCATCTAAAGGAGATAATAAATCCAAAATATTTTCATAATATTAAAAAGATCAGGTTGTCATTTTAAAAACATAAGTGATAATTTTAAAAAATACTAATGATAAATTTGGTCTTTCATCTTTTTGAAAAGCTTTACTTTTTAAGATGTTTTAGTATCATTTTTATGAAATTAGGGTCTTGAGATAAAATTTTTTCATTATTTTTTAACATATTTTTATATTGAAATGACTCAGATATTCCTAAATATTTGGTCATTTAGTGAAAAATGAGAACCTTATTAATGTGGAGTTTTAGCATTCTCGGCTCAACGTGTTGACGGGAATGCTTGTGGTCCTCCACTTCCATCGTTTTCAATGGACACCATCTTTCCTACTAGAAAAACCTCGCAAATGTGATAGCCCATGGTAATATTAAAATTAAATAAAATTAACCAGAATAAATTATATAAAATTTTTTTAAAAAAATTTGTTGAAATGTTATAATTTTTTATTTTTAAAATATATACAAACCTTTCTTATAATAAAAATTTATTCTATACTTTAAACCAATTTAAAATTTTTTTGATCAAAATAATCTATATTTAATTCTCTTAATTTAAAAAATATGTATATAGGTTTAATAAAAAAATATTTGGTCAAAAATTTTAAATTAGGCTAAAATATATGATAACTTTTTATTTTAAAAAGAATCTTTATATACTTTAAAAACCAATATATATATATACATATAATTTCAACAAAATTAATATAATTTACTCAATGTAGCTAGAGTCCAAGGCTTACCTTACAGTCAAATGCTGTGTCTACCTCCTTCTTCAACTTCTTTTAGGAATGAAACAGATTACGCATTTATTCAACTTCGAGAGATAAATTAAGCCATGACCATTAACTTAAAACCCCCAATTACGCATTTATTCCATATTCTGCTTCTGCTTGCAGACCACCGATGAGAAGCAAACAATCTTCTGAAGGAATGGAAGAAATGAGTGAGGATGTAATACATCAACCCTTCATTCAAACCTCTTCTTCCTCCAATGTGCTTCAGCAGCCTCCTCGTAGAACAGGTGAGTACTCTAATTCTACTGTCCCTCATCATTATTCGGATTTCAATACATATTTTACATTAATAAAAAAAAATTCGTCGACTTTAATTCAGATTCAGACTCTTTAAAAATTGGCAAAATTTTATGTTCAAACTAATAGTATTCTGTTTATCTTGGTTTTTGTTGATTTCTTCTCCATCATATTCTCATGGCCTTCATCAATCTTCAAACAGTCATCTATATATATAGCTTTGTTCTAACTCCTTATCTCTTGCTCTGCCAAAGATGGCTTTCTTAGTAGAATAAAAATCTTCTACGATCGAGTTGATAGTTCCCAGATGATATCAGTTACTGAGATGAGTCTAATGTCTTGAATTCAATCAACCTTTACTTTTTTTTTTTCTTTGAACTCCCCTTCTGAGGTTATGAACCTCTTATATAATCATTAGAAAAAGAAAAGAAAATCTTTTTGCTGGTCAGTGAATGGATAATTCTCATGGCACAAGTTTTGATATTTAAATTGAGATAAGTCTGATGTGTTGGGTTCAAATTTTAGCTCTTACCTTTTCCTACTCCTCCCCTCTTAGGTCATGGACTATTAACGTAACTCAGTCTTTCTCATAACTAAAGATTTGTTCGTGGACATATTTGGTTTGGTGTGATATTAAATATATTATGAAAAATAAATAAAAATAATAATATTCTTTTCTCTATTTTAAAACATAAAATAAGATAAATACTATTAAATAATAATTATAAAAATATGATAAATATTATAATATTTGTATATTACATCAGTGATACCAGACATACGTACAAGATCTGCAACCAGAGAGTACAAAAGCATGAGGAGGAAAAGAAGGGTGAAATTTGGTGTTGAATTATTGGTGGGTGAGAATGGTAGTTGGAATTTGAGATCACCCAATCCCCTTTCCAAGTCTTCTCTTCCTTAAAATTCGGGGCTACCGTGCCACATTTCGTCTGCCATACGGTTATCAAAAAATCTTCCAAATCTCAAAAAAGATATGGACTAATCCTTAAATTGATAAAAGCGTAGATTTACAATGTATTATTTGATCATTGTCAAATTACATTGGACTAGTCAGTTTCATTAATTTTTTATTGATCTTTTGGCAAGTTGATCTTGTGATTCAAATATCTCAGTTAGTTTATTGATTTTTCAATCTGGCACAGGTTGGAAATTTGCCTAATTTCCCTTTGACTAAACAGGCAAAGGAGTAATGTAGTTTTGGCGTGTCTGAGTATTATCTATTTATATCGTGACTTGTGATGGACAGGGAATGTGTGGAGCGCAGTGGCACACATAATAACAGGGGTGATAGGGGCAGGAGTGCTGTCTCTGGCGTGGAGCGTGGCACAGCTTGGGTGGATTGCAGGCCCATTGTGTATCATACTGTTTGCAGCCACTACTCTTGTTTCTGTTCACCTTCTCTCTGACTCGTACAGATTCCCTCATCCTGAGCATGGCTCTCTTAGGAGCTCTTCCTACACGAATGCCGTCAAGCTCTACCTAGGTCACTCTTCCTTTTCTATTCTTCAAAAGCTTTCACAACCACTTGATGAATGACTATCCCTCTTACAAGTTCATTAAATTTAGGATTTATTAAGAGTAAGGAGAATATAGGAAAAAAGAAATGAAAAGAAATATTAATTTAGACATTTTTTTCATTTATATTTAAATTACTTTTGCTTAAATGTTTTTGGCTTCAGGAGATTTAATAAGAAAGAATATATATATATATTTAAATAAAAATAAGATGTTCAAATTAAAATTTTCCTTCTCTTGCTTTCTCATTTATTATCTTCAATCTAAATATATTATAAGAAATTTGTGTTAGCAATGGATGTGAGCATGTGGCATGTGATTAAACTTATTATCACATGTTCAAATTTCAATTATGTTAATTTTTTGAAAGTCACAAGAACATTTCTTGTCAATATTTTAGTCTTTGTCTTGATATAGTTTGTCTAAATTGGACATAAGCTTAATTGTTTATATTTTCGTTATTAGGTACTCTGATAAAATTATGATATATATAAAATTTTATAAAAAAACTTAATCATGTAAAGCTGAGTTATAAAAATTATATGATTATTTGTAAAAACTCTAATAATTATTTTGTACTTTTTTTTATTTCTAAAAACAATTTGTTATATTTTTTGACCAAATGATTAACTAATTAATATGCAATTTATAGCAACTTTAAGCTTTAAATTTCTATAACAAAATATAATTAGATTCCTCGCAAACTTTTAGATAACAATGCACAACCTTTTCTGTAGATTCACAACATATTGAAGCATTATCTATATCCAAAAGTGTTTTATTTTCTTTGCTCCTGAAATCTATGAATTAAGGGATTAAAATTAGAAATAAATATTGAGTTTGTCGGATGATATATATATATATATATATATATTTATATCATTTAATTTTTGATTCAGGAGACGTAGGGGAAAAGGCGTCTGGAGTGCTGGTGTATCTGAATTTATTCGGGACTGCCACTGCCTATATCATTACAACTGCTTCTAGCATCAGGTAATATTTTAAAAGAAAATTATATTCAAGGATTTTAAATTTGCAAAACTTATTTTTGAGAGGACTTGCTTATAATTTTAAAATAATTTAATTATAACAAGGTCTCTTTATTGTAAATTTTATAAATTTAAAGTCTTTAATTATAATTTTCTCATATTTTAATAACATCCCTTTTTTTCCTTCAATCCTCAAAGCACCTACCTACCCTTGGTTTTTTGTGCAACTTTATTTTCTTCTCTAATTGTGAATTAAGCAAATATTTAGAATTAAATGTTAATTTATATTAAATTGCATAACTAGTTTAAGAAAATTGATTATATTTTTTAAGTATTAAAACGAAGTCTTAGAATTTAGTTACTCGTAACTCGCTTTCTTTTTCAATTTAGTTTTTTTCCCCTTCGTCCTTCAATCTAGGTTGGATATTATTTTGTCTAAATCTCATAAAGTAAAAAAGTAAAAATAAAATCGAACGACTTTTATATTTTTTTTCCAAACAATTTCAGTCCTTTTTCTTTTCTGTTCCAATGAACAAAAAATGGTTTTTTTTTGTTCAAGTGAGTCGGGCTCTAAACCTCGAATTATAGTAGGTTTAACAAGACCCGCACATACATTATACAAATTAGGCCTGCACTTCTTTTAAGGCCCAAAAAAAAAAAGATGCAAAATATTAGGCTCTACACTTTATGAAAATTATAAGGTAAAGTTACACTGTCAGGTTATGTTTGACAGAGCAAAAAAAAAAATAGAAAGATAAAAAAGTGAATAAAATAATTATAAAATGAAATTATGTAATTTAAAATCATTTTTAATATAATATAGAAAGGATTGAGAATATGTTTTTATTTTGAATACGTTTTTTATTTTGATGTTTGGTAAAATAAAAATAATATAGGAATGGAAATAAAAGATAAGTAAATGATCAAAATATTCTTAGAGTCAACAAAATAATAAAAAAATAGTTTTTGTTAATTACCCTAAAATAAAAAGAGAAAATTATAGTTCAAAACTTCAAATTAAATATATTTAGGCAAAATTATATTTTTTTTTTTTGAATTTTGAGTCATGTGCAAATAACCCCCTAAACTTTAAAAATTAATAAAAAAATCCCTCTAAAATTTAGATAAATGCAAATAATCCCTTTGAATATTTGACATATACAAATAATCCCTTTGAACTTTAAAAATGTACAAATCATCCCTTATAAAAAGGTATGATATATGAGAAGAGTTATTTATAAATAATTCAAAGTTTAAGGGGTTATTTACAAATAATTCAAAAAGCTTAGGGATTATTTGTATTTATTAAAAATTTAAAAAATTTATCTGCAAATTATTCAAAGTTCAAAAAATTTCATTGCAAATTTTAAAAGTTTGGAATAGTTTTTTGCACATGACTCAAAATTCATGTGAGTTATGTGTAATTTGGTCATATATTTATAATTTTATGCTGAAGTATCTTTTTGTATAAGATTTAATTTAAAATTTGTAAGTATTTAGTTAATTGTATGGATAATGGATGATTGGGTGAGAGAAATAAATTGTAAGTTGTAAAGAGTTGTTGTTTGAAAACAAAAAAAAAAAGCAAGTTGATAATAATAAATATTTAAATTAAGTTGCATTTAATATTTATTATTATACAAATACTTAAACAGTGAATAAAATTAAATCACTTAAAAAAATAAAAGTTAATATGAACCAAACTAAATCAAACTAAATCAAATTAAAACTAAGTTGGTCATAATTTAAAACTAAATAAATCTTTTATTTTACAAAATTAATTCACGCGGTTCAATTAGGTTTTTAGTTTAAAATGGAAGCGAGTCGAATCTTTGAACACCTTTCTCTATTTCATCAGATTCCATGATGGGTTGGGCTAGTTGACACTGATCCAATAGAGTTGTAACTAGCCCTTTGGCGTCCTACCATAAACAATTGAATGGGACCCCCACTGAAGGAGAGGAACGTATTTGGGGGAAAAAAAAAAGGACAGAGATGAACTTGTGAGCTTGTGGCCCTTTACTAGTTCGTTCAATGGACCACAATTAAAGGACAACAAACTATTTTTGTCTAAGTTTTTAATGGTACTTACAACCCAAGTTATTTAGGTATTTTTTGTGACACTTACACCCCATAGGCTTAAGAAAATGCTAATAAAACATAAAACTTCTTCAATTTTAAAATTCTAATAAATAAAACCTTCAAATTCTAATTTTTTAATTTATCAAGGAAATTTTCAAATCTAAAAAGGTCTATGTAGTTTTATCCAATCTTAGATGGAAGTGTTTATATAATTTTCACTTTTTTTTAAAATGTTACATGACAGTCTTTGTCAACATTTGCAATAAATAAAAAAAGATTTTAGAGAGTCTTTAAATTATAAAAGGATTCAAAAGTGAATTTTGATATAGAGATTGAATTTTGTTGATTTGATTTGAATGGACATGATTCTGCTTCTTATCTAATATTGAGAGTGGTGCAATGATATGTGATCCTATAATTTGCTTAAATGTTTTTTTTTTAACGTTAATTGTGAGAAGTCTGCTAGAATTCTAGCTAATGGAACTGAATTTTTCCAAATTCTAGAATGCACAAAGGATATAAAGATACAATAAAAATCGTTAGAAGAAATAGAATAGATAATACTTTATGCAATTTGAATAAAAATATGCTAAAAATATATAGTAAACTTAAATATATATTTTTTATATATTTGCTATTAGATTCTTGAATTAAAACATAATAAATCTATGGTTTAATTGAAAAATTCTATATTTATATACAAAAATTATACATTTTTTACATTCTTAAGACAAGAACTATATACTTATTATATTTTATTTAAACAATTTAATAAAAAATATAAAAAATTATATAAATTTTTTAAAAACAAATCCCTTGCAATATTGTAAGGATCTAAGTTGGAGTGAAGAAAGGGAAAGAAAGTGAAGTTTAATGAAATTTATTCATATAAATTTTTTTTTTTTTTTTAATTGACCCCTAACAATATTATAAGAGTTAAATCAGGGTGAAAGAGAGGAGTAAAAGTGGGGCCAATGTAGGTCCCGTTTCCCCTACGCTTTTTCATCATAGTATGCAAGAAATCTGGCTTCAGATTTTTTCTTAGAAATATTTCTAACCACACTTTTTTCTGCGGACTGACTTTGATTTAAAAAATGGAAAATAAAAATTCACAACTTGATCAACTCGTGCATTGGAATTGGAAGTTTGAAGACTCTTGAAATCAAAATGAAGACGACAAAAACGTAGTGGGGAGGGGAGGGGAGGGGAAGCAAAAACCAACATCATTACCGACTTGTTGGTTCAATTCGAGGAAAATCACAAAACGACGAAATGGCGTGAGAGGGATGGGCTTGGAATCCAACGAATCGATCAAGTTTAGAAAACCATGGGCCCATATGGGCCCATTTGAAGATTGTCATCTTCGATCAAACCTAACTCAACAGGTCCACCCTCACCAACCCTTTTTCCTTGCGTGAAGCACCAATAATCACTAATTTGAAAGGCCAGCTTCAGCTGTATTAGTCTAGTTAATTCCATTGGTTTTTGGGGGGTCAATAAGTCAAGTAAGTTGTGCTACACCACACGGCATGCAGAATTGGACAGGAAAAGTTTTGAAATTTTAGTTTGATAGCTCTTGATGCTTTAAAAATCAAATTATGTATTAAATTGAGATAATGAATAGTTTATGATTCAATCATACTTGAATTATTTTTTAAATACATATAAAAAATATAAATATCTATAGTATTTTATAATTAAATTAATACATATATTATACAATAATATTTAAAATAGATATACATATTTTAAAATATAAAAAATAGCTAAAATTTAATATATATGAGAATAAATTCATATAAAAGAAGTTGAATAGAGTTCATAAAATATCATAAATCCCCATCACATAATACCAAACCTTTATTTAAAAAAATATCAAAAACTAATTTTTGACAAGTTTAATCTCAAATTAACTGATATTTTATCAATTTTGACCAATTTAATTGATTAGTGACTATTTTTTTCTCTAGCCATTTTTTAGAATTAAATGAATCGGTTTAATGATTAGTTATCTAATTAACTCTAGTTTTTATAACCATGATAAATATATATATAATTGTTAGGAAGTTTCGATATATTGTAACTTTATTCTTTTTTATTTTTAATTTGTAAGGTTTTGTGTTTCATTTGTTAAAAGAAAAAAATAGGCTAAAGAAAATATACTCTATTAGGTATATACACTTAGTTTGGTTTTACTTTTTTTTTAAGAAACGTGGGCTTCCTAAAAAAAAAGATTGAGCTTCATATAAAAATATTTAAGTAGGTATAATTCTAACCAAAATTTAAATTTTATGGAAAAAAATTGTCTATACCTAGACTTATAGGTTTTATTTAAAATAATTGAGGAATAACTCCAACACCACTAGATCAAAGTTTATTTTTAATGTTTGGTTTGGTTCTCAATCAATAAAAGTATGTAAATTAAGCTTTTATTTTTGGACTAGATTGAGATACAATTATTTTTGTTATCAAATTTTTTTATAAAAATATGATATATATAAAAAAAATTATTTAAAAGGAACTAATTATGTGATGTTGAATTATAAAAATTATATATTTGTTTGATAGTAAAAATATAAAAAGTGTACCTAAAATTTTTCATTTTCTTTACCCCCTCTTCTATTTTCTTCCATTTAAACATACCTTCAAACTTTTTTTTTTCCTTCTTGACTTTGTGGTCGAAAGTAAACAATTATGCTCATTGATAATTCAATACATTGTTTCCTAACCAACATCATCTTGTGAAAAGAATCTTATTTATTTATCATTAATTTTGCTGTACTATGCTTTTCATGTGTTAGCAAATAGCAATGCATTACCCAAAAAAAAAAGTCATTTCTTGGCGATTTTTTTTTTTGCATTTAGCGGCCATAATTGCTATAAATTTACTGGCAATTACTCAACCGCCAGTAATTGACCAAAAAATCGCCGTTTTATTTTCTGGCAGCTTCATAGCCGTTAGATTCACCATTGTTGATTTGTATTTACTGGACCGCTAATAAAACCACCTGTAAATGCATGTAATGCCAAATATAGCTCCGTGGTTTTCCCTGTCAAACATTTCGTGCTGCAAGTGTTAAGCATTTTTCTATATTCTATCAGAATCAAATCGACAGAAACTGAAGAGTCTGCATTTTAATATTCTTACGTATCCAAAGATCGAATGAGCTAATAAGTTCAAATGACATTCTACTGAAAAAGAAAGAGATGTTCCCATTCATTCCCCATAACACAAGCTTTAAAATCCTTGTCAAACCATTCCACAAACACACAAAAGGCAGCATATACGCACCATTTTCTCTTTGTGTACATTGTTCATTACTCCTTTCAGTCCTCAGATTCGTGTTTGTAACTAAGATAATAACATAATCTGGACCTCCTGTTTATCGGCTGCTTGATAGCTTCCTGATAATGAAAACTACTCTTTCTAGATAGATTTTCAAATAGACTTGATCTATTAAGAATAAGTAGACTTGATCTGTCAAGAATAAAAAATCTAAGTTAATAATAAATGGATATGTAAGTATATACTCATTTACGATTCATTTGATTTATTTATTTTTTATAAACTAATTGTACTTAAAAATTTTTGTTGTCTTTGGAAAAATTCTTAAATAAATTCACTCTACAAATGATAGGTAGATTAAATTTATTATAAAAAAGTATATAAATATGTCTGAACATTTATGTTGAAACATGTTCTTAACAGGAAATGGATTCGCTCTTGTTCAAAATCGCTTATGTTGCTTACGTTAGTCACAGAACTTTTTTTTTTTTTTAGTATACGTTTTTTTTAAAAATGCATCCTTTGTTAGAGGAATATGAGATAACATAATCATCCAAACATGAGCGAATCCAGGCTCTTCCTAACATGCCTATAGATTTTTTTTAATACTTGATTTAGTCTACATTTTTTTTATGGAAAAATTGAAAGTGGGGTGAAGTGACAACTTAGAGGTTGATGTGACATCCTAACTAGTGGCAGAATGGTGCCAGCCAGGGAAGTGATATTGGAGAACGGAGAAGAACACTTTCTTGTGGATGTGATATTTGGAGTAATAGCAAGTGGCTAGAGCTGCTTCTGTTTTTCATCATTTGCTAATTTGTCTGTGTTATTTTCTCGTGTTTTTTTTATACCAATAGTAAAATATCCAATAGAGCTTGGTTTCTGTGCTGTCTAAAAGAGAATTCTGTGAGAGAAAGAAAGAGACATTGCATTGAGCCCCATTTTATGTCTCTTTCTTTCTCCCGTCCTGGCCAATAATGCAGAAGAGAGGCCTTGCTTCACGAGGTCAAATAAGTCAGTTTTGGTTCAGCATTAGCCTGAGTTTGTTCTCAGAATTCGTCTCAAGAAAAATAGACATTAACATCCATATATAACATAGACGTGAAATACGGCACTGACACAACAAAAGCTCCTTAGTTGATCTTTGAAAGGACGCAATTTAGATATTCTCCAGCTTTTAAAATCTGGGGTTAAGGGTGGCCCATGTTTCAAGACCCGGGCCACCTTGCATTGCAGGCCACAATTTCTGAGATATTATGATTTCAAATTTTCAATAATTTGATAGAGAAGTAGTATACAAAGCAGATTACCTATAAGAACCTCACTCTTAGATGAATGGGATCCTCCAAATTTTTTTGAAAAATTATGTAATAAACTATGAAAAGAGAGAGACTTAAGTAGTGGAATTTATTTATATTTTTAAATGTAGGTTTCACATCACCTGAGTCCATCTCTCTTTGAATTTTAGAAGATCCATTTGCCTCTCAATGATATATCTCTCGACGTTTGGCTAGTAATTCTAGCAAAAGCCCATATCTACCCCTCATTTTCCATCATGATTTTGAGTATAGCATGTAATGAGCTAGCACAGTCCTAGTGCTCCTATATGATTCATGTCAATAGAGGCCCATCCTGGTCGCAATGTCAGGTTTAGATGAATATTATTACCTATGGTTTTAAGCTCTATGGTCTCATCAGATCATTTGAAGCCCGCGAGGGTTACTGAGTTGAATCCTGTAAGTTACATATCTTATTTGCTTTTATAGTTTCTCACATTCTGTTCCCTATATTTAGCTTATAGAGGCCTCAAAGTCCAGGGGAATTAGCATAACACTTGTGGATTAGGATGAGCTAATGCTGATGCTTGCAGTCAGTCACTCTGTTCAGGATGCGACTGAAATGAACAAAAAATATGTTTCTTCTACAGCCAATGGTTCTTCGTATTTTTATGCCAATGGTTTATGGTTCCACTTCCACAGCTTAGGACGACGTTGACGATTAAGGGAATCAAGCTTTCTGGTCTACGATTATTGGAATGCTTTCAACACAAAGGACAAACATATATTATTTTCTATAACTTGCTTTGTTCAACCTTCTATGCTCTTGCAGACACTAGCACACTGATATCGTGAAACAATGGAATATAAGTGTTGACCTGTAATTTGAAGAGTTACGTAATATTTAATATGAGTATTTAATATATATATATATATATATATATATATAATATGAACACAACTCATTTTTTGACGTACTGGTATAGCTGCCAACTCACACGCCTACAAAGATCTGGTCCCAAGTGTTGAATATTTTCCTACTTGCAAGTAAGGAGGAAAGGAATAAAAAAGAGGGAAGAGAAAATTCCAAGGCAAAGACGACAGCAGATTCCTCCATTATTTTGCTTGTCGAAATGACTAGTGCAGTCTTCAAAGTCTGCTGATAATAATTCAAAGGCAATAATCTTACCTCATTCATTGCTTCATAGCTTCAAAGAAGCAATTACGTCAGCTTCAGGATCCTTTACAACTTTTTTCCTATACTTAAATTGAAACCAAGAGAGTTGCGCTTGAATCAAAGTACAGAGGAGCTTCCCTGGGCTGGTAATTGAGATATGAGAGTCCTGTTTGGTCATATTGAAATGTTTCATAAGTTCATATACTTTGAATCACGAGTTGATGTTACACTGTCACACCGGCACGTGTTCCTTTTCCAGATTTCAGATTAATTTACACCAGTCCTCCCACTTCTCCTGCTCAGACACTGACACGAGACACGACAAATATTTAGTATTTTTATACAATTTAAAATGTCGTGTTGTATCTCATGTATAAGTGTTAAATACGTATAATACGGCTCTGATTTTGATATTTTATATGAAGGAATAGTTTGTCTTGAATGTACTTCGCTTAGGCCTTTTGGTCTTCTGGGATTCACAGGCAGTGACTACTTCATGGCCTTCCATTGATTTGAAATTTTGGATAAAAGATGGCAGTGCAAAACTCTGTTCAAATAGCAAGTGGTCCTAATGATGACGATGGGCGAGCCAAAAGGACGGGTAAAAATCATCTACGACAAAAACCAACTTATTTTTCATGTACTCTTCTTCTTCTACTACTTGAATCCTGAATTTTCATCTCTTCCTCCAAATTCTACTACCAGGAACACTAACAAGTGCTGTTGCTCACATCATAACTGCTGTTATTGGTTCTGGTGTGCTTTCATTGGCTTGGAGCACTTCCCAATTAGGATGGATTGCTGGCCCTGTTTCTTTGCTTTTCTGTGCAATTGTCACCTACATTTCCTCCTTCCTCCTCTCTGATTGTTACAGAACTTCAGATTCCAAATCTGGGAAGAGAAATTACTCTTACACTGGAGCTGTTAGAGTCTATCTTGGTACTAGTAACACACCAACTCTCTGCTTGTTTATTTAAAAAGCACCAACACTAATTCAGATACGACATAACCACAAAATATGTATTGCTTAAGTGCAGCTTAAAATGTTGTGTCGTGTTTGATACAAGTGCTGGACATTTATTAAATACCATAGGGTGGCACCATTTTTTAAAAATCAGTGCTTTATATTTAGACTAAACTAACAATTTGGTCCTCGGATTGTTAAATCCATTTAATTTTAGTTTTTTGAAAATTAGTGCTTATACGAATTAGTCTTTAAAAATTACAAATTTATTGTATATTAGTTCTTTTAGCAAGTTACTTAAGAATGCTAGAAATACTAATATTATTTTTAAGGATTAATTTGTATATTCACTTAACTTTAGAGACTAAAGCTAAATAAGTTTAACTAAATTATCTAAGGATATGCTGCTTCTCATAAACTTCCTTCGTCATGTTTATACCTTCTGATTGCATTTAGTGTTAGTTCAGGATATAAAAGGACATGGTTTGCCGGTTTCCTTCAATTTCTGACCTTGTATGGGACTAGTACTGCTTATGTACTTACCACAGCAGCCTGTTTAAGGTACTTCACCTGTTAAACCCCTCATGAAATAAGAAAACCGCCATTTCTAGCTACTTTGTGTTGTGTTTCGTGAACAAGTAACTTCATCACTTGCAAATGTTGCTTTTCTTTTCTTTTACTATGTGATGATCTAATAAGCCACGAATATAAGACACGACACAAAATACTAAAATTTGTATTGTTTAATGCAATTTGAAGTATAGTTTCATGTCAAATTCATATCAAACACAATATGACTCTGTTTCTAGAGTATTGATGCTTCATAGGTGATGATACTAGAGAGACTACCTTGCTGATGTTTTAGCATGTTCTAATGACAGATGTTAAATCTTCTGATGCAGAGCAATTCTGAAATCAAACTGTTATCACAAGGAAGGGCATAAGGCTCCTTGTAATTATGGGGAGACGTTGTATATGATGCTATTTGGAGTCATTCAGATCATTATGTCATTCATACCAGATCTCCACAACATGGCATGGGTTTCGGTTGTCGCTGCAATAATGTCCTTTACATACTCCTTTATTGGACTAGGACTTGGCATTGCTACGGTTACAGGTAAGGTTCAATATTAAGATGCTGTTGACATAATATTAAGCCTTCTAAACTATTTATATCTCTTCAATTAATAAATTTTTGAATTGAAATAATTCTTGATGTAGTATTAGAGCTTCTATAACCAACTTGTCTAGAGTTTGATCCTTGTTGTTCCACATTTTCTTAATAAAAATTAAGTTTCAAAATAAGGTATGATGAGCTTATGCTTTTGCCACACTTTATGTCCAAAGGGCTTAAGGGGAGTGTGTTAGAGACTGTCATAATATTATTTATGTCCCTTCACTTAAAACTTGTGGAGTGAACTAGTCCTTGACAAAATTGACTGGCCGAAAAAAGAAAATGTACTATTTGTCATATTCCTAAAACAATGAGTGCAAAAAATATTGTAACTCCAGATTATATACGTAGAAGTAAACTCATGTTGCCAAAAATGAGGCAGCTAAAGGAGCATAACCCTATGGTTGATATTGCAGAAAACGGGAGAATTATGGGGAGCCTAACGGGAGTACCTGCTAGGAGTATAGCTGACAAATTATGGTTGATCTTCCAAGCACTTGGTGACATTGCCTTTGCCTATCCATACTCAGTCATTCTTCTTGAGATACAGGTAACTCTTATATCCTAATTATGGTGAGAAAAAAAAGAAGAAGAAAAACAATTCAAAGCTAAAGCAAAGTATTGGATTTTTTGGTTGAATGAAGGATACTCTAGAGTCTCCTCCACCAGAAAACCAGACCATGAAGAAGGCATCCATGATTGCAATCTTCGTTACAACATTCTTCTACCTTTGTTGTGGATGCTTCGGATATGCAGCATTTGGAAACAACACGCCTGGAAACCTCTTGACAGGTTTTGGGTTTTATGAGCCTTACTGGCTCGTTGACTTTGCTAATGCTTGCATTGTTCTTCATTTGGTGGGAGGATATCAGGTACTAACGCCATACCAGTCAAGCTTTTATATCATATGAACCCTTTTCAACGATACCTGTGGTGAAGCTTTTAGAATAATAGTTTGTTCAAGTTCACTACAACTGCATTCTTTTATTTCCTTATCATCTTAGAAGCATGGATACAAAAAAAATACATAGTGTTTAAGTGCAATTTCAAATGTTACATTGTGTTTAATATGAATTTTGATACAACTTTGTTTTTTAAGTATCAATGCTTCGTAGTTTATCATGTTATCCAACTTTTCATAATCGTGCTTCTTGTATATGATATTATGATCCTTCCTCTGCAGATTTACAGTCAACCAATATTCAGTGCTGTTGAAAAATGGAGTTCAAGGAAATTCCCAAACAGTGGCTTTGTGAATAATTTCTACAAGTTGAAACTGCCTCTATTGCCAACTTTTCAGCTAAATCTTTTCAAGGTTACTTTTAGAACGGCCTATGTGATTTCAACCACTGGACTTGCAATCATGTTTCCTTACTTCAACCAAGTTCTAGGAGTGTTAGGGGCCTTGAACTTTTGGCCATTGGCTATATATTTTCCAGTGGAAATGTACTTTGTGCAGAAGAAAGTTCAAGCTTGGAGTAGAAAATGGATTGTTCTAAGAACTTTTAGCTCCCTTTGCTTTCTTGTTACAGTGGTAGGCCTTGTTGGGTCACTTGAAGGAATCATAAGCGAGAAACTTAGCTGAAGATTTATGCTTTGTATAAAAATTGAGGTAAAGCTCTTCCCGTGTTTGTTATCAGGTTCTTTAATAACACGTGGAGGAACTTGTAGGAATCAATTATATGTTGTTGAACTATAAAAAAAAAAATATCCACGTGTCATTTTTATTGAAAAAACTGATAACAAACAGTTAAAGTTTACACCAGAATGAAAAGGAAGAACTTGTAGTTTGGTTGCTTGATTTTATGTAATAAAGTTTCATGTTAATTCTAGCTTTTCGAGAGTTAGATAGAGGGTAAGGAATCATGTGGGTTTCCACTTGCCTGCTTTGCGGACAATGTAGAGGTTAATAATTGTGGAATGCTTTTACTTCTACGGAACTCCCTTATAATGTAGTTTGGCTTTCAATTCTTGAAAGGAATATGTGAGAACAAAGAGCAAATTGTCACATTGATGACTACTATTTTTACATATAAATATGTTTATATTGGTGTATGCCATATTGTGATTACGAATTAAGTTTGAATTTAGAAGTTGGTATTCATCTAAGTTCCTACTATAAAACTTCATGATATATAGTCATTTTTATTGTAGTGTTTTATCATTCTTGTTAAAACTACTTCTTTAGTTGTTAATATTATAGAATGTATTCACTAAGTATCCTTAAAAAATAAAATTTATCATTTATTTTGTAGAAAAAATAGAGTAAATTACTATCTCTTCTTTGGAGAATTTCCCAAATTACACAATCCACATGTTTAGTTGGATGAAAAATTAGACTCCCTTATCCTTTAATTAAAAAATGCGTTACATTGACTCAATAAAAGATAATCTACTATTACATCTAATTTGACAAAAATATGCTTATTTATTACTTATAAAAAATAACAAGTATTAAATGTGTGTTTAATTAATATAAAATATAACTTTTTTAAATTTAAAATAAAATAAATTTATGATTTTCAACACTAAGTAAATATATTGAAATAAAAGTTTAGGAAATATTTTTTTTTCTAATAAGTTGTAATTTTAATAACAGAAATTAATTTTGTCCTTAAGGATATTTTGGTCAACTTTTGGTTTTAAGAGAAGTTTGTGTATATGCTCAAAATAGAAGGAAGAATTGTATAATTTGGACATTTCTTTGGGAAGGAGAGAGTAATTTACCCAACAAATTAAAATAACTTATTCACTCAAGCCCCATTTAATGTCTTACACACCCCAAAACGGAAGGGGGTGATCGGCACGGAATGCAAGCAATGCCTAAGCCCGTAAGCCTAAACCAATAACACTTTAGATATAACGATATTCATAATTGTCGCAAAAATTTTGGCAAAGTTTCCCCATAAATTTGGACACTACCAAATTTTTACAACAGTTATAATTCCAGTAAAATAGTAAGGGGAGCTTCAAACCCTCCCCTAGAATCAACATACAATAGAAACAAAAGAATCACCAGGGGAGGGGGAGTCCTACTTGTTTAAGCAAAGTTAAATTCATTATTTGTTACAATTAACTATACAAAATTTATCACAACAAAATTTTCTAGCCATCGAGAGCCGAAGACAAGTCTCACCAATACGATGCCTCTATCTACTCGGATAAAGGAGGCAGGTCAGATCTAATAGTATTATTTAAAAAAATTAAAATTTAAAAGAATAAGTTGCACTCAATGAACAGGTAAATAATTATAATAATTAAAAACAGTTAGATTGACCATTTTTAATGGTGGCTTTGTCTCGTTGGCAGCTCCTTACCCCCTAGGGGTGGCTACACCTAACGGGCAGCTCCTTTTTCCACTATTAGTACATGTTATAGTTAAGCCTCTGGGGCGGCTTCACCTCATTGGCAGCCCTTACCCTTCTTACGAGAGGTTACACCTAACGGGTAACTCCTTCTCCTCCCAGATCTTACTCTAAACACTAAGTAATGTATCAAGGGCTAGCGACCCACACACAGTAAGGCTAAAACAATATAAACAATAACACAATCCTGATCTTGTCACCGATCGGTTAATAACCATGCTTGATAAATTCCCATAACACATCTCACTTCCTAATTTGTTAATCAAGAATAATTTGATTTCCACATGGATTCCCTCCATATAAGGAAAGGTATAAGACAAAGTCATATAAGAACATGGCATTTACCTCCCACAAATCCTAAATTACACCTCTATTCCACTACACCAGATAAACTTCGACCTATCCCTTGCACATGTGTATGTATATATAGTAATAGGAAAGGCACATAAATTATTGCAATTATTATCTACTCACAATGATATCAAGAGCTAACAAGTACTTGTTCCTCCTCGAAATTTAACTCCTTTGTAGTCATCAATGTCCACAAAGCTTCCTACTAACACTAAACTTGCCAAATCATTATGTAAACTCAGAACAACAATTTTGAGCATCTATCTAATTCAATAAAATTTCCTTAACCAATTTGTTTTTCCATACTATGACTCATCCACTGCTCACAAAATTGCCTTTTAACTTAACCCTTTTTATAACCTTACACATTCATAATTTGAGTTTCAAAATCATTTTCAGGGAATAAAAATTGAAGATTTATGCAAGATTAACATACTTAAGAAGCCTCATTCCAAAATCCCTAATTTTTCCTTCTATTTTTCGGCTAACCCAGCAAGGCAAGAGCTCCAACTCCTTTTATCACTCTACCAAGCTAGGATATGCCAAAAAAAATGGAAGGGAAGAGCGTAACTAACGAACCTAGCATTTGGAATGAAGGAACGAGAATGGGAGCTCACTACGGGTTGCAGCGTTCTGGACCAACTCGAAATTCTGAACCCACGAACCAGCAACGAGGGAGCTCAAGGAGACCTGCATAGCGCCGAAGAAGCTTCGCAGAAGAGGAATAATATGGCAGCTATGCTGGAGAGGGAGATCGTGAACTTCAAACGGGAGAGGGAGGTTGTACGCGGGGAGGAGGAGCAGTAGATCTGAAAAGAAGCTGAGGAAGGAAGAATAATAAAGAAAAGGAGGAAAGAAGAAAAGGGAATAAATAAAATAATAAAGGAATAAAATAAATTAAAAAAAATAACCCCTCTCCCCTTTTTTTTTTCTCCGGTCTGTTACACTTGAAGGTTGGATAAAATAATATAAGCTAATACAATCCATGCTTATATAAAGCTTGGTGCACTTAAGGGATTGTATAAGCCTATATGATTATTATCAAATAACAATCTTAGAAGAGCAGGATGAGCAATAAGAAATCTTGTATAACTTTTTTTGAATAAACAAATTAATTTTTATCATTATTTGTTAATATATTATCATATCATTATTGTTAATTAGAACTTAAAAATATTAAGATTGGTTTATAGGATTCCAAAATGGATAATTCCCATTCTTAGGGTTTAAGTTGTAATAAAACCTTAGTTTTCCATTCAAAATTCAATGTAAGTGAACAAATGTAGTCATTATATAGAATTTTGAATCGTCTAATGTTGGACAATTTGAGAAGAGTCTATTCTTTCATTTAGTAATAGTATCTATAAAAATCTCATATCTTACATTCGGAAAAGTCTCATGCTATTATGTATCATTTTGTTCTCCAAGTACATACTTGGTTGAGTGGATGTTATTCTTCTCAAGTTGTGCACTTTGGACACCAAAGAGAGATTTTATCAAACTGACTTTGGACACCAAAGAGAGATGTCAACAAACTGTTTTCAAGCAAATGATAGAAGATTTTTATAGCTGCCATTACCTTAGGGTTGGAAAAGTCACTTCTCAAATGAAGTAGAGCCATATCTTATTATGAGGAAGCCGAGGAGGTTGAATGTACATTATGAATTGTTTATAGAAAGTTCTTAAATGTATGAGTTAAAAAAATTACTATTAATATTTAGTTATGGTGATGAACATATTTTTAAAAGGAGTGGTTCATCTAATCCATGTCCATATATTATATATGCTCACAGTGCTGACCTAACCTTCTAAAGTTATGAAATCAATGGAAAAAAGTTAATAGTTGAGAAATTGGATCGGCCAAAATAATAATAATAATAATATTTAATATATTTAATAAATATTATTTTCATAGAATTTTAGGTGTCGTTGTATGAACTAATAGAAAGAATTAAATTTTAAAAAAATTAATAATAAAGTATATAATATATAAATAATGGTTGTATGTTTCATTTATAATTTTTCACTTTATAAATTTGATTGTTTCTAATAAATCAAGAATGATAAAAATATAAGCATTTGGACAAAAGCACCATTACTTTAAACGTAATACTAAATTGACTATAAATTAGTTTTTTTTGTGGATTTTTCAGATGAAAAATATTATTTATCAGTGATATATGTTAAATTTACTTAACTATACAAGCTTTAATTTCTTTTCCTAAATTTGAGCAAAATTTTATTCATATCAAAATAATTTGAGTCTATGTTAAATACTTAGAGGTCTATTGTGCTTTAACCCAGACTTGGCTTGCGAACAATTGTAAAATTATGTTACTTTTGTTGGTTCATTGCTTCTACTTCATTGTAATATGAAAAAATGTATATATATTAGAATTAGGTACTATTAATATCAAGTACTATAAAAGGGTTGGCAAAGTCTACAATCCAATGAGTTTTTTCTTTAAAGTTGTGGTCAAATTACTTTTTGAGTATCTCGAGATCACGGTGTGCATACACTTGCATTTCTCGAAGAATTATAGAGAATGTATAGGACAGTGCAATGTTATTAAGCGCTTGAGCATGCAGCCATACCTTTTTTTTTGGCTACATTTGAAGAATTCATCCTTTTAATGTCACCATTTGCAGTTCTATTTTTTAATATTTTTAAAATAAAATTAATCATGATAAAAATATTAATTCATGATTCATTCATTGAATCATAATTGAACCGATAATAATTAAATATATATTTTTTAATTTTTAATATAACAAATAAATATTAATAAAGTTTAAATATTTAATTACTAATTCAATATTTTTTAAGATATTAAAGAAATTATTTTTTAATTAAAAAAAACTACTTATGATTAAAAATTAAAATTATTTAATATTAAACTTTTAAAGTTCTCAAATTATAGCAAGATTCCATTTATTGTTATAAATAAAAAATAAATAATAATTTTTGTCAAACACTATGATATTTAAGAGAAATGCTACTAGGAGATGAGATATAATAGAGAACAAGCAAAAAAATAAAAATAAAATACGTACATTTTATTTCTCTTATATTTTCTCTGTTTATTTTTAAAAAAATTTCCTATATTCCAACTCCTTTTTTTTGTTCAATGTCTTTTATTTTTAATTTATTAAATTTATTTAAGATGAATTATTATACTATATAAAAAAAATATCTAAAAAAAAGATCATTGATAAGTTCAAATTGATTTTAATCAATTTAGTCAGTTTTTGATCGATTTTTTAGTTTATTAACTTTCTGAGTTAATCGAACCGAATTATGAATCGATATCTAGTCGAATTGATTGATCCGATTTAGTTCTAAGAACCATACTATTTTTTGAGTATTTATGATAAAACTTTGTATTTTAGTTCAAAAGTAATTCTTTAGTTTAATATAAATTTCCAAGCAACTGCTAGCCAGTTTTGTTGAGAAATCATGTTGATAATCACATATTTATGAGCATATTAATGGCTTTCACTGTAGCAATCCTATTTCTATGAAAGAATAAGCAACAGACGTAACTGCAAGAAACTTTGACAGCTAGTTGATGTTATGGAAGTTGAGTATCCGTGTCCAAATAATTTAGATAACCTCAAAAAGCAGTATAATATATAGGAAAAATTATGTTTAATGATCAAAAATTGAAAAAAATTATTTTTAAGGATCTTTATTATTAAGTTTAACAATTTATTGTTAAATTCAGTAATAATCATTCTAAATCAAGTAGTAACAAATTCTTAAAAATAATTTTTTTTATCTTCAAATCTTTTATTACAATTCTCCCTAATATATACATCTTTAAATTGTCGTGCTAGAGTGGTATGAACACATTATTAAATAGACTTGGAAATATATAAGGCAGGTGAGGATGGGAAATAATGGTGAGGAAGGAAAGGAAAATTTTCATTCAAACATTTTTCTTGGTGGGAAGTTTAAATATTATTTTTTTAAAAAATTATATAAAATTTTTTATATCTTTATTATAAATTTTTTAATCAAAACATGATAAATATATATATATTTTTTTCAATAATAAGCATATGGCCTCTAATTAAACGTTATATTTGTCATATTTCAATTAAAAATTTATATAATTATTATATTTTAATTAAAAAATTTGATAGCAAAGGTATAAGAAATTATACTTAAATTTAATCTTTATTTTAAATATTATTTTTCAACATATATATTAATTTAATTGTAAAATGTTATATATATACTTTCATATATATATATATATATATATTTCAAAAAAGGGTTCAACCATGATGGATCATTAAATCGTTTCTTATCTTAATTTAATGATTGATTTGGATTTTAAAACATTGAAAGTAAAAGTAATTAACGACAAAGTTGTGATAGAATGGTGTAGCATTTGCTTAGAAAGTTTTGAAGATGACGATGATGTTTCAAGAATGTCGTGTGACCGTATTTGTCGTAAGAATTGCATTGTGGAGTGGCTAAAAACAAGTTATATATGCGGCTTCCAAATGTCCACAAAATGATTTATTGATTTATTATCAGCGTCTTATATTGTTAATGTTCTTCCAATATATTTAGTTCTAATTAAATGTTCTATGATTCTACTTTTATGTGTTTAATTAGTTGCTTTTTTTATACTTAATTACATAAAATTTAACAACTATGCAAAATATATGTAGGAAATAAACTGATTTAAAATATTATTTTAGTTATAGTGTTTGTGGAGAATATTTTATTAGATATGCGTTCATTGAACTAATAGAATATAAATAATTATAGGAAAAATTCATATATAATTTTTTGTATATCAAAATTTTTAATTAAATATGATAAATGTATGATTTTTTAAATAATTAACCTAATAAGTACATAATTCTTATTAACAAGTATATGATTTCCTAATTAAATTAATTATATATAACATCAGTACTTTTTTCTTAAATAATTGAAGATTGATATCTTTTTCTAAGAAATGTGATTAGTTTGTTTAATTATATATGCTGCTATAACTTTCAAACTTTTATCTATTAAATAATCAATTTCTAATATTTCTTTACACATACGTTTTTGCAAGATTTCATCATCAAGAAATTTTCAAATTTGAGATATATTATAAAGCTTACGCATATATAAAATGGTACAAATTCCTATATGTATCGAACCAGTGAGCAATTTATACATTTATTTTATTATCAATAAAATTTAATTATTTATTATATATATTTTAAAAAATAAAAATGATTAAGGATTGAATTTCATCCTCTAACATGACAGCAAATACTTAATAGAACTTCAAACAAAATTTCAGTAATTTTTTAATTTTTTCTAATAAAAATGTCACAAGTAAATATTTTCAATATTAAATAATTTAAATGTATATAAAAAAAAAACTCCTCTACATATTAAATTTTTTTAAATTTTGTTTCACAATAAAAACTACCCAAATCAAAGAGTAATATATTGTTTTTAGTTTTTACCCAAACCAAAACGAAAACGGATCAAACTAAAAATTCCCTACAGCATGATACAAAGGAGAGCCGCACGAGAAAGAAACTTAAGTATATACTATCTCATCTTAATTTAGTGTTTTCAAAATTATTGTTATTAAAATGCTTTATTAAAAAATTATTTATACTTATCAACTGAACTATTTGAATATATTTTACATTTTAATTATTAGAAAACTATTAAAATATTTAAATTTCAATTTTCTTAAACATAAAAATTTAGAAGTGAGAAATAAAAAGGATAATAAATAAAAATTAAATTTGAGTATATCAAATTTAATTTAATCTTAATATATTTAGCATACTGTATAATCTATACATCAAGATGTGGTATAACCTTTATATAAACATAGCTTTTATAGAACTAAATGAAGTCGTAAACAAGTAAACAACTAGCAAAGATGATTTATTTTATCAAAGACACACAAATAATAATAATAATAATAATAATAATAGGCAACGTGTGGGAACCATTATGCATTTTGGAAGATGCAGATTAGAGGTAGGGTCGATGTCATACATGAGAACTGGCAGATCATTCCAAAACCTTTTTCAATATTATTGGGAAACTAATTAATGGGAGTGAGAATGAGGTTACCTCCAAGCTTAAAGATCACATCACTAAGGCTTGGATTGAATCAAGGTAAAAGAAAAAAGAAAAAAGAAAATTAATGAATTTGAGTGACAGAAAAAACTCTTAATTAAAGGTATTTTATATATTTATAAATTTTGTAGGAAGCTGCTATTATTCATCAATTTTGAAACGACTGATTTTGTCTCGAACTCTGTGTCTATTTTTTTTAATCTATTTTCAAACTGTAAATTTTTTTGTTTTATTAAGACCCATGCTAGCACGGTCCCTTTTAATTAACTCATTAATTTTTAATTATTTAAAATAATTTCTTATTTTATAAAATATTTTTATTTTTATATATCTCTATTCTTTATATAATCTCTTGATACTTTAGGCCTTATCATAAACTTATTTTCTTGGGAGAAAACTAATATTTACCTCATAACAAAACGCTTCATCATTGATCGAAGATCAAACCCCTAAACTTCATATTGTACCCATGGCATCATCTCCTTCTCCCTATTTTCGCATCTACAGTGATCATATTGCAATCTTTGGAGAAGACTTGACTGGGGATGATAGCTTTTGATATCAGGATTAACGTTTTTCCAACACATGTTTAATTTGAACTACCTACACAACACAATAAGATCTTTTTCACTGTTTCAATATTCTAAGTTTCCTTCAACAATGCTTATCCAACTTCCTCCACAGTGACCAAATTCAATTATTCACGTTCAATCAATAGTCCAAGATTGTACTAACTACCCAACACAAGGCTGTTACTTTTGATAGGGGATGTTATAGCTCCCACTACGCATTAAGAAAATCCAGACATGATAACCAATCAGATCATGGAGCAATCCTGGCAACAAGTGTCAATAGTCACAGTAATAGAGAAGGCTTTAGCATTACTTAAGAAAGTGAAAGTAAATAATGACAAAGTTGGGACAGAACAGTGTAACATTTACATGTTTTAGGGTTGCCTTGTAATCATATTTATCACAAAAAAAGTGTATTGTACAGTAGTTTCAAATAAGTTATGTATGTCCATTGTGTCATTCCTAAATATTTGTAAAATGATTTATTTATTTATTTCATATTGTTAATGTTCTTACAATTAAATTTTCACAACTTTCGTATTTAGTCCTAGTTATGTGTTCTTCCATTCCCTTATGAAGTGTTTTGATTAAGAATTAGTTATCTTTTATACTTAATTGCATAAATTTAACAACTATACAAAATATACATAGTAATATATACTGATGCAAAAAATTATCTTCAGATAAGTTATAGCATTTGTCAAAAATATCTTATTAGATATGTGTTCATTTAACTAATAAACTATAAGTAACTATATATAACATCACTACTTTGTTTCTTAAATAATTGATAATTGATACTTTTTTCTAACAAATGTGATTAGTTTGTGCTGTTGCTACTTTAAAGCTTTTATCTATTAAATAATCAATTTCTAATTTTTTTTATACATGTTTTTGCAAAATTTCAGCATCAAGAAAAATTTCAAAATTGAGATATGTTATAAAGCCTACTTAAATATAAAATCAGACAAATTTCTACATGCATCGAGCAAGTGAACAATTTATACATTTATTTTATCATCAATAGAGCTTAATTATTTAATGATATTTTTTAAAAGATAAAAATAAAGATTGAATTTGAATCTTACTTAATAGAACTTCGAACAAAACTTAGGCAGTTTTAAAATGTTTTTAATATAAATAATATAGATCTATCAAAAAATTTCCTCTACATTTTTTTTTGAGAAGCTTAATAATAGATACGAAAATATTTCGCTTAAATTTTGTTTCACAGTAAAAACTGCCCAAATCACAGAGTAATATACTGTATTTAGTTTACCCCAACCAAAAGGAAAACGTGTCAGAACAAAAAGTTCCCTCAAGGAAGATAAAAGAGAGCCGCAAGTGAAAGAAACTTGACATCTACCACAAAGGTGAGAAGATCTCTGGTTTCGTGTGGAGTAAGATGGTTTTGTGTGATGAAAGCAGAAAGCTACCGAACAATAATGGCACAAAGGAGCAAAAGCAGAGTCAACAAAGAGAAAGAAGAAGGGAGGGGTTGACCAGGCATCTTGTGGGTGAGCTACCTGCCTCTCACACACACGCTCTCAACAGCGTTGAATTCTTTAATAACATCATGCCTCTTTGATGCCTTCTTCTCCCTTCTCCGTGTACATCATACCCCCCTCCCCCACTTTATATATAAAGTATACCAGACCAAACCCCAAAAATAGCTAAAAATATAACCCAAGAAATATTCCACGTCTTTTCTTTTTCCCTCAAAGAAATCAAAGACTGGTACAGTTGTTCACAAAAGTAGAAGCAAGCAGAGAGAATTCTCGTTCCTATTATTCTAGGCTCTTGAAATCCACATTTCCTGCGGAAATAGAATTAGAAAAAAAATTGAAAAATACAGAGATATGGGTCGTATTCCATGCTGTGAGAAGGACAACGTGAAAAGAGGACAGTGGACACCTGAGGAAGATAATAAGCTATCTTCCTACATTGCTCAACATGGCACCAGGAATTGGCGCCTCATACCCAAGAATGCTGGTTAGTCATCTATTATCTCTTATGTCTTGTTCTTATCAATGTCAAGAAGAAGTTACTAGATTTTGGTTCTGCTGAAGGCCTCCAGAGATGCGGAAAGAGTTGCAGGCTGAGGTGGACTAATTACCTTCGTCCTGATCTGAAGCATGGTCAATTTTCAGATGCAGAAGAGCAAACCATCGTGAAGCTTCACTCGGTTTTTGGTAACCGGTACATTAACTCTGACCTCAATGTTTGAATACACTTTTGGTTCCTCGAGTATTATTATGAAAGTCTCAATTTGGTCTCTGTTTTAAATGAAACAATGTTGTCCTTCAATTTTTTAACACGATGCAATTAAATACTTATTTTGTCCATGTTGCAAAGAAAATTGATGACATTACTATTAACTTTGCTACTTGTTCTTGATTTAGTCTGTGTGGACGGCTTAAATGACAGTTTATAAAGTGAACTTGCACAGGGCAAAATGAGATTGGGAAGGGAGACCATTTGCTTTGAGCTTAATTCCACTTCATAGTCTGTCATTCCACATGAGCGAGTTATCTACAACATCACTATTTCTCACTGTCACATGGACGGAAATAAGACAGAATTTATTGCAACACATTAAAAATTGAAGGACAACATCAATTCATCTAAAGGCAGGATCGTATTGAAACTTTCATAATACTAGAGACGAGAAGAAAATTTATGCCTAGACTTTTTTTCTAACCCTTAAAAATCTCAGCTTACGATAGGTTCCTGTAGCTTAAGGGTCATTTTCAATTTCCTTTACCCTTGAATATACACTCACAGAACGGATTAATGTATGTTCAGATGGTCACTAATAGCAGCCCAGCTGCCGGGCCGCACCGACAATGATGTCAAAAACCACTGGAACACCAAGCTGAAGAAGAAACTTTCTGGTATGGGTATCGACCCTGTCACCCACAAGCCATTCTCCCACCTGATGGCTGAAATTGCAACAACATTGGCACCCCCACAGGCAGCTCACCTTGCTGAAGCAGCTCTTGGCTGCTTCAAAGATGAGGTGCTTCACCTTCTCACTAAGAAAAAGATTAACTTCCAGGCTCAACACCCCACTGCAGAAATGGGGAATAACATTACCTCTTTCATTAACTATAAACCTGACGAAAAGGATGAGACTTCTGAGAAGATTGAGTTTGGCTTATCGAAGGCTATGCAAGAACCTGAAATGATAACCTCAAATAAACCTTGGGGCTGCACTGCAGCTACATCTGCTAGTTTTGCAGGGACTTGCAGTGTCTTCCCTACATTGCCTCAGTTTCAATTTAGTCCGGTGTCCTTTGCTAACGAAGGGGATGGATCACCATGGAGCCAAAGTGTGTGTACAGGAAGTACATGCACAGCCATGGATCAGCAAGGCCAGTTACATGAAAAACTTGAGGAAGAAAATGGAGAGGATTCTGATGATGCAAAAGAAATTAGAAATGGATCCAATATATTCAACTCACAGTGTGTTTTGTGGGATCTACCATCAGAAGATCTAATTAATCCCATGGTATAAGAAAGATCACTCAACAAAGAAGGGAAAGAAGTCCAACATCGGCAATAAAGAATAAGCTTCCTATGAAGATAATCAATGATACAAATTTAGATAATGGCTATTTTTCCAAACTATAGATACACCAAAAAATGAAAAGCATACTTTCTGGCCTATATTTTCAATATTCTTTCAACCACTTCTTACTTAGAATATTGGATTAAGCAAAATACGATGATGATGATGATGTATCTGCCAGAATCTGTGAGTTTGATCAAGAAAAAAAAACATATATATTAGGATAATATACGAAAATAAAACAGTAAGTAGTAATTAAATTTTATGAATCAGAGGAGGAAATATGGTTGGTTCTTTAAAAAGCTACCTCGAGTTGCTCCTCAGTAAATAACTCTTTCTGAACATTCCAAGTGTCTGCATGAGTCCGCCTGAACTCTGCAACTGCTTTTGTTACAGCAGATTTCACAGGAGACGGCTCCCCACTGAAGCGAGCCAGCAGTGTAACATGCTCAGGCAACCAACTGAAATAAAGTAATTAATAAATTTAGATAACAACAAAAGAAAAAAAGGAAAGGGAGACAGAAAAATGATGGATGAATATATAACCATTTCCTTCAAATGTCTCAAAAAACTAAATTATTTTAGGATATTATTTCTCTCAACAAGACAAACCTGGGCATATCATATGGGGCCGATAAAACAGAAGCTGCCAATGCTAGTACAGCACCATGAATTAATGCTACAGATGAACCAGAGCTTGCATTTCTGCTTCAGAAAATTTTCCACAATATTCAATCAAAACATATATGAAATAGCTAGAAATAGAACTAAATAAATGACCAATCAAGACAAGGTCATAAGAGCTATTCTATGGGCTAATGCATGTTGCTTATAGCATCTAAAGGATAGAAACACAGCAGATGCCATAACTTTCCATCTCATAAATGCGAAGTCTAGAAGCAAACCAGTACACTTGTTCTCCATGCAGAGAAAGTCAATACATGTATTTTCCTTAATAGTTTTTCCTGAAGGCCCACAGCTAGAATTATAGATAACCTCACAAGACCATGCACAAGTGATAACATATTGAATTCAAAGACAATAAACCAGCACTTAGATTTCTCTTAGGCTCACTATTCTAAGCATAACAACTATACATCCCAGAATAAAGGGAAAAAGAATAACCTCATCCTTCTTCTCTTTTGGAGAATATTTGCCTCTATATAAGCTCTATCACGGAAATCTTTAGCTAGATCTTCATCTCCACCCTTCATTAAGCCTGCTAAGACTGCTGCTGCATGCTCTCTTACCTAGACCACAGATCAAGTCTTCCAAAATAAGATATAAATAACATCACTCTTTAAAATGCAATAGAGACATAAAAGACTAAATGTACATAGCACCCATCAATAATGAATGTAAAACAGCAGCATGGCACTCAGCACACGTCAGCATATGGTATCCATTACTTATATGTAATTTTAGATTCTGTTAACATGAGGAATCACACACAGCTACTAGCAATTACCAACAAAATAGTCTAAGTTTAATCACTCTCTTCAAAACATAAGTCACACATGCAGATTAGGTGTAGGACATTGATATCTTCCACAACATGGTTCCTTTAAAAAAATAATAATAATAAGGGGCAAGCTAAAACCTTTTCTTGAAGGTTAGTATGTTCTGTGAGGTACAGGCGTCTCACATAATAAAACACATATTCCTAACCATAAAAGGGATAAGAACCAACTATTCTAGATTGCCATTCAAATAGGTTTTATGCTAAGAGCTTACCTCAACTTGGTTGTCTACAAGTAACTTCTCAACAGTTCTCCAAATTTCTTGTTTCTTCGAACTTGGGAGAATGAAAGTGTGCCTATTATATAAATGAAAGTAATTATCAGTGGACAAACTAACTACAAAGTACAAATTGCTAATATTTCAAAACATAGATGTAAATGAAGTAACTTTGCTAAGATTTTAACACCCAAAGCTAGATGTCTATAATTACAAAGCATGCTATCATTTAAAGTCAGCTTTGACAAAGGAAACTCTCACAAAATTATCATACCTATACATGAAAGTACGCAGATATGTCAATGTAGCAGATCTAGTTCGCCAGTTGGAATCATTGGCAGCAGATAGAATCACTGACACAATCTTCTGAAGGTGAGGTTCCCAGAAAATCCTCCATTTTAGCAATTCAAATGCTGCCTTGGCTAATGTTGACAAATCTTTATTTGATGTTTCCTTCAAAAGCAAATAAAATTACTCAGAAGTGAGAAAACTGACACTGATACCCTCTCTAGTCTCTATCATGATGGAATCTAATAATACAGGAATATAAATAACATTTTTAGTACACACACTCTACTAGTATAGGAATGTGCAGTAAAACAAGCATTTACCTATTAATAAGTCTTACAATGATAAGCATTTGGAAGTTCACACCCATATTCCTATTTCAATTAATTACAATGCATAACCGCAAAAGAGTGCAAATTGACAAAATCAATAATAAACATCTGCTCCACACAAACGTCCTGTGAAGAAAGATCATGCACAAGTTTTTTTTTTTCCAACTTTAATAGCCTTTAAATATGCAGAGAGTTTGAGACTACAAGAGCCCTGATACTCTAGATTTGGTTATATGATCTATTGCCAACCTTACAATCATTTTTTCTAACTTATGTGGAACCCAAGTCTTGGAAGAAAAGGTAAAGCTCATGGAAGACCAGGTCAGATATATATACCATCCTACATTGAATCTAAGAAATTCTATGCTCTTAATAAACGAATGTGGCTAAAGAAGTTAGTTCATGAAAATAGGATTCGTCTTGAAACTTGGAATATAAGTACACTTGCAGGTAAAGCAATGGAAATAGTCGAAATTATGATTAGGAGGAAGATTAATTTTATGTACTTGCAAGAAACTAAATGGGTAGGAGAAAAAACAAAAGAATTAGACAATTCAGGTTTTAAGCTTTAGTATACTGGTAAGATTAAATCTAGAAATGGAGTAGATATAATTGTGGATAAGTATTGAAAAAATACTGTAGTAGATGTAAAAAGAGTAGGAGACAAAATTATAATGTTAAAATTTATAGTGAAAAGAGAAACTTTTAATGTTATTAGTTCTTACGCACTACAAGTAAGGTTAGAAGAGCACTATAAAATAGAGTTTTGGGAGGATTTAAAAGGGTTAATTCAGGGAATACCTTTAGGGGAGAAGATTCTCATAAGAGGGGATCTTAATGGTCATGTTGGGAGTATATTTAAAGGTATGAGGGTTCGCATGGGGATTATGGTTTAGGAGAAGCAAATGCAGAAGGTAAGACTATTTTAGACTTCTCTTTAGCGTTTGATTTTACTATAGCTAACACTTGTTTTAAGAAGCGTGAAGAACATCTTATCACGTATAAAAGTGGGAGGATATGTTCTCAAATTGATTTCTTTCTATTAAGGAAAGTGGATAGAAAGATTTGCATGGATTGCAAAGTTATACCTGGTGGGAGTTTGACTACACAACATAGGGTCTTGGTAATGGATATTTGAATTAAAAGGAGAGTAAAAAATAAAGGTCAAGATAGGATGGCAAGGATAAAGTGGTGGCAATTGAAAGGTGATGAAGAAAAGAACTTGTAAAAAAGAATTTTGAAGGATGGATCATGGGACGTACAAGGAAGTGCAAATGATATGTGGAATGAGATGGCTAAAAAGATTAGGAAGGTTGCAAAAGAGATGCTTGGAAAATTAAGAGGTTTCGAACCTATGGATAAAGAATCTTGGTGGTGGGATAAAAGTGTACAAGATAAGGTTACAGTTAAAAGAGAATGTTATAAAACATGGTCTTTGTGTAAAAGTGAAGAAAATTGGAAAAAATATAAAGTAGCTAAAAAAGACACTAAAAAAGCGATGAGCGAAGCGAAAGTTAGGGCTTTTGATGGGTTATATCAATCCTTAGGCACTAAAATTGGAGAAAAAAGTATTTATAAGCTTGCTAAAAGTAGAGAAAGAAAGACAAGAGACATTGACCAAGTGAGATATATTAAAGACGAAGAAGGAAGAGTCTTGATCACGGAACAAGATATTAAAGACAGGTGAAAGTGTTATTTTCATAGGTCTTTTAATAAAGGACATGGGTTTTCATTACACTTAAATAGCTTAGACATTACATAAAAAGATCAAAATTATACTTTTTATCGTATGATTCGAGAGGCGAAGGTAGAAGTAGCTTTGGAAAAGATGAAGAATGGTAGAGTAGTAGGACCAAATAATATACCTATTAAAATATGAAAATGTTTAGGAGTAAAAGGTATAAGTTGGCTCATAAAGTTATTTAATAAAATTATGAGATCCAAGAGAATGCCAGATGAGTGGAAGAAAAGTACTTTAATTCCTATTTATAAGAACAATGGGGACATACAAAACTGTGCAAATTATAGATGAATTAAACTCATAAGCCACACTATGAAGTTATGGAAGGGGGTTATTGAACGAAGATTAAGGCAAAAGACTCAAGATACAGAGAATCAATTTAGTTTTATGCCTAATAAGTCAACTATGGAAGCGATATACTTGTTACGTAGATTAATGGGGAATTATCAAAGGAATAAAAAAAATTTACATATAGTGTTTATTGATTTAGAGAAAGCATATAATAGGGTGTCCAGAGATGTGTTGTGGAAGGTTTTGAAGAAAAAAGAAGTTCGTATTACATATATTCGAGCAATTTAGGAAATGTATGATGGAGTTACAACTAGTGTGAGAACTCAAGGTGGACCCACTGAAGATTTTTCGATAACTATCGGCTTGCATCAAGGGTCAACTTTGAGCCCTTATCTCTTTACTTTAGTTTTAGATGTACTTACTGAACATATCCAAGAGTCGGTGCCACAATGTATGCTCTTTGCAGATGATATAGTCCTAGTTGGAGAGTGGAGAGAGGAAATAAATGAGAGGTTAGAGATGTGCAGACTTATTTTGGAATATCATGAATTTCGTTTAAGTAAAAGTAAAACGGAGTATATGAAATGTAAGTTTAGTAAGAGGCACACTAATTCTAGTGTAAAAGTGAAAATTAGAGAACACACCATACCACAAGTTACTCGATTTAAGTATCTTGGGTCTATCTTATAGCATGACGGGGAAATAGAGAAAGATGTAAATCATAGAATTCAAGCAGGATTGATAAAATAGAAAAGTGCTTCAGGTGTCATTAGTGATAGGAGAGTGCCATTAAAGCTTAAGGGTAAATTTTATCGTATAGTTATAAAACCGTCAATGTTGTATGGGACTGAGTGTTAGGCAATAAAAGGTCAACAGGAGAATAAGTTTAATGTCGTAAAGATGAAAATGCTGCGTTGGATGAGTGGACATACCAAATTAGATAGAATTAGAAATGAATACATTAGAGAGAAAGTTGGTGTTGCACTTATTGTAGAAAAGATTGTGGAATCGCGTCTCAAATGGTTTGGACATGTGTGGAGGAGACCTATAGAAGCCCCAGTAAAAAGAGTAGATCAGATGGAGAGTAGTCCAATAATTAGAGGGCGAGGAAGACCACGAAAAACTATAGGCAAAACTATTAAGAAAGATTTAGATTTAAATGGTCTATCTAAAGATATGATTTATAATAAGACTTTATGGCGTCGTTTGATCCATATGACCGACCCCACTTAGTGGAAAAAGGCCCTGTTGTTGTTGTTGTTGTTAGTAAAACTCTAATTTAAAGGGGGAAAAAGGCAAATTCAAAGATTATATATCAAGAATAATGGCCAACCATATCCTAAAATGGTAAGAGTGACTCAATATTAAATTGCAGGAAGGGTACAAAAGCAATTGCAAATAACAACCAAATACAGAGTTCACAGAGACCTACTTACCAAATTGATCAACCTAGAAGGATATAGAACAAAAAGTATTGATCTAGGTTAAAATGCCAACCACAACTATTTATATGTAAGCCTGCTCTATAACTAAAGGTAGGTCATACAAAAATAGGAGTTTTGATGGGCACTTAAGCAAGGTGAAAATTCCTCTTTCAAAAGCTAACTGTTGAGATGAGAGAGCTACTTTACTCGATATGAGACTTTGGCATCTTATACTACTTTAGACTCTGTCAATTGGCCACCTTTGGAAAGGAAACGTCTTAACGGCTATACTTTGTGACACTTCACTCAACCTTTTGTCAATCAAAACCCTTCACAAATAGCCCTTTTCAAAGTTGCTAACCACCAATTTTGATACCAATCGATGGACACCCAAGCAAGGCAAAGAATCTTCTCCCAAAAACTAACTGTTGAGATACGAGAACCACCCTATTTAAGTATCCTATTAAGCAATATATAGTACTCATTGTGAGAGCTTAGCATCCAATACTACTTTAGTCTCCATCAGGTTTCCAATAATCAAACTGGCTCTTGATACCATGTTGGAAAGCCAGGTGTCCAAAGACTTGACATTATTGGAAGCAAACACGAGAATTTTATGTAGCAGTAATGAAACACACAGCATCAAAAATCAAATGAGAAGCAAAGAAATCTTTTAAATATTTTAATTAGAGTCAAATATAGTGCAAACCTGCAGGGAAATCACAGGATAAAGAAGCCCCACAATCACATCAAGCAGATAAGAGGATCTCCCAGACTTCAATGATGAGATGACAAAGTAGAGTAGCTACAAAAATGAAGAATAACAAACAATTAGCGAACGACTTATAAGTAAAACCAGAACCTGCTAAAGCTATATGTTTTAAGCCATTAGTACCGTTTCCATCCATTTCATATCATCCTGTGAATCACCATCCAAATGTCCATTTTCAAGATTTATGTCCATGGGATTAACCCCTTTGTCTGATTGCGTGGCATTCTGAATGTTCACAACTGCTTCAGCTGCTCGCTCTGTGAGAAACTGAACCCAGCTTGTATCTTTTAATAATTTTTCAATATTGCTTTGTCTCTCGTCATATGTACTATCATGATGACTAGACTGATATAGCCGAATGTTAGAGCACAATACAGAAAGGGTAACACCTAGAGCTTGCCTCACCTGTCCAATAGACAAAATGTCAACTTTCCTCTTCTGAAATTGTTTCTGAAAGAGGCTTCAATGATGCAGACTAATTTTAGGACGATTTCAGCATTAGAATAATACATATTGTTTCTGATCAGTAACATTAACACCATTATATATAGACAATCCAGGGCACGACTTCTATGAAAAAAATTATGATCTTAAAGATGATATGTAGAGTTAGCTTATATAATCAAACAGATTAAGTGACTCACTACGTTATATGCCTACATAATATCACCAATCCCCTCATCCTGGAGGGATCCTAGGGAGAGATTCAGTTCTATGAAATTAAAAAAGGTGCAAATGAATTCAAAATTCAATCAGGTGATTGAAAAAACATATGGGAGTGAAGGGAATTCTTACCTGGGCTGATGAGTGACACATATTATCAAGCAATTCCTTCAGAAGTGTATTGTGGAGCTGGACTTCAGTTATTGGCATTTTCTGTGGGGATATTTCTAAAAGTGCAGCTGCCAAGAAAGTATATCGCTTTGCTGTTACAGTGGTAGCTACTGTTCGAGGTAAGGATGCCATCAAAGAATCTAGAATTTGCTGCCTCAATAGAGGAACCCTTGTTCCATACTTTCCTTTACCAGTAACTGCATAACGTATGCAAGAGGCCCACTCAGGAACTGATTCAACAGATTGTGCTAGAATAATATTCTTCAGCTGGGGCATCAGCCAGCTATCCCATTCTCCTGATAGACCATCAATATCAGAATGTAACACACCTGCCAGTGCTTCAGCAGCTACACATTGTTTAGACCTTTCCTTGGCACTTATAAACTCATCTAATGCACTCTTAAGAGCCAATACAACAGGCATGCCACATTCTTGTACTAGCCGCTTAAAAATACGTGCAAAATTTGGGTAGAAGGTATCACTTCCTAAAAAGGAGATCCAACTTGGAGTACGCGGCCATGAAGCCGAAAATTCAAAATAGAACCGGGTTATGGATTTGTCTGCTAGGCTTTGGAAACTGGAATCTCCTGGACTTCCTCTTGAAGATGAAGTTTCAGTATCACTTATTATATGAACATGAGAAAGACTATTTAATGTCTCATTGAAAAACCCCTCTTCCTGAAAAGTTTTAGTTAAAGCTCCTTCTAGGGATGACTTGGCATTGCCTTGCAAATCCTCAGAAATAACAGATTTCTCACCAGCAGACAGCTTATAAGGTGATTCCTTTAACAGTGTATTAAGAGCCGAAATTGCAAGTATTCTTGTTTGAGGAAGGTGACTTTTCAAATTCTTTAAGAAGTGCCCTAAACAAGTGATAGTGCAAATATCATGAAGCATACGTAAGTAAATTAACTTTGAACAAGGCAATAAATAAAAGAGAGAGATAAAGATGCAAAACCAAACAAGATGCTATGCATACCAGCAGTTTCACTCAGGATTTTAGATGATGAACTTGGGTGGTTCCTAGAAGCCAAAGCCAACAGAAGCAGAACTCTGTTAGCCATCAAATTATACCTGAAGAAACAAAGGTATTATTAAGCCAATGTTTCTAATGTTTAAGAATCTCAGAACAGAAAGCATAACCTTGTCAACAAATTGCGAAGCATCATGCAAATTAAAATAAACTAAGTATCAGAGAAAAGTGACCCAAATATGCATTAGAGCTACTCAACTGTGTACTGAGTGCCAAACAACTTTCAAATAAAAAATACATCTAGAAAGAAAGAAGAAATGCCAAATATTTAGGCAATTACCGCCAATGCAAGCCAGTAGAATCAAAACTCATAGAGCCAATCTGAGAAACCAAATCTGAGAAATCTGGTCCACCAGTATGGTTGTCTGACATCCTGAAAAAGCTTCTAGATACTCCAGAAAAGTGGATGTTGTACTTTACAAAAAGCTGTTGGAAGTAAGGTAATGTTAAACAAGAAGAGTACACAATAAAGCGGTAATCATCTAATAGGGAATAAGTTTACCTCACTAATTGCTTTCTGGGCTTTCAAAGATTCATGATGTGAACTTCAAGAAAATGAGAAGAAATTATTATCTTACATGGTACATGATACAAAAAATTTAATTAAAATCAAGAAGCAAAGAAAATGGCAATACCTTGAAAGAATCCCCAGGATAAATGAAGAGAATGCCTTCAGATCCTGATGTGACAGAAAATGTCAGAGAAATAAAATTTATTCACCATCTAAAAAAATAAAAAATAAGAACAACATTTTCAACAATCACCGTTGTTAAATGCTTGAGAACTGTTTGTGAGGCAAGAACTGAACAAGAACCCAGCACTGCATATTCCTCTGCATTGGGGTTGCGCAAGTTGTTGGTAAGTGTGATAACGCACTTTGAAATCATAGATGGCCATCTCTTAACCATTTTTATTAGAGCTTTTCCCGCAAGCCTGACACCATATAAAACATTTCAATCAGGCATCATAAAGACTGCAATGGCATTAAATGAAGCACGTTAGATAACAGGATGACATACCAATGCTATGAAGTGGCAATCCAAAAGACAGAGGATCAAGATAAACATTAACATACCAATTTACAGAAATAAAGCCATCCTAAATGTCTCAGACTCCATTTATTGAAGACTTTCAAAGCATCAAACAGTTTAAATCAGACATTGCTGCCACTGTACAGATTAGTCTGACCAGTAGTTTGAAGCTCTCAAATTATATAATTTTCATTTGCCTAGTAAAATAAATTAGTGGTTGGCATAATAGGCAATGTAAGAAGATTTACCTAGCTATGATGCACATATTTTTTGGCTATAATTCCAGGCATAAAACTCAGGATACAAGGGACCCTAACTAGATCAAAAACTTCAGGAATGATAACAAAATTTTATGTCCCTTTTTCTTTTTCTTCCCGATACCTCTACAATATAGCCCATTTATTGTTAGCAATGAAGCACAAACACTTGATTCAACACAGACACATCAATCTTCAAAAATATAGAACATGACATAACACAACATACACATATCTTCTAAACTTCATATTTAGTGATACACTTCTAAAGGAAAATACAATCAGCATTATTCTAAATTATAAATATCTTACACTCTCATTTTCTGAAAAACAATCTACTAAATCAAAAGTAGTTCATCAATATTATTCAAATTATTCATTTCCCACAAAAGAAAAATAAAAAAAATAATTATCTCATTAAGATGGGATGTCTGGTCTTTCATTCAATCTCCTTTTGGTCTTTTCCTACTTTTTATGAGGTCATCCGTGTCTGAACCATGATCAACATGTATCCAAGCCTCATTCAGCACGTCTTACCCAAAAAATTAAATTCCTTTATTTTGATACATCTGTATGTATCAGACGATTGTCAACAACATGTCATGGTGGTTTCAATGTCAGACAAGCAACACGCCCAAAAATAACTGTATCCATGCTTTATAGATTGTTACACAATATGGTAGTCAGTTTTTTTTCGTGGCAGACAATTAAAGGTGTAACACTCTATATTCTATAAATTCTATCTAAAAGCCAATTCTTTAAACTGATTTCATTCTGCTATTCATGCTCCTCCAAAATAATTCTTTATCCTTTTTCTTCATTAAATATAGTAATCTGATCAACCTTAACAATTCCTAGCCCAGGCGAAATGTATATCACATAAATGTGCTATATGAATTCTAGTTGTTAGCTGTTACTCATTAAAAAATAAATAAATAAATAAAATCAGTTAAACATTAGCTGCCAATGTCTTGTTTACTCACATGCGGACAGTTTCATAGCTATGCAAAGAGAGATTTAAAAGATCATCCACCAAAAGAGTCACATGATCTGATGGACAAAAATTCCCACTCATTCGGTAAAGATGATAGGATGCTTGTGAAGATCTCCACGTATTGTGCATGAATGCTTTGTCAATAAGTGCCCACCTGGGTCTGGAACAAAGGCAAAAATCAAGGTTCTAAATCACAGTTCTTGGTGCATAATTCCTGTGATCAAGAGGACTGAATCAAAGTATTTTTACCTTTTCTTTCCCTTGGAATGAGATGATACGATGAAATTAACTGGAGGTTCTATAATTGCAGCAGATTCCAACTTCCAAGCCTGTCTGTGACTAGACCACTCATCAAATTCCAAACTACCTATGTGGGGAAAAAATGGACAGAATAAGTTAAGCTGTGCATAGAGAAATTGGATTTGAAATAATATGCTAAAATTTATCTAAATGGAGCCCATTACCATAGTTTCCTAAAGCATCCATGATACGAATAATTAGTATCAGCAGGATGCTGTCATCTGATTTTTTTTCCAGTACATATCTGTTAAAAGAACAAAATAAAAAAAGGGGAATAAAAAAAGATCAATGGAAATCATGAAAATTGCAAGTACATAAGTTGAACATATGACAAAGAGTAGAATTTATCTATGATCCTTACTTGCAGGCTTCATGAACAACCTCAGTAGCCTTTTCCCTCAGAGCAGTACTACCAACAGTAGAACCTGTTGCTCCAGCAATCAAAAAGGTATGGTCTGAATCCTCAGCCATTCCATTCCTGGAGGCAGGATGGAAATCAGGCAAGCAAGAAAATAGACCTTGCAATGATGATTCAATACGTAAAAGAGTCACTTTCAAGTGCTCTTTCTCATCTCCTGCACAACAAATTACATTCTGTATGCGTCAGGATGCCTTAGAGTATATTGATATCCAGAATTTCCTTCACAAAGCACAGACATCCAAATACTTTTCTTTTTTAAATGAAAAGTAAATCTTCAGATCAGAAAGTGATACTTAAAAGGAGAAACGGTACTCAAAATTCTCAGCATTGACATGCAGAATCTCCAAGAAATAAACATTCATAATTAGTGTAAGTCTTCAAACTCAGTCAAAACAGTACTCAAATAGGAAATCGTACTTGAGAGAAATTACTGTGTTTTACCTTGATCAGTATGGATTTTATTTTGGCATATATTCAAAAGATCATCCAAAGCTGACTTAAAGTGAATGTCTAAAAGCTCATTTGCAAATTGAACTTCTTCATCACAAGGAATATGCCACTTTGGAATCAATTTTTCATCATTGGAATAATCTTTCGTGCTAATCCATTCTTCTAGAACAGCAGCATCAGGGTGACTAAGAATGCACCTAGAAAACCAAAATTTTAACATTACATTTGCAGACAAAACTCTATAACCACAAAAGCAATAGCAAATAGCCTGTAGACAGTATACATACTTATACTGATCAATTGGATAATAATGAATCAGACTCCCAAGAAGGGATCGAAGAAGATGATCAGCAGCCCCATTAACCTGTCATTGACCCAGAAACATTAACAGAATTTATATATGCAACCAGGACCTCTAGAATTAACAAACTGCATGTTTATTAGCACATATTTAATATCACAGAAGAGAATATGGTAAAATTCTTCAAAGACATTATTCAAATGAAGGAGAGTAAGACCTTCCAAGAAGGTGAATCAAAAGCCAAGAAGATGGCTTCTTTGAATTGATCCTTGTAGCGAAGAATTGCTGGGCTTCCATATGTGATGCCAACTGACAATATCTTTAGTTGATAGTCAATTGCAGCCTCAAGAGCTGGTGACAGCGTGGATCTAACCTGTAAAAAAAAAGCTCTCAACTTTCAAGAGAATCCAGCAGCTACATTGAAATGAAAGATAGCCAACACTGATTATTTAAAAAAAAAAAAATAGGGTACCTTGGATGAAGCAGAAGCATTGAAAGTTCCTCCTCCCCCAAATCCTGTGCGTGGTGTTCCTTCTAAAGAGGATATCACAGATAGTAATATTGGCTCAACAACTTGACTAACTGCCTCTTCTGCGTTTGAGTGAACACATGCACAACAGAGAAGTCCAACCTCTGCAATAGCACCAGGAAGAATATTTGTCCTCACAAACTTCGAAATTTTCTTCAAAGCCTGTTAAATATTTCACAGGATCATAAAATTAAGAATCAGCCCAGAAATCGTAGCATGAAGAAATATCTGCAGTACGCATTAAGTGTTTCAAAGTCATAAATCAATACCTGATTATACAGTGATTTCGAAAGCCTTCCAAGCAGGATTTCAAGCACACAAAAGTAGTATGGACCATCATCAACTAGAAAGGTTCCTGATGCTGCTGATGAGTGTAGACCTTCATTTCTAACACCAGAAATCAATTGTCCAGTTATAGACGCAAAATAATGAAATAATGAACTTACTTAAAACCAAAGAAAACAACAGTTACACTGTTGCAGAATAAAATTACGAGCAAAAGAATGGGAATTTGGCAACGTTACTTACATAACACTGCCCGGCTCCAAGTGTAGAAGTAAGGAAAATAGACGGCACAAGAACTCATCCAGCCATTCAGAAAAGCGAATCATTGGCATAAATGACAAATCATTAATTTTATCATCCAGTAAAGCCAACTGCAATTATGGGATAGATAGATTAAATTTTCTCTTGGGATATAAGCCATTGTTTAGAACATTTCAAAATTCCATACTCTTACATTGGAAAAGATGGAACCAATTAATTGCATGGTAGCCAATGTTTTTGGAGGGTCATTAGCATCCATGCCAAGCAATGCATTGGACAATGAAACCACCATAAGATCAATGAATGCAACATCACTGCCACCAAGATCAACTGGTTTTGATGCTGATAGAGATGTAAAAAATAGTGAACGCCCAACAAATGCTACAGACATGACAGCAATTTTCAACTGGTGGGTGGCGGTCATCTGGCTAGGCAAAATGAATTTGGTCAGAAAGACAAGCTAAATTGAGGACATGCTAATAAGAGAGTGAGCATAATATCATATCCCATATTAGAGGTTCTATCAAGGAAAAAAAAAAAAAAGAACAATGCCTTGGATAAGCCATTCGCCACAGATGTATAACTTTGTATTTCTACCATAGAAGAAATTCATAGTCCTACTAACCGTCTCAAGAGCCATATGAAACCGAGAGGCCACAAATGGCAGAACTAATGAAGGTTCCACATATGACAATATAGAAGTTGCAGCAGCAACAGTTTCAGAGAGATGCTCATTCTTGCTGTATTGACCACGATCAATTAACTTAAGCACTGAATTAACAAAGAAAGCCCTCTCCGGTCCCCCAAGATGCTGTTCAGATTGTCTGTTATTATTTGTACTCCTATGTACAGAACTTTATCAGTTGCATAAAACATAACACAGCAGAAGTAGAGTAGATGCCAATTTTACATTGATTCTTACTGTTGTTCATGCTGTAGACGCTTCTGAAATTGAATCACCAAATGCAACAGAAATCGCTCCAATGAGTAAGTCCATCGACCACCGTTTGAGGGATGATAATATCTACAACAATAGACGCCAGTAAACAAGTGAGGAAATAACTAAATTGAAAAGAAGGCATACCTGGAGCAATAAAATTTGTATAAACTAACTGTTCCAAGATGTTGACCAATTTCTCAAAGTGCTGTTGTGCTGAACTTCCAGGTTTTAATAAATACACCTGCAGTTGAAGTTATAAAAATTCACGTAACTAAAAATAAGAAACCAGCTGCAAGACCATGATAAAAGCAAGCCACAGCATATCAACTTACAATTGATTTGGCAATAGCTTTAGCTGGGGTAGAAGTTTTGTTGGAGAACAAGAACCTTGTGTTTCTTGGGACATCCAATGGAAAGGGATATGAACCACTTCCATTTGCAACAGGAACCTGCACAACTAAAATCATTAAATGTATGGATTGATCCCAGTAACAATACAAAATTTTGCATCACATAAGACATAAACATATGCAAACAAAATCTCAATTAAAATGTATGGAAAATTGATAAAAAAATTTATAAAGCAAAAATGTTAGGGGAAAACTTAGGCAAACTTATGATATACAAAATATAGCAGGAAGACATGCAGGTATACTAAACAATCATAACAGTTTAGCCAAAGGCATTGTCAAATGCATGAATTGCTTCATGCCACAATGCCAAAAACACATATAGCTAGTTTTGTCATAATGCACCTTTAAAATACTTCATTGATAAAATCTTATTTGCAATTACAAACAAGGTTATCAAAATTAGTTTTAAAAAATGTTGACATAAGCTTCAAATCAAGTGTCTGAGACAGACAATATGTATCTACTTCCTGTTCAATTTTAATTACTCTGCACCAACTTTCAAAATATCCAACAAACATATAAATAAGAGCAACATTGCTTGAAGAATCTATATGCTCACCTCAAACATATTTAAGTATCTAGCAAAAAGTGTAGGCAAGAAGCACTCCCAATCAACATTGTGGTAATTTTTTACAACACGAGCTATAACAGCTGCCCATTGACTGTTCCAGAATTGACAATTTGGTATAGAGTCCCACAAGTCTATACACTCCTTTATCCAATCACTGCAAGGTCAATAATAAAACTTAATTTCCCTACAAGCCAGTCAGAAACCACACAATAAAATCCTCAAATATATATATATATATATATATATATGCATGCTTACTGTGAGAAAAACGCCTGATTGTCCAAGTTTGTAGGTAGAAACAGTCTAGCAAACCCAGATCCCTCGAAGGTTGAATTATGCCAGGGGTTTTGCAATAACGATCTACAAATTTTCCGTCAACCAAAAGAAAATGCATTAAGAAGAGTAGAAAAGCTTCACTATCATGTTTGCCCAAGAAAAAAACAAATTGACTGTCACAGTGAGCAAATAATTTGATTGACAAGAATACAGACCACCAAAATCATGAAGGCAGTACCCTTAATGGCAATGCCCTTCACAATGACCACTTAAATATCCACAACACAAGCATGTTATCTATAAAAAATAGTATAAGTATGTATGAAGATTGAGCCTGAAATAACTAAACTGAAATATTTTCAATTAAAACAAACCTTTTAAACTCCAACAATGATATAAAATTCTGAAACTCTGTAAAGTTAAAAATGTTGCCCATTGATCCAAAATTCCATACCTAAGTCCAACATTCATTCATTTCTTTTAATAGTTATTAAAAAAAGAAATAATATCTCAACAAGTATGCAGCTATGATTCCACTTGATTGAACCATAAATAATTTACTTTAATTTAGCCTAACATCAATTTAATAAGAGTAACAGATAACAGCTCACAAATCACAATAACTTAACATTATGGAGAAACTATGTCAGAGCACCCACTTGAACTCAGACCATATCTCAAAGGCAGAACCCGATCGGAAGAACCTCCGGCAGGACCGAACAAGGGAAGTTATAATTTCGAAATGGCGCTGTCTTAATCTCCAACCTTCTGGCCCTGTACTTCTGCAACAGTATTATAATCCAAAATCATTGGCCCAATATTTTAAATTTAATATCTATAAAAGAATTAGATTGTATAAGATACATGCACTTCAGATCTTTGGATTATCAAGAAATTATAAATAGTTCAGACTTCAGACATACAATATAGAAATGTCAAAAAGATAATATGGAGAAATCAGTGACAAACTTAAGTTAAGGACAAACATGACTCAAGCATTTATTGTGGTATGATGGTGTGAATCCTCAGAATTTGTTATTTTTGCCTTTGTTGTCTGTTTCAGTCAACCAAGAAATCATAGGTTCCAGAGATTGGCATTACACATTAATATTACCAAAGGATAATTTTAAGCCAATTAAGGCTGTAACAGCAAATGTATGAATATTTACCTAGTGAAATGTGTAAGAACCAATGTATCGTACAAAGGCCGCCACTCAACAGTCAGTGCTATTTTTTTCCTGTACTTGTTGAGAAGTCTCACTATTAAATTTCCCCACCTAACCTAATAAACAAAATGTGATTATCATTTAAGAGCATGGAGGTATATGACAAAAGAAAATATCCTAACTCACGAGACACAATGAAGCACCTGAGCATAAAGCTTATCACGGGACATGTGAAACAATTCTAGGCCCATCTCAATAATTGCATGGACATCGTCCAAAGATACTTCACTTTTCGCCTTCAAGAAACTGCATGACAAATAAAAAGAGTTAGAATTCAATCCAGCTACTAACTACATTCAGACGCAAGCCATGGGTGAAAAAGTTGGTATTCACTTCAGTTGTAATTTAGTTTTAGATGAAATAAAGATCAGGTAGGAAATTACAAGGATATCGCAACATTAAGAAACAAGTAACTGAATTACGCAGCTGCTGAGAGCTGTTGAAAATTGGTTGTGCAATTAAAATATGAAGTTGCAGTTAACTGTAAGCATTCTTCAGCAGATTGCTTTTACCCATAAATAGACTCATAGCAGACAAGATTATTTAGGACAAAATACTAGAAAAAAAAAATGCAAACAAGAAAGACTGGAAATAATAGAGAAATCGCATAGATAAACAAACCCCAAGCCATCCCCTCTCCCCCCCCCCCCCCCCTCCTTTTTTTTTTCTCTCCCGCAACGGCACAAGTATTTCAGTCGAGTAATCTGCAAAATGCAACTTGCTTGTAAAGGCATTACATGGGCATTCTACTACAACTGATATCACAAAATTACCGCCTTCTGTTAATTTTGAAACGGATATAATATCCAACTTTCATCTCCAGAAGGTATGAAAGGGATTTTGTTTTTAGTATAACTACGAAGCATTTCCCAATCCCATCCTGATAATCTTTGATGATACTAAGAATCATTATCCCTAAATTCAAAATCCTCACACAACTGCCACTGCTCAAGTAGAAGTTGAAGAAGCAAACAAAGCGACTCTTCCACGTCACTCATTCGTTAATCCCATAAATAAAGTCGCGAGCACCAAATCAAATGAAACGAAATAACACAAATTGATAAGGCGCAGTAACAAAAACACGGAAAGCAGAAAACAAAACGAAATGCATGATTTAAAATTGAAATTTAAGAGAGAGAGAGAGAGAGAACTGACAGGTCAAGGACGGAGATGTATTTGAGGGTTGAAAAGATGGAATCGGGATCATCGGGGCGGTAGGAGGCCTTGACAGAGGCGATGACGCGAGCGAAGGAGTCTCGCTCCTTGGCGGTCTGGGCGGCCACAGGCGGCGGAAGCCATGCATTGTAGAGATGCATGCTGTGGAGTGGAAGAAGAAGAAGATCAGTGATGGGGGAAATTGGAATTGAAGAGAGGAGAAATGGAAGCGAAGTCTTGGTCGTGTAGAGAGTATAAATAGGGGGCAAATATCTTGGAGAGAAAGCTAATAAAGTCTGCGATGGAGAAGCGAGCTTGGATGGCAAGAAAGATAATACAGTACGGCCGCGTTGCCCCTTCTGCGTTTACAAATTGACTTTCAGCCACGCCCCCTCATTTCAGAGCTTAGGTGTAAACTAGTGTAATCACTGACTGTGCCATGTCCAGGAGCAACTGATTGGGAAATTTTCTTTTTTTTTTTCGATTATTTAGATTTAAGACTCCTTAACCACCCACATCCTCGTCATCCTCGATTCTCTGCCGTTTAAGTTGGGAAATAATTCTGGAAGTTTTATATATTCTTTATTTTAACTATTTATTTTGTTTTTTTTTATATTTTTATTTTAAAAGAAACAAAACATAATATAAAAGTAAGCTTTCATCTTTTATTAAAATTGAAATTAAAAAATTATCTTTATTTTATATTTTTACCTTTTATTGAAATGAAAAAAATAAAACAAAAAATTTGGATGATTGATATTGAAAAAAAAAAACAATTGAAATGAAAGATTCGGATCTATTGCTTAAGCTAAGCAACACGCTAGGAGCAGACAATTCGAGTTGCATCCTTGCCATATGAAGGATGGATTCTCTGTACAGCACACAACATATAGAACATTGCAAATTTTAACATTTAAAAAAATATTTAAAGCAAATCTTTGATACCAAAGTTAGGAGATTAACAAAGAGAGGTTGGTCTCATGAAATTGACATAATCAAAACTAAGGAATTAGATACGTTTTTAGCTATTTTGAATATATCATATTGTGGGATTTGTAGGATTTAAAGTTTTAGAGTAAATTATATATATATATATATATAAAGTTACTCAAATTATTATATTCTTTTTTTTAATTTTGAATATCTAAACTCATTTATCTTAAAATTAAAGATGTATTACACTAAATTTTTTATAATGAAAGATGAGCTATAATTACAATTATTTTAATTAAAATACCTTTATATCTATTATTCATATAATATCACAAGTATTAAATATTTATTTAATTAATATAAAGATAGTTAAATTTCTAAATTTTGAATAAATTAAATTTACAGTTTTTAATATAATATTAAAATAAAATTTGTCTAAATTTTTTATAATGAGTCATATTGTTATTATAGGTATTTTGGTCATATTTTAATTTTACAAGAAGTTTACGTATATTTTTATATTGAAATAAAAGATTATATATTTACAATTTTCAGAAGAAAAGAGAATAATTTATTTAAATTTTTATAATTTATAAAATAAAATTTAATAAATTCCAAGTTCAGAAAAATGTGTGATTCTATACTTTATTTTTGGTGATGTATATAAAAACAATGTCATTTTATACGTACAAAATATTATAAAAAATTAGTAACCCTGCTTCCTGGTTGACCTATTGCACTATGCAAATGTGAAGAAGAAATATGTGGATAGATTCTAATTTTTCTAAGCATAAGAATCAAATTTAAATTATTAAAAAAGATTTTTTTTATTAGGATCTAGTGTGTTGCACATGGTGGACTTGAGTTAAAAGATCCAACAACCCTCTTCAAATTTCTGACCGCACATGGAATATGCAGTTATTGGAGAGAACCCTGTGTGTTGTATAAGCGAACAGTGTGAACAGAAGAACGCTTTAGATGTAAAGAAAGAAAAAGGGGGGAGAGAGACAGGGATCGGACCCATGCGCGAGAGACTTTGGTTGAGATCCACGGGGGTTGCATCCTTTTTGGGGATACAACTTTTTTGCTTTTTGAACTTTGGGACGTCACAGCACAAAGAAGGAGGAATCCGAGTGGGATACCTTTGAAGTCGAACCCGTGAGCCCCTTGACACACAAGCTGATTGCGAAACGATAAGATGCGCATCCTCATCTTAGATCCCAGTCACGCGCGAGTGGAATATGCTTCCCGTTCCCGCAACCTTCACTGTTTAGGATTACCTTTTTACTGTTCTGTCTCTACCCATTATGAGCGTCTTCGGCCCAACTTAATCGATTTGATCCAGTCTAACTACATCAGATTAGATAGACTTATATTAACCCAAAAAAAATTGAACTAAGCAAGAAAATCAAGTTAACCTTGTTGGGTAAAATAATATTAATTTTTTTAAAAAATTCAAATGGAAATTTAAATTTTTTAATAATAAAATATAATTTTATAAAAATTTATAAAAAAATTATTTTTTAAGAATCATTTTATAATTTTAACTAATGATTAAAAAAATCTTGCCCATCTAGCTTGAGATACAAAGGCCAAGCACTGGACTTCAAATTTGGAGCCTAGTGTAATCTTTGGTCAAGTGCTAAGGGCTAGAGTCTGACTTGGTTTCGAATTTATTCGCTTATACTTTTCACTATCATCAAGGTAGACGTTACAGATTTACATCTTAAGTCGAGCTCATCAAATTATAGGAAGAGAGATAAGGTGGGAATGGGAAAGTTAAAAAAAGAAAAAATTAAAAGACACCCATCGTATTTTTATAATTATTATTTAATAATACCTATATATTTTTATTAATTTTTTCAAAAATAAATATGTATATAAGTGTTATTTTCTCATCTTACTTACCTCTTATTTTTTACTATATTTTATTCTATTTCTTTTTGTCATATCAAATATAACCTAAATGTAATTTTATTTTTATATCATGGGGGGGTAACCTCAAGCATACCCTAAGCTAAATTACCTTCTCCATCCATCTTAAACAGTATTTTCCCTGCATTAGGTAAGTGTATTTGAAATTTTATTTTTATAGTACTTTAAAAAAAATCAAATTTTAATTTTTTTAAAAACAGAAATATGATATCCTTTTTATAAAGTATTTTTTGAAGTTTTTAAAGTATTCATTATATCAAATTGATTAATAAAAACTAATTTCAAAAAGTTAACTTAAGGTTTAACAATATATATTCTAGAGATGAATATTAGGCACAAAGGTTTAGTGTACTGGATCCTATCCACCCAAATAGGACTAGGTTGATTCAAGCAAAATAAAAAAAATCAAGGCAAACCAGGTATTGAGTTAGCCTTAAAGGTTATATTAGTTTGACCTGACTCAACATTGCCTTCAAATAAAAAAATTTATAAAAATTTGTATGAAAATTTTAATTTTTTTAAGGCAAAATATAATTTTATAGGGACAAAATATAATTTTATAAGAACTTATATAAAAAAATTTAAATTACTTTATAATGTTTACAATAAATACAAAAAAATTTTTTTTAAAAATCAAGCTACCCAATTCTTAAACTAAGTTATGCCAAATTAAGCTCAGTCCCCAACAATGAGTTTCAATTTTAAAGTTTGTTTTAAAATAAGTCAAATACTGAATTAAGTTAAAACTTGAATTGACTCATATTTACCCCTCATATACTATTTACCTTGATTACTCATATAGTTCATATTCAAAATAATTTATTTTTTTAAATACATTAAAAATTGGGTTAAATATCAGGTTAGGTCAAAACTCAATCCAACTCATGTTTACTCCTAATATATACTTTTTATCTTCATTACTCGTAGAGTTAACATTTAAAAGAATTTATTTTTTAAAATGCATTAAATTAATATAAAAAATACACTTTTAAAATCATCTAAAAAAGACTCAATTAGTCTGATTAAAATGAGTTCTAAGTATTTAAAAGGGTAATTTTAGCTACTTATAACTCACCTTAAAATTTGTTTAGATTACCAAATTATCCTTGACTTTTCAGAGGAAGGGTGAAGTTTCGTGGCTCTCACCTCACCAGATCTGCAAAATAATCTTCGGATCGTGATGTGAAGACTTGCTCTCATGTAAACCCTACAAAGAGGAGAGGAGAAGAGGCGTGTAGTTGCGTCCATTGTTGCATCTTCTAGATGTTTAACCGTGTAACTTTAGATTACAGTTTCCACCGGCTTGTTGCCTTACCCTTACTTATTTGTATCTTTTTATCTCAAAAGTCTATGCCTGATTATTAGATCTGTATGTCCAAGTGCCCGTGTGTCTTGGCTTGGTGCCTCATCAATGATATTACCCATTTGACCCCCCGCCAAAGAAACAAAAAATGTTTCACCCTGCCACGACTCTTGTTCGGATATTTTTCATATTTGAAAATGATATACACACTCACACAAAGACACAATCATTAAAGAATTAATAATATGCACTCAACTATTATTAAGAAATAATATATATATATATATATAAACACAATTATTCAAACTAAATATCCTAAAATGGACATAGATTCTTTATAGTCAATCATTTGCTTGACGTGTGCGTGTGTGTGTTTTTTTTGGTAGAAAGATGAAAAATTTTTAATTATAAAAATAAAAATTTAATTATAAAGATAAAAATTTTAATTGAGAATAAATTTTGGTTTGTTAGCCCTTTACAATAATTTTAAAATTTAATTTTTTTTATAATAAATATTTTCTCTCAAATAAAATTTTTGTTCTTACAATTAAATTTTGTTCTTACAGTTAATAATTTTTATCTTCATAATTAAAATTTTTTATTTTTCTACCCAAAAAAATAAAAAAAAATACTTGACTGCATCTCCTATAATCACTAACGTGACTTTAGTATTCTCTTAAGATATGAGTTTAATAAAAATGATGTAACTCAAACTCAAATAGAATTATGTATATAGTTGTACACATTTATACTGTACTCTAAAGGGTCCAAAAAAAAAATTATGTAAGTAATCAATGGCATTGTCTTCGCTAAGGTTCATTTAGTATATAAAATAAAATAAATTATTTTAAATAAGAGAATAAAACATAATTTTAAAAATAAAAATAAAAATAGTTCTCATATTTTTTTAAAATAATAATAATTAAAAATTATTAAATTATTATTATAAAAATATAATAAATATTGTATAAAATTAATTAAAAAAATTATCTTTTCTGCTGATAGCAAGACGTGGAGAGCTCTCCCTTCATGTTTGTTTTACTGGTAGTTCATCATGGTAAATGAATCTTTGATAACAGTGTATCATGAGTAATATGATAAGAATTTAGATTTTTTATATTTTGTAAGTAAATCTATAAAAAATAAGAATGAATTGAAAATAAATAAATAAATCTTATATATACTTTTATTTTTGTATACTACTTTCTTTTTAAAATATATAGTACATTATTACAGAGAAAAAGAGTATGTATATAGGGCCTTCTGCCACTCTTTTCTTAAACTGAAGCCGCAATTCATCTTTAAATTAAGACTTGAATTCCTCATCACGATATATTCATAAATTATGAAAGTTAATATATATTGAAGGATATTCTTTCTTTTAAGGATAGACTCTTCAAATTATTTTTTCTTCTAATTCAAAGACAAGCTAATTTATTTTTCATGCAATAAATTTATTTATATTTTTTTAATACCTAGCTTTTTTTATATAAAATGTGAAGATTACACTTAAAAAAAAAATCTAGATCTCTTCTCTTTTGACAAGTGCTAAAGAGGTGCCGACATGCTAAAGCTCCAAATTTAAACGTGAATGGAGAGCCATACATTTATTTTATGGTTTCTAAACAAAAGAAATAGGGTCTGTGATTTGTCATTTCATGAATAGAGAGCCATTGTGACGGGAGGAAGTCCTAAACCTTCCCGTTCGGTTTCCTTTCCAAAGAAAGCAAGAGGGAATGAGAAAAAAATAAAAAACGTAAGAAAAAATTATAATTTTATCTTTATAATTATTATTTAATCGTTATTTAATATTTTTTAATAATAATTTTTTAATTATTAAAAATATAAATATTATGAATATTTTTTACTTATAAAATTATCATTTTACTTTACATTTTTATTTTCATATTAACTTTTTATCTATTATACCTGTGCCCAGCACCGATAGGCTGTTGGCCCCACTAAATGCTTGCCCATTTCGGCTCCCCTTATGAGCACCGCCTTGAACGATGCAGATCGAAAATCGTCTAGATGCGTCTCTTAAAAGGAAATAAATAAATAAATAATATATATTTTTTATATTTTTATTAAAATTATACATTTTTCATTTTTTAAAAAATATATAATCATTTTAAAATAAAAAATTTATTTTATATTTTAATATAATTTTAATTTTTTTAATTAAAATTTAACTAAAGTGTAAAGTAATATTTTATTTAAAAAAAGTTTATATATATTTTGAAGGGAGGACTCTCCCTAGGGAGGGGGGGAGGGGGGAGGGGGGAGGGGGGTGTGCGGTAGTCTCACAAGATCTAAAGCCCCGTTTAGTAACTCATAGTAGAGAGAGATGGGAAAATAATATATTTTTACATTTTATTTAATACATTAGATACTTTCTAAACATTAGAAAGAAAAATAAAATCAATTTCTTTTAAATAAATAAATTAAGGATAATTATTATATCTAATTTATTAAAATCTATTATATTTCTGTTATCATTAATTTTTATTACTAATTTTAACTTAAGGTATTTTTATCATTTTTTATTATTTTTTTATATTTTAATATTATTTTTATCCAATCAAATATGTAAATAAAATAATATTTTTATTTTTTTAATATTATACCAAATATAATATTTTATTCACACCTTTTTTTAATTTCATTAAAAATAATTATGTGTACCAATGGCCTCTAATGCATCATGTGTAAAGTTACCAACGAATGAACAAGAGCGTCAATGCATCCTGATCAATTGCCAACTGTCTATCAATAAAAATGAAACCATGAATTAACCTACATGCAATATAATTAAATTACATGCAATTTCTTTTGTTGGATATTATTGTTAGAGGTGTGTCTTCCACCTTTACTTGAATATAATTTTTTTTTCCTTTTAAAAAAAAAGCCAAATAAATTTGATATCATGATCATTGACCTTTTATAAAATTCATACATCCTTACTAGTTAATACTGAATATGAATCGGACAAAAGTTTTTAAAATCCAAATCAAACTTACTCTAACATGAACGGCTGGACAGTTTACAATATTTTTTTAATAATATATCCAATTCTTAGGTAAGCAATCACAACTTGGTAAACATTTTTCTTTGTTTTGATTTTTTTTATATGTTCTAAGTAGAAAAGGAAAAGAACCAACAATAAAGTAGTAGAAAAAATGTTACTATCAACCTATGCTAGAAGAATGAGGGTATTGGGTTACTTCAATGAAATTACTCAGTTGGTTCGCTTTATTTATTTACCGGTTTATTTTAAGGCAAATCAAACTCAAATTGATCTGTTCAAATCATATTTAAATTTAATTTTTACATCAAAGGGTTAGATTCATTAGTGGTAAAAATAAGAATTCGTTAGAATCCCAATAATTCACAACTATTGAATTAGGTTTTGCAGATTCCTCTCAACAATCAATTGGCCTTTTTTTTTTTTCTTAGTAACTAATTCTTTTGTCCTTCTCGGACCCATATTCTAACAGATAACCAAGTCAATTCTTCATCCCTTCTTGACTGAATTTTTAAATTTCCAAATTCAAATTCATTTATTCCAAAAAATTTTAAAATTCCCAATTTTTCTTTTTTAAATTAAGATTCCTTTGCATGAAATTCATTCATAAAAAATTACACCCATTAATATTATTCTACCACACAATCAGCCTTGAAATTGTCAAGTTTAACATTCTCAAATTAGTTCTAAAATTGCAATTCTATATACTCATACTGGGGTCTAAAATAATTTCAAAAAGGGTTAGATTCAACCTCAAACTTTTTCTTATCCCATGTCTAGACTCCAGGTAAATTACGCAAGTACCCGTAAGACAGAGATATTGGGCGAAGCTGATAATTTGATTGATTTAATTTGACATTTTAACTTTTTAAAAATAAAATTTGCATTTATATTTTAAATTTTAATTTCACCAGGATCCTTTGTCATTATAATAAATAATTAAGAAACTATAGTTTTTAAAAAATAAAATCATAATGATAAAAAAATTGAACTGAACTAACTACTTTTAACAGATTTAATAAATTTAAAATAAATTACATAAATTTCTTTTTGTTAAAAGTATACAAATTTTTTTAAAAAGATATACATTTTAGTCTAATTTTAAATTTTTAAGTAAAATTTTTTTATAAAAAATATTAAAAGTGATTAATAAAAAGACATTTTAATAAAAATTTTAAAATTAAACTAAAATATAATATAACTTTTTATATAAAAAAATTTATATAATTTCAAAAAAAAATTAAAAAAAATTTAATTAACCTCTGCCTATAATAAAACTTAGTTGTCTTATCACTTCATAACTTATTCATAATTTGGGGTGTATATATATATATATATTTTTTTTTTTTTTAAATACGGGACCCACCTTGATAAGATTTTTTTTTTGCCCTTTTCATGTCTTTTTTAAAACATTTTTTTTAGATCCTCGTGCATTATATGCCAAGTCCACTTAGTACACACACACATATATATATATATATATATATAAGTAAAATTTTGAATTATTATTCTTCAACTAAAACTGTAGCTGTGATTGTTTTTTTTTATTCTAAAATAATGGGATCCACGAATTTTTGGTGGAGCCTAGTTTTTACTCATAAATTTTAACGGAAGTTATAATAAAAAAATAAGTAAATTTAATGGAAGGGGTTCCGTTTCATTTCTGTACACAATGGCCCCAGGTTGGTAGAAGAAAGGGGAAAAAAAAAGGTATCCGTTGTTACTGTCATGGAAGAACGTGAGATGAACTAAAATTAAAAACATAAAAGGAGAAGAAAATCTGACCGTTGGGCCCTGGGGGAGATGTAACCGTTGAGATTCGCAGGTGTTCCCCAACAATTTCCATTATATATGTCCCCAGATCTTCCACTCATTTTCCATATACAGCTATCACTTCTTCTCACAGCGCTCTCTGCAATTTCTCATCATCTCTCTCATTTCTCAGCAATTTCAATTCATTCTCATTATTCATACGCTGTATTTGATACCATTTCACCTTCTGCTTGCGCTTTCTGCAACTTCTCATTATCTCTGTCTCATTTGAATTTGAATTCTTTTTAATTATCAGTCTAGTTTATTTTAACCGTTATACTCTGCAAATTCTCTGCATTTGAATCTAGAAAGCAATGGCCGAATCCAAAGACTCACACATAGTGGAAATCCCAGTAGACTCAGAGCACGAGCAGAAGAAGCTCCTCTCTGCAATCTCCAACATTGCCGAAGCAATCGAAGACCACCCACTCACAGAAATCTCGGAAAGCCCAGGCCACCTCTTGCTCCTGAAACTCTGGCAGAGAGAAGAAGAAATCTTCGGGCGCAGAATCGCCCACAAGGAACTCCGAATGGACTCCATCAAACGCGAGCTCTTCCAGCTCTCCTCCTTCTTCTTCGTCTTCCACTTCCTCTTCTTCACCCTACTATTCACGTCCTCCATCAATCCCTCAGACGAAGAAACCACCGACGTATCTTGCAGGAAATGGTGGATTCCGTCGGTGATATCCGTGGCGACGTCGATGGTGTTTATTGTTTTGGTGCAGGTGAAGGTGAATGCGTACTGGAGAGTGCGCAGGGAGGTGAAGAGGGAGAGGGAAGGGAGTAGAGGGGTGACGAGGTGCGTCCAGGAGCTGAGGATGAAAGGGGCGAGCTTTGATCTGTCGAAGGAGCCGAACTACAGTGGGGGGAAGAAGATGAAGAGCTCGAGCGTGGAGATCAGATGGAAGCCATGGAGTTGTTGTTGCAAGAATTTGCTAACCATTTGTCTTGTTTGCTTTGCAGGTCTCGCCTTCCCTGCTTCCAAGTTCGTCCTCTGTGGCTTCTGATGCTGCTGATGAAGGCTTTCTATTTTGCTCAACACTGGATATGGTAATTTTCATGGGCCTAACAGTGATAAATCAAACATGATAAACATATAATTGTTTGGTAAAAAATAGCTATAAACCATTTTCACGTATTTGTTATTTATTTTATAAACCTAATTAAATTTGTTTATGGAATCTATCCATGTGAGCTCTACTTCATGTCTTTTCTTTCCTCCCACAAGAATTTCTATAACAGGTTCATTAAATTCATCTAATTTATATTTGGGCAAAATCGAATTTATATAAAAATAAGGGGCTTAATTAGAGTTTTGGCCCTGTAGGATTGGGTTATTACATAGCCGTTAATTATGAATTTAAATTAAAATAAGCTCACATCTGGAAGTGATAAATCAAACATGATAAAAATATAATTATTTGGTCAAAAATAGCTATAAACCATTTTTTTCACGTATTTGTTATTTATGGACTCTATCCATGTAGGCTCCTTCCCATGCCTTTTCTTTTTTTCCGCCAGGACTCTTTCTTGGATAGGAATTCTGGTTCATCAAATTCACCTAATTTATATTTGAGCAAAATCGAATTTATATAAAAATAAAGGGCTAAATATAGGTTTGGGTTATTATATAGACGTTAATTATGAATTTAAATTAAAATAAGCTTACATCTGAATTAAAATAGGTTTGAGTCATTGCTTAGCTTTCAGTGACGAGTCTAAATCAAGATAGGCTTTTTTATATCTGAGTTTGTTTAACTCAAATCCGGTCCAACATGAGTAGGTAGATTAGTAGAATTCTTAGATTATGCTATCTGATTATGGGGTCATAAATCTTGCACATTCAGGCTCTACAAGGGGATGAAGCATTTTGGGTCCGATTTGGCAACCACCCTTTTGGAGTCACTACAACGAGCGAAACACTCATGATGATGATGGGAAGGCTTCAGGTTTTAATGCAATGCAAGCATCATATGTTAAGGATATGGCTGAATCATATGAAACTATGCAGTAAACACTGTGAGAAAACACTGATGATGATGATGATGATGGAAGGCTTCAGATTTTAATGCAATGCAAGCATCAAATGTTAAGGGATATGGCTGAATCATATGATAACACTGTGAGAAAACACAGATCACTTTCAATATTACCAATAAATCCCCAAGGTTACTTTCGAAAGGTTGATGGGGTTAAAAGTACGGCAATTGGATGTCAAAAACACTGTAGTCTGAATGAATCCGTGACTGAAGCTAATTCAGATTGCTAATATGAAGTAGGCAACACACTTCTTGTGTGCTGAGTTTTTTGATATCCAAAATTGTAGTGTGTAACTCATTATGGAATATCGTGAAATAAAGCTAAGTACTATTGATATCTATTTTGATTACAAATACTGCAGCAGTTCCTGTCTAAGAAATCTAGGGGATGATCTTTGAAATGTCCAAAAAATGCTAACGTATGGTGAAACAAATGTCAAGATGAAGTGGCCGCACACTTCTTCTGTGCTGTCTAAGAAATCTAGGGGATGAACTTTGACATGTCAAAAAAATGCTAACGTATGGTGAAACAAATGTCAAGATGGAAGCCCCACACACTTCTTGTGTGCTGAGTTTTTTTATATCCAAATGTAAAGCTAAGGGCTATTGATATCTATTTTTTTTTTATTACAAATATGCATTTCCTATCTAAGAAATCTAGGAGATGAGCTTTGAAATGTCAAAAAAAATGTCAAGCCTTCTTCTTATTGTTTGTCTTTGATTTTTTGAGTCTCGTACTTTGAATGTACCTGAAACACAACAATACGTACTTGAAACATGGTAATATTGTCAATTTAATATTACATTTCATAGTGCTGAAAGACGATGTTATGCTTGGCACTCTTAGAAAGTAGAAAAGAAACAAAATTATATTCTTCAATACTAAAGTGATGACACTTGTGTTGTATCATTTTAGTACTCTAAAAAAATTAACTTGAAACAAAATTATATTTTCAAGTATTGAAATGATGACACTTAAAACCTTCTTATTGTTGTCCTTGATTTTTTAAACCTCTTATTTTGAATGTACTCGAAACAAGCTAATATTATAATACTTAAAACATGGTCTTGGTAATATTATCAATTCAATATCATATTTCATACTGCTCATAGATAAGCTTTGCACTCTTTAAAAGCAGAAAAGAAACAAATTTATATTCTTGAATACTAAGGTGATGACACTCGTGTTTGTATCATACTTAAAAACAATTAACTTGAAACAAAATTATATTCTCAAGTATTGAAGTGATGACACTTGTAATAACACCATTCCTGTCAAGATGGAGGTTAAATTATCATCTTATTGCTGCCCTTGATTTTTGAGTCTTTTTGAATATGTACTCAAAACATAGTAATATTATCAATTTAATACTTTTTGAGATTATGGTCACCTAAAACTATTTTGTTTCAATACCAAATTATGAAGTCCTCAAAAGATAATGTATTGCTTGACACTCTAAAAAATTAAAAGAAAAAAAAATTATATTTTTGAATACTAAGTGATGACACCAATATTGATATCATTTTTAGTACTCTGAAAAATTGAATTGAAACAACGTCACATTCTCAAGATTGAAGTGATGACACTTATAGTAACACCATATTATAGACTAAACCATAAGCTTTAAATGTCAAGATGAAGCTTGCCCTTATCCTGCTCTTTTATTGTTCTTTATTTTTGAGTCTCTTTTATGTGAAAATGTACTCAAACATAGTAAAATTATCAATTTAATACCTTTTGAGATTGTTGTTACTTAATACCCGAGAATACCTTGTTTCAATGCCACATCTCATAATCCTCAAAAGGTAGGGCCGGAATCATGTCTAATAACACTTCAAAAAAGTTGAAAGAAAACACAATTATATTCTCAAATACTAAGGTGATTAACCTATGTTCGTATCATTTTTAGCATTAAAAAAGTTGCATTGAAACAAAATTATATTCTTGACTGCTGAAGGGATGACACTTATAGTAAAACTACCCAAGAAAGTTTTTTTTTTCATTTTTTTCGGACTATTACTAAATTTGGTTCGTTATTAACAAACAAGTCCCTCGAGTAGATGAATCAGCCGAATAAATTTCACTTCACAAGCCTGCGAATTCAACTTCGATCAGACTCTCAGTCTCGTATTGACACAACTTATGGTCCAAGACAAACAAGAAGCAAAGGCCTATATAATTTAATATTGTTACCAGCCGTGCCTCGAGTTAATAAAACAATAGCAAATTCCACATTTACGACTACAAAATCGTTAACACTACAACTATAGGACAAGAAAATAGCAAAATATATGCCTCTGGGGAATACTAGGCACTTTCAAAGCCAAAAATTCGGAAAACACCTGCAAACAAAATGCAGAAAAGTTAACTAGCCTTCTTGTGAATCCTGGGTTTCTAACAAAGCCTAGTATCAGTCCAGAAAAACATACCTTCATCGGCCTGATACTTGTTTTTGTCATCACCAGCACATGCGAGTAAATTGTATTTCGGATTCCACTCCACGCTGTTCATGGCAGCCCTACATGAAATCTGATGCACCGTTCGTCCTGTTTGAACATTCGACTGTTTCAAAAGAAAAAACAATATTTTAAACCAACAGATTTGATATAGATGTCTCTAAGAATTTTGGAGTGTCATATATATATATATATATATATATTCACAGCCTGGGCCAGGCTAAGGCTAAAGCCTAATAGGCCTCTGACCGTTGCGTGTTAAGTCTACCTTAATTTAGACTCATTGTTGAAGGCCAGATAATGGCCCAAGCCCGTGAGCAAAATCAAATAATAAAATTCTTTTAAACATTAACAATCTTTTACTTTCACATTCACATATAAATCTCAAAGGAAATGGAGATAAAATAAAACAAAATGGAATTTAGATTGGTGTGACTAGTATATTTTGAAATGAGTTCAAATGAAAGAAAAAAATCTGTTAATAAATGAATTCCAATTTGTTGACTGTTATTAGGGGTGGACAAATACCTGGTTGTGCATTAGCCTTCCTCAGTATCCTGTCCAATTTTACACTGGGCTTTAAATTTAAAGCCCGATGCTTTGGGACCCCAAGCAGCCAGGCTAATTCTTTTTTTTAATATAAATTATAAAATAATTCCTAAAAAATAAAATTTTCATATAAATCCATATAAAAATATAACTTTTTATTAAAAGTAATGGGCTGACCTAGCTTAAAAATTTTTTTAGCTCGGCCAATGTAGCCAGGTTGGCCGGGCTTGATTGGGTATTGTGCACCCCTAAGTATTATTTATCAAATCTTGCTCTATAATCTGATTTGATCTTGTAGTCCAAATAACCCAAAAACATGATGTATCAAGAATAGTAATTACTAGTGAAACAAAAATACTTTGTACAAATCATCAAAGTAACTCCCTGCCTAACTGTCTGAAGATGAAAATCTTGATAATATTCTGAACCATTCATGAACATCACAGCAAATATGATTAAAATGTTTATAACTCCCGTGTAAATAAGTAGCTGTACTGCAGCTACAAAATGGGAGTTTGATAAAATATAGAATATAAGATATACAAACAAGAGTGGGTCCCCACCAAAAAAAAAAGATTGGTATAAGTTAGGGCCATACTTATAAATAAAATTCAACTCGAATTTGAGATTAAAAAAGGAATATTGAGTTGTACAAATAAATAACATTTTTCAATGTAAAAATCAATTTACAGTCAATTTAGTAATATTTTTATAGAAAATGGCATTTTGTCCAAATGGTCAAATTTTTTTCATATTTGAGGTACCAGGGGGAAAAAAACGAATTTATAAAGTGAAAAATGCAAAAGGAGACATGATAAAAGAGAATATAAAGCATGAGAATAAATCATGAATATAATGCAAAATTCAGAGAATAAAAGAATTGAAAAATTTTGTTGATGGGTTGACCGGAGCCCAGCCCAACTTGCCCTTAAAGTGCAGAGGCCTACTACAATGGACTTGAATTTGAGTCCAATGGCCCAAATGTTAGGCCAAGGCCTGAGCCCACACTATATTGGGCCAAGTATGCCATGGGCTGACCTAGCCCTGAACAGCTCTAGTCATGTACACTTACTATATCAATGAACAAGTCTTCACTTGCAGAAGCAATATAATCACCAGTATAATTGAAACTAATTGTCCTCACAGGCCACCTGAGAAACCCCAAAAAAAAAAAAAAACAAAAGAGAGATCATTCCACATCTGTGATTACAAGCTACATATAGTGAATAACATCAGAAAACACAGCTGAATTAATAAATGAACACGGAATCCAGGGAAACTCACTCCAGCTTAGTAAAGGTTCGCACACAGAGCATCTCGGAGATATCCCACAGGCTAACTAGGGAATCAGCACTCCCAACGGCAAAATATCTGCCTCAGGAACATGAGGTTACTATTTGAGTATACTTTTTCAGTTAGTTACTTTCATATAAATAATTTTCTTTAAAAAAAAAAAAAAGATATCCTATTGAAGGAAAGGAAAACAGAAACCTAAAATGCAACACAGATTAGCTTTAAGAATTAGATATAAAGCTATGCATTTGACTCTTACCTTGCCAATCTAAGTGCAATTAGCAAGACCAGAAATAACAAATACTAGAAGCATACCTTCCTACTGGATCAATTGCAATGCAATAACAACCAGCTGTATGGGCCATGAGGGTATCAAGGGGCCGAAGAGATGGGTAAGCCAGTACTTCAACAGTCCCTAAGTTGGAGAAAAGCTACGAAAAATAAGATATTTTTCTACATATTGAGGTGTGAGATTTATATTTTGGAACTAAAAGAAAGCAAGCATCAATTCAATCAATGACCTCACCATTTCCTGTTGTTAGAAAGAACATCTCTCCTGTCATGCTCCAAGCAATCTCATTTACCTAGAAAATCAGAATGAAAGTTAAGGATTTATTTAGTATATTGGAACAAATAGTCACTGAGTTGGATATTATATATGCTGACAGTAGATAGATCACTTAAATTCATGTCTGTTAAAAAATGCATATCAATTACACAGCTAATACGGAATACCATATGCTTATAGTATTATCTAACCATAGATGGGAATATTTATGAACTCAGAAATTTCGGCTTAAGTGTTGTTAAACAAAACAATGAACTCCTGAACAGTATCCATAGTAAGTAATTATAAAGAAGTTGGGACTTCAAGGGAGATGAATACCAAAACACAAAACAAGAACTAGAAAACACAGGTGGTGCAGAAAGTGAGTCCAAGTGTTCAGGAAGCTGGAGCAGGATTGTAATAGCAACAATCTCAAAAAATTTGATAGATTGAAAGGCTATACTCTTAGATAATTTGTATATATTAGCAAACCATACTCTTTTCCTAAATCCTTGAATTGGTTTGGCGATAAAACCTCAACATACTTTTTTAACAAAGGCATCAGGTTTCAAGGCATGGAAGTTGCAAATTGAATGCAGATTTAGATCCAATAATAAAATAAACGTAATTTGCACTACAATTAACAAGCCCCTCTTGTGGACTGTAAATTTGAGCTTTGATTCCTGAATACGACTGGGCGGTTTGAATGAGAAGAGAATCAAAATAATTAAGTAACTAACATAAATTATTTAATGAATTAAATGGGTAAAGACCGATGCTCATTCACATTTTGTGTGAAACTACAAAAACTTTATATAAAGACAAATTTATAAAAATTTCCAAGGTTCAGTTTCAATAGTAAAACTATAACTTTAAAGACAAACTGTCAGAAACAGAATAGACAACAAAAACAACGTGAAAATTAGACACTACCTCATAACCGAACTTGCGCCTATGAATTGGTTTAAACTTCCGGACATCCAGTATTGTCAACTCATCATCCTATGAATCACAACAACAAAGTAAAGACTTTCACATGCTTAAAGGCAGCAAGAGAGTTATATATAAAAGTCTATCCAGTAACTACTAAAGATCAATGATTTCAGAGCAGGAAACAATTAAAACGTACTCAAGATATAGTCATCATTAAAATGTCCAGTCACAGTATCAGCATTTCAGAGCTTTCAGCAAATGAAAGGGATTGTATAACATACCCTATTACCTACAGCTACATGAGTCCCATCAGGTTTGTAGGTGATGTTGATATTCTCCCCACTAAGTTCTGCCTGTTGTGAGCACTTTCCGCCTGCAGAAACCAAATATAAGGAATCTTTTGTCAAAACTTTCCCTGCCCCATAAATTTGAAATAATCTTCTCTGTCAACAAACACTTAGACTTCCTTTAGGTAACCCAGAGGAGGAAAGTTGAAAGTTCTTTTCTAACTATAATAGAGACATTTTTTTTCATCAACAAAAACAGTTATCTTCCCCATAAAAATATCTATAAAATCAATTATATGCTGATTTCAATATTTAAATAAGTTTAATTGTGTGGAAAATCTGGAGATAATTGAAGAGATCAAGAGAATATAACGTTATTAGGTATTAAACACCTCCCAAAATATAAAAGCCCAATCTAATGTCCTCCCTGTTGTATGACAAATCAGAGTAAAGCAGAATAATCACTTACTACGAGCATCCCACAAACGAACAGTCTTATCACCCGATGCAGTTGCAATCAGATCAGCATGTTTGGGGTCCCAACATAGCTGATCCACACTATCAGTGTGACCCTTCAATTCAATATCTTTGACCTTACCCTGAAATAAAATCCCACCCAGGAAAAAGAAAAAGAAAGAATCAAATTTTCAACCACATTAAATAATGAGAAAGAACAAAATTATTTGCATTGAGATTTATAGTGACAACCAAAAATGTAAGAAAAACCCCAGGCAAAAAGATGACAAGGAGACAAAGTTAAAGTTAAAACTTAAAATATAGATGTGGCTGCCCAAATTCACATATTTAAAGGGGAAAAAAATAATTATTATAATTCTTGACTAATTGGCTACGACCACATGAATCTTTGAGTAAAACTAACAAAAATTCTCAACATGAATTCTGCATCAAATCCTATCTAAAGATATATTCTTCACTAATCTTTTTAAAAACATATCTTCCATGATCACAATTAACTACAAACATTCTTAGTCATCTCCCAATCTTCATGGAATTTTCCAAGTTTTCCTCATTAGGGAAGGTGCATATGTGTATCATACATGTAAGAACCAACTTAAAAATTGGGGCAATTCTTCTGGAAAGCAGAAAAAACTCAGCAAGATGCTTCATGAATGAGCTGTGTATATAAGAAGGAAGTATGGAATAAACAAGTCTCATCATCATTATATCTTAGTGAAGCTGAACCTTTTCTTGAACAGTTTGCAAAATGTAGTCCACAAAACCAAGCTCTAGTAGGTTCTGCTGGTGGTTTCATAAGAAGCAAGGATTTTGTGGCTATTTTTGAGGAAGGGCACAATCCTATCCCTTGGAATGAAGTTCAAATGACTTTATCTACACAAACCCTTCAGAAGCACTAAAAATTTGTTTCTCTTGTTCTTGGTCTTATGTCAGAGAAAGTCTTTAAAACAAAGAGATTTGGTGGTGAATTTGGTGGTCCTCAAGGCATGCTTATTGCTGAAAATTGGATTCAAAGGATCGCTGCAGAGTTCAAGAAAAATCTCAAGTTATCCTGTAACTCTGGTATAGAAGGAACTTATGTTATCTTGTAACTTTGTGAGGGCACATGAAGGGGCTAATCTTAATGGTCATAGGAGGGGGACAACGCTTGGCATTGCTATGATCCAACCATCTAATTTCCACCTCAAGGATAAGATGAAACTTGATGGGGAGGCAAATGATGGATCCAAAGTTATTGGGCCTAAGGGGAGTGAACCATTAGAGGAGGTCAGAAGTCAGAACTTATTCTAGAAGAGTGAAGAAAGCGGTCAGGTAACTAACTATGCAACACCTAGTGGGAAGAAGGTGAGCTAGCAGAGACAGATGATATTTGTTAGAAGGGGGATATATTGTGAGGGGTCTAGAAAGAGTGGACAAGGAAGAATTTGGCTTGGAAAAGAGAGATTCTGGCCTTTCAAATGCCAGAGAGCTTTGCTTTTTTCTTTTGTCTATTTCCCTGCATTTTATTTCTTTTTCTCCTTCTGTAATCATCTGAGACTATCCCTTCATTCTCTGTTTGGAGGGAATTACAGCTCCATACACACATAAATAATACAAGAAGCACTTTGGGTTTCATCAATTCATAATAGACCTTAGTTTACCCCATAGCTTCAACTATAACTTCCTTTCTGATCATGAAAAATTCAAAATGCACTTCTTGGTTAAGTTGAACAAGTCCAATTTGTAATTGAAACATCCTCTCCAATGTCATGTCAGTTAGGATCATGGAAGGTAAGTAAGGTAACCATTTCTCAACTGAACTATAGTCATTTTCCTACCCCTTCTACACCTATACATCAAGTTTTATTTCTTCTTATGCCTTCAACTTCTACAGATTATCCTCATTGAGTCACATAAAAAAAATATATTTATATAATATGTGAAAAACATATACTCAGAGCCACATCGTTCAGAGGTCTTGCTGTCTTGTTATCTTATAAATCACGAAAGTGAAAAGGAAATCACTTTAAATTCTTGATCAAACCTCCTGTATAGCTAATTTTTAACCACTTGAGCGGACATCATATTTTTCGCAACCAGCGAAAGTTAACACATTTCTTAGTAAATATTAAAAAGACTTTGTCCATTTTTTGTCTCAGAATGTTACTTGTGCTTTCTCCCAATCTATTGACATCAACTCTAAGTCTCTAAGATCTTAGCTTTTCTCTACATTTTTCAATGACTCTAACCATTACATCAAATGATTGCCCTAGCGTGAAAACAAAGCAATCTCAAAGTCCAAAACTTCCCTGTTTTAACTTTTAGTGTAATCTGTGAATCAGCCAATTCCATGATAATCTGTCATGATACTAATTCCAACCCTTGCTCTTACAGAAAGGTTCCATAATTCTTTACCAAATCCATGCATCTAATAGCTTAATCTTATTATAAAAACCATTTCTATATTCCCACCATAATGGTCCAATTTAACATGATTGGTAGTCTTGATAGTGAATTCAGATTAGGCTAAATTGCACTAAACCTCTAAACTATGAATCATGTGTAAATAATTCTCCTAACCTTTAAAACTTGACAATATATTCCTCTAAACTTTTAAAGTTGCGTAAATAACTCTCTTACTGATAGTTAGTTTGTTATTTCACTAACAGATAATGATGGGTCAGCGGCAATGAACACCCCTAAATACAGATAATCCTCTTAAATTTTGAATTATATACAAATAACTCCTCTAATGTGTCATGCTTTGTTAACAAAATAATGGACTAGCTAACAGTAAGGGCGTTATCTGCACAAATTTAAAAGTTCAAGGGTTCATTGTCAAGCTTTGAAGGTCAAAGAAGTCATTGTATATGTCTATATGATTCAAAATTCAGGAAGGTTATGTATAGTTTAGCCTTTAGATTATAGCTAGAAAAAGAAGACAAAAGACAGACGGAGTACAACAGGTATTGTGACCACATCAGGATGCTAATAAGAAAGAACCCTGCACACAATTAACAGATAAGAAAATAAAGGAATTTAATTTCCAAACAATTAACTGTTATGCCAGGAATAGTGTTAGCCAGAAATATATTGTCATTCAGTTTGAAAGTGGAATGATTTTGTCAAATCACTAAGTTGAAAATTGTCTCGTAGAATATTCATGGTATCAATAAACAGAAAAGCAGCTTGATAGTAAAGGGACGTAGTTGTACCTTCACTTCAGGGAAAAAGATGGAGGTTGTTGATGAAAAATTACTGAAAGTCTATTACAAGGACACATACTGAGTACCAACTGGACTGACTGAGGACTTGGGAGAAAATATTTGTTTTGGTCATGAGGCAGAAGAAGAATGTAAGAAGAGGTTGATTCCAACATCAGCTATTTCCACAAATTTTTTAAAGAAAATAACTAAATATATTCTGCAATTCCAAGCGTGCCCAGTTCTTTAATTTTCTTTTCTTTACTCGGTACTTTAATCAAGTAAACTGTTGATGACCACAATGAGATCTTTTGCCATAATTGTTTCCAGCACGCTATAACATCACAACAGCCATTGGCTCATCCTAGGGATTTACTCCTAATCACACTATCAGTTTTGTATTTAGAGTAATCCGAAACTTCACAGTTGCACCTGTAGAGGGTAAATACAAGATTCCCTCTTCCCCCCTAGAACGCAGTCTATACTCTATAGAATGACATAAAGTCTTGCAGCCATATTCAAGTACAAGTAAAACTAATAGAAAGACGAGCCTAGAACAAAGGCACAGTTAATAAAAGAAGCCTCTTTCTCCTCTAATCCATACGACAATAAGACAGTCCCAAGTGCTATTCTGAGCAATGCACATTATTAAAAAAGAAAGAAAGAAAGAAAGAAAGAAAGAAAAATCAAAGGAAAATAAATGAGCAGGAAATTCAAAGGGGATGAAGCTTACATGCCCGTGTGGCTCAATACACCATATTCGAGCGGTTTGATCCACAGAACCAGAAGCAAGTTTTGTGCCAGTGCAATTCCAGGCCACTGAGTGCACCTTTAGGAAAGGGAACAAAATACCCATCTTAGAGTTGAAACGTAAATGGATATAAAAGGCTGCTATTGTAGAAATTCAACAAGGAAAAGTAGAAAACTTTGTGCCTTTGGAGTTTGGACAGGTTTACTATCAGAAGAGCGAAGGAAATACCTTCTTCTTGTGGCCCGAATACTCTCTGCTATGGAGATTCTTAAATGGGAGCTTTTCTTCCATCCTCGAACCAACGAATCTGGGACACCTTTTGGCTTAACAGGAGGATTCCCAAAGATTTAAATTGTCATAGTGCAGCAGAGTAGGGATTCTAATATTCTGGAAATTCTTCCGACCGGAGGCCACAGGATTATTTTGTAGAGTATACCAGAACTCTGGGTTCGAAACAAATTAAAAAAAAAGAAGGGACCATACCCAATATCTATTTGTCCTTTGTTTTAATTTTTGCGCATACAGAATAACTTCATTATTAAATTTGCAAATGCCTTATATCAAAAGGAAAAAAAATTATAAATGTCTTTTATGAGTATAATCTAATTTTTTAAGTGTTTAGAAATTTATTATAAAAATTTAAATATAAGATATATAGAAAATCAACATTTTATGGTATTTATGATTTAAAATGTATATCAATATTTTATGTTTTTCAAATTTATTTATATGTCTTATATTCAAATATTTTAAAAACAGATTTTAAAATATTTAAAAATTGTCGTTTCCATATAACTATTATCATCTTGACGTGTAGTCTTATGCATTGGCCGTGGTACAGAGGTTGAGATGGATTTTTTTTTTTATTTAGGTATATGGTTCAATTTTAATTGGGTATTTTAGTTTAGCTTGATTTCTAAATTGGCTTGATTTGACTGAGTTAATTAAATATTTTTATAAAACTTATAGTAAAATGTATAAAATAATATTTTAAAAAATAAATTTCATATAAATTATTATAAAATTATATTTTATTTTTTAAAAAAATCATATAAATCCCAATGGGTAGTAAAATCATATTTTGCCTTAAAAATTTTTTTTCTATATAATTCTTTATAAAATATCATTTAAAAAATATATAATTAAGTAATACAAAATTTGCTAATATAAAAAGTTCAATGTCAAATCTAATTTAATTCTTTTTTAACTCAACCTAATATAACTTGGTAAAACCAAGTTAGTTAGGCCAATGAACCATCTAAATATCTAACTAAAAAGCAAAATCCTAATAGCTAGTGATGAACCACAAATACCTTATGTCAATTTCTTATTTTTCCAAGATACATGTGATTTTGTGTGTGTGTGTGTGAGAGAGAGAGAGAGAGAGAGTGCATACATATATACACACATATATATATATATATATATATATATAATTGTTTTAGTGTTATTCAATTTTGTAAAAAAAAAAAGTGTGATTCAATTCTAAGGGTTTTTAATGTAAATATATAAAAAAAAGAAAAGAAATATACATATATATAACTTTACAAACTTATTCTGAGAATATATAACAAATTTTTTAAAAAGTAATAATAATATGAGACGTGAAACCACAGATTACGCGTCACAATTTTAAAAAAACTTTTTTATTTTGAGGGGCTGCATCCCAAATTTTTTTAATATTTTAAAAAAATTCTAACCCTTTAAGGGTTAGAAAAAATCTTACCCCCATTTTGGGGATAAAAAAAAAATTGTATATATTCTGTCATTTTGCTTTGAATGTGTTTTAGTTGCTTGCATTCTCCTTCTCCGTGGGATTGTAACTCATTCCTCCTCCTCTTTAGATTTCTTGAATGTTTTTGTCTCTTCAGCAAATTTGCTCCTCTTCTTCATCTACATTATAAGGTTTGCATTTTATTTTTAAAAAATTGTTATTTTTCATGTGCTTAACAAATATTCATATTTTTTTTTTGAGAAATTTAATTATTATTTTTAACATATTCTCAAGCGTTGCCCTCTTTTTTAATTTAAGGTTATTTTTATATTATCTCTCATTCCATATGTGAAGAAGATTTAAACTTGTTTATCAGCCTTCGTATTCTTGTTGAGATTTTTTATTTATTTTAAAATAATTTTTATTTCTTATTTTCTTTTCATATTTTTTTATTTTTTTGTAGAAAATACTGATAATTTTTTTGTTTATACAGATTCTCAAAAGCTCCTATTCTACACGAAAACTTTTGTTTGTTTAAAATTTTTTGTAATATCTTCGGTATCTTTTATCTTTGATCATTTTAATATATTATGTTTAATTATTATTTACACAATGGCACTGAGTAAAGATTAACAATAAGTAGAAGGAAGGAAATCATATGCATTCATGCAAATGGAAGAATTTTTGACACCAATGAAGAAACAACATTTGTTTGTGATAAACCAAAATTATTAAGAGTTGACCCTGACATTAATCTCGAACAGTTGAAGGCTTGGTTAGAGAAAAATTACGATTTCAGTCAAAATAGTATGTATCCGAGTTGGTGTACCGATACACGCGATCACTTAATCTAACTTAGTACTTGCCGTGCACATTAAATGACGATTCAAATATCCAAACCATGTGGAAAGCAAACCAACACTTTTCATCTCAACTGGGGGCACCTGAATTATATGCACACATCCCAACTAATTATGTGGGCCAAAGTTTTGAAGAGACTGATATGATTGAACCATTAACAAATCCATGTGCAAGTGAGATTAATAGACCAGATGAATCAGTCTCTTTGTTTAACTTTTATCTCGAAAATGTTTATCCATTTGAGACTCAGCTTTCAAATACTTAACCAATACCCTCATAAATGATATATCTCAACCAAGTTCATCGAGGGCTGAGATGTGTCATAACAATCCTTCCAGTCCTCCAGATGCAACCGAAGATATAATGGATGAATTTGAGGCAGATGATAAATATGATGCTTCGTCAGATGCCAATGAATATGGAGAGGATGATGTTGCTGCGATTGACATTGAAGGGAATCCTGTAACTTCATTGAATCTGCATTCTGAGCAGGCGCAATTACTTTTTTGTCTCAAATCAGCAATGACAATGTGAGTAAATTTGAGATACCTGACATAGAGGGGGTCATCGATCTAAATGATGACCAAGAGATGTATATTGGCATGCGATTTTCTGATAAGCAATCACTTAGTATTGCTGCAAAGCTTTATTTAGTCCGTAAACACCACATATTCAAGGTGCATCAATTATCAATGAAGTACGTGGAGTATCGTTGTCTAGAGTATGGTGTTAGATGTAATTGGCAAATAAGGGCATATCAATCCGAAGGAGAAAATGATTGGCGGATAACAAAGTATGCAGGCCCACACACTTGTATCTCTTCCATGCTATCACAAGATCATCCGAAATTAGACTCTGATATAATAGCATCAAATATTATATCGATGGTCACAGAAAATCTCTCTGTTTCGGTCCGTGATATCATTGAGAGGATTCATAGCACTTTTGAATATACAATGTCTTAAAAAAAGGCATGGTGAGGTAAGTAACGGGCCATTGCAATCGTTTTCAGAAATTGGGAGTGATCGTATACAGTTCTCCCAAGATGGTTATCTGCTGTCCAACATTTCAATTCAGGCTCATACTTTGAATTTGTGACTAAGGAATGTTCGCAAACAGTATCAAATACAGAGGCAACAATTATGTTTCATAGGGTATTTTAGACATTTAGGTCTTGCATTGATGCATTTGATCACTTGAAATCAATTATCCAAATAGATGGCACATTTTTGTATGATAAATATAAAGAGACGTTGCTGATTGCCAGCTCACAAGATGGTGCTAGAAAAGTTATCCCCCTTACATTTGTTATTGTTAAGGGTGAAACGTATGAGACATGGGGACGGTTTCTTGGTAACCTTAGGCGACGAGTGGTATCAAACAAGCAAGATATTTGTTTGATATCTGATCGTCATCCGGGAATATTAGCAGCAATCGCAAACCCAGAAAATGGGTGGCAACCACCTCATGCACATCACATGTTTTGTTTATGTCATATTGCGAGTAATTTGAATACGACGTTTAGGCTTAAATTGTTGAAAAAGAAGTTTGTGAACATCGACTATCTGAATGAACGCCATTTAGTTGATGAACAATTGGCTAAGATTCGATAGTTGCATTTAGAAGCGGCGAATTAGATAGAGGATATACCGAAAAGTAAATGGTCACATGCATATGATGTAGATGGGTGTCGTTGGGGGCACATGACAACAAATTTAGTCGAGTGTATCAATAGTGTCTTCAAAGATGTTAGATTCCTGCCTATTATTGGCTTGATCAAGACAAAAATATATCGGTTAAATAAATATTGGGTTGAGCGGGCATAAACTATATTTGCTCATATGCAAGTAGGCAACTTATTCTCTGAGGATATCCACTAGAAGATTTCAGTCAAAATTGCAAGAACATCTGCTTTACCAATCCGTGCGTTTGATAGAAGGGCTTCAAAATTTGAGGTCGAAGAACCCTACGATCCCTCTAATAAATAGTATAGATGAATTTGCAAGGTTAGCTTGACGAACAAAGCATGTGACTGTAGCGAGTTTCAATTCCAAAAGCATCCTTGTTAATATGTCTTTAATGCATGTGCCAAGGTTTGTCTTGATCCTCTACAATTTGTGCACATTATATTTCGGCTGAAGACAATTCTAAATACTTACAAGATAGAATTTCGTCTAATGGGAGGAGACATTTATTGGCCTCACACAAGTAGGTCTCAATTAGTCCCTGATCCTTCTATGATTCGAGATAAAGGTCTGCCGAAAGCCTCACGAATACGCAATGAGATGGATTGACAAGAAAGCTCCAAGGACAACCAAAGATGTGGTTTATGTCAACAGATTAAACACAATCATGCCACCTGCCCCTCTCGTTAATCACGAGGATAGATATAGTTATTGGAGCAAATTAAATATTCATTATCGATGATCATTTGTATATGAATGGCATATAAATTGTCAATGATTAGTTTGAAAGTGCCTATTTACTTATATCTTTCTTACATATTCATTGTTGTTCATTAGTTTGATTTGTTGGCTTATGATTATATTATTGGCTTATGATTTGTTGTTTATCAGTTTGACATATTAGTATTACTATTAACAGATATTTAAGTTATTGGTTTCCATTATGGACCCTCACCAGAGTGCTGTTCATCCTGGATCAGAGGATGAATCTTTACTATATTTATAGTCTCGCCATGTGTCTCAAGCTGTGTGGCAAGAACGAGTGAGTAAAAAATTTACTTCATTGTTTCTTATTGAGTTAGCTAAATTTATGACAATTTTTCTAATATAATTACATAGGATGATAGAATTCTACGCATAAGACGAATAGTGCAACAAGATAACATATTCGATCCCCTTTCGACTATTGTTCCATATCTCAAACAAGCTAGTTTTTACGATGTTTTATGACTCAGTCATTTTGACTTCAACGCCGCCCTTATGTCAGCCTTAATTGAGCGATGGCGCCCAGAGACGCATACATTTTACTTCACCAGAGGCGAGTGCACAATTACACTGCAAGATGTCGCTATTCAACTGGGTTTACTTTGCACAAAAAATGCAGTATGTGGACGAACAGATTTCAATTGGTCAATTGTTTATAATGAGTTGTTTGGGGTGATACCGCCTCCTGAGACATTGGATGGACAAAGGTTAAGCGTTCCCTGGTTGACTCAGACATTCAACAACTTGCCGGATGACATAAATAATGATACTATTCGCCAATTTGCACGAGCATACATCCTGCGTTTGATTGGGGGGTACTTGATGCCAGATAGAACTGGACATAAAGTTATATTAATGTATCTTTCGCTACTTGCTGATTTTGTAGAAACTGGTCAATACAGTTGGAGATCAACAGTGTTGGCCCATTTATATAGAGAAATGTGTAATGCCACCCACAATGACGAGGTTAACATAGTGGTTGTTTGACTCTACTTCATTTATGGGCATAAGACTTATTTTCTTGTCTTACTCCACGAAGACCCCCCCAACCCGATCCGTGGATGGCTATTTATCATACTCGACCCCCCTGGATTTTAGGTATAGGCATATATATGTTTCAAATGTGCTATTGTTCGATGATTGATAAGTTAATATGCGTTCTCCCTTTCCTCACAAGTGGCGGGATGTTCCACAATATCCTCGGCCGACAGCAGATGCCTTGCAGCAGTGTAGAATATTATTAGATCAAATGAAAGACGATGAGATTTGTATTTAGATACTTACTTATTTTTTGCTTTACAATTATACCATAGAGTAACTATCTTCTGTTGTGTAGGTCATTTGGCTTCCATATGACTCACTCGAGGTTGTTCAATTGATTCCGGAGTATTACTTAATGATATCTGGTGTATGGCGTGCATCTGTGCCTATACTTTGCTTTTAGGTAGTTGAGTGGCATCACGCTGATCGTGTTCTCCGTCAATTCGGTAGGGTGCAGCATATTCCAGAAAAACTATTTAATATAGGATTGCTGCATACTCTCCAATTAAGAAGAAAGATTCATAAAGATTGGCGCGAAAAGCATGTAATTTTCATTACAGCATGGAATTCGTGGCCCTTGGTAGTGGTGCAGAATGACCTTATCGATAGACCATTAGATCGCGCATCAAACTATATGCGTTGGTATTGGCGACATAAGCGAAGATGGATCCATCCTGCTAGTGGTTCTCAAGGTTTTGTGCTATGATTTTTATATAATTCTTATCTTCATATTACATATCCTTAAATAAATACATATACGTATAATTTTTAACAATTAATTTTCTCTTTAACAGACTGATGTGTTGGAGGACTTGTACAGACTTACTATCACTAACTCGTCGATGCTTAGTTATGAAGATTTTAGGCAAAAAACAAGTAGTGATATTTGAAGAGAACATCGAGATATGTTTGTTTCTCAACCAGCTCTGTCAGCACCTGATCTATCCAAACCTCCAGAGCCAAAGGCGAGACTAGAAAAAATAGGCTATTGGTTCCTCTCATCTAAGGAACCAATATCTGGTGGAAACTTTAGGGGATTGCACACGAACATGCCATCATCATCTTATATGACAGCCTCTATATCTGGCGGGAACGTTGGTCCTTCTTTTGTTTTACCACAGACTGTTGGTGGAGATGCTGGTTCTTCTTTCTTTCCACCATCTGTAGACATTGGCATTCCAGGTCCATCTTCTTGTGCACCTTACTATACATCTTCATTGCCTTCCTCCACTTATATTGAGTCATCTTTCTCCACACCGCTACCGCAATCAATGCAATATGCCAGCATACCATTTACATTATTATTTATAGATCCAGCTACATTTAATGCAGAATATTATAATACTTCGTTCTCATAGTAGGCATCTTACCAATCTCAACAAGGCTTTCTCACTTCAAATCAACCAATTCCGCTTGTTCAATCTCCTCAATGAAATTTCAGTTCCCAACAAATTCGCCATCAAGTGGAGAATGAATCGTCTGAAGAAGAAAATGAAGAAGGACTTGTCAATGACACCGAGGAGGACGAAAAGGAAGAACAGCCACAACAACGCTGGCTACAGCGAATGAGGAGAAGACCTCGGTGTGGGACAGACAATCATTATGGCTTATAACTATTATTGTTGTTTTTCAAATTTAATGTTCATTTGTATTATTTAATGATAGATTTAAATATATTTTTAAAAAAACTTTATTCCTTTCTTCAACAACATTAACTTACCAAAAAATTAATTAATACAATGATATACACATCTATATAATCACTATCTATACATTACAGTATTATTTTTTAATTTTCAAGCGTCATATTTTTAAAATTGTTATATTTCATTTACAAAAATTTATTCTCATATATTAACAATAAACAATTTATGTCCAAATGTACGAAAATAATTTGATTAATATTTCTTAGAACATAAATATTTTATAATTATAACTTCAAAATTTAAACAAAATTAATTCATATTCTTCAAAACATAAATGTCTTATACTTATACAATTAAACAAATTATATATACAAATTAGGGCATTATATCTTTCATTATATAAAATAATACTTTTTCTCAATTAAAAAATTTCATATAAATGTAATTTTAGAAATACTTTTACTGATTTATTTAAAATCTTGTTTACTTTTTTTAATGATTATTTAAATTTCACTTTTTACAAATTCCAATGAAATTAATTAAATTTCCTTAAAATATAATCTGAATTTTTCTAAACTTATTATTTATATTTTAATTTCTCAAAATTTAAACAAAATTAATTCCTATTCTTCAAAACATAAATGTCTTATACTTATACAATTAAACAAATTATATATACAAATTAGGACATTATATCTTTCATTATATAAAATAATACTTTTTCTCAATTAAAAAAAGTTCACATAAATGTAATTTTAGAAATACTTTTACTGATTTATTTAAAATCTTGTTTACTTTTTTTAATAATTATTTAAATTTCATCATTTACAAATTCCAATGAAATTAATTAAATTTCCTTAAAATATAATCTGAATTTTTCTAAAGTTATTATTTATATTTTAATTTCTCAAAATTTAAACAAAATTAATTCCTATTCTTCAAAACATAAATGTCTTATACTTATAAAATTAAACAAATTATATATACAAATTAGTTCATTATATTTTTCAATATATAAATTAATATTTTTTCCCAATTACAAAAATCTCATTCAAATGTAATTTTAGAAACACTTTTACTAATTTATTTAAATTATTGCTTACTTTTTTTAATGATTATTTAAATTTCATTTTCACAAATTTCAACAAAATTAATTAAATTTTGTTAAAATTTAAAATTTTTAACAATTACAGAATTAATAAAGTTATATAGAACTTTTAAGATATTACATTTTTAAAATTATAAAAAACAAAATTAATATAAGTTTAAATAATGTATAAATTAAAAAATATTTATTACATTAAATTTATATTCTTTAAAAAATTTTATTTTTAATTATTTTATACTTTTTAAATAAATACATTAAATTTTTAACTTTTAATATATTTTAATTTAAAAAATTGACCCACTGGTCAGTCAACTGACTTCTAACGGGTTAGTTTGACTGACCTATCAAAGGTCAGTTGAAATTTTTTAAAAAAAATTAAAAAAAATTTGAACGCAGAGCCACATGCTCCGCGTTATTAAAAAAAAGTTTATATATTCTCAGAATATATTTTGCAAATTATATATTTCTTTCTTTATATATATATATATATATATATATAGGTCAAAAAGCCCCATTCTAATGTAATTTTCTTAGAAATTATAATTTTTTATCTAATTGGGATTCCCTTTTGTTCACAAGGGCATTTTGATGGAGAGATAATAATAGAGAGAGTGACACCAAAGATTAAAAGTATATATGAGGCTACTTTTTCTAATTTAGATCCTTTGTGCTATTTTGCTAAAAAAAGAAGAATGTGTATAGAAACCTGTTTCTTCTAATTTAGATCCTTTATACTATTTTGTTTAAGAAAGAATGATACAAAGAAATTAGAATATATTTGAGGCCCATTTCATGTCAATGGTTTGAATCTATTTATCTCCAACTCATGAATTTAACTGATACAAAGTTATATCATAGCACCTCGACTTTGCCCATGTCAACGAATAATTTGAAGAATATATATGAGACTCACATCTTTTTATTTAAATTTACCTGTGCTATTTTATTGCAGAGAGAATGGCACGTGAAAATAAGAATGTGTATGAGATCATTTCCTTTTTTTTATACCTACTCTATTTTTTTTTTCCAAGAGGATTGCATTCGGTTCATCAAGTAGAAAAATATTTGATTACACTTTTTTCGTCTCACCTACTACCTTCTCTTTATTTTTCTTCAAATAAGATAGCGTTCTGTTCTTGCGATTTGGGGTTAGGACTGCTTTAAATAGGATAAGATTTAAACAAATAAATAAATAACTTTTGTCCACCACATAACATAAAAATTAATCTAAATTTAGAGTATTGTCCTAAAAAAAATTAGAACTAGAGATTTTATTCAAATTTAAAGATATATATATATATTTATTTATATAACAAATCGCCTTGTGATAAGAAATGATAAAACTACTTACCAAAAAGATTTTTAAAAAATAGAATCTTTTGCATTGAACTACACTATCCCAAAGTATCGTTTATAATCTCGGGAGGGTTCAATTTTGATCACGATTCCAGCATTAACATCATCAGGACTTTGAATATAAGGATTGCGCCCTACATACACAGCTCTTGGCACTCAGCAACAGGACTGTTCATGGGCAGGGGTGGGTCGGATATCTAGTATGCCTGATGTCCGGTCCGATTAAAATATTAGACTTATTTTTATACTCGTGGCTCGATCCGACCCAAACAAGTCCGATTTTATGTTGAATTAGGGCAGGGGAGGGCCGTCCAATATTTTTTTTTTTGTATAAACTGATATTTGTAATATAAAAATATTTTTTTATAAACTCATAGGCATACACTTCAAAACAATAAGCTTTTAGAACTTTCATGTTTTTATCAATAATAAAAAAAATAACTTTGTATTATCAAGCAAAATATAAACTATACTAACATAATTAGCTTTCAGGTAAACACATGTATTTTCATTATTCAACTAAAGAAATATTAATAAGCATGCATATCAATAATAAAAACAATTAAGAAATAGGGAGGGTTCAAGTAAATAATGAAAGTTGCAGCATATAAAGAGAATCAGATGAAATAAAAATAAAAAATATATATATAAGATGACAAGAAATTAATAACTAAAAAAAAAATTATTAGGACAAGTTGGGCAGAGAAGGTCTTCTTCGCCCGTGGCCCGGCTAAACCTGATATAATTTTGTTTAAAATTTTGCTCATTTATATTTTTAACATGACTTGACTCAACCCGACCCGATTAGGCCAAATTAATGTGGACCTCTAGAACTAATTGGGCCAATGAACACCCCTACTTGGCAATGATAGAATAGATAGTCTTTCCTTCTCCCACCAAGTAATACTCATCCCACGGCCTATCCAGAACGTCATTCATCGTTGCTTCAGCACTAATAGCCTCAGTAGACTGATTCTTATAATTACAACATCAACACAGACCCGGATATGGATACAAATACGGATACGGATACATCGATGACTTTTCACCATGTATTGCTATTATCTTTGGTATCATAAATAAAAATATTCCCAACAAGAAGAGCAATTCAAAAATCAAATAAATGCCTTCATGAGGTTTGTTTGTCCTTACCCACTTCCAGTTGGTCTCTTTTTTTTTGTTTTTTTGGGGGGGGGGGGGTCCTGGGTAGAGAATGGTTAATAGCTTAAGCACTGAATAAAAATCTTGTAATTATATATGGGAAGGTTCTTGAGCTGCAAAATAAATCTCTTACACTATTACATGAGATACAATTAAAGGAAAAAAAAACTAAAAACTTTTAATGTTGAAATTTCAGAATCAACTTCTAAGATTAAATGTTGTGCTTTCTCTCTTTAACTAAATATTGTACATTTATTGGTAAATATAAAGTATTCAAATTGTTGCCTGGATCGTTTTCATGAACTGTGGACGTTATGGATTATCAATGGAAGGCGCAATTACAGTGTAGAACAGAAAATTGTAAAATATAGTGAATAAAACCAGAGCAACCGCTGTATATCCCAGAAACGAGTCTGATATTTCTACCTCTTTTTCTCTCATTTTCATAGTACTCTCTCTTTCTGGTTCTCCTAATTTCACCTCTGAGGCTGCAACATATAAAAATAATTACCAATTACAACTTCAATTTTGAATCCCTTGATTGTTGATTAATCATCTACAACATCCCAAATTAAACATTCTTTCTGATTCAAAAAAAGTGACATCTCTCAAATGTTTAGAGAAAGTATCCATCTTCTTTATTTGACAAAAATAAAAAGGAATTTCTAAACTTTTTTCCCCGAATAATAAGAAAAATGTACAAATAGTAAAAAGACGATGAGTTAAAAATTTCCCAACAGCACTACTCAAGTAAATGATGAATAAAAGGATAAGCTTACAGTCAAATTTCCTAATTGTTGGTTATTAGGTTAGTGAATAAAGAAATAAAAATATATATATATATATCTATATATTTCAGTATTACAATTTTGTTATAGATAAAGTTCATTTAAGAGTTTTTCACCCAAATAATTATAAACTATGAAAATTTTTAAAATTGATTCCATTTACAAAAATTTTATAGAACAAGTGAATTATAAATAAATAAATAAATAAAAATATATCTATGAGATATCTTTAGAGTAAATTATATTGATGTTTTCTTGAATTTTATTAAAATTATACAGGCTTCTTATTTATTGTTAAAATATATACAATTTTTTTTAAATATAAAATAACTTTTTATTTTAAAAAATTTATGTATATTTTTAAAATAAAAAAATTTATATAATTTCAACAAATTCAATTCTCTATCATTTACTCCTATTGGTCAAAATTATTTATCAAAGGAGCAATAAAGTTAATGTTGCAGAAACCTGAAATGAATCTTCTCAACATCTGAATGTGTACAGGAACTATTTAAATGGTAAATATCACAATATCTGAATCTCTGAAATTGACATTCAACAAAAAAAATTGAGAAGATACAAATCGAACTTATAAGTAGGGGTCAAAATGGTTCAACTTGAAATGAATCTAAAAATGAGTAGAGAGAGAGAGAGGGAGATAGTACCCCTGAGTTTAGGAGAAGAGACTTTTTTGGTGGAGAGAGACTGGAGTTGCTGGTCAAGCTTTTGGAGGGCTTCTCTGGCCTTTTCTGTGTCTATCTCATATTCCTCTGACTCTGAATCTTCCTTCTCCTTCACTGCACGCACTCTGCAACAAGAAGAAGACGAAGAAGAAGAAGAAGAAGATGGATTTCGCTTTATAAGCTTCCTTTCCTTCAACTCCAATGGTCTGATCTTCTGACACAATAAGAGGGGTGGGTGCTTATGGAGGCAGACAAGGTTCATAGACAACATTTGAGCCTGGCACGAAATTGAAGCCAACGAAAGTGAGGATAATGTTATGTCTTCTTGTTTTATGATCTTGTTGGTGTTTGGTAAGAGAGAGGGAAATTCAAGAAAATATATAGAAAGGATATTTTGGTCATTTCGTTAAATTGATATTTCTATAGTTAGCATATACATACAAACCACCGGTGATATTTAGTGATTTACTTCGTTAAAAGAATTATTCATAAGGATATTTATATAGTTATTTAAATAATTTATTCTGATAATTAAATCAACTGGGTCAATCATTGAAATTTTCTATAAATCACTATCATCATTTAAAATCTATCCTTGGGTTTTTATGGAATAGCATTTTAAAAAATTCAAATTCAGATTGATAAAAAAGAATAAGATGTCTTTTTATTAAGCAAGTGAATTCTCTGAGTAAATTTATTGGCAATGTTTAAATAACTTAAAGTTGAGTGCATTTGGTTGTCTCATTTCATGGGGAAACCGCGTGCAAGTTATGCTATAAGAGAAAACAATCAATTTTGTCCTCATGTTTTTTTTATTAAAATATATAAAAAATTAAAAACATGTAATGCATCAAACAAGCATAAATGAATCAAGAAATTAAAAAAGATTATAACAAAGAATTTATTGAATTGTTTACTATATATTTAATTTTGATAAAACATATTATTTATGCAAATTAGTGGTGGGCTCCATCCGATTTTGGTGGGCTTCATCATTAAAAAGAAAAAACTTATCACATCAATTATAGCTTAAGAATAATATCTAAAAATTTTACTTATATATATATCTTTAAAAAAAGAAAAATATTGAGCATGAAAGAAATTTAAACTAAGAATTTAGAAAATCTAATTTGATGGAGAATTAAATTATAAAATTTTAATTGAAAAATATATGCCGATATCTTTCATATATATATGTATAAAGAAAATAAAATGTTATTGTAAAATAATACTATTTCCGGTATCATATATAAGAAACAAAAAATTAACTCATGAGAATTAAAAAAATTTGTTAAAAATAATTAATTTTCTTAATTTTATCTCAAATAAAAATTATTTTTTAAGAATGCTCTTATTTAATGTGTATACTTTTTCCTTAAAATTAATGATAGCTACTGCTTATAATTTGAAAAGTTTATTTAATGGAAGACATAATTGAAATACTATAATTAATATATCAGAATTAGTGGTTTGTTTTTTATATTTTAAACCAAATCAAGTCCCAATAAAATTTTTCGCATATGAAACCAGAGGTAGTATTATTAAATTGTTCATGAGTCTTATTTTAAAAAAGAAAATTCTCCCTTTTGTTTTGTTTTTCAAATTTTTTATTTTACTTTTTAAAAATTGAATTAGGCCATTAGATAATATAAGTTTTGTTGTAATTGTATGAGACCCATATTTAATTTAAGTTAAATTACTCGTAGGCAATTATGCTTAAGTTGAAGTTATGGCAAAGTTGGTTATTACATTGGTGAAGCATCCTAAAGGTTTTTTATATCAAATCTGGAGAAGGCCATCGTCTTTTTCCATATGTTTTCCCAATCTCCATTTTACCCTTCTTGCTATTTGAATGAAAAAGAAAAACAGAGATCCTCTTAGGCATTTTGGACCTCAGTCTTGAGAAATTTCCACTATCCCACCACTCTTATTTTTACCTTTTCTCTTCTACTAAATTTCTATTCCTACTCCTTGATAGTTTCAGTTCCAACGTCGACCATTTCATCATTTTTTTTTGAGAAGCTTCCTCTTTTCTTTCTTATATACTTCTATGTCACCTAAAATTTCCTTCTCTTCAACGCAGCTGAAGAACGCACCTAGAGGGGGTGAATATGTGCTTTCAATATTAAAGCCAAGAAATTCAATTAAAACTATAAAATCGAAAACCTTGTAGATAAACTAAAATCTTATCGACAGGATCTTCTAAAATGTAACTACAAAGTAAATATCAAAGAGACAAATTGGGACCTTGTCGACAAGATTTTCGTACAGAGGCTAAAAGAATAAAAAGCAAGGTAAAGGAAAAAGGACACCTGATATATCCTGATTCAATCCTCAAGACCTACGTCCAATCTCCTTGATACACAACAAGGGATTTCTACTAAGTTAAATTAGAGTACACAGTAAAGACACTAGGTTTCCAAACTCACTTATAACTTTTACAGACTTAACAGCTTATACATAGCCTTCTTTTCTTTTTTACAATTGTTATACTATTCAAAACTTTTATAGAGATCGGAACAGATCAGCACAAGTCTTATAGATAGACTTTTAAATAGACCAGACACTCAACACTTAGTAAAAGTACATAAAATATTATGAAGATGAGGCAGATTCTATTTATATTTTTTGGTGTTTTACAAGTGGAGCTACTACACATATATATACATAGAAAACTAGTTATTAATCCATCTCTTTCATTCTTGACCGATTGAATATAGTAGAGCTTGAGTAGCCAAGAGGAGCTGAGCATTTTTGCATGCTTAGCAAAGATCAACGATGTTTTAATCAATTAGCTCAGAGTTTCCTTCACTATTTCTTCTTTCGGTCAGCACGTCCAGGAGAGTAGGCATATTTGACTTTATAAAACAAGTTGTCTTTTATACTTTTGATGAATAAACAAAAGGGAGGAGTTGACTTTGGAATAAGGCAGAAGTATAGTCCCAATATAGAGATAGCTTTTAACTTTTCAGAAAAGCAGAAGTAGAGTTTTAAAAGGTTTTATATGCTTTTTGCAAGATGCATAAAAAGCATCAACCAAAAGATTTGCTTGGGTGAGCTTTTATCTAACTTGGGCTTTTGAAATTATCAAACATAAGAGGATTGAGAGATCATTGGGCCAACAATCTCCCCCTTTTGATGATGACAAAAGCCAAGTAGTAAAAGCCTACACAGATAATCAAAACAGACAAAACTCCCCCTAAATATGTGCTCCCCCTTAATAGGAAAATGGGTTACAAGGACCAAAACACAAAGGCAAAAAGCAAATACAAGAGATATCTTTAAATTATCGGAATATATCATCTGTTGTCATTAATCCCACACTTATAATTTAACTGCTAATTCATTTTTCAAATAGCAACAACAATCAAGTAACAGATATAATCTAATCAAATTTATTAACCAGATCAGCAACAGATATAATATAGCAGATATAATCAGATTCATTAACCATATCTGCAGTAGATATAATCATAATAAGATGTAAACCTTGTTCTCCCCCTTTTGGTCAGCAGCAAAAGGGAGATGAAGTAGACCATTAGAGTAAAAATCCAGTAAGCAGAAAAACAGTGAGGGATGATTAATCAAAGTGATAATTACAGCAAAGTAAGAAATATGCAACAATGATATTAACAAAGAGGGATAAAGGCAAAAATACACTGTCACAGGCCAGTCAAATGAAAAAGACGCAAGAAATTAGTGGCACCGGCAGATAGCTTTTAACACTTTGAGAGAGTCTATGATAGCAGTGTCAATATCTTGAAGTCGATGATCAAGAACGGTGGCCTTAAGATTGACATTGGTTTTGGCAGTTTGGAGTTCCTGATGAACAACTTGAAAATGTTGAGGAAGAGGGCTGTGTTCTTTCAGGAGGCTCCTTATGGTCCTAAGGTTGGTTGTGAGGTCGCCCATTTGATTAGAGATTTGATGAAACTGGCCTTGAATGTCATGGAGAGAGGTGGCAAACATTTGATTTAACGATGTCTAAGCTTCAAGGATACGGTGCAACATCTTAAGGGAGGCCGAGGATGAAGAGGGGGTGGAACAGAAGAGGAGGGAGGGGCATGATCAGGGGATGGTGGAGTAGGGGTGGAAGCAGGAGCTTTGCCATAAAGGTGTAGTGATGGAGGGAAGATAGGGTGGTGGTCAGAGTGAGATGGGGAGGTAGGAGGAGTCTTTTGGTCAGTGGAGGGAGTGGCTTCAGAGGTACGGATCCACTTGTTATTGACAAGACTATAGTGTATTAATCCAAAGGTAACTTCGGTGTATGTGGTGTCGACAAGAAGAAAGGGGTAGTGCTTTAAACTGACATTGTGATCTTTGAAGACTCGGGTAAGCAGCATGCTATAGGGAAGGCTTACAGAAGGATTGGAGATAGTAGTGAATTCTGCCATGAATCGTAAAATCCAAATTTCAATATCAATGAGCGTTCTGGTGACGAGGTAGTAGAGAAAGCAGACATCCCTTTTGTTGAGAGACTCTAAGGAACGGGAGCGAGGCAGAAGACAGGTACTGATGATGTGAGCCATGATACGTCACTCAAAACTTAGTGCAAAGCCATTCACTCGTCCCGGAGAAAGAAGATCGGGTTGTTCGACTAAATAGTCACGAGCCTCTTCATATATAATAGGAAAATTCTTCCCCCAAGTTTTCTGGAAAAAATAAGAATTTTCAGAGAATGAAAGTCCCAAAAGCTTGCCCAATTTCTTCTTTGTTAGTCAGATCCAACGACCTTTGATGAAGGACACTAGAGACAAACCATTATCCATTATTGACAAATTGGCATAGAATAGCCTAACAAGGTCTTCATACACTTCTTCCTGGAGCTCTAACATTTTGTGCCATTCTATTTCCTCAAAAGACTGCTTGATATCACAATGGATAGACTGGGGTTTGTGCAAGGAGATCGTTCTGCCGTAGGCAACGGATCATTGACTAAAATTGGATTCATAACGCTCATTTTCTTTTGGAGATAGAAAATTTTCGACATTGGTGGAGTCACCTGAGTCAGAAGGAATGTCTTCAGGGGACTCACTCGATGGTTGTTCTGCAGAAACATGTTTTAATTTCTTTCCTTTCATCGAAGAGGAAGGAAGCAGGGGACGTTTGGGGTGACGAGCACTCGAGGTCTCTGATGATAGCGGGGGTTGTGATTTCGAGATAATGGTGGTTTCAGTGGGATTAAGGGGTTCTCTGTAAGTGTTTGAGATGGTGAAGGCTAAGAAGAAGGTTGTTTGACCGATTCAGATTTTGAAGGTTTGGAGTGAATAGCCCTTTTGGTGCGACGGGAGTAAGTGGATACAGAGGACGAGGGTGGTTGCTTGTGAGCACTTTCCACCGAAGATTGATTGGATTCAGAATCGGACATAAGAATACTCTGTGTCACCGGGGATTTATGGGCGACCATCTTTGTGTAAGGCATTTTGAGGCATAGAGTAGACGATATCTTGCTCTGCTAAGGTTTGAGGAAGGTCTAGAAAGAGAGAGCGTTGTGTCGAAGAGAAGTAAAGGAGGCGTGCACTGAAAAAGGCTATTCCATCACGTTAGTTATTAATTTGGAGAGAGAAGTCGAGTTTGATATGACATGTGCTTTATGCACTTCTTTTCATAAAGTTACAGAGGAGAGAGACTATTGATTTGAATGTACAAACCATACACCACAGTCTGATTTGAGAAGAAGACGGTACAGGATTTTTGGCACGTAACTTCATGATCAACATTCATTTGACTTTTCATGGCCTCAGAGATCTTGTTGACAAGGTGTTTAAACCAGTTGACAAGGTTTTCGAAAAATAAAACAAACATACAGGATATGCAGTCATATAAAGATTAATCATTGCTAATCATTCCCAAACTAGTTTTTAACATAGAAAACCTATTTTCTAGTAGAAGTTTTGTAAAAATGTTAGCTAGTTACAAATTAGTTTGTATGTATTTTTACCTCTACGTTTCCTTGCTGCACATGAGATCGAATAAAGTGATGTTTAACTTCAATATGCTTGGTTCGAGAGTGATGTACAGGATTTTTGGTTAGGCAGATGGCACTGGTATTATCACAGAATATCAAAATTTGCTTGAAGGTGAGTGAAAAATCTTCTAGTTGTTGCTTCATCCATAGGAGCTGAGTGCAACAGCTTCCTACTGCCATATATTCAGCCTCGGCAGTTGATAAGGCAATTGAGCTTTGTTTCTTGCTGGACTAAGATACTAAAGTAGTTCCTAGAAATTGGCAAGTACCAGTGGTGCTTTTTCTATCAAATTTATCACCTACAAAGTCAGCATCTGTATATTTCACTAGTTCAAATCTGTTAGATCTTGGATACCACAAGCTAGGGCCTTGTGTTCTACCAAGTATCTAAAAATTCTTTTTACAGCAATGTAGTGGGATTCTTTAGGATTAGATTGAAATCTAGCACATTTGCATACACTAAAAATGATGTCTGGTTTATTAGCAGTGAGATAAAGTAAAGATCCAATCATACCTCTATATAATTTTTAATCAATATCTTTACCTTTTTCATCTTTGTCGAGGTTTGATGATGGACACATTGGAGTACCCATGGGTTTTACATTTTCAAAACCATATTTCTTGAGCAACTCCTTAGTGTATTTAACTTGATTGATAAAGTTTCCTTTCTTTGTTTGCTTGATTTGCAAACCAAGAAAGAAGTTCATTTCTCCCATCATACTCATTTCAAACTCTCCTTGCATAAGCTTAGAGAATTCTTGACAAAGAAATTCATTAGGACTACCGAATATAATATCATCCACATAAATTTGAACAAGTAATGAATTTATCATACTTTTTGATGAAAAGTGTGGTGTCTATTTTTTCTCTGATAAACCCATTTTGAAGTAAAAAATTGTTCAATCTTTCATATCAAGCTTTAGGCGTTTGTTTTAATCTATAAAGAGCTTTTGAAAGTTTGTAAATATGATTGGGCAAATTTGACATACACTTCTTCGTGAATAAATCCATTCAACAAAGCACTTTTAACATTCATTTGGAATAATTTGAAATTCATAAATGAGGCCTAGGCAAGTAACATGCGTATGGATTCAAGTCTTGCAATTGGAGCATAAGTTTCATCAAAATTGATACTTTCCATTTGAGAGTACCCTTGGGCCACAAGTCTGGCTTTTTTTCTTATGACATTTCCTTACTCATCAAGTTTATTTTGAAATACCCATCTTGTCCCTATTATTGAGGCATTCTCAGGAGGTTTCACCAAATTCCATACTTCATTTCTTTTGAACTGGTTGAGTTATTCTTCCATTGCAGCTATCCAATCTTCATCCTTCAAGGCTTCTTTTATAGTTCTGGGTTCAATTTGTGAGAGAAGAGCCAGGTTGTTTTGTTTGAACGAAACTCTTGTTCTTAATCCTTCATTAGGATTTCCAATTATGAATTGCATAGGATATGATGAGGAGTGTCTCCAATCTCGTGGAAGCTTCAAATCTATTCTGGGTAGTTCAGTGTTTATGGCTTTAGGATAATTTGAAGTTCCTCCTTCCCTGCATACATCTTGTTGACAAGGTATAAGCTCTTGTTGACAAGATCTTTGATTGGGCGCTTCTTCAACTCCTTTGTTTTTATTTTCTTCTTCATTTTTATCAGTCTTTTCTTTTTGACTTATATTCTGAGACTTGTTTAGACAATCTGCATTTTTTTCATAATCTAAATTCGAGTTTTTCTTTAAAGATTCTTCAACTACATGGATAGATTCTTCAACTACTAAGGTTCTTTTGTCGTATACCCTATATACTTTGCTAGTTTTTAAATATCCTAGAAAGATTCTTTTATCACTTCTAGCATCAAATTTTTTTAACATATCTTTACCATTATTATGTATGAAGTATTTACATCTAAACGTATGAAAATAGCCTATGTTGGGTTTTCTTCCTTTTCATAGTTCATATGGAGTTTTCTTAAGAATGGGTCTAATGAAACATCGATTCAATATATAACAATCAGTATTTATAGTTTCAGCCCAAAAATATTTAGGAAGATTATTGTCAATCAACATGATTTTAGCCATATCTTGTAAAGTATGATTTTTCTTTTCAACAACTCCATTTTGTTGTGGAGTTCTTAGAGTAGAGAAATTATGGGTAAAATCATGTTCATTGCAGAATTTTTTAAAAAGTTTATTCTCAAATTCTCCACCATGATCACTTCTAATATTAGAGATTAAATACCCTTACTCTTTTTGAACTTTTTTACAAAAGACTTCAAAACTCTTAAAAGCTTCATCCTTATGAGTTAAAAACAAAACCCATGTAAATCTAAAATAATCATCAATGATAATAAATGCATAACTTTTACCCCTAAAGTTTTGAGTTTGTGTGGGGTCAAAGAGATCTATGTGCAATAATTGAAGTGGCCTTGACGTAGAAACAAATTCTTTAGTTTTGAAAAAGGATTTGGTTTGTTTGCCCAATTGGCATACATCGTATACATGATCTTTTTGAAAATCTCGTTTAGGAAGTCTCCTCACAAGATCAAGTTTTGACAGTTTAGAAATCACATGCATGCTTGCATGTCCAAGTTTCTTATGCCAAATCTAAGGATCATTACAAATAGAGGAAAGACAAGTTATATTCTCGGAGATAGTATCTTTAGAAGTAAGAACATAAATGTTTTCAAACCTTTGTTCAACAAATAAAGCTTTGTTATCATTATTAGACACGATGCAATGCAATGATTTAAATTCAACTTTATAACCTTTGTCACACAGTTAGCTAATACTAAGAAGATTATATTTGAGATCTACAATAAGACACACATTATCAATGCAGCAATTTTCATTCAGACTTATTTTACCAAAATCTATAATTTTGCCTTTAGCTTCACCTTCATCTCCAAAGGTAACAGAACCACCGTCTTTGTAAAAAGTCTAAAATTTGCTGTCTGTAATAAAAAATAATTTTACAAAATATTAAAAGAAGTCTCTCTAGACTCTTGTATCATTAACAATATAATTGCAATTGGGACAATTTTTTTCACAAGCCTCTTAAAAAAATACAAGATTTTAGAAGTAAAAATGGATTGAAAAAAAAAGGGCAAAAGATCCAATTCATATATATAGAGATTCTCGATACTTATAACAAGCGCTACTTAAATCAAGTTTATTGGGTAGCGAGGAGCTTTTTTTTTTTTTTAATAAAAAGAGTGATTTTCATCATGCCTAGAGCCTAGTTTGTGAACCAAACCATCAACATTCAAACCCCTTTCATACGTTGAAAAGAATCCATCGTATTTTATATTTGGTAATAAAAAAGTATGATAAAAATGAAATCCATAGAGATTTGCACAATAACATTGGAAGAAAAATAATTTTGAAAATAAAAGTTTGAAATGTATTTAATGCTCCTGGATACAAATTAACATTTATATTCAATAAATAAAAATACTTTACCTATATATAAGTAATACATGTTATTTTTCTATTTTTTAAAATTATTAATTTATATAATTTTAAATAAAATAATATTTAGATACTGCTTTTAATTATTATATAATATTTTTTTAATAAGAAAGATTCTAAGATTAAGAAAATTTTATTTTATTTTATTATTTTTTATTAAAAATATTATTATATTATATTTAACTAATTAAAAAGTTAAAAAATATTTTTTAAGTAATTAAAAAAATAATAACATTAATAAAATTTAATAATATTTAATACTAAAAATAATAAAATTATATAAATTAAAAAAATGATTGCAAAATAATTGAAAAAAATAATTTTGTCTGACCAAATGCCAATCAAAAATAAAATTTTAACTAACATTCAATTAGATATATATATTAAAATATAAAACAATATTATAATTTATTTTAGACATAATATTTTATTAATTTTAAATTATTTATTTTATAAAATAAAAATAAATGATATTATTTTAAAAAATATTAAAAATAAAATATTAAAAATTTATTATAAAAAATTAATAATAATAATATTTTTAAAATAATAAAATATTTTTTAAAATCAAACTTAATAAATTATATAAAAATTTTTTATTAAAAATTAAAAAAACCCACCAACTACAAAATAGTTAGTGGATGTCTCACCAATTGAAAATCCAAAATATTATTTATATATTAAAATATATGTAATATTATAATATATTATAATATATTATATTTAAATAAATTATCAAAATAATATATATAATTTTGAAATAAATAATTATTTTATATATTAAAATAATAATTTATAAATTTTTTTGAAAAATAATTTTATTTAATATAAGAAATTATTTTTAAAAATATTTTTTCATTAATATAAAAATAATTTAAATTATTTTATTGTAAAAAAATTGTTATATAATGCAGATTATTGAATTATAAAAATTTTCTAAAAAATTTTTTGGCAAATAAAAAGAAAAAAATATAAAGAATAAAAGTAGTATTCAACATTACTGATATAATATGAAAACATATAAAATAAAAGCATTCTTGTTATTTTATTTTATTTTACTTTCACCTAATTAAATAATCAATTACAAATATATTCTCTTTTCTTCTCCATTTTTACTAGACATAATTTTTTTTTATTACATTTCATTTATTTATTTTTTATCTTTAAAGAATCCACATACCAAACGAGATCTCGATAAAAAAAAATTAGTTTAACTCAATATTTAATAAAATATAAATTTATTATCTTTCCCCCAAATCATTGTCCAGAAAATGCATATTTTGGTTTGTGAAGTTTTATCGCCTCTTAACATACTAATTTGATTGACAGAAAACTGATAAATAATGAATTAAAATTTTTTATATAAAAATAAAATTTAAAGATTAAATAATTAAGTCACGTATATTTTAAGCACTAAAAAGTTCATTTTCACATCTTTACTAATACCGAGTATCTTCATGAATTTAATTTATTTTCTTATCGAGAAGGATTTGTTTTCTTAATAAAGTAGTAATGACTTTGCCAATAAATTGATAATTTTATGACATTAACCTTAATATCGAGATTGAGGTAAATTTAATGTTCAGAAATCAATTTTTCTTTCCTTTACCCTTCATTTTTTATCATTTAGTGTTGTTTTTTCATTTTTAAAATTAATAAAAAGGGATTAAAAATTATTTTTCAATTTGTCAAATAACATAAATGGATGTTCAAATGTTTGACTTGATTTAATTTTGAACTAAAATCAAATCAAACCAAAGAAATTGATTTTGCAAATGGAGAATTTGTTCAATTTTAATAATTCACTTTTAGACTAAAACTAAATTGAACCAAACAATTTTTTTTTCTTTACTCTTCTTTTTTATATCATTTAGCCTGTTTGATTCAAATGTTAAAGCCTTTTACATAGTTTGTCTGTTACACTTTAAGATAATTTAATTATTTATAATAAATTAGTTATATATTGTATTATATTATAAAAATTAATAATTTTTATGTTTAAAAATCAAATCAAATCAAAATGCAAAGTAATTAAAATCGTTTGAACAGAGAGAAAAATTGAATTAGACTTTTTCTCTTTTAGTTGAATTTTAATTGATTTGATTCGATTTTAAACACACTGGTTTTGCACAGGAGGGGGTTCATGTTCTTTGATGCGATAAAAGACAGAAACTGAAAGCAGAAAAGAAATCGTTAGTGAGGAAGAGAGAGAGAAAAGAAAAAGAAAAAAGAAAAAAAAGGAAAACTCAGGGAAGCCGGGGACGTGGGTGTGCGAGTGAGAGAAGAAGCTGAGATGAAGAAATCTGGGGGAGGAGGAGTCGAGAAGAAGAGAGTGCGACGTTCCTCAGCAGCCATCCAGAATGGAGGCAGAGATCCCAGTTCCGACACCCCTCCTAGGGTTATCCCTCTGTCTCTCCATATCTTTTTTCCTTTGATCTGCGAAATTCATGAGAAAATGCTATCACAATTTCAATTTTGAATGTTCATTAGTTGCAACTTAATCTTCACCGGTGCTGGCAGTTACTCTTTATTGGATTTCTCATACATATGGCATGCAACATAGGTTTACTATTCGGTGATTTTATCATATTAAGAATGATGCGTGTAAAATTTAAGATTGAAGAATTTATCTCTGCATATCTGTTGAAAAATGTATACAAGTATTACTGTGCTTCAGTTGGCCGACATAACTTTGTTTTGTGCTCCATTTTGGTTGATAAGGAATGGTGGTGGAGGGAGGCTGACTTGAGTCATAAGATTCTTGGCGCATTATTTTTACCCCGGTGATTTCGGAGTTTGAATTTCAGGAATATACAAATTGATCGTATTGTAATTTTTGAGGTCAGTTGTTGCCCAGGATCAGGACAATGGTACCGCAAAACTAAAAACATATGAGATCATGGGAGAATCTTGAAGATAAATTATAAGAAAAGAAAACTTCATTTATATAAGTTATTTTTTCATCTTATTATTTACATGCCATTTTGCTTTTCAAGTTACATTTCTGCAACTGGACTTTTTTTTTTCCTGTTATTTTTATTTTTAGAAAAACTGGAGCAAAGTGAAAACTCATAGTTTGCATTGAAACTTGAGGGGTTATGGCAATTATGGTTTGCATTGACTTATTAGATGGTTGCAACCAAGAACTTTTAGTTATCTGAAAGCTCATCATGTATTTTTTGTATAAATGTTGATAGATCTAGGCTTTTATGTCAATCCCTGTATTTGTGATATTTTGAGATTTTACCTCTGCTTCCTGGATCAATTTGCTGAGCTGACCATGTTTAAACGTGCTTTTTTTTTTCGGGACAAGTAAACGTGTTCCTTTTATTGTATGATGATTCTGATATATATTTTTTATAATTAGAAACAAGCTGCCAAGAAAGATGTATTTCAGTTGTTTGCTGAGAAGGTGAGAGACCATAAGGATTTGGTTTCTCGATGGGCTGTTCTACAGGAGACACGTGTTGAATATTTTAGAGGGAAGGATTTTGTGAGCTTCTTGAAAAATCATCCAGAGCTCAAAGATATTCTAGAATCGGATACGAATCTGGAAACAGAAGACATTGCTGACATTCTACTAAATAAAAATCTTTTAGTGCGTTGTGATCGTGTGGTGAAAACTGTTCGTCCTGGGAAGAAAAAGTTGTCAACTTGGCCTGCACATCTAGAAATTTTCCCTGTAAGTATTTTATTTTATTTTTGGTTTGAATCTTCTTACCGGTACTAATCTGGTAAATGGATAACCTGATGATTGGAGCAACCATAAGCCTTTTTTTTGTTTATCTTTCCTTTTCTATACTTGGTTTTGTCTTGTATATCACGTCATAGTGTTTGGTTTTGGAGTTCGAATTCATCATGCATTTATATTGAGGTCTATTTTGGTCCTATTTGTGCTAACTCTGTTTGCTTAATGAGTTATAAGGTATACAAAGAAGGATTGTATTTAACTTTGTCTACTTATACAGTCGGGGACCTTTTAATCTTGAAAAGGAGAAAATAGCACTTTGTGAACTTTAGAGAAGATATCTATCCGTATTGTAAGCTATCCATAGACTGTAAATGTATATTCTATATTGATATGATCAGCATGTTAGGATGCATTTTTCAACGACTTATCTGTGCTTTATGTTACACTATAGGTTAAGAAAGTGTCCAGATTTCTGTGTTTGAATCTAACAATATTTGACTGTCTTTGGCAGGAACAAGTATTTTCTGAAAATGATGCCTTTTTTGCATGGACATTTGTTAAACGTCGGCCACTTTGGCAGACACTCCTCTCTTTTTGCTGGCCTGTGTTGACTTTGGCGATTTGCTTATTTCCTGTGTATCCTCATCGCTGCAAGCTATTAATACTTTACTCATGTGCTGGAATTCTTCTGCTTATTCTCTCCTTACTTTTGAGTAAGTTTAGTACCTTTTTTTTTTTTTCTTTGGGAGCCCCCCCCCTCCCCTGGGGTAGGGGGGTGATCTTGTTTGTTTAGATTCTTTACCATGAGCTTCTAATATCTTTTTGAGATTTGTATTGCCAAGTTTCATTTATCAATAGCCAATTTCATTATATGTTGCAGCATCAAACCGAACAAGTACAGACTTGGTTCAATTGCTGACACTTATGCGTTGTCCATTTATTTTGCGTTTGGTATTCAAACAATTCTGTTTCCATCTGGGGTCATGCTGCCTCTTGGTAGCTGTTGTCTTTTGAGAACCATCATCACCTTTCTGAAAGGGTGGGTGAGGCGTGAATTTATAATGTTTGTGTGCACGCTTGTGTGTCAACTTCCACTTGGTTGTTGCGATGGTTTTGTTAATGATATCCTAACTTGAACTTATTTGTTAGAAGGTTACTTCTTAGCAAGGGATATTATATTAATATTTATTGATGGACTAAGCAGAAAACATGCTGATGTTGTGCTGCTTTTGCTGACATGTCATCTTTCACGCTTGCATTTTACTAAAACCTTTCCCTTCTTATTTGTTTTCAACTTGATATGAGTTCGAGAATTTTATAATTTATAATAGTCTAGTTAAATGCACAAGGAATCAGGGAACTTTTGACTTCATTTAAATGCTTCTAGCGCCTCGAACTTCCTGGTTAGAGCAAAGTTGATAATGTGAAATTTGCTTGATAAGTGTGTTCCATTCTGCTTCAGCGGTTTCTCAGGATTCATAAATAGTTATTTTAATCTTGCAGTAAGAGCTACAATATTTGGTGCTTTATATATTATTCTTGGAAAGAGGGTCTGGTTTTTCCCGAACATCCTTGCTGAGGAAGCAACACTGGGAGAGTTATTCAGATTTTGGCCCAAGAAAGATGAGGAGGATCGACCAAAGTGGACAACAAGGCTTTTCTATGCAATAGTAGCTGTGCTAGTCATATTGCTGCTGAGGCATCATGCCCCTGATGAAGCTGCCAGAGCGAGGTGAGTCCTATATATAATGGATGAATTATCTAAAGTCTTTCACTTTTTTGGAGTTTAATCATCCTTCATTGAGCTCAATTTCATGTTCCTGTTCCTGCTGGGTGATAGACCCCCAGTCCCCACAATTAGTGATTTGTGCTAGGAAAAGTATAGAGCTATTAAGGGGAATGGGCAATAGGGGCAGCATGAGTTGGCTGGTAAAGGCTTAGAGCAGAATCTTGAGGGGCATTGAACATGTGGAGGCTGGTAGAGGAATTATCTGGGAATTTTCGTATTCTTGTGGAAGGTCCTAGCCCTCGAAGAGCTATAAATTTTCTTTTCTTTCTCTTTTTCCATTGTTTTCCTACCGCAATTGGGCTATCCTATGACCCAGAAATGAGGAAAGATTCCAGCTGGTCCTTCTACCCATTACAACTTGCTGCTCTGCTGAATTCTTGGCGTCATATTTGCTGTGCCTGTTATCTGAAGTTGATATTGTCCATCTGCAGGTACCAGAAGAGGGTATCAAACATTATTGACGATGTTCTTGAATGGTCTCCAAGATTAGCCTTGTCTGGGATGATGGAGAAGCAACAAAATGTGGTTAATGCCACGGGGCCTAGTGATGGTTCCTCACAAACGAGCAAAACAAGTCCAGAGCATGCAGCTTCACCTGAGGGTGATGGTGCAAAAACTCTCTCGGAACGGTATGGTGCTGAGGAAGTTATTGTGGGAAACGCAGAGGATGCAGGTGAAGATAAAACAGAATGACTAGCTGGTAATTATATATCTAAACTTAAATGTCTAGTGACTAGATCAGAATTTTCTTTCTGTATTTTGAGTGCAAAACTATGTATGAAATAATAACAGTGAAAGCAGTTCTTGTTCGAATTGAAGGTTTTTATAAGCATATTTTTTTCTTCCCACAGACTCTGCATCTCAATGTGGTTTAAGTTTGATTTTCTCATTATATTGCTTTGCAGAAAATCAGACTAAGACTCACTTATGCTTTTCAATATCAAATCTTAGGATGTGATTCTAAAATTTCTGGAAAATTACGCTTAAACCCTGAAGGGGAAAATCTCAGGTTCGTCATCCTTTATAAAGTAATTGGAATATTTCAGTTAGTCTACTTTTGGGCGAAACTCCTTACTGCTTGTTTCAAAAAATTTCATGAGATGGCAACAAGTCGCAGATTTAATTTGTTGTTACAGTAGGGGACGGACTTTTTTTTTTTTTTTGGGGTTACAAATAAGAGGTTTATAATTTTGAAAAAAAAGGGGAATAGGAGTTTCTATAAATAAAAGGGCAAAGCTTAAATGCATGGGGTTGCTTATTTTAATTGAGAGTTTTAAAAAGAGTGGAGTAGGGTGGTCATTAATGGGATGAAGTGGGATAAGGGGGACAACCTACTCTATGGATTGGAAGTTTATTGAAAAAGGTATAGTATATCATTCATCACTAATTTGATGTTACTACTTCATTAATAGAGTGGGATGAGTTTGAACTTTGGAATGTAAAATTTTTAATATTTTCTTTGAGACGTTAATTCTTTTAAAAAAATAAATAAGTTAAAAAGGTCAAAAAGCGAAATTAAAAGTTATAAAGAATTCAAGCCATTTCAAATCACTAGTTTGAAATTGGGTGTGGAATAAATCAAGAAGATTTCCAAATTATTCTAATCCATCATCATTAGTTTTTAAACTTTCCATCAATGGTTAATATGTTCAAACAAGTTCATCCCCCTTCACTTCACTCTCAAACCATCCTCCCAAGCAAGTCATTTGTTATCGAATAGTTCAGTTGAGATAGAATGTGGTGTTTCTTCTAGTAACCTATATGGTTCTTGAAAAAACTACATTCACTTCATAATCTAGTTTCAAATTTGGCAAATAAGTAGTCACAACTTACAAGAAAGCTTGTACATGAAATATTTTGCCTTCTCAGTTTTGTCTTCAGATATATTAAAACATTTCGAGAATAATTATATCTTCTCGAGTGAAGTTAATGACATGTAATGGACACTTTTAGAGGTATAATTAACTATCTCCGTATTTGAATATTAAAACAAGTAAATTTTACTGTGTTTGAAATTATTTCTTGTTGAACGGTTAAAAAAGGAAAAATTTCCTCTGAAGGGGAATTATTTCTGAAAAAACCATATGCTGTAAAAAATGATAAAACTTTTTCAGCAAGAATGTTGAAGTTTTGTTTAGAAATTTTTTAGAAGACTAATTAGTTTTGTAATCAACTTGCATTCTGCGGTTGATGGTTGGTAATTCAATTGGGTTGTATTCGCCACCCGTAGGATCAAGATTTTTTAAAATCCAGATCCGCCATTAATTTTAGAAATAAGAAATTCAATTTGTGACAGTTGATTTTTTTTTATAATGATTTGATATAAATGTCTAATATTACTAATACCCTTTCATTTTATTTTAATCTTAAAGTTAATTTTTATATCTCAAATAATTATGTATTGGCAACTCGCTTTTAATTAAATTATTTATTGGCAATTTCTTTTTTGAATAGATCTGCACAGTTTTCAAGGAGAACCAAGTTAATGGAAAAACTTAGCACTTAGTGAAATCAACATTTAAACTACTTACATGTATATTCACAATTTAATCAATCTACAGATATTTTGTAAATCAAATTTACCAAAGATTATGCCATCATAAAAAACGTTTAAGTCAGGGGGTCTCGTGAGGGCTTCCATCCATGTCGATGCATATAATTAATGTAGGAAAGAGGGAAAATGGGAACTTCAACGGGCAGTGGACTGAGAAATAAAGATAACACTTGACTGCATATTAGTTGGACTACTAAAATCCACAAAATAATGTGACTGAACTCATGTTACCACCCTCCCATTATGTGTCAAGTAGCATTAAACACCCCGTGAGTTACACAAAACAGACCCATCATCAAACCAGAGTTGATACATCAAAGTTTTAATTTTCCAAGTCTTCCAACCTGATCATTACCATGACCATGCATCTCGGCTTGAGTTCACTAATGACTCTCTCTGTACAACAAAGCAAAAATGAGAAGAGAATGTAGGATTAATTGGCTTCAAAAGAAGTCACAGCCCAATCATCATTCTTCTCCCCACATCATCACCCACACCACAAACACAAGAATAAAGCCAAGAATGATTTGCCGCTTGGCATATAAATTGCCAAGGATGTTAACAGATAACCAAGGTACCGACCAACTATTTCACTTGGATACAAACCCTACCTCGGCATCTATGCCCCCGTGTAATGGGGGGTTCCACTAAATCGCAAGACGCCTCTGTGAAGTGTGTTCAGAAGAGATACTCCCCCGCTGTTGCCCCGAACAGTCCCCTTCCTCCACTCTTTCGCCCGAGTGCAAATGATAAGTGGAAGATTGCAAACCACTATGATTATGGTAAGAGCCACTACTATTCGCATAGTTGTGTGCTTCATATCGGTCAGAGAGTTTATATCCTCTAGCATCTTGTTGCACATTGGGGGAGTTCCAGGTTTCAGCAGATTCAGAGGGCAAAGGTTCAGAACCAGATGAACTAACTGATTGTGAAGATACAACTGGACCAGATCCCACATCCTTTTCCTTGCCCGAGTGGTTTGAGGCCTTAGCAGCTTCATGTTTCTTTGCAAAACGTCCTCCAGTACCCCTTGCCCTTCTCATTGCATGCTGGTGCCGAGATTCATGAAGATATGGCTGTGCAGGACAGATGTTAGCAAAGCCCAGAAGAGGATCCCAGATTGGCACATAAAAAATATTATACATAATAGCACACCTACTAGAACCAAATCCACCCTCAATAAAAATAATTATTTTGACATATGTACATGTAAAAGTTAAGAGAAATCAGCTCCACTTATTATAATTTCCCCCTATAACCTATTTCATTGTCTCATTCACACGACATGCACAAGCAAAGCCTGTGAAAATTAGCTCCTTAACTTATAATAATACTTAACATTTGCGCACAAATGTGATTTCCACTGCCCAAGACTGCAAGCTAATTCTGTAAACTAACTCCTCTTAAAGGACAAGGTAGCTTCGTCTCTTTCCATGGCAAGGTAGCAAGTCATAAAAATAAATAAAAGTTATTCCAAGCAGAGTTTCCTCAACAGGTTCAAGAGGAAACAGCTTCCATATTCTCTATAAAAACACTTGCTAGTTTTTTATTTTTAATAGAAAAAATTATTGAGAAAAAAGGTACAATGTAGGAGGATAAGGAATCCTTCTAATCAAAGAATATACAATAACAGGAAAGAACTAAGCTTAGAAAACCGAAGACCAAACATGTAACAGAGCAGCCTTGCTCCTCTGTAGATCCAACATAGACAGCCCTTTGAAGAGACACCAAGGAAAGTAATTAAAAATGAGTTTATTGCTTGTAAGGACCAAATAATCATTTAACAATTTAGGTCAAGGGGTATTTTACTAAGCTCTGAATTTTAACATTTTCTAAGGTCCAGAGATTAGTAAGTTTCCTATTTATTGTACTTAGATTGCATCCTTGGTAGACAACCTCAGGCACATAAGTTTTTTTTTTTCTTTTTTTTTTTTGGGGGGGGGGGGGGGGTTGACCTTTTTGGACCTTTTTTGATACAAAAAGAATATATTGGGAGAAGATTACAAAGCTGGAGGATCAGGAATCCTCCTACCAGCAAAGGAACAAGAATAAAAGAAATTTATGCAACAAAAGAGATCTATCCAGTCTTTCCACACACCTCATAGAGAAACTCCCCTGAACAAACCAAGAGCACAAACTCACATAGAAGCCAGGTAAACTATCCTATCCCAAAGAAGATTCAAAATCAAACATCGCAAACTAAATTTTGGCGTTTTTCTCTAATTAAATGCACCACAAGCCTGTTAAAAGAGCACAACAGATTTTCAAATGATACAAGCCTTATCCACTTGCTAGAATTTTGTTAGTGTCCTCATGAAAATATTTGGCTCAGCAGAAAAGAAATAAGGTTAACTGTAGGAGTAAAAGGCAGCATAAGGCAACCAACATCTCAAACCTAAATTTGATAAAATATCACTCGTCAGATTAAATAAAGCAGCACTCAACTACAATAGAAAAGAGCAGCATATATGCATAAAAGAATCATTTGCGGATGAGCATTTGTACCTTTCTAACTTTTATTAGCTTCTTTTCAAGCTCTGCCTTTGCACGAGCCTGTCTACGCCTGAGAATTGCCGGGTATTGTTTCGCATTCACATAAACAGGCTCTTGTGCCATCTCAAGGGGCAAAGGCATTCTGGCATGAGGCATTCCTATAAAAGGAGGATATCCCTAATGGTATTTTGATTTAAAAAAAAAAAATCAGTTCTTCATCTCACTGTTATAAAATTATTACCATTGTTTTAAGTTAGAAACTAAATAGAGTGAAACATATATAGCATATGACAAGAGCCTTCCTTCAGGATTATGCACAATCTACATCTCTTACTTGGCTGATTTATGAGAAACAGGAACCAGTAAGAGTGTGATGACCTTCATATGCAGTAATCTTTTATCACGTATGAACAGAGGATAATCTCACATACCAGCTGATGGGGTCCATAAGCCGCCATCATTCCCCCATAATATGGATCCTGATAAGGATTTGAAGCACATGCCTGCAACAAAAAATTAGGAAGAATAATAAAAATCCCATCCATTCCAAAAGCAGGCAACTATAAGTTACTCTAATAATTTCATTTAAAAAATATACAAGAGTCAACATAAATACATAAATTTATGTCTATTCAAAAAATCCATAAGGTATAATTCATGCACAAAGTCTTTGAGTTAGTTTTTTTACTTACAATTGAATGACCAACAAGTTCAAGCTGTGGAGTCTGTGTAAGGCATTCATCTCGCATGGAATGTGCAGATGAGGAAGCATGCTGCATTCCTTGTTGGTCTCGAACATAATTTCCTACCAAGGAATCAATATTATATTTCAGCATCCCCGGAAGCATATAATGATTGGAATTATGAAAATGTTATACATATAAAATATTTTTTTTTCTTATATTATGGTTCATAAATTTATTTACAATATAACATAATGCACCTGATTGATTAGGAGCAGCAGCAGGTGATTCTTTAGTGGCATCATCATCTTCCTCATTTAACCCACTATTGGACAAAGATTGGCCATCATTGGATTCAGAATCACCATTAGGGCATTCCAGCGAGGATGAATTGGATGCATTTGCCCCAGCCATTGCTGGGGACATGGGATTGTACCCAACACCACGCCACCAAGGCTCAGAATAAACACCGTTAGGTGGAAAGGAATGTGGATCAGTCCTCAGTCGATTAGCAGTTTCAGACTTGGACTGCATATTTTCAGATCACTGCAAAATAAAAATAGAAAAATTGTTTTCATTCCCATGCCAAAATGAAGACAAGTGGATTACAAATCCATAAAGATACAGAAAAAGTTCCTTTACCATCCAGAGGCAATCATTTGAAGAATTGCTAGACCTATTCCAATATTATTAACCTATATCATGTCTTCGAGTACTACAAAACCATCAGTTGCAATGTAATTATAGTAACTACAACATGACTTTTTCTAGGGGGTCTTCAAATATTATCTAATTAGTTGCAGTGAAATGTGCGTACCAGATTCCAGTCCAACACTGTTCACACAATTCATGGCTCACAAAACACTTTCCACACAATTATCTAATTTATCATATAAAGAAATGGAGCATCAAAGATTAGCAGAAGCTTACGAAAATTAACTCGTTTTCATTTTGATTTTTCTTAATCTTCTACTATAGTTGTAACTGTTCAAAGAAAACACCTTTCAACTCTTAGCCAACGCCCAGAAATTAATATCGACTAGAAGAATAAAATGCTAGCACTGCTACATCTCTTTTGTCTATCAAGTCTGAACCAAACGGACCCGGAGGAAATACCAACATGCAATTTGAACTGCTGGTCATACAGGCAGGATAGCCAACCAAACACAAGCTACTAATCTCTATTTGATATAATATGGACAAATTTGCAGGTCTATCTGATCCCAACAGTAGCGTCAAGAACCCAATTCTCCACGTCCTACATTCGCAACCAAACCCATCACATGATGGAATTTCCCACATGCCGCAAACAAATTGGTCTCCGTGATTCCATATCAGAATTCCCAAAGAATCACCATGCAGTCACAGAATTATTCGACTCGGACTGAAACTAAAACAACCTCATCAAGTGAAACACAAGAAAACCCCAGAATTCTCCCCACCACCCCCCCCCCCCAAAAAAAAAACAACCAAACCCAAAAACCCTAATCCTCAAAAGCCCCACAACAGGATCAATCAATCACACAATCAAATTCCCAACTGAAGAAGAAACAATTAAGCAAATCAAAGAACTTACACGGGAAAACCAAAGAAAATACCCTAGATTTTGGGCCTTCAGAACATGATAGAAATTCAAGGGTCAATCTGATTTCTCTGAGTTCTAAATGAAGCACAAGAAATTAAAAATATCATTAAAATAAAAAATAATAATAATACTCCCCAAGTCCTCTCTCCCTAAAGTGCCTTTCCTATTTAAATTTCCAGGGCCAAGACGTCATCCAAATGTGGGCCCACGTTGGTTTATGAAGGGGACACGTGGAGGTGTCGGCGCTGGCAACCGGCTGGGCTGGTACCCGACTCGACCCCGGCGGATGAGGAGGTGGGGAAGAGGCAACCGGCGAAATCAGGTTGCCGGTGGAGTGATGACTGACGAAGGAAAAGTCCAAAGAAAAGAAACAAAATTTCTGGCCCACGTGACACGCACTTGACGAGCAGTAAACCGGGAAACGCGTGGCCTTCAAGTTGGGACCACATCATCGGAACATTGACAGCAACGTGAGCCACGTGTCCCTTTTACATCTCAAACTCAAAGTCTCACATTTTTTTTTTTTAAGTTTCCTCGGAACAATTATGAGTTCTCCTCCACCAGAACTAAAACTAATATAAAAAAAAAAATGCAGAATTTTATAGTATTGACTATTGAGTGAGAAATGTTAGTATCCCATACTAGTGAGTTGAGCATTGTCACAGCAAATAAGGAGTGAAGCAGTGGACTTTTTTCTGTATCTAGGCCAGCATAATTGGTACATTTAATGGATTGGCCATCTGGATTTATTACTTTTTTAATGAAACAAAACTCTGATCAAGGATTGCAAAACGTGGGAGCACTATGGATTGTTATCATGTTTGTCGGCGGTTGATTCTCCCTTTGTAGGATTTCTTTTTCTGATAAGAGATAAGGATTCAAAATTTTTATTTCAAATTTATGTAGTGGGTAAAAAACATTCTTTATCCTTATTAACTTTTTAGAATCTTCCGATCCATGCCCATTTAAATGAACAAACATTTTAAAATAAATAATTTTTAATATATATATATATATAATTTCTTATATAATTTTATCACATTTTAATTAAATAATTAAAAAGAATTGTATCTAAGTTTAATTACTTTTCTTCAAATTAAAACTTATTTACATAAATTTGTTCAAATAAAATCATAACAAGGAATAAAATGTTTCATACATCTATTAATAGAATAGTTAAAAAAGAGAAAATTATACATAAAAATCATGAGTTAGTAAAAATAATATTAAAAATTAAAAGACTTTAAAAATCAAAATTATTTTAAAATACAAATTATAATTAGTGCGTGTCAAAATTGTTATTTATGTTTTCTAATATTATTGGAAAAAACTCTTTATGATATTGAGAATATCAAATTATCAATCAATATATGTGTGTGTATATATATATATAACTGGTGAGTAGCAACTTATGAATAATGTGGTTTTAATTTGTGAACAGTGCAACTTCTACAAACTGCATACCATGACACTGTTAATGTCTGTATATAAACAGTATCTATACGTATAGTTACTGTTCATCTTTTTTTTTTTCTATTTTTTTTTTGGTGAGACTCATGAGTTATTTTTTAAATTATTCCTGTATCTTGCAAGGAAACGACCTAATTATAATATAAAAAATTGAGTGATAATTTTTAAAAATTTTAATAGTAATTTTTCTTTTCAATCCTTTAGAAAAATTTTAATTTGTAAAAACTTTTAATAAAATTTTTAGTAAGTATGGTTCTTAAAATGAATTAAAAAAGAAAAAAACTATTGATTTTTATAGTTTCAAACAAACTAGCATAGTAGAAAAGAATGTGAGAAGACGATTATATCCCTCTAATCCATCCCAAATCCATCGTGTCTCACCTTTGAGAGCCCAAAATTTTTCCCCAGAATGCATCATGCTTCATCGATAACCCACTTTTAGATATATTGCGACCCAAATTTTAACCCAGAGAAGCCCTCTTGTCTCTCCTAGTCTCTCAAACCCAGCACTGACACACAGGGAGGAAGAAGCATGAGAGCAATCATTCTGTAGAGCAAGAGGTTTGTGGTTTCGATGAGAAAAGTTAATTTGGTTTCTAAATTTCGTCAAAACAGAAGCAGAGAACAAGAATCTTAGTTCCATTAATTTTGGGCTTACGGGTTTTGTCAAGAAGAAGAAAGAGTGACCATGGGTTTTTGACCATTGAGGATTGGACGAAAATATGCTAATTTGGAATTCAACCAAACCTTCAAGACTATATTTTGGAATGATTGAATGAAGGTGGGTAATCCAAAGACCAGTGATCACAATATTAAGTGAATTTGACATTAAACCCAATTTTATTTGCAAGATATTTGTTCCTCTATTCCATCGAGCACAAAGAAGAACGTAAATGGAGCAAGATGGATTTGGGATGAAATTAGAAGGATTATAATAGTCTTCTCACTTTCTTTCTTGACTTGCCAGTGTTGGTGACTTGGAGAGCCATATGGTTTGGGTTGCCATGTAGGACTTTTCATTCGACATGTTTGCACAAAGTTGACTACGTTTTCATGACCATTGACGACAGGTAATGTTCTACAAACATTTTATAAGTTATAAAAAAAAAGTATGAGAACCAAATTTAAAATTTAATAAAATTATAGGAACTAAAAGTTTATTTGAACTTAATATAATTCAAAACTTATAGAATGTTATTTGGATGATTTTTTTTTGCTTTATTATAATATTATATGTATATATAAATGTATGATACACACACTACAAGTCTCTAGTGAAATAAATATCATATTACTTAGACCCAAATTTAAACCTTAAAATATTTATAAATTTTTTTTACCTATACTCAAGCGGGTAATCTTATGGATATTATAAGGGTTTGGATATTTTGTCCACCCTTATTCAAGTGTTCTAAAAGCTTATAAAACATTTACTAAAAAAAAAAAGGAAGCACAAGACTATAAAATATAAGAATGGGAAAAGGGTTAAAGGAGAAATTGAATCTAATTGCATCAAATCCCCTAATTCATAAGTTCAAAAGAAATGTTATTTAAGTTAAAACTTTTTGACTATGTACATAAATTTAGCTTGTTCTAGGGGAACTATCACTTTATTAGCAAAGTTATTTAAATATTTATCATGAAAATTTCAATGAAATAATGACATGTAAGAATTTTTTTTGAAACAATATATGATGATTTTTGAAAAAAAAAAGGGTCCATAATATGAATTTTTAATTAAAGAATCCTACATCAGACACCTAAGTAATTTGCCGAAAACATGGATATAATCAATTTGCTTATAGTTTAATTAATTAATTAATTAATTTTTGATTCATTAAAAAAGTCTTTTCTAAAACTATAAATATTCATATAATTTTTTTAAAACATTGACAATTAAAATTTAAACTTGCAACGTAATATTAACTTGAATAATATTTTGTATATAGTCCAAAACCAACACTCACATACTTTGGTTGAAAAATGTAATGATAAAAGGAATATAAAATGTGAATAAGTAGAGGTAGGTAAAATAAAAAATGAATATTTTATTCTTATTTTTAAAAATATAATTTGATAAATGGAATAATAAATATAAGAGTATAATAAACATTATACAAATTATGTAAAAAAATTACGTTCACATTGTCGTGAATCAAACAAAACTAGAGAAATTATTGTTGTTTTTGTTATTGTTACAATATTTTATTTATATATTGAAGCATATAAAATATGGGGAAAACTATATATAATTTTTAAACTATACTCTAATTATAATTTTGATATGTAAATTTTAAAACATTAAATATTATTTTCTTAAATATAAAAATATTACATATGAATGAAAATGAACTTCTAAAAATTACACAATTAAAAAAAACAAAGATAAATTTATATAAGGAAAGAAATTTAATAAAAAATTTTAAACATTAATTTTCACTTTTTATAATGGTTTAAAAGAATAAAATACTTTATTTTAAAATTTAGATATGAAAACTGTAATTAATCTAAACATGTACTTCAGATATGCTTATAATTCATCTTTTTCTGCCTGAAAACATGCCCTTTGTGGAGGAAAAAAGAAGAAGAAGAAGTTGAAGACACGGTGCACTGTAGTGGAATTGAACATTGCACCTGGTGCAAAAGGCGGGCCCCACACGGCAGAAAGCAAGGAGATGTGTGAACAACTTTTGTTGTCACGTTGCACTGGACCGTGGCTTTTAATATAAAATAAATGGATGGAAAGAAACCAACATTATTGTAATATGTTCTTGCCAAAAGGGAGGAAAAAGAAGAAGAAGAAGCATAATTGTAATATGCATCTCTAAAAGTTTGCTTTTTGCTTGGGAGAAGTTAAAGGGATTAAAAGACTAGAACAAAGAAAGCAACACGATGCATGTATCTTCTTTTGATCTTTGAAATATCTTGGCCTTTAAAAACTAATATTACCAAATTAATACTCTATTATTTTTTTTATCACTTTAGCATTTAAAATATAATCTTATTCAAATTTCACATATACTTTTAATCCTTAAAAGATCATACTAATATTATTTTAATAGCTAAAAAAATAAATTTAAAACAAATCGCACTCTCAATTACTAAAATGATACGAAAAAGAATTTAGGAAACACTAAACTGACATCTAAATCCTTTTTCAAAGATAAAAAATAAAATGTGTCTTAGTTTTATTTTACTCACCACCATCAAATTTGTGTCTTCTCAAGTTACGTGAGACATGATAATCTTGGAAGAAGAAAAACAGACACAAAAACGTTTTTTTTTAAATAATTAATTATTGTGTCTATCCACACATGATCTCAAGTGAAAGGACCCAAATCTCGTCCCACAGTCATTTCCACGCGCAAAATAGACGATTGTTTCAGGGAATTTTGAGCCATCCTTTCCAATCCATTTAGCAATTTTGGACTGTCTAATTGCATCTTGCTGGCATTTGGACAAGAAAAAAAAGTTGACAAAAACACTGACTTGTGCACCTTTTCTTAGAGGGATAAGAAATTTTAATTATGAAAATTTTTTTTAATTATAAACACAAAATATTTTAATTATGAGGATAAAAATTTTAATTGTAAAAATAAATTTTTAATTTGTTGAGTTCTTAAAATAATTTTAAATTGAAAATCTTTTACAATAAATATTTTCTTTTATAATTAAAATTTATTTTCACAACTAAACTTTTAGAGTATAGTTTTTTTTTTCAAAATTAAACTTTTTTTCCACATAATTTAAAATTTTATATTCACAGTTAAATATTTTTCTCACAACTTAAATTTTTATATTAACAGTTAAAATTTTTAATTTCTCTACAATTTTTTTTTTCACCAAACGCCACATAAACGAGATTAGATGATCAAAACTGTTGGATGGATCGGATGGCTCAAAATTGCTGAAAAAGACAGTCCATTTCACGCGTGGAAATGAAATAACCCATGTCCCAGCTTCAACGAAGATAGTCAAATTCGTTAGTGGGAGAAAAAGAGAAAAGAGAGGAGTCAAATTCCATATACATAACATGGCTGCAAAGAAACTTCCCTTAAAATCTTCCTGTTTAATACGATCACCTAACATTAATAAAGATGACATTAACTCTGGAAATGACCATGGCCATGGAATTGCTGCCATTATTTGCCATCTCCTACACCATAGATTTTATGCATGTCTCTATCTAGAGTTAAGGCCTAGTTATCGGCCTTGTTTGGTATGCGGCTTCCTTAATGATAAAAATAGAGATAAAAAGAAAAAAATAAATGAAATATAATGACAAAAATTATATTGGATAAAATAAAAAAATATTTGTATTTGATTGTTTAATTGGATGAAAGTAGAATGGAATAAAAAATAAAAAATAAATGAAATGACAAAAATATATTTACCCACATTATTAATGATGCACATAAATATATATATAAACTTATTTAAAAATAATATATATAAATATAATAAATAAATATATATGTGTGTGAGAGAGAGAGAGAGAATGCTACTCATATGAATATATCTAACTAATTAGTGGTCAGAATTGATCCGATTACCAATTGGTCAGATGTACCGATTGTCTTTTTTTTTTTTTATAAAAGGTATATAATTTTTAATTTTAGTAATAAAAATGTCTTATTATTTAGTTTATATAATAAATAATTAAAAAATAAAATATAACTAAATAAATATAATATAGATATATATACAATCTTATATATAATATAATACACACACAGATATATATATTATGTATATATAATGGAGCGCATTTTGACTTAGTGTCAGTTGGATCAATAGAAGTTACTGATTGAATGTCAATTAGAATTGATCCTATTAATATTTGGTCAGATAGTTACGACTGTTATGCAGTTGATTTCTTTTTAATTTTAAATGATTTATTATTTTTGATATTAAATATTATTAATTTTATTTTTTGTAATTAATTACAAAAATTATGAAAATTTTTTTTTTAACTTTGTAATTAGTTAAAAATAATAAATATATTTCTATTTGAAAAATTGCATGATAGGGTAAAAAAAATAAATATATCTCCGTTTGAAAATGAGTGTGAAAAAGACAAAAAACATGTATAGGATATATACTTTCTGTATCGGATTCTATTTTTAATGAGTCACGTATACCAAATATATTTTTTCAACGGATTTCTTTTCTTTTTCAGTTATGTTGGATACCTAATAACTAGAAGGCCTTCATGTATGCCTTCCTTCATGACATTGATACATTCTCATTATTTCAGTCTGATAAATTGTCCACAACAACCAATTATTTGTCACTACTAAAGTAGAGAGACAGGTTTCAAGAGATTGGTGGAATGGTTGGATAGATTGCAAGTGGATGCATGGTAATTCCAGATTTCATCCGGCGTCTTAGAAACTATTCACTATTGTGATACAAATTTTTGGAAGAATCATACTCTAAAAACTAGCTTATAAAATTAGAGCCCAAGGGTTAGATAAGTCTCACATAAAAATCTCCATACTTCCAATGTGAAATTAAGTTCCATACCATGCATTTGGGTCATAATATTTTACCATGCTCTATAGCTCGAGCACCTCATGCTGCGTGGGAAAGGAAGAAAGAAAAAAGAAAGGAGGGTAGCGGAAGACTTCAATACTATTGATATAAATTTTTGAGAGCGCTATACTTCAAAAACTAATTCATGAGGTTAGAAAACTCTAGATTCAAGTAAGGCTCAATAAAATTCTCATACTTTCAATGTAAGACTCAAGTCCTATACCTGAGTCATAACACATTTCTATAGAATTATGCTCTCCATCTAGCCATCGCTCATCCATGCGTAACAGGTAAGAAGGAACAAAAAAAAAAAGGAAAAAGATCAGGGTGACCAGACAAATTGCCATGAAAGCGAACTAGTAAATCTAGAAGGAAAAAACACGTGAAGCTAAGATACAATTTAAATATTATAGGAATTATGGATCATATACAAGAAATGGAACAATACTTATGGAGCCAATTCTCACATGTACACGGTTGGTGGGCGCACAACCAAATTTGAAGAGTAGCAAGAAAAGCAGTACTCTTTGGAGCTTCCATTTAATTTATAAATCTATGGTCAACTGGCAAGTTTAAAGGCATCAATGAAGAGTCCATAAGTGAAACCCATTTTAAAGTTGTTGAGAAGAGCAATTGAGAAAGTAACCTTTGGCCGGCTATAATAGAACTTAGTCACATACTCTGTCAGTAGAACACATACTACAGCAGCAATCACATCGTTAACTCCAAGAGCTCCAAAAGACAGAGAAATTGTTTGTGCAACATAAAATCCACCCAACAAGGAGATTCCACCAAATAGTGCTCTCCGAGAAGGACTTCTAAAGTAATTTCTTGAGAGTTCAGGGACAATTCTAATGATGTCCACAAGTCTCCGTGGTCCACCGTTCTCTTGAACTGCCCGAATGCGAAGCCCAGTGGAAGATCTGGATATAAACTTTCTAGAGACAGCAACTTTGGTTTTAGGAATTGAGAAAAATCTGAGGCCTACTGCTATCGAGCTCATTGAAAGTGCCATTTGACTCTCTTCTAATAAGAATCAGTAAGGCTGAGAAAGCTAGCCAGCCTAAAAAAGTTGATATAAGTAAAATACTACATTTCAAAACCACCACAGAAAATTCAGAACAGCAAGAACGTCACAAACAAATGGCATATAGACGAACTAACCATCAGTTAGAATAAATGCACCACACTACAAGGAATGGTACAGAGTTCATGGAAAATGAGCTTACTTCCAAACAATTCAACAAGTACATATCTCCTATTCTTTCCTATTTATACTGTATATGAGGGAAATCCCTCCACAGTAACTAGCTTGAGTACATCTAACTACCTCTAACAGATTCCTAACAAACCTTAAACTGATTCTAACAGAACTGATCCAACAGAATACACTTAACAAAATAGCTACTAACACTTTGTCATGTAACAATACTCCCCCCTTTTCAAGATCCTTGTCCTCAAGGATCTATACAAAGCAACAATTCACAAAATTCAAGAAATTAAATGCAAAAATTGACACTGATCTTAGAAATTGGTACTGGTAATCTTCAATCTTCAATGGCTAAAAGAAATTTCTCAGCTTCAGACTTTGAGCTCAATGGTCCATACATTGATGGCCATTTGGATTGGCCCTTTTAATTAGCCTAATGCAGCTAATAGCAATAGTTGAAACCAAAACACCATAGGGCCCAACTTGATGCTGCACTAAGCCCATAGATGGTTCTGCACAAGGCCCAAGTGTGTAGATAGGGTTCATCCTTGTGCAGCACACTGATCGTGCCTAAAACTGCATTGACCCATCCTTGTGTTATCAGGTCATCTATTTTCTTCACTCTATTCATACCATTGTCGACATCTGCCAAGGCTGTTGACACCTGCCCTTCTGTTGATGCCACCATTGCAGCCACTTTAAGGTAAAGTTGCGACGATGATGTGCTAACAAACATAAGGTGATGGTCGAATGTATCATTTTCTCCATTGAGCGGACGGAGGAGAGCCAAGGAAACGAGCGTCATGCCTTCTTGATCCATGACTAGTGAGCCAAGATTGCAAGTGTTGGAAACATCACCTTTGAAGCTCATATAAATCCCATCGTTAGTCGAGAGGCTTTGAATCTTCAAGCCATTGGAGTGATGCATGGTTTTGACTTCCTTGTCATCATTGATGTTGGCCAATCCACTAAGTTGATTTCGAGCTTGGCCAATCCAAGTCGAAGAGACTAGAGGAGAAGTGTGGCACCTTCAGAGCTCTCTGTCGCGTGTTGAATCAATGGTGGGTTGACCTCATTACATGACCATTGCAGATAAGTACATCTCTATTGCAAGCATCGACATTAGCAACTACCTCCACTAGATCACTGCATTGTTTGGGACTGAACATGGTTTGACCTTTTGGCACTAAGTCGATAAGCACATCTCTATTGCAAGCATCGACATTAGCAACTACCTCCACTAGATCACTGCATTGTTTGGGATTGAACATGGTTCGAACTCTTGGCACTAGGTCATTTGCTCTTATGCTATCTTGCTCTTTTCAATCTCTGTCATCCACATGCTTGACCCTTCGGCAGACTACATTTGCTTGCCCATCTGACTATTTTGAATGAAGAAAGCAAGGCAATGATAGTGAACTTTGGAAGTGATGGCTGGAGAGGGATTTCCTAGTGATCGATGTTAATGGTGATGCTTTTGTACTTGTGATTGTTGTAAATGCCATCTTCAAAGCCAATGACAACACATCCATGTCAAGAAATTTTAGTGGTTCTTATTCGAGACTAACCGTAGTTGAATTGGGACTCAGAAGGCTAGGAAGCTTCGCATTGTCATTGTCGGCCTTCGTAGCTTTCTTCAATCCTTCTATCTCGGCTTCAATTGCATAGTTCTTCATTTCTGTATTGCCCTTGATTAGCGTTTCAGGGACTGGTGCAAGCAATTCTTGTTCATTACTGCCTGTATATAATCTTCTTCACTGTTGCAATTGGAAGGCTCCTGCATCTTTTCAATGGTAGTATTAGGGGGTAGTTGAACTTGGACTCCCTCGTTGGCAATTGCCTTGGACAAAGAATGTTTCTCTTCTTCTTGAACTTCCACAGGCATAGGTTCTTGTTTCGAGGCCGCCTCCACACTTCAAAATCTTGATGTGAGTTTCTCTGGTCGCACTTTGTTAATGTTTGTTTGCATTTTCTTTATTTCTTGTGCAAACTAGTTTTGCAGAATCTTCATCTCTTGTGCAAGTTCGCTGAGCTTCTCTAGAACCCATGTCTCTTTTGCCATCCCTTAGATCAGAACTATTTTGATACCAGTTGGTACAGAGTTTACAAAAAATGAGCTTACTTCCAAACAATTCAACAAGTACATATCTTTTATTCTTTCTTATTTATATTGTATATGAGGGAAGTCCCTCCACAGTAGCTAGCTTGAGTACATCTAACTATCTCTAACAAATTCCGAACAAACCTTACACTGATTCTAACAGAACTGATCCAACAGAATGCACTTAACAAAATAGCTACTAACACGTTGTCATATAACAAGGAATTTATCATGGTTCATCTTGTCCTTATATTTTTTTTCAATGAAAAGTGGTTCTCAGTCTTTCCTTTTATTATCTTCTTTACAGTCTTATATTGATGTATGATCCTCCAACTTATATATTCTTGAGTATCTCGAGTTAGATTTGGAATAAAATATTCAAACATATAAGATATTTCAATTTACCTATCCAATGTAAGTATAGAGCTAATGAAGCAACATTCTGTTGATGTTACTTTTACCTTCCTGTTCTAAATGGTAAAGCTACTCAAGTATCTCAAAAGACTTGAGGGAAGTGCACTTCTTGAAACACAACTTCCAATAACTGACCAAACTCATTAGCTAATTGATTCATTTACAATGGATATGCGGAGACATTTAACCAGATTCTGAGAATCTCCAATCATAAAATCTCAAAAATTGGGAATTATGCATTTAAAAAAATTGTGAAATTCAAACCCTGATTGGCTAAAACGGCATGACTGTATGCTGACAAAATTCCAATGAAGATAACCTTATCCAAGTTATCCCTTCTGATAACATCTGTTCAAAGACCTTAAAACCTCCTTTGCATATTCAATGAGGACATAACCAGAAATCAAGGAAATCCAAGAAACAAGATCAACACATTCAATGTCTCTGAACACTTGTTCAGCACACCCTTCCACATTTGGCATTCTTGGAAATCTGAAAAAATTCATTTTATAACATATCAATGAAGCTGCCTGCCAAGCAGCAAGATTGACACATGCACTTAACCCTCATGCAAAAGCTGAGAGATCTCCAGGAAACTATACCCCGTGTCCGGAAAGATCTTTATTGCTCTATCCATCAGTCCTGCCTGATCATAGCATTTCATGAAAACAGTATCCTTAATGGGCATTTGCCCATTAAGATTGAGAGATCAATCCTTCTTCCACACTGGTTATAACCTGCAATCATGTTATTTCAACAAATAGCATCATGTGCACCAATTTGACTGGCGTCACATATGTATTCATCCCAACATCCATGCTGTTTGTGTTGATATGTCTTTGTAAGGCATCCAATCTCCATGTGCGTCATCAAGCTTACAAACCTATACATACCTGTTAATACTTTGTGGAAATTGCACTTACCTTGATCTTTGACTCCAATTGCAATGTTCTCCCTAATCTAAAAAGATTGCAATAGACCCTTTGATCTATTAGCCCCATTACAATATGCCCCTATTATCTTAATTTGGAAATTTTAACTTTACAAAATTACTAAAATTCCCTTCATATTATTTAATATACATTGCAATTGGAGGCAAAGATTAAGATGGGTAAGTGTAATTTCTCCTATTAATTTTAGTCCATGGTATAAATCTTCATGAGGCATTTTCATGAACAGCCTAACAGTTTCATCAATTTGGAAGTCTTGGACATGGGCTGCAATGATTGCATTCCACAAAACCACATTCTTACCAAGCATCCTATCAAAGAGTCTCCTAGCCACCTCTGTTACCATGTCTAGCAAATTCATACAACCTTGAAACCCAAGAAACAAAATTAGGCTATGGAATATTTTCTAACAACCGCCAAGAAGAAATGAGGTCACTGCTGTCCACAAACTTAGCCAGATACAATTCAATAAAACCACATTCTTGGCCATCTCAGAAAATTGCAATGCTAAATGCATTTTACTATATTAAGTATACCCAGCGAATGTTGAGTAATAAGAAACCAAATCTTTAACAGGCATATCTCCAAATATCTTCTCTGCTTCATTGAATTGGCCCTTCTTAGCATAACCAGCAATAATTGCATTCCAACACATGGTATCCAATTTATCAGGAATAAAGCTGGACAGTTCTCTGGCCTTTCCAAGCTTCCCCTTATGGGCATATAACCCATGAAAAATCATTTCTTTCAGGAATTACATCAGACAATTCATTGGCTTCCTCAACCAGTGTTGCCAAGATGCCACCTCCACCCCCAAACCCAGATGTAATGTTCCAAGAAACAATAATTTCTTCAGACTTTGGACCATTTTATCGAACAATTTTGTAGCATACCTTCTTCCACCAATTTTAGCAAACATAAATATCTTGGAATTGTATCTTATAACTTTTTTCTGTATCATTTTTTATAAAAATAAAATAAATCTGATGGCCCCTCTAAATTTTCCCAATTCTCCCAGATGGATAATCTGCTGAGTTTGTTTAAAACCATGTGAACGTTGTTCACTTATCGATTTAAGCTCATATATCATCTGATAATGGACCACCAACTAGTTTGAGACTCAGTCACAGTCATTATACTGACTATTCTTCCATGCACCAGAGAGAGGAGGCTTAGGGGCTGTGACTGGTGATCCACTCTCCAAACTGGGCACAGAATAAGACTTCCATGATAAGACTATAAATGTTGATGCCATTTTACAGGATACATAATTTTATAAAGATGTTTTAACTTGATTTCTAGCATTATCTTATGTCAATTATCAGGAATTCAGTACGCCTACCTCTTCTCTGGTCAAGAAAAACCATAGAAGAATAAAATCATAAGTGTGAAGGTTTTGCTTTATTTCTAATTCCAAATCAAGACAGAAATTTCTTAAATTATGTCCAATAGTTGCTTCAAATCAATTCATGTAAAAATTATAGAATTTTCCCATTCATAATGGCAAAAGCCTTTATATTCAGAATCCTTAGCCCCTATGAACCCCTTTTCTGACAGAAAAAAGATGGCACATAACGAAAATTCTCAACACAGCATACATAAAAAATTTGATTTGCATGTTATTATTTTAGACTTCTCCAGAAAAGATCTAATCATTGTGGAGCTGACACAATTCTTGCACTTATTTCAAGAAAATAATCTTAAGATCCTTACTTTGTGAAGGTACTTCAATCTGAAGCATGGCTAAAACAATAAGCCCTCACTTTATTAGTTAAGCATAGAACGTACTACTTCCAAATTCCAACATTATTCCCACATATTACCAGTAAACATTAGAATGCAAAAATTAAGTCCAGCAAACACCACCGAGCAAAAACTTTTAGCTTCAAGATTCAGATGCACGTTCCTAGTGACATGATCTCAATATTCAAATTCAAAATGCGACTTTACCATTCATTATATCACATTTAGATGAGCACTTTCATATTCATGATTATTAAATCACAAGGCTCTGGCAATCATTCTAGATTAAGTCTTTCCCACATTCTGTGAACAATTTCAATTAGCAACATATCAAACGGATCAGAGAACTAGCTCTTCTCCGCGATTGAAAGAAACAAGAAGGGATGTTAGATTGCGATATTCTGAAAAACCTTCAAAGCAAAGTATACTGACAACTGACAAGTGACAACAACAGACAGTGAGGAAACTTTATTTGCAAGCTAATAAATATAAAATATCCCATAATACAATATCATTGAAATTTGATACCCATATCAAATTCAAAGAACAAAGTTCAAAACAGCCTAGAAATTCCATTCTCACAATCAAAATTCTTAAAGACACCAAAAAAAAAAAGAGCTAAGCCATCAAGAGGAAGTAATAAAGGTTTTAATCAACACCAGATAAAATTAATTAAACTTCAGTGTCATTTTACCTAATTATCCAAAATTTGATCCTCTTAGGTGCGGTCTCCAAGTTGAAGTATTACAGAGCAGAAGACCGACTACTGTGCGATGTTGGTAGAAAGAGAGAGAGTAAAGGAAGTCAGAGAAAATGAAGACTGGGGAGATAAGGGTAAGTGGTCTTTCTTCTGGCGCCTCAAATGCAGTGGAGATGCAGCTACGTGCGTGTGGAATGGCACGGAAGTGGAGACCCCGTAACGAAACCCAGCATCGTGGTTTTCTTCATTGTTTTTCACTCTTTTGGGCTAGGCTCTTCATGGGCCAAGCCCAAATCCACCTGCAGTAAATAACTGGGCCTAAGAAAGATGACCTCAACCTATATGGATAGATATATGAACAATTTTTCAGTAGAATCAATATATTCAATAGGTTGGATAGATATACGATTTTCTTGCTGTCATTACAAGGGATTGTCAGTTTCATGCTGAATGCTGACCTCTGCCAATTACTATTCAGGTGGCTAAATAAAATACTCGATAGATGAAATATTGTGTTTTTATTTTTGCATGATTCAGTCACACTATTTTTAAGAACTAGATTTAGATTGATAAGTATCATCAAATACTAGTGAAAGTTTTATTTGAGGTGCCTCATGCTTTATTATTCAACAAGAATTGCTTGTCAACCTTTAGGATTATCCGATACGTGTTTTTCTGTTCTCAAGGCCATAATGTCTACTTCTGCAAACTCAAGATTAAGTTCCAACAAATTTGCCAGTGCTTCGTTGGAATATCTCAAATTTGCTTTTCCACTTTTCATCTTTTTGTATTTTCCTGATTCTCGATAGTCTATGCCCTATGCTCCTTGCTAATGTCAAGATGTTGTATATGTTCATCTGTTATCATAAAAATAGGTTGGTTAAATCAATAAAAAAGCAATCATATGGATATGTCCAATAACTTTTTAATGAGAAAACTCTAATTCTCCTGTCTTTTTTTAATAGAAATTTTTAAACAAAAAAATGGTTTAATTTCCTTCTATTAATTATCCTTATCCAAATATAGAACTAAAGGGTTAGTCTAATTATAGCCACATTGTTAAAACAAATTTTTTTTTTGGGTAATTTCTTAATTTCAATATGAATAACTTGCTTTTCGCTGTGCCAAAAATATATACTAGTTGAAGTATTGTTAAGCTTAAACTCTGATGATACTTTTTTATGGCAATACTAAAAAGAATAAAGGAAAAATTTTTCATGCAATTTTTTATATCTTAACAATTAGATTTTTTAATTAAAATATAAATGTATAATTTTTTAATAATAATATGACAAAGATATAATTATTGCAAATAAATATATGATTTTTCAATTAAACTATATATATTTGTCATATTATAATTAAAAATTATATATTTGTTATCTTTTAATCAGATGACTTATTAACAAAGATATAAAAATTTTCATTCAAATCTAATCCAATAATAAAAACCCTATTATTGATTCTCACATTTCGGCTAGGATTTCATTGAAATTATTCTCATTTAAGTGGACAACTACTTCGTGTTCAGCGAGTTCTTCTTAAAGAGAACGAAGCAATAATCAGAAAATTGTCAGTCGTTTATTACCAGGAAACCTTAGTATATGAGAATCTCTTCATGGAAAGTTAAGTGCATGAGAATACCCATGCATGATCCTCTTGTCTAATTAAAGTGCTAAAGTCCTCTTTTTTATATATATAAATGGAATAACTCGACTCTTGACCCCCTTGCTTTGCTTTGCTTTAGAAAATACAGATACACCTGTCTTAACGCTTTGTAGAACGATCGAAAGCAGCTGTGGCTCTTATCTACGATTGAGCTCTATCTCTTTTGATTCATATGACTCTGTGCATTCTTTTCATTCTCAAATCTCAATCATAAAAAGCAAAGGAACATAAGTGGATGCCTGATATATGCTGATGATTGGAATGTTTCCAGCATCAAAAGAAGTTACTGGGTTTCTTCATTAATCCAGCTTATTAATTACTTTACATACAAATAAAATATGGTCAAAAAGTTTATATGAAAACGGATTTTTATTAGAATTTTCCAGTAAGGACGATGATGGATAGAAACTTCTGTACCTCTTGTTAACATCAACTTGTGTTGAGAACAAAAGCATGTTATATTGAGATTAGACATGATCGTTGTTGTGGAATTTTGACTTTATTTTACATAAAATTTTATCAACTTCAAGTTAGGATTGACAAACAATAGTTAGACAAAAGATAGTTAAATAAGAGTTTTGCTATCATTTATAATGAGTAGATTCAAATCTCTTTAATAATTAACAAGAATTTATATTGGTGGTCAACTTCTTTTAAAAAAAAATTCTAGCATCTCATTTTTTGAGTAAGCCTCTTCTTGTCCATTAATAAGCGCTTCTTTTATACTAATTCCTACATCAGAATATTGGGCATCAATGTTAAGAGTTTATCAAAGGTTGAGAGCTAAAAGGATTATCTCGCATATTTTGTTGTCCCATTGATGCTTTGCCTAATAATGTTGCAATTTATCCCACAAAAATCATGATCATTATGACATGATCAGATGTAATTGAGATGAATATTATATATATGGACACTTTAAAGCATGAACTCTTCCTAAAGAGGAGGCATTACATTATGGGTAGGTGGGGTTAATGCATGCAATTTTACAGAGATTCTTCTGTGATTTTTTAGGGTAGCTGTTAAGAGTTCAGTCAACAAAAGCTAAGCACCAAAGGCAGGTATGGTTATCTAGTAGTTCTTTCTTGAAGGATCGTTATTGGGTTCTCCTATACCTATTAACTTTGCTTTTGTATTTGCCTTATATCCTAAAGATCAAAAGTATACTTAAAAGCTTGCACATTCTTTCGAGTGATTCTTTAGTTCTATAAACTAGTGGTTTATACCATGCATTCTTCAATCTTTCATGTCCTTTCTTTCTTTTTCTCTTTTATTTTCTTTCTTTTTCTTTTTTGAATGCAAAAGCATATCCAGGGATACCATTTTTACTGGTATTTGGTGAAAGAACCCTAGGAATATACATACAAATGTCCGTCCACGTGCATTGCTGAATTGAAAAAAAAAAGGAAAAAAGAAAAAAAGCATTGATTAATATATGTTAGCAGTTAGTAAATTCAAAACTAATAAATATTTGTTAGTACTCTTTAATTATTTATTTAAAATTCACATACAAGCTTGACTTGACAATTATTTTTCATTCAATGGGTAAACAAAAATTATTTTACGAGAAACATTTTGCCATGGTTTTTTTTTGGCAGACGAATTAAATTCCTTACTTTTTATCATTTAGAAATCATTTCATTATAAAATTGAATTGATAATATACCCAAATCCATTCTCTCAGTCACCACTTCTATTACTACAATATGTCTGCATAATGGATTCGTTCTCTCTTTTTCGCACCCTCTACCTCTTTTCGAAGTACATCTACGTGACCACCAAATTAAGGAATATTATCGTCAGAAATCTAACTTCACAATTAACCTGCGCTTAACAAGTATGGGTTAATTAGGTGTTATGACACTTTCTAATATCAAATCATTATTAGTCATGAATAATAAAGTTTTATTTAAATTTCTTAGCAATGCAAAATAAGGTACTTTCTATATAAAGTATAATTGATTGTTGCATTTTCTATGTTTACAATAAATTTTTAAAATTATCACACAACACCTAACAGTCAATTCTATTTTTAAAATGATTTTTATAAAATTTTTACCGAATAGTAGTTTTTTTTTCTCATGACACTTACAATATAGTATTTTTTAAAAGTCACAACATTTTTAAATAGACCCTTAATATAGTTTTTATAAAAAGAAATATATCTTCTCTGTATATCAACCTGTACGTCATCAACATTTTAGATTTGTGGTGGATCTTGAATATTCTTGGCTATTGAATAAACATGTTGAATCTTTTCACTGTAACCCCATGCATGTGTGAGTTTAAGATGAAAAACCAAAGTGAAGAAAAGGGAAAAGGTAGGCTCTAACGACTAATTATAACACACATTTAACATTTTGTCTTGTTGGCTATAAAAAAACTCAAAAAATTAAAGATGGTTTCACATGTAATCAGCTAAAATAAAATTAAAGCTACCTAGTGCAGCGCCTAGGATTCTCCTTTGATTCCCTTGTTTATGCCACATTCATGGCTCCTACATAATTATTTAATTTGATTCAAACACTTCGATTTGTCTTGCAAGTTGCAAAACATAAGGCTGCTTAAAATTCAAACTCCAGAAATTTTCGGTTTGATTATTTGAATAAGTTTATAAGGTTATATATCTATTGTATTTCTTATGATGTTTTCACGATACCTTTTATTTTTCTAATATATTAACTGAGTAAAATTAAATCAAATCAGAACTTTAACAATTAATGTTCATTATAAGTCCAAAAACAAAACTGGTTTTTAATTATTTTATAACGAAAATTGTCCTCCTTTTTTTCTGAAAATGGCTAATATATATATATATATATGCCTTTTTTATTTCATAGTGAATCCCGAAGATAATTGAAGTTTGATGTTTTGAAAAAAAGCACTATATATATAAGTAATATATTTTATATCGAGCTTAAAAATTCAGAGGCCAAAACTAATTAAAATGACCCTTCGACTCAAAGAAAAGGAACAAACCACTAATGGGAGGAACTATTTAATTTTGATTTCCTTCTAAATGATACATATTTAATATAATATACAGGTGATTTTGATTGATTAATTTGTCAATAAGTTAGTATCTCCTGTAATACCAACTAAGTTAACATGTTTCATGATTCGACCCCTACTTCTATCTCTTAAAAAAACTCTTGATTAATTAATTTATAATATAATAATAATAATAATAATAATAAAGAAGTAAGCAAGATTTGCAAACAATGATGAGAGTTGAAAAGGGATTACCTGCCCTTAATTGATTGATAATGTCTATGCAAAAACGCGTTGCCCATCATCTCTCGCCTGGATGCACAAACTCCATATAGAACTTTTAATTTAATTTTATTAATTAAGATGTTTCTAGAAGTTTTTATAATTTTTTATATTTAATAATTTTAACACGATGTATTAAAATGATATAATATTTTAAATAAAATAAAATTTCATGAGGCAGTGAAACGTTATTCTAAATTATGATGTTTAAAAAATAATTAATTCTAAATTATTTTCGGGTACTGAAGACTATTGAGAAGATTGGATCCAAGTTTGTACCACAATCATAACTATCGTTTGACTCAAAAGATGATTAAACAAGTTGATTGACATCTTTTGTGAAACAACATGCATGGGCGCAACCTCGGATTCTAGAAAAGTTGGTATCTAATGAATTTTGACAAAAAGCCTAAGCTCGTGTTTAATTAATTAATAAGATATATTAGCGCATCATTGGAATTGGGAAGACAGCCTCTTCACTCACGCATCAATCCGTGCAAAAATAGACTTTTTTTTTTTTTACATCTATAAAATTTAATCCATGTACCATTCACTTCATTCTTACCTTTCCTCATTCCAAGGCATCTGTTACTGTTTGTCTGACTTCTTCAAGTGTGTACACAAGTTACCTTAATTAAACTATTTTATAAACCTGAGATGGTGGTCAATCAATTTGTTTGTGCGTGTTTCAATAATCAAAATTATTTTTTATTAAAAATATGATTTATATTAAAAAATTTGAGATTCATAAAAAAAAAACTACAGTATATAAAAAATTTATCATTAAAATTTATAATTTAACAATAGGCTTATTTGTAATATATATATATATATATATTATACAGAGAGCGAGTCTTAACGCAACGGTAAAATTATCGTTGAGTGATTTGGAGGTTACGATTCGAATTAAAAATAGTTTCTCCCTAAAAAATAAGAGTAATACTGTGTACATCCACCCTCTCCAAATCTCACCTAGTGAGAGCATCGTACATTAAAAATAAAGCAGAAAAACTTTTGTGAGTGTTATGTCTTTTTTATGTTTCTCAGGTCTCAATTCTCTTTGACAATTATCATTGTATTCTTCAAAATCGTTCCAATGTCGCAATTAATGGTGCTACAAGAACATTGATGGGAACATAGTGAAGTTGGTGAAAAAGCAATTATAGTGACTATTTTGACGATTGCACAAAGTAAATTAATGTAACTATTTTGAGTTTTGACGATTGCACAATTAGATTTGGCTGTAATGCCCCTGCTATCTCCCTTCTTTACACAACAGCGTCGATTATGCGCAAAGGTTGACAAGTGAACCTTATTACAGTACCTTCATTCCCGCGATTCTGTCTTTAGCATTTTCTTCTTATTGCAGGAGTAATGTCGCCATTGATGATATTCAAGCCTTGTCTCAGACTTCTGATGCGAGTTTTTTTGTTTGGGTTAGGCATTCTGTAAATTTGTTATCTATTGGATATAGCTTGTTCTGTTGCAAAGAAGATGCGCCATTAAAGTTTTATATCTTGGTAGCAATAATATTTCATCAAGATGTTCTTACTTTTATAATATCCTTAGTTTTGTTTTATGTCTTCGCTCTCCCTCTATCTGGAATATTTTTATATATTTATTTGTATTGACGTTTGTAATCATTCTTTATAGTAAAATATTTATTAAAAAACTAATTTACAAAGTACTTGAATTCTTTAATATTTTATCATAATTAATGGCTTATGTACATACATTATTTTATTATAATTTTAATTAAATTTAAAAAACCAAAAAAGTTAGAATAATTTTTAATTTGTTTACCGAATATCGAGTAGTATCAATACTGACACCAGCACCAATTTCCACTACCCTATTCACGATGCAAAATCAATTCCCTGGTGCCCATACCCACATCATCAACCTTATCCTTACAATGATGTGTATTTTGATTTATATTTTAACAAATAAATAATTTTTGCTTAAAATTAATGTCTGTGATCAAAGCAGGGGCCTAACTTTTGTGACCTAATTTCAGCACGAATGGGTATAATTTTTTTTTAGTAATTGAATAAGTAAATTAATTGAAATATATATAAACTGATGCAAATATTATCTCAATGCATGTTTTAAAGAAATGTGTAATAAATAAAAATATTATATTTGATACAAATAAATATTTTGATATGATTTAACAATAAAAAATTGACCTACAAAATTCTTACTCTAAAATTTTTTTACCTAAAATCAAAAAAATTACTGCAGAAAGTAAAAGTAAATTCAGAGTTTTTTTGTTATCTTTAAGAATGCACGTGTTGAAGTGGCATGGGCAATGGGCATATACAGATGAAGATGAACATGTATAAGTACTCATCAATCATCTTGCCCTACAAAGAAGGGACCACAGTCCTCTGAGAAAAAAAAAGTGCCCTAAAAAGAGAGAAAGGGAACACCCCAAGTATTGAACACCTTCTAACTAATTATGACTGAAATTAAAACCTTCTTGAGTACATATTCCTTCCACAACTATATATATCAACATGTGCAAAAGTATGCTTTAGTGAGATGAATATTCATTTTAGCTGTGTGGATGATATAAGGAGCTTTATTATAAATTTTTAGAGTAAATTATACCCTTTCTTCTTTCTTCTTTCTTTTTTTTTTTAAAAAAGAGTTTCAATTACACAATTTTTTTTTATTTTTAAAAATTACATTCTTTTTTCTAAAATCAAAGGATTTAGTTTACGGACCTCTTTTTAATTAAAAAAATAACTTATAATTATACTTATTTTAACCAAAGCATTCATTAATTTATTATTTATATAATATAACAAATATTACATATGTTTTTTACTAATATAAAATATACATTTTTTTAAATTTACAATACATTAAATTATAGTTTTTAACACAAAATAAATAACATTAAAATAAAAGTGTAAGAAATATATTTTTAATAAATTATATTTTTAATAAAAAATCAACATTATCATTAAAAATATTTTGATCATCCTTTGGCTTCAAAAAAAAATTGTATATAATAAAAAAAATTAATTTAAGCATCTCTCAAGAAAGAAAGAAAATAATTTACCCTAATTTTATTAATCATTCTAGCAAGTATTGAGATACAATCTATTTGATTTTTTTCTTAATACAACCAAAAAAAAAAAGAGAACTTAAATTTTATTAATTCGTTTTTATCTTTAATTTTAACTTTTAAAACATTGTGTCTATTTTGTAATAAGAAAATTTAAAGCTCTTTAACAGTGATCAATTTAAAAAACTCAAGCTAATACGTAGAACAACAAAAACTAGTGAGAAATGGATATGCAAATTGGGGCGTAACTAAGGGCCTGTTTGATTTGGTTCTGCAGAACAATTTTTTTGTTTTCAAGAACAAAAAAACAAAAAAACCTGTTTGATAAGGTGTTTTTAATGAAGTATTTTGTAAAACAAAAAAATAAAATTTTGTTTTCAAAAATAAAAAACTCAGAACACTTTTTAAGTGTTTTGTAATTTTTGTTTTACAGAATCAGGTAAAAAATAAAAAACAATTACTTTTCAAAATAATGATTCAAACAGATTTTTTAATTTTTTTGTTCTTAAAAACTTGTTCTTGAAAACATATGTTTTGAAAACATTAAAACAAAAATAATTTCAAACAGGCCCTAAAGAGCGCTGCAAATCAATCACAGAAAGCAAGCAAACAAAGTACACAAATTATATATTATGAAAATAACAAAATGATGAGAAATTTCTTAAGATTCTACAATGCGATTGCGATGATGATGATCAGAGCCGCACGAGTTCCCTCATTGGATTCTCTTACAAATGTCAGGCTCAGCTTGGCCACATCAGACGCAATAATTAATTTTAACTTCTTTCTTTACATGTGAAAAATTCAAATACTTTTCCATCAAAAAATTTGATCACCTTAAGCTTATTTTTTTAATTTTTGAATAAATTATAAAGAAATTTCTTAAATTTTATTAAAATTGTGTAGATTTTTTTATTTTTAAAACATACATAATTTTTTTAAAAAATAAAAAGTTACTCTATATTTTAGTATAATTTAAAATTTTTGACTAAAATATTTTTAGTAATTTAAATATATTTTTTAAACTACTAAAAATTTAAATGGAGAGCATTTTGGATAAAAAAAATTTAAAATTAGACGAGAGTGTAATATAACTTTGGTTTTAAAAGAGATTAGTGCATATTTCAAAATAAATGAAAAGTTTATGTAATTTCTATAAAATTTAAGAGAGATCCATATTATATTTTTAAAATTTTTTTATACAGTTGAAAAGAAATATATGTAAAATATAAAACTCATATTTTAAAAAATAATATTTAACATTAAAAGTTGTTTCTAATATTAAATGTTTTGTGTCTATTTTTTTTCTAATTATATAATAAATTTACAATATGAACTTAAGATAATCCAAAATTCCCATAAAGCCATTTTATGTACAAATTTGGGATAGAAAAAGTTAAAACTGTTTAATTAAATGCAGTTTGTATCTTTGCTGTCTCCACATGAAGATTGTCTTGGGGCCAAATTCCAAAACACAAATAGGACCTGCAGCCTCAACATTCACATTGTCCATATTCAAATTCAAAAGTGGAATAGGATTGGTTTCGTAGTACATAGAAAATATGTAATTACGAGTATTGTCCCAAAGTTTAGATATTAATTAATTTCCTCACAATTGCTTGGTTTCAGAGTACGTATAAAAATGTAATTAGGTGATCCAACTAGTATTTTTTTCCCAATTTAACTCCAGCTAGAATTTAAATTTGAATTTTTTTAATTTAGTAGGTGACTCCAGATTCTAGTATTATATTATCACACTTTTAATTGTTAATTGGATAAAATGTAGGTTGGTATTTTTTGATTTGGCTTGATCTTTTTTTTTTTAGTATCCTATTATTTAAAAACTTGTAATCGAGTAGGTTGAAATCCCTAATTTCATATACAATGAAAATTGAAATTATTCCTCCCTTGGCTAATCAAATTTCAAATTTAACACACACAACATAGTATTTTCCCCATATTTTGCCCCAAATGCCAAATTTTCTTATAGAAATCTCTAATTTAGTTCAAAAGGTTTAGGGATGAATTTTTCTAAAATTTGGCCAAATTTGGGCATTTTGGAGATGAAATTTAGGTAAATTTGAAGAATTTTCAGGTCATATGTCCCGTATGTACTGTTTTCCATCAAAAAGTGATACTGAAGAATATTAGTGTGCTAACAATTTAAACTTTAAACTACTCCATTGTAAACTTTTAAATCACATATGGCACCAAAGTAGAATTTAGACAACCCACATGATACCAAACCGTATTTTATCCTTTTTAATTTCATTACAAGTGCTTGGAACAAAGCTACAAAGATTTGTTTAACAACGAAAGTTTAGTTTTAAGATGTGAAGTTTTACTCATGATTTTTGTTTTAGTCCCAAAAGTTTATTTTGGTTTAATTTAGCTCTCAGTTTTAAAAAGGGATACATAAATCATTATTTTTCTTAACACCGTCGATTCTAAGTATAGATGTATCTGATGTGGCATCACATGTGGCTTAATGAGTTGACTGAAAGAGCTAACATGGCAAATTAGACCTATACTACATCATTTTGCTTTTTCCAATCGTTTTAACGCCATCCATCTCTTCATCAATTTAGTTCATGCATTCATGGGATGAAGAAGAAAAAAAAATTCTCGAGTTTATTTGATTAGTTCCAATTTAATCAAATCTTATCACTGATTGAAAGTGAAAATTGTGTAGGAAGGGCAAGTGAATCGGCATTGAAGAAAATGATGATATTATAAGCCTTTTTTGAAACTTTGATGATTATACTGAACAAAAATAAAACTTTAGAACTAAAACAAAACTTGAGTAAATCTTTATGGATTAAAATTGGGCTTTTAGTTTATTTGTTTAAATCAATTTTGGAGTGAATTAATGATCCATCTATAGAGGAAATGAATTTACAGATGTATACATATATAAACTAATAACTTAGAAATCGCTTGATCGTTATATTTATAAATAAAAGCACATATGTGGGATAACCGTACCATCAATGGTGGACCCTAAAGTTTGACAATATTAGTAGACATTGATCGAGCTTGATAATGTTCAAGACAAACAATAGTGCCATACTACTAGTGGGGTTTAATCAGGCCTACCAACTACAAATAAGTGGCCTAATTAAAATAAAACTCCAAATTAAAGCCTTCCCTTAATTATTAGGTCAAAAGTGAAGATGATAATTTGAATTTGTTATACAAATTTGTAATCATACCATTGAGAAATAATAGATCTTTCTGATGTAGAAAAATTGATTTTTCTATTTTGTCACAACATTAGTATCCGCATAGTTTTAAGCCGTCGTGTAACGAGCAACAAGATCTTTTAAAAAAATTGTAAAAATTTAAATCATTACAAACACTTGGTTCTGAGATAGAATGAGTTTTGGTTCCTTCTTGTGAGCTTAGCCCTCCTTTCTATTTCTATTCCAAAAAAAAAAAAAAAAAAGATAGAATGAGTGGAAGAGACAATGAAGAAGAATTTTTGCTGCATATACAAAAAGGAAAGAATGCGACTTTACTTTTCTCATATTCGTTGACTAACAAAATGAAAAGCTTGAAGAGTTGCAAGCTCAACACCTTACCAACCTTGAATCAAACCCATTACATTAAATCGCCTTATAGGAGGAGAATTGATTATTCAGAAATAGTACGAGAATATTCCGACCACAATACAGAACAACCGTTACATTAATTTTGCCCTCGTCACACTTTAATTCAAATGTCAGAACATCTTTGCTATAAGAGAGAAAAGATAAAAAAGGGTAATAATATTCTTAACTAAAACCTAAATTTAGTGGAAGCCATCCCCAGCTAAATTTAGTGACTGAAAAAACCCTAGCTGACACTAAAATTAGAAAGAAAGAAGCAAAATTAAGAAAAACTGTCCTAATGAACATCAAGCACTCTAAAAAGCTTTATCAAGCATTAATTAATGTACCTCTCATCATTTGCTCGGGCTAATTAATTAGAGAGACTAGTAATTAAAGGCACTTCAAAAGCTCCATCTTCTAAAGTGTCATGATCATAATCATACTATCTAGCTACATATATCAAATGAAGCTATCAACACACAAATTAAAATTATTATTATGATATGGATCAAACCGAGATATTGTCTGGAAGCGCGAGGAAGAAGAAGAGCTCCAAGTCAGGGGGTGCAAAGAAGGATATGGGTGACCTACGAAGAGAGCAATTATTGGAAAGCAGTGATCTTGGCTTCTTCTTTGGTGCAGGAGGACACGTGGAAATCTCTGGTATTCGAAATTTCTGACCTTTTGGAGTGGAGCAGCAGGAAGTAGAAGGAGAAGGTTCATCAGTACTAACCTCCGAAGAAGAAGATGAAGAAGGAGAATCTTCCGATATGTCTGTAATTTTCGAGATTTCTTGATTCTTGATTTGAGGAGGATGATGATTCTGCTTCTTCTTGAAGTGGGTTCTTGGGGTTTTGGGCTTTCTTCTTATTCTTCTTGTGAATGGTTTCGTCCTTGAGGAAGAACTGGTTCTTGCCGAAGGGGCCATTTTTGAGTTCTTGAGACAAAGAGGAAAGAGAGGTTTGTGTGCGGGGTTTAGTACTAATACCAAATTTAGAAGAACCGGGCAACGTGACCGGGGCTGCCCGCTGCCCAAGGAACAGTTAATAGCTAAGATTCTCTCTCCTTAAAGAAAAATAAAAATTGAGAAAATACCCAATCCTGGAATATGTATCTCCTAGTAAGTTTTAGTCCTTTACGGGAGTTATTCTCTTAAATTTTGTAACTTGATGCTAGTTAATTTTTTATTGGACCAAAATATTTCATTTAATTTATTTTGAAAGATTCACTCAATATACGATTGTTGTAAGTTATAAACTTTGAGGGTTAATTTGTATAAAAGAATAAATTTAATGACTAAAGAGTAAGGAAAATAGGCACAATACCCAAACTCTGTGTATTTGTGAAATTTATTTGTTTGGATTTAACCATGAATATTTTTATAGGAATTTTAAGAGTCTGGTTTGGGTCCGACTATTATGATACCCATGTCGCTTTAAACTTTACAGTGCACACTTACCCATTTACAACTATATATATCTCCGTTGGGACTCATTACATAAAATTTGTTTATATAAAGCCACAACAAAAAATTAAATATCTCAAATACCTACTAATATAATTTAAAACACAAAGAATGCTATAGTATTTTTTTTTTTACTTACTAAATTCAAGTGCCGAGAAAAAGATAAGATTATAATACTCTACTCAAGCTTAAAGAGATATATTTTTCAAAAAAATAAAATTAGAACTTTACTAAAAAAAAAAGAAAAATAATTGCAATTAGCTATTGTGTGAGCTTATAAATATCTCAACTAGTTTACTTTTCAATTTTGTCAAAGGCCACCATCCATGTTAGGATTATAAAAATTCCACCGAAAAAAAATCATGGAATAGGTTAATCCAACAAATTCGCATATTTATAAATAAACTTTGGAGATTAATTTTGTATAAAAAAATAATTTAAAGACTACAAGGTAAGAAGATATATTTTTTTGAGAATCAAATTATATGTTTTCTAAAACACAAATTTATTGCAATAAGGTGTTGTGTGAGCTTACAAATATCAACTAATTTACTTTTTAATTTTGTTAAAGTCAATCATCCATGTTAGAATTAGAAAATTTAATAAAAAAATCTATTAGGAAGTTATTCGAACAATCTAGCATAGTTATATATATATATATATATATATTATATAAAATTTGATAAGTTAATTTATATAAAAGATTAAATTTAAAAATTAACTAAAACATTTGTTAAATTAATAATTTAATAATTTAAAATGACATAACAGAACATTATTTTCAATGATATTTTGTACCACCAAAAATAGTAAAAAATTCATATCACAGTATTTTTTTGTGCACCATAAAATCTTTTATAGTTATATTGATATTTTAAATATGGTCAAGATACACAAAATTTATTTTAACTTAAATAATGCTTAAATAATTCTTTTAATTTTTAAAAACTTAAAATAGAACCTCAACTAAAACTTTTAATTTTGTGCAAATAACTAATAAATTTGTTAATTTTCTAACATCAGGTTTAACATCAGTTTGCTATACTCTGCATGGCGCAAATGACAAGGAAAATAAGACTAAAGAATGGTATAATTGTAATTCCTCGAAAGCCCTAATTTTCCCCATCTCCATAGGAGCAACAAGGTAATTTCTCAAAAGCCCCAAGTTATCCCTTTCCTTAGCCTGATTGTCATACCAAGGCCAAAGGTCACGCGTCCCTCTCACTCCATTGATACATTGAAACTCATCGTTGGTACCAAATCGCAGGCCGTCATTGATATAGACATCATTCTACAATGGAAATGTTTAGAAAGCTCGATTCCAGTTCTAAAACGTCGAAAAGTAACTCGTGTCTCTGCTCCTGCGAATGCCATGAGAGTGCGCCGTGAATGCCTTATCGGGGAAGTGATGAAATGGAGAAGCGAGAGTAAAACTGTGCGTTTTTGCCCTTCTAATCGAATAAGGATCTCCTGTAACAGTAGTATATCCTGTAATAGTATGGATTACTGCAAAGCATCACGTAAGAATTTTTTTTTGGTTGGTTTTTCTAAAGGATTAAAAATTTTAATTAAAAAAATAAAAATTAGAACTAGAAAACAAAAATTTAAACTAAAAAAATTTACTTTTTAACAATTTTAGCAGTAGCGTACATTTAAAGTTTTTTCAAGTGTAAATTTTCTTTTAATTAAATTTTTTATCCTTCTAATTATAATTTTTATTTTTTACTTAAATTTTTTAGTCTTGAAAAAAAATGAAAAATACCTTCCAAAATGCCTAGAAGACACTCTATAGTAGTTCGTTGAATCCTTATTTCTTCTAAACATGGTGGAATGATTTTAGGTTTAGGCAAAATAACTCAATTGCCCTTAATGCCATGTCTTTTGCCATGTAGATAAATTAGTTTGAAGTGTAATATTCTCATCAACAAATTAATGGACTGACTCATAATAAAGATTATTCCCACAAAAATAAAAATTTGAGAGACATATTTTAAACTTTTGAAGGTAAAAAAAGTTTTGCGCTGTTGATTAAAATAGAAATTTGTACATTTTAACCTTTACATATTATTAAATTTTTAATAATAAATTAATAACTTATAATCATATACATAATATCTAAAAAAATTATGAAACATGAAATCACGTGCGCCGCTACTTCGTGGGATTTAAGATTCTCTTTGTAAAATTTATAATAATATTTCCACCATACAGTGCAGCCAGTGATTGATATGGTTCGGTTTGGTCATATTTTTTAATTAATTTTGAGAGTTGAAAAAATGTACAATTTTTGTCTGCTAGCTAGCTGCCCACTATTTTGTCTTTTTGCCCTAAATCTTAGCTTCACCTGATCTGACACATAATAGTTATTCTACTGTCTTCTGTCTTTCTCATTGGATCCTAGAAGAGGGTAGTTGGTAAATATGAATGAACGAATCTCCTCTGTTTGCTTGATTAAACAAACTTTCATAAAACATTTTTTCATGGATAACTAATTTTTTAAGTTGGAATTAAAATTGGATTTGGATAAACACAACTCAAAGAGTTTTGCTATCTAATTACCATATTATTAGTTATTAAACTAAAATAATAAACACAGCCAAGCAAACATAATATTCTTGTTAATTTTAGCTAAAAGTATGAATATATATATATAGAGAGGTTGTGAAATACAATTCTTGATTCTTATTAGATTCCTTATTTTCAAAGGCATCATGGGATATTGATAGTGCACTTTCTACGATACAATGATTTGATAAATTTTCTAGTCCTTTAAAAGAAAAAAAAAAACTTTCTTTACATTCTATTTTTGGCGATTTTTTTCCCAAAAAAGTTAGAGATTCAGCATTTTTGAGTATACATGAAATGATGTTTGGGCTTTGGGGGTAACCATATTATTATCTCATATATTCATTATGAGTATGCTTGTAATCTTCTCTAAATAGATGGAGTAAGATATATATATATATATATATATTAAAAAAAAGAAGTTGGCCTAATGACCAAATAATTGCAAGAATTTTTGTCATAAAAATTTTTATTTTGCAGACAACACCATTTAAAAGCAATATTAAAAAAATTTCCATTTCATGCATTTAGTGTTTCATTTTTTTAACTGATTACATATGTTAGGCATTTATAATAAATAAAAAAGAATAAACTACATACATTTCTTTGACTAAAATATCATTTATTTAATTTTTTTAGTTTAAAAGAATATGCATTTAGGTTAATAGAGGATATTTTAGTCAAAAAATTTTACATTAGGTTAAAATATTTGTTTCAAGGGATATCTGTATATATTTTAAAAATAAACAAATATTTATATAATTTTAATAAAATTTGAGAAATATCTGCGTATTTACCGCGTTAAAAAAACAGCACATGATAAGATAGAAATTGGGTAAGGGACGGTTTGTCCGCATAAGAAAAGTGTGGAAAACCCAACAAAAAGTTAAATCTAAACACAAATAAAATATTAAATAAAAAACAAAAAGCCATAAAACAAGCCATTACAAACTCTTTGCCCCCTCTCTCTTACTTTTGGATTTAAATTTAGAAGAATCCGATGCTTCTGTCCCTACATTATGCTACAAATAAAAAAGAGAGAAGAAAAAACGCATTAAGATCTCGTCCAGCCTCCTTTTAATTCATCCAAAAGCGTTTTAAAGCAAACACTTGTAAGAGAAAAAACAAAACAATAGTTGCAACTTGCAATCAATAATTCACAAGGAACAAGGTTCATAAATCATTCCTTGAAGGTATTATTCTTGTGAAAAGTAAATATTTCAAAAAGAAATCCTACGTTACTTGGAATGAAAGGTTGTAAATGCTTATATATATAAAAAAATTATATTAGACTTGTAAAAAATTTAAAAAAGAAGTGAAAAATATCTAAATCCAGTATAAAATTTGAATTTGCCTCTCACGCGTGCAAGTTAATTGTGTGGATTAGTTTTTTACAAAATATTATTTAACTTATCCAAAAAGAATTAATTTAAGTTAATTAATTAAATATTATTTAGCCTTAAAAATTTTAGGTTGATTCAATTTTAAAAAGATAAATATATAGAGTTAATTATGTATTTACGGTAAGTATGTCAAATATATTTTTTAATAAAAATTATTTTTTAAAGTAAACTCATTATATAAAAGATAAATAGACTAAACTATTATAAAAATATATACCTATGTATGATCAATTTTTTTTAATACACAATATTTATCACATTATTTGTCAACTGCATTTACAAATGAGTGAAAATCCACTTAAAACATAAAAATGGAACATGGACATAGTGCAGCCTGTTGAGTTTTATGTGGCTATGTAATATGTAAAGTTGGTCAAGGAATAACATGATAAGCCTACCCAAGACTGCATCATTTTAAGCAGATTTTTTTAATGGATTCACTTCTAACATACATGTATATCTAAGGATGACAATGGAGGTGAGGTGGGTTTTTCAATACTCGTTCCTGCTTCATTTATCTAGAATTTGCCTTCTTCCTATCTCATACTTTTTACGATTTATTTTTTCTTGTCCCATATCCAAACTCACAGGTATTGAGGTAGGAGGAGGTGGGTTCAGACTTTCTCTTGAACTTATGTAGATTAACTTTGTTTCATAAACTTGTTTATTACACGTTTCACATTAATAACATTAAGAAAGTTCATTCTGTAATATCTATTATTTAAAAATTTAACAAATACATAATTTAATGAAAATTGTCACATTTCAATTATATATGCATAACAATACCCTTTGCATCACACAAATACCATATGGGTTGTAGAAATTTATCCAAATATTATCATACAATTTGGTGATGACTGTTTTGTATAATGATTCAATTAAGTTGGGTGATTGAAAATATACTTCTTTAAGTCTGAATTTAGAATTATTATTATTATTTTAAATTTATGATATTTAACTTAACTATTATAAAATTTTACCTAGTTTTCATAACATTATATATATATATATATATGTTAGGATCTCTACAACTCCTCATATCCCTATGGTCCTTTCCAAACAAATGATTATGAAATTACAAACTTAATCAATGAAGCTAAATCACTTTAGAATACCATATCTATAAAAGGTCAAGATAGAAGTATGAAGCTAAAGCCAATTATATATACGGAATGGATGAACGAAATTACAAAGCGGATAATTCTGCTTCTAGGTGAATGAATACATAATATTATATTAAATTTAAATAAAATTAAATAATTAACTAAATAACAAATACCTAATTCTTTTCATATATATGATATACATTTATATAGGAGTCACGAGAACCCAAACTTTGAAGTTCGGGTTTTCTTCGAACTTGCCTCGATTCCCTGTCAAGTGTTGAATTATCCATTCTGAACAAGGCAAGGCAAGTTGGGTTTATGTGGATTGCGGATCAAGCCGAAGCTGCCATCCTTATGTATATCTTCATGATTATTTTAATCTACATATTTTTGTTATAGTTGGTACCTACTTAAAAATTACTCATAAAAATTTCCTCTCACCTTTTATATATTTAGTTATAATTAGCTTCCTCGTCCGAACATTCTATCTAAGAAATAATTAAAAGAGTTACATTGGTTTTGAAGTGTCCATTTACTATGCCATACTTGCCTATGTGAGAGCTTGGGATTGACAAAGTCTCTGCATTGAGCTCAAGGATGACATGTTTATGGTGAAAACCATGCACAACCCTAAAAGAGACGCCAAATTACAGCTTCATTTATCAAAACCAGCAAGAAGAAAGTAAGATGGGGGTGGGTGCAATAATTTCAGCATCAAGTGCGCTTTCCGGAGGCGAGAGCGGTTCCGCACACGATTTAATTGCAAGGCACGGATATCTTGAGGAACAGGACAACTGTGCATTGGGATGAACCAAAAGTTTGCACAGACAATAAATGTTGGGATTATTAATAGTAATTATGCACCTTAATTAGCATATTAATTAAAAGCTAATCATAAAACCAACCGGGAGTTCAGATTCTATTAAAAGAGTATGAACTCAATTTAAACAAATTTCTTTGATTTTTTTTTTTGGGGGAGTAATTTCAACTTACTATTTCATTCTTGAATGCCATTCATTAATAAATGAGAGTTTACAATAACGGGGAAAAAAACTTATATAATGTAACCCCGTGAACACAGATTAATGAGTATATAAAAATGCCTCATTTTCATGTAAAATGAAGTCTGAGTCTCAACCCAGTTTTAGATACGGAAGCCAACACAAACTAGACATGGATGGAGCTGCAAATGAGAACCCAGGCCTGGTGGGGCAAGTGGAGTAGTGTGTAATCAAAATTGGAACTATACAGAGAAAATTAAGATATCCACTACACGGGTGCTGTATTCGAAGATAATTGAGAGATCGTGTTTCTTTTACATGGTTCCTAGGAAAGACAACAAATAGTTGCAGGGTTTTGGGCCCCAGAATGAGAGTTCAACTTGCCCTTCAACAGAGACAACTCATGTGGCAAATCCTTGTGCAGGATAGCTAGAAGTTGTTACAGTATCTGCAAGATATGCAACTATCAACCGCAAAGAAGAAAACCAACAATCAAATTTGGCTAAGGAAGCTGCTCTTAGATGCTCTAGCAAATCTAGAGACACAGATATCTGACAGTCCAATTCATTACAAAATATATAAAATAATATTAACGAATATACCCCATCCAACTGTAGTTAAGTTGAAGCAAACTAACGTTATAACGCAAGATCTAAACGGTTTGACTTAGTTTCACAACTCCTTTTGCTTAGGACACAGAGATCAAAAAAAGGAAGAAAATTTGACGCCGGATGATAGAAAAACATAGATACACAATTCAGTCTGGGCAACTGCTCATATTTTAATATCTGCGCACACAGAGCATATTGCTCAATATCTCCTTCATCACTAATAATTAAAGCCACCTAAGCAAAATCTGGATTATAAGATTAAGCTAATGATCATGACAACGACAAAATATCATGAGAGAGGAAGCCCACGAAGGAATCACCGTCTTCTTGAAACTACTTCTTCCATCTCACTGTGTGATGAAGTAAATAACTCTCTATAGCAACTTCCAAGCGTCATCCCGTCCTTTGCCATTGCTGCTTTTGAATCTTCAGCACTCACAAATTCCACATAAGCCTCCCCAGAAGCTCTTCCCTCTGAATTCATTAGTTTATGAATAGAATCCTCTAACAGAACAAAATCCAGAAGAACCCAATTATGTCATCCTTAGTAGCAGAAAACAGCAAGCACCTCAGTCGCAATACCCCTGTATGCTCAGCCGAATCTTTTCCTTCATCATATAACTTAGCCCGAGAAGTACTTCAATGAAGTGAACCACCTCGAGCATCTGAAACCTCATTTGCGATTGCCTTATAGTATTCCTGTCTCGTACTTCTGAAAACCTTAGCATATCTTCTACATATGTTCTGCCTGTTTCTCTGAAGAGCAAAATCAACATGAGGGGGGATATCCCAAAACACAGAAGCCTTCCTCACTAAACTTTCCTCCTCTATGAATAAAAAGAACATCAACTATGTCTAAACCATGGAAAAACTCAGCCACATCAGTTTCAGTACAATCAAAGGGAAGGCCACGCAGTTGAACAACAGGGAAAGGCGGAGACTGGCTAACATATACATATCGAGATGTATTGTACATCTAACTGGGACCAGGGGAACTCCCATAGAATGAAGATCGTGGATCAAGTCGCTAACGTTTTGCAGCCATTTCATGTCCATCACCACCATCAGCAAATTCACTGCAGTTTTCCCAGCAACCATACAAGAAAATGAGAACTCATTATTACCCATCAAATAAACAACACTCAGTTTTTTAGGCCATCTCTAGAATTCATTGAATCACTACCATCTACATGTAGACATCTATGATAAACTAAATTCATATCAATTCCAAAGGTGAAAAAGAATCCTATCACCAAATTAATCAGGTTACAAATACTCTACTGCTAGAATCTAGATATCTACAAATCAATCAAATACTGAACAGAATTGAAGCCAGAGCTCTAATGCATCAAAGGCAACATTAAAAATAAGTACTACAGTGAATCTGCACAAAAGGATTGAAGTACAAATACATTTAGGAGCAAGTCTGGCGTATCATGGTCACTGTCATAATAGGATTAAAGTACTAGCATTTACACAATATTTTTATAATAACTGAGAAAGGGCTACTGCTGTAGTACACTTATAGCCCTTGCTTTTGTAATGCCATTCCTTTTTTATAAGCAAAACAACAATCATATGGCTACCTGTCTAGGTAGACTATTAGGCACTGTGACAGCCTTGGGACAAAAAATGTCATTGTTTCTCCATAACTATGCCAATTCAGATAACCTGTAAATTTAAACATTATTGCTGCGTTCAGAACTTTGCACCACTCCAGGGGGAACCAGCTGGAATAATGCTGCCAATTTCTACAGTGCTTGGTAATTGCACAACTCATATCAGGTAGTATAAAACTATCACTTGCAAGTTTCAACATATGTAGCATAGAGACAGCGACATAGCAAATCCAATATCTATAGCCGTAACACAGCATAATATATGTAAAAATTAAAAAAAAAAGTTAAAAAAAAAAAGAATCCAAAAGAAAATACATTGAATTTCACTTAAATACTGAAGAATGGATATATGTATAAAATATCAAGAAATATATGAAAATATATCTCTCTGCTATTTAAAGAAAAGTTACAAAAAAGATATACCTCTTAGCATAGAAGCAAAGACAGACAAAACACAAACAAAGACATCATCAAAACCATAAGGCTCTATTCCTTTGAATATCTTAGATCGATATTAAAATGTAGCATGTGTTTAAAGAAATTACAATCCATCATGAATCAACATTGTCTAAAATATTACAATGTAATATATTATTTAGAAAGTACTATTAAGAGATGTCAAGTGTTAGTGTCCAACACGGAACTGGCTCCGTTGATGATGTGCCATTGCTTCAAAGCTTGCAACTAGCTATAAACTCAAACAAGTTCTTGAAATGAGGGACGTATGATAAAGCTTAGATTGCTAATAGAAAGATCCTAGGTTTGACACTTTGACCGTAAGACTGGCACCCATGGAAAGAACGTTAAAAGTTAAGTACAGATAAATTTTGCCCTTGCAAGAGTGAGAAAGACAGCATGAGAAAAGGATTTTCTTTGTGGAAAGTTTCTGCAAGGCATTGAACATGGACTAATTCCAAAATGAGGGGGGAAAAAACATCTGGACGTTTGGAACACACAGGAAGAACTCTAAGTTTAAACATCAAAAGAAAAATTTATTGGGTGAACTTTGTCATGGGGCTAAAGATGATATGCACCGTAAAGCCACAGTGATACCAGAAGAGTTAATGAAATATTATAAACTCTAGGCAAAAGCCCATGATAAAGGGATAGAATTATATAATTCAAAATAAACATAGAAACAGTAAACTAGTCATTATAATTAATCAAAACAGTTGTAAAGGAAAACCAAATGGGATATTTTGAGAACCTACACAAGCTGCAACAGGAAACTACACTGTTAAGAGATCTTAAGTTAAGATGTCTTCCATGACCTCTTCTAGGCTATATCTCATGAACACATAGGATAACTCAAAGATGTTCAATTCTTTCGATACATTAAACAAAAAATTCATAAAAGTGTGGCAGGATTAGGATCACATCCTGAAACAATTATTGGTGAAAACAGAGGGCATATCCGCTTCCAGATTTGGTTTTACACTGTATGTAATTGATTATCAAGCTAACATACGCATTAACTTTAATAGATTTCATTTTTACTATCTGAAAAGCTATGACATATGCAGTCCCCTCATACTTGCTTGAATTACGTTTAATTCTATCTTGATAGTAATCCTTAGTAAACTAATACTATTCAATTTATCATCATTCATCATTATTCATTAAGAATGTGAATAGGCAAAGAAAATATGCTTTGAATATATATATATATATATATTAATCATGTTCTGATTTGAGAGATAATTGGTTTAACTCATTACTTGGTTACTTTCCTGGCAACGAAAATTCAGAACAAAACTAGTGTGCAGACTTCAGGCACATCTAATCACATCATAATTAAACAAGACAGCTCCAATTGCGCAAAAAAGCTAACCCATAAAAAGAAGAGAATGAAAATATCAATGGGTCTCCAAAATTGACAAGTTGATGATAGTTTCATAAACAAATTTGAACACTTTTTTTTTAAATACAATACAACGCAAAAGTGAAGAAACGAGGGCCATAAAAGCGAACAGAATCACATGAACTAATGACATAAACCTAAGATACGCATAAAAAAGAACTCCTAATCTGAAATAGAAAACAGAAATAAATAAACAAGTTGAGAAAATTTGGGAACCGAAGCAACAAATACGAGCTAGACTCTTACCCTCTGTAGGCCATTCTAGAAATTTGAGTTGTACAGGAGCTTCTGGCTCTTTCTGCAACTGGTTATGTGACGTGTAGCTCGTGGGTGCGAAGAAGACGAAGAAGGAACGGGGAGACTGCTCGGTTTTCCTTCATAGCCACAAAATGGTGCCCGCTCTCAAGGGCTATCGACCCGGTGCTTTCTATTTATTTTTTTTTTAAATTAGTATTTTCCTAACTTTATTTAAACTTTCAAAGTTCATCTCTTTGAAATATATCAAAATTTTAAAAAAATCTGCTGCGAGGATGGGCTTTTTGTCATTCATGCTTAAAAATTTAAAAGTAATCACTGAAATATGACGTCGTAAAAATTATTAATCCATGTACTTAATATATTTTTTTATAATTCATGGGTTGTGACATTCTTGATGCTGCGACCCATTATTAATTTAATATATATGAGGGTCATGACATTCTTGATGCCGTGACCCTCATTTCAATGGTCACGGGTCAAACGATCAGTGACCAGCAACTTTGCTACAAAGCTGCAGCTGCACGTTGTAGCGTGTGGCTGCAGCTACCCTTTCCAACACCACCTCTCATCCCGTTGCATTTTTCTCCCATTCTGTAACATTTCATAATTAATTAAAGTGTTAATCATGGATTAGGTTAATTAAGAATGATTAATATTGGATAATTGGGCAAGTTGAGTGAATGGAGATTTTAGAGAAAAAAAATTATTAATATGGGTTTGAGATTTAATTGAGATAAAAATTTTATCTAGGCTTAAACTAATAAATCATGAGAAGAGGCTAATGGAGGCCCAATGGGTTAGGTGCAGACCCAACCTAATTTAGTGTGATGGAGGCCCAAAATCCACCTTGTATAGACTCTTCTAAGTAGCCCAATAACCCTTGTGCAGACCTATTCTTGAGCTTTTCAAACTTGGCCTAAACTTAATTAAACTTTAGCAACCCAATGCATAAAACTGGCCCAGTAAAATTCTGCAGTCCAACAACTTAAAAATCTGAAGCCCAAATGGAGATGGACCTTGGAGCAGCCCATGACCCATTTTTGACCCAATTTAAACCCAACTAAAACCCTAATACATCAGCCTCTTCCTCACACTTGCTGAAACACAAAACACAAAGAGAAATTCGAAGCTTGGAGAGGAGGTTAGGGTTTGGGGCAAGAATTCTGTATTTTCTCACATTTAAAGTAAGATTCAGCCAAGGTAATAGTTATACAACTTAATCCCCTCATATTTCTCTGTAATTTGGTCTGATTAGTTTTTCATTTGGAGTATTTTCACCCTACCCAAAATCTGAAATGTGAGAATTTGAGGATTTTCTTGGTGAAATTCGTAGGTTGAGGTTAGGGCTGACCTTGGGCGAGTTTAAACCCTCTATTTTGATACTTCATTTGTTAATTTGAGACCTCCATAGCTAACTTATAAAATGGGTATTAATTCTGTATGAATTTGCTTAGGATTTTGGGTGGAATATTGAGTTTTCTGGTGAAGGACACTCTAATTCGAATTTAGGATTTGTGACGGCTATTACAAATTTGTCTACAAGTGAGGTAACCGGGTTTATATCAATTCCATGTATATATTTGATTTAATTTCATATGTTTCTGTATATGAATGATTTGAAATGTTGAATGAATCGGTTGGCTATTTGTTGAATTGTGATTGGACCTTGTGAGTCCATGGTGGAGCTGTAGTGCGGCTGCCACCCGTGCATGTGCTTCGATCGAGCACCGGGTTATGATTAAACCCAGAAACACTGAGCCCCAGTTGTGCTCAATAGGGAGTAGGTGCCGTGGACGGGCCTCTCTCAGTGTTAATGGCCTTTAACATGTGATAATATAATTGCTAGTATGGGATAGTAATTATGATAGCCTAATTGTTTCATTTGCTGATATGATGGATATGTTCTGATGTTGATTTTGATTCATGCATATATGCTAATTAAACTGGATATATGATGGAATTGCCTTGGTTACTGAGATTTATATCTCACCCCGTTTCATGGGATTAACATTTCAGGTGAAGGTTCTTCGGGTAAGGATAAAGGGAAGCAAGTGGATGAAAATCCATGAGCTCCAACATATGGGAGAAGGCTACACTTAGGCTGGCTTATTTAGTAGAAATGAAATTTTGTTATTAGTTTACATAGCATCATCATGTATTCATGTTGCCAAGTGTAGGCGTTCATATTTTGTTTGATTGAAATGTAACCGTTAAGGATTTAAGTCTCATTATAGTTGAATATTAATGTATGAACTTATAACATTATATATGTAGTTTTGTTGAAATTGTGATATGGAGTACCACATGGGAATTGTAGTCATATGATGCTTCGGTTGTGGACATAAGCTATTGTTGAATGGAATCTCTATGGAATGAGCATGGGATGTAAATTGTTGCTAATGCATGTGTTCTTGCTGTCATATATTCATAAATTTGCTGATATGAGCAAGTTGGGCAAGTAGGAAGTAGTATTTAAGTTTTGCAATGGTAATGGATGGATTGATGGGTAAATAGGGTAGATAAACATCATTAGATTCACATAAAATAAGGGTAGGTGGACCTGGAGTGTTTCTAAGATGAGAATTGGAGTGTAGGGGCAAAATTTGGGTAATGTAGTTACATGAGGGAGTCTCGCAGCGGCTAAGAAGGCTTTGCCGCGGCCAAATGAGAGACAGAACCGAAGGGCGCCGCGGCATAACCAATCCCGCCGTGGCGCAAGGGAAGAAAATTGGCCCAGGGAGTGATAGTGGCGAAGAGCGCCGCGGCTTGAGAAATCTCACCGCGGCGCAGAGTGAAAAAAATCGTCCAGGAGAGTAACAGAACCAAAACTTGCCGTCGCGCATTATGTCCTGTCGCGGTGCGAGTCGAGAAAATAAAATAAGGGTTGGACAGAAGCAAAACTCGCCACGACGCAAATATATTGTGCCGAGACGAGAATCGTGAAGGTGGAGAATGGGAGATCCAGGAAGCATTTCCGCCGTGGCGCCATGTAGGCTGGCCGCGGCGAGATTTGTGAAATTTGTCCAATGATTCCAGAGAGTAACTTGGCCGCGGCAGGGAAGGTATAGGCCGCGGCGCAAGTCCCCAACCTACTCTTTTTAACCTAGAAACCCCAATTACTTAAACGGTAATGGTCAGAGATAATATATGAATACTTGTGGGAGGCTATTGGGTATTGAAACTGATGGACGATTGAATCATAAACCCCTTATGGTAGTAGGGTTACTTTTATGCAAGTTTTGTTTTGTTGAGGTGGTATGGTGATGAGCCTAACATCAAGGTTCAAATTTTTCCCATATTTTCACAATGTGATAAATTGTAACCACTCAAACCTTGATAAATAAATTATTAATCGTATATTTAACTATAATTACAATGATTAGAAGGTAGGGTTGTCACACCTTCCTCCTTCTTTAACCCTTCTCCTTCAAGTGTTTGCCCTCCCCAAGCTCCATCCCTCCTCTCTTCCTCGCTTCTCTGAAAATTTTGTTCTCTCTTTTATCAACCCCAATCTTCCTTCTTTCACTATTTATTGATTTGTTTTATTCTCTTTCTTTACTAGTCTTATTCCAGTTTTGCTCTATACACATATGTGTAAGTTCTCTCTGATCTCTTTCTTAGTTCTCTATTATTGCTTGCATATGTAATTTTTTTATCTTCTATTTCTCCACTTATTTATTTTTGATTATATTGCTTTGTATGTTTATTATAAAAAAAATAAGTAAACTATGTTATGTTAGTTAACAAGGAAGATAATAAGGTTGGAACAAGCAAAGATCCATATCATCAGTTCTAAAGAATTCTTCAAAACCTTCAAGAAGAAAAATTAAATTGAAATATAGTGAAATAAAAAAAATATTAGACTCCTATAGGATAATTTTTTGCTTACCATATTATATAAAAAAGAGAAGTTTAAATTAATTTTATGTAACTTGTAATTAATATTTTAATAATTGTAAATAAATTTAAAATTACATATATTTAGTTTGTATTTTTCATACGTGATATTTTTGTATGTTCAAGGACGGGAGTATTATGTAATTCAACAGAAGGAAAAGGCTTTATAAACTGTATTACTGGTCGGTTAAAAATTTATTTGAGGTAAGAAGTAAATTTAAAGATAATGTATTATCTTCATATTTATATAGCAAATGTGCTGAGTATAATTTTAATTTGCTAACATGTAATCCAAAAAATAATTTAAATATGCATATGTATATATTTGTGACAATTTAGTATGTAATTTATTATCCTGTAGTTGAGAGGATAAGTTACATTTATATGTTTTTGGATGAAGAAATGAAAGTTTTTTTATTAACTAGTTAACCATCAAACTGAAGGAAAAAATGCATTATAAATTTTTAGATCTATTTTTACAAGTTAAAAATAAACAAGTTAAATAGGCTTTTTGACTCACTTGCTATTTAAATTAAATCATTTGACAGAAAAATTAGACCGCCAAAACTATTTTCTTACATGCTTAAAATTAATTTTTTTTAAAAAAAATATTATGAGAGTCGCGGCAAAGCCCCTACCGCGACTCAAAATTTTTTTTGAAAATAATAAAAGTTTGATTTGAGTCACGACATATTAGATGCCGTGACCCCTCTTTTTTCTTTTCATCAAATATGGGTCGTGCCAGAATATGCACTATTGCTGTATTGTTCAGTAGTATTCTAAATCATGTGCTATAATGGGGTGAACTGATCCGAAAGGTTGGACATGTTACGTAGAGTAGATAGGATAATGAATAGCTAACTGGTTGATGTAATTGAATTGATTGGAATTCTAATTCTTTGATTTGAAAAAAATTGTGTTAAATTCAATGTATAAAAAGTAATAAGTAGACTAAATTAAATATGGATAAGAAAATAAATGTATTAAGCATATTTTTTAATAAAACTTACCTTTAACAAAATTGATATATGTATATTTAGTTTTTAAAAACTACAAGATATTTGGCATAACGTCATTTTAACTACTAATAATTAGTTTATTAATTTGATACAATAGAAGAGGTGCAGCAAGTATATAAAACATGAGGGAAGTTGCTTCACGGAGATGAGTTGTAGAATATTTTCATCCCCTCAACCCCAGACACTACACACACAATTGGCCCTTTGCTTTTCTTTTTCCCCCTTCAAAAACTTGCAAGATGTTGACAAGGGGAGAGGCAACTATCACCCTGCAAGATATTGCTGTTCAGCTTGGCCTCCCCTGTACTGGACAAGTTGTTTCAGGCCAAACAAATTACAATTGGACAACCGTGTATCAACAATTACTCGGAGTGATTCCACCTCCAGAGATCATGGATAGGCAGCGACTCAGTATCCCATGGCTCGCCCAGACATTTGCGGCCTTACCGGATGGTGCTGATGATGAGACCATACAGCGATTATTTGCTTTTGGCTCATTGAATTTCATCATACAGACTGTGTTCTCCGCCAATTTGGTTAACAACAGCATATCCTTCAAACACCATTTAATGTGGGATCGTTGCATACTCTGCAACTAAGAGGAAAAACGCATAAAGATTGATGGCAAGAGCACATGGTATTTATCTCTGCATGGAATATGTAGGAGCAGGTTATTGCCCAAGCAAATACAGAGGTTTTTTTATTTGATCGCTCATCTAATTATATGCATTAGTATTGGTGCCATAAGTAATGGTGGATCCATTTAGAGAATGGCTCCTAAGGTTTTGTGGTATGACCTTTTCTTTCCTTTTTTTTTTCTTTTGTTTGTGCATGTTTTTTCTCCAACTACGTAACGGCTAATCTTTTTTTTTTTCACAGACTGATATACTAGACAACCTATATATGCTTTCTATTGCTGATATTCCGATGCTTGATTATGCGAGATTTAGGAAGAGGACCTGTAGAGATATTAAGACAATACTGCAGGCCTTAGGTGAACATCAGGAGATGTTAGTCTCTTAACCTACTCCACTCGCTCCTCATCTGCAAAGACCACTAGAGCCAGAGGCTCGCCCAAGAAAACGGGGACATGGTTTTATATCTACTAGACAGCCATTAGTAGATGTCACCCATGGCAGTAGATGTGAGACAGATGCACCATCATCCTCTTACAAGCCAGCGCCTGTGCATGAAAAAACTGAAGAGTCACGTCCTTTTGTATCATTTGCAGACTATGCAGGTGTTGGTCTTTTTCTGGCGCACCATCCTTTGGCGCACCTGGGTCTTTTTCATCTGTTAGGGGTGCTGATCCTTCTTTTGCTTCTGGAAGTGGTTCGTTGTCCTTCACATCACAAACTCCTTAGCCGTTCTTCTCCACCCCGCCACCCCAAACTATGGAGGCTAGAGGTATCTCCTTCATTACTTTATTTTTCAATCTGTTTGTGTTCAGTGCAGAGTATGCTGGTGCACCTTCTGAACCATAGATAGCATCTTTCCAGTAGGGGTTTTTCGCCCCTAATCAACCGATTCCCCCTGCTTAATCCCCTCAACCTAATCGTCAACCAAATAATAAATTAACCGATGAGAATGATGAAGAAGAAGAAGAAGCAGAATAAGAGCCACTTCAACGCCGTCCCCAGCGCTTATGCTGAAGACCCAAATGTGGGATTGGAGGACATATTGGGTAAAATGTTCAATTTTTTCTTTTTATTTTAATAGTTACAACCTTTTGTATACAGTAAAGTACTTTGATATCTACGTTTCAAATTGTGAGTATATAATATCGGTATAATGTGTTACTTTAATTAAACTAATGAAATTTTGATCTAAATAGTTATTCAGATGTGTTATATTATTTAAACTCATGTGACCCGCTTTTTCACTATTATACGCAAAAGAAAAAAACAATTAACGTATATAAGTGCTTGTATATAAATTTCTTTGATTTGAATAACTTTCAAAATTAAATCTTAGTATTTTTTCTTCTAGATGTATTTTGCTTTTGAAAAAATAATTACAAGCTTGATTATACAATATTAAAATGTTAAAATTTTTATTTATTACTTTTAAAAAATAAAAATAAAATTTTAAAACCATGCACTTTTATTTTTATAATAGTAATAATAATAATAAATGTATTTTCTTTAGAATTTTCAACTTTCTTTGTTGATTAAGAAAAAAGGAAAAAAGAGAAAAATTGGTAAGGAGTGTCTTGATTAATTTTTCATTTCATTGAATTATCAGTGTAAAATTTTTTTAAATATTTGGATAAGATTAAATTTAATGATAATTTTTTTACTATTAATTTTTATTATTTAAAATATAATAAGCATATAATTTTTCAATAATATTATAACAAATATTTACATTAAATACAAAATTATATAATTATTTATAAAAACTATATATTTATCACAATATTATTAAAAATGTATACAATTGTTATATTATTAAAATTTTTAATTATATTACAGAAACATATTTTTTATAAAATTTAAATTAATTATCATTCTAAATAATTAAATATATCAAATATAAATTATATACAATATATTAATTATCAAATATATAATATACATATATATGGGTCGCGGCATTTGCAATGCCGCGACCCATTATAATATATTGAATATTAAAAGAGTCATATGCCGCGACTCTTTTTTTTCTTTTAAAAAAATATTTGAGAAAAATGTTTTTGTGGTGAAGCATTTGGGCTTTTTGTTTTTTTATTTTTATATATTGCCGTCAAAATCCCTACGAGTATGTGATAACATCGCGTTGTCGTAGAAAATGATGTAATTTTTTTAAAAAAAGATAAACCTTTGTTTGAGAGACAACAAATAATATTGTGCCTAACATCACAAAGAATGCATCCCATAACTATGATACTTGTATTTTTCTATAGGTTTCATAAATTGCTAAATTTATCAATTCAATTGCTTTTGAGATTGATTCTAATTGTGCTAAGACAACATTTTAGGCAGCTCTTAACTTTATTAGTTGTCTTATAATAGTCTCTATTATATAACATTTTTCTTAAATTAGTTTGGGTTTTAATTTAAAATTTTTAAAAATTAAGTACCTAACAAAGTTAACAGCTGAGTAGAACACCACCGTAATACAGTTGGAAGTATTTTATAAGTAATTAAGTTGATGAAGTTAACAATTTAAGATATTTCTTGAATGAAATTGAAAAAAAAATGGATATTTTGACACATTTCAAATATAAAGGACTAATTTAAAATTTTAAATAAAATTTAAGGGCCAAAATGCTAGTTTAATATCTTTGCTTTTATTTGCAATTCATTGAGATTCAAGCTTGTGCCCTTTAATATCTACGGGTCATTGTTATTTAAGCAGAACATAATTTATGTATTGCATGTTTTACTTACCAAATTATTATATTATTTTTAACATAAATTGAAAGAAATTATTTTAGATGGTTTTTTTAAAAAAATAAAAATTTCCAATTCATAAACATTCAAATAATTTTTTTACATATTTTTATGACATAATATATAAGAAAATTATAATTTTTTTAATATATTTTATATTCAAATAACAATAAATATTTTATTAATAAATGTCTACATGTATAAAAATTTAAAATATTATTGTATTATTAAAATTGCAATTTGCCAATTGAATCACAAAAATTAAAAAAAAATCGATAAAAATTTCAAAGCAAGTCATGTTATAAAACAGAAACATTAAAGAATTTTAATTAAAAAAAACCAATTCCAAAATGGGGTCAATTTTCTATTGAACAGTTCAAAACATTGGAAAATAGAAATTATTACTTATATCTCATTTTTATCTTTAGTTTGTATAAATATAAATATAATTTGTATAAATATAAAATAAAAATAAATAACTATAAAAATAATATAAATATCAAAGAGCGAAAAAACGTATACTGACTTGCCCTTGTCCTTGCACAAATGACAATGGGGTTGAAAGGCCATAATGTCACAATAATTTTATTTTTTATAATAAAAAAAATTGCAATTAATTTTACATCACTTTTGATCATGAGGAGTTGATCTAGAACAAGCAAGCAATGCTTGGTTTAAAAAATAAATAAATTAGTCGAAATATGCATAAACTAAACGCATTCATATTAAGAAAAAATATTATTCTTTTTTTCTTAAAAAATAAAGTTTTTTACACTACTCTTAACTATTCCAGTTTTATTAACTAACGAACGGTCTCTAGGCTAATTAGCAGCTCGCGACAATGTTTGATAACGCAAGACTTGGAAGCCACATAAAGGAGCAGGGTTTTAAATGTCTTCGATGTCCAAGTAATGGTTTGAAGAAAATTAGATAGAATAAAATAAATGCATAATTTAACTCGAGGGGTAGGGCACCTTGTACTTGTATAGGCAAGAGGTAGAGCTTCTGATATTTGGATTCTTTATTCAATAATTTTTTCTATTTAGCTATGCTTATTTTATTTGAGTCATTTAAATTTGATTTGAATAATTTAAATTTAATTTTTAACCTTTTAATATCAATTATTATTTTTTAAAATTGATAATTAAAAAATTATTTTTAAATCTAGATGGCTTAGATGAGATGAACATAATTGAATAAAGAAATTGTTGGATAGAGAATCCAAATTAAGAGTTTTTGCTAGCAAAATTGTCAGAATACAAGGTGAGCTAGCAACATGTTATTGCTAGTTAGTCAAGTTGTATGTGGTGTATAATGTAGTTTTAAGTAGTTTGTTTTGCTTGTTAAGCAATTTGTCTTTGTGGATGGAGAAATTTAGGATTCATTTTATTGAGAGGTGAAAATAAAACAAAATAGATAATATGTTTATGTATATAAAAATTTTAGACTAAAATATACATACATAATCTACCTGTTTATAATTTATCAAGTTTGAGCACGAGGTTCTTTCATATAACAAAATTCATCAATAATTGAGCATATGTCAAATTTGTTTAATAATCATTTTTTATATTAGTAATATATTATATGTAAAAAGAAAATTATCTTTCACCTGTTAATGCAAGTAACTATAACTTATTTTGTCTAAAATTAAATTTCTTTCTTCTCTAAATATACTCTTCTCATGTTAAGTTCTTGAATTTTTCTTTAACAAATAGTCCACCTCATTAACACTTTATCTCCGTCATTTTTTTTTCTATCTCTTCAAATTCATTTAAGGTTGGCATAAGAGCTAAACCCAAAAATATTAATTTGAAGAGACATATTTTACTCAAATCAAAATTCTTATTTTTGGGTATATGATTATTTTAATTTGACAATTAGCTTGGCTTCCCATCCTTAATAGCGTCATAATACATTCTCATTACATAGTAAGACATATTCACCCCAATCGTTGATGTGTGGAAAGAAAATTGAAAGCTTCCCTCTATTCTATGAAAATATCTCTTCTTCCTTTAATTTTAGAATGCTACTTGAGCTTCGAGTTTACGTGAAAGAGTCTAGAGTATATAGGTTTTTATCCTTATTAAAAAAAAAGTGTAAGTTGTAACAGCACTATATTGCTCATAAGTTAATAGTAAGCTCTTATTATTCCCTTCATTAATTCATGGACGCAAGACAAAAATACAAAAATAGTTTTTTTTGGGTCTAACCTTGTATAGGAGCACCATAAAACAAATATAGTAGTCATCTGAGTAATAAGTTTGAGATATGAGCCAACTAGCTTCTGTTGCGGAGCAAATCATGATTAGTCGCTACCTTAAAGGTAAATTTGATTATCGACTGAGCTTAATAAAAGTAAACATGACTCTATAAGGTTAGGCCTAGGCTTAAACATAGCTTGCCTTAGTTAAGAAGCTTAGCTTGACTCGAGACAAAATGAAAAGTTTTGACAGCATATTTTTTGAGTAGTTTGTTTTGCCTATTATGTAACTCATTTTTTATGGACGAGGGTGCCATAAAACAACTATAGTAGCCATCTAAGCAATATATTTAGGACAAGGGCCAATTGAGTTGGTGTAGTCCAAACCATAATTGGTCGTTACCTTTAAAGAAAACTTAATTATTAGCTAAATTCATAAAAAATAAATTTAACTCTTCAAAGTGAAGCCCAAGCTTAAAGTTAGTCAAAAAGCTTGGGACTTAAATTTTAAAAAGGAAAAAATATGAGTCAAAATAGAAAGTTTTGATTGTGTATATCTATAATCCATTTTATGTGAAAGATGAGTATCTTTACATTTCTTTCATGAAACAATTGTTCACTAATCTTGGAAAGCTTCTTTGTTCTCTTTTTCAATTTCATCATTTCACCACAAAGGAACAAAAAGTCATTTATAGATAGGTATAGTTTTTGCACTTATTAGCAATATTTTTAAAATTAATTTAATTATTAATCTGGTGAAATCACTATCAATTAATTTAATTATGATTAAATGGGTAATAATTAAATATATATAATTTTATATATTAAAAATATAATATAATAATTTATAATAAGTAAAATTTTTACCATACTTAAAAAATATATAATCATTTTAAAATGCAAGGATTAATTAAAATCAACAAATTGATGTAAAATACATCAATTAATTCTTATAAACATCAATTACACCAATTAACTAATATATATATATATATACATATATAGAAACACATATATAATATTAAACTATTATTTAATGTATTCTATTATTATTTACAAATAGTTGAAGAGCAATCAAAGTGGGTGAACCATTTTATCTTTCTCGTAAGCCTAACTTCATCAATCACAAATGGGCCAAGTTTTTACAACTTCTGAGCCCTAACTCAATGTTTGCAAATAATTGGAGGAAGATTAATTTTTATTCAACACTTATTGTTTGCCATAAATCTAACTTCGTTTTATCTTCTTCACCCCTAGCATCTGTGTCTCCTTATAAGCACAGGGTGTGAAACGTTTTTCTTTTTGTTAGACTCTCAATGATTCACAAACTTAACTGACAATGAAGACAAGAAACAGAATGGTGTTATTCAAAAAACATAATAAGCAAATTACACACTTTCTATTCAAGTCAAGAAGAAACTTCCATAACCATTACTACTATATATGATTCTTCCTTTACCTTATTCCCCTCAGCAGAATATAAAGAAGGAAACTACCTTACATTGAGATACTCAATCCTTTCTTTCATGCCTGATGCATGCATTCCATTCTTCTATTACTAACTCCCCTTACAACTAACCCCTAAGTGATAAAATTATACAAGCCTCATGCCTATATGAAAATCATGTGACCACATAGGTGGCTTTCTCTCTCTATTTTCTGCGATATCCAGTGGCTTCTGTTTGTCTTGAACCCGTTCTGCCTCTTGACCCATATCAATACCCCTGGGTTTGAAAACAACCTTATCCTCAAGGTTGAGAGTTGGGTATAAATCCTATAGAGTCTGATAATCCTCCCAAATAGCTTCCTCCCATGGATATCCAAACGATTCAACTAACACCTGCTGTCATGGAATCCCTGCTTCATTGATGATCTTGTGATCCACAATGGTGAAAAGGTTGTGGGTTTACTTGGTTGATATTTAATGGGAGTGCAACAGGTGTAATTGGTAGGGTTCCATGAAATGCTTTAAGCAAGGAAATATAAAAAATAATATGAATTTTACTATTTAGTGGTAGTTTAAGTTGGTACATGATAGCTCTAACTTTCTTCTCTATTTGAAAAGGACTATAATACCATGGTGCTAACTTAAAGGCTAGTCTTTTTACTAAGGATTGCTGTTTATATTTTTGCAACTTTAACGGTCGTGTCACACAACCTCTAAAATAAAATTAGGTTGAATTAAAATTTATAGTTAGTGACACAACTTAGGTCATTTCCTTTGGAAATGGAATTCAATGTTTAATTGAGCTTCTTAAGTGTAAGAAGATCCTAAAAACTATCTAATTAAAGGGGTTTTGGTTTTATTAAACTAATTAGAATCTAAATCGAATTAAAATTCCTAACTACTTCTACCTAAATGCATTAACTAATGAGTAAATGATAGACATGTGACTAGCCTTAGATTCATCCATTGATATCCACTATTCTTATCATAATTTAATTATAATTAGTTATGGTCTAAGAGTCCCTAATCGTGTTCATAGCAAAGCATCTTAAGTCACCATGCAAGATTCAAAGGATTAACAATCTAATATTGAATTGAAACATCAATCCCATACTAAATCATTAATTCTTGCCTTTAGAATCAATGAACACTTAAATTTGATTGATTAATCAAACTCTAAGGAATCCTCAAATCAAATAATTAAGCACACCAATTCTCACATACATTTCATCCAATACCTTGATTGCACACATGAAAAATTATAGGATAATGAAAATCCAGCACTAAAATCAATCAAATAATCATTCTCTCCTAATTAATGTCTAACTAGCTATCAATCATAAACTATATCAATCTTAATCAATTACAAGTTTAACCAAGCAAGTACAAGAATAAAAATTAATGTAGAACGAGAGGAAGTAATATAGAATTCTTAGCCAAAATCTTTCTTGCTAATCTCTTAGATTCAAGCTTCAACCATGGTCTTCATCCAAACTAGCCACCAAGTAAAATTAGAGCTTCATGGAGGTGGAGAATTGATAGAGAAGTGGAGTGGATGGCTACGACAATGTGTGGAGAGTGAAGTCTCTAGATGGGTGAATTTTTAATGTGTTAATCTTGAATGGATGAATTTATGCATTCCTGGAGCAGCTCGAATGTGTTTAATGAATCACGTGCTCTTCCTCATGATTCAACTCATATGCTTCTTTTTATTCCTCTAACGTGTTCCCTTCTAGACCCTCAAAACTGTGCCAATCCACATAAGCTTTGTGTGTGCTATCCTTCCCATCTGGATCTCTCAACCCGTAGCTCCTTCTTCTTCTAATAATCCTATAATCACGTTCTCCCTATGCTTCTGCTCATAGCTCTATTCACATGCTCTCTTTTCTTCATTTGCTCAAGCTTCTCACGTAACTTCTGCCTGTGGTTTCTTCTAACTTCTTCCTTCTCTCATATGCATGTAAAACCCAAGCCTCTTCACAAGCTTCTTCAGCTGTTATTCTACTCAATAGCTTCTTCATTTGTTGCTTCTAATCTGATAAGTGTTTCTATTCTTCTTCTCTCCAACACATTCTACCTTTGTTCAAGTCTCCAAAACCCAAGCCTTGCCTCATGTAATAGCTTTTCTCTTCTGGTCCCATGAGTGTGTTTTGTGCTTTTACGTGGGTGGATGTAAGAGTGTAATATGTGTACATGTGGTTGAAGTGAATCAACGTGAATGCCCGTGACATTAGGTGAGTGTAATGCTAAATGAATGTAATGTTCTGGTGGTAGCCTATGAACGTGAAGGAAGGCTGGACTCGTGTTGCTACGTGGAAGTGTGCTTGAGTTGTGACTTGCTTTCTTGAGTGTGAACCCATGAATGTGGATGCATGCTGGACATGAGAGAAGCTATAACACCATGTGTGTGTGAGTGTATGTGTTTCCACGTGTATAAAGCCTAAAAAGTGAGTGAATGTGTTGTGTTTGGAGTTAAGAGCTGTTGTCCTGGATGAATGATGCATGAATCCATGGTTACTATGTAGATAAAAGTGTGAGACGTGAAGTGAGTGAGTGGATGTAGTGTGTGATAATGTTAAGTGAGCTAAAAGAATGTCGTGGGTGAGTTGAAGAGTGTAAAAGATGTGATTGTGTGTCAAGGGAGGGAAGGAGTGCCTTGTTGCTTATGAGAGTGTGTGCTATAACTGATGGAAGTCATGTGAGGGTAAGAGTTGTCCACGAGCTTATTTTTTCATTTTTTCAAAATTTCATTAGAAAAATTATGGGCCATTATTCCTCGTTGAATTTGCATACTTGAAACTCCATTTCTTTTCCATTTTAAATTCCAATTACCAATTAAAATATGCAAAAAATAATAGACAAAAATCAAATAGGATTATTTAAAAAATTATTTAAGATAAATTTATGCATTAAAATCTAATAATTTTGCAAATAAATTCCTAGATTGCAAATATGGTCAATAAAATCAAATCTCGTTCAATTGAATCACTTAAGCTATATTTAATCCTAAAAAAAGTTCAACTTAGGAGGATTAATATACATATAAATGGCATTTATCAAACTTTAACATGACCTAATCCTCTGGTTGAAATTCTTTCTCAAGTCTTTTAGATTAGCCATCTTCTTCATTCACTTTTATGCTCTTTCCAGATTGTACTTAAGTTGAGTTTGTAACTCTGTTATTTGTCACAATATGGTATCCACTGCTTCTACATTTGAATCATCAGGATGATATCCTAGAAGCACATTGGCATTAAACCCATATAAAGCTTGATGTGGTGTCATTGCAATGGAAGAGTGGTAGGACGAATTATAAGAAAGTTTTGCCTACACCAGAAAGTTATACTAGTGTTGGGGATGTTGTGAAGTGAAAACTCTCAAGTACTGCTCTAAGCATTGATTAAGCACCTCGGTTTGTTCTTCCATCTATGGATGGTAGGATGTACTATAATGTAATGTGGTTCCACTATGTTTAAGAAGACTTCTCCAAAAGTGGCTAAGAAAAATGAGGTTGTGATTTGAAATGATGGTGCGAAGGTATCCATGATGTCTTGGTTTCAATCCCCTAAAATAGGCTACTTTGGTGAGGTGATCTACAACTACTAGAATGGTTATATACCCATGTGATAAAGGTAGCCTAATAATAAAATCCATGATGACATCTATCCATGACTTTGGAGGTACTAGTAATAGTTAGAGTAACCCTTTGGGTTTGGTAGTTTCATACTTAGTTTGTTAATAGATGATACAACCTTGGATATATTATTTCACATCTTGTCTTAGATCCTTCCAGTAAAAAAAACTCAGCAATCCTCTTATAAGTTTTCATCTCATCTGCATGTCCTGTTATTGGAGTGCAATGGAATTCATGAAAATTTTGGTTTTTAAGAAAAAGATTCTCCTAAAATAAGAACTTGACCATTATAGTAGAGAATATTCTCTTTAACAATAAAGCTCCTGGGCAAGGCATGATTTGCGAACTACTAGTGTAAGTGTAATACTTGTTCATCTTGTTTATTGGCTTGCAGAATACTTCCTCAAAGAGAGTTTGTTATTACAGAAAATTATAACAGCTCACTCTTTTCACTTACAACCCCTGATTTGTGCACCCTTAATAGTGCATCTACAGCCTAATTAGTCTTATCACTCCTATAGATGATCTCATAATATCCCATTAATTTTGCTAGATAAAACTGTTGTTCTAGGGTTTATACTACCTAGTATATCAATTCCTTAAAGCTGTGATAATATATTTTGATTGTGAATTTTCAGCGTAGCAAGTAGTGTGGCCATTTCATCATTGCTTGGGTGATGGCATATAATTCCCTCACATACATTGAAGCTAGAGATAGCTTAGGAGATAATGATTTGCTGAAGTATGCAAAAGGGCGGCCTGACTGTGTTAGCATTGCTCCTACTTCTGACTTAGAGGCAAGTTTCTACCCAAACAACTTGGTAAACTGAGGAAGAGCTAGGACCGGAGCCTTTGTCATGTGCATTTTCAGATTGTCAAAAGTGGCTAAAGCTCTATCATTCTAATTATAGGCATTTTTCTTCAACAATTTTGTCAGTGGTTGAGCAAAGAAGGCATAATGCCTTATAAGCCTCTGGTAATACCCCGCGAAGCCGAGAAATCCCCTGAGATGTTTAATAGTAGTAGGTACTGGCCACTCCACCATAACTTAGATCTTTTTAGGATTTGCTTGTACTCCTTTATAATTGATTACGTGTCTTAGATACTCCATCGCTTTTTGGTAGAAGATACATTTGGGTTGTTTTGCAAAGAAACAATTCTCCTTTAGAGTTTTCAAAACAACTTCAAGGTTCTACACATGGTCCTAAAGTGTTTTGCTATATATGAGTATATCATCAAAGAAAATCACCACAAACCTTCTTATACACTGTTGGAATAGCTTGTTCAGAACAGATTGAAAAGTTGATGGAGCATTGCTAAGACCAAAAGATATCACTATAAACTCATAGTGACCCAAGTGTGTTCTAAAAGCTGTTTTGTGTATATCAAGATCCCATATCCTTATTTGATGGTATTTGGATCAAAGATCTAACTTCGAATAGCATGTAGCCCTATGAAGTTCATCAAGAATTTCATTTATTATGGGTATTGGGAATTTGTCTTTTACTGTAATGTCATTGAGAGCCTTATAGTCAATGTATAATTGCCAACTTTCGTCTTTTTTTTTTAACAAGGAGGGTTGGTGATGAGTAGGGGCTTTGACCATCTCTAATGATTCCATTCTTCAGCATCTCCTCTACTAGTCTTTTAATTTAGCCTTCTGAAAGTGAGGATATCTATAGGGTTAGACACTCACAGGCTTTGCTCCTAGAATAATGGGGATTTTATGGTCTAAACTTCTTTTTGGTGGTAAGTCTTTAGGATCTGAGAACACTTCCTTGTATCTTTCCAACACCTTTACAATTTCTGATGGTATGTCATTAGCTTAAATGGGCTCTTGGTCTGTCACTTTCTAGAGGTGGTATAATGCTACAATAAACTGATCTTCTACCATTTTATTTAGTATCTTACAATACATAGGTTGTTTCTTCATGAGTGTGTCCCCTTGCAACTTGATCATGACAGCTTTATAGTCAAATTCCATAGTAAAGTTTCTATGGTCAATGAGTATTAGATCTAGCAATTCCAACCACTGCACTCTTAGTACCACATTAGAACCCTTAAGATCTAGAGCATACAGATCTACCCAAAATTGCTGTCCTTGGATTTGCAATTGCACCTGCTTGTATTTATTGTCACACAGTAAATATGCTCCATTTTCTATCATCACTTTGAATTCTTTAGTAGGTGCCCATTTGATTTGTAACTTCTGTGCAATTTCAAATTTGATAAAATTATGAGTCTTGCATTGTCAATCAAGATTTGCAGTTGCTCTTTCTTACATTGCCCAATCATCCTTTAAGTATTGGGATGAAATTGCCCTTCTAGAGCATTGAAGCTAATTTTTGGTGTTACCATATTAATATGCTCCTCTTCCTGTGCTTCTTTATCAGTTTCCACTTCTTGTTCTTGTAAGCACTCTTACATTTATGGCTTGGGCTATACTTATCATCACAATAATAACATAATCCTTTTTCCCTTTTGGCTTTCAATTATGCTACTGTCAATTTCCTATAAGAAGTAGTTGGTAGCAAATTAGAAGTCTGACTTGATCCCGTAGACACATTAGAATTTGCATATGAGTTTTTTGCATTGGAAATAGAGGTAGGATTCTTAATGGAAGTAGGTGTTCTCGTTTGGTTTGTCAAGGGTGAGAACTTCAAGGGTCTCGATTTTGAAAAATAAGATGATCACAGGGTAGCTTGGAACTTCATATGTTTCTGCTTATGCAATTTAGCTAGTGATACAGCATGAAAATATGATTTTGGTTATGCCAATTGAAACTCACACTTAAGATGATCCTGGAGGCTAGCTATAAAGAAACTGATGAGCCATTACTTTGGTAGTCCCGTTACCTTAGTAGCCAACTCTTTAATTGACTCTAATACTCCTCCACAGTGCCTGTTTACTTCAACTCCTTGAGGGCTGCTTTTGGATCATCATACAGAATGGATTTAAAACAAAGCAATAGAGCATTTATGAATCCATTCCAGTCCTGGATAAAAGTATTCTTCATAACCCATTTGTATCAAGAGTATAAAGGACCAGACATGTGAAATGAGGCCATCTTCACCCTCTAGTCTTCAGGAATGTTGTAAATATCAAAGAATTCTTGTATTTTGAAAACTCGGTTCTCAGGTTTGTTTCATCAAAGTGGGGAATGTCGATCTTCAAATTTTTTCCCATGATAAGGTTCTGGTTCCAGTGACTGTATATGTCCTTTCTTATAGCAGATTGGGTTGAAGAAAATATAGTTTCCTTCTGATTGTGTAACAACTAGTGCATTATGACCTCCATACTATGCATTGACCCATTGATAGTTTCTTCCATCAGACTCATTCGGTTGTCTAAGATTCTTGTGGTTCGTTAAAGCTCTCCTTGAGCTGCTTCTAACTTTTAAAATCAAGTTCCCTCTGCCACTTCAGAGTCTCTCAACAAAAGCACAAAAATTGTTAGGCTCTCAATGATTCACAAACTCAACTAACAATGGAGATGAGAAAGAGAGGTGATGTTATTCAGAAAACATAATAAGCAAATTACATACTTCTTATTCAAATCAGAAAGAAACTCCTAGAGCCATTATAGCTATAGATGATTCTTGCCTTACCTCCTTCCCCTCAGCAGAATATAAAGAAGGAAAATAACCTACGCTGAGATACTCGATCCCCCTTTTCATGCCTGACACATGCATTCCATTCTTTTATAACTAACTCTCCTTACAGCTAACCCCCCAAATGATGCCAGCTACATGATGAAATTATGCAAGCCTCATGCCCAAATGAAAACCACATGACCACACAGGTGGCTTTCTCTCTTTCTTTTCTAAGATATCCATTGGCTTTTATTTGTCTTGAACCCATTTTACCTCTTGGCTTGTATCACTTTTCTTCCAATATTTGTTACTTTGTATTTTATAGCAATGAAAGAAAGAATTTTATTATAGCTAATCTCTCTTCTATTAACGATCACACGAATATTTGCACAAGAGAGAAGATGACAATGACAAAGCTTTTAATGGTGGCTGAGTTTCTTCACTATTTAATCTTTCTTTTACGCTTCCTCTCACTTTTTTTTTAACTTAGAATTGTTAGACCCAACTTGGCCAATTTCTAAATTTTAACTTATTGTTGATCCATTTGATTATGTGTCTTAACTGAATCAAATTAAGATTAGTTTTCAATTTAATCAATCAAATTGGCTAATCCCATCTAATTTTAATTATCATACTTGTTAAAACTTCTACTAAAATAATAATAATAATAGAAGAGTCCAAAACAAACATAAAAAAGGTTTGAACTGGCTCGTTTTGTAAAACAGGCTTTGATTAATTTTTTTTGTACTCATCTCTGAAACCTAGCTCAATCAATCAAATTAACTTTTTAACCTATGAATAGATGTACTTCAAAGAACATGTCATGCGCGAATACATAAACATGGATCCCTTGTAGTCACTATTGTGATTGCATTGTGACGGTAGGAGATGCAATCAAATATAAATTTGACATTATTTCTTTTTTTCATAGAAAAATAAAAAAATTCTAATTATGAAAATAGAAAATTTAATTGTAAGTAAAAATGACGTTTTATATTATTAAACTCATATGCCCTTTTATTATTTATCTAATTTTTTCCTTTATTCTTACTTATGATTGTTTAAAAAATAACTCTTCACAATTAAATTTTTTTAAAATATATAAGTTGAAAATATTTAATGTAAAGAATATTAAATTTTAAAATTATTTATAATAAAAATTTTGTAAAGAACCAAAAATTTTTATCCTAAATTAAAAATTGTTATTATAGTTAAAATTTTTAGAGTATAATTTTTTTATGGTCAATTTTTTTTATAATTAAATTTTTTATAGTTAAAATTTTTTAATTTTATAATTCAAAATTTTAACCTTTTTTTGTTAAAAAAACACATGTCAAATTTATATTTAACTGTAGTACCTGCAGCTGCATGGATCCGCGAGTACATGCAACGTTTACGCACTTTATTCATAAAACGGATCACAATTCCGCTCTCGTACACCGAAGCGATTAACAAGTTTGCATAACAAGAAGATTCAAACCACGTGGCGAGCCATTCACCAAAGTGAAGATACCGTCCAGTGTTGGAAAGAAGAAAAAGAATCCAACGTCGATTTTGATACCTTTGCTTTTTAGTTGGAAAATTTTGGTCCTCACAAATTTTGCCTGGTTAAGGTTCACACACCCCCTTCAAAATCCCCACCATCTTTTCTGCACAGTTTTTTCCTTGCCCTCCAAACGCCTTTCTCTTCTTCGGCCTTTCCACGAACCCTTCGCGTGCGTCCTTGAGTTCTAATTTCCTTGCCAGTTCTCCAAATTTCTCGGATACCCACTGCCCATTCCTTGGTTCTCTTCAGTGGGTATCTCTTATTCTATTGAGTTATATTCATTATTGTACGAAATTTCTTCATCTGGGAGTATTTAAGAAAGTTGGTTTTGAGCTTGTGAAGAGTGAAAAAGGATGGTAGGTGCTTTATCTGTTGTGGGTGGTTCATCAGTGATAGACTCGCAGAATTCCCGATGTTTGTGTGTGGATGCACTGCCTACAACTAGTATGAATCTCAAGAGTGGAGATGTTATTTTGTGGAGGAATCCAATGGGGAAGAAGCAAATAGTGAAGGGCCGTGCTATGGATTTGAGAAGTTCCTTCATTGATCCTAGGCGAGAGTGGCGGCTCTGTGTTACCAGAAGTTCTAAGAAGCAGCGCAAGGATCGAAAATTGGCCATTGTCAACGAGCTGGGTGGGCAATATGAGGACACTTTTGATGATGTTAAGATGGTAATACGCGTAGCTTCCGTTGATAACTCTGAAATATGGACCTTTTAGTAAAAAATTTGATGAAAATTTATATTTTTAATCTTTATTATGGTCACTTCCCTTTAGCATTGTTTTGTATTATCGTTTGGACTTTTGGCTATGGTCTTAGGTGTTTCATTTTAGTCTCTGCTTATAACTTATTCAAAGAGGTGTTAGGCATTAGCCAGAGCATTTTTGACGCTGCTTCTTTGTGAAAAATGTCAATTATTTGGTAATAAGTTGCCCTTAGAAGTTTAAAATGATTGCTAGTTTCATGACTACATTACTTGCCATCTGTTCGAAGCAAAGACGGGAGTACAATTTGAGCATGCAAAAATATCTTTCTCAATAAGAGGTGATAGGAAAAGACATACTTGAAAGAATGTTAGGTACATAATATTGATTCGAAAATAAGTAATAAACCTGAGTTTCCTGTGTTTCTTTTGAATCAATTTATATTTCATAAACTTTAATCTTTGCCGGGTTTATCATAACATGTATCATACATGTGTTTATTTTCTCAAAATGTTACTGTAACATTTTCTGATATAGAAAGACAATATCTGCTTCCTGAATATTCTCAATATATTAACATAATCTAATGTAAATCTGGAGCTTAATATAGTGTTCCATAAATGCTCATTTTCCTTCTATAGTTAGTTTGTCAATATGGTAATAAATCAATTTAAAATCAGTAACTTATGCAAGATGGGTACTAGATCTGCATGCACTACAAAATAAGAACAGGATCATTTTCAAGAATTCTGGTTTTCTATAAAGGTAAAATTCAATTACCTCGCTTGGTCTAGAGTCTAGATCAGTTGCACTTTGTACCGCACTTTGTACCTTGTGATTCACTCTGTTAGCAGCTCGAGATTTTGTTGTTATGCTTGTGAGAGACATAGCATATCACATAAACCCCTTCCCTTTGTGAAATCTTCAACACATTATAGTGCAATCCCTAAGATGTAATTGGGTAGAGGGGAAATCGTAGGACCTGTATTATAACATCATCCTGCAACGCCAAGTATGAGTGTGTGTCCTTTAAATAGTAGCGTTGTTATATTGTCAATTTGTTGATGTCCTCCATTCTTGATACTTTGGTACTTTTGAAACTGTGTTCATAGTTTTGAATTAGAACCTGTTTCAGATTTATACTAATTAGTTGGATTTGTAATGGTTTGACATCTTATTTATTTGGTTGATCGTGAACTGAAACTTGATGCAATATCATTATTTTCTGGGGAAAATACAATGAGCTCTCAGAGACTACTCAGTGCTTTCATTGCAAGTAGAGTGCTATTTTCATAAACAATAAGCTTAAAGAAGATATATAATAGCGGGTTAGAGAAATGGATTTCACTTGAATGAGTTAGGGATTTCAGAGGAGATGAGGTTTTTATGTGATGCCCTGTGTCTCTCACATGCACAAACTGTTAAAATTCGGGCAGTATAATGCTTAGGGTGCCACTAAGCCAACAGGGTGAATGACAAGGATTTAAAATGGCACGGTTTAAACCACAGAAGGCAAAGTGCAAATGGTTCAAACCACAAGGGGTGCGATTGCAATCTACCCATTTTTATGCTTGCAATCAAACTGACGTCATTTTTGGATACAGCTAATACTCAACTATTTCACTTACAAGGCTGTGAGGACTGTTCTTCAGCAACTGTATGAGATGAATCCACCCCAATATAGGTGGTTCTATAAGTAAGTACAGTCTTTGTTGCAGCTAGAATGTTTCTATGAAAACCTTCATGACCTTTTATTATTTTAGTTTGAAAACTGTGTTTGCTATATAGTCACACGATTAAGTCTCTAAATTGTTGACTTGCGCCAAATTTAGCAACTTGATCAACAGGAGCTTGTGGAAAAGAGAAGATTGCGGACGATTTTAATTTATTGAATGTATACAACCTGAATTCATTAATCCTTTTTTTTTTTTTTTTGGGTCAAAGGTAGCTAGCAATCAATGGTTTTTTATGTGACCTGACCAAGCAGGATCAGTATGTTATTTATCAGACTTAAATCAGGAACCGGTTGATTCGATAGGTCTCCCATAATAAGATTCTTAACCCTCTTCAAGGTTGAGTCAATCTGTCTACAAATCATCAGCTTAGGGGTTTTTTTTTTGATAAAAAAAAATCAACTTAGGTTAAGCACCTCTGTGGAAAGTTTCAATTTTCGTTTTGGATCTTCCTGGATTTTGCAACTTCATTGTAAAGGTGCTTATTATGGCTAAATGTTAGTTATTTTCTCATGTTGGCAGTTTTGTTGCATCAAACAAGCCAGAAGATGGGAGACGTTTTATCCGATCCCTTGGGAAGGTAATCTTTAATATCCAGTTAATGAGTTCATTTGTTGATAATTTTCAGAAAATAGTTGTTTTATGGTTTCGGAATTTCTAGTACCCTATATAATTCTCAAAATACTAAGTTTACTTTCTCTCAACTCCACTTATATGGGCAATCGAAAGAAGCGATTCAGGAAAAACCAGGAAGAATTCTTCATCCGGGATATTTAGTGTCAGCTTCACAAATCTTAAAATTGAACTACTTAGTAGTTAGGAGACTCTTCACAAATTCTTTCACTCTATTCTTCCTCTCCTTTCTACATTACATCCTCCTCTGATAACGTCATTGTATATTTTTCTCACTTTCAGATCTCTTCATGTTACCTCTAGACTAGTCATCATATATGTTTTCCTCACTTGTATATGTTGTTCATACTGAAACCATCTCCAATGATTCTCCCATCTTTTATCTTCTATTAAGGCAACTTCTACTTTTGCTTGGCTACTTTTGATTGGTTTTTATTCTCTGACACTTCTTAATGTCACCACGTGTGACATATCCACCTCAGAATCTACTTATTCTCCACATTCATATACTGAAGAAACTCCTTTTGCTGGTTTACTTTGATCTTTAATCTCTCTTATCGGTGTAATACCTACATTCTTGAGATTCTCATCCCTCTTAATCCTTACAATCTTCTGCAAATGTGATAATTCTAAGATTCTTAACTGACAACAGTGCAACATCTATGCCACAGTGCATGGTAAGGTGAATGGCGATCCTGTAGTGTTTTCACCTTTCAAGCTTAAAGGTATCCTTTGATCATTTATAACTCTCGAGTCTAAAGGCACTTCTACATTTCGTTTAGCTGGTCCAAATACTATGGGATTATCCCCTTTAATCTTTACTTTGTTATGAAATACTAACCAAGATTACCACCAAACTCACCAGCCCATCCCTCTGGTTTAGGAATACTATTCTTCATTCCACTTTTCCTTACATAAACTTGATAAACTTAGTCCTACTTGAGCTGAGTTTATTGCGTATTTCTGTTGCAAAAATTACTTCTTTTATAAATATTATTATTATAATCACGGACGCAGAAGGTAGAAGATACTCTGCTTTTCATATCTTTTTTTTCTTGTGCCAAATGTTAAAATTCATCCTTGTGCCGTGTTATAGTCTTTTCCCAATGTTGATAGAACGTCCAGAACAGAAATGGAAGGGGAATCTATCATAAAACTGCACCACGGTTGTCTAAACGTGCCACTTATATCATCAGTTAAATGCCTTGACATTCTAGATGCTGTTCATATATTTTTTTTTCTTTTGGCGACATTGGAGGGTTTGAACCCTTGAGATTACCTTTATCCCACATCCTACCCTTTCCACCTACCCAGCTTTCATTCATATAATTAGAGTTAAGAAAATGATTTACTTGACAATGATATTTCACCACGTTACATGATCCCCCTCATTTGATAGGAGCAACAAGACCTTGCTGAGAGAGTGATGGTAACGCGGCTTCACCTTTATGGTAAATGGGTCAAGGTAATGGAATTCAAAAGTTCTCTCATTCTTTAACTAACATTCCAAGGCATGTAAAGCCTTTAGGAAGAGATGATGTAAGTAAATTTATAACATAATTCTTCATCATGCAGAAATGTAATCATGCTGAGATATATCAAGAAATCTCTGATGAAAACTTGGAGTTGATGAGGGAACGGCTCATAGAGACTATAATATGGCCCTCAGATGACACAAACACAGAGAAAATTGGCTGATAATAAGTCAGGACTTTTCATCTTATCTTCTTTTTTTTCCTCCTTTCTATGCTTTAACCTCTTCCAAGCTTAGGTATAAGTTTTGTTTCACTACCAAGTCATTTTCCTTTAATTGTGAGCTTTGCGTTCTGTAAATTGTGTATATACGTATAACTTCATATACGCTTGATCCATGATTTAGATAGTTTGATAGGAAGGATTTACAAGTGGGCTAAATATTCTGGGCAAGTGTGAAGAATATTTCTAACCAAGATCTCAATAAGCCCCTTTTTTATTGGATAGGAGGTTCATGGCCTGGAAAATATGGAAAGGATAATGGGTAGGATTCGAATTTAAAACATTAAACTCACTTCAATCTTTAAGTCAGTTCATTGACCCGGTAAGCCATTTGAACTTCCAAATTCTTTGTAAGTAAAACTACGGATATTAGAAGTTTTATGTGTGATCTATTCGTGAAACAATCCTTTGCTGTATTATGTAGTGCGCATGGAGAGAAAAACTCCCAATTTAATCTAATTTTATTTCATTAATTTTTTCATTCTTTCTTTTCTCTGTTTGTCTAGCATGCGCAGCAGAGAATCTATGATTTATTTGTGTGTTAATTCTCATCGTCTGCTCCTAATGCTAATAGTATGAACATGGATTCTCTCGTGTGGAAACTGGACAAGATCTTGTCCTATCCAGCGGCTTTGAAATTTTTTCTTTTTTCAGATTTCATCTCATCACTGTTTTTTTTTTCACTTATTAATTTGCTAGTGTGGAGTAATAGATAATCACAACTATGAGAATTATATCTCCTATATTTAACAAATAAATGTTCAACGTGCAATTAAATAGAAATATAAAAGAGAGAGTGAATAGAAAGAGAAAAACTAAATGTTATATATAATTTCAATCCTATTGCAAGAGTACTGTAGAGATTTATTTACTAAATGCCTTCAAACGTTCACACTTGTGATTATCTCTTATTCCATATAAGCAAATACCTTAAAACAGGGAACTTTCTATAGAAGATGGTAGATTAAATATCTTTTCCCAATTAGATTGTGTATTATATTCGGACTTGAATATTTTTACCCAAAAAAAAAAAGTAATGAATAAAGAAAAAACTGTAATTGGATGAAATCTTATTAAAAAGAAAAAACACAGAATCTAGTGTCTGTGAGTCCGTGTCCTAATAGCATCAACAATGGTAAGTGACATAACCAGGATTTACATATTAAATGTCATATTTGTTAAACCTCACCTTTTCCCTTTTCTAATATTTAAGGATGGTCGAACTTCGAATTTCATATTGGGGCAAGTGTGAGTGTAATAATACATCGACTCCTATTCATTTGGGTTAATAATAGAAATGGTTCAAATTCTTATGTAATGTGCATTTCTATCATAATAGATTGAGCCAACTAAATAGATCGGGAAAATAGTATTTATATTAAAAAAAAGAAAAATAATGAAATGGGTAAAATTCTAAATTTGTAAAGGTTAAATTGCACAAAATCCTTCTAAATTTTGGATCATATACATATAATTCTTAATCTTTAAAACTTAATAAAACTTTCTAAATTTTTAAATTTGTACAAATAACTCTTTATCCATAATTAATTTGTTATTTAATAATTAAATGTGACACATTTATGACAATGAACCTCCCATAAATTTTATTTTTTTGTGTAAATAACCCCTAAACTTTAGGTTATGTGTAAATAACTCCTTAACATATCATATTCTATTAGTAAAATAACGGAATAACAAACAACAAGAGATTATTTATATAAATTTAAAAATTTAAGAGATTTATTGTCAAATTTTGAAAAATAAAAAAGTTATCTACATATGATTCAAAGTTTAAAAAAGTTATGTATTGTTTAACCATCTGTAAATTAGTACTTCAGTAATTACATTTTTTAGGTACATAATTCCATGTAATAAGAGCATTTTGCCCTCCTCAAATGTAATGTAAAGGGCATTCAGTTTTCTTCTCCTTTCAATGTAATTATGTATGTATAGAGCTTCACGGTTATGATTTATGAAAGCAAAATAGTGAAAAGATTTTGGCACATCTATTTAGATGGATAGATTAAATCAATTAGGATCAGTTACATGAACCAATCAAAAAACTTTTCATATAGTCCTTTTAGTAGACCTTATCTTTCACATGCTAGTTATTGTTTATTTGTTTTATTGGAATATGGATCCCTCCTGTTGTGCTGTTGGGTGGAGGATAAAGTGTGTTTTGATTTTTTTTTAATTTCAAATTAAATTCATTCATCTCACCCTTTCTTTGAATTCCTTTTAACAGCAGCAACTGTCAACAGCAGACAATTCAATTCTGTTTTATTGATCTATCTAATTAGCAGCAGCTATTCACTTACTATGTTTTCATTAAAAATTTGTTTATCACCTAACTTTTGTACTTATATATATATTTTAATGAACTTTGTTATAAAAATATTCGATAAACAAAGCTGATTTATAAACATAAATAAACCTCTTATATTCTCTTTTTTTTGTTTTTAGTGAAACAGTGGGGTTGAAGCCTAAAAAAAAAAGAAACTACATAAAAACAAGTCTGTGAGCTATAGCTCCAACCAAGTCCCTATGCGTCCAGATCCTCAAAATTGAGAGGATCTTCTAGTGCGTTTTAGTTGCACAAATCATAGCCGTCCGTATAATCCAACTGACCAAGGAGTGACATGTTTCCACATGACTCAAAACACACTATTTTGGAAGTCCAAAACTGTGTCCCAAAACTGTTTATTTTGAATGTTGAAACCAGAGGCCCTTATGCTGTTAGCTTGTAGAATGAAAAGGAAAGCAATGGAAAGATACAAAACGCAGATGGAGAATGAGATGCAAAATGAAAACAGCAATGAAAATGCAGATGAGTTGAAGGGGAAGAAGATCATAAGGAGAAGAAGCTTAAAGAGAATGATTGAGAGATCTATACATTCAACAAAAAAATTCTGCATATGGATGGTCTATATGAGACTTTTGGAACTGCTCAATAATTTGCACAAAGCAGAGCTTAGAATTATAGTAAATTGCATGTGCATGATTAATAATCAAATAGTCATTAAGTTGTGAAATTGCGTGCTTAACTTACAAGTTTTGTTTAAATTCCTAATTGATATATGAATTTTGCAAACTACGTTTTCTCATGACTTGAATTTTCTCTTTTTCATCTGTTTAGTCACAGTCAAATTCAATTTCTTTAATTTTAGAGACAACCAAAATGCAACAACTTACATACATATACTTTCAAAACTAAAATAAACAAAAGCGTATTGAAATTGCACTTACAACTTCTATTTCCCATGCTTGAAATACACTAGCTTCTTGACATATGCAGTCAAAACCATTATCAATTCTATGGCCGGTGCTTTATAGCATCTTCACTAGAGTTGATGCCAGACTTTTCAATAAACCCAAAACATGCGAGGGCACCGATTCCACTTTGTTAAACTCATTAGGACCATACTAACTTCCCTTCAAGCACAACGCCAGTGAAATGGTTCTCTTCGAGCTTTTTCTGCTTCAAACTCATTTGCATTTTTGTTGCTATTTTCATTTTGTCCTCCATTTACATTTTCTATCTCTCCATTGCTTTTCTTTCCGTCCTACAAGCAAACTACATCAAGGGCCTCCAGTTTCAGCATTCAAAGTGCACTATTTTGAGTTACGTAAAAACATGAACCTCTTGGGTCTGTTAGATTAAGTGGACGAATGTGATTTGCGCAATTGATACTCATTGGATGATCCTCTCAATTGAGTGGATTCGGATGCAAGTCACTATACAAGGAGTCAACAAATCCCCTAGGAGGAGTGGAAAAGACCTGAATGTATTTTATTGCACATAAAACTAAGTATTTTATTTCACCAAAAAAGAATAAAAATGAGTATTTTATATTGAAATCGAGTTCACATTCAAGATTTTTACACTACCTCTTTAATCTTTTAGCAGTTAGCGGTATAACAAGTAACGTATATCCGAGTATATATTATACATCACTAGTTTCCTGCAGTAATCTATTATATATTGTTATTCTTAAAACTTTAATACACAAGCGCCTCTTGAAATTTTATAAAGAATAAGATTATGCGAGAGATCACGATACACTTGTAATAACACGGTAGAATAAATTACCTGTCAATCAGAGGTTCAAATTGAACACTGGGAGGAGTTTATATTCATAGAAGCCAAGTTTGAATGAAAAAAACAAGTCCGAACATAATTTTAGCAAATTACACAAATGTCTACTAAGTTTTACTAAAATTACATAAACTTACATCCAACAAAGAATAAATTATACAAACATTTTATAGGTTTTGTTAAAATTACACAAATAACCTCTTTATTTTCGAAATGTACATACACCTCCCCTAAAAATAGAAAAGAGACTTGTATAATTTTAAAAAAATTTAAGAGAGGTTTGTATAATTTATTTTTTGTTTCATAAGTGTTTTATGCATATTTTAAAAATAGAGGAAAATTCATATAATTTTAATAAAATTAAGAGGAAGTCTGTGTAATTACATTTTATTTCATATGAATTTGTATATATTTTATAAATAAAGAAAATTGACCAAACGACAAATAAATTTTAACCTTAAAAACTTTAAACTATTCCATATTCTTACCACAAACTCACTCGGAGTTGCTTTGTAATGAATCATCAAATCTACCAATTTTATACTAGGTTGGGTAAGCTTCTCTTCAAAGAGGCTCCACACTAAATATTATAAGACCACCAGTGGAATTAAGAAATAGTTATGTTCTTGATATTTAAGCATTCTAGTGATAAGGTAGACTTCCATGTTCTCTGAACAAATGATATTGTCTTGCCTTACAGAAAACATGCTTGATATGTATCGTCGTTAAGAACATGACTATTTCTTAATCTGGAAGTCATTTTTCATAAAAAATAACGCAGCATAAAGTTACAGATCGTTATCTTATCGTCAAAATACATTTTTGAAGGACAATTTTTCATATAGCTGCATTATCATTATTACATAAGTTTTCATAAAATAAACAGTCTTGTTGGTCTGGAGCGGAAACGTAAATTATGTGAACAGTTCAAAATCTATAAAATACCTTATTTTATCATATTAACACTGAAGAATATTGAAGTTATAGATTTGTAAATAATACGGGGACACATCCTCACACATCCCAACCTCATTTAGAATTGAAGAAAATCCTTGTTAGAATTATGACAATACCACGTTATTTAAAATCATGGGGTTGGGAAAGGAGAAAAAGTATGTATTTCATTTGGGGAGATCCTCACTAAATACAAATTCAAAGTTCATATGCTAAACTATCGTGCATCTTTAGTAATATACGATATGCATAATATTAAAACTTTATCAAGTCTTACAGTATATAGTGTATTAAACGGGTCCTATGTGCCATTGCAGTCTGCCTCATCCATTTGAATCTGAGACTTACAGTGTTTCCCAAAGATGGCCTCCATGTCTTCCAACGATTTTCCCTTAGTCTCAGGCAAGAAGACATAGTAGAACCACCAAGCTAACGCAGTGATACCAGTAAACATAAAGAAAGTCCCACCCATCGTTATGTTCTTATAAATTGATATAAAAGTCGTAACCACAGCCACTTCCGTAATTCTGTTCACAGCCACACTGATTCCAAGCCCTTGTGCTCTCAGCCTTTGAGGAAATATCTCTGAGCTATAAACCCACGTCACAGGCCCCAACCCAAGAGACATAAAAGCTACAAAGACATAAATAGCCACGATAGTAAAGCTTATTGCCCACAATAGCTTCCCTCTAGAATGTTCCACCATGGTCAAACAAATACCCAATCCTAACATGGTCACCGCCATACCCCCTGAGCTGATCAGCAGGAGAACCCTCCTCCCAACTCTGTCCAACAAGAACGTTGATATGAATGTAAACATAGCTTTGCTGATTCCTATTCCAACTGTGGCTAGCAGGAGCTTGCTCTTGTCGGTGATTCCTGTTCTCTCGAAGATTCTTGGACTGTATACCAGAATGCCATCAATTCCACTTATTTGCTGGAACACGTGGACTCCTACGGCTGCAATTAGAATTCTACGTACTGAAGGTGAAGGCTTACACAAGAGGTCTTTCAAAGCTCCTCCTCCACCCCTAGTTTTCTTCGGGACCTGGAGATGCACAAGAGGAAAAAGTAGTAAAACGAAAAGGAAAGAACAATATATTATATGTCACATAATAAAACAAATCTTTAATTGGTGTTAATTATGGAATTACCTGAACAATGTCTTGGTTGCAATTTTCAGGGATCCCAGCAGCGATTTTTATATCCCGCAAGCGCTTTTCGGCTTCTTGGTCAGAATTAGAGAGAAGTAAAAGCACTTTTCTGGCCTCACCTACACGACCTTGCATGACGAGCCACCTTGGAGACTCAACCATTTTGAACATGAGAATGGCTAGAGCTAGCGAAGGGATTGCTGGAACACCAAGCATCATCCTCCATCCGAGTCTGAGGCTCAACATTTCGAAGAAGTAGTTCGAGACATAGCCAAGCAATAGTCCCAAGTTGATGGACAAGTCTGGGAGGGACGCCAGAAAGCCTCTGTGCGAAGGTGGTGAAATCTCTGCGCTGTAAATTTGTGCTATTATCAATGCAAAGCCCACTCCAATTCCTGAAGTGCATCTTCCGATCATTAGGATTAGATAAGATGGGCCGTAGCCCATTAGGATGGAGCCCAACAAGAAGATGAGGGAAGCTAGAATGATGGTGTAGCGACGACCGATGCAGTCAGAGGTTCTTCCGGCGGCCAAGGATCCTGGAAGTGCGCAAGCGTTTAGGATGCCTGCTAGGAGCTGTACTTGTTGGTCACTGATTTTAAGATCCTCCTTTATTAATAGTAGAGCTCCGGCCATAACTCCGGTGACTGAGAAGAACAATTTGTCAGTTCCAAAGAAAATTGTTTCACTTTAATGATCTCATCTTTGCTTAATTAATTGACAAAAGAAACCTCTGCACACATTTATAAAAAGAGAAAATCAAACATGTTAAGAAATGGTAATTGCATGCATCTCCACACATGTTCCCATTTTATTGTTTTACGTCTAAAGAAGCATTATATATGCTCCAATTTAGTGGCTTTCTACTGCTGTTTTCCATGCTTTTGTAAGCAAGAATTTTCGAAGGGCAAATAGTTAGCAGAATCAATCGTAGTAATCGAATACAAAGAAGCAACTATTTGTGCGTGTGTGTATTAAATAAGCAATGGAAAGAGTGAGAGCTCACCGTAACCAAATATACCCGAGATAATAGAGGCAGCCATAACAGAAGCGCAAGCATACTTGTTGAGCTTTTTCAGACTTTCATCATTTTCATTGATACCATTCTCCATTGGCACCTGGAAGTGCCCGTTTGTTTCTTTTGCCACAGACATTTGTTCCCGTGTTTTTGTGATCTTAATTATACAGTTATAAATGATCCTTATATAGAGAGAAGTTTCTAATTTCGTAATACTTAACAGTGTATGACGCTATTTTTAAAAGTATAAATAAATGTTACTTTGCTCTCTGAAAGAAATCATTGTCTCAATCTCATGTCTGAGAGATAGTTTAACATAATATAGTTTGAAAAGTGGGGAAAAAGGGTACTGCCCCTTTAACCGCAGTTTTTTTCCCGCTAAAACTATCTAGAAATGACTCTTCAAGGGGATTAGAGAGGTAGATGTTGGCCTTTCTAATCGAATATGTAATCAAAATATGGTACATATTTTCTTTTTCTTTGAAATTAGTTACTATTCTCTACTATTTTTTTAATTAAAACTATATTTAACCAAACTGAAAGAAATCAAAATATGTTTTCTTTTTTCCCTTCTAAACTTAACTGACGTGTTCCCATCAAATCAGTATGATATACGCCCCAAACGTAGACATCGAATACATAGAATTAATATAAAAATAGTGAGAGCATCAGATACATTTAATTTAGGCAATGACATAATTTATTGCCACATGGAGCTCAGAGAATATTAGTCAGGTTTATTATAGGCTAATGATTTTCTGATTGCCTTCTTGAAGCGTCGCCCATGCATATGGTAATCATGAAGGTTGTAACGTTATTTATACTCACTACCCAATGAATCAATGATCAATGATCTCATCACAATACACGTTTCATTTAACTATATGTATATAAGTTTACTTTTTCATCACTAAATTTAGCCGGAAAAAAAGATGAGATTACTTATAAATTTTTTCCTCCCTTCCAATAAACAAAATATCTCTATAAAAATTAAAATGACAAATATTGAGACAACATAGAACTTGTGCTTGCTGGATCCATTCTAGGTTATACATTCATTGTCTTGTACCACAGTTTTTGTATAATTCCACATTTGGCAAAACAAGCAAGCCAATAGAAAATTTGGCAGCAGAATTTAAAGGCTCTGCTCTTTGTATTTTATTAGGTAGAACTTATTAAAAAGAATAAATATCACTGGGTTAGATGTGACTCGGCAGTGTTCACTTTTAGCCTTCCATTGAAACGCTAAATTCTAGAAGCCTACAACCCAAGTTAAATGATATAGGAAAATTTTCTGCATATATGTATATATACATACAAACAGTCCAACGGTTTAGATTTGATTCGCAGCTCACATATACAATTCTAATTTGAATCGTTGCATGTATATACGCCCACAAGAACTTCTCCGTTGCAAGGATCTAAGGAAAACCAAGGTTTCGTTCGATAGACGGAAAACAAGCATAACGGAGGAAAAGGAATTAGAATAACAATCTTGAACATAGTTATTCATTTCATTCCAAGGGTGGAGACTATTCCCATAAATATGGTAATAAAGATTCCGTCAAAGGGTTTATGGAATCTTGATGTTTTCCTGGAGTAAAATATATTTCGACAATGATGGCCCAACTTCAATGAATATCTTTTTTATTATTGACAATTCAAAAAAAATTGAATTAAAAAATAAAAATGGATATTTTTATATTTATTTTATCAAAGGTATATAAAAATGATTTTTCACACATTAAAAAAATAAGAAATAAATAATTTAATATTTTTGCACCAAAGTATTGTACTCAATTATTCAATTTTTTTTCTTATTCTTAGATTATTTTTATCTAACTAAACATAATAATAAATTGACATTTTTATTTTTTTATATCATATCGCATATGATTATAAGTTCTATCTTATCAATGTCCATCCCTATTTCCACGCAAATTTTCATATAGCAACATTTTCATTATTCCATAGGATTTCATGAAATATAGAGTCTTGGTCTGAAGGGGAAACGTAAATTATGTAAACAGTTAAAAATCCATAAAATAATTTATTTTACAATATTAACACTCAGGATTTAAGTCACAGATTTCTAAATAATATTGGGACACATCCTCACACATTCCAGCCTTATTAAAAATTGAAGAAAATCCTTACTAGAATTATGACAATACCACGTTATTTAAAATCATGGAGTTATCTATCATATTAGACCATAAAAGATTTCAGTAGTACCAATTTAGTTTCTTACCATCTATTCAGTCCTAATATTTTTAAAAATATACCATTTTAGTTTCGACTGCAACTCAATTAAAACTAAATTGATGGTAATAAATTTATGAGCCAGACCTAAATTGATGGCAATAGTACCTTTCAGAGATTAATAAAGTAGTTTATTAAAAAATCAGGACTACTATGGAGGAGGTACTGCAAACGATGAACACATTGGCGGCCTGGTAGGGGTGGAATAAAATGTGACATTTAAATTTGCTGGAATAGCGTAACTTAATAGTCCAAATCAAATCAGAAGCCCTTCTGGTAAGTCAGAATTTAGTAATATATCAAAAGGGCCATTGAAGCTGTCATACGACACCAGAGCATTTCCCCCAGGCATTGGTATCATTTGAATCAAAACAGAGGATCGGCTAAGGGCAAAGACCTCGTCTAAGGCCTCATGCCAACCATGTTAGACTGACAAGCCGAAATGCATCATGAGTTCATGACTCATTTAGAAGGCTTTTTTCAAGGACATTTAATTATTTATGAGCAATCACAACTTCCATAGATCAGCTGTAAGATACAAGCACCTATGAAGCATATAAAGTGGGCAAAAAGCAGTTGAGTCATCTATGACCAGAGATCAAGTAATTCATGAACCAGAAAAGAAAGCGAGGCATGAATGAATGTCAGAAAGATAGAAACACCCTCAATCACTATCCTTTGAAATGTTGCTTATACACAGAATTCCACTATTTGTCAATATTCCAGAATGAAGTTGAATCCAAGTTCTAAATTTGACATTTACCACTAATATGGTACAACACTAAAGCCAGTAAACCTATTTTGATCATCTGACTCACAAAAAGTAATGCAAAATGCATGGAACATGGAAATAACATTTTGAGGGTAACCTTGTCAGGAGTGCCTACAAAATTGAAACGCCCTCACACTGCTCTGACTGGTTAAAAAAATTAAAGCAATTTGTGACACCTGCAAAGGGAAACATAGAAAGCACAGAGCAATTTGACTCATTAAAACGGTAATAACATGTAATGAAGAAACTTGAACGAAAACATACTATTGATAACTAGTAATAGGCACCATCCTGGCATACAAAGCTAAAGTAAAAAATTAATCCAAGACAAAACACTCAAAACTGAACAAATAAACATATAATCTCCAACATATTCTCGAAATGAATTCACCAGCTCATCTTTTTAAATTTGCTTGGCTATCAGTAAAGCATTGAACTACCTTACCAGCGGATTTTCTTTCTATTATATTTACCATATAAAAGATTAAAAAAGTTTAATGCATAGATAAAAATTCAGTTGTGACCCACATAAAAGTAGAATAACCTGAAAGGAACTTCTATGATAGACAGTAAGGAAGTGATTGAAGAATATCTATAAACATACCATATTAGAAGCTGAAGCAGAAGGCCGAATACCTCACATAGAAGGTGTGAATACAAGAAAAAGGAAAAAAAAAGTTCTATCACTATTTCTCTTCTTTGCCTGCACTTCAAGGGCTTGGAATGGAGGGGACATGAATACATTCAGCTTTCAGCACAAGTTGCAATCTGCTCAAGTGCAATTCTTGCACGAAGCTGCATCAGAAGAGAAAAAAAAATTGACAGAACCATTCAAAAACATGTATAAGACTAAGCCATTTTGGGATGAGGCTTAAAAGACCTTCACATCCATGCACGAATCATTGACCATCCTCTTTAGTTGAGAAACTATGCCAAAATTACGCAGTTTTACAATCCGGCCAAATGCACCAGTACTTGTTGGATTAGTTAGATTTACTATGACCCAAACAGATGCTGTGCATAAGCGACTGTCATTACTTTGCAAAAGCTGGTTGAAGAAAGAGTGAGATCCATTCTCTGCCAGAGGAAATAGTTGTTGCATTACAGCTTCCTTATGAAACTCATTTCCACTTGAAATATTGCAGAGTACATACATCCCCTACACAGAAAATAAATCCAAAGACATAATTATTAGCTCAACAAAGAAAATAACAACTTACTCACTCTTTTCCTTACATATATTGATTGTATTATTTTGTTATTTATATTGTCACACCAGATACTCGAACAAAATACGGTGTCTACATATATCCTTCCCAAAAAATTTCTGACTGCCTTTTATCCTTTCCTTCCAGATTTCCTGGAGTATTCTTATTGGCCACCTTTAGATAGTGGTGGACTTTGATAGTGCTTTTGAGTTTGTATTTTATCTATTTTACCATATTTATGAACATATCTTTTTTTCAAAGCATTGTTTTACATTATTGTTTTGTTACACAAAAGGATGAGTATGCATACTCAATATATTTAATGAATAATGTGTCCTCCAGTATTTAGTCATGTTCTGATGTCCCATATCCCTACATAAAATTAAGCACATTACAATGCTTCTAAAGATGCATGATGTGCTATTACAGCTTTGGATTCTGATATGCAATCTGCAAGATAGGTATGAGAAATTTGCAATTACCAACATCATGTGATCCCAAATGCAAACACATACAGACACTATCCCTTTATAAGCAGACATAAATAAACAGCAACTTATTCCTTAAGTCATCTAAAGTCAATAAGCCATAATCTAAACATGCAAAAAGGAGGTGACGAATCCGGCACCTTATAAGTAGGAGATTTTATGGAAGCAAGGTCCCTAGTTAGCCCATAATCTTTCATTCAATTTGAGATTTATAAATTTGAATTTTGTGTTTTATGATGGAGAGAAAATGAGCTGAATGAAACTTGGAAAGTTATTTATAAAGGCCAAATTTATAAATTTTTCCACAGATTTTTATACTAAGATTAGGAAGCATCATATAGTTATTGTTTTAATATTCACATTCAACGAACACAAGAAGAAAGCATGCCAAAGTATGTTAATAATTTTCTATTTGCAAGGCCACAAGTAACACAAAGAATAACAAGGGAGGAAAAAAAAAAATTCTCATTGTTAATTAAATGTGGTGAGAATATCTTAAAAGACTTTCAAGGCTTGATACCAAATGATGGTAGTTTCACAGATACACCACACCAACCAAATTAAAGTTGGCAATCAGTTCAAAGGCACATGTAGTACAAGTTATTAGTATTACAATGTTTCCTACAAATTGTCTTGTAAGGTGTTGACAATAAGGAATGGCTCACCCAATTTATATCAGAAATAACAAGTTTCAGCTCAATGACATCAGTAGAACATGGCAATCTTCCTTATCAGTAATCAATCTATGTAACAACAATTAGTTTCAAAAGTTATTTCCAACCTGTATCCCAATTTCAGCTTTTGAAGTTTCTCGCAGTTGCCTTCCAACAGCATCAAATATGATACCATCTTCAACAAAAGCATATTGGACAGAGTCTATATGTCCATCAACAAAATTGCGAACAAGGCCTAGAGCTTGTTCTTGAACAGAAGACTCAGGATCTGCAGAGTATGCATAATCAAGGACACATTTTTTCATGACAAAGAAAAGGGACATATTTCTTTGTAGATACCAATTAATCCAAAAAAATCTGAACTGTCAATGGAAATCATTACCACAGATAAGGTTAGCTATTGAAGATGCAGTTAACTCCATAAAGACTTCTTCTTTACACATCTTGTCTGTATGAAATACCATGTTCCTCAGGGCCCATACAGCATTCAACCTTAAAGATGAATCCATAGACTTTGTCAATTGGACAAGCCCTTTAATGCCTCCACATTGTATGAATACTGACTTGTAAGGTGTAATGCCTGCCACTATGTTGCTGATAGCACCAAGGGCCGCAACCTGGGTAACAACACAGCAAAAGGTATGTCCAACTAAATCCCAATAAACTCAAAGAGACAATACCTGTTCACTTTGGTAAATGACCAAAAGTTTGGCATAAAAATTATAATGTTGGGGGAAATGATTGTTCTGTTTACATTGATGGTAAGCTTCTAATGATGGTAAATAATAGGATAATATTTATGGCCTTTACGAAACCTCATTTAGTGCAAGATATAATTTAGTTCTCAAAAGTTTGAGTTTGGTTGACAATATGATAATGTTACTTGTAAAGCATACTCTTTTATGTATTTCTCAATAAATGGAAGTTCAAAACTTTACATTAAAAGACATTAAGAGTCAGTCACAAGCATTCTACTGAATGTTGAATTTTAAATATCATATTACTCAACAGTTTAATACAATTGAGCACCTCAATTTCAGCTCTACCTACTCAACATCAACAATAGTACATCTTCAATGATATAGTTTCAGGGCCAAGTTTTCGAGCTTCAGTTCTAAGCCTTTCAAATGTATCAAAAACCACATAATTGAGTGAAAGACTCAATAGGAGCATGTATTGTGTTGAATAGACCACATACAAGCACAATGATGGAAATTTCAAAAGTCAAAAGTCAAAAGTACAACATTGCACATTTAGGCTGGTGGCATGAAGTACAAACCCAGCATCATCACAAATAGTACAGGAATTTTCAGGGTCCTTATCAATATAATCCTTCAATTACAAGTTGTGAGGAAAAACTAACTATTACACCATCCTATTTCGATCATCATACATCTTTGAGGGCAAGTTGATTAATCAACCATTCAATTCAAAACACCTATTCTCTGCATTGTTTATAGCACCATGTATACTTAGTAAACTGGCCCAGGTAAGAGGAATGCATCTGAATTATCATAAGAACAGCATACACATAGTATTCTATCATTCTATGTATTAAACACATAATAAATTATTTTTTACCAAAAAGGCTCTAAAATTAAGAGGCTATACTTTAGTATGATTGACAGATTCCTTTTCACATCTTTTGGTGCATGAAACCAACAACTACTTATTTTAAGTCAAGTATAAGTCAAAGGAACATTAGAGATACAATACGCACATACCTGGACAGAAGTAGACAAATCAGATAGAAGCTGAACCAAAGGAATCACAATCCTTTCATTCATAAAATATCCTGCACTCAAATTCTGAATGACATTTTATGCAAGTTAAATACAAATAACATTTGAAAAATTCAAGTGCTATAAGTGGTTTCATGTTGCAGACCCTGATTGAGCGAGAGCTGCTTCTTAAGCAAATGCAGGCTGCTTTGCGTACATTGTCATTATCATGAACTAGAGCATCAACAACTAAGCTCAAGACCTGCGTATTCACAAACATGTATTAGAAGTTCAAAGTGGACTTTGTATCTGAATCAGAAATTTGCTAAGGCAAGTCAAAAGCCTTATTGGTTATTACATTTACAATTTGCCATTATGAGATTGAGAAAAACACAAAGTTGGTTCTAGTCATCTACCAGGAAGAAACATATTTTAGCATTGATTCAACATGTTCATAATTTGGATGGTATGATGAAATAGTATTAACAAGTATAGATGAACTTATTCAACACAGCCTCTATGTGGTTAAATTCAGTACCACAAATCCATGACACCATCTCAACATTGCAGCTCAGAGGGGTGCAAAATTCCAATATTTATGACATAGTTCAAGTACAATGCAACCATTGGATACTGGGTAATTAGATTACTGGCAGTAAAAGTCATTTTAAAAATAAGTTGTTTCTGCAGGAATACTTTTACAGATCAAACTATCAAGAAATGCTATACTTAACATCTAAACTATGGATACACAATCTGTGTGCAAGTGTTGATAACAAAAGCTAGTATATAAACCTATTGACAGTAGTTAAAAACTTATTTGTTCTAACCATAAAATTACACATAAACACACCAGAAAGAAAATATATATATATATCTTGAAAGATGTTATGTGGTCACGATAATTGATTTTCTACACAACTGAAATCCCAATGATAATAAACTCCTGAACTAAGTGACTCACAGTCAAACTATAGTTGTTTCATATAAATGCAGGCACACACAGACATACTTGAGGTTGCACACAAACATATTAATGACCAGACAGAGAAAAAGAGAGAGATACTAGATAGTGATACACAGGTATAATTGTAACAGTTAGTTAGTCAGATTATTCCTTAGTTAGTTAGATTACTCCTTCCTATGAGATATAAATAGGACATATACTGCAAGAGATTAGAAGGAATAATGAATTGACGTATTTTCCTTTCTAAACTCCTATTCTCTCTTATTTTCTCCTATATGGTATCATTCTAGTATTAGAACCACTCTCTAGGTCACAATGGCACCTGAGACTCGATCCCACATGTAAGAACAACCAATGCAAGACTGTTCAATGGAGCTTGAGCAACACTTAGAGCAAAACGTAACAAAGGCGGGCAACTTGCAATAATTAGTGTCATGGATTGAAGGATTTATCACGGATATGGCAGTGATGATGGCACAGATGAACACGATGGGGCAAGAATTGGTAGCCAAGGTGGCACAATTGGTGACAAATGGCCATGGAACTAATGGGTATGGAGCGACATGGCAAGTCAATGGGGTAGGGGCTTCATCCGACACAAACCGAATGACCAATTGTCCCTAATTTGGATTGTTTAATGGAGGATTCAGCAACCATTATTCATTTTTAACCAAACATTGTAGAATAGAGTGTCCCAAGTTCGATGGTAGCAACTTCTATGGATGGGCATACATATGTAGACAATTCTTTGACATTGATGACACACCAGCTGACTAGAGAATCTGTCTCTTAAGCATCCATTTGGAGGGTAAGGCCTCGCAATGGCACTTGAATTTCATGAAGAAAAAGAAGGTGACAGAGATAAGTGGGAAAGACTATTTCAAAAATATGTCAGCTCAGTTTAGGGATGCTACAAAAGTAAATGCCATGGTGGATATCAAGAATCTGAAGCAAGAAACCTGTTACAAATTGCCAAGAAAAATTTGAAGAGCTGCTGACAGAAGTGAATTTATTAGAGCAAATTGCTATCAACTATTTCATGGGTGGGCTCAGAAGTAACATCCAAACAGCTGTCAGATTGTTTAACCCATCCACCATAGCCAACACAATGTACTTAAACAAGACTCCAAGAAACCAATATCAAGGCTCTCCATGACCATGGCCTCGCACCCATTGGAATGTATAACACTCACTCTCATTTTTCTTACCCAAGATCCCATCAAGAACTGTCCAAAACCCCTAATTCCCAAATAAATACCCCACAGTACAAGAATTCAATTCCCAATGACAGACCCACAAGCAAACCCACTTCTACCCCATCCATCACATCTGGAAACAAGATAACTAAACAGCTTACTAGGCAAGAGATGGAGGAGAAGAGAAGCAAGGGCCTATATTGGTGGTGTCTAACACAATTCAAGAGGGATCACAAGTGTAAAAAACTCTAGAGGTACAAGCATAAGAACAAGATGAATTTCACGATGCAAATGACAATATAGAGGAACCCCCAAAGGCAGATTCAACAGTCTCTTGGAATGCAATTGAAGGATAACAACAACACTCAACTATGAGGGTGCTAAGGAGAATCATGAAGCAACAAATCGTGATCTTAATGGATATAGGCAGTATCCATAACTTGGACGTGTCTATAGCCAAGAAATTGAGATTGAAAATGCAAAATGTTGATACCATCAATGTAACCATGGCTAGTGGGCAAAAAATGGAGGTCATCAAGAAATGCAATCAAGTAGAATGGTCAATGCAGTATGAGGTTTTCAAAGATGATTTCCCAGCCATGCATTTATGGGGATATGACATGGTGTTGGTTGCTCAATGGCTGGCCCCAATTGGGTAGATATTATGGGATTTGCAAGAACAAGTGACGACCTTTGTGATGAATGACAAATTTTACCATATTCTAGGAGCTAATGCACCTAGTACTTCCCTTAAAGATTAGCAACTACATGGGAAGGAACTCCTAGCTACACAATAGGCCCTTTTGTTGCAAGTACAGAAGCAACAACATCGGTTATGTTTGGGGAATAGACCATCTCAATTAACAGGACAATAGCAAACCCAATTAGATGACATCCTGGCAAAATTTGATGATGTTTTTCAAGAACCCAAAATACTACCATCATATTGTTCCCATGATCACCTAATCCATTTCAAGTCTAGATCAGCCAATTAGCTCCAAACCATACAGATATGGCCCCATTCATAAAATTGAAATAGAGAAGCAAGTACGAAAGATGCTAAGAAATGGGGTAATAAGGGATAACTCTAGTACCTTTGCATCATCAGTGGTCCTAGTGAAAAAAAAAAAAGATGGCACATAGAGGTTTTGTATTGATTACCAATGTTTAACTGAGTAGATAATAAGGAATCAATTCCCAATTCCAGTCATAGAAGAGTTACTTGATGAATTACATAGGGCAGAATTCTTTTCTAAACTTGATTTGAGAGCCAGTTACCATCAAATAAGGATGAAAGATGAAGACATTCATAAAATAGCCTTCCATACCAATTAAGGTTTGTACAAATTTGTGGTTATGCCAATTTGGCCTCTCTTACATCCTTGCCACATTCCAAGGCTTAATGAATACAATGTTTAAGCGATTTATAAGAAGATTCATCTTGGTTTTCTTTGATAATATTTTGATTTATAGCAAGACCTAGGAGTCACATGTGGGGCACCTATGGATTACTCTAGCAACATTAAGATAACACACACTTTTTGCTAAGAAAAGCAAGTCTGTTTTTGGAGCAAATACAGGTAGATTATTTGGACCACTTAATCTCAGCAAGAGGTGTTCAAGCTGATCCAAAGAAGATAGAAGCAATAAATAGTTGGCCAAGACCTACATCTATTGTAGCTTTAAGAAGAATTTTAGGCCTGAGTGGATATTATAGACATTTTGTTTAGCACTATGGCAGCTTAAGCAAGCCTCTCACTAACCTCTTAAAGAAGAATGTAGCATTTAATTAGAGTCCAGAAGCTTATTCAACTTTTCAAGCACTCAAATCAGCCTTGACATCAACTCCAATACTAGTATTACCAAACTATAAGGAACCATTTGTGACAGAGACAAATGCCTCAAGTATTGGTATAGGTGCAGTGCTCTCCCAGGAGGGCCACCCTATAGCATATGCTAGAAAGGTTCCAAGTCCTTCTAAAAGGAACTTTTTTCTGCTTATGAACGTGAACTGTTAGCTATTGTTTTTTCTGTCAAACAATGGAAGCTTCACCTTCAGGGTAAGAAATTCATTACTAAGACTGACCACCTTCCTTTAAAGTACCTACTAGAACATTAGACTATCCACAGATCAATATCAATGGGCTCACAAGTTTTGGGGTCTGAGTTATGACATTGTATACAAAAAGGTGCGGCAAATGGAGCTGCAGATGCATTATCCAAGCAAGATTAGCCAACTTCAGAGATTTCTCACGTACCTATAACATCAGTAGTTATATAAATCACTACCCGATCTAGAAATCTTAGGAAGAAGATGCCCATGTGCAAAGACTCATCCAACAGCTGCAAGAAGATCCCATGTTCAGACCTAGGTATAATTGGAGAAATCACTTGCTCAAACAAAAAGGCAAGATAGTGGTGGGAGGCAACCAGTAACTTCATTTCCAACTTCTAAAAATGTTTCATGAAGATGCAATAGCAGGCCATTCAAGGATGACTGCTACTTACAATCAGATTTCATCAATCTTTTATTGGAAGGACTTGGGAAGGGTAGTGAGAAACTTTATTAAAGAATGTGAAGTATGTCAACACTCAAAACCAAAACATATAGCTACCCCAGGCCTCCCAATGCTATATGGACTAAGCTGTCAATAGATTTTATTGGAGGGATTCCTAAATCCAACAGCAAATCATGATAACAGTTGTGATTGATAGCCTGAGCAAAGCAACCCATTTTATGGCATTGAAGCACCATTGAGGTTGCACAACTATTCATGGATAACATAGTAAAGTTGCATGGATTTCCCAAAAGTATTGTCACAGATAGAAACCTAGTGTTTTGTGACAAATTTTGGAGAGAATTATTCCATTTATATGGAGTGAAGCTTACCTACTCCTTAGTTTATCATCAACAAATGTATAGACAAACTGAGGTGGTTAATAGGTGTTTGGAAAACTACTTAAGGTGCTTAACAAGGGATTTTCCCAAGCAATGGATCAAGTGGCTTATTTTGGCAGAACTATGGTATAACACTGCTTTCCACTCATCAATTGGCATGTCTCCTTACCAAGCTGTTGATGCTAGCCCACCACTTGCACACTTACCTTACCTTGTTGGGGATTCATCAAATGATATAGTTGATAGAAGCTATATTGATTGAGAAATTATTATACAACTACTTAAGCAACACCTCCATCGGGCCCAAAATAAAATGCTCCAGCAAGCTAACTGAAGGAGAATAAAAAGATAGTATTCAATTGGTGAGTGGGTATACTTAAAGTTGCATCCTTTCTGAAGGAATTTGATCAACAATTCTTCTCTCCACAAACTTGCAGCTTGGTATTTTGGGCCCTTCAAAATTCCCAAAAGAGTGGGTAATGTTGCCTATAAATTGGATTTATGTACCCAGACATGGGTTCATCTGGTGTTTCACATCTCCTTACTCAAGAAACATGTAGGCTCTTCCTTTCCTATCAGCTCAGAACTACCAACTGTAGATGACCAAGGGCAATTTACTTTGGAACACAGGGAGATACTATGAAGAATGAAAGTTAAGAGGGGCAATCTCCCTATGACTCAAGTACTGGTTAAATGGAAAAAGGCCAGCATTGAATATGCCACCTGGGAGGATCTACCTGTATTATAGCATCAATTTCCTACCTTCCCCACCAATGCCATTCCATCTATTCCCATTCCTTGAGGACAAGGACTTTTTTCAGGTGGGTGTAATTGATACATGGGTATAATTGTAATAGTTAATTAGTTAGTTAGATTATTCCTTCCTATGCGATATAGATAAGAAGTATACTGTAAGAGGTCAGAAGGAATAATGAATTGACGTATTTTCCTCTCTAAACTCCTATTCTCTCCTATTTTCTCCTATCTGGTATCACAATGCTACAAAATAGAGATAGATCACATTCACATCCCCTAATGGCAAGATGCTACAGGAAAAGGAGATGACAAAAGGAAAAAGAAAACTGCAACAATAACATTCTGCAAAAAGCTACTTACAAGTCCATTGGTTCATGGACTCCCACTTTTATATCTTATCCATTATCTATTAAATTATCTCCAATCAACAATCATGTATCTCTTGTTACCTTAGATCCTCAAATACACGTATGTGCAATCTCTCATAAGATGTTATAAAAATCACAAGAAATTAAGACCCAAACTCAAACATAATGACTTGCTATAGAAATGACTGGCTGGAGGTTTTATAAATAATTTTCATAAGGGAATTCTTTCACCAATGAAATATATATATATATATATTTATATGGGGAGAAAAATAGTGGTTACTTGCAGCAAATATATGAGACTTAGAACTATATTGATAAATAGTCTCCATGAAACAACAGACCTGCAATGAAAGAAGCCTAGACCGGCAGCACTCCAATTGTGAGCAAAGATCAGCCAAGGCAAGAAAAATCCCTTCAAGGCGTTTAGGATTTAAAGAAGATTTTTGCAAGTGATTGCAGAACTTATCAATAGCATTTGCGTCAAATGCTAGCTTATGTAAATCTTCCTTCCCCACAACTAAACTAGAGAAAGCAAAAGAAGCTTCATCTCCAACTTGACTGGGGTCATCAAGGAGCTCAAGCAAAATATGTACTAATTTCGTTTTAATTCCCAAGTCTTGCAGATAGCGAGAAGAAGAATTCTTTACACAAATCAAGCACAAGCAGGCCAGTAACCTTGTCCGACAATATCTATCCTTAGTTAATTCAATAATGGAACTTAGAGCTCTTCCACTATGAAGTTCCATAAATTTAGAGACAGCTTCTGGATTGTTTTTGAGAATTGCAGCTAGGGACTCTAAACTAGCATCTCGCTGACTTAGAGAACCATCAAGAAGGCTAACAATTTTCTCCAAAATACCGGCATAGCACAACATATTTTGCTCTGCACTTGTCTCACAAGAATGGATAATAATGCTTGCACCTAGCCCAGTGAGATTTTCATTCTCACTTTTCAATAGGGAAAGAAGAAAGTCTATGTTTTCCTCCAGAAAAAAATCATATTTTGGAGCTAGTTTTGATTGATAAATCATTCGTATAGAACGTGCAGCGGTATCTACAACCTGAAACAAGGAGAAAAACAGCCTATCAGATGGCATTCATAAATAATATGCAATTGAAAATGAGAATAGAGAGGGTGCACATATATCTTATTCTAACTTCTACCCACAAACCACATTAGAGGAAAAAGAAAGGGGGAGGGGGTGGCTTGAAAACTATTCATAATTCAGATGTCGAATAGAAACAATGACAAACTCATTTCCTTGCTTTGTCCATTCGCCCTAGCACCAAAATGTAATAATAAAAGTTTATGACTGACGGAGCTGTGCAGCTGAACATTAGCATGAGGATATAAAGGGACTACAATTTATAGATTATATCTAGTCTACAGACAGCACTAAACTCATACAATTGTATATACTCCCTCACCATCAAGTTGAAATCTGAAATATTGACTGCACAAGTCACAAACTAGGAAGATAATGCCAGAAATAGGAGATAGCATCAGAAGCTAAAATGCATTAGAAGCACTAGTTCATAATAAACCTACTTGCCTGGCATAATAAGTGCTGTTTACCATAATATAATTGGATTTTGAAATTTTATGAAGTGTTTGTGGCTATAAGGCATGTGAATTCTGCAAGAATTAAAACCAATAGTCCTCCAAGTTAAGGGTGAGCTTAACAGGGATTAAAACCAAAAGTAGTAAAGTGAGAAGTAATAATCTATGTACGTAATATTTGCTATAGGGAAAGGGAAAGGAAAGAGGGAGGAGAGCAAGAGGAGTGGTCAGAGCTTCCACTATCGTAAACTAATTTGTTCCTCAGTCCTCACATAAATGATTTGAAACAGGGTGAAAATCAGAATGAATATGCATTGTTACAAGGCACACGTGCCCAGTGGCCCCAAATAAATGAAGCCATAACCCACTAGTTGAAATATACTTTTTGGCTTTAAAATCTTACACATAAGGGTAAAACATAAATTACGGGTGGAGAACAATTGCCCGCCCATTTTTATCTGTTCTGTAAATCAGCACCAGGTAAAACTTGGAATTCTCAACTCCTTAAATTTTTGCTTACTCTATATTTTTTTCTGCTTTGTTTTCACTCCACCTATCATGCATTTCCCACATCTCCAACTTGTTATTAAGCAAGGAATATAAGTAGCTTTTGCTGTTGCACAATTAAGTAGTACCGATAAATGTTCCTACCATGTAGTTGAAAGAATATTTTGAAAGGTGAATCTGAGAAAAACAAGCAATCATTATTTGAAAGACCTGATTCCTACGTTTACCAGTTCAAATTACAATTAACTTGAAAGAATTGTACGCAAATAATAAAGAATTTTATTTAAAAAAAGAAAGAATTTCTTATATATATATATATATATATATATATATATTACTAAAACCATGTGTATATCTAAAGAGGTAATTCAAATCATGATAAGCACTTAGCAGAGAACGTAACACAGACCCACTGATCAGATAAGATGAATACTTCAATTTGAAACGAACGTAGAGTTGTTTCATATCTAATGCCCTATGGATACTCAAGCAATACAAACTCTTCAGACAAAGGAAACTCAACAGATGGTGGATCAAATAATCTACATTTCATCATATAATTTTCAACAAATTGCACTGATCACAAACAAGTGATCAGCCTAGCAGTTCAGAGCATTACAATTATATCTGAAGCACCAATCTCTGACAAACGGAACCGGAAAAAGACGGTTCTAATTAATTGAATTCACCTTCTCGTCGGCAGCAGAGAGGAGCTTGATTAAATGAGGTAAAGCGCCGACGTCAAGAACGGCACGGACGCCAGCCTCGACGCCACAGGCAAAGCTGCCGAGCACCGCCGCGGACTGGACAATGAGGTTGGCGTCGGAATTGAGATTGGCGTCAGCTTCGGCGAGAACAGCAGCGACAAGGGGGACTGCACCGAGTTTGATGTAGGAGAGCTTCTTGGTTCGGTTCCCGATGATCTTGTTCTTGACCTCTCTGATAGCTTTGAGCTTGATTTCGCAATCAGTGGAGGCAAGGCGGTCCAGGATGAGATCCGAGGTAGTGAAGGAAGCGGATGGTGTGGTGGTGGAGGAGGCTGAGGTGGTGGGCATGGTGGTCTTCGTCGCCTGTGGCGGTGGTGGAAGCTCATGCAAACCGGAGGAGGAGAAGCGAACTCCACATCCACAAGCCCGATGCTGGGGAGAGAAGATGGTTTTTCTATTTTTCTTGTTTCTGTATTTTTAAATCAATGAAAATTTATGCAATTTTCTTTCCATCTGTAAACCTGGTGTTGGCTTAATAATATTTTCCTTTTGTAAGAAAGGTACGGCTATTCTGATAAGAAAAAGAAAAGAAATCTACGGTTATAAGCACGTAATTAAGTCTACGTTGGAAGAAATAAATATGACACATTAGTAATTAATTCTATAATTTTCTATAATTCTATGTGTTTTATATTAGAATGCAATTGGTTTTTTTTTTCAAACTTTTTTTGGAAAAGAATTTTATCTTAAACTCAAAAACACTCTTACAATATTGTTTATTTATATAAGGCTATGCTATAATGACCCAAAAAAAAAAAGGTTATGGTACTATAAATATTTATATATTTTTTATTTTTAAGCTTTAACCATATAAAAATTAAGTTATATTATTTCTCTAGTCCTTATTATTTCTTCCAAGTCTTTAATTTAGTTCTTATATTTTATTTTCTTATAACTTGATCGCTATGACTTCAAGACTTTCGTAAAAGAGTTCTTGCTATTAGATATCACCACAACGTTGTCAATTGTACGTTGGAGTAGCAAACTTGCTTCTGAGGTGGCATGATGCAACAAATGCTACTCAGACACGTTTATTAGTGAGCTATCAAGTTATAACTCATTTACCCTTCCTCACTTCATCCCTGCTTCTTCAAACTGTCTAAATTTTTAATTTTTTAGTTAATTTAATTTTTTTCTTTAATTTTACTCAATCTAAATATATTATAAGAGTCATGCATGTTTTAAAAAAATTATATATGACCAAAAAATATTAAAAAAATGATAAGACCGTTAAATCTTTACCTATTAGTAAATAACAAAAAAAATATTTAAAATAATAAGAAATTAAAAAAAACGATATATGTGAAAAAAATTCAAAAAAAAATTGACTTACATCTTTATTAGGGGCTAGTGTAAGATCAGCCAAGTTAAAATAACACACTAATAGTTATCATATATAATACATTATATCAAATTCAATTAAACTTATTTTTAAGTATATAAAATTATAAATTATAAAACTGTAAGTTGAATTAAGCCAAGTCTTAAATATGTTTCTTTAAACTCATGCTTGTACAATATGTCACAATATTTATAAATCAGTTTTGTCTATTCCATGTTTAATTCACTGGCTCCATACACATTTTTGAACAAGAGAAGAAAATAAAGGCCAGCCTAGCAAGAACAAGTGGGGGTAAAGCACGCGTAATTACATTTCACTTGTACCTGAGATTGTACTAGTAGTACTGTAGCATATAGCTAACAACTACATTTCACTTGCTCCTTAATTTATAAGCACTGCGTAATTCTCTTGAAAGGATATCAATGAGCTTATAAGTCATAATATTAGTACAACTTCAAGTAACAATGAAAGAAAAGCAGGGGAAGGAGAAGAACAATTCACAACATGAACAGTTAAACTATCCTCCACTGATGAATAATGTAAAAGTGCAAGTTGGAGCCAGCATGATACAGCAGATAAAAGAACAACTGGAGGAAATTTCAAGAGACCATGGCATTGCCATCATCTTCATCACCTTCTCCAGTTTCATTAAACATGTACTGGCTTTGATACTCCATCAAGTACTGTGTTGATCTTTTGACATCCAAGAACAGATGGTAAACCCTATTTATATCCTCCAACTCAACTATCTTCCCTTTCCGCTTCTGGCATGCCAATGCAGCTGCTGTGATGAGATGGATAGAATATCTCAAGGATGTTTCTACACCTATTTTGGTTAACAAATGCTTTGCACCTTCTGACATTTCCACATCTTCCTCTTGGCATCTTATATCCAGAATCTTGCGAATTTCGTCCTCTGTGTAAGGTTGAGTGGAGATGATAAGTAGGCGATCAAGTAAATCAATTGGAATCCCATGCGGGGATTTGTAATTTGTGCCTCTGATGGTCGTAATGCCTCTGTTGGTAGCAACAACTAATATAGGAGCCATCTCGTTCTCAAGAGCCCGGTTAAGGAAGGAAAAGCATTCAATGTCAAGCATGTGCACCTCATCAATGAAAAGAACACCAGGCACAATTTCTGCCTTTCCTTCCTCTCTCCACTCTGCAACTTTTGTATCAATTTGTTCCCTGACTTCTGCACGAATTTCACCTGTATCACCAGTGAAGAGAGCCAGAAATCCCTGTGTTCTGAAATTGAAGGAATTAAATTAGATGATAGGAAGAAGCAAGCCAAAAAGGCCATGATAAGCTTGCCAAGGGAGTCTCAAAACAGTCAATGCATGGCATATGGAAACTTTGAACACCGTTATTAGTTAAAAATTGATTATGCATATTGAAAAACAAGTGCACTACGTCAAATCAAAGCATAAATCATTAATCGCAAAGGACGCAACAATCTTACATTAAAGCTCTAATTAACAGTTGTGCTAAATATGATTCCCAAAGAGTAGCGCACTTGGTACTCAGAAGCTGAACAAATAACAACCATAACGCCATGCCAACCTAGTCCCTGAGGCACCTGTCAATTTATATTCCACTTCTGCATTATTTCAACCCTTGCAACTGCACCAGGTCTCACCCATACTCCTAACAAATATTGTTAAAAGTAAGAGAAGATCAAGTTTGATATTCTAGATTATGTACAAATTGTTTTATGTACAAATTGTTGAGACTTAAGACACAGTTCAAACTTGCTCTGCTTTTACTCTATATAATATTACGTATTTGATGTACTGTTAGCATAGATACTCCAGCGCTTTAGAAAGTACTTTGTTAGTTTCTCAGTTTTTCCACATTTCTTAAGGTTAAACCAAAATATAAGGCAGGCCAAGCAGCATCACTCTTAGCGCCCAGCACAAATGCCTTTTTTATACAGGTACAGTTCATAAAATTTCACAAAGGTATCCAAGATTCCAAGACTTACTAATTTCTAGTCTATAAGATATTCAGGGTCTTCAAGTGCTAAGGAAAACAATGGCCAAATCTCCTAAGCCCATCGCTTAGCAATCACCGTACACATCACAATTTGTTGGCCGTGCAGGAAAACCATTACATGCAAGATAAAATCCAAAGGATTTCAAGTTTTGTTGGTGATAAACTGCTATTAATAGAAAATATTCCACATTTAAGGAACTAATCTGAATACTCATAAAACCTTAGAGAATACTCAACTCTCCCACACACAAGTTTTAGCCAGGATTTATCCACTAAATTAAGTTTGAAGGTAAATAGCAATTATGCCATGCTTTGATCTGAAAGCAGTATGACCTTAAATAAGTTGATTCTGAATCACAAGCACTAATATAATCATAACTTGCTCAGGGATATCACTAAATCAAGTAAGAACAACATAGAGAGTGTGGCTTAAAAGCACTAAGTCAAGTAAGATAATGTAAGATAATGTTAATTACCTGCTGTTTATAACATCAATCTCATGAAGAGTGACGCAATGCACCACCTCCTTCCGCTTCTGCAACTCCCCATCAGGGCACTGCACAAACTTGACCTGTGGCCCAGTGGCGTCGAAATCCCTCGACCTGGAAAACGACCTACCAAGCTTTGTGATCTTGCCAGAAGCTTTGTCTATAGCAATCACATCGCCACTACTCACCTTTTCCTTCCCCAATGCTTCAATCATCTTGGCTCCCAAGTCATAAACCGTCTCCATCTCCGTCGTCTTCAGCGTCAACTTCCCAGTCTTCGACGCAGCACCAGCCATCGCCGGCCTGTCAATTTGGACCTCAACGACCTCACCTTCAATCACCTCGGTCTCTTCCTTAATCCGCACACCAATTGCCTTGCGAAACGCCTGCATTAGGGCTTCGGTTTTCGACATCTCGAGGGAGAAAAGCTCGCTTCCGGCAATCATGGCAAATGGGGTTTCGAGGCCCAAGGACTTGGCCATACCCATGGCAATGGCGGTCTTGCCTGTACCAGGTTGGCCGGCTAGAAGTACGGCCCTGCCCGCAATTTTACCCTCTTTGATCATCTGAAGAATAACGCCGGCGGCTTTGCGAGCCGCCGTCTGACCCACCATGCCTTCGGAGACGGCGCGAGGTTCCAGGGACGAGTCTAGGCCAAGTCCACGGATGTGGGAGTGAGCGCCTATGCGCTCAATTCGAGTAAGGTCACGGCCTTCGGAGAGCTTCAGCTCCGCCATGGCGGTGGTGATGGTGGGTGAGAGAGTTCTAAACTTTGGAGGGCTTTTAGGGTTTTGAACCTTGTGTAGCTTCCCACCTGTTTGAGAATACAAAACGCAGGAAAGATCGGAGGCTAAACGGAAATGCTAGACCAGAATTTTCCACGATTCCTTTAAAAAACAAATGAATGAATAATGGCTTGTTTGGTTTTATGTTTTCAGTATAATTTTTTGAATAAAAAAATAAAAAATTTTGTTTGATAATATATTTTTAATAAAATATTTTATAAAAAATAGAATTATATTTTTAAAAATAGAAAAATTAAAATATTTTTTATATATTTTGTAATTTTTATTTTATAAAATAAAAAAACAAAAAAACAGATATTTTTATAATAATAATTCAAATAGATTTTTTAATTTTTTTGTTTTTAAAAAATTTTTAAACAAATATTTATTTTAAAAACATTAAAATCAGTACAAAATTAAATAGGCTCTAAATTTTACAATTGACCTTCTTTTATTTTGCCAACTAAAATATATATTAGGAAAAAAAATTCAGTAAACATAATAATCAAATATAAAGGCCAAAGAGGCGTACATCAAGTATAATTATTTTTAAGGTTAAAGTGCATAATTTTTTAAAAAAAATTAAAATTATTCATAAATAATTTTAAAAATTTTAAAAATTTAAAATGAACTCTTAAATTTTAAATTTTGTACGGATAATTCTTATATTAATAAATTCATTAGTGGATTCACTAATTTTATACGAGTAATTCTTTAAACTCAAATTTATGTAAAGAAAAAGAAAAAAACTTCAACACGTCACACTTTCAATAATAGATTAATAAAATCGTTAATGGGAGGGTTATTTCATTAGACAGTTTTCATATACTATACTGATTTATTTAGAGATGACTTGATAAATATAATCTCCCATGAAGGAAGTAAATATATTTATTAACAAAAGGGTCCAGTTGAGCAAATTAAATTTAAAAGGTGAATAGCCAACTTTTAAAGTTAAAATGATGAATTAATAGTATTAAAATGAAGATAATACAAAATTAATAAATTATACCATCCTATAAGATTACAGCCACGTTATTAATTCATCCCCAGGACACAAATTCAGTTGTTATATTTTTTATTATCGCTCTGAAGTATAGATTTTTAAATTAATAAGTTACCAATCTTTTTCTTTTTCCCTTTATTTATTTAATTTAGATCATCAAATAATAATAATTTATTCTCTTTTTAACAAATTATTAATTAGTCTTTCTTCATATTTATTTTACAAATAGTATTAAATCTTTTTCTCTTGGTCATATGATAAGAATATTCTCATGGTCAACTTTTAAACTTATATCTTTTTTCAAATGATTGTGCATGTGTATATATATTGATGATTTTTCTAATAGTGTATAATAGAAAAACTTACTTACATTGAATACTATTCTCAATTGATTATCCCATATGATTGATCTGGTCACAATCTTGAACTTCAATGAGAATGTTCATAGTAGATGTACCAATTTGTGACTAAAGAAACAAAGATTCTATATTTTCTTTTTTATTGGAGAGAAATTTATTTTCTATGTGTTTCATAATTTTTGAGAGGGAGTGAGAGGTTTTTAAACACACACTTTCACAATTGTACAAAAAAATGATTCCACTAATCAATTTAATTTTGATTTTCAAAAATCAAAATTCAAAAAAAAAACTCAAAAGCTAATTTATTGACTAATTAAATTAACTAATTTCTATAATAATTGATTATTTTAATTAATTTCCTCCAAGCTTTTTTTTAATTATTGGATTTAGGTCATTGATGACCTAATACTCCAACATCTCCCACTTACACATGACTCATAAATTTTTACTCCTCTTAGTCTTTCATACTAGATGCTCCACCATGATTGCATGGGGCACAATGATCGAGAGCTCTTAGATGAGATACCCTATTATTGGAATAGTATAAGAGACTACAATTCTTAAATGTATGGCACACACTTATTTATGTACCTTAAATACTCTAAATTCACCTATATACATTTCATTAATGGCAAACCTGATTCCTTTCAAGTTTTAACATTACTTGGATTGCTTTGTCCGATATGTATAGTATTTATGCTATAAAATCACCAAATTAACTTAGTAATGGATATATCTTAGACACTGGCATAGGTATGTCTACTTGAGGTGATTTTACATTTGCCCATATATCACTTAAATCTAAAATAGTTACTTTCTTATCATTAATTCTTTAGATCAAATCTATCATAAATATAGAATGTATACTGAAGCAGCAAATACTAACTCATCTTATGATATTGTCAAAATCATAAGAGTATCTATGAAAAGATTTATTCCTTCATAGAACTCATATGGCAATGAAATAAGAATCTATTCACTTGTTTCGTAATTATAATTCTTAAGCACATGTAACATAAATTGCATGCTATGATACTTTTCTTATCTTGTAAAAGTGTATATCAATTTAATTTATTTATTAACATCATATAGATATTGATCTAGAAACATACAGTATTTAATTTGAATTTTACCATTCCTTTTTAGCCTCTTAAGATATTGTTAAAGAAAATTCATATCTGATTACAAGTATTTTAGATGGTAGGATTCCATAATTCTATCAATATAGTTATATTTTTTAATCTTATCTCGACCTTTATTTTTACTTTTTTATCGAGGCAACATATTTATGTTTTTGTGTCTCTTTTTATTCCATATTGACGCTTCCATTGCCTTAAGTGGCAAACAAAAATATCTCATATTTGTTCACTCCTCGTAAATGTTAAAGGCTATTGCTCATATGAGAAAGCTAACTTTATCAACTTGTACGACATACTATTGCATTGTATATATGTTGTTTATATATATGACACTATATTCAATAATGAAATAAATACACTATATTCATTTAATAATCAATTCTTACATGATTTATGTTACTTCATATTCTATGCATGCCAGAAGATTTAACATGTTTCCTCACATACACATCTTTAGGTGTTGTCTTAGTTAGGAGATTTGCTAACATTTTGTGTGTAGAATTATACTATATAGTAACACTTTTTCTGTGCCATTGCTTCTTTAATAAAGTTGTACTTTGTGTTTATGTATTTAATCTTATTATGATACTCGGGATCTTTTATATAGGCTGTGGCTGTTCAATTATCACAATTCACTAATATTAGACTTATCATTCTACCAATGACCCCTAAATATTTAATGAATTTTTTTAGCTATATAGCCTTTTGTATTGCTATGAAACATATTATGAACTCTATTTCCATAGTAGACAATGGTATGCATATATGCATTTTGCTACTCTATGATGTAGCTCTATTGTTTACCAAGAATGTACATCCAGAAGTCGATTTTCACTCATTTAGATATTTACCCCAGCTTGCATCTGAATACCTTAGTAAGTGTAAATTACTTCCTTGATAATATAATTCATAATTAGCAATACCCTTCAAGTATCTCGGGATTTTCTTAACAGCTTTCCAATGCTTTTGGCTTGGGTTTGGCTGGTACCAACTTACTAGGCCAATTACATAACAAATTTATGGTCTTATACACATCATTGTACATATTAAGCTATCAAGAGCACTTGAGTTAGGGACTCTCTCCATAACTTTCTTCTTAGATTTGATATGAGGACACATTTCACAACTTAGGCTTTTGCCTCATGTTATAAGATATACATAAATTTATAATCTTTCATGCTGAATCGCTTAAGAATTTTCTTAATATAATTCTCTTTGAAAGAAAAATCAATTTCTCTGAGTGATTTCTTTATATTTTAACTCTAAGAACATACTTTTCTTCTCTCATGTCTTTCATCTCAAAATTGAAATATAGTCATTCTTTAATTGCTAAAATTAACTATAGACTATTTCCAATGAATAATATATCATCTACATAAAAGAGACAATATTACAACATTACCTTCAAATCTCTTAATATAAATATAGTGTTATTCATTTGAAAATCATACAAGATCACTGCTCAATAAAATTTCAAATACTATTGCCTAGATAATTACTATAGTTTACAAACAGACTTTTGAAATTTACAAACTTTTTATTATATTTCTTTTTCTTTGAAACCTAAAGATTGTTCAATATAAATTTTTTTATCTAGTTTATCATTCAAAAATGCATTTTTTACATCTATTTGATATAATTCAAAGTCCAAACTTGCAATAATAACTAGGATTAATCTAATTGAATTAAAACACACAAGATGTGAGAATATATCTTCATAATATATACCTTCGTGTTGTGTACCCCTAGCTATATCTCTTTAAGGACCCATCTTTTTTTTTATCTTGAGAACTCACTTGTTACCAATTACCTTTCACCCAAATGGCAAATTGATTAAGTCATAAATTTTATTTGTCCCCATGGAATTCATTTCTTCTTTCATTGCTTTTTTCATTTATCTTCAGTAGGGCATGATAGAGCTTCTTAAATTGAGTTTGACTTTTTATAATCTTACGAAGTAATTATAAGTGCCGCCCTTCAATCTCATACCAATGTTTGGGCACACTTTTCAATTACTCTTACATAATAAGGTAGCTAATGTTACATTCTCTCTTCATTTTTCATCTTCATATTGTTGAATAAAGCTCCCGCTTGTATTGATAGATTGAGATGTAATCATTTGTTCCTTACTTTCTTGGTCAAGTGTCTTGTAAAAAGACACACTTCTATCGATCTCACACTATTAGGAAACTCATTTTCTATAAACATGATGTCTCTAAATTTTATTCTAGTTATAGTTTCATTTTTAATTTCACTAATAAGACATACCCCTTAGATTACTTTGAGTATCTTATAAAGATATATTTCTTGCCCCTTGGGCTTAATTTCCTGTACTTATAGGAAGAATAATAGATGTAAGTTGTTGAACCTATGATCTTGAGATACTTAAATTCAGTTTATGATTCACTTATGACTCGTAAAGGGTAGAAGTAACTAATTTAAAAGGCACTTGGTTAAGTGTGAAGGCAACAATTAGCAATGCATCACCCTAATAAAAAATAGGTAGATTTACTTGCACCATCATTAACCTAACTATTTCAAATAATGTCTTATTTCTTTTTTCGACAATGTTATTTTATTCTAGAGTACCAAGAATCATTCATTGTCTTCTTATAACTTTTTCTTTATAGTGTTCCTTAAATTGTTCAAATGGATATTCATGTTCTTGATTAATTCTTAATGCTTTAATTTTCCTATCTAATTATTTCTCAATCATATTCATATAATGTTTTGAAGCACTTAAATGCTTTTGACATATGAGAGATTAAATAAACATGATCATATCGTGAATAATTGTCAATAAACATAACAAAGTACCATACTTTATGTCTCACTCTCACACTTATTGGACCACATATGTCTAAATGGATAAGTTGCAATAGATATTCTATCTTAATGGTTTTCTAGTTAGTTTATTTGCTAGGCAATGCTCAAACAGAGACAGTTTTAGATTAGAAATTGAACCTAGCAATCCTTTTTTTACTAGTTTACTAATTCATTCTTGGCCTATATGGTCTAACCTAGCATGACACACATTCATTTTCTATATTGAATTGGAAGCGGAAGATATAATAAAACAACAATGTTCATACATATCATAAACATTGTTATAAATTGTATCCTATACAATAAAACCATCTAAAAGACAACCAAAACCATAAAAAGTTGTTCCATTACAAATGTTAACAAAGTAGTAATAGAAATTAACAATAAAGCCAAATTGAAGAAGAGAGATTATTGAAACCAAATTTCATCGAATTTTAGGCATCAACAGAACATTATGTAGGATTAAGGTTTTTCCACCATGCAAGACCAACTTGTATATGTTGATTCCTTTAATTTCAACCTTAGCATTTTTTCTCACACATATCCATCTATTTTTGTTAGACAATATTCCATAAAAGATCCATGATCTTTGACTACATAGTTTGTAGCTCTTGAGTCTACAATCCATAAAGAATGAGATTTAGCCATCAAAAATGTAATAACTAAATAAAAGCAACAAGAGAGGGGGGTTTATTATTCTAGTATATTATTTCTCTCTCCCCTGGGTCTTCATTCCTCCCGTGCCATTTTCCTTTTTTGCATACTGTTCATCTTTCTTCTCTTGCGTATACGAAGCTCCCTTCCCCTGATTTTCATCGTTTCTTCTCCACCATAGGGCCAGCACCGATGTCGCATAGCTCATCCCAAGCTTCCCCACTGCTGGTTCAAACACAGTGACGCAAGGAAGGGAGCCCGCGGTGCCGTCTGTCCAGGTGAGTGTCTCCCGTCTCTCACATGCCTCTCCTCTATTTTTGTTGTGGTGTTCTTCTTTATGTCATGGATTTCGGCCATTCCCCTCCAATTTTTGGCCCATCCTTGCTCTAAGGAATGAGAAGGATAGTGAGATCCTTCATTCTTTGTTTGGCGGGTTGATGAAGGGCAAAGAAAAGGGGTTTTATTTTGGGGCTTTCTAACTATGTTGGATAGGTATAAATCCTAAATTCTTACTCCCTTAGAGTGATGCATGAGCTTAAATTATGAAATAAGATTTATGTGAGAGGATTCAAGTTAAGGGATCGTTGTGCGCATGTAAGGTTCAGAGCAAAAAAAAGTTGTGATTAAGAGCTATTATGCAATTATGTGAATGTAAGAGTGATCACTGTGAACTTATGTGATGATTTGGTGATTTTGTGTGTTCTCAGGAAGTTTTGTGAGCGTTGGCCGTGGAAGAAACTAACCCCTCAAGGAGAAAAAGTAGCGTGCTAGTATTGGGCACCGTTTGTGAGTAAATAACGAATTTTTAAGCACTTACTGTTACCTTTATATATATATATATTTTGAAACTTTGCATTTATATTTAATGGTTTAATTATTTATCATTTAAATTAATTTCTGTCCCCTATAATCCAAATTCTTTGTAAGAATTATATATATATATAATAATAAATAATGATAATAAAAATAATAAGAATATTTGGCTAATAAGGTACATATATTTTTATATATGTATATATATGAATTTAGAATTATGGATTAGTGTGTATCGTATCTATAGGTGCATGCTATAATCCTTAATGGAATCAAGTCATATGCTATGAAGGGATCTGGATGAAGAAGGAGCTACTCGTTAGGAGTAGCCACCTGAAAGAAACAGGTAAAGAGCTGCCAATGAGGTGTAGCCGCCCCCAGAAAGTATAAATTATGAAGTATAAATATGAAGGATAGAGAAGGAGCTGCCCGTTAAGTGTAGCCATCTGTGTGAATCGGGGAAAGGAGTTGCCAACGAAGTGTAGCCGCTACCTTACTTGACCTAGCGATAACCCTTCCTTAAGGAATCATGTCAAGAGACGCAGGGTCTTAATGGGTATTCTTCCATACAATAGGTCAAGGATTTGCTAACTAGTAAAGTATGATGTTCAATGCATACACTTTTAACTTTTTAGTCATGACCTTTGATTTAAATTGAGAAATTATGTTATTTGCTCACTAAGCTTGGCTCACTCCTTTAACTTTTAAATTTTGTTTATATAGCGTAGCCGGATCCGATCCACCTCCCTTATCTTAGGTTCTGAGGCGTTGTGGCGGTGAACCTCCTTTTTTGGAGCTGGGGGCTTAGTTATCTTTTTGTTGTTGTTTGTTGTAATTGATTGATAATCATATTGTAAAGTATTTTGGATGTGGGCCTAATGGATATAGAATTTGTTTTCCCCCTTCCCCTATTTTGGTCTTTTGATGTTTCGATGATTGGTTAAAGAGAGCATAGCTCTGTGTTATTGTTTATGTTAGATTCTAGCTGTTTGTAAAAATTTGGGATGTCTTATTTTCAAGGGACATTCTGCTGAAATTTCTACAAAAAGCTAGTGTATAAAGAAATGAATTATATACATCCAACGAGGTGGGTTTACACTTAATTATAGCTATTTTGTGTAGAACCTTCCAAATATCATTGAATCAGTGCAGTATAGCAATTCAAGTCGCAAACAGGAGACCCGTATGGATTTCTTGCATTAGTCACCCCCCTTCCTTTTTTTTGGGAAAGGGCATGACAAAAACAATACTTGAAATATAAATGAAATGTGAAAATTCATTGTATGGTATTACCTTATCTTGCTTAATGCAATCGTAAGCAAAATAACCTATCTTTTGATAGGTATAAAATTTAACTTCAATCATGTCAAGTTTTCTTCCACCATATTTGCTCCTTTTCTTAAACACTTTCTTGATCTTCTTGAAATGTTAGCAAGATCCCTTCTTTTTATGAAAGTGCTTACCTTTCTTATCCTGAGGTCTTAAAGTTCCAACATTCTTTATCATGTAAGCATAATTAAGGGATCTAGTAACTTCAAGGTGCTTATCTTTAAGTTCCAAATGACGAGCAACATCATCAAAAAAAAAGTGATGCTTTCATCGTAGATCAAGTTTATTTTCATATGCTCCCAACTAGCAAAGAGAGACCTTATCATAGCTTGGACTTGCTATTTATCAATAAGTGCATAATTAGCTGACTTTAGTTTTTTCATCATGTTTAATATCTTTCTCAAATGCATATTTATAGAATACTTTGAATGCAACTTATAGGTGTCAAACATGATATTTAGCTATCTAAGTTTGGTAGTTGGAATATCACTAAACTTATCTTTCAAAGCAATCTACATGACTTGTGTGGTTAGGTAAGACTTGAACCCCCACATCAAATCATTAGCCATGCAATTCAACATTATAATGCAAGCTATGCTATCTTTCTTTTTTGAGGCTTGGGAAATCTCAAGATTTCTCCTATGCTGAGCTATGCTTCCATACTTAGGCTCTAGCATAACATTTTATAACTTTGGCATCTTACTTTTCAAGAATATAAGAAACTTGAGGTGTGTCCCAATTGTCACCATTTAATTTCTCTTTTTTATTGAGCTCAACTATTATATTCTTAGTAGCCACATTCCCTAACACAAATATTTATATAGACATAGCATAAAATTAGAATCTACATACATAATGCGATTTATTCGTAAAAAACTTTGATCTTGGGTTTATGATTGGAAATATATTGTTATCTTACTTTTATCACATGTATCCTAAAATTATCATCGCTTTTCCTCTTTGAATTTATGTTCAATTTCTTCTTAAATTATAGTTATTAGATGACCCCAGGTGTTTTTATCTAAAAACTTCTACTCAATTAAGCAATTCTCAATTTCAAAGATAGAATAATATAAACAATATAAAAATTAATGTATAAAATAAATTACATTAATTTAAATTAAAATAAATAGTTAGTCTTTGCAACATGATTGTTAATAGTCCTTAACCAACATCAATAAAAAATTAAATAAAATAAAAGTACCATAGATGCTACATTTTCTTACAGGTTTTTTGTTTGCCTTATAATTAAAGCATTCTCTAGAATTGTTTATGGGAATATTTGGCATTTCAAATTTTGATCTAGCATGTTTAATAACTTCTTTCAAATAAATCCCTTTCTCATGTACACTATGCTCAAATTGTGTACTTCTCACATTTAGGAATTGTGAGAGCAAAACCAATCACCTAACATTGCAATAAGGTGGTGTTCTTCTGCAAATTCAATCTTAGTAGTAACTAGAAAAAGGTCAATCCTTTCTAACTTGTTTCCTTATTGGACTTTTACTTTCCTCTCAATTTTGCTTTCACTGGAGTCCAAAAATTATCATTTAAAAGCAAATTGATGAATCATAGAACCAATTTTATGTAAGGAATTCTTTGGTAATCTCAATGTAATAACCCTTTATAATAAATCAATAATCATTCATTAAATAGGTGTTCAATACTTGTATTAGGGTCCATCTTATAGTTTATATTTGTCTTTCAGTTCATAATGACCTATTAAAGGGAAAACAAACGTTATTAATTCCACAACATAAATTTTAGAAATTTGTATCTCATAAAAACACCATTTTAAAGCCCAAAAATCACCTAAAAAGAAGAAGATCAATAGTAGTCCATATATAGGCAAACTATATATATCATATTGAAGATATCAAATTTAGACATTTTTAAAGCAAAGAACTAGTTCAAATCTTCATGGTACACACCTCCATGTGCCATTTTTCTATCTTTACTTCTAAAAAAAATTAAAAATAAATAAAAAGTAAAAGTTGTCATGCACCTTGCCTCTTTCTTTTTGTTGATACCAAGTTTGGGCCAATTAAAAGTGGAAGTGGCCCATATGTGCCACCCCCATAACTTGGTTTCAATCGTCATCTTTAACCTCAAAAAATCTATAGCTTTTTTTTTAAGTTTTTCATATTTTGTTTTTTCATAGGTTATACTTTGAAGATTCATATCTCCCTCATTTTAAATCTGATCAAGGCAACTAAGGTGCCATTGTAAAGCTTGTTTAATAGGTTTTTTTTTTAATTGTACAAGTTTTATGACCTACGGTTTAGTGTGCAAAGTGCAAAAGCCCTCAAAAAAGGTTGTTTGACCATGTTAAATTTGCAACTTTGATTTCAAACAATTATCTGTGGGGTCACAATTTCTTACTATATTTATACCATAGTTCAACTACATATGACCTATATTTAATCTAAAAATCTAGTCTTAAAAGTGTCTCTTAAAGTTCAAAATGAAACATGTAAGTTTCATATTAATTAAGCACTAATTGCATCATAGATAGATCAATTAATATGTTTTGATTGTGAGAGAGCAATAAATTAAGCCTTTCACTAGGATCTAATAACAATGATAATTTTTTTTAATAGTTTAAAATAGAAAAAGTTACTTGTAAAGGATATTTCTCTCAATTGATTACCCCACGTAATTGACTTGTCACAATCTTAAACTCTAATCAAAATGTTTAAAGCAAATGCACCAATTTATGACTAAGGAAACAAAGAATATGTGTTTTCTTTTTTACCAAAGAGAAATTTCTCTTATCTATGTTTCACAATTTTGAGAAGGAAAGGGAGTTTTGAGACACGTACTCTCATGATTACATAAAAAAATTAATCCCACTAATCGATTTAATTTAATTTTTGAATTTAAAATTTTCACTTAATTTAAGAAATAACCAATATATGATTTTTATTTTTTATTTTTAAAAATAAAAAATTCAAAAATTCATTTATTAACTAATTAAATTAATTGATTTCTATAACAATTAATTAAATTAACTCCCTCTGGGCCTTTTTTATATTATTAGATTTGGGTTAACTTATTATAGGTGGCCCAATAATAATACCATATATATATATATAAATTAGTAGATATATCTATAAAAATAATTTAATTTAATTTATTAATTTTCTTATTATTTATTTTAGTACCGTTATTTAACAATTAAAATAATATTATGCTAATTTAACTTTATTTATCTTTTCAAAATAGTTTCTTAAGCTTGAAGTGTTTGAATATGATCCCTAAAGTTTTAATTTCATCTTGTTAAAAATCCAACTTAAGCAAACCCTTTAAGACACTTAACTATGTTTATTTTTATATTGATATGAAAGTCACATAGATTTTTTTTTTATATTTTGAATAATGAGTTGGCATCTAATTAATGTTTAAAAATAAATAAAAGATAAAAACTATTACTCTTTAACTCTATCAATCGACCAACTCTAATCTCTAAGTCTAGGTTATTGAAACTTCCACTACTATAGCTTTTTGAACTAAAGTTACTAGTTCTAAAAGTCATATTAATAATGCTCAAGTTTTTTTTTTAGGTAAAAAGTTTTGTGGATTTTCATATGACAATTTATCTACTTATTCAAGGAACTCCCTAAATGATCTCCATCGTTAGGGTTGCTTCCCTCTTTCTTAATCTTGGCTTTTCTCTCTCTAAATGTAGACCATCATGGTTGAACCACTCTATATCTTTTGTCTTTTCACTTCTTTGTCTTTCCTTTACATTTACAATCATAAATTGTATGATTTTAGTGCAGTCAAGCATTTGCTTATAGTTTCTGTAGTCTTACTTCTCTTTGTGTCAAACTCTCAAAGATATGATATTATAAAGGGTTTATATACTGATGCTTATCACTATTATTTTTTGCTAATTAAAATTATAACAATAATGTGCTTTCCTTGTGATACTCTAAAGAAGTCACATTATATACCTAAGATACATACTAAAGGAACCTCTCATGTCATATGCAAAATTTGACTTTTATATTGGTTATATTTACTTATTCTCACTTTTATTTTTGCATGTTAGTGCATAGCTGACAACTCATTGATGACCATTAGATAATGTAGAGAAATTTGAATTCTTATATTACAATAACAAGATTCAATCCCAAATTCCTTTTTGCCAGCTACATGTATTTTAGATTGGAACTATTTAAGGTCTTCTTTTTAGTTTCATATAATCATATGAGACTTTCTAATGAGGGCCTTATCAACTTTGTTACCTTATGTAAAGCGATTATATGGTGAAGGAAGTAGCCTTGAAAGAGCAAGAATGTTGCTTGCTAGTACTAGATTGAAGGAGTCAATTTTGTTTATCTTGGAGATCTTTCTCGAGGCCATTAAATCAAGTAGTGGTGTAGCACTATTGGCACATAAATGAATTGAAATCTTTGAAGGAGCACAAACTTAGATTGTCCTTGAGATAATCTTTAAGTAGCATATTGGAAGGCCTTCAAAGATGTTTGGTAGTAAGCATTTGATCATTCAAAGGTTTACCATAAAACGCTATAATAAGTCAAAGAGAAGGGGATAGGTGATACAGAGCTTTAAAGAAGTTAATGGAAAGGAAATAAAAAATAGATGTTGTGTGTAGTAATGAGAGAATGAGGGAAAACAAATGAAGCAATATGCAAAATGTAAAGGGGTTAGCCAAGAATAAAGAAAAAATAAGGGATCCATAAATTTGAATTCTAATGGTAATCAAAATTTAGAGGTGTATATAGCTTTTTTTGAGTAAAGTTAACTTAAGTGAGGTTAAAAATATAAGTATTATTTGTTTGAAGTGCTACTTTTAACTATTAAAATATTTTATCTATTAAGTTGTTAATAATTATCCTACACTAGAAAAGTAGTAAAAATAGCTGTTATAGTCCCTATCTATATTTAAGTGCCCAGAGTTGCACTTATCTAAAGCAATTAACAGTGAGGTTTCTATTCAATATGCGTGCAATTGCAGAATAGGTTCTTCTCCTTTTTCTTTTAGTTTTTTTAGCTCCATTTTTTTTAATTTAAACAACTTAACATAGGTCCTTATGCATGTGTACAAGGCCTAATACTGGTTAAATAAATAACTATAATACTTTGTCTAATCCTTTTATATTGAATCTGGCTATTTGAAAATTATACCTTGTGCTCAATGTTGCCATTTCAAGGGAAAAAAAGTTACTTAACAACGAGAACACTAATTTGTTGATTATTTAAGCTTTTCCCATTCATTTTTCATTTTGCCTCATCTTCTTCATTTCACTCAAGCTCATTTTGCAAGTTGGTTAGATGGAGGACAAAAACTACTGAATTGAGTCAACATAGCGCTTAAGTTGATGGAGAAATTTCTCCAATAGTTCAATAAATTCTCATGATTATTTGACCAATTAAAGGAGACAAGCTTCTATAAAATCATATAATGCTAGGTGTGCTAACAATGATAGGGCTAGTGACTACATACACACTTGAAAAAGTTAGATAAATAGTAACAAATTAATGCATTAGAATGAAGAAAGGTAAGAATAAATGGCTGAGCTGGGTTAGTTTGGTATGCATAAATGATTCTATTGGCAACGAGAATATGAATGAGAATAGGAATAACATAATGAAATTTTGTAGCCTAAATTATGTTGGGTATAACATAGAAAGAAATGAGAATGCCTTCTCATTAGAATGTTTGGTTGGCTAAAAATAATGCAAAAATGGAAAAGATAATTAATAAAATGACTATGATACCCTTGATGCTAAAAATATTAAAATATTACAATTTTTTAAATTTGAAATAAAGGAAAAATTAAATATATTTTTCATCTTAAAAAATGTGGAATGAGGAATTCCACATTACTCCTACACCATTGCAATAATGTAGAGTTCGTCAACCCTTAATCAATATCCATAGCTTTCTTATGTTAGACAACATAAGATATATAAAACATAATGATATCCAAATAACAAAGGAAATGTGAAAAAAATACCTCCAACCATTGCCATTAACTTTTATGTACTTCTGAAACAGGTGCTGTGAGTTCTCTACCTATGGATGCTTTTAGGTTCTAAGTTTTATCTCTTAGATGATGAGTCTAGATTTTGAACTCAAAGTTGATAAAGCCAAACTAAGGACCCATAGGAATATATATCTACATGCTTTGTTTCTTCTTATCAAAGGAACCAATAACTACCTAGTGGAAGAGAAACATTTGTATCTCATGATCTTATAATACCTTAAAATTTTAGACCACTAATAAGAGCAGTTTTAGTTGTTATTTTGTTGGCTTAAATATCCAAACATGGCCATCATTTAGAACCAACGATTGACATTCTCTCACTTGGTTCAAATATTTTAATTTATAATGATTTTAGAATTCATGAAATTTATATTTTCAAAAAAAGAAAACGAAATGCATGAATTATAGTAATAGGTTTTTTATAAGTAAGTATTATCTTCCATATATCACAATGCACTTTATTTCTCTAACCCACCATAACTTAATGAATAAACCATATATTTATTCTGGATTCTCTTAATCTTGTTTATCTTAAAACATAATTGTGAACACTAAATGAAAAAAATGACCCAAACTGAATAAGAGTTTTATCATAAATGACATATAATATATACATTAAAAACTCAATATGGAACTAAGTTCCATTTTAGATACATGATTCTTAAATCTTATTGATGGCATGCCTTTAGTTAAATGATCAGTTATCATCACTTCAGTGCTAATGTGTTTAATAATGACTTTATTTTCTTTGACACATTTTTCAATGAATAAGTACTTAATGTTAATATGCTGACTTCAACTTCCACTCTTATTGTTCTTAGCTAAAAAAATAGTTGTTGAGTTGTCATAATATATCCTTAATTGCCTAAAAATAGTGTTGACAATTTTAAGCCTAAAAATAAAGTCTTTTAGCTATACATCATACAAAATTACCTTGAAACAAGATATAAACTCAATCTTTATGGTATAAATAGTAGTCAAAGTTTACTTCATGTTCCTCTAAAATACAATTTCACCAATAAACATGAAAATGTAACGTGATATTGATTTTTGTGAATCAACACAATGGGTGAAATCCAAACCTGAGTATCTGACTACCTTAAAGCTTTCAGTCCAGCTATACATTAACATATAATCCTTGGTACCTTTAAGATACCTTATAACATTCTTTGCAACTCTTTAGTAATCTATACTTGGATTATTCTAGTATTTACCTAACATTCTAATTGTGAATGTAATGTTAGGTCTTATACAAACATAAACATACATGAAGCTTTCAACAATAGAAATATATGAAATGTTATACATCAATTCCTTTTATAAATTATTCTTTGAATACTAGTTCAAAATGAACTTATCACTATTCAATTGTTACACTTGATGAATAATCTTTCTTTCAAAATCTTTTTAAGGCCCATTAATATAGGTTTCTTGTGAGAAATCTAAAATATATTAAGTTTTATCTTTATAAATCTTAATGCCAATAATATAAGATGCCTCACTTATACCCTTTATATCAAAATTTTTAGAGAAAAATTATTTCATTTCATATAATAACCTCTTATTATTAGTTACAAGTAATATGTCATCCATATATAACATAAGAAAACAAATCCTACTCCCACTAACTTTTTGTTATATACAATGATCCATGACATTCTTTATGAATCCAAATAAGGAAATGACATTATGAAATTTTAAGTACTATTGATAAGAGGCCTATTTCAATTCATATATAAATTTCTTAATGGTATTCACCAGCATTAGAGAAGAGTCTTTTAGATTGTTTCATATATATCTATTTCTCTAATTCCCTATTAAAGCATGTCATCTTTAGATCCATCTAATACAATTTCAAGTCAAAATGAGTAACTAATGTCATTATGACACGAATGAGTCTTTCTTAAATATAGAAGAGAAAATCTATATGTAATTGATTCCTTTTTTTTTTTAGTGAATCCCTTGGCTATAAGTCTTGCATTATATTGTTTAATGTTACCTAATGTGTCTGTTTTTGTCTTATGGAATCATTTGCATTCAATGGCCCTAACACCATTAGGCAATTTGATGAGATCCTAGACTCTATTAGATGTTGTCTTTTCCTTTATAACACTGTGTCATAGTTCAAATTCTCTACAACTGATAGGTAGTGAAAACGCCTTAAGATCAGTGTTTACTCTTATATTATAATTAGATTCTTGTAGGTACATAGTATAATTACTAGGAATTGTTGAACTCTTCATCTTAGTTAATCTTTTTAATATTAAGTCAATATTATTTTAAAGAGCATATTGCTCAATCGATTGCTCAACAATTTCTAGAAACTATTCAACAGTTATATCAACTTAGGCATGGCCAACAGTTTGTAGATCCTTAATGATTGGTAGCTTACTACTCATTTGTAGTTGAAGGGTATGGATCACAATCAATGTGTCACTTGTTGTGAGAGCTTGAATACTAGATTAATCATTCTTAAAATCCAAGTTCTAAGTTTGATTACTCCTAATAATTAAGTCATACTCAAGAAACTTTGCATTTCTTGATTTTACAACCCTAATGCTATAAGATACGCAATAAAATCTATATCTCATAAACCTTTTAGCATACTAATAAAGTCACTAATAGTTCTTAATTCTAGCTTCTTCTCTTATGGATTGTAAACTTGATAAGCATCCCCAAATGTGCATATGTCTTAAACTCGATTTTTAACCTTTTTATAACTTAAATGGAATCTTTTCAATAACTTTGGTTAAAAATATACGCAACCATTTTAAGGGTCTTTAATCCATAATGACTTAGGAAGTCTGAAGCTACCTAACATGCTTATTACCATGTCTAACAATATTTAGTTCCTTTTTTTGGTTACACCCGGATAGTTCGGGGGCCCAAGCATAAAAGTATTAGGTAACAATCCCCTACTCTTAAAGAAAATGAGCAAAAAGACCCTGTGCTTATATATCTACAGTGTATTTACTGAATATTCAGCATCTCTATCTAATTTCAGTATCTTAATTTTTTTACCACATCATTTCTCTACTTCTATCTTAAATACTTTAAAGGCGTCTAGTGTCTCGTTCTTATTATTAAGCAAATAGATATATATATATATATCATGAGTAATCATAAATAAAGATAATGAAGTATTTCTAACTACTAGAGTCCAAATCTAAATTATAAATATGTGTATATATAATTTTTAATATGTTAGAGCTCTTATAAACACCTTTATTGATTTTATTAGTTTGCTTTCTTTTAATACAATCTATACAAGTATCAAAATTAATAAAGTCAAGAGTATTGAGTGTTCTATCATTCACCAATCTTTTCACCATTTCTATTAAAATATAATTTATCCTACGGTGCTACAACATGGAGGAATTTTCATTAGTAACACATCTTGTAGTACTTGTACTACTAGAAATATGTATTGAATTATAAGAGATATTATCATATAATTAAATTTATAATAGACCATCACAAATTATACTATTATAATAATATCATATTTATAGAATAACTTGAATATATTATTAGAAAATTCAAAAGAATATCTAAATAGTAGAAGTTTAGAAATTGAAATCAAGTTTTTAAAAAAACTTAGTATATAAAAGGTCTTATCTAAAATAAGAACAAAACCATAATCAAGCATTAATCTACAAGTTTCTATGGCTTTTACAATTGAGCTCATCTTATTTCCTAAATAGATGAATTGCTCATTACCCACTAACTTCCTTTGGTTCAGAAAGTCTTACAAAGTATTAAAGATATGAATTATTGAACCAGATCAATCTACCATATGTTATTACTAGCATTTACCATATTTTTTATCCACATGATGTGCTTTTGCACATCCATTATGTCGATGAGTTTAATGAACATTAACTTTGTGGTTAGGGAGCTTGATAAGCCTTCATATGAAGATTTGAAATTGTCATCAATGGCCTTTAGCAAGTCTATAACATTTCATGCCCTTTTATTAATCCACATGCACTAGTAGGTAATTTCATTTTTTATATACATCATACTAAGGTAATTAAATCACTTCCAACATTCAAAAAGATCAATTTGAGAAATATGGCAAGTATCCACTTGCATAAGAGGGTTATGATTTCTAATAGCATAATCAATGTCCATGCTTCTTAAATGAAAGAAAATATTCCCCTTTTAAATCTTATAAAATTGAGCAACTTGATTAAAAAAAATTGATAGATTGAAAAGCTACACAAAATTACATGAGACATCAATATTTGAGGTAATTTAAATAATCCATATGACATGTTATACCAATGCAAAACACATATTTCAAACCATAAATATAGTAATAAATAAAACTACCTATGTATTAAGTTTTATTTAATTAGGTTCATGTAGAAATATAATGAAAATAGTAAATTATATCACTTATCTTAATTCTTTTAGGCAAATTAAGAAAAAGAAAAATTTACTATCCTACTTTAATTAATCATATAAAACATGATAGCACTTCTATAGGATAATAATAATTATATTAAATATATTAATTACAAATGGATGTATTTTTTTCATTTATGTGATTTGAATTTAATTTTGATAACTAAATATTTAATGTACAAATTTAATAATTAAGGTTGTTGTAATGAAAACTTAATTGAACTAAAAATTATATAGATTACATGACATCTTAACTAACAATTAACAAACTGATGTCATTTTACTTTATGTAATTCAAAAATTCAATTTAATAATTAAATACCTAGTTTACAATTCTAAAATAGTTAAAAGTGATGTAACTAAACTCTAATTAAATTAAAATTATATAGACCATATGACATCACAATCAAAATTAAATGATTGTATATGAATAACATAAATGTATAAACTAACATTACATAATAAGAATTGAAACAGGCCCAATGATATCACAATCAAAATTAAATGCTTATATATAACTAAACATAAATGCATAAACTAACATTGCATAATAAGAATTGAACAATTAATTAATCAATCAACTAAATAAAATATGACCAATTAATCAATTAAAATTATCCCTTTAATTTAATCCAAATGTGCCATAATTATTGTCTAATAATTAATTATCCAAAACTAGGTATAATTTAACTAACATCATAAATTAATTTTATAACATTTTTTTACAAAAGATCCATAATATTGCCACAAATTAATTTAAATTGTTCAAAATAATTTTATGAAATTTGGAAAAATTAAATGAAACTAAATAATTTTTGGACCAAATAAATAGCCAAGAAAATAATTATTTCAATTTTTTTTGAACAAAATAGGTCATAAATTATTTTGCCTAAAACAACTCCAAAAATAGTCATTCTTGGCCAACCAGAGGTTTTGTCCAAAAATTTGCCTAAAATTGGGCCTATGAATTTTTAATCCCATGATGGCAAAGAAAAAAGTCTAAAATTTGCCCAAAAATAGGTCTTAAATGGCCCAAAATATTTTTACCTAGAAAACACTTCCATTTTGACCAAAAATTGGCCCACAGCTCGCTATCTGAATGGCCCAGCATAATTTTTTTTGAAGTCGATGGCCAAAAAAAAAACAAATGCAAATTTTCTAGCTTAATATAATGCCTAAAACATTGGTCAATTGTTTCAAAACCAAAAAAAGGTAGCCTTTGGTAAAATGCGCATTTCATTCAAGGTAAGTAAAAATGGCGTGTCATTTTGCACAAAGCGCAAAACGTTAGGTGACGCAAGAATAAAACGACATGTCATTTTTGATCCAATGATTGTGGCCTTCGTCATCCTTTAGCTGAATTACATAGACCCAACCCTAATCGAATACAGACCTGAATGTAGACCTGGCCATATCTAAGTCACAAACCTCAGTTTTTGATGCTCTAAATGCCAAAATGATCAGAATCCGACATCTAGGAGATTTAAATAATAAAAAAAGGATTAAAGGTGCTTACTAAATGCAACCCAAAATGGTAGAAAATGCAAAATATTTCAAGACGGACACACCATCTTCCAGGATCTGACTTTTATCTCTTAGACGGTGTGTGTCTACATTTTGAACTCACAGATGACAAAACCGAACCCAAGGACCCATATGAATATATATCTGCATGCTTTGTTTCTTCCCATCATGGGAACCATTAACTGCCTGGTGGAAGAGAAATATCCGTATGTCATGATCCTGCAATCCCCTGAAGTCTCATGCCACTAACCAGAGTTGTTTCAATTGCTATTCTGTTGGCCCAAATATTCGAACATGGCCAACACTCAGAGTCAACGACTAATATCTCATTCACACAATAGTCTTGCACTATACTTCCTCCTGGTATAGCTTCATAAATGTAGAGTGAGGAAACCCAAAATAAGATAAATTGTTGAGCTTCTGACACAAAAATAGAGTTCTGGAATGAGAGCAATTCGACTTCTTCAATGAACAGCAAAAGATTAACGACTAAGACCGTGAATATGGGCACTTGAATGGTGCGTGGGGCAATGGTTTAAATATTGTAAATGTTTTAAAAAGAAAAAAGAAAAGTCTATATTTGCATGGATTGATGTGGGAATGAAGAGATTGCTTTTCCAATTCCAATGACGCAAATATATCTTATTAATTAATTAAACACGACCTTAGGCTTTTTATCAAAGCTTATTACATGCCAACTTATTTGGAATCCGACAATATGCACATGTCAAACTTGTTTAATCATCTTCTGAGTCAAACAATAGTTATAATTGTGGTATAGACTTGGATCTGATCTTCTCAATAGTCTTTTTTACTCCCCAAAAAAAAAATCAGAATTTATTTTTTTAAAACATAATAATTTAGAATAATGTTTCACTGCTTCATAAAATTTTATTTTATTTTACTTTTAATATTATTTAATTTTAAGAAATTATTTTAAAATTATTAAATACATAAAAATTATAAAGACCTCTAAAAGCATATTAAGTAATAAAATTAACTTGAAAGTTCTAGACGGAGTTTGTGCATCCCAGCCAAGTGATGATGGGCAACGCGTTTTTGCAAAGATATTATCAATCGATTAAGGGCACGTAATCCTTTTCAACTCTCATCATTAGCAAATCTTGCTTACTTTTTTTTTTTAATTATTAGAATATGATGAAATAATTAATCAATTATTTTTCTCAAGAGATTGAAAGTGGGATTGTATCATGAAACATGTCAATTTAGTGGTATTTCAGGTAACCCATGCTGCTTGTTTCTTTCTCTCTTACGTATGCTGCATGGCATACAGCAAATAATTCATTTGACCCATTATTTGTTTGTTCCTTTCATTTGAAGTTGGAATGGCTCATTTTAATTAGTTTTGGCCCCTTAATTATATATTAGGCTCAATATGAAAAAAATTATTTCATATAGTACTCATTTTATAACTAATCATGAAATTCAATTATATTAGGGATTCAATAATAAAAAATATTAGTTATTTTTTTAAAAAAATATATCATCATTAAATAATTAAAAACCTGTTTTATTTTTGGAATTATAATTAACATTAATTAAGGTCCGAATTTATTTAATTTGACTTAATTAATACATTAGAAAAATTAAAGGTATTACGAAAACATTATAAGAAATATAATATATATATATATATATATATATGTATATGTATGTATACCATTATAAATTTATTTAAATAACGAAACCGAAAATTTATGTTGTTTGAAATTTATGATTATATAAGCTTGCATAAGCAGTCTTATGTTTTGCAACTTGCAAGACGAAATTAAGTGTTTGAATCAAATTAAATAATTTTGTAAGAACCATGGTGTGGCATAAAAAAGGAATTAAAAGAGAATCCTAGCTAGATGCTGCATTAGCTAGCTTTAATTTAATTTAGCTGATTACATGTGAAATCATCTTTAATTTTTTGTGTTTTTCTTACAGCCAACAAAACAAAAATGTTAAATGTGTGTTATAATTACTCGTTGGTGTCCACCTTTCCCTTTTCCTTCATATATTTTTCATCTTAAACTCACACAAGGGGTTACAGTGACAATATTCAATTTGTGTATTCAATAGCCCATAACACATATATACTGTTGATGACAAGAGATGATATATATATATATATATATTAAGGGGACCAAAGGGCAAAAAAAGGAGAAACTAGATAGAAACTATGGGCATATAATATCCCACCATATTAGCAAACAAGAGGGCATCTATGCTACTAGAAGGTTGGCATAAGTAACCAAATCTATTTATGATTAAACCCCAAATTAACAAGGTAACCAACACACATATTGGCTTGTCTTTACCTTTGTTGCACTCAAACTTCCTAATTACTTCTAATAAACTCCTCAATAAAGGTGAATATATCATGCAAGTTAGAATTATATTTATGAGGTAAGAGACCTTACACAAGTAATTTTGAATCACATTCCCAAATGATCTTGTTGTATCCTTGCACATAGGCTAATTTTAGACCTTTAATAGCTTCCTAACATTCAGCCTTGAGAATAGAACATATACCCAAGTTTTTAGAGAAACCAGAGATCTACCTACCATTCTCATCTCTAATCAAACCACCACAAGCAACCTTTCTCATACTACTTTTAATTGCTCTATTAGTATCGATTTTAACTTAACCACACTTTGATTTTTTCCACCTTCTATGAGTTTCTATAGTAACTTTGACCTTTTGTGTAATAGAAAACTCATATTGAGGCATTGAGCCTAAGACAACTCTTTTAAGAACTTTATGATTTAGGTTCGTAAAAAGGGAGATCTAAAAAATCACTAATCAAATAAACTTTTGTTGCATCATCCTTGTAACTTCTAGATACTAATTGCCTAAATCATTGCCTAAGGGTAAGAGAGATTATTCTCATGAACCTGGTTGAGATTTAGAGTTATTCATTACCATAGGTCACCATTAAAGAAGATCCCATGACTCACTTGTTTAACCAATTTAGCCCATGAATTCACAATGTAGGGACAGCCACAAAGGCCATGAATAATATCCTCATGAAGATGTGGGCGGTTGTCATAATATGGGCTATCTCTAGACCATTTATTAACAAAAGCCTTAGTCAAGAGTTTACCATGTAAAATTTGCCCGACCAAGATTTTAGTTCACCTTGGGACTTTGAGTTTTCATATTTTAAGCCATAAATCATGTTATTGACTTTTGAATTCAAAATGAATCCAATAAGCAATTTTGATAAAAAAAAAATCACCATTGCTTTCTTTGTCCCATTTAATTTGATTAGACTTCCTTTGATGATGAGGGACAATTTTAGAATGCAACCATTATAAAGTAACAATATTGAAAAAAGGGGAAAGTTTTTCAAAATTCTATTGACCATCCTTGAGAAAATCACTAACCTTTTTGTTGTTTTCAATTTATCATCTTAGTAAGGATAAGTCTTATGGAATCTATAAAAAGAGATTTATCTTGCGCTTCCTAAACATCATTCCAGAAAGAAACATCTTTGCCATTTCCAGCTACCTATTTTTGATTGGCTATAATATAATTATCAAGATGACCCATTTCTTTCCATCGAACAAAATCTTGAGGTTTATAGATCATATTTATCTTTCAATCATAGTTGTGTCCATACTTCCCCTTGAAAATTATTGTGTACAAGAATTTAGCTTGCATTTTCATTTTCCACATAATTTTCATAAGAAAAGCATCATTCATAGTAACTAATCTTCTAATTTCTATACCACCACAGTTTTTTAATAACAAATAGTATTCCATTTGATTAAATGAGCTTTTCTATTATTCTCCTGGTGATACTAGATGAAATTTTATTGAATTTTCTCAATTTCAAGACATGTGCTTCAAGGAATTCTTGTTAATTACATAGTATAAAATGGAATTACAAAGATGAAAAAATTGGCCAAAGTTAAACACTCAACCATAGATAAAAAACTAATCTTCCACCTTGCCAAACGCTGGCAAACTTCATATAAAAAATTTGTTTCATTATTTACCATGCACTGTGGGCATACCTAGATAATTTTTTAGGTTGTTGGTACTAGTAAAACTAGATAATTTCTTTTTAGTCTTTTTATTATTAATTTTTTGTCTTGACGCCTCACAAAAGGAATTTAAGTAATTCATAATGCATTCAACTTGTTCAACAATTACTTTACCAAAAAGAAGGATATCATTAACAAATAGCAAATAGGAAATTCAGGGGCTAGATTTTCCAACCTTCATTAGTCTCCATCTCTTAAATTGAACATTCTCTTCTATGATATGAGTTAATTTTTCCATGCACAAGACAAAGATGTTAGGAGAGAAAGGATCCCCATAATATATTCCTTTGGAAGGTCTAAAAGTTTTAGTCTTCCCACCATTCTAAAGCATATTAAAAATAGTAGTAGAAATACACTTCAAAATTAATTGGATGAGATTGATAAGCATAACAATCTCTTGAAGAACTTGTTTTACAAACTCCCAGCCAAGCCTATCATAAGCCTTTTCAGGATCAATTTTTATGGCTATAAGCCCTTTTTTGCCATGCATCTTTTTCATAGAATGAAGCTATTCTTGAATAATAATAATATTATCTTGAATAGATCTCTCAGGAATAAAACTAACTTGGAAAGGTAAAACCTAATCCTTTAAAAAAAAATTTTAGTATATTCACAATGATTTTGGCTATGCATTTATATATCACATTACAAAGAAATTAGATAGAACTAATTAATGAACTTTAGGCTTCTCAATTTTTGGAATAAGAACAATAAGAGTATGGTTTATTTCTATAAGATGAAAACCACCGCAAAAAGCGTGCTTGATCACATCCAAGAAGCTACCCTTAATTATTTGCCAATTTCTTTAAAAAAAGATCATCGAAAGACTGTCAACCTTAATAGCTTTAGAACCTTTCACGGAAAAAAAAAAATCATAAGTTTAACTTTCTCTTCTGTAGTGACCTTTCCCAAAGATGTTAAAAAGGATGAATTCAATATCAGAAAATTAAAGTTAATTTGTAAGCTCCATCAAGACTCATTTTCTTCACTAAATAGCTCCTAAAAATACTGAATAGTCATATCCTTAACTCTATTAACATCATTAACCTAAATGCCATCAACATCTTGGAGTATGCAAACTCTATTTTGTTTATGCTTGGCAATGGTTTTAGGGTGGTAAAATCTAGTATTTCTATCATCTTAAGTCAACCATTAGCCTTTACATTTTTAGTACTAAAGCAATTCTTCAAGTGAAGTGTTTCAATCAACTCTTTCTACAAATCACGCTCCAAATAAACAAGGAATAAGTTATATTGATTACGCAAAATTCAATGGATCCTTTCAATTCAAGATATAAGTCTTCTTTTCCTCTTACCAATATGACCAAAAACATTCCTGCTTTATATTTTCATCTAGTCAATGAAATTTTTTGAAGTTAGAATTCCAATCACCATTATACATCTAACTTTCTTTTGTAAAATCATTGATTGTAGAATGAGTTAACTAAGCCATTTCAAACTTGAACAATCTCTCCCTAAAACCATTTTTACCAGTGTCAATAGAAAGTAAATGAGGATAATGATCCAAGTAAGTTCTAGGAAGAACCTTAACCTAGGCTTCATTAAATTTAGTCCTTCAAAGAGAATTATAGACTAATCTATCCAATCTTTCAAAAATCTATCATACCTATCAATTTTAGAACCTTTCCAAGCAAAACGAAAACGCTAAGATAGGACATCCATGAGATGACAACCTTAAATATAGTTAAGAAAATAAACTCCCTTATAAGAATTAAGCGAAGCACTACCTTTTTTTTGTTGAAAGGGTCAATAATTTCATTAAAATTACTTATAATAGCCCAAGGATCATATAGCGTGTCTTTAATATTTCAAAGCACATCCCAAAGACCCATTCTTGCTTCATGGTGCTGGTTTGCATAAACAAAGGTAATGAACTAAGTTTTAAGAGTTTCTTTAACCAGGACATGAAGGAATTGATTATGTTTAAATAACACTTGAACATCGCCAAAACCATGATTCCAAGTTAAATAGCTTTTGCAAAACCTTGCCCTTCAATACAAACGAAAGAATTAAAATCAACACACATAAAAAAAGACTTACCATTTCACTTTTGTATTTAGTGTCTAACAAAGTAACATAAGCAAGCTTATTTAATTTAATATAATTATTGAAAGCTCTAGAAAAGACATTATTACCTACTCAAGACAATACCACATCATTATTTTTTTGTTCATAGTTAAAAATTAATTTTTAAAGGGAGAATGCATACCTTATCTATCATTGGGTTATCCCTTTTTCGAAAAAAAAGGTCTTTTCTTGTATAGTGTTAAGTACCATTGAACATAGTAGACTTTTTTAACCAAATCCTATTTTAAGAGAAGGTATGTTGTCAAATTCGTTTGAAGCAAAAACATTAACTCTATATGCTATACTTTACATTGAATTTGGTGATTTAAGTTAGAGTTAAGCAAATCCCATGATTGCCTTTGAAAGATCTCACCCATTTAATGGTTTAAAAGCATTCATTTTCATAAATGGTAGATAGGCATTAAATGGTTGTTAAATAATAAATGGTAGTTAGGTATTAAATCATAGTTAAATAGTTGATGTTAGTTATGTAAAAGATGATAATCATTAGTAATAAGTTAGTAATTATTGGTAGGTATGTAATAAATAATAATGATTATTACTAATAAATTAGCAATCATTTAAACAATCAATTAGTTATTAAATAAATGAAAATAAAATAATGAAGAAATTTGTATGAAGTTACAATTAAAGAAATATTTGGTAAAAATTAGAAATAATTTTATGCTTATACCTTCAAGAGAAGTTAGTTACAAAAATAGGTCTATATACATATATGATCAATCAAGTTTAGGCTACTAGCCTTTTTAATAACAGTGCGGATAAGTGGAATAGTTATCACTGATTTGCCTACATAATCCACATTTGTTAAGCTATCGTAGTTATGTCTAGTCCATCTTTTCTTGTATGTGAGTGGAGCAAGGATGCCTTTCTCTTTGATCATTAACAGATTAGGTACCAAGACTAGACCATCTAACTGTGGCCAATGAATCTCGCCTCCAACTAGTTTCAAGTCATTGTTATAAGCACTACGCATCATTTTCAACCAAAAATTGCGATAGATAAACATAAATGAGTTTAAGTTGACCTTGACATAGGTTGCAAGCACATGTTGGCACAGGAACTTTTTGACCTGAAATTCACTATAATTATATTTATGCTTAATCAAGCTAATTTACAACACTAATAAAATTGTCAATTTCAAATATCATACAGCTACACAACCTTAAGAGATGCCACTTTCTTATTGAACTTGCAAACAACACCTATAAGGATATCAAGCATAATTTGCATTAACTTCTTGATAAGTGTCCTACAAAAGAGTTGGCTTACTGCTCATTGTGCATGAATTTGTTGGGCTCGTTTACCAAAGCATTTGTTCACCTTATATATGGTTGCCTTTGTGAGGCCAATAATGGGCAAACTCTTTACACCTTTGAAGACATTGTTCATGCATTCGACCAGGTTCATTTTTATATGACCATATCAATGGCCATCAATGTTATATGTTGGTGACCATTGTTTCTTGGAAATATCTACAATCCAAGCTTGCTAGCTCTACTAACAATTCATCAACCACATGATACTCATATGCATAATGTGCCAAAGTAGGCAAACAAAACAAGTTAGGAAAAAAATTGTTATAAGATGACAAATTAAGGTTGGTAATATACCAATATTTATTAACTTCTCCTTTAGCCAATTTTTGCTATGTGCTTTATAGAGGTTACAAGTCACATGATACAGATAGAAAACATGATAGTTGTGGCTGTCACCCTACACATGAATCAGATATGACTAACAAAATTAATGGATGGCTATCGAAGATCAAACATATCCCTTTTTTATCCTTTACGACACCTATTCAAAAATTAAAGGAACTATAACTAAGCTAATCATGTCTCTACTTCAACTATGGCAAATACAAATGGTACAACATGCTTATCGTTATCTTATGATATAGCCATAAGCATTGTGCCTTTATACTTCCCCTACAGGAATGCCCTATATCAACTTGGACAATAGGCTCTAAGTGTTCAAATGTATCAATGTATGGCTTAAATGCTTAAAACATACTGTAGAACATCGTTATAGGCTACCCATCAAAACTACTAAGTATATCTAAACAAAATTTGCATCCTTTCAATGATTTGGGAATCCTTTATGTTCGGTTGATCTATCACCACTGCCACTATACAAGATAATATAACGTTGGAATCTAACTTGGGATGATATTGGGACAACGACGCTAAAATACATGTGTGTGGTCTATTATATTTTGTAATCTTTTTGTAGGCTTTATTTATTTATTTATTTTTTTTTTGCATACCTTAACCCTTTAATTGCAATTATTGCCATAGTTAATGCAATGATATTCTTTGATTTGTTTTTTATAATAGTAGTACACCTTAAACGTGTGATGCACTCGAAAGGAGTATAGTTTAAATGCCCAGCATAAAGTCTACTTATCCTCATAATATATGCCAATGTGCAACTTTTAGTTATCATTTAGATTCATAAAGGCCCGCTTAGTTCACTGTAAGGTGGACGTAATACATTTATATAGTTTGTGTAATGTTTACTATACCTTTATACTTATTATTTTATCAATTATTAAATCATCATTTCAATTATCAAATCAACTTTTTAAAAATAAGGGCAAAAAAATTATTTCTTTTTCTACTTACCCACTTTTTACATTTCCTCCTTCTATATATCATTCAACCAAACAGGTCCTAAGCTTGCCCATTCTAAGGTACTTGAGACCCTTTATTGTAGCTATATTAACTCATGAGAAAAAATTGATGGGTGACTCATCATTTTCACTTATAGTTGCATGGGGAATGGCATCAGTCAAATCATCACCACCATCCTAACTCTCCTTATTAGTCTTATCATTAACATCAACTTAATTAGCATTCATGGCAAAATCATTTTCATTCCTTTCCTTAAATTCATCCATTACATCCTTTGTCATAGCAAGTAGAAAAGGAGGTGAAGTATTGCTAATTAGTAGATAGGATGAACTTAGATGGGAATTGTGGTTCATAAGAAGGATATGATATAGTTAAGCATAGCTTAGGTATGGATCAAATGGGTGAACATGTCCAAGGTATGAATTAAGTAGGGATGTTTGATCAAGTATGTTATGGATATTGCTAGAAGACAAGAATGTGTATACAACCCTTTGCTAGTTGTGAATTGAGATTTGAATCCACTTGAATGGTTGAGATACATGCATAAAAGTCTACACTAGCTAATTGTGATAGGAACTATAAGTTCACCTGCCACATCTCTTAAACATCAAAATCATCCTCTAAGGTACACGTCTGGTATCGAGTTGGACTTAAGGACATCAGGCACCTCTATACTAGCTCAGACACAAATTGATTTGAAAAAAGTTATAGCTTTTTGTCTAACCACCTATTTTAACATTTCCAAAGTGATGTTTGTTTAATACTAATTATTTTTACTCTAACGCATTCAAATATCATGTCGTCTGGACTATTATAAATTCATCCATTTGCAAATATGCACCTTGCCTCACTTTTGTTGTTCATTTGTTTATTCCTATAATATAATTTTTAAATAGTAATATTATTATTATTTATATTTTGATAAATAAATATTTTTGCTTGAATAAAAAAATTTGATATTATTTTTATTCATATTCGAATCAATTTAATAAAAAAACACTTACTACAAACTAATAATATGATTTATATAAATAAAATTATTGTTGTTAGCCTTTGGCAAGCTACAATAATAACTTGCCAAAGACTTTCAACGTGACTGGCCTACATGACAAGTCACATTTTATTTTTTAAAAAAAAATCAATTTGACAAAGGATGTAATGGATTTCCATAAATAAACATCATTTTAAGGTAATTCCTTTGCGTATCACCACATATTTTGCTCTAAATACATATTTATCCCAAAGATTTAGACCCAATGTATCACAAGCCGTTTCAATATTTGGATCAGGCGATTTTCGGAAGGCAAGACTAGGAGGGTCCATATCATCCAAAACTATTTTATCATTAGGTCCATTCTCCAGCATCCACGGGTTATCACCATAATATCTCTCCTTATAATGACCCAACGTGATAAGCTGCTATAGCTCAGAAGCAGTTTCAAAGTGGGCTTAGGTGATGCTTGAACAGGCCTCACATGATGTCTCCCGTTTTGGGCCTTGAATCAACCAGCCCATTATTCCCCCCAATAGCACGTGCAGCGTCGGGGGTTTTCAAAGCGCTATCCTAACAAACACGCTACGTGGTCCCCCATCCTCGACACGCGGTACGGTTATGGGAGAGGAATTGAGCTGCAGGTTTCCGTTGTGGGCGTATCATCGTCGCGTGAGTCCGTGCTTGGCCAAAACTTTCTACTTTACTGCTATGGCAACATAGTGGACCCCACCATTCTCAACAACCTCAGCCATCTTGCCATTGCAACCTCTTTTGGACTCGCCTAGCATGATCATTTTTTTTTTAATTATGTAATGTATATATTTTATTTTTATAATTTTTATTATTAAATATTTATTAATCATTATTCAATTATTTAAAATAAAAATATTAAAATTAATATTTTATTTTTAAAATTATTTTTTTCTTTCATTTTTATTTGAATATCTAATTTTTTACATTTCAAACGAGTTTTGGATCGTTACACAAGCATTCATGCCAGACTTATAGTATGTTTGGTTTAATTTTTTTTTTATCCAAATTATAGTTTTGGTCAAAGCAACAAGTTATAGCTTTTGGTCAAAATTATAATTTTAATAAAAAAAAAACTCAACCAAGCATGTTGTTGGTGGAGTTGTGCTCCACATGAATAGGCTCAGGCTCCTTTATCACTGCTGCAACGTTAGCTCCAACGTCACCCGCAAGGATGGTTCTCTCTATTATCTCCATTGGAAATAAGTGATATTTTTTAAAATGTTGGGACTTTTATTTTGTAAGTGATGTGAAAAAATTTTATTATTTAAGTACAGGATAAAAAATTTTATAAAATATTTTAAATCCAGAACTCACTGTTAAATTGTCTAGTAATAATTATAAAAATTTATTGTAAACATAGAAAATGTAAATAATATAGTATACTTCATATATTTGAAAGTACTTTATTTTGCATTGCTAAACAATTTAAATAAAACTTTTATAACTAATTATTATTGATTTTAAAAAAGTAAAACATATAAAAGTTAATTAGATTAAAATAATATATTTTCATATAGTAGAAGTAAAAGAGATATTTGAAACTGTATACTTGATTTTTACATTACTACTTAGAAATTGTGATAACGCCTAAGTAGCCTATACTTATTAATCGCAGAGGTAGTATTTTGAAGTTCGATTTCTGACGATATTATTCCTTAATCTGATGGTCATGTAGATATAATTGGAAAAGAGAGGTAGACAGTGCAAAAGAATAAAATAAAATGAGAATGAATCCATTATGCAGATATATTATAGTAATGAGGTGGTGAGTGGTGAATGAATGGATTTGGGTATATTAAAATTTCAAATTTATAATAAAATGAATTATAAACAATAAAAGTAATAAATTTGATTCGTCTACGAAAAAAATAAACCATAACAAAATGTTTCTTGTAAAATAATTCTTGTTTTCCTATTGAATAAAAAGTAATCGTCAACAGTCAAGTTAAGCTTGTATGTGAAACTTAAAGATACTAGAAAGCTGCTGCAAAGTTGCAAAATTTATGTGGGTCCCCTAACAAAAATTACTGTGAGTTTCATGGAAAAAATTTTCCGAAAAACATTGTCTGACCCACGCAAGCAATAAGAAATAATGCAATTTGAACAATAATAAATAGTAAGAAACAATCATTCCCTTCCAACCTTTATATATATAATAAATAGATAGATAATAAATTATTAAAGAGTATTGATAAATATTTATTATTTTTGAATTTGAGTTTACTTATAATTAAGATATATTAATCAATTTTTTTTTAATTTCAGTTAAGCATTGCACGTGGACGGAGATTTGTATATATATTGCCAGGGTTCTTCCACCGAATACCAGTAAAGATGGTATCTGGATGCATTTGCATTCAAAAAAGAAAAAGAAAGAAAATAAAAGAGGAAAAGAAAAAAGGACATGAAAGATTGATGAATGCATGGTAAAAACCCCAAGTTTATAGAACTAAGGAATCACTCGAAAGAATGATTCTAACAAAAGAAAAAAAAAAATCACTTGAAGGAATGTGCAAGCTTAACTGTACTTTTGATCTTTGGGATATAACGCCAACACAAAAGCAAACAGGTATAGGAAAACGCAATAATAATCCTTCAAGATAGTACTAACAGGTCCTCTCATTACTAACAAAATTATCCATAGAATTTGAGATAAAAAATCATGCACCACGAGTATAAGTTTCAGTCTCAATTTAAAAATATATTTGGAATTGTTTTAGGATCAATTTGTTAGTAAAATGTAATATTTTCTTTCTATAAAGTAAGCAATTTAAAAAAGATTGCACCAATTTGCAAAGCATTAGGAATTTTCACATCAAGATTTCTTAGTTTTAAAACTAAAACTTGTAATTTATGAACTTGATCCAGGCTTCGAATAAAATGTTTTGAGTTCAAAATATTGTAGTGCCAATAATTTGTCTGTACCTCTCTTTTTTAGTTTGATAAGTAATCTCCAAGGCAGTTGAAATTTCTTTCAAAATCTTCAAAAAGAAGTACAAATCATACAAGTGATTAGTTAGTGTATTAAAAATAAGTCTACAACACATCAACTTATCTTTTTTACACTTCTTTCTTTATGTTTTGATTTTGTTAGAATCATTCTTAATAGGTTTTGGCAATATAAGCAATAAAGGATCTTTAAGGGAGTGAAATTAGTGCCATCAAATCGATCAAATTTGATAAACTCTTTTAAATTTTCTATGGTAATCATTATTTAAAATTGTTAAAAAAATAATAAAAATAGGAAATTAGAAATATTCTTTGAGGCATGAAAATTCAATATCTTTAAATAGTGATTGCTTATATATGAAAATTTATAGATAATACTCTTTCAGGATACAACAAATCTTTCAAGAAAACATTCAATAGTGAATTAGTTCTTCTGATTTGAACAAAATATTATTTATAGATTCTAAATAATCATCTTTCAATAATCATATCTATTTATTTCATCAACAGATATATTTATTCTCTTTTAACAGTTATCATCTAATAAACACGTATGTTCTTTATTAACAAACATATTCATTCTCCATCAATTGGTGTCTAGTTTAATAGACATATCTCTTTATTTAATTTTAAATTCAAAATTTTTTAAAAATTAAATTAAGACTTTCAAGTTTTATTTCTTTTAGAGTCCCAAAAGCTAAGCCTCAAATCCAAGTCTTTTAATATATATATATATATATGTATGTATGTATATTAATTATTAATATATTTCCTTTAATATATATATATATATATATTAATTATTTTAGACATACTAAATGTGCTTACTTTTATGTACCTCATCTAAATAACCTCTTTTTTATTTAATGTGAGGCTTTAAATCCCACTCTATATTACAAACTATACAACATCTCATACTAGTTGTACAGACTTACGTTTTCACAATTATAGATAACTCACCAAATATCTCATACTACTTGGCGTAAGACCTAGGTTTTTAGTGTCATTAAGGAAGAAGACTAGTCTCCTTAACCTTAATGATCATCATAACATAACATCATGGATAGAAGTAAATATTGTTAAGATATCCCCTAAAATAGGTCCATAAACTTTAACCTTAGACCTAAACATGAAATCAAATGAGGGCTTCTCAACCTTCAACAACCCCCTCTATCCTAACCTTGTCCTAGGGAAAATGATATATGAACTTGAGAGGGACTTTAACCCCTTTTATTCTTATATGATCATACTTTTCCTTCTATATAAATGGAGAGCTATCTCCTTCTATGTAGTTAACATTTTTGTCTATATTTAATGAAGACCATTATTTTTGGAATTTCATCCCTTTGAAAGCCTTATCTTCTAGAGACTTGTTATAAAATTAAGAATTCATAGTATCCTATCTTCAAAGACCTACTCATATCAAGAATCCATTCCTTAAGAACTTAAAAAGTTCTTGTATCTATAGAAAACTAATCTCAAGCATTCAAATAAATATCACACAATCATTGTACAATTACATATGCCTGATACTCGACTGGTCATAGTAACATCCCATATAAACATTTCTCTATTTAATTTATATTCCAGGCTATCTAAGTCACACTTCATGGTCAATATATAATTATTCCTTCAACTCTAAATAAACAATACATCAATAGGCTAGGTGATTACTAATCACTAGTAACTATGTTGTATAAGGCATAATCTTATACAAGTGTAAACATTGTCATAACCAATGCACTTCCAGAATGTCAACCATTAATCAAATGCCTATATTTCATGGGTTTTGCTTAGGGACATACACATATGTATCATATAATAAGCATGTGTATAGGCATATAAATGTATATAGATTACATATGAACACATATATCACAGATCAAGTGTATGTGCAGGTACACATATACGAATGAAACATGTATATATACATACATACATACTTACACATGCTTACTCTTATATTCTCTACAGGGCACAAATGTCAATAGTTACCTATACCAATTCTAATGGAACATTTTTCTTTTTCATCGTGTCTTTTAGCATTTTTAGTATTTTAATTATGTCCATATCAGACCCATATAAAGGTACTCTCTTTTACATGGAAATAATCAAGAATTAAGTCATTCATTATAGGAATCAAGGTATTTTAGTACCATAGTCATCCATATAGGGGAATAGTTAAGGATAAATCAAAGAACTTCTTGTATAAAGAATTAGGTAAGACATTATTGTATATTAAATATTTGATTTCTAAGAGATTTTGATTAGGCTCCTAAATATTCAATATGCATGGCAAACAAACATTTAATCATGTAAAAGCCATAAGCATCTATAGTTCACCACCTAGCATAATTTGATTCAACTTTATTTATGAAGAAAATTACATTTTATAACTTACTTGAGAATCACACAACCTTTGTAGGTTGACACAACTAGACCATATGATTTTAAAGTGTTTTCTATGTGAAAAACATAAAGGAAATACATAGCTTGTATTGGATTACATGGCTGAGCCATGTAACTTTCAAGTGGTAGGTCATGTTGCTTTTATCACTCCAAACACGACCTATGTTGAATAACATACCCCCTCCCAGTGTCTAAATGCTCTATTATGTGAGTCATCATTTTTCAACCAAGATTTCAAGCTTTCATGCCATTTTCTCCCATGCAACCTAAGAAAACATGATTGACTATCATCTAAACCTTAAAAACATGTTATCAATCACATAAAATATGAAAGATTACAATCAAAATTATGAAATGAAAATTCTAAGTTGTATGAACATCCAACTTCTCTTATAGCTTTCTAAGTAACCCTGGAAGCTTATGAGAGTTTCTAAAGAAAAAGATAAAGCATAGATGAAAGGCATACAAACTACCTTTACATGCTAAACAAAAAGGTATGTTCTTACTTTAGAGTCTCCTTAAATCCTTTTCTTCTTTTCTTCTTCTTCTTCTTGTTGTATTCTTTTTAGTTTCCTCGCTCTCTCCCTTAGTTCATCGCATTTTCTCATAAATAAAGGGTTGTGTGGCTTCTTTTAAGGAAATGAGAAGATGAAGGAGGTTGTATGGATAAGGGGAAGTTGATTGCTTAACTCTCTTTTCTCATTACTCATTTTCTTCTTGTTTTATAGCCTTTTCTCTTTTTCTCTCTCTCTCTCTCTCTCTTTTGAGGTGAAGTAACAAAGTTTTTGGAAGGTTTTGGAAGTGTGGGTATATTCCTTCTAAAGGTTATTAAAGGGTATAGAGGGACTAAGGTGGTAGCTTATCTCATGAGTCTTCCATTGAAATATTTGAGATATTTTAGACATTGGGTGTCTTGATTTCCTTAACTTTGACTTGCTATATCTTCTTTTAGGATTTGATTTGGTGAAAGCTCTAGTTAGAAAAAATTGTCCTAATCATCGACACAATCATTTTCATATAAACATATTTTCATAATTCCATTATTTTCAATTTGGAAAAAAATTATTTTTTGACCTCGGGCATATTATACTTTTGCCCCTAGCTAAAATTGTATTTTGAACCTTAAACTTTTCATAATCATATTTTTAGCATTAAATTTTCACTTAAATATTTTTATTTCTCGAATAATTTTCAAATATTTTTAGGCCTCTGAGAATTCAAGGAATTTACTAAAACTCCTTTCATAAATATTTAATTCATTATTATCTATTAAATTATGATTAATTTCTAATAATTCTTAAAATTCTTATTAAACTTCAAATTCATCTTACAAAATTCCATCACATTCCCAATAAATTTCCTTAATTTTCATTGTACTTAAAACTCATAAAAATCCTACAATTTCTCATGTAATTATCCAATAAATATTTCTTATTATTTATTTCATCTAATATTAAATTAGTTAAAGGCTTAATTTTGGGAATGTTACAAGCCATGTGTCAAATTTACTATCAAAATGCACCTTTTTGAAGCATTTGACTTTGCACGACTCTCTCAAGTTGATTAAAGGATTTACACACCAATCCTTCCAACTACTTCTCTGACAACTACCCTAACTTCAATTGTTGCTCTTTCTCTCAATTTCTCACCTGAGCTATGGCTTTTCTAGTCACTCTTAGCAAGGCCTAGCTTCTTTGTGGATAATTCCTCAAGTGGCCTTTAAGGATAAAGCAATCTTTTGAGGTTATCTTTTGGCACTTGTTTTCTTCAAACACATTAACCATCGTTGCCGCCAAAAAACTATAAGCTTTTTCTCATTCTTTCATCATTTTCATTTCTGATTCAAGATTTTCTTTCAATTTGCTCTTGATCCAAACAAGAAATCAATAGTGTGATTTTTCTAAAAGATGGCCTGTAAGAGCGAGAAATATACCTTGGGTTACAAAATAGTTTTAGAATACTTGATTTTTCCAAGAGTTATGCATTTAAGAGGCTAAGAAAATTTTCATCAAACAGAAGTCTAACTATCAGAACTATGATATTAAGGTCTCTAATATTCTTTCAGGTGCATTCATATGGAATTAAATGATGGAAAAAGCTAAATCATTACATCTTTACACATTGGAGAGTAGTAGTTGTCCAAATCATAAGATATAGAAGATTCTCATGGGAGGATATGTCAAGAGCTAGAAAATGGACAAGGCCATTATTACTATGAAGAAAGCTTCCACTATGTTAAAAGATTGCGATTGCGGCCATTGTGGGGTATTTTGAGAAAGATAGGAATTTTGAATATGCAAATGAGTATATTATAGATATCCTTAATTTTGATTTTGCAAGTTTATCATTGCACCTTTTTGCTAACAAACCACTCATTCATATCCTTAAAATGATAGACAAAGATAAAGTTAAGATGGATATCAAGACCTTTGCCATTTTTAAAGCCTCTAATGGTAGATAATATGATTTTTGTGGAGTTATTCCTTATTACTTGCTGAAATACATGCAAGTTTTGCATTTCTTTCCTTGTGATTGATTTGTGCATTTTGGATATAGTCAGATTGAAGTATGAGGACATAAAGCAGTTACCTTAGAAGTTTTTTTCATCATTAGTTGATTCCTTGTTAACCAAAAAGTGTTTGATACTAAAGGGTGCTTCTTTAATTGAGCCTAATATGATTTATACCCTTTATCATGTTGTAAAAATCTTATAGATGATATGACATTAGTTTATTTGAGAAGAATCAATCAGATGGTACACAAAAAAGAGTATCAAATTTTAAGTGAATGGATGTGTGGATGTTGTTATCAATCTTTAGCTATTGTTGGTTTTGTGTTTATCTTAATCATATGTTAATTGTAGTGAGTATTTTTCACTTCTTTGCAAGCAAATTGGTTTTTAAAGCTGCGGTGGCCAAAGAAATGGTACTAAAGCAAAATTTCTTTCCATTGAAAATTTGTATCTTAGAAAATATTATATTGATCAAGTCATCCACAAAGTCTGGAGAATAAAGGACACAAAAGGCACCTATGCAACAAAGAGCATCAAATTTTAATGTAGGCTAGATCTAAATAGTCTAAAACATTCCTTAAACATAACCTTAAGTATAAACCAAATCATATTGTTGAATACCTAGGTTAAAATTATACTAAATCTGATAATAAAAAACATAACAATTTCATATACTAGGATTGTTAGAGATTTTTCTTTTTGCAAATAAAATGACAACGTTAACAGATTTTATGGGACAAGTTTATGTTCTTTATCTATGACCATTTTGTCTAGGCTTATGATTTGAAAAGAGTTGTAGAGAGCTACCATACATCTTCCACATCAAGATATTGAATATATATATAGACTTACTATAATAACCCTAACTTCTAATTATAGTAATTAAGGTTAAATACGTGATTAATAATCATAAATCAAGAGTTGAAGTCATTAATATTAATTACATCAAAAAAAGTGAGAAAATTTTAAACATTAATGTTGTTAGAGTCATTAGCTAGATAATCACAATTATTTGAATACGCAAGTGAATTTAATTATTAATGAGGAGCCTTTGATTCTCCCATCCATCAATTTTAACTCATAAAATCCTCCTGCAAGTGTTTCTAGATCATTCCTTAGCATTACCTTAAGAGAAACTAAGGTTTCTAGGTAAATATAAGAGATAGAGCACTTTCACCGCGGCTAAATTCCCTTGTGCCACGGCCAATTACTCTCGGTTCAACTCTTTACGCCTTCAAAAATTTTTCACATTTCGCCGCGGCCAAATACCCCTTTCGTCGTGGCCAAATACCCTCTGAAACACTTCAAAATATGCCTCTCAGATTTAGCCGCGACTAATGTCACTGTTCGCCGCGGCCAATCGCTCTCTGTTTTCTTCCCTGGCAGGTTTGCCACATTTGGCCGAGGCCAATTAAATGTTGGCCGTGGCCAATTCCTCTCTGTTACCATTTAGCCGAGGCCAATTAAATATTGGTCGCGGCCAATTCCCTTTTGTTCCTATAACTCCCAAGATTTCATCTCATGCTCTCTAATTCCCTCTCTAGCAACCCTCTAGGCCACTTTAACTTAGTTTATGAAGATTTAATGTCTTTCTTTTACTTAATTTACTTAACACATCTATCATTACACATTTAAAACTCAAATATAGATCCTTAACCCTCTAGACACCATAAATCAATGAGTTTATAGATCAATGATAGCAAATGTATTCTAGTCACAAGGTGTATGGGGCCTATGCTTAATGTTCATACAAGATCAAGTCACTTATCTATTGTTAACCAATTACAACCATAATGTTTAATCCCATGATAATTAAATTACATATACAGTCCCTATACTTGGCAATTCATGATGCAATGTAGCAATGATACAAAACTAGCAATCTAGTTACGATACAATTTGACAAGGCCTTCAAACCTATGTGCTACCAAACCATTTAATGTGCTTCCATTAATTTTTTTCCTTGCCACTAAGAAGTCCCGTCCCTAAAAATGTTAGCCCACAACAGGGTGAGATATACAATCTCAGTAACAAAAGGCAACTTCCATATACATGTACAAGTTAATCAATCCAATGTAATTTCATGTCATCAATACTATAATCATCAATTCAATTTGCAAATGAACTAGTTGAACTACAAATGACTAATGTCCCATACTAGTAATCATACACAACATGTTAATGGCCAATAACACCGGGAGAGGTCCGTCCTCGGCACCTACTCCGTAATAAGCACAACCAGGGCTCTATGCATCTGGGGTCTGATCACAACTCGGTGCCCGATCAAAGCATATGCACGAGTGGCAATCGCACCACAGCTTCACCATGGACTCACAATGTCCAATTACAATAACAATTCAAGTAGTCAACCAATCATTTAGTATTTCAAAATCATATATGTGCAAACAATATCAGATTAACATGAACATATACATAGAATTGAAAAATTAATCCCAGTTACCTCAATGAAGCCAATTACTCATCCTCTAGCTACCCTCATGATTCAATGCACACCAGGCCCAAGCATCCTAAGGGTCAATTGCTCCAATTCCAGGTCAAGACATCAAAACTCATAACAGTTCACTCCCCACAATTTCATTTTCGCACATACACAAGCCATGAACCAAAAGTCAGTCAAAGTGATGGGAATTTAGTACACACATCTCATAAAAGGAGAGAAATCACTTACCTATACATCTAAGAGGTTAAATGAACTGAATTGAGTCTCAACTACCAAAAACACACCATAAGATATTTCCAAATTCGGATTTGAGTCATCAAGCCCAAAAAAATCAGTTTTCCACCATTTTCTCCTTGTAATTTCGCACAATAACAGAACTCATCATTAAAATCAATCATTGAGGACATTTTCCAGCAAAATAATACACAAATTGAGAGGAAATACTTACCCAATTACCCCTTTAGTTTTTACTCTGAAAATCTTCCAAGGGAATACCAAAACACCCAAGGTTCAGATTTGGAAAGGAGATGAAAATGCTCAAAACCAGAAATTAATTAGACTAAAATGAAGAGGAGAATGAGAAGGACATGTTTTGTATATATTACCTTGGCCAAATCTTCCTCTAGAAGTGAGAAATGGTGGAGGAATGCAGAAAAACCCTAGCCCCTCTTCTCAAGTGCGAAAATAGCTTTTTCCTTCTGTAGAACCAAGTGTTTTGCTCTTCCAAATAGGTGTGGCTACTAGACTTTTAGGGTTTTTAATGAGAAATTGGCTGACCCATCAGCCCAAGGTCCAATTGGGCTCATTTCTAGTGGTTGGACTATAGTTCAATGAATGGGCTACAGAAAATTTAAAGCTAGAAGTGGGATGTGCTGACCCAATGGCCTAATTTCTTATGGGTTCATGTTTTTATACTTGTTAGGCCTTATTTCATAAGTTGGGCTGCAGCCATTTGATAGGGTTAGCCAAGAGTTAATTTAATTTGGGTCTGTATAATGTGCGTTAGGCTAGCTCATATAAATTGGGTCTTAAGCCCCTATTTTATTAAATCAGATTGGGTCATTGTTAAGTAATCTCTCTTGGCCCAAGTCTCATGATAAGGAGTTGGGCTTGCACCCAAAATCATTGGGCCTCCATAAATCCTTATCCATAACTTATTAAAATTAAATTTTGGGCCCAAGTTAAACTTTAACCTAATTGAAATCTTAAACCTACATTAATAACTTATTTCTTTATAAATTTTCATTTACATAACTTACTTAATTATTTCATAATAATTATTCTTAATTAGTCTAAGTACGTTATTAACATCTTAATTAATTTTGGAGTGTTACACTTACCAAAAACATTAAATATATCTTCTTCTCATTTCATAGATTTAAAATACATCATAAAATCCATAGGAATTATTTTGCTTAATTTGATCTCATTATTGAGACAATTAAAAAGAAGAGGTATATACAACTACATTGATTAAGGAAAATGTTAATTTATATGGTTCCCAACTTCCCATAGAATAATTTATCTATGGCAACAAAAGTAATTCACATTTAAGAAAACACAAACAACTAAAATACACTATTCCTATAACACCATTAATTCTTAAAAACAAAAGAAAAAGCCAAAAAGTGACTCACCTAATTACATTGCAACCAATAAGAGGATTCTAAATAAAACTAGAAAAGCTAAAAACTTGGAAGGATTTGAGTAAAAGATCTTTTAAAACCTTGAAACCCTCAATCTTTAACCCATATGTTTCAATGAGTATGGAAGATGACAAGGAAAGGCATGGATTTTGTATAAGTGTGAAAAAAATCAATAAAGGAAACAACAACCAAAAAAATGGGAAGCTCTAAAAAAAAAGGGCTAAGTTCTTGGATTCCAATCCTTTCTGCATTGGAGATTCTAATCCACCGTGTGCACTTAAATAAAATGGAGTATTTTGTTGGAACTATTTTTTTTTTTGTAATAAACATGATCAAACACGACGTAGCTTTGTCATAATAGAACAGAACTTATTTTTGTTTTATCACCTCAACATTTTGCTTTATTTCATCACCTCCACGTTTCGTTGAAGGAATGAGCTACATCAACATTTTTGTGGTGTCCCTTTCATTTGTGCTTCTTGTTCTAAGCTTCATTTTGTTCTATGTATCACCATTTTCATTATTCTAAACTTCACACCAATATTTTTAAAACCAAACCAATCATTGAATCGGTGACAGTATTGATTCACGGTTCATTGGTTCGACTATGGTTAAACCGTGGTCAAACTGGTAATAATTAAATATATTTTTTTAATTTTATATATTCAAAATTTGATATAATAAATAATAATAAGTAAATACTAATCAATTTTAAAACATATTATAACTAATTATATATAAAAATAAATCAAACATAATATAATATTTTAATTTTAATTGTTTAAAATATATTTATATAAATTTTTAATAAAAATTATATGAATTTTATTTTTATTTCTTATATATTATATTAAAACTTTATTATTATAAACAAAATTGAAATAAAGCACTCCATATGATCATTTTCATTTAAAAAGTGCAACCCATAAATAACCTATATATAATAAAATTTACACAAATAAACCAAAGGCATTTTGCAGGTTAACTGGCGCTTGTGTCTTTTGGGAAGCATGGGGTACAAGGTTTCGAATCCCAAAAACGAGCACTAGCGCTTTAAGTTTTTGAAACAACCTATTACTAGTGTATTTATATAAAAATTTACTTATAGAAATGGAAAGTGCATTACAGTCTTACTGGCAAGAAGTGTTTTGGAAGTAGCGAGTATGTCGTGGATTCGAGTTCAGGTAGCGACAAATATTGAAAAATTTTTGAAGAGGAAGATCGATTTAAACCAGTTTGTTTGCACCAATTTCAGCAAAAAATCGACTGGTCAAATTTGGTTCTTGACCAAGGTTAACTGGTTCTTAAGGGTAGTGATTTTTGAAGCATCATCCGGATCGAACCAGGCTTCAGTTCCTAGTCTAACCGGTTAAATTGGCCGGTTCGGTCCGGTTATAATAACCTTGCTTCACATTATAATGGTTTTTTTCCTTTCTTGTTCTAAGCTTCGTTAACTTGTTTCACTCCCTTCCATTTTCATTATAGTTAAAGGTAGTGTATAGTATATCACCATTTTCATTGTAGGAAAGTTGAATTTTTTTTTACTTGAATAACCAAAAAATGAAAAAGAAACAATGACTTTGTATTAATGTTAGAAAAGTAGATTTTTTAAATGTTTGAGTGGTCAGAACATCTAGGGAAATAGTGAACATGTAAACTATGGTAAAGAAAGGTAACTCTTTTCTATCTTAATAGTATGTGGTCTAGATGCCTCCAGTTTGAGCTCTTCATTTTAGCAACTTAAACAAATCTAAATGCCTTTATACATGTTGATTGTGATAGTAAATTTTGAAACAAACCTTTTTTCCCATCATGAATGATTTTGTTGTAAATGATATCTTTCAGTGGTCAGGAGTATTATCTTTCTCCTAAAGTATTGCATGATTAGGATAGGTTGAAGAAATATTGATGATATTGTTTTTTGTTAACCTTTTAATGTTCTCAATTTTTCTTGTTAGCTATGCTTTTACTTCTAAAGAAGAAAATAGTGACCAACATCCTTAATGTATTGAATCCATTAAAGCACATTTAAGTATTTTGATTTTATTTATTTTCTTTTGAATCTTTTTGAAATATTTCTCCTAGTCTATTGTGTTTAGATGAAAATATTTTTAAGGTGGTTTGTCAAAGGAAAAAGAAGGCAAAAAGAATCCTAAAAATCATTTATAAGAAGGTAAACTAGTTAACTTTTCTTGTTTCCTCTGGGTTTAAGATTAATACTAGTGTTGAGATTTCACTTTGGACAACCATTAACACGCTAGTTTTACATACCAATTAATAAATTGAATTTCATATTGGACTTCTCATATCAACTAGTTAAACTAACAACCCATTTTAATTCCAAATATTATCGTTGTCACATCCTTTAACTATATATTTACCTCGTGGCATATCCAAAATGACATCAAACAAAACATACATAAATAAAGTCTAGTATATTTTACCTCTTTGAAATACTAACAAGTGGCACCTCAAAATGTAGATAAGTGATGTTTTGAGTTGCTTACAAATGGCATTTAAGGAATTTTTTATTTTGATATCCCATTAAAAAAGTAATCACCAATTATTTAGCATCTCAAATATATAAGGGTGACAATGTGTGAGTCTTATCTTTCTAAAATTATTTAAGGTTTCACCATAACATCTTATCTATAAACCTTTTAAATAAAATTTTAATAGAATATAACTCTTATCTAATTAATAAGATATAACTTCCCATTTTAAAAATTCAAATATTAATTATCAAATAACTAATTATCTCAACTTTTTTTGAAATAATAGCTAATTATCTTAATAATTAATTATTCAATATTTTAATTTAAATATTAACATATCCAATTGGATTAAGATTTATCCCATCATGGACTAATAAATCTAACACCTTTTGAAGAAACAAATCTTAATCAACATCTTTTATATCTTGAAGCTATTAAATGATATTTAGGTATTTTGTTTCCATAGTTCTTTTAAATCTTGATAAAATACTTCTTCAACAAATCTTTGGAAATTGAATTTTTTTTAGTTTCATCAACCCAGTAATAAGTATTACAAGTACTCATTCATTCATTATGATGATGACTTCCTAAATCTCATTGCATTATCATATTAGAGATAGAAAGTTAAGAATACATTTAGCTTATATTTGTAAGACTTTTTACTTGCTAAAAAATTTTGATTAGCATAAGGAAAAAGAAGGCAAAAAAAAAAAAAACTTAAAAATCATTGCATACATGGAAAAGGCAAACTAGTTAAGCATTTTTTGGTTTCTTTTAGGTTTAAAATTAAGACTAGTGTTAAGATTTCATGTTGGACAACCATTGAAACTTAAGTCTTATAGAGTAACTAATAGGCTAAATTTCACACTTCACTTTTCATGTTAACTAATCAACCTAATAACCCATTTTAATTTCAAATGTTATCGTTATCACATCCTTCAATAGTAAGTACTTTTAAATTTCACATTTGTTTTACATTGGTTGCTAAGCAGTGCTATGTTATTCATTAGTATTTCATAAAGACTATTGTTCTTTTATATATATATATATATATATATATATATATATATATAAGTTCATTGTCAAAATTTGACTCTTTTAGTTCACTTACAATTAGAGTTTTACAATAGTATGACAAGTACTAAAATGCTTATTATGCTGCATTCTTGCTTAAACAAAGACATGTTTGTTCTGAACTTGTCTCATCCTCTACATTATGGAAATGTTGTTTTCCCCTACAATCTAAAAATTGTGTGCCTATCTAATTTTTGAAGGAATGTTTATATATAGTAAATATAAAGCACACTAGTATTTAAATTATTCATACTTATTACATATGTCTGATCCCTTATTTATAGGCTACTATGGATGAAGATCATCTAACAGAAATAATAACTTTTACTAATAACTAACTAATTCTTAACAAATCCTACATATTAATACCTTTTGAAAATGATCCTTGTCCTTGAGGATATGTACAAATAAAAAATTCAAAAATTTATTAGTACAATCCAAAATTTGTATTATTCTTCAAAGATTCATAATCTATAAAACTCTTAGGCTTTAGGCCAATTCAATAATAACCTTTTTAGATTGAGCCTTCTAATGCAGCTAATCCATTGGACATTTTATTAGGTCCAGTTTGTTAGTAACCATTTGCATTAGGCCTTTTAATTGCAACTACCAAAATATCTAGGGCCAACCTTTATACTGTACAAGGCTTATAGATGCTTCTAGGACAAAGCTGAAGTAATTGCACATATGTTTGACTAGCCACAAAAATGCCATAAGAACCTTCACATTGTTGCTTGATGAGAAGTAGCTTGTCTTGTTCTTTATAGAAAAGGACCCTTACCACTATTAGATCAAACATAGTAGGCCCATTCTTGATGTTCTCAAATATTGTAGGTATTGCAATTAGCTATAATACTAGACGATTTTGGTAAATGCAATGTCATTTTCCAATGTTGAAGAAAGACCATTTCTAGCTTTGTTTATGTGATGATGCAGCCCAATAAGCATTTAGGACCTTCCTCAAGTTCCATGAACATTTCAGTTGGTGAATGTGCTTTTGGCTTTGCAACTTACCTATCCCAAAGAAACATTGCTATCTATCTTTGGAAGTGGCGTTTCCTCCATGCTTCTTCATCACTTAACTTTACATCAAATTCGACCACATCTGCTTTGAAGTACACCAAGATTTATCAATCCTAATGGTATTTGCAATGTTCTTCATCTTTTTTTGACTCAATTTCACCTACCTAAGCTTTCATTTTTGTCTTTTCTTTAATGAACGCATCACAAACTCAAGTAAGATATTTCCATTTTTCAAACAAATTCTTATGGAATGCAATTCCAACCTTCACATTATCACGACTCTTCAACTTTGTCAGAATATGAACATTCCATAAAAAAATCCTCACTTCTCATCCTTGCATCATTTTAGCTTTCTTTATTTCATTCTCTAACTTGATCTTATAATCAAAATTGGTGTCTTTTTGCATAGTTATCAGAAGGTAAAGTGGCGACTATGGTACTTTGATGAACATTGAGTGATGAAAAGAAAATTCAAAGGAATTGACGCTATAAAAGCAAAGTTAATGGTGTTGCTTCCATTGATATCTTTTATTTTTATGCCGTTCTTTGCCGATCATTCATTTTTAATCTTCTTTACTTCTGTAATTCTTTGTCCATTATTGTCTTTAATCTCCTCATCCTTTTTATAGTAATCTTCTTCATTAGTTTGATCAGTGATTTTCAGCGTCTCTTGGTCAATTTACATCTTTTGGTCAATCTTTGGATTTGGAGGTTATTGAACTTGGTTTTCTTCTTTTAAATTAGTCCAAGGTAAAGAGTTTTCCTCTTCTTAAACTTTCATGGCCATAGATTATTGACATAAGATGATCTGTGTTTGACTCTTATTTGCCATCTTTATTTTAAAGATACTTGTTGCCATCTTCTTTAGTTCCTCTTTCATTTGCATCAAGTAGTTTTGTATTTTGACAACATCTATTTCCACCACTTTAATCTAGTGCTCATGTTCATTAACTTACAACTCTTCTTCAATAGAAACAAAATTGCTCTAATACCCATTAATACATGGTAAACATAAAACATACTAGTATTTAAATCATTCACGAATATTACATCTGCTAGCACCTAACTAATTCCAACTAATCCCATGTATCAAATGTCATATGGATATTTAGTATAAAATCCTTAGTTGAATAACCATCAAAGGGATTGTCCTTTTATGAACGCCATATTTTATCCAATCATTCCCTAAACAAATTAAAATAAAAAATAAAAAATGTATTAAATTAAAGACTTCAAATTTCAAGTTTTATCCAATTAATTTTGAAGCCATTTGAGTCATAGCTATTTTTGAATCAACTTAAATTCAATTTAGATTCATTCTATTATTTAAGTCATATTTAATTTAGGTTAATTTTAATTTAATTTTGAGTTAATAAATTAAGCAAAAAAAAAGGAAAAAAAAAGAGTTATTGGAGTCAAGCTTAATTTTTTTAATCAATTTTAATTTAATATTAAGTCATTCAAAAAAAGAAACATTAGAATCAAGTTTAATTTTTTAAGTCAATGTTAATTTAATCCTAAGTCATTATAATCACTTGAGTTAAGTTTGATTTTGGGGTCAATTTTAACTTAATTTTCAGGTCAATACAATTAATATATATAATTAAAAAAAAAAGAAAATAAAGTTACAAAAAATTGTCCTAATAAATTATCAAATAAGATCTTATCCCGTTTTAAAACCTAGTCTAATTCAAAGGGGTTATCCTTTTATAAACATCATATTTTATCTAGTTATCCTCTAAAAAAGTAAAAAATAAAAATAAAATATGTATTAAATTAAAAACTTCAAATTTCAAATTTTATCTAGTTAATTTTGAAGTTATTTGGGCCATAGCTATTTTTTAATCAACTTAAATTTAATTTGGATTCATTTTATTATTTAAATCGTATTTAATTTTAGGTTAATTTTAATTTAATTTTGAGTTAATGAATTAAGCAAAAAAATCATTAGAATCAAGTTTAATTTTTTCAATCAATTTTAATTTAATATTGAGTCATTCAAAAAAAGAGACATTGGAATCAAATTTAATTTTTTGAGTCAATGTTGATTTAATCCTGAGTCATTATAATTGTTTGAATCAAGTTTGATTTTGAACTCAATTTTAACTTCATTTTGAGTCAATAATAATAATAATAATAATAATAAAAGAAAATTACAAAAAAAATGTACTAACCTTATCTAATTTTTAAATCCAGTCGAATTTAAGAGAAAGTAGGAGAAATGTCCAAAACTTTTTGGAGCCCATTTAAAAAAAAAAAAACCAGAGGAAAGAGCGTAAAATAAAAATTAAATAATAAGAATAATAATAAAGAAAGGCAGAAGGGATGAAATGCATGATCCCTCCCTGTTAACTTTCTTCTGCGTCGACGAAGATGCTCAAAGGAGACGCAACGGAGAGCAGGGACCACAGAGAGCAGAGGACGGATGAAACGCATGGAGAGGAAGATGTGAAGCAACAGACCTAGCCGATTGCACGGACTGTCTCCTCGAGGACCGGTACTTCCCAACCGAATCCCTGAGAATCCTCCTTTGTCACGGATGTGCACATCCTTGCTGCCCCTCGCTACAAAATGGCTCGTTCTGCTTTAGATGGCTTCAGAGAGAGGGCTAAGGAAGGCAAACCAGAGAGAAGAATTGAGAGAGGCTGAGAGACGGTGAGAGGAGGAGAACCCAAGAGCAGAGAAAGAGGAAAGGAATTGATCATCCAAACTAGAGGTAAGTCATCCTGTTTTGATTCTGCTCCTCGTTCTTTTTCCAAGTTGATTGAGTGCAGCTTGAACTTGAAATTCCACTCACCCTTTACTGACATATTTTGGGTTGATTGAGTTCCATCTTCAATATGTGTTCTGTTTTTGCATGGTGATGAAGTGAAATTCGGGGCATGTCGATTCAGATGCTGTGTTTTTAGTATAACTTGAATATGTTTGGGTGAGTCGGCTTCAGGTAGAGACTTATTTTCTAATTTGTTGGTTTTCCTATACTCCACTTGATTAAGATGGCTATTGTATTTGTTTTTCGATGTTCCTTGCAGAGGTGCCCTGGTTCTCATATAAAAATTGGATTGGGACTTTGTTGGTTTTAGCATTTTGTTTTTGATTGGGCTAATGTTTCTTGCCTTGCCGTTCTATCGCTAATATGAAACCTGAGTTAGCAGTAGGCTAATTCTTTCTCGCTGCGGGCTGCTACTCTGATATAAAGTTTGGGTTGAAATTTTGCTTACTGTGACATTCTGATTCTTTGTGTGGAAATTATAAAAAAATATGTTGATAGAATATGTAACCGAAAATGGTTGATTTTCAGTTATATTGTTTAGTTAAGTTAATTAGTTATAGTTGTCTTTTTTACCGTTTTTTTCCCTTCGTTGTATTATATTACTATTCACTAATATGACTTTTTCCCCTCTAAATTCATTTTTGGTTCCTAGGGAGTAATATGGTATCAGAGCCACGTGTTATGCATATCCCTCTCTCTTCCTTTCTCTTTTCCCTTGATTGACCTCTCTATACGGCTCACATGGCGAGTTCTGAGACGAGTTCTTCAAATGTCGCTCCAAGTCAGGATTATCAACACATCTGCTTAAACCATCAAGGTAATGGAATTCAAGATACCTCCAACCCATACTATCTATCATATGTTGCTCCTAATATGACATGTTTGGGTTAAAATTCTGCTATTACAGCCCCTTGCGTTTCGGCTAATATGAAATTTGTGCTTACATTCTCTCTTGCTGTGTTTCCTCGTTACTAGCATGAATATTGGATCCAACTATCTTGTCAATGTTACTGAGACACGGTTGGATGGCACTATATGAATAATTTTTGGGATTTGGTCTGTCATATACAAGAGTGAGCTAAGATTTGCACATTGTGAAACTTTGTGCGCTCAAATTCATGCTTATACTCATTCTTGCTATATTCCATTGTTAGTAAGAAAATATTTGCTTGCAAATATTTTCTTGTATGCTGACTGCTTTCCTTTGACACATGAGAACTCTTGGAATGATCAGTACATGGCACATAGGAATGTCTAAGAAGGCATAGGGTCCTTGGATGTCAGCCTTTCGGCTACATTAATGAATGATGTTTGGGAATTGGAGTCTCATGGGTGAATATCTAGAGTCTAAGGGCTCGTTTGTTTTACCATAACAAAGAAAAGGAGAAAAATAATAATAATAATTAATATCTATTATATATTTATAATTATTAGTCAATAATATTTATTATTATTATTAAAATAAAAGCATAAAAGTTTTTTAATATCTATAAAATTAATTTTTTTAATTCCTAACCTTTTGTGTATCAAATCAATAAATCTGCCATTATTTTCAAAATAAATTAGTCTAATAATGTGTGATTTTGAAGTTTGAATTAATTGATAAAAATCCTTGCTTTGATATCATGACTTTTAGCCTCAAAGAAAAGTTTTGGTAGAAATTACTTCAATATTGATTTCACGGAGTGTTAATTTAAGAATTTAGTTTTATATTGCATTATTTTGTGCTTTATGAGAAGCTTTCCCTACCCAAAGCATTATATTGATATTATGGACACTTGGATTTGCTGGATCAATTCCTTATTATTTTCAGTCAATGAACGGTGCTTTGAATTGCTTGTGAATACTGGACATACATATTTTTATTATCTCTTTCATATGTGGGTGTATGTATGACCATTGAGGTATTGATTTATTTAATCATTCTTGAAAAGCAAATGGCTGTCTGGAATTTAACCCCTGTTTGTATCTCTTTTACATCTTAGCTCCACTTGGGTAGAGTGAAAAGATTGAGGGGGATTGTCAAAATAGCAAAGACTAAAGAGAAGTTCAAAGAGAAAGCTTGGTACTTTATCTCGTTTAAGTCATTTATGAGATATTGTTATGCATACAAATACACACAATCACTGGGTGCTACATGTTTGTCATATTTTATTTTTAATTTATTTATATTTTTATTTTTGAAGTTATCGTATAAAATTTTGTATCTCTTTAAAGGTCGTGTAAGACCTTATATCTCTTTAAATTTTACCTAATATTGGATAAGTGACATGTAAGAATTTTGTTCAATAAAAATTAGGCTCTAATGACCCATATTTTATCAAAAATTTAAAAAAATAAAATATCCAAAAATGAAAAAACTAGTTTTCTTAATATTTTTTAAAAAAATTAAAAAAGAAAAAATTTCAAAGGATAGTTTTAGAAAATCAAGTAAATCATCCTTTTTGGCATTAGGAATTTTTCTCAAGTCTTCTTTTGATAAAAGTACAAAATCTAAAAAAAAATTACTTCAAAAATAATAAAAAAAATTCCTTTTTAACTCAAATAAAAATATTATCTTTAAAAATCCAAAAAAATAAAAAAGAAAAATTAAAAAGAGTTAAAAAGTGAGATTCATTCCATTTTTGCAAATTAGAATACACTAACCAACTTTGAAACCGTTTTATTTGTGAATAACAAAATTAATTCTTATGTTCTTTTTCTTTGCACCAAAAGATTGAAATCATAGACAAATTGATATTGATTTTTATCTAATTAAGCTATATGAACTTTAATTTTATCTATAGGGTATATAGACTTTAGACTCTTATCTTAAGTCAAGTTTGTCTTTATAAATAAATTATTCTTTTATTTCTTTACTTTCAATTCTTAATTTCGTTTTCTTTCTCCATTATTCTCAGCATGTAATTGATGAAGGTAATCAAAATAAAAATTAAGTTCATATTAATTTTGTATAAATAAAGTCATATTAATTTTTTATAATTTTTAGAAATAAGTGTTATAAAGTGCCTAATACCTTTCTTATGTATAATCGACTTTTGAACCTATCTCTAATTTGTGTACTATCTTTTTTTAATATTTTTTTCAAATTTTTGTATTTTAAAAATAAAATTTTAGTGGTGATTCTATCTCTTTTAATTTTTTTTTTAAGATAAAAAAAAATTTGTTTAGTGCCTTCCAATCACATTTTGAGTGTGACAATCTTCCTCCTTACCAGTCATTGTTATCTATTTATTTATCTTTGCTTACTTTGATGGGTTTTTCTCTTGTAAAATCCCGAATGTGTTGTTGGTTTGAAGAAATTATTTTAAAAAGCCACATGACAATAATATTTCTGACTTCTTCTAAATCTACTCTAATCTTGTTTAAAGTGACCTTAATTAAACAATCTTTGTGTTGGAGGGAGATAGTAAGAGAATATAGCATGGCAAGCACAAAAACTTTGAAATAAAATATGAGACAGCACTGATTAGACATAGTACTTGTGAGATACTTGATGTGAGTGTGTTATAAGTGTCATTATTTGACATGCCTTGAAAAGATATGAGATTTAAGTATAAAGAAAATTCATAAGAAGAATGATTCTTAGACTTCTCTTGTATGAAAGCTAAAATCTAAAAGAAATAATTGTTTTAATACATTATAATTAATGTTGTTCATGAAATTTACTTACTAATAGTGTATATTAATTATTCTAATTGTTTCATTCAGAATATGTCTTATGCTTTTTATTATTTGTAATAGAAATAAACATGTATTGCAAAGGTATTTAGATCGATCTTTTGTACATGTATTGATACTAGAATATAAAAGTAAAATTAATTTTTTAGAATACTTAAATAGCATACTTTATCTAAAATACTAAGATGTTTTCCTACAAGTTTGTTGTCACTGGTTCTAAATATAATATAGTAGAAATTCCAAAATTGTATGTTTAAGTTTGTTTTGGCTGTTACTCATCATTATGTTAGTGCTTCTAATTTTCTTTTAATTGAAAGTTACTGGTTCTTATTTTAGCAAACTGCATGTCTAAGATTATTTGTTTACAAAAGTTTGCTTTACTATATAAGTACATATCTAAGCTTGCAAATTTTGATTCCAGTTAACTAATTGGTTCTTATTTAGATATCTATTGCCCCTTAAATTTAGAATTAAAAAAATGAAAGTTTAAATATGGTTGCTTTTTGTTACACTTTTTTTTCATTTATTATTTTATAAAATGGTTGAGTTGAACCTATTCATTTTTACTTGGCTAAATCTGGACTCAAAGATATGAAAAAAAGTACCAATAGGAAGCTTTAGTCAAACATGATATCATATTTGTTGATAATATATTCTTTTTACAGAAAATTCTTATAGATAGGTCTTTGGTTGGATTATATATGTGATCTGTGTCATTATATCAACTATTTGCTTAAAGTGAGCCATTTATTCTTGTTTATTGTGTTTTGTTGCATATAAGAATCTTTCATTGTATTTAGAATCTCAATATATCTCCGGCTAATAATAATTTGGACTAGTTGTTGTATTTGTGGCTGCAAAGTAATCTTTTGTCACCAACAAAAAAAAACCTTATATAGCATGTACATTTAGAGATTATATTTTATACTATTTTTTAGGATTATGCAAATTATTTTGTCATAGATACCCAACTTCCAAAACATCGAATGGCTGTCAAAGGTTGTTAACATTATATTGGTGATCTATTCCTATCTATGACTAGTACTTGCTATAGCGCAAGTCATTGGTAAATATGTGTTGCTTGGAATTTTATATTTAACTAAATTTTTTTTAGCCAAAATATAAACCTACTTTTTTGTCATAAATATTCAGAAAATGAAACTGCAAAGGGTGCTATTGGAGGAATTAGTATTGGTGTCATAAAAAAAAACATACATAGTAAGTCGACATCCTATTCATTTTCTATAGTTGTTCTAGAAACAGAGGTATGATATGTAGAATTTAATTTATTGTAGCTTTAAAAAAAAAACTTGTTGATATATACTACACCTTAATATTATAGGATATGCTTGGAACAAAAACTCAAATTATGAAAGCAATAGTATCACCAATCATAAGAACAATACTATATCCTTTTTGTATATGTTCAGGCTATGTAGTATTCAGTAATAATGTAATTGAAAACTTTCTAACAGAGTTTCAATCTTTAAGTATCATTGTATGGTATACATTGTAAATGTTTAGTTATTATAAATTATAAATTATTTACATTTTTTTATTATTAATATTAATTATTATAAATTATATTTCTTAAGATATGGATGGAAGATGAATAAATATAATTAATATTAATAATTTATAATGATTAATAATTAATATTCATCTTTCATCTTTATCTAAAGAAATATAATTTATAATAATTGAGTATTTGCAATGTCTACCACCCAATGGTACTTAAAGATTGAAATCCTATTAGAAGGTCTCCAAGTACATCCTTACCGAATGCTGCATAACCTGAACATGCACAAAAAAAAGGATAAAATACTGTTCTTATGGTGAGTGATACTGTTGCTTTCATAATTTGAGTTTGCAGCCTGAACCTGATATATTAAGTTATAACATATATCGGGGAGTTTTTCTTTAAGGTTGTAGTAAATATTGTATTTTAAATATTATATCTCTAGTTCTATAATAAATATAGAGAACGGATAGACGTCGTCATGTCACTAATTACTTGAGGAATCCATTATATATATATATATATATATATATATTCCTGCATTCATATTGGTTCCTAAAAAAATACCCTTTGCAGTTCTATTTTCTGAATATTTATAACAAAAAATTAAGTTTATGCTTTAGCTAAAAAAATAGTTTAATATAAAATTTGAAGCAAGACTTGTGCTATAGCAAGTCCTATTCTTATGCTAGAATAAGCAACCAACATAACAGCAACCTTTGACAGTGATTTGATGTTTTGGAAGTTGAGTATTTGTGACCAAATAATTTGCAGAGTCCCAAAAAATAGTATAAAATGTGCATCTTTAAAATATACTATTTGGAGTCCTTCTTGTTGGTGACAAAAGATTGCTCTACACAATAATTAGTCCAAATTATTATTAGCAATAGACTGGAGGTAAAATGAATTCTAAGTACAATGAGAGATTCTTGTATGCATCAAGACCCAACAAACAGGAATAAATAGCTCACCTTATGCGAATAGTTAATGTTATGATATAGGTTACATATATAGCCCAACTAAAGACCTATTTATGAAAGTTTCCTGTAAAGATAATATATTATCAACAAATGTAATGTCATGTTTGACTAAAGATTTTTTTGATACTTTTTTCATATTATTGAGCCTAGGCTTGACCAAGTAAAAAAAGACATGCTTGGACCGTTTTATAAAATAATAAATAAAAAGAAAATTAAAAAAAGAAAACTACAAGAAGAAATAGCAATACTCAAACTTATGAATATTTGTGAACACTGTGAATATCATTTGAAAATGAGCAATTCAGATAGAATCGAGCTTTTGATTGATCCAAGTACTTGGAATCAGATGGATGAAGACATGGTTTCTATGGATTCCATTGAATTTCATTCGGAAGAGGAACCTTATAAAGATCATCTTGATTCTTATCAAAGAAAGACAAGATTAACTGAGGCTATTCAAACTGGCACAAGTCAACTAAATGGTATTCCTATAACAATTAGGGTTATGGATTTTCCGTTTATGGGGGGCAGTATTCATTTTTCAATTTTGGACTCAAGAAACAACAAATATCAAAATAATAACTAGTCAGAACTTTTAAGCCTAGGTACGTACTTATGTAATAAAGTGAAATTTATAAACAAGTAATCTTAGATATGTAGTTTGCTGAAACAAGAACCAGTAACTTTCAATTAGAAGAAAACTAGAAGCACTAACATAATGATGAGTAACAGTTGAAACAAGTTTAAACATATAGTTTTGAAATTTTTGCTGCACTATACTCAGAACCAATGACAACAGCAAGAAAACATCATAGCGTTTCAAATACAGTCTCACAGCCCTGCCGATATTGTCCCCCCCTTAGCCACGCTAACCACGTGGGGGTTTTTGTTCTTCCCTCGGTTCTGAGTTACCTCTCCTTCCCTTGGGAAAACGCATCAGCAAGGGGAGGAAGTCACCCCCCTCTTATATGGGCTGATCCCAGGACCGCACCAGCCGATGTGGGACTTCACAATCCACCCCCCTTTTGGGGCCAACTCGTCCTCGAGTTGCACACTCGCACTGGAGGCTCTGATACCAACTCTCACAGCCCTGCCGATATTGTCCCCCCCTTAGCCACGCTAACCACGTGGGGGTTTTTGTTCTTCCCTCGGTTCTGAGTTACCTCTCCTTCCCTTGGGAAAACGCGTCGGCAAGGGGAGGAAGTCACCCCCCTCTTATATGGGCTGATCCCAGGACCGCACCAGCCGATGTGGGACTTCACAATTGGTATACTCTCACAGCCCTGCCGATATTGTCCCCCCCTTAGCCACGCTAACCACGTGGGGGTTTTTGTTCTTCCCTCGGTTCTGAGTTACCTTTCCTTCCCTTGGGAAAACGCGTCGGCACAGTGCACAGCGGAAACCTTTCAGTCCTCTCACCGAGGCCCTGGCCAATATTGTCCCCCCCTTAGCCACGCTTCTGAGTTAACTCTCCTTCACGTGGGGGTTTTCTACGCGTCGGCAAGGGGAGGAAGTCACCCCCTCTTATATGGGCTGATCCCAGGACCGCACCAGCCGATGTGGGACTTCACAATCCACCCCCCTTTTGGGGCTAACTCGTCCTCGAGTTGCACACTCGCACTGGAGGCTCTGATACCAACTCTCACAGCCCTGCCGATATTGTCCCCCCCTTAGCCACGCTTCTGAGTTAACTCTCCTTCACGTTGGGGTTTTCTACGCGTCGGCAAGGGGAGGAAGTCACCCCCCTCTTATATGGGCTGATCCCAGGACCGCACCAGCCGATGTGGGACTTCACATACAGTAAGTTATTAAGGTGTTCTAACAAATTGATTTCACTTTTATATTTCAATATCAATACATGTATAAAAAATTTGATCCAGAGACATTTGCAATACATGGTCGCCCCCATTACAAATAACAGAAAGCATTAGCCTTATTTATGAAAAGTCATATTTTAAATGAAACAATTCGAATAATTAATATACACTACTACTACATAATTTTCATATATGACATGGAAGTTTATTATATAGAATGTATTAAAACAATTATTTCTTTTAAATTTCAATTGTCATATAAGAGAAGTTTAAGGTTCAATCTTCTTTTGAGTTTTTTTTTTGGTCATATCTTTGGGGCATGTCAAATATCGACACTTGTATGGCACATTTACGTCAAATATCTCACAAGTATCAAGTTTAATCAGTATTGTCTTATGTTCCATTTTAAATTTTTTATGCTGTCTCATGTTCTATTTAATTAAGGTCATTCTAAACAAAATTCATCTATCAATCAAAATAGATTTAGAAGAAGTCATAAACATTAATGTCATATGGCTCTTTAAAATGATTTCTTTGAACTAACATCACTTTTGAGATTTTGCAAGAAAAAACCCATAGCAATGGTTGACAACAAGGAAGGGGCAACTCCCTCGATGATGATTTATTCAACTTAGGATTTTATACCAGATATCTATATGACATTTCTTCGAAAATTAGATAGTCGTACAATTTTTAGATCACTGGGTAAAGCAACACTTCCATGATGAAGGGGATGAGACAAGTTCAAAACAAATATGTCCATATTTAAGCAAGAATGCAACATAATAAGCATTTTAGTACTTATTATATTGTTGTAAAACTCTAGAGGCAAGTCAATTAAAATAGTCAAAATTTGATAATAAACTTATAATTCTTTAAAATAGTCTTTAAAAAATACTAACAAACAACATAGTGTTGCTTAGCAACCAATGTAAAACAAATTTAAAATTTAAAAAGTACTAACTGATGAAGGATGTGAAAACAATAACATTTAAATGTAAAATAAATTGTTATAGCTTGACTAGTTAACACGATAAATGTAATATGAAATTTAGCCTATTAATCAATATGTAAGAGTAAAGTTTTAATGGTTGTTTAAAGTGAAATCTTAACACCAATTTTAATCTTAAACCCAAAAGAAACCTGGAAAAGCTTAATTAGCTTGCTCTTTCCATGTATACAAGAAATCCCATAGATGATTTTCAAGGTTTTCTTGCCTTCTTTTTCCTTATCTCACAATTATTTAGCAAGTAAAAAGTCTTAGAAATATAAGCTAAATGTATTCTTATCTCTAACATGATAATGCAATGAGATTTGAGATGCCATCATGGCAATGAATGAATGAGTACTTGCAATACCTATTATTGGACTGATGCAACTGAAACATTCAATTTCCAGAGATTTTTATAGTGGCAAGACTCCATGCAACTAAAAAAGAACAAAAGTAAGCTGATCTTGAAAATCCTTGTAGTAGTTTTAACTTTTAATCATCTATAAATTTTTAAACTAGCTAAACACTAATATAAAACGTATGAATCATCAATGGGAAAGCTCAAAACAGAACATAGACATCTACCCAAAAAAAATTAGTCTCGTGTTTCGTTAAAGGTTTCATGGGGCATTATTTGTCATTCGAATATAAGTGAATAAAAATAACTATAACGATTAAGCTAGATCTTTAATAAAAATGAACCAGTGGAAACGCAATGTCATATAATTGCCAAAGAAGCAATTTAACAAGATATAAGAAAAACAAATAAAAACAAAATACCTAAAGAATTGTATAGGTTGAGGTAATCTTTCCTAGGCCTAGCTTCATTACTGGAGGTGGAGTTTTGGGCTTTGCCAATGAAGAGAAAAAAATGAACGATGATGTTCACATCCATCGCTAAACAATTGTTTTTTGTTTTTTGGTATATTTAGATTGAAGGAAAATTTCAAATTTGAACATCTTCTTTGATATATATATATATATATATATATATATATATATTAACTCTCCTCAATCCAAATATATTAAAAAATTTTATTTTAATACAAATAAAAATGTCTAAATTAATATTTCTTTTCCTTTCCTTTCTCTTCACCTATATTCTCCTCAATCTAACACATCTTAAATTTCATAAATTTGCAAGAGGCATCATCAAATGGTTGTGAAAGCTTTATAAAAATAGAAAAAGAAGAAGAATATGAGAGTGACCTTGGTAGAGCTTGACAGCATCTATGTAGGAAGAGCTCCTGAGAAAGCCATATTCAGGATGAGGGAATGTATAGCAGCTATGAAAAAGAAATACAGATACAAGGGCTTTTTGAGTCACATCCATGTTTTGAATCATTTATTGAGCCATATTCGTTTGAAGTAAAATGATTTGCCTCAAATGTCATAGATTTAGCAAAGTCGAAGTCACAGGCTCCTAGTTTGTCATTTTTTTTTTTTTAAGTTTGTGGAAGTGAGAGGCATATGGCTTCTTTTTATTTTTTTAAAAATTATGGTTAAAATTGCACTTTTGTCACATAAAGTTTTTAAAAATTTTGAAAAGAATGACACTTTTGTATTCTTTGTTTGGTGGTCACAGAAGTAGTGGAAAAGTTTAAAAATTTTATATAATAAAAGAAAATGCAACATAATAAATGTAAATACATAATTAATTTGTAGCATCATTATTTTATTTGATAAATGATTATTTATAAAAAAATATGTAGCTTAAAAATTTGTTAAAAAATTTTGAAATAAAAATAATTATGTGGAAAAAATTAAAAAAAAATAAAAGAACTACATATTTTTTATTAAAATATATTTAAGTATTTTAAAATTTTCTGAATAAAAATAAAATAATTTTAAAAATATTTAGAATATTTTTTTTCACCCAAGATGTTTCATCCGAGGCTGCAACACCGCAGTGTGCCCCTTTGACGCTGCAATGCGATGTTGCAGCGCTGCTCTTCAAGGCCGCAGTGCTGTGTGTGTGCTTTGCACTCAAAAGATTCTATGTGAGGCCATGCCGCGGTGCCAGGCGTGCTTAGTGTTGTGTGAGGTGTTTTAGTGGAGTTTGATTGGGAGATTGATCTAAAGTCTTATGTAAATGTCTTAAAATTTTGATAAGATATTTTAGGAGTTAATATGTAAGTGTCTTAAAATTTTGATAAGATATTTTAAGAGTTAATTCTACCCCTAATAGTTGATAAGATTAGATCTAATCTTGTAATAGTTATTAAGCTTAGTACTTTAGTTATGATAAAAGTTTTAATTAGTTAGCATTTTTTACGTTTTAAGACCATTCTTATAGTCAATTAATCAAATATTTTTATTTAACCTAAATGTTAGTCATTAGTTAGAATTGAGTGTTACACAAAAAGTACTCTCATTTCTCTATATTCAACCATATAATTTAGATCATCTAAAGTTATAAGCTAATAAAATGTCTTTGAAATAAGAAAGTGAATGATACAATAAGGAAGAGAATGAATGGAGTTTATTTTTTTATATTTACTTATTTTTTATTTTTTCATTATCTTTCTTTTACTTCAAAAGTATTTTATTGGCTTATAACTTTAAAAGATTCAAATTCCACAGTACAACCTGTCTTTTTATTTATATCTCTCTTTTTTTTTTTATTATCACTTTTTTTCTCTTTTCTTTCATCACTTTCAACTTCATACTAACTCCAGTGTGCAATTATTATCCTTAACTATAGACGATTCTTATTCAAATGTTTGTCCACTTAAAAGAAAAAGAAACAAAGAAAATAATCTGTGGTGTATAATCACTATCTTAAAAACGGCTGTGAATTTTTCTTGAAGAGCTTAAAAAAAAGCATCTTCAATGAATGAATTACTCCAACGTGAACAATATGAAAGGAAAATATTTTTTAAAAATGTATAAAATATAAATATATCAAGTCAATTTAAATATGTTAAAGTAAATTTTATTAATAAAATTAATATATTTATGTATTTCTTTTTAATTAATATAATCCATTCGTCTTTTGCGAAACAGATTTACTTTAAGAATCTTTTTATAAGAATATAGTAAAATTTACAACTTTCTGCGTCCTCGGGTATTGGGTGGAATGGCATATTTGTAGGTGGGTTTAGTATGGGCTATTGGTAAGGGACTTATTGGGCTCATGTTCTTGATCCATTGAGTAATGGTGCTTTACCCCAACAACCTATTCCTAATGATAAAAAACAAACCGTATTAGTTTTGGATAAATTTTTTAACTATTTATTATTAAATTTTTAATAAAAATAATATATATGATTTTTTTTAAAATACTCAATTCTTATAAAATTAATTAAATGAATAAGAAATATCTGAAATATAATCCAAGTATAATTTTGGTAGGGTGTATGTGTGTCTGTGTCTGTGTCTGTGTATTATCAAAATTAGAAAGGGTCGTTTTTAATTTGAAGGGTGCAAGATTTGATTGAAAAGAAAGTAGTTGAGAATTTTGAGATAAAATCGAAGATTTCTTTGAAATATTATCATATGGCATATGGAAATTTCCCTTTCAAAATTTTGTACAAATTGAGTAAATTTAAATAGCGCAATGCTAGCTTTTGAATTAGATATTAACAAAATAAAGGACTATTAATTTTTTTTTAATAGAATCACAACATATAATTTTTTTTAAATATTCAATAATATGATGCTTAGTAATAAAATAAGCATATAAATGCATGAATAGACCTTGGTAATAGAGGATCTACTGCACCTATCCAATAACACCAAACATGAATTTTTTTTTAATCTTTAGGTTGAGAGTTTAATGAGGCATTTACAATTATAATTGAGAAGATAAAAAATTTAATTATGAGATAGAATTACATTTTAAAAATTTTAATTATGTTATATAGTTAAAATTTTTAATGTATAATTTTCTCTTGAAGGAAAGAGGTGAGTAATTGGTAAAAGTGGGAATCAGAAGGAGGAAGAAAATAGGTTATACAGCAACAAGTATTTTTTTTTTTGAAAAAAAAATTATAGATAAAGACTTTAAATTAAATATATATACTAACATGAGTAAGTGTTTTAGAACATTCAGATCCATGTGATATATAATTCAGTAATGTTATAAGAGTGAAATTCAATAAAATAAGTAAATTTCATTACACTCCTTAATTATGGAATTTCTTGTAATGAGCCTTTATTGGAGTATATATAGGCATTCAAAAAGTTCTAGCATCCCATAAATTCATACAAAAAATAGTGATTTTTGGAAAAATGCTTGAAAGGGAGGTATGGTCAAGTAGTAAAAAGTGTACATTGTTAGCAAAGCAGGGGGCAATTCTTTTTCATTGTGTCAATGAGTTTCTTCTCACTGTCTATATATTTTTACCTTTTCCTCTAATTGTAATTGATTTTATGTTAATTTGGGAAAAGGTTCAAAAGTATCAATTTCCCAATGTATTAACTATTAGACGAAGAAACGAAATAAATCTTGAAGTTTTTGTTAAAGAGTCTCAAATGATTGAACAAGCACACAAATCAAGATATAAAGATAAGCAAAGCAAAGTTAGCGGGTATAAGGAGTCTTCCATCAACTACGAATCTCTTTGTTAGAGTTTGAATGGATAATTTATGTTTGGATTAAACTTTGTATATATTTAAATAGATAATTTACTTTGTGGTACAATATATATATATATTATAGTGTACAGATTTATTACATATTTTGAATTATCTGTATGGTATTAAGTGAGAAAACTTTATACAGTCATTTTTTTTAGATTGTTATAATAAATTTTAAAATATTTGAAGTATTTATAATACTTACTTGAAAAATACTCTCTAACTTAAAATGTTTGGCAAATATGTTATAGTGGGAAGAGCGATGGTATGAAAGAAGTATAAGTGCTGTTTACTTGATGACTCTATATTTATTATTAATTTCATTTAATAATTATAAGTTAATGAAGCATTAGTTTTTATGGACACCTGTTTTGCGAGATGATATGCATCAACAGGGGTAAATTTATAACTATTAGACCTAATTATAGGCTGAAAAACCCGTTCGACCCAACTTCAAAAAAAATGAATATGAACTCAAAAAAAAAATTAAAAAAATGAGCTTATTTTTAAAAAATCTAAATATAAAAAGAATTGGGTTTAGACTTTTTTAAAAGTCCGACCCGAGTCCGAGCTCGCCCGTATTTTAATTATTTTTATATATTATTAATAAATAATATTATTAAAATATTTATTTATAACTATAGATATAAGTAAAAAAATTATATAACATATATGATTTTTTTTATTTTTTTTATTGTATAATATATTATTATGAATAAATTATAATTCAAATAAAATAAATTATTAATAATAATATTTTTCTTAAAATTATTATTTTGAGAAATTTTACTATTATATATATTTCAAGGTATTTAAAATTTTTATAATTTTTTTATGAGTTGTTTAGAATTTAAAATAAGAATAAAAGTATGGCTAACAAATAATGAAATATATATATATATATATATATAATATTTAAAACTAAAAAAAAGATAAAAATACAAAAAAAATTTATTACAAAACGGGTCGGCCCTAACCCGTTTTAACTGGTCTTGAGCTCGGGTTGATACTGTTCCAACAGTATTAGGCTGAGCCTAAAAAATTTTGTAAAATTTTTTATAAACCCGGCTCGTTTCTAATCGAGCTCAACCCGTGATCAGGTCTATTAGCTATATTAAAATTGATGCATTTATGATATTATAATTTGAGTCATTAAGGATCAATCTTAAATTAACAAGGATAAATATTAAATATTTCTTTCAACTGAACTAACTTATTTGATTATTCTATAATTATATTTGTTTATGATTAATAGATATTTTGTAGATTGATCTAGACAAAAATATATAATTTAAATAAAGAATAAACTGAATTCATCGATTGGTGTGATGTTGTGAGCTGGTTGATAAAAAAAAAAAAACTTAGCCACAACGACGCGATTGAATTTAAATAATTCAATATTAAATAACCTTAAATCATAAGGATCCACCTGGTAAGACAAGTAACTACAACTTCATACATATAATCGACGTAAGGACACATCCTTATTCCTTACGTTATTTTCTTCCATTTTGTAAAATTCCTTATTATGATTGTGATTTTTTTCCCTTCGTGATTGTGTGTGTTTTTTCTGTTTGTTCTTCCTTTTACTTTTCACTTTATGATAAACAAGAGTATGGATTAAGGAAGGTAACCATATATCGTAGGTTGTACTTGGTTTTACTGAAACTATCATGATTAATTCTTCTTTTCTGAAAAAAAAAACAATTTCATATGAAAACCAACTACTTACGCCATATTTTGATTAAAAAAAGTTTCAAGAAGTATGAATGAATTTGATAAATTATTTTATAATTTAATGTTTTTTTTATTTTAATAAAATGACTGTCCCTAAATTTTATTTAACTTCAACAACAAAAGTTACTATTTTAATTTTTTCGAAAACTTTCTTTTATACAATTTTTTTCAAAGACTTATTTCTATTAATTAAATAATTTTTTACTAGCTTTTCTTTTCTTTGAAGATTTCACATGAATATAATTTATACGGATATATATATATATATATATATTATTTCTTAAACCAAATTCGTATACAAACACATTATGGAACAAAATCTCAAACTACCGAAAAAGTAGCAGTGTGAAATTGTGTATGAGTTTGAAGATAAAGTAAAATAAAAGTAAAATTTCTTAAATCAATGCACAATTATATTAAAACAGGCACGCGCCGATTCATCTTATTTATTTTTAGGATAATACTGTAAAACTAATTTATGTTTAAATTGAAGTAATTTTGTATAAAAATTTTTTAATTATTTATTATGTAATTTATAAGAATGATTTATATTACTGCACGCAAGAATTGCTCAACAACAAAACATTTTTGTTGTGTACTATTTGATTTGAATATCCGTGGGTTACTATTACACAAATCTATAATGCATACAAAAGTTGCTTCTCTTCGTAAGGAGTCTAAATTTAATTGATTAACTTCTTTTTAAAAAAATAGTATTTTCAACTATATTTATAATTTAGGGCTGGTTAAATATCATTTTTAAAAATTATAGCTTAATTATAAGATATAAATATATCAAGTCAATATAAATATGTTAAAGTAAATTTTATTAATAAAATTAATATATTTGTGTGTTTCTTTTTAATTCATATAGTCTATTTGTTTTTCACGAAACAGATTTACTTTAAGAATTTTTTTCATAAGAATATAGCATATTTGCTGGTGAGTTTGGTATAGGCTGTTGGTATGCGACTTATTGGGCTCATCTTCTTGATCCATTGAGTAATGGTGCTTTACCCCAACAGGCTATGTTTATTATTAATTTCATTTAATAATTAGTTTTTTAAGGACGCCTGTTTTTGCAAGGTGCAGTGCGTGGGGTTGATTTCTAGCTATATTAAAATTGATGCATTTATGATATTATAATTTGAGTCATTAAGGATCAATCTTAAATTAATAAGGATAAATATTAAATATTTCTTTCAATTGAACTAACTTATTTGATCATTCTATATTTACATTTATTTATGATTAATAGGTATTTTGTAGATTGATCTAGACAAAAATATATAATTTAAATAAAGAATAAACTGAATTCATTGATTGGTGTGACGTTGTGAGCCGGTTGAAAAAAAAAAAACTTAGCCACGACGGCACGATGCGATTGAATATAAATAATTTAATATCAAATAATCTTAAATCATAAGGATCCACGTAGTCAGACAAATAACTACAACTTCATACATATAATCGATGTAAGGACACATCCTTATTACTTACGTTATTTTCTTCCATTTTGTAAAATTCCTTACCATGATTGTGATTTTTGTTCCTTCGTGTACTTTTACTTTTCCCTTTATGATAAACAAGGGTATGGTCTAAGGAAGGTGACCATATATCGTAGGTTGTATTTGGTTTTACTGTTTTATCATGATTAATTCTTCTTAAAAAAAAACAATTTCATATGAAAACCAACTACTTACACCATATTTTGATTAAAAAAAAGTTTCAAGAAGTATGAATGAATTTGATAAATTATTTTATAATTTAATGCTCTTTTTATTTGAATAAAATGACTGTCCCTAAGTTTTACTAAACTTCAAGAGCAAAAGTTACTATTTTAATTTTTTCAAAAACTTTCTTTTATAGAATTTTTTTCAAAGACTTATTTGTATTATTAAGTAAATTTTACAAGCTTTTTTTTGTTGAAGTTTTCATGTGAATATAATTTCTACCGATATAGACACATATTAATAAATTATTTCTTAAACCAAATTCTTATACAAACACATTATGGAAGAAAATCTCAAGCTACTGCAAAAGTAGTACTGTGACATTGTGTATGAGTTTGAAGATAAAATAAAATAAAGGCAAAATTACTGAAATCAATGCACAAGTATATTAAAACAGGCACACACCAATTAATCATATTTATTTTTAGGATAATACTGCAAAACTAATTTATATTTAAATTGATGTTATTTTGTATAAAATATTTTTTAATTATTTATTATGTAAGTTTTAAGAATGATTTATATTATTGCACGCAAGAATTGCTCAACAGCAAAACAATTTTATTGTATATTATATGATTTGGATATCCGTGGGTTACTATTACACAAATCTATAATGCATGCAAAAGTTACTCCTCTTGGTAAGGAGTCTAAGTTTAATTGATTAACTTCTTTTTAAAAAAAAAAATAGTATTTTCAACTAAATTTACAATTTAGGGGTGATTAAATATCATTTTTTAAAATTATAGCTTAATTATAATTTTGACACATAAATTTCAAAGTGTATTAATTCAATTTAACATCTAAGAATTACATCATGCTTTATGTCTTTATGATCTTTTTTTTTTTAAATTTGTTTCACTTACTTTAATAATTATGTTACAATCACACAATTTTTATATATTAATTTTAGTTTGTTTGTGATTTTTTACTTTTTATGGATAATTTATAAGGATAAGATACTATATACCAAAAATTTATATTTTAAAATTATAATTAAATTATAATTTAAGATAATTATAATCATTTCAGAATTTATATAATAGATACCAAAAGAAAAGGATTAAAAGAATTTAGATGATGAGAACAAGGGGGACCCCTTGGAAAAACAAAAAGCGAATGAGGAAAGTAACCTTATGTCCCACCGCAGTTTCTTCCGTTGACGTTTCCACTCAACATGTCTTTGACGTGTAACTTGTTGGATTTACGCAGAAAAAATTATAATTTTAAATTTTAAATTAAAAATTTATATAAAAATTTTAAAATTATAAATTTAAATTATGCAAGAAATTATAGTTTAAAATTTTAAAATAAAATGTTTAATCTTAAAATCTTTAAAAGTACTTTTAAAATTTAAAATCTTTTAATATAAATATTTTAAATATAAAATCATAAATTGTAATTTTTCCTTTACACAATGCATTAACCCTTTGTGACATCTAGCAAAATAAAAAATAAATAAAAATTAGTGTCTGTACTTTAAATCTTAATATAAACTGATTTTTTAAATAAATTTAAAAGAAACAAATTTATATACAATTTTTTATATTTTTGTTATTAAATTTTTTAATTAAAATATAACATATATATAGTTTAAAAATAATTGTATGATTTTTTAATTAAATTATACATTTATTACAATATTATTAATATATATTATATTTTAATTAAAAGTTTTGATAATAAATATATAATAAAATTGCACACTTTCATGCACGAATCATTTATCCTCCCGTGTAGACATTTGATTTGCAATTTTGTTTTTCACTCATTATTTAATGATGAGTGGCCAAGTGGGTTTTGGCTGTCACTCTTTTTATTTTATTATAATTTAATAATACCTCATGAGATTCAGTATTTTCTGTTACTGTCATTTCAAGGTGATATCATAAAATCATTCATTAAAATGATTTAATATATTAAAGAATATCGTTATAGAGTATGGCACAGCTTTCTCTGAAAAAGAAACTATTGATATTCGTTAATAAACTATCGAAGAAATTTTAATTATTATTCCCCAAGTATTTTTCTTTCTTAAAAATAATTGTATAATATATGCATATTTTGAATTAGTATAATATATTTGTTTTCTTACAGTAACAGTTAAAAAATTCATAAAAAGCATATTTTTTTTCCATTCGTAGAATTGGATTTAGATAATTTCTTTGTTGTCTATTATGACCTTTTTCAGTAAAAGTGTAATAAATTAACATTTTTAACATTTTTTGTAATATATATATTAAGTGTTATCGATGACATATTTCTTTTTTTTTTTTTTATAAATAATAAATAACCAACATTTTTCTTATACAATTTTAGAAAGCTGTTCTTCTACAAAAATAAATACAGGGAAAAGAAAAAAAGATTAGCATGCTTAATATCCAATATTTAAAGTCTTAAAATAATCCTTCGTTGTTGGCACTTGGCATTGTATTTTCCCGCAGATAATTTAAAGCACTTATTCAGTCATGTAAAGTTCACTTTGATTAATTAAAATATGTGGACAAAAATATTCATGTAATTGTATGAATCCGGAATTAAACTTGATGATGATGATAATAATAATAACTATAAGTGATGGCTATTTTTAATACAATCAATTCTATAATTGCATTCATTACAATATGTTAGTAATTATTAATAACTTTACTTGTGATTAATGTATAACGTGGATTTTTTTTTTCCATTCAATCAAGTCGTATTTGAATCAATTTTTGTGTGTTTTATCATTTAACTCTAAGAAATTAACATAATTAAAAGAATAAATAATCATTTTAATTAGTTCTAAAAGACATTTGTACAATCAGTTTAGTTATTAAGAAATAATTAGTATCATATTAGTTTTTTTTTTAAATACTTATAAGTTTGTCTTGCGGTGAGTTAACATCATTTTAATAGAGTTATTTATGTAAATAAACTTTCTTTAAGATAGAATATTAGTGACAAATGTGAATAATTATCAGAATACTTAAATGTTTGATAGTTGTAGCTAATATTTAGATGCTTGCTGAAGTGTCATAAATTTTTAAGGAAAAATTACACAAAAGGGCCTAAACTGTTCAAAAATTATAATAAGAAATCTCAAAAATCTAAATTATTTTTAATGATTGGAGACAATTTTTGACAATCCATGTACAAAAATGCCTTTTCCATTTTCTTTGATATGCAACTAGCTTAATCTTCAATTCTTCTTGTGACATTTCTTCTTCACACTCCTGCCATTTCTTGCTTTGTATTATCTTCCTTCGCCATTTCTACCTTCCTTCTTGTCTTTCATCCCCCTATTTCTTTGACCCCCATTTCTTTCTCATTTCATATAGCTATTTGTTCCTCCACGCTCATCATTTATATCGCCTTGTAGTCCTTCGTGCTAGGCTTTCGCATAAAAGAGGAAAGAGATTGCATGAGCAGAACCTGGTAAGACCATGTAAGGACTTCATTTTCTAGTTATTGATTGCTATCTTTAAAGGTAATGCAAGATTTAATGAGTAGCAATTTCTAATCTTGTATCTCTTTTGAATCCCCATACTTAATAGTTAATGTATTATTCTTTTTGTCCTCATTAAAAAATTTATGTAAGATCATCCATATAACCTATGAACTTTGTATCTATCTTGGAGTTAGAAGGACTTTTAGTACTTTACTGCTATAATTTAAGTTTGTTACCATCATTTATGTAAAACGACGTAAGTTAGCTACTACTAGAAATATTACTACCTAGTTGTAACTTTCTTATCACCATTTGTGTGATAATATTGCTTTGATTCTAAATATTCTTAACATGCATGAAACTTTTTTTTTTTTATAGTTAAGGGATATAATACCAGTAGGCATATCCATTAGAGCACAAGTTCGAGAAGTCCTCATCTATCAAAAAACCTAAATCATTTAAAAGGGCATAATTCAGGTCTAAATAGCTCATGAAGAGATAGCTCATGCTCAAAAGATCCAAATTGTACTAGTATATGTCTAACAATTTTAAAGAGCTCAAGATAATCTTTATGTTGGACACCAGCCCAAGTTTAGAGCCCAAGATTTATATTTGATCAATTTAAAATATGCTAAATGTCACTCAATTTTGATGAATGATTTCATCATCGTTTCACAAAATTTTTAAATGATTAATGCTGACATCTTGAATCTTAAACCCTTAACTTTTACCTCGTTTTGGAATCATCCTAATCAGAACTTCCAAACACGAGATAGAGCTAGTAAGAAGTAACACGTCAGGCATGCTGATCTTGGAGTTGAATTGGACTTTGGGCATGAGATCTCCTTAAAGATGCAAAAGTGAAAGTCCAAGTGGAAGCGCAATGTCCTAAAAAGGTCCATGGAGCAATTAGAGTTAATATCCAACATGTTGAAGGCCCAATGTAGTTATACACATACAAGAGGAGTGTCAATGCCCAATTGGAATCCAATTGCAAAAGATTAAGAATCATGTGTCAACCATGTGATTTTTAATGAAGCATGAGCATCCCATGTGACTACTTAAAGAAGCTAATCAATTTTGGCTAAGATTTTTTATGAATTTAATTTTTTATTTATTTTATTATTTTTAGGACTTGGTCAAAGAGCTTATCTTTGAGATTAAGTTAAAATTAGCATCATAATATTGTTCCTTGATTTTATGTATCATTTAAAATATTTCTAATCAAATTTTAAAGTTTAACTTTTATTAGGATTTTCGACTTTTAGAAACTTTGCCTATAAAAGGCTTTCTATTGTACTTTATTTTGAAGATCATGAATAAATTTGAGTATTATTCAATATTTTGTGAGGCTTTTGCTTCTTTGTGTTTTCTAAGTGTTCACATGACTTATCAAGGGATTAGTTTTCCTTTGTGGGGTCTTGAGGCTAGGGTTCTAAGAGACAAGTTCTCTTAGAGTATTTCCTTTGACCAACATTATTGTTTTCTAGCTGGTCCCGGACAAAGTGTCATCTTGTTGAAGGTTTATAGAATAAAGTTCCTAAAGGGTCTTGCATCATTAAGTTAATAAGACTTTTGCTATAATCACATAATAGAAATTCAGCTATCAATCAAGGTATTTTGTTATTTTCATATGGGTTGATAGATTTCAAGTGATTCAAATGGGAGGCTCCACTATAAAGGAGTCAAACAGTTGGAAGACTGATTAAGAAAGAGATATCATTATAGGAACTAATGAGATTAATAAGTTTATGTATAGATTATGATGTTAAAGAAATGCAATTAAAATACATGTCGAAGTTTGACACCTTTGAGCTGATAAACATGGTTAATGATACTAGGGTCTTACAATTGATTAAGTACAATGACCAATGTGCACATTTGTACATAATGAATGAAAAACAAACTAGAACATCACTATCCCAATCTATAATAGTGCAAGAAATTAGCCTTTTATAATCTATTTAGTAAATATCAATTATATGTTATAATTTCATTGTATGTTACAAGGGCAAATACCTGTAGATAATTTTGAATAAGCAACATTATGTAAGGTTATCAACTAACACAACACAAAAAATATGTGTAAGAGGCTATATAAAGTTGCAATTCATAATATTATAACCACTTTGTCTGGGCACAATTTATCTATGATATCATGCACCCTGAACTATCTCTAAATTTGAGGAGTTTTTTCTACACTATTAACTTCATAAACATAAAATTATTGGAGTATATCAGATAAAGAATTTTAGCAAAGGATTGTAAAAATGACATCAAGGGAAAGATCAGAGTAGTTATAATGAAATCCTCATTTAGTTTATGCCATATGATAGTTGAGTTCTCCTACCTTTGGTCTTCGATTAGTACTCTTGACACCATTATTACCACATACAAACAACCGAGCAAAGTAAGCATCAAGTAATGACCAGCTAAAGCATTAGAATAACTAAGGTAGGCATAAGTTAGACTCACAGATATGCTAAACCAGCTTCTTCTACCAAGGCATTAGTAATTAGCTCGAGTGAGATAAAAGTTGGACATATGAATTAAGACCCTAATAAAAGAGAGGGTATATTCACTAACACAAATACATACAAATCTATATAACTTAGCAATATAAAATAAACTTATGGTAAGAACTTACTAATCCCTATTTGCCTTGGTAACCCCATGCAGTGTAATATTTATATATTTTCTTTTTTACCTTTTTTTTTTTTGTGTTCATATGTTCTTCTACATATGATGATCAATTTACACCTTTACAAGGTTATTAGCCTCACAAGTTCTATTTCAAGCATCAAAAGTTCTTGGACAAAGCCATGTGCAAAGCCGAAAAAGTCTTCTATACATATCTTTAATACCTTACAATGTACAAGCAAAAACAAAAATTTATTACATAATAATTCAACACCTGTGAGATAATTAGTTCAAATAGAATAAATGATATCAGATGGTGAAATGCAAACTTAGGTGGGAGTGTGCTTAGACATTTGGTATTAAGAATGCCCTGCACTTAGAAGCAAAAATAAAGCAGTTATCAAATAAACCTATGAGCCTATAGACTTAAATGCATAGACTAGCATACCTAGATTAGCTTATCTAATCATACTCCCTCTTAAGTTTAACTCTTTATTATATGTGATCCTAATTCCAAAAGTTTACAAGATTAGGTTCATCGGGAGCGGCTAGATCTTTAAGAGAAAAATGCTAAAAGAAAAAAAATGACAAAAAAATGGACTTATTAAATGTTGTAAATAATAGGTCAAATAGACATACAGGTTCAAGACCATACCATAAGGAACAGAAGACATCCTCCAATGCTTTTCCTTTTTATGCCTTTACTTGAAGTCAATTTATAGCTTGTCACTTCCTTCATAAGCAAGGATGGCACAAATTCTGACTAGTCATATGAATTTGCGCGATTAATGTTAACAATAGTAAACAGTAGTTTATCATTGACACATAAATTAGGTGTTAGATATAGTAATGTCCCTAGGGCAAAAAGTATAAAAGTCTTTTTGAAGTTTCTACTGGCCTTAAGAACCTTTATTTGCTTTCCTTTGAATTTTCTTTTAATTGTAGTTATGGCTCTTCCCTTTAAACTATCAAGTATAGGTTGGCCACTAAATGAAATGCCTATTATGGCATAGGTATCTTAGGCTTCTATCATCACTTGTTTACCTTTGACTAATAGAAACTTGGTATAAATGTCAAAGGCCTTAATAAACTTGATGCATAACTCCCTTGATAAGGTGTGCAATACCAAATCCATCAAATTTCCAAATCCTATTTCATCTACTATCCTATTTAGCACATTGTTATTTGTTATAAATTTTGCAACTTCCTTAAACTAAGAGAGAGAGAGAGAAAGAGAGCACCTTATAACAAATGCTACTTATATAACATAAATAAATTATTTGTACTAAACACTTATTAAAACAAGGCATAGAAAGGATATAAAACTATAAATATCATTTCCTTACGCTTGAACTTCTTAGAAGATGCTCCATTTTGTGTACCTTTTACTCTTTATTAGCTTTATCATTATATCTTTTCTTCTCATTAGGTTTCCTTTTTCTGTCACTCTTCTAGTAATATGGCATTCCCTTATAAAATAGATGACAAACAACATTTCATTTCCCTATGCCATATTCTGGACCTTATCTTATGTTAACTGACCTTTTAACATCATGAAACTATCTTTTTTTTTTAATGTAAAATTCTTTCCTATAAATGAAAACATACACTTGATTAATTCTCAATTAGATTATCATAAATCACAACCATGTTAGTGAACAAAAAAAATTATTACTTGAACTTCTATAGTTCTTATATGTATTTGTATAAGACTTGATTCTTTTTTTTTTTCATGATGCTCTAATTCCTCTATGCAACAAGAAAATTAACATAATTAACTTAAGAAGAAAGTTGAACAATCACCATTCTAATTACCTTTAGTGGGGCAATACATAGGGCTTAACAAAAAAAAAAGGAAAAACAAGTTTGAAAGTATTTCAAAGTTATAAGGTACTTTTAAGAGAATTATTTCTATATTTTAGGGAACTTGCGTGGGACTTTTGGGATAATTACAAGGCAATTTTAATTTTGTCACATTATTACTAGATTTTTAAAAAATTACTAACATCACATAGTTACAAGGTGCTTTTACATTGAACTTTTATGAAAGTTATAAGCATGTCTTACTTTATCACAAATTACTATTAGATTTTAGGAATATTATTACTTTATTACTATATACAATTAAAAGGGATTTTAAGAAAGTTATTTTTATATTTTAAGAAATTAAAAGGCACTTTTAACAAAATTACTAGGTTTTAGGGATGAAGCACTTGACAGTTGCCATTAATTACTACCAAAATCAAAATCAAAATCAAGAACACGTGGTAGTATAACCACAACTACAAACAAGATTGCTATTAATAAGAAGTCCAAATTTGCTATCAAAAATCAATGGAAAGAGAGAAGTTTACAAATATAAAAATGTGAATGATGGTGGGCACTCAAAATAAAATCCATGTTTTAAGAAAGAAGGAGTAAAGAAAAATTTATGATAACTATATAATGACAATTCCTGAGACCTATAATATTCCTATAGTATTTAGAGGAAACTATACAAGATTACAATATATTTACCAATTATCAAACCACTGAACATCCTTACAATGTGCTATTGATGACTAATTCCATTTTTAATATGCACACACACCTTAAGAGAGGAGATTACTTAGTATGAAGCCTCTTTATGGATAAAGCTTTGAAGTTTCAACTTATAATAATATATTGATACAAATAAAATATCAAACATGACACATGCCTACAAAATATTGGAGTAATGGTGCTTTTCATGTAAATGGATTATTTAGAGAACCTAACGTATCAGTAATCACCCAATAAGTTTTCAATCTATAAAAAGTAATTTGTATATATTCATGGTAATTGCAAAATTAGTCTCGAGGGGCATGCATAATAATTAACTACTTCTATATGAAAATTTCAATTAAAACACAAACTTATTTAGTAACAACTAACATCCATGGAGCTTCGAGTTGACAAATAAGTTGGGGAATTTAGGATTTGAAAAAAAAAAAGCAAAGAAACTCTTTTGTAGGCAAGACATAACTCGTAAACTTGCCATAAAAAAGTGTGATTTCACTATGCGTTTATGATTTTACTTGAGTTTTTATGTCGAGTTTGCATAGTCCTAATTTTAGGTGCAAGTTGACTAGAAATTGCCACTTGAAAACATGGGAACATGTAATTTTATGTGATAAATTACGAGTTTAACAACATTGTGACTAGTTTTTTTTTTTTTATATATAGAATGCTTACTTAGAAAAAGCGAAAAAATATCACTAAATAGTAAAACTGAAAATGGAATGGACACCTTTGACCAACAATGGAAAGCTTGATGATGGGAGAAAGAGAGTAGCGAAACTAAATGGGAGGACAAAGTTGTTGATGGGAGTAAGGGAGTGAGGGAGAAGTCAAAGTAAAGGAAAAATCGTCAATAGGAGGGAAAGAAAGTAAGGCACTTGTGTTTTGATTCACCAAATAAGTTATAGGGGCATTTTTGTCTCTTTAATGTAGGAATTTGGTCATTGGTCTTTGAAAATAATTTAAAAATTTAAAGTACCTTATTATAATTTTTAAAAAATTTAGGTCATTTTGTGTAGTTTTTTCAATTTTTAATTAGTAAACATTCAAATGAATGGCTAACTATCAATTTTAAGTATTAACATTGTTAAAAAAATAAAATTAAAGATAGTCAAAATCATCATATAATAGGTTACTTTAAAGTACAGTTGGGTCAGTTTCTTTAAAAAGATATCCATAGTTAGGTGTAATTGCTAAGGAGTTGATAATAATATTTTCCTATAATACAATGATGCCTTTGTAAATTTCTTAATTATTAATATCAAATAATTCCCTAATACTCTTTTAACTTTGGAAACATTTTAAGTTTGCAAAATATTATTTTCAACCATATTTCACAAAATCATATGGTTTCTTATTCATATTTCACATAGTCATAATGATGATATATTTGTACTTAGTAAGAGAACTTCTTTATCTCTTTTGTTTATTATATATAAAGATGCCCATTCAATTATTTGTTCATTGAATATAAAGAGATGCATTCATTTTTTGTTTATTAGATGAATTAATGACCATGTATCCTACTTTTTAGTTATTAATACATATACATAAAATTATTGAATAAACTAATAGATGTACACTCCCCTTTTTATTCATTAAAATATGTACATGAATTTATTTATTGGATGAATAAACATGACTTTTAAAATTGTAAAATATATTAAGAAAAATATTTCATAATAGAGAAAGTTAGGATCAAATTGACATGCTTTTCAAGAAAAAAAATTTATACTGGTTTAATAGTAATTATTTTTCGATAAACTAAAATGATGAAATTAAAGTATTTTAGGAACTGAAATAACAATTTATCAATAATAAACATTTTGAATCAATGACCATGTATTCGACTTTTTAGTTATCAATTCACATACATAAAATCATTGAATAAACTAATAAATGTACACTCCCCTTTTTATTCATTAAAATATGTACATAAATTTATTTATTGGATGAATCAACATGACTTTTAAAATTGTAAATTATATCAAGATTAAACATTTCATAATAGAGGAAGTTAGGGTCAAATTGACATACTTTTCAAGAAAAAAATTTATACTGGTTTAATAGTAATTATTTTTTGATAAACTAAAATGATGAAACTAAAGTATTTTAGGAACTAAAATAACAATTTATCAATAATAAAGATTTTGAAATGATATAAAATTTATAAGATGTTTCAACATGACTTTTAAAATCGTAAACTAATAAATTTATAAAATCAATACATATACATAAAATCATTGAATAAACTAATAAATATACACTCTCCTCTTTATTCATTAAAATATGTACGTAAATTTATTGATTGGATGAATCAACATAACTTTTAAAATTGTAAATTATATTAAAAAAAACATTTCATAATAGAGAAAGTGAGGATCAATTTGACGTGCTTTTCAAGAAAAAAAATTATACGGGTTTAATAGTAATTATTTTTTGATAAACTAAAATGATGAAACTCAAGTATTTTAGGAACTAAAATAAAAATTTATTAATAATAAAGATTTTGAAATGATATAAAATTTATAAGATGTTTCGATTTATGTTCAGCGAACGAACGTGATACGCAAATTAAAAAAAAAAGGATACGGACGAGAAATGAATTCATTATAATTTGTCCTATTTTGTGTGAATTTTAAAATATAAACTAACGTATCATCGTGAACCAAAATATATATATATCTTCTGATTTAAGGAAAAAAAAAATCCTGTTTACTTACTTTGATTAGCCTCTTTTTCCATTTATATATCGGAAGGTTAGCTTCGTGTGGAATTGGGGATATTGCCAATCTCGAAACCTTCAAATACCAACAGAGTAGGAAGCCCAATCAACCCACCCGAGCCTTCCCTCGCTTCCCAGAGCCTCGTTCCTTCCTTTCCTTTGACTCCACACTCTCCTTCCCCCTTTATTCTTCTGTATCATCTTTTCTGTAATGTGCATCCACTTCGACATTATCATGTTCCTGTAAGATCGCAACCTTGTTCTCTGGGTGGTGAGAAACTGAATTTTCCTCTCTAAGCTTCTATAATGATGTTAATATATATGTATAATATGGTCAATTTTTTCCTGCTACGATTGATTGTTAAGCTATGTACAGGCTATGAAATTGTAATTGATTGCCAATTGTGTTGCATGGGTAATTCTGAAATTCCAATTGTGTCTCCGTGCGATTTTTTTTTTTTTTTGACTTCTGAAACTCTGGATGTGTCTGATGTAGGGAAATGAGAAGAACTAAGCAAGCTTGAAATCGTTTTTTTTTTTTTTGTGCTTTTTGAGTTGGGTATGATGATGGGGTTTTCTTCCCTCTCTCATTTGAACGTTTGGAGGGCATCTGCGACTGTGCGAGTCTGGACCCTTCTTGTGCTCCTGCTCCTGAAGAGTGACATCACCGTATATTCAGATTCCGATTACTTGATTGGTCTTGGAAGCTATGATATTACGGGTCCTGCTGCTGATGTTAACATGGAGGGGTATTCTAATACAGACCAAGTTGCATCTGGGATCCACTTCAGGCTGCGAGCTCGTGCTTTTATTGTTGCAGAACCAAACGGTAACAGGGTAGTATTTGTAAACCTTGATGCTTGCATGGCTTCACAACTTGCGAAAATCAAAGTAATTGAGAGGTTGAAAGCGAGGTACCAATGATGACCACTCTCAACTCTTAAGATCTGTATCTTACGATCCTACCTATTAGAGTTTAATACAATTACTTGCAGCAATTATGGTACCTTGACAGGGAAGGTTTTCTTAGATTTCTGGTAGTAGTAGCTGATGTTTCTGTTTAATTTCCTTAGTTATGTGACTGAAGTTGGGCTTTGTATTGTTTGACAGATATGGTGACCTATATACTGAAAAGAATGTAGCTATTAGTGGAATTCACACACATGCTGGTCCCGGGGGTTATCTCCAATACGTTGTATATCTTGTAACATCTCTTGGATTTGTGCGGCAGTCATTTGATGTCATTGTTGACGGAATTGAGAAAAGCATTATCCAGGCACATGAAAATCTTCGCCCAGGATCAATATTTGTCAATAAAGGTAGGGGAAAAGAATGCATGCAAACTAACATAACTTTTATATCAATGGATGATTGATGATTTTTAATTGTTTACGATGAAAGTATTTTTGCCTACTGTTAAAGTATGTCAGGAAATGATTAAAGATGGAAAAAAAGTGCTTAGTTTCTGTTTTACATTTCATTTGCCTGTGATGTCTTTCTCAATTTTTCTTTAATTTATTAATAATAATTATAAAGAAGAAAAGATAAGGGAATCCTACATGATTGGCACTTGTACACCACCAAAACCAGATAAATAATAATGTGACAATGACTCAACAAAAATGAGGATACACAAATGTAAAATGAAATTATATCCAAAAGAAAGAAAGAAAAGAGAACAAATGTGTAAATGGATAACATAAATAGTTTTTTCTGTTTATTTATCCACTTAAAATAATTCTTTGAATATTTACAATTTGTGACTTGGAGTTTGTAAGTGCAAACTAATATTACTTTATGTCTTTGAACACAAATGAATTTTGTTTATTTCTCCACCTTTTTTTTTCTTTTGTAAATTTTGGAAATAGAACAATGCAGCTTTCAGAAATAGTTTTTTTTTTGTTTTTCTTTTTGGGGTCCATGTAATGCTTTACATCTAATCTTTGTGTATATGTTCTGTTATAAAGTGATTATTACATCTATTTTCTCCCTCCCTTTTAGTGATGCCAATGGTCTTACAAAGTTTATCTTCAAATTGCAGGAGAACTCTTAGATGCTGGTGTAAATCGCAGTCCGAGTGCCTATCTCAATAATCCTGCTGCAGAGCGAAGCATATATAAGTATAATGTTGATAAAGACATGACCCTTTTAAAATTTGTTGATGATGAATGGGGTCCTGTTGGTAGCTTCAATTGGTTTGCTACTCATGGGACTTCAATGAGCCGTACAAACTTATTGGTTAGTGGGGATAATAAAGGGGCTGCTGCAAGATTTATGGAAGACTGGTTTGAGCAACAAAGCTCTGGAAGAAAGGTCACTGTTGGATTTGAAGATGATGGACACCCCCGAAGAATCTCAAACATAATTCCTAGCCCTCATGATAATCGTAAGTCACTTGCGCCTTGCTTTTGGCTCTAATGCATCTGTTGATGTAGTTGATAGTCTATTTCCCAATATAGATTCAAGAGACAGCATTGATCTGTTAATTAATAACATCAGAAATTGTTGGTCCATACACTATTTGAGATGCTGACAAATCTTGAATTCCTTGATGATGCTTAAATTAATGGCACAGGAACTGTTTTCTGAAATGGTTTTGCAGATCAGCCAACCATAAATGAATACAATATACGGTTTTTTAATTTTTAATAATACATAATATGTTTATTGATCTGGTTTTGGGGTGAGAGAGAAGACTAAAAGGCAAGTTTTTTGTTTTTGTGTTCAAATGATTAAAGGATTTATTCACTAACTGCCTCATAGTTTGGAACTAGCAAGTAGTTGATGCCAGAATGAATACTGATATTATCATTTGCATCTAGGTCTTAAAGCATAACTCAAATTATTTTTGAATTGGTTGTTGGACTGTGTCTTTTGGGTCGGCAGTAGAGTGTGGTTAAAATAATGTTTATGTGGTTTTAAATATTGAAAATACAACTGCTCGGTTGTTGGTTTTGACTTTTGGTGCTTTAAACAAGTTAATGTTCTTGGCTGCATTGGATATGTGCCACAACTTGCGAACTGCCAATTTTCTTAGTACTTACAGTAATATGAGCTGGATAACATTGTCTTGTTCACATGGCTTTTGGGAAGATCCGGTGCATTTAGATATTGCAACTTTTTTGGTGTGAAATTCATCACTTTTGTGGGCTAAACATAATGGTCTGCAATTTGCATACATGACACTGGAAGATGTGAATATGCTAGCAAAGGCCTTGTTCTAAATGAGAGATATGACTTAGTCATCATTAAGGGTCATCTTAAAAAATAATATATTTCTATTTATAACCTTGCATAACATTTTTTGATACAGACCATGAATTGCTGGAACTTGCTGCCTCCTTCCAATCGCCTCCTGGTAGACCAGCAATCAGAGCTTCAAGTGTTGCTAGACGTGTGAGAGGTCTTAGGCAGGTTGACAAGCCTAGATTTGTATCTGCATTTTGTCAATCAAATTGCGGTGATGTTAGTCCAAATGTCCTTGGAGCCTTCTGTATAGACACTGGACTACCTTGTGACTTCAACCATAGTACATGTGGAGGGAAGAATGAATTATGCTATGGCCGAGGACCTGGGTAATTATTTCTTGCATATTCAAGTTTCTATAGTGCATAGTGATGCTACCTAAGCCTGTGCAATTACTAAGTTGCATTCTATAACTAATGTGGCAGTTACCCAGATGAATTTGAAAGTACACGTATTATAGGAGAGAGACAATTTAGAAAGGCTGTGGATCTCTTCAATGGAGCATCTGAACAGATTAAAGGGAAGATTGATTTTCGACATGCCTTTTTGGATTTCTCCCAACTTGAGGTAACTATTAATAAAGGAGGAGCTTCTGAGACCATAAAGACATGTCCTGCTGCAATGGGGTTTGCATTTGCTGCTGGAACAACAGATGGACCTGGAGCCTTTGATTTTAAGCAAGGTGATGATAAGGTAATCAGTGATTGCTATACCTTACGCTTACTATAATCCTACGCTATCAAAATTGCAAACATTATATTGTTTGCTTATTGTTTGTCCTGATCGTATGTCAGGGAAATCCTTTCTGGAGGCTGGTCCGCAACTTACTTAAAAAGCCAAGCAATGAACAAGTAGACTGTCAGCTGCCAAAGCCCATTCTGCTCGATACTGGTGAAATGAAGCAACCGTATGATTGGGCTGTAAGTCATTGTTTAAATTTATCTCATCTATCCTGAATTTTATGATTTTATGGTCCCTTGGCTCAGTTTTGTTATCTTTGTTATGTTAGCTAAATAAAAAAATGGAAGGTTGATGGTATAGAGACTCTGTTAACTGGATAAATGCTTTGGCCTGTCTACTTTTGTTCCTTTAATAATTCAAATTATCTTCATAAGATAAGGTAATTTTGTTACCCCATTGCATCTTACACTCTTGTCCTGCTTCCTCGATCATTTTGTGGTATAACTTATGCGGTTTTCTTGGCAAATAAAAATTATGTTGATACTGAGATATATTACATCCTGGTTTAGTTTGGCCAGCATGATGGTTACTACATGCATAATCTCCAGAAGGGTGATGGTCATTTACTACGCTGAACTTCTTAGTTCATAGTCATTTAGATGTTTGTATTCTGGAGGATCTATTTACCGCAGCAAGTTACATATCTTAATGTAATGTTTTCCTAATCATGTTTGTTGGTAACAGCAGTTCGATATAGAAGTCTTTGCATCTGATTTCATTCATGCAGATATAAGCTAATAACTTGATAACTTACACTTACGTTAAGCTTTCTGCAATCTTGTCCATTTTGCAGCCTTCAATACTTCCTATCCAGATCTTCCGAATTGGGCAGTTTGTGATTCTTAGTGTACCAGGAGGTATGAGGTTGCGACTTTTACTTTTACTGTTGGAATTGTCATCCACATTATCAAAAGTAGAAGTTTAAAAAATTTTAATTATCAATTGCGTTGATAGAATGAGAAGCTGTAACATATAAATCCAAGTAAATGCAAAAAATACTCTTAGTTCAAGTTAAACAAATTTGGAGCTTGAGAAAAGCAAAAGAATTGTAGATAACATTTGTTGATGAGTTGGATTCTGCCACCACAGGGTGCAACTCAAACCTGCCTGCACCCTAGTAACTTAAATCGTGCTCTTCCACATGTGTCTAAAAGCATCTTAAGATCCAATTTAATCCCAAGTGTCTTTATCAGTATGTTGCTGTGCTTATGTTATTGTTTGTTTCCCTGTATATTAATGGTAATTATTTATGTATAGAACATTTGTGAAACAACCTATTGTGGCCTAAGTACCTTTTTTTTTTGGGTAGTTATTGTGGCCTATATATTTCAATGGGTGCCTCATCCCTCATGCTTGTTTGTAATTATTTTAATTCTGTCAGAATTCACAACAATGGCTGGAAGGCGTCTTCGTGATGCTGTAAAGACAGTGCTAAGTAATAGCAAAGATTTTGATGGCGACATTCATGTCGTTATAGCAGGGTTGACCAATACTTATTCACAGTACGTGACTACATTCGAAGAATACCAAGTGCAGAGATACGAGGTTAGTTGTCATTCTTGTGGAAAGACACATGAAGCATGCAGTAAACAAATTCTAGATTGCAATAGCAATAGCAAATTGCAATAGTGGTATTTTTTTTAACTGATAACTCGTATTAGCAAATCATATAGCTGTATTGGAAAGAAAGAGACAGAGACACAGGACAGACAGACTTTTCCATTATTATTTCAAATTTGTTCCCACGCCACTTCTGTCTCTCATGGCTCCTTAAGTGAGACTAATCAATGTGCTTTCATTTGCAGAGGCACCGATTTACAGAGGGATATGGTAATTGTTATGTAACTGTCTAATTTTAATTTTCATGTTGTCAGGGTGCTTCCACATTATATGGTCCACACACACTGAGTGCATATATTCAGGAGTTCCAGAAGCTTGCAAATGCTCTCATCAGTGGCCAACCGGAGGAACCAGGTCCACAACCCCCGGATCTCCTGAACAAGCAAATAAGCTTACTCACGCCGGTTGTGGTGGATGGAACCCCCCTCGGTGTAACTTTTGGGGATGTTATCTCTGATGTTCCTAAGAACTCCACCTTTAGGAGAGGTGAAATGGTGACAGTTTCTTTCTGGTCTGCTTGCCCTCGTAATGACCTTATGACTGAAGGTACATTTGCCCTTGTGGAAGCCCTCCAAGATAAGGACACTTGGGTTCCTGCTTATGATGATGATGATTTCTGCCTGCGATTCAAGTGGTCAAGACCCTCCAGGCTCAGCCCTCGGAGTAAAGCAACCCTAGAATGGAGAATCCCAGAAAATGCGTCTCCTGGGGTGTACCGAATCAGACATTTTGGTGCTGCAAAGAGCTTATTTGGGTCAATTCGTCACTTCACAGGCTCGTCCAGTGCCTTCGTATTAGCTTAAAGGAAGGCTTACAGTTATACTATACTACGTGTTTAGCACTTTGAAAGTAATTCCATTTCTACTGAATTTGTGATTGTATTGAACTCACAAGAAAAATCCATTGAATCCTACAGAAGTATCTACTATATATCCTCAACTCTCAGCTGACCAATCTCATTATATTTTTCTCATTATTAATTTTTTTATGATAATAATTATTGTAATATAACCTCAGGAGTTGGTTTAGTTACACGTGATGCATGATTTGCAGTATTGTTATAACTTTCAATAGCTTAGCTATGATTGGCAAAAAAATAAAATAAAATGGCTTTGCTATGGACAGTAAGTTTTCCTTGTTGAATTAACTGAGATGTAGGCGAGTAAATTTGACTAATAATACTAACAAAATATTTACAATTAGAAAGATTAAAAATGCTGAGATGATTTAAGCATATAAGTGTGCTTTCACTTATGTGCATAATTAATGAAATTATAATTGATCAATTTTGTTTACATCAAACTGGACATGGATCTTCTGAAGCGAGGATTCGTGAAGTGCCTTGAAGTATGAAATTTTAGATAAAATTTTGATATAAAAAAATTAATGTTAAATAAATAAATAAATAAAATAAAGAGAATGTGAGATATTTCAAAAAAACTTTATCTTTCCTCATTTTAGAGGATGTACGTCCATATCAAACCTATAACTTTATTATATTTCAGTTCACTTCTTTTTTTGTTTTTTCAAAAAAACGAAGCATGTCAAACTTTATGATGGGTATTTGTAACAATTGATCGATTTTGTTATTTATGGGCAATGCACCCGTCCAAAGTTAGTCATTCTTGATCCTGTACTAATGACCGATATTCTTAGCAATCTCAATAATTTTCAAATATACACATTCGCAAATTAAGAAGATAACGAGTAATAAATTATTATCTGATAGGAAAAACAGAATTAAAGAAACTTTGATATTAATGTAGAATTAAAATATGGTTAGATTCTATTCTCTAAAAATAAATTCAATTCAAATTAATTTTAAATTTTTTGACTAAAAAAATTACTAAACCATTATAATCAATTAAAAATTTAATGAATTTGTTTCAAACAAGGCCATGAAAACAGAATTGGATGATTTTTAAGCCCTGGAAAACTGATATATTGTGAACAATAATATTTGAAGGACAAAGTTTAAATACAATTCCTAGCTATTGGTTTTTCAATGGTATATATATATATATATATATATATATATATAATTTTGGAACCTTCTGATTATTAATATAAGAATCATATATATTTTACTATAGTAATATAAAAAAACAAAATATTTGTAAGAGAGTGAGGAGTTAAATGACTGCTCACTATTTTTTTATTTATATTAAAAATTAACATATACTTTAATGTTTGAAAAGCCGCTTGTAAAGATGGCAATGTCGGAAGTGCTTCTTAGTCCCTGTCGTCATTATCAAAGTTTCCCCTATCCTTGCTCCTAACTTTGTCATAGAGGGAATGTTCCCCTATTCTATTCCTCGCGTTTGCATGTAGAATAGACATTTTTAACAACAATAAGGTAAATTCACATCTCTACAATGGAAGGAGGTCCAAAATACGAGATTTCTAAATTTTAATTTGGGCAAACTTGTAGGATTCTTTTTTATATTTTAAATTAAAATATATATCAATATAAGATATAACTAAAAAGGACATTTAAAATTAAGACATTTATATATAAATGTAAAGCATATTTTTATAATTTGATGAAATTGGAAGCTTTGTGGGAGTGGGGATATGATTCCAATCTCCATCTTTAGTTAACTTCAAAAAGATTTTTTTTTTTCCATTCTTGCTCTTATAAGAAAAAAAAAATCAAATATAAGTTTTCAAATGTAACAATCCTCGCGAAAATTGTCAAATTAAAAAAATGTTTGCCATCCCTAACAACTATTATATTTTATTACCATAAGGGTTATATTAGAATTTAATTGAAACTAACTTATCTTGTCAAATACTGAATGCAATTTAAATTTGATTTAAACAGTCCAAATTATTTTTTTTTCTATTTTGGCATTTTTTGTTTTGAATAATGCAAAATATAAAATAAAAATTACTTTTCAACTATTAACTGAAAAAATGATGATTAAAATTTAAAAATAAAAAAGAATTTAGATAGACCATATGAGATAGGCATAGTTGGGTAAGAAAGCCTCAGAATCCACATTAATCTAGTACTTTTAAGAATATAGTCAATATATTTTTTTATGTTAACTAATATGTTTAAAGTGCTAATCCAACGTTGGTTGGTTTTAATGGTAATGACTGTTTGAACAATAAAATGGTCTCGAGTTTTGGAAAACTAATTTGAGAAGAGTACTCCTTAATCACTTTATAAACCAAAATAAATTAATCTTCTACCCAATTAGATACGAGAACACCTTTGAAAAATCAAAATAAAGCATTTAAAGGAATCAAATACATGTCAATATTTCTAACTATTTTTTGTCACACGGGAGAAACTACTTATAATTTTCTTTCATTATGGCCTAAATAGAACTCTGATACTTAATCTATATATATAGATAAACTTAATACATGAAAGTTGAAAAATTATAACTAACTAGAACGGCAGACTTGTGCAAATGTACGGAAATTGAAAAAAAAGCAAAGAAAATTTTGAAAAAAAGAAAGAAAAGAGATTTGAAAAAAAAAAGTGGGAGCCAAGTTAGCTATAATAATCTACAATAATCAATAGTGACTAAGAATTGAGCTTTAATATATATATATATATATAATAAGTAGCTAGATTGAGTAATTTTATAAATATATGATATATTATAAAAACTTTTTCTTTGATTTACTTTTAGCCATTAGTACTGAAGTTAACTATTTTGTATAACATAAAATTATGATTTAATTTTTAATATAATAATAAAAAGAGTTAAATTGATAGTAAACTTTAATATAAGACTATTTTTAATATGATAATAAAAATAATTAAATAAATTTATTTAAAAAAATATAATGTATAGAAAGTTAATTTTATTGATAATATTTTCCGTAATATATTTCAAATAATAGGAGAGTTTAGAATGATTTTTGAAATAGAAATTGTATTAAGTATAATTTAATTAAACTAAAAAAATTAATATAATTTACTCTAAATAAATTTTGTCTTAATAATATTGCGAGCAAGACTCCTGGCTACGACGTCGTTTAACTTGTTTGCACTGCACCGCTAATTCTACTGCGAACGAGAACGTCAGCTCGTGCACAATCCAGCCAGCGCCGTTGGCGTCCCAAGAAACCACATCAGCAGACGGCCAACAATTAATTTTAGTCATTAGCGAGCTCACTGAGCCTATTCAAAACTTTCGATATTCCAAGTCTTTGAGTGGGAGAGTTACAGACACGAAGAAGCAGCTTCTGCGAGTTGTTTAAAGTAAAAAATGTCAGTGCAAGAATACCTGGATAAGCACTTGCTTTCCCGGAAAATCGAAGATGCGGTTAATGCTGCAGTTAGGGCCAAGACGCCCGATCCAGTCCTCTTCATTGTAACTTTCTCCCTCACTTATTATTATTTTTGTAATTGTTTCGGGAAAAGGCAATCGAGTAAATCAGATTGTCTTAGCATCGATTTTCTTTGGCAGCTAAAGGAATTCGGTGGTCTTCCGTCGTCAGGACTATTTACGATTCTTTTTTTTTTTTTTTCCCTTTTTGTGAGGTCAGTCCAATCATATGAGAAAAGCAGTTCAGTCTGTGATCACGAAAATTAAGGCGAGGCAGATCCTTGATAGCAGAGGAATTCCAACTGTCGAAGTAGACTTGTACACTAATAAAGGCATGTTCCGTGCTTCGGTTCCCAGCGGCAACTCCATTGGGATGTAAGTGTTATTGCTTCTTGGTTTAGTGTATCTGTTCAATGGGAGCTTGAGATTTTGAAATTTGTTATTCGGGATGATCTATTGAAAATAAGTAAAATAATGGAGCAAAGGGCTTTAATTTAATGAATTCTTTGTTTGCTCAATTTTTGCTGTCTTATAATACTCCTGGCGAACAATGATGGTTTATCAATTTTTGTATGTGGTATACAGTTGATTATGCTATCATTTTATTAATCATTGGTCAATATTTATGAATCCCGTGTCATTGAATTCATTCCTACAATTACCATCTTATATCTGCTGTTCGTGTAGTGGGATTGTGGTATAGTTAGATCATATAGCTAATTACAGCTTCATTTTCCTTTTAGGAATTGACTTTACCTTAAGAAAGTTGTGCATTGGTTTTAGTTTTTCTAATCGCAGGTTATCGTGGCTGATGGCCCAAATTTATAATATAGAGTTATTCATGTGGCAAGGCGGATCAATTTTAGATTATTATCACCTGATGCTGCCACAATATTGTGGTTGCAACTGGATTGGACCACAATTGTAATTTTGTAATGGTTGCATTTCTCATTTTTCTGCAGACACTCCCACTGTTATTTAAACCACATTGCCATTTATGGGTGATTAGGCTCAGCAGTTTGCTCGTGTGTGTTTGTGCTTCTTGTTGCTAGCTGTTTGACTATTTATTAGGTTCTTTTTCACTTGAAGTTCTCAGTCAGATAGATAAATTTACATTAACAGTCTGGACTAAGGATTTCAGGTATGAGGCTGTTGAGTTACGTGATGGGGACAAGGGTGTATATCTTGGAAATAGTGTGACTAAAGCTATTAAAAATATTAATGAGAAAATATCTGAAGCACTGATTGGTATGGACCCAACACTTCAGTCCCAGATTGATCAGGCCATGATAGACCTGGACAAAACAGAGAAGAAGGTATTTGTTTTCCTCTCGGATGTAAACACAAGTAATTGCTTGTTAAAAGCATATCACGCATAAGTATCTGTGTGCTTCTCTGTGTGTGTTTTCCTCTCATTTTAAAATGAAAATATTCTGTGAAAGAGGCTGAACAATATAATAACACTACTTTCTTGGGATTCCTAAGCTCAGGATTGGAGTTGATTTCTAGCATTCCTTAAACAATTGATGGGTGCAACATGGATGAGCCAATTGAACCAGGAATGAATGTCTCTCAGAGAATTGATTTCTTATATGCAGTTGTAGTTAAGATAAGAAAAACAAATTACATAGGATTACTGATCATCTAGTTCTTAAGTCAGTGGAAAGAGACTTGTATCATGAAGTGATAAGTCCACAGGCTATGGCAAGCCTTCAACCACTAATATGAGACCTAATTGTATACATTAAGCTTAAAATGAACTAATGAATTGAAAAAGTTATTCATGATATATTTTACTGTGATATTCAAATGTAAGTGGCTTTTGGTTGAAACTCTTAGGAGAAACTCCTGCCGATTTTAACTTGTCAGATAAAAACATTGGTGTTGCATCTGTAGACATGCTTGGTGGGAATGAAAATAGGAAGGTTGAAAAATAGTAGTGAAAAAATATTATATACTTGCTTGACGAAAGAATAGAATGGAACTGAAATGAGGTGATATTGTGGTGACCATATTCATTTCACCCTTAAAGATATATGTACTGACATATTTCAGATATAAATGTGATAAGTGTGCAATATAAAAGTCCAAAGTCCAGACAATGTGTGTGTGTGATAGAACCAACTGCTACTTCACAGAAATTTAAGGGCCTGTTTGGTAGGAAGAAAGTTAAGGATGGAAAGGGAAAGGGAAAGGAAAAGGAAAAAGGTAATTTTGTATATAAGAAATACCCATAATACCCTTATTTTTAATGATTGAATAATTATTGTTAGAGAGTATTAAATAATGATTGAATAATAATTATAGGGTAAGAATTGAAATTTTCCCACACTTTCTATTTTCCCTCCCACTTTCCCTTCCCAATTCCCACTACCGAACGGGTCGTAACACAAACAATAGACAAAGAGATGGAAACTGACACTGAATAATGCTCCTTCACCGGATTACAATCATTTACAGTACACAAACAACCACACTATAACTCCAACACTCAAACAAATAACAACACAACACATGAGACTACAACAGAACAGCACAGAACGAAGTAAACGACACAAATAATAGCCAGAAAATAATGAAAATCAGATACAATAATCCCAGACTGGCTTTTGAGAGGCTAGCACTCTCCACAGACCTTCCTTCAGTTTTTCCTTACCCTTTTCCCTGGTATCTTCCTCTCCCCAATATGCCCCCTAGCTGCCATTCCTCCAGTAATTCCATTCATCCCTAAACCACCCTCACTAAGACAGCCATTTTTCTGAATTTTCCTTTTCTCCACTTCTACCCTCCCCCTTTCCACATTCACCCACCTTCTTTTCTGCATTCTCGCTCATGGTACTCCTCCTTTTGTAAGTCTTAATACGGCTGTCAGCAGTAGGCCTATCAGAGTGAGTGTGTGTGTGTACAGGGGAATGCTAACCTCCGCACTAGTTATACGGAGGTTAGTGATCTCCACATGGGGTAATTTAACCAAAATTCCCTCACTCTTTCACTGAAATACAAAAACAAAAATAATCGTATTTAGGTCATTCCCTTATCAAGGCGTCATTAATGCAGGGGTATTTAAGTCATTTTCTCACACCACAATAAAATGAAGGTTATGAGAAAGTGACTAAATACCCCTATAGTTACCTTCTCTTTTCGGGAAAGAGTTTTAGATTTTTTTTTGGGGGGGTAAAATCACTTCATGGAGATTGCTAGTCTCCTCAAAACTAGTGCATAGATTAGCCCCTATAGTTATTTATTAGATTGATTTCTTTATCCAAAATGGGAAAAAAAGATTAAATATATTTTTAGTTCCCAGTATTTCATTAATTCTAGGTAACAGGGATACACCATCTTGTTTTTCAACTCTACCTATAGTCAAGTCTTAAAAAGTAAAGCATTTCCATATTTGTATATTTTTACTCCCCTTTCTATTTTCTACTTTTTCATATTCCATCTCATTCACAAAACACACTCTTAGGCTATGCTTGGTACACAAAATTTTTGATGGGAATGGAAATGAGAATAGAGATGTGAATGGAATAGATGGGAAATAACTTCCGTACCTCTACTTAATAATAATAATAAAAAGAGACAGACATTGTTGAGTAATGATAATAAAAGCATAATAAACGCTGCAAAAAATATTATCTCTCTTTTTCCTTTTCCATCATGCAACCAAACATACCTTTAGTTATTTGAAGAGAATTTGTTTAGCTTGTTGTGAACATGTAGCATTCAAATAAGTTTACATGATCATAGGTTTTGTGTTGGAGTAAAATGGGCTTTCACACATCACCTGTCTTCATCTAAGCAAGAGTAGAACATTGTAATCAAATTAGTTTTAAGTCTTCAATTATCCAATGCATAAAGTCATTCTTTAATGCAAATTCCAAGTGATGCTTCCATTTTTTTTCTTTTCTTTTTGGAAAGCTTAATAAAGTCAGTGGGCACGACTGACTTTTCTCTCATTTATATGATTGTAATTTCAGATATTAATTATAACTTTCATGTTTGGAGATTTTATTTTAGGAGATACTTCTTCCAATCTCTGTAGAATTTAGTAATTCTATATTGTTATGTGTTTGCTTTTGTTTGCAGGGTGAGCTTGGAGTCAATGCTATATTAGCTGTGTCCATTGCTGCTTGTAAGGCTGGTGCTGCAGAAAAGGAGGCATGGCTCTTTGTTAATTTGAAGTTTTTTTTTTCCTTAAATAAGTTAATCTAGTTTGTTATCTGAAAATAAATCTACTTGTCCTTTCAAAGTGATTAAAAAAAAAATAAAACAAAAATATATCAGGTTCCGCTTTACAAGCACATTGCTGATCTTTCTGGAAAAACCAGCCCCATGCTTCCTGTTCCTGCCTTCACTGTTATAAGTGGCGGAAAACATGCTGGAAATAATCTGGTCTTTCAGGTACATATTCTGTTACAGTGTAATATCTTGGACATTCTCATTATTGTTTCAGTAATTTTTACCTCTCTTACATGACATAATTCCCCAACCATTCCTACCCTTATAAAACAAAAAAATCAAGGAAAGGCATTTTCACATCTGGATTTGCTGTAATGTTTTGTTTCCACAATTTTATGGCATTGTGAGAGTTTTGCTGTTCTTTGGGGTATTGATTGGAGCAGAATGCCTCCATTTCCAAGGGCTTCTTTGTGCCTTACGTAGGTTATGGGATAAAATTGTGTTTATGGCCTTTTTTTGGTGCTTTGCTTATGGTTGTTTTAAGTGAATATGATCAGGACAAGTTTTAAAGGTTGACAGCCCAATCAGAAGCACTGGAGTTAGACTAAGGCTTATGCTCCCTAATATGCAGCCTAAGACCACTCAGCTAAATTCATGGTGTTGATACTTCTATCTATAATTCAAGAATTGAGTTCATGGCAAGCCATCTGGTTCTGATATAATTGAGTTCATGACACTATTCATGCTCTTATATCAACCCAAATTGACACAAATCCAAATTAATTGATCATGCCACAGACTTCTATCTTATGGCACAGAAGTAAACAGAAACAGCTGAGCTTGAATAGCATTATTTACAGTAGAATTTTGATTCATTAGTTAGGTCTCTGGATGGACCAATGCCTTTCTTTTTTCCTCTTCTGCTAGCCAAAATGGAACAAGCTTATGAAGACTCTCTTCTCTAATCTGTTTATATAGAAGCCTATACTGCAAGGGAATCACTAGAGGGCTTACTAGATCCTTATATGACAAAGACTAAAATAACCTAGTTGTTAATATGCATGCTAGTGAAGAAAAACATAGATGAACACAGATAGTTTTTCTCTAATTCACTTGTTACTCAATAGAGAAGGAAACATAATACATATAGGGAATGTTGGTCCAAAAGGACGACCAATCTAATCCCATGAAATCAGGGCATTTAAAAAAAAATCATAACTAATCCTAATTAGGAGATATCTAAGGAAATAAAAGTAAAGGATAGAGTGGACCGAATAAAATAAAATAGAAATAAAGGAACGAATAACAATTATTGTGCATGGTAAATACCATGGACAAACTATGGCAACCAACACTCCCCTCATGCTTGGGGAGTAGATATTAAGCATTTTTAGCTTGGAGCTAAGTTCTTCAAACTTAACTCAAACAATGGCCTTAGTTAATAAGTTTGCAATTTGAGAGTTGGTAGAAACATAACTCAGATCAAGTAGGCCCAAATCATTCTTTTCCTTCATGAAATGATGGTCAATTTCTACATGCTTCGTCCTATCATGGTGAACAAGATTTTTAGCAATTCTAATAGTAGCCATTTTATCACAGAACACTTTCATTGGCCCATCAACACTAAACTTGAGTTATTTAAGAAGTCTTAGTAACCAAATTCCTTCACATATCCCTAGTACCAAAAGCACAAAATTCGGCTTTAATACTACTTCTGGTAATGACCGGTTGTTTTTTGCTCCTCCAAGTAACTTAATTACCTCATACAAATGCACAGTAGCCTATGGTAGACCTTTTGTCAATTACAAACCCAACTCAATTTACGTATGAGAAACTTTAACACTCCTATGAGTTCCTTTCTTGAAAAACAAGTTTTAACTAAGAATCATCTTAAGGTACCTCAGAATCTTATATACAGTTTATATATAGTTTCCAAGTATTCCTCATTTGCTTTGTTCATGAACTGGTTGACAACGCTTATAGGGAAACTAATATCTAGACGAGTGTGAGATAGATGGATTAATTTACCTACAAGCCTCTCATACATTCTAGTGTCCATTGGTGGACTCTCCTGCTTGATTCCTAGTTTATAATTGGCTTCCATTAGAATGTCTGCAAGCTTGCATCCTAACATGACAGTTTCTTTAAAGGAGGTCTAGAGTATATTTCTTCTGGGAGATAGTGATGCCCTTTCTATTTCTTGCCACTTTTGATCCCAAGAAATATCTCAAGTTGCCAAGATTTTTCACCTTAAATTCTTTTGCAAGAGATTTCATCAACTTTTCAATCTCATCAGAATAATCTCCTGTAACTACGATGTCATCCGTATAAAAAATTAGGATTGCTAATTTGCTATCAGGACTGGATTTAACAATGTGTGGTCAATTTGACATTAAGGATACCTATAATTTTTAACTATTGTAGTGAACCTATCAAACCAGGCTTTTGGGAAATTTTCATATACACCCTCTCCTCAAGGTCCCTATTGAAGATGGCATTCTTTATATCTAATTAATGAAGGGGGCACTTCAAATTTGTTGTAAGAGAGATTAAGACTTTGATGGTATTAAATTTTGTTATTAGATCAAATATATCTTGATAATCAATGCCTGAGGTATGGGTGAACCTTTTGGTTACAAGTTTTGCCTTGTGGTGGTTGATACTACCATTAGGATTGTATTTTGTAGTAAAAATCTATTTACATCCTACTGGATGTTTTCAAGGAGACAAATCAACAATGTCCCAAGTTCTGTGCTTCTTGAGTGCTTTTACTTCCTCATGAACAGCAGCCCTCCACTCTTGCTTCTTTGCTGCCTCATAAAAGTTATTTGGGAGCTTTTCAAGAGAGACATTATGGACAAAGGCCTATAACTTAGGAGACAATCTGTCATAGGCAATAAAGTTACTTATGCTTTGTGAGAGAAGTTGATTGGCTATGCTCAGGGAGAGTACTTTGCTGCTTCTTATGCTGTCCAGTTGAGTCTTGTTGTTCCACCTGCTGTTCTGTCACCTGGTTTCATTTCTTTCTGGTATAGACTAACATCTCTTTCTGTTGTGTAGAGTTTGGGCAGCCTTGGGCTTTTTAGGACAGGCTGTGTTTTGGTGAAGGTTAGGTTGAGATGCCTGTATGTGGGAGATTGGCTCGCGTTGAGAGTGGGATGGATTTATGGTACCGTTTTCTGGTGATTCAGTGACAGTAATGCTGGGTTCATGAATTTTAGGTGCAAAATCACTCCTAGACAGCCATTCTTCTTGTTGAATATCATTAGAACTCTCCCCTGGAGTAGATGTTTGGGAATAAAAGGGTTGATTTTTAAAATGGTGACATCCAAGGTAGTAAACAATTTCTTTGTAGAAGGAGAATAGCATTTATACCCCCTTTTTGGTAGATGAATACCCAATGAAAATACACATAATGGCTCTTGGCTTAAGTTTCCCCCCATGATCATTATGGATAAATGATGTGCAACCAAATACTTTTAAAGGTAGAGAGGACATGGTTTGATTTGTGGGAAAGGTCTTAAGGAGCTTTTTTTGAGGTGAAAGAAATTTTAAGACTCTTGAAGGCATTTTATTGATTATGTAAGTGGTTGTCAACATAGCTTCTCCCCAATGAAACTTCGGAGCATTAGAGGCAAGGAGAAGGGACTTAGCCACCTCTAAAATGTGCCTATTCTCCCTTTCAGTCACCCCATTCACAAGCTTTGATGGAGGATACCATGTTGAGCAAGGTAAGACTCAATGGTGGAGTTAAAAAATTCTCTACCATTATTGGTTCGGAAAATTTTGATGAGTTTGGAATTGATTTTGAATGAATTTATGAAAATATTGAAAAATATTTGTAACCTCAAACTTCTCTTTTAAAAGGTAAGCCCATGTGAGCCTAATGTAGTCATCAATAAAAGTAACAAACCACTTTGCATCATTTATATATTTTAACATTTGGAGGACCCCAAACATCAATGTGTATGAGAGAAAGATTGAGAGGGTTGATATGAGTGAGAGGAATAAGTGGGTTTGACATGTTTAGAGATTTGGCAAATTTCACGTTGAAAACAGGTACTTTTATTGATTAAATGAGGGCACAATTTTTTCATATAAAGAAAGTTTGGGTGGTCTAACCTATAGTGCCATAACAGAACATCCTCATCATTATTAGAAGAAACAAAATGGAGCAAAAAAACATTGTTGCAAGTTGTGGGTCCATAGAGTCCAATACTTTTCTTAGCACTGCCAATTCTCTTCCCCTACTCCAAATCCTAAAAGTAACAGGAATAAACATCAAAATTAGTTTGGCACTTTAAATCCTTTATAGGCTTATTTACAGACACTAAGTTGCATTGTAATTTAAGGACAAAAAGGATATCTTTTTAGATCAAACTTGGTGAGATTCTCACAATCCCAATACCACTGACTTTTGACAGCATTCTATCAGCAATCCTCACAAATTTTTTTAGAACTTGGAACAATTTTATCAAGAGTAGAGCTATTGCTTGTCATATGGTCTGATGGACCAGAGTCGACTATCTAGGTGTTGGATATTTTAAACTGGACCATGGAAGGATTACCTTTGTGGGCCATAACTCTAGTACCAATGACTTTCTTAGATGTTTGTCCCTGATTACTAATCATCTTATGCAACAACTCAAGTTAATCCTCTATCTCATTGTTGAACGAGTTTGGGTCCAAGTGGCTAGTGTTCTACTCTTCTCCAGCCATCATAAGTCCATGTGTTTCCCTTTGATGACCTGGCTTCCAATTGGCAGGCTTGCCAGGAGTTTCTAGCAAATGTCCTTGTTGTGTCTCACCTTGTTGCAATGGTCACGCCATGCTGGTCCTTCCTTTTTCAGCTTGAAGTTAGGAGATGTACTATTTCTAATGACCATGGCAAAAGTTTCAGTTGCTGGTTGAGTGCCAGATTCACTAGAAATCAATTGAATTCTGCTCTCCTCCCATTTAACTTCATAGAACACTTCTCTAAGTGATGGTAATGGTTGAATGGCCATGATTCTCCCTGACTTACTTAAACACAAAATTGAGAGCTAGAAGAAAGGTATAAATTCTCTCCCTTTGTTCTAGGTTTCGGTGGTAGGCAGTATCAATACTGAATGTCCACTAATGAACTTCACACATGTCCAGCTGCTGCCCCAATTTCATTAGGTTAATGTAATATTAAGTAACATTCAAATTACCTTACTTTGCCTCCCAAAGAGTCTCCTTGATCTGGAACATAGCAGGCGTGTTCTCAATAGAGGAGTAGGATTCCTTTGCAGCATTCCATATCTCTTTTGCGGTTTTGCATAGTACAAAATTCTCTCCAATCTCTGTTGTCATGGAATTTACTAACCATGACATAATGGTATTGTTTTTGGGCAAACTACACCTTGTATTTGGGATCTATAATCTCAGGTTGAATGGCATCTCCAGTATGGTACTCCTCTTTTTCATGATCCTGATGAATAACAAGGCACTTTGACCATGGAAGATAATTATTTCCATTCAATTTATGGCCTGTGATAATCATAGGTGGAGTTTCGGCAGTCAAGGAAGAAGAAGATGTGCTGCCAAGGCTGTTTGGCTGATTGGTGGTGGAAGACTCTAGTGTAGAGTCAGCATCGTTGGTGTGGGAGGCTCTTATGGAGCCATAGGTGATCACTGCTGTTCTCTAGGCCCTTAGGGGCTCTGATACCATGAAGAAAAACATAGAGGAACAGAGATATTTTTTCTCTAATTCACTTGTTATTATATAGATAAGGAAATGTAATACATATGGGGAATGTTGGTCACAAAGGATGACCAATATAATCCCATGAAATCAGGGCATTGAAAAATAAATCATAACTAATTCTAATTAGGAGATATCTGAGGAAAGAAAAAAATAAAGGATAGGGTTGACCAAATAAAATAAAATACAAATAAAGGAAAGAATTATAATTACTTGTGCGTGGTAAATACCACAGACAGACTACGGGAACCAACAGCTAGCTTATAAAACTATTAGTCATTTAAAGTTTTGGCTGTAAAATAGCTTGTGTTTGTAAAAAGGAAAGCTAGTATAGCAAACAAGATGAGTACAATACAACCTATAAACTAAAGTTGCTGCCTAGTCCAGCAACTGCACATTTCTCAGAATCTAAATGATCAAGAAAACGTGACAATCCATACAAGCTGGGGACTTAAAGACGCAAGTACATTGGTATGCCTTGTAAACAAATTTTGACCACGAATTTGACATATAATGCAAACTTTTCTAAGTTCATTTGGCATTTAAACTTCCTAGTTTATAAATTTCTATAGATCTATGACAATGTTGAGATAACTTGATATTCAACTACTCATTCATATTTGTGTGTAGTGAGTTATGAGCATACTGTTTAATTATAGCCGTTGAATTTTTGTGTTTAACACTGTTGTTTACCCGACCTATTTACTTCAATGGACATAGTTTCACTTTATTAAATTGATAAATTTGTGTTTTTTTTTCCCTCTGCTGCTTCATTGTGATTTTGATTCTTCCAAACATGACAACTTTATTGTATAATTCTGAATAGGAAATTATGATTCTCCCTACTGGAGCAAGCAGATTTGAGGAAGCTTTGAGAATGGGTTCAGAGGCCTATCATCACTTGAAGGTGATTTATCTTTTTTTTTTTTTAGTTATTATTATTATTATTATTATTTTTTTTTTTTTTTTTCATTCTTACTATTTTCTTTTCTGTTTTAATTTTGTTTTTTCCCCTGATCTAACTACTCCTTGATATGTTCTAATGCTGGAAACTTACTAAGTTTAGTAGAGCATGGCTACATAGCACTTCGGCTGTCTGAGAGTGATTTAGATTCTTTATTATTATTACTGCTTTTGCTCTGGAAAATATTAGACATGGAAGCCCTAAGCTCCTTATTTGAGCTTTTCCTTGTGGTGTTCTTTTAATTGCATATGTGCAACATTCTTTCTGCAACCTAAAATGGGTTTTGAATAACTTATCTTCTTCTGCAAAGCATGTCTATTGAAAACTAGTCACTCTTGGTTATGTGAAAGACATTTGGCAAGTGCTTCTGCTTCTCCTTCTTGCTTCAACTCATATTTTGCAATTTGCATGCATCTATTTCTGGGATCATAGTATGACTATCTTGCTTCATAGTTTCACAACTTCACATATATCACTGTTCACTAATTGGCCACTGTTTTGACTTTCTTGCATTGTCTTTTGTTGCTGCTTACACTTCCTATGATTTTGATGCCGGGTTTTAATTGGTTCAGCAATCAAATGTCTTGTACCTCAGCCAAATATTTGTATATTTCACTATTGTTGGATTAAAGAATCCTAACTGTAAATAGCCACATGAAGATATCATGTTTATACTGATACGTTGATTTGTATTAATGATAATAAAACGGCAGGCTGTTATTACAGAAAAACTTGGTACATATGGCTGTAATGTTGGAGAAGATGGTGGCTTTGCTCCTAATGTCTCCAGGCAAGTGTTTTGTGTTTGAGTATTGACTTAACAGATCTCTATAGCTTTCAAAAATCCTCTTTTGCAATTAAATGAATAATATTCAGGGTAAGTCCATTTTAGATATAAAGCTAAGCAAAATGAAAATGTATTAAAAAAAATGTATTTTTGACTCTGGCCTTAAGAAAGTTTTTGACAATTATTTGATAGAAGTTTGAGTTAATCTATTTATTATTTGTATAATTATGTTTCAGTGGAATCAATTAATTATTATGAAGTTAATGTGCGGTTTATGTGATGCCTACATCCTCCCTAAGTAGGATTGTTATTTTAGAGGTATCATGATTTTTTTTTTGGGGGGTTATTGTCTGACTACGTCTAAATACCCTCATCAGCTGTAGAGAAGCCCTGGATCTTGTAAAGGAGGCTATTAGCAGATCTGGTTATAATGAGAAGATAAAGATAGCTCTTGATATTGCTGCTACAAATTTTTGCATAGGTAATCCTAATTTTCTGTCCATAATGTACTTTTAATTCTGGACAAGATGAAATCTGCTCAAGCTTGTTGACTCTAATATTGCTTATTGTTATAAAGATGAGTGACCATGTTGCTACTGAGCTTTATTAACTGTTTTATAAAAACTAATGCAATTTCTTTTACTTTGCTCTCTCATTACAAAATTTACACTTTAGTCTTGCTGAGAGCGTTAAAAATAGTAATCTTGCTTGTTAATGGATTATGTATTTCAATAATTCTATAGATACCATAGGCATCAATTTTAGGTGATATCTCATGTCCCCATTTACTTCTCTTCTATCTAGAGATGCTGTGAGAACTGTTTATTGAGTCTGGTTATCTGTATACTGTAGTATTTGTTCACCCCGGTAACCACTTTTTAATTTAACTTTTTTATTTTTTGGGGGAGGGGCTTATATTCATTACTTGTTCTACATGTTGAGGGAACATTAATGTGAATGAAGCTTGGTATATCTGATTATATCAGTGTTATTGAAACCTTAAGTAATTTCAACCTTGAAGAGTCAGTGTTACTTCTCACTTTCCAAACTGTCATCAAACAGAGTACCAGTTGAGCTGCTAAATTATATAAGGACTAAGGATGAATTGTATAAATAGAAAGGCTAAATGTCAAGATAGGTGTTATGCACAATATTACAAAAAAGGAACCAAACCGGCTAGTCAAACTGAATCACCGGTGGACCGGCCATCAATCCGGCCCAATACACCCTCAAAACCAGCCTTTCAAAAAAAGGTAAAAACTCAACTAAACCAGTCAACAACTGGTAAAACCAGCTAAAACCGGATGGGCCAATAGGTTACCCGGTTTTTTTTTTTAAATACTTAGACCATGGGCTTTCCTGAGTCTTAATCCAGTCCAAGCTTGGTGTGTTTGAGCTAAAGTTTGGCTTCCTATATTTATAGAGTTTCTACTCTGCTGCTCTCTCAAACTTTTCCAATGTGGGACATTGTTTCTTCTAGTAATCATCTGGGACACTTCCACACTGGTTTGACAGCAAACAGAGGACTTCCATTGCCTTCCTTGAACCTATCATGCTGTTATGGGCCAGGACAAATCCTTCACATCAATGGCCGCCACATACCTTGCATATCAATCTAGGTTCTCCTCAAAGCAGCATAAGCTCTCATGAGCTTAATACCCAGAGACAGGTCTGAATGAAGATGGTTATGGAAAATCTTAGAGTGTAGTTTCTGTAGACAGAGCAATGAACCTTCGATGATTATTTGATACAAGAGTGCTCCATATATGCAGAAAATAAGCGGACCAGAAATGGAAATAAACTAGGGAATAAAAGAAAATAAAATCAGACCATAAATGCTATAAATCCTACCCAAAAATAATCCCCATAAAATTAGCTATTTACCTAGTCAATGCTTCCTAATAAATACAAGAGAATATTTGATTTTACCCACACTCCCCCTCAAGTTGGATTATAGATATCTATCATGTCCAACTTGCCTACAAAGTTTTCAAAGAGTTGTCTGGATAGTCCCTTTGTAAGGATATCAACAGTTTGCCTATGAGTGGGTATGTCATACATATTATTCCATTCTCAATTTTTTCTTTTATGAAGTGCCTGTCAACTTCCACATGCTTACTCCTGTCATGCTGAACCGGATTGTGTGAGATACTAATTGCTGCCTTGTTGTCACAATATAGCTTCATAGGTTCTTCTGGTACAACTTGTATCTCTTCAAGAAGTTTCTTAAGCCATAACCCTTCACATATGCCATGAGCAACTGCCCTGAACTCAGCTTTAGCACTACTTCTTGCCACTACACTCTGCTTTTTACTTCTCCATGTAACCAAGTTACCCCAAACAAAGGTGTAGTAACCCGAGGTCGATCTTCTATCTTCTATTGAGCCTGCCTAGTCTGCATCAGTGTAAACTTCTATGCAATTTTTATTGCCCTTTTTAAATAGCAAACCTCTTCCCGGAGTACCTTTGAGATATCTAAGGATTCGGTACACTGCTTCTAGGTGTTTCTCCTTTGGAGAATGCATGTGTTGATTGACAGTACTATCAGCAAAGGCGATATTTGGTCTGGTATGTGAGAAATAGATTAGTTTCCCAACCAAAGTTTGGTATCTCTCTTTATCAACTGATTTTCCATCATCAATATTTTTTCCAACTTCAATAGGAGTTTCACTGGGTTTGCATCCTAGTATCCTTGTCTCCCTGAAAAGATGAAGAATGTATTTCCTTTGAGAGATGTAGATCCCCTTTTTTGATCTAGCAACTTCTATACCCAGAAAGTATTTTATTTCTCCCCAATTCTTAACTTCGAACTCTTTAGTTAGAGCTCCCTTTAGTCTTTCTATTTCTTCCTTGTCATCTCTTGTGAGGACAATATCATCAACATATACCAATAGTATTATCTTCTTCCCTTCTCTATGCTTGAAGAACATTGTATGATCAGCTTATCCTTGAATATACCCTTTATTTTTTAGGACTCGAGTAAATCTTTCAAACCATGCCCTAGGAGATTGTTTAAGGCCATAAAGAGATTTTTTAAGTCTACACACCTTCTCATTTTTATCATCAAATCCTGGTGGGAGAGTCATGTAAACTTCCTTCAAATCCTCATTTAAGAATGCATTTTTGATGTCAAGTTGTTGTAGAGACCAATCCATGTTGACAACTATAGAGAGTAGTACACGTGTTGTGTTTAACTGGGCAATAGGAGCAAATGTTTCTATATAATCCATCCCATAAGTTTGAGTGAAGCCTTTAGCAACAAGCCTAGCCTTATACCTTTCTATTGAGCCATCTGCATTGTATTTTATAGTGAAAACCCATTTGCATCCTATAGATTTCTTCCCTCTAGGAAGATTAACTTCCTCCCAAGTGCCATTCTTATCCAGGGCTTCATTTCTTCCATGACAGCTTTTCTCCATTCTGGAACTACAAGGGCTTCCTGTATGATATTTGGAATTTTTATTCTATTAAGATTTGAAATAAAAACACTATATTGTGATGATAGTGCCTTATAAGAGACAAATCTCTTGATTGGATGCTGAGTGCAAGATCTTGGTTGTTTTCGAAGAGCAATGGGTAAATCTAGCTCATTCACCTTTTCTCCCTCAGTTCCTTGATCCTGTGGTTCAGGATCCTGTATCGTTTCTTGATCAGGTATTGCTTTGGGTATGGTGGTTTCTCCACTTGGTTTTTTCTTTCATGAGTAGACTAGCAGTTCCTTTTCTGAAATATCTGTCACTTTATCTCTACCTTTTTCCAAGTTCCCTTCGACGGATGGCATAGAGGTACTATTAGAATGATCAGGACAAAGTGAGGGATCAGTTATGGGTGATGGGGTTGGTTCATCTTTAGGTGAAAATAAGTTATCACTTAAATTTAGAGGCTGAAATTCACTCCAACTCTCCCCCTAAATTGAAGTCTTTGAATAGAAAGGAATTTCTTCAGTGAAGGTAACATCATAGGTGACAAAAAACTTCTTTGAGATAGGATCATAACACTTGTATCCCTTTTGAGTGGGAGCATACCCAAGGAAAATACATTTAAGAGCTCTCGAGTCAAGTTTGTATGTGTGATGAAGATGAACAAAGGCTATGCACTTGAAAATCTTCAAAGGAAGGTTGTTTTCAAGATGGATAACAGAATGGGTCTCTTTGAGTTTGTCAAGAGGGCTTTTGAAGGACAAAACTTTGCTGGGCATTCTATTTATGAGATAGACAGCAGTGAGAATGGCATCCCCCCAAAAAAATTTGGGCACATTAGTAGTAAATATGAGAGCACGGGTGACTTCAAGAATGTGTCTATTTTTTCTTTCAACTATTCCATTTTGTTGGGGGCTATGAGTACATGTGCTTTTGTGAATTATGCCGTGCTCTTTTTGAAAGCTACCCAGTGTATTGTTGAAGTATTCAGTGCCATTGTCCGTATGAAGAATTTGAATAGTGGAATGGAACTGATTTTGTATCATGGTAAAATATTTGGAAAATATAGTAGGGACTTCATTTTTTTCTTTCAACAAGAATACCCAACATAATCTGGTATGGTCATCAATAAAGGTAATGAACTATCGTGTATTGGTTTGGTTTGGAACACGGGATGGACCCCAAAGATCACTATGAATGATCGAGAATGGTTTTGTGGATTTATATTTAAATTTTTTGAATGAGGATCTATGGTGCTTAGCAAGTTCACAGTCATCACACTAGAAAGAAGGCATTTTATTGATGCAAAATTCAGGAAACAAGTGACATAGATATTTGAAATTTGGGTGTCTTAACCGCCTATGCCATAGCAAAAGTTCATCACCTTTATAGGTGGAGACGTTATTACATAATATTTGTGACTATAGACTACTCACTTCAGTTTCTTTTAAGTAGTATAAGCCACTATATTCCTTAGCAATTCTAATCATCTTCCCTGATGACAGGTCTTGAAAAACAAAATAAGTAGGATAGAAGTGAGTACTGCAATTTGCTTTTTTTGTAATCTGACTTACAGAGAATAAATTACATGCCAAATTAGGGACATGGAAGATGGATTCTAACTTAATAGAATCTGTAACTCTAACAACCCCTTTTCCAGCAATAGAACTCAAGTTTCCATCAGCAGGTCGATCCTTTTCATTACCAGCACAAGGGGTATAAAAATTAAACACATTCGAGTGGTCAGTCATATGATCACTTGCTCCAGAGTCAACAATCCAGCCCTCCGTTTTACATATAGCTTTCAAAGTAGGAATGAAACTAGTAAGTAGGTTACCTTTGTTGACCATAGTAGCAGTAGGTACCCTTTTTTGTTGCCGTCTAGGATTTTGCAAGGCATTCAGCATTTCAAGAATCTTACCCAATTGATCACTTTGGTTCCTGTGGGTTGCTTAGGAATGTCCTCTTGCCTTTCGCCCCCAGTGTCTGATGAAACGTGATTATCATGGGGCCTATTTTTTCGTGGCTTCCAATCAGTTGGTTTACCGTGGATATCCCAACAGGTATCCTTTGTATGATCAGTTTTCTTGCAGTGCTCACACATTAATTTTGGCTTTTGGTTTTTATATGTTTCAGCTGGTTGAACAGCTAGTGTAGATGCTTCTGTTGAGGGTAGAGAATCATTTGTTTTCAAGACTTTCCTCTTAGATGCTTCTCTTCTTACTTCAGCAAGTACTTGTTCTGTTGGAGGTAGAGGTCTTCGACTCAAAATTTTGCTTCTCACATCATCTAAGTTGTTATTGAGGCCAGCCAGAAACTCAAAAGCATGCTCTTTTTCAGTTTTTTTCTTGAATCTGACGACATCCTCTGAGCAAGACCATGTCTCTTCATAGTTAAGATCAAATTCTTGCCAGAAGGCCACTATTTCTAACCAATAATCAGTAACGTCTCTGTCCCCTTGTCTTATTTGCCATAATAGAGTTTTGATCTCAAAGAGCTAAGCGAGATCCTCCCCATCAGTATAGGTACGTTTGGCTGTCTCCTAGATAGCATGAGCAGTGGGTAGGAACAGAAAGTTTCGTTTTATAGTGGGGATCATTGCATTGACCAACCAAGACGACACCATGGAGTTTTCGGTAATCCATTGGTTCATCTCAGCAGTCTTCGTCGAATCTGGAGCCTTGCTCTCACCCGTGAGATATTCAAGTTTCCCACGTTCGGCGACTGCGAGCTTAACAGCTTGGGCCCATTCATGATAGTTGCTGCCATTCAGCTTCTCTGTCACGATGAGGATTGAAGACCCTTCGAGATCAAGAGTCAACCCAGAGGGACCCCCAATCTGGCGCAGGTTCAACACAGAGGACTCTTCAAGCTCGGTGTTCACCATTTTCGACGACCCTGCTCTACTCGAGTTCAACTCCAACGTGGTTGCTAGCTGATTTCAACTCCAGCATGATTTTCGACTCTCAACGTGGTTTCTATCTACTTGTGTTCATCGTGCGCTGATACCATGTAGACAGAGCAGTGAACCTTCGATGATTATTATTGATACAAGAGTGCTCCATATATACAGAAAATAAGCAAACCAGAAACAGAAATAAATCAGGTAATAAAAGAAAATAAAATCAGACCATAAATGCTATAAATCCTACCCAAAAATAATCCCCATAAAATTAGCTATTTACCCGGTCAATGCTTCCTAATAAACAAGAGAATATTTGATTTTAGCCATAGTTTCTTAAGGGTTTTAATGTCAGGGAATTCATCTAATGCTTGCCAGGCAATTTTATACCAAAAGTTGGATTTTGAGAGGATGCTATTGATTCTCAGGATGTTGAAACGCATGCTTGTAATTTGGCAAATTGACGGGAAACAAAAGAAACAGCTTTCATGAATTTGAAGCTTGAAGTTTTCCTTCAAAATGAGATTGGCTGACCGGTTCAATAAACTTCAATTACATGTTCAATATTGCCTGCAACATCCGGGATTTTTTTTTGCAGTAGCTTCGGAAGGTCTTTGAAGCTAGAGTTGTACACAAAGAGGTTATTGCACTAATCTAATTCAAATTCTAGACAAGCCTTCCACCGGCAAATAACCAAATAAAATTGTATCTATTTGACCTGCTTTTAGAAACCAAAAAAAAAAAAAGCTGCTTCTTGTCTTTGGAAAAACGTGTGTGTGTGTGTGTGTATCTCTCTCTCTCTCTCTCTCTATATATATATATATATGAAAGGAAAAAAGGAAAAATAGATTGAGAGTTTGTTATTATTTGTTATATTATATTTTTAATATATAAAATTAAAATTATATATGTGTTTTATTATTATCCATTTGACCACGGTTCTACTATGGTTGAACTCATGAATTATGAACTAATGTCTTTATTAGATCCATGATTGGTTCGGTTTTAAAAACATTGGTTATGTATTTTGATATCTAGCATAATATAAATATAAGATCAACTGCTGACATTACATGCCATGTTAGCAGACATATATATATATTTTTCTCTACCTTCTTTCTCTTGTTAAGATACAACCAGCTTACTCTGGTCATTTTAGCTTTACTGCCCCTTATGACACTTTTTTTCCCCCCAAAAAAAAAAAATACAGCATATCCTTTGGTATGTTTATTCTCTCTGCAAGTCCCACAAATTGTGAATATATAAGCATGGGAAAGAATTTTGAAATCCTTTTCTTCCAGTTCTTGACAAAAACTGAGAGGACAATCAGTATCTCCTTCCAAATAACATTGTTGATTTAATAAGCATCTGGTTTACTAACCCATTTCATTTAAAAAAAAAATGTTGGTATACAAGCTCAGCAGTCAGCTCAATCTGGTCCTCTTTCCTTTGATGTGGTTCCCACATTAAGTCCTCAACCAAATAAAGATTACCATAACTCTTCAACAAAGAATTGCCCATTAAAACTGTCATTAAGGAACCCAACTTTAGTTCTAGAAAGACGTGTTTGAAAGAGATTCAATTCACAAGAAAACCATAAAACATCAATTATAAGGAAATAGCATTCAAGTGAAGGACATTAAAAATCACAATGCTGCATCAGTTTTCCTACAAAGCTCCATGAATAGTAAATTGCGACAAAATTAAGGCCCATTTGATGAAAAAAAAAAGTTCACAGCATTTGTCTACATTAGATTCTATGTTTAAAGGCACATCAACCAAAAGATTGAAAAAATTCATTAAGGCATGGAGAGGGCTCTTATTGATGATTGGGTGTAAGTTTGTCTGTCATAGACATTATTAAAGGATTGTATATATATTGAGAAGGAAAAATGGAGTTGGCAAACATTGACTTGAAATTTGCACAGAAGCATAATGTCAGGTCAAAATCTGAGGAATTAACAGTTACCGTCTGATTATTATATGGACAGAAAGGAGGATAAATTACTGTACGAGGCATGAAAGGCCTGGTAGTTAAAGGGGGATTCTTGTTAGGAGCAGGAAATGTAAAGGACAATGAAGGAAAAAGAAAATGCCTGGCTCTTTCAACTTGTTAAAGTTGGCTTTAACTGTAGGAGAATATGTTTAAACCTTAGCAATCAGTAACCAATTTATTTTGATCTGTATATGTTTTTCCTTACATAGGTACAAGGTACGACCTCGACTTTAAATCTCCTCAAAAGTCAGGACAGAATTTCAAGTCAGCAGAGGATATGATAGTTTTGTACAGGGAACTATGTGCTGGTAAATCAGAGTCTTGGCCATTTTTTCAACATTTGCTTTATAAATTTATTCAGCCATACTTTATATGCTTATAATTTTTTTTTTCTTTCTCAATTTGTAGAATACCCAATTGTATCAATAGAAGATCCATTTGACAAGGAAGATTGGGAACATATTAAGAATTTCTCAAGTCTTGGAATTTGTCAGGTGTAATTTCTAAAACAATTAATGTTTTGCTTGAGCTATTGTGCATTCATTCTCTGTTCATCCTAAGTTGTGCATCGAAATAATAGATGCTATGGAATAGGCAGTTGCCCTTGGTGTTTACTGGATATTATAGTGGAAAATAATTACAAAGTGATAGTTAGTATGTCAGTGGCAGTGGTGAGTAAATTAGTAGATGAAATTACAAGTGATTGTTAGTATGTCAATGCCAGTGGAGAAATAAATTTTTAAGGCAACATATTTTTGTCACATCCATCTTGTGGATTTGAGAAAGGTTATTCCCATATTACCACTCAGATGTTTAATTGGTCTGTTTGCTGCTGAGAGGAGCTTCTGTTTATATGCTTTATCTCTATTTGAATGGTTCTGCAGGTAGTTGGAGGTGATTTGTTGTTGTCAAATGCAAAACGCATTGAGAAAGCAATCAATGAGTCTGCCTGCAATGCTCTTCTTCTTAAGGTAACCGAATTATTTTATGATGAATTTAACATCATCTCTGATTTTTTTTTAATAATTAAATTTATTGTTATTCATGGAAGCAATTCTGTCTCCTAATTAAGTATTATGTAGGACCAATGGATTTCTGCTGACTAAAAGCTGACACTGTGCAGATACTGTATTATAATTTATTGTGCTAGTTTATATGTAAAAAGAGAGAATAATTTATCAAATTAGCTTGCATGTACTTTAGGTTTTCTTTTTTTCCTTTTAAAAAGCTGTCTCTGTTATTTGGAAGGATATTGTGATTCTCCCCTTTGTACATTTATATTTTCTTAAAGGGCAGCCTAGTGCACGACGCTCCCACTAGGTGAGGTCTGGAGAAGGTTGATGTACGCAGCCTTACCCCTGTTTTTTACAGAGAGGCTGTTTCCAGTTCGAACTCGTGACCTCCAGGTCACTCAGCGGCAACCTTACCATTGCGCCAAGGCTCGCTCTCATTTATATTTTCTTAAAGAAAGAAAAATATTTTTTCGGTAATCCTGGTAATCAAGTTGCAACTGTTATGTCCCTTAGGTTAAAGTGTGATAATTTCCCATTGTAATCTAGGTCAACCAAGTTGGAACTGTGACAGAGGTCATTGAAGTGGTGAAGCAGTCAAAGGAAGCACATTGGGGAATGGTGACTTCTCATAGATGTGGGGAAACTGTAGATTCTTTTGTAGCTGATTTAGCTGTTGGACTTGCTTCTGGTCAGATCAAAGCAGGTGCACCTTGCAGAGGAGAGCGGCTAGAAAAATATAACCAGGTCTCTTTCGGACTCTCATTCTGATTATTTTACTGCACTGTAGTGACTACTTCGATTAGCTTTACATGTTAACCGGCTTCCCCCAACCCACCAGTCCCTCACCCTCCAAGAATAAAAATACCACCTTTCCTGAAGGGTGGTAACTTTGCAATATCATTAGGTTGAGTGAGGTTCACCCTTTAGTACATTGTTGGTAGCAGATATGGAACTTTGTGCTATCTGTTTATGCAATAGTAGCAATACCTCTTTTCCTTCTACCTGAATAATAGATTTTTCACATTATTTCTATTTAGTTTTTACCCTATCTGGCTTGATGGCAAATACTTTGATTTGAAATCATTCTGCCAGCATAGGGATCATTTTAGAGTAGTAAAGGGATCCAAAAAGGATCTGGTATAGTCCCACGAGAAATATGATTACTTATGGCCTAAGTATTTTTGGAATAATTGTTAGTGATCCTAATTAACTAACCCTAGTATCCTAGGTTACCATCATTACTAGGAATAATGATTTGATTGAAGAAGACTAATCAAATAAACTATAAAGACTCAACTTTAATACTCTAAAGGATTCAAATCAACTAACTCACAATAAAGACACTAAAGACTTGACAACTCAAATTAGGTTAAATGATAATTGGCATACGTATTCAACAAATTGCACCAAGTTCAGTTTTAATCTTCCATGCACCATGGTTAGTCAGATTCCTTATTTATTAACGCTTATATGAGACCTGTTAAACTACTCTAGTCTTAATCTTCTATAGATTGCTAACTTTAGTCTTCCCAGGTTCAATTAGTTCAAGAATGTATTGAGATCAATTGAATTCAGGTTTAACTTGACCGAAAATCTCCTAACGGATACAATTAGCCTAAAGTTAAACTAAGACTACATTCTATCAAACATCTAGTGGGCGTTCAACTTGATGGTCCGTACTAAATATCTGGCATAGAACTCCTTTCGAATATTACTACACCATGGTTCAATTGTGACTATCCTAATTGCCTTAATAACTATCTCCAGCCCAATAACCCCAGTCAAATACTATTAGGAGATCAACAATTAATTCGAGCAACTATAGCAATCACAAAAGCATTAAACTCCATTGATGAAAGTAGAATTGACACATCATAACAAAGGTTTGGAAATTCTTCAATACATAAACCAATCTGACATTAAACCTAACCAAAATTGACACTAATTGACAACCTAATCTAGAGACATAGAAGAAGAAGAAAAGCTAAATAGGCAAGGGAGGCACCACCTATGATGAAAACCATGGATGGTTGGCCAAGGGAAGTCCAAAGGATCTTTCCTTGGCCCCTTAACTATCTCACCCTATTGGAAACCTTCAAGCCGTTAGACCTCTTCCTTGACGGCCAAGTATGGTTCTCCCCCAATTTGAAACCCTAGGGTTGCTTAAATAGACTTCCAAACGTTTTAGTAATCTGTCATTCTGGGTCTGTAGTGCCAGTTTCTCTGCTTTTTTTTTTTTTTGGCTGCTCATGTTTTGGCACTGGGGTGCTGGACTTGCTGGTTTTTATGAGACATTCTGATGCTGGCACCAAGGCGCCAGCTTTCTGGGGCTGAGATGCTGGACTGACTGGAAGTTATGTTGTGACTTTTTTGGCTCCAAACCCTTGCAACTCATAAGCATATGCTCTGGGAAGTTCCCAAACTTAACTTTCGCCCTTCAAAACATATCTGTTGCCTTCTGTCTTGAGCCAATCATCTTTCCAATCCTTGTTTGAGCTTTCTCACCGACAACATGGAAAATTAAATCCACATTAAGGAGGCTTTAACAAGAAATAAGAACCAAACCTTTTCATAAACAAATTATCCAAAATATGCTTGGATTGGTTGCGAAATAAGAGAATTGCCCCAAAAATATGTGATAAGTCCCTAGGGACTTATCAATACTTTGTGGCATCTCTACATGGTCATAATGTAATTGGATGGTTGTGTCATATGTTCTCAGAATTCAGAGACATACAGTTATTATTCTTATTATTTTTCAGCATTTGTGAAGTGGCGTGGCAGTTTTGCAATAGTGTGTTTGGCATCTTTAATGAGCATTAGGTTTGTCTAGCTGATCTAGATGGATTTTAGCTGTTAAGTTCAATGGTTTTAGTTGCAATAAGAGGCATAAAGTTCTTCGGCACACTGCTGTTTTTGCAGGTTTGTGGTGTTTATTGGTAGAACGGAATGCAAGAATTTTTAATAAGTTTCTTCTGTTCATATCTTTGCAAAAGAATTACTTCTTTGGGCGTTCCTTTTGATTTCAGCAAATGGTTTTTTTTAATAAAGCACGGAGTCCCTTATCAATTTACGAAGAGATTATAAATCTCTTTTGAACTAATGTCTGTTTAGCTTTTTAATCATGATTTGGGAGGATTCCTTGTCCTCTATAGTTGTATTGCTTCCTCTTCTCATCAATAAATTCTTCTTCTGTAAACAAAAAAATGTCATACAAAGTTAGTTAATCTCTTTTATAAAGAGAGGGAAAGTAATCAAATATAGTTTTGTACCTGATAACCTATTGTGTTCACCTGGATGACGTATTTAAGTTCTTCAGAAATATTTATTTTGCTGGAAACCTTTACCTTGAAGTAAAATCTTTTTTGCATTATTTATCTGTTCAAATTTATGCCAACAATCTCCGTGTGAGAAACCTTAAAATTACTTGAGATCCTTTTATTTTCTTTTTTCCAAAATGTAATTGATGAGTCCATATAAGAAAATGCAAATAGAAGATTCATTATGTCGATTGAAAAAACATACCTTGCAGTAATTGTCCTGTGTCAGCTCTGGTTCATTTGGTCTCGCCTCTCAGTACCTATCTGTCATAACATGACACTGTTTACTCACCTTTGGCTTCAAATATTGCAAGGCATCAATACTTCTAGGATTTTGCATAAAATTTTAAAAATCTGAGATTTGTATGCACTTATACTAGACAAACATAACTGAGTCGATGTTTGAAGTATGTTTGTATGTGGAGCTTTCATTACTAGTTTTGAGTCTCTGAGATATAGGTGAAGTATTTAATAGAATTCAAAGGTATTTGTGTTAGACATCTTCTACCGGAAAGGTGAGAGGCAAAAAACATAGGAGTTATGATCTGACATTTGATGCAGTTGCTTCGGATTGAGGAAGAGCTCGGAGATCAAGCAGTTTACGCTGGTGAAGATTTTAGGCAGTAAGAATGAGCATTTTCTTTAGTTTTACTGATTTTTTGATCTATGCTTCTTCTTCTTATTGGTAAGTTCATCATTGTACCATATCTATCAAACTTCTGATGTACCAGTGTCTCCGCTGTTCTTACCCTTAGATACTTTTTCTGGGTTATAGCAAGTGTTTCAATGAGTATTGAAGAATGTGTAGGAGATAGTGTGGACTATTTATTCACTTATTGGAATCGTGGACAGAAACTATCACTAATCCATCACTGAAAGTTTTGGATTATTTGATCAACCAAATTGTTCTGAGCTGAGTTATGATTTTGTATACATTGCCTGTTTTTAACTATGCGACCTTTACAGAGTTGACTGCAGGTTGAAAGAACCTTTGAGAGAGATGCTCTCGGTTACCTTGCATTTATATTTTTTCTTCTAATAATTTAGTTGATATTTGATTTTTCTACAGAAGAGAGAGAGAGAGAGAGAGAGAGAGAGAGAGAGAGGAAGAGGACAGGAGTTACCTCCCCCCCAACACACACAAAAAACACAAACAAAAACACACACACACACGTTTTATTTTGAAGATTAAGAATTTACTTCACATCTGATTTGGGTGTGAACTGATTTATCGAGTACCCCTGGTAAAATAGTTCTAGTCCGAGCGGAGGCTGCATACATTAGAATTAAAGAGGGTACATATACTTATTGCATTTATGACTCGCAAATCTTTTCTGTTGGGGAGCAAGCATATGTGAATGGAATGATGATGATGAACACTGATAAGAAGTTGCCTCTGTTTATTGAAGTTCTACTTGTACTGACTTCTGATGTTGTCGTCTTCATTCTTTGATCCTGCAGCAATATAAACAATTACGAAAATTCTTTGTTAATGAGTGCTCTTTTTTTTTTTTTGTGATCAGAGTTACTGAGTGCTCTTAAGTCCAGAACAAAAGGAAAGATGTGTCTCTTGTTTTTTTTTTTTTGGAATTTATAATTAGTGACACTATCTGAGTTCATGTGACCATTTTTTTAATTAACGCGAAGTATTTCTACGAATACAATAGTTTTGTAAAAAAGCATAATTTAGGGTGAACGAAAAAAGAAAGAGAAGTAAATGTTTGATTTAGATTTTCTCTTTGTTTAAATCAAACCGTTTTTTGTTTCTTCTCTAATTTTTTTCAATTTAAACATACCTTTTAAGTTATTTGTGGGGGGGGGGGGGGGGGGATCACCTTTTAAGTTTATAATATCCTGATTCAAAAAGGAGAAAAGAAAGGATAAAGAAAAAGAGAAGTCTGCAAATTGAAATGCTATTAATTTAAGCTATTCCTAGCATGGTTTATCAGATCTTTGTGATTTACAGTTACCATGATTGTGTCCTGAAAGACATGTCAAGAAAGATTAGTTTGTGATCCCCATTGGCTTAAATTTTATGAAGGAAATCTCATCTCAAGTATTAGAAAAGAGAGAGAGCTAAATAAAAGTTGCTAGAAAAGATAAAGAAAAGAATCTTTCAAATATTTGCTATATTACTTCTCAAAACATCCATTTTGAATTTAGCATATTTGCATTTGTTACAAAAATGCTTAGTTATCTGAGTTTATAAATCATCAATCTTAAACAACTAAGTGTATTCTAATAGTTATGTACCAAACAATATCAGTCTAAAATAAATATTTGACAAAATAAGCATGAATGCATGAATTGTCATCTTTTCTCTACCCCAAGAAAGACACAGAAATCCGTGGGTGCCTGTGAAATGAGGAGCTGTGAGAAATACGTTCGGCGACACTCAATCATGCGTTTCTGAAAGTAATCCTGAAATAAGCTCTTCCTCTTCTAATTTCCTTGTGGCTTTTTATCCAATCCTCGGAGAGAACGTTTTTCACATTCAATAGGACATTGTTTTAGCATTTGAATGTTTTAGAGGCCGAGAGTATGATTGAAAAAGAGTTGAGAGGCGCAAGGAGGGGGTGATGATTATGATTATGACTATGAGCTTCCTCTGCAGCAACTTCAAGCACACTTATGGCCATTGCCAGTAATAGCATGAAACTCATTGTTACTTTCCTGTTCATCTTTCCCATTGCTTATTACTTACTGAAACAAAATTGCTAACGAAGTTCATAACATAGATAACAAAATGCTACTATATGATGCATATCTTTTTATATTGTAAACAGAAGGAATGAAGTGACGTTGAAAAGTGCATTTTCACCCATTAATTAATGGCCTTCCAATGTAACGTTTAGCCGGTGAATTTAAATATGCTGCCCCTTGATGCCTCTTGCAAGCTATATCTGTGATTTGGTGATTATAAAGTTGCATTTTACATGCAATACTTAATAATTAAAATAATTGGATATTCTATTTTAGAGATCTCACGTTGTAATTATGTTTAAATTTGAAAGAAAATGGAGATAATATCCAAGGAATCATTGGTAGATCATGTCTATCATGTTTTCATGATTACGCTAATACATAAATCTGCTACACAAATTGTATAGTTTATATTGTCGATTTTTACTCTCGCGAATGTGGTTCATAAATTATATGATTCGCACTGCTTAAGAAAAATTCATAATATACTAGTTCTATTATTAAGCCGTTATTGAACCCCAAAAAAAAAAAAGTATACAGCGCTAATATTCTGCCCATTTAGACCATTAAATATTTTCTTATAAAAATTTGTTTTTTTATAAATTCAAATTTTTTTATGCAAAGTAATCATCACATTAATATAGCATGAATTTCAGCAAAAATTAGAAAATAATAGTTATGTGATTAAATTTGATTTTTTTAATGTTTGAATTTAAATTGTACATTTTTTATTTTGGATTGATAAAGTATAACGTACAAAATAATTATAAATTAAAGTAAACTTTTGAACATTATATCTATTTGTAAAATTTTAATTTCGTAGCAAATTTTATAAAATTATTCAACCGTGTAAAATTGAGTTTGATTTACAAAATCATAAATGGATGTTAATGTTTGTATAATCATAAAGTGAACAAAAAGTTGATGTGGAGGCGACAAAGCCAGAAGGGAATAAGAGAATAAACGAAGAAAAAGGTGGAAAAACATTCAAATTAAATTCAAATTAAAATATGTTTAATTATTCATTTAGTTTTATCTTTTGTAGGTAAGAAATTTTAATTAAAAACATATATAAAATTTAAAGCATAGTAATCCCAACTTAATATTGAAATATTTAATTATACAGGACAGGATAAGAGGGGGAAGGCCTTCTCCCTTCTCCCTTCCCTGTTCTCTATTGTTAAGTACAAATCTCTTCCTTTTTCATTTTTTACTATGATATAAGGATTTGCAAAGATACCTATATATATATATATATATATATTGTTATTAAAATTAAGTAAGATTTTATAAAATTTAAATAAAATTTTGCAAATTCAAATAGCATATTCTTAAACAGCAATGCCTAAACCATGCAATAACTAATATAGTCGCTTGAGGAAGGACTACATTGTGATAATATTATCTTAAAATGTTGCTATCTACTTTGGATTGTAACTTCGCGAATGGATGGAGTTTAAAAGAAATATATATATATATATATATATATATTATTTTTTAAAAAATATAATTTGGGTTTAATTTTTATGAAGAACGCTTTGAAATTAAAAGTTTAAATTAGTGCAAAAAATTGAATCCTTAAAATTGTTTAAAAAAATAGTTTACACAAAATTTAAGGATAACCTGATTGTAATAAAAACAAAAAGGAGGTTAATTAAATTTTAATAGTTAAATTACATTTAATTGAAAATTGATAATATTTTTCATATATTTTATTAATCTAATTTTGATTGAGAACTTTGTCTATAATGCTTGTTGAAATAGCATGTTAAAATGTTTCAAGACATGATCTATAAAAAAAAAATGTTTCAAGACATGGGATAACTTATAAAAGAAATATATTTTTACCGATAAAACTTTACTTAATATTAGGTCCTCTAATTATCTAATTACTTGTGGATTTTTTTTATACATTATTAGTTTAATCACTAACACTGTTAACTTACCTTTTAACTTTAAAAAAATTCAAAAGTTCTTAGAATTTCCATATTTCATGTTCTCGTCTTAAGCTCCATGCCTGCCTAGTCTATTGAACTCGTCCAATGAATGAGGAAAACCTTGATTGCACCTAAGCCAAGAAAAATTCAATTTGATCCTATTTTTCTATTTAACCTTAATCCCTTTATCATCATTATGATCACTATTTTCCTAAAACCGAAGGTCGGTTCTTCTCTTTCCTTCTCTGTTTCTTTTTTTTTTTTTTTTCTCTTTTGTATCCGTTGTATGATCTTCTTCAAATTACCAGCTCTAATAATTGTCGAATAATGAAATTTCTGAGTTTTGGTTTCGGTTTTGCACAATCATTGAATTTGGCAATTCGAATCCTGCATTCTAGGTTATCAAATTTGTTGTTTTAAGAATTGGGAATTTTGTGTTAGTTTGGAGTGGTTTTGTTAAATTGGGATTAAGTGTAATGGATCTTATAGGGTGCAAAATACGTCTGGTTTTGTGGCTTTGATCTTTTTTCCTCATTCCATGGACGAGTTACAAGTTGGGCAAGATGGAGGAGAAGATAAGAATTCTAGAGATTTTTGAGATCTTTTTAAGGTTAAAAGATAAATTAATAGTGTCAGTGACTAGGTTAAAGAGGTGTGAAAAAAAATCCATATATAATTAGCTAATTGAAAAATCTGATGTTAAGTATGTAAGGCTGAGTATATAAATTGTCTCCTATTTTTACTTAAAAAAAATAGTGAGCTATTTTTTTCTTTCAATTTAAAATTATTTAACACGCACATCTTGCAGACATTTGTTTTATTATTCATCAGCAGCCAAAATGACATCTTATCTTCTTTCCAAAATACAAAGAAAATCACACAAGTTGCAATTTAAAAAAGAAAAGAAATCATCTAAAGTTCAAGACCTTCATCCTTACTCCTACTTAAATGAACATTTTTAATCACCAGTGATTCAGCTTCTGTGATTTTATATTTGCACAAAAAAGTATCCATTAAATACCATCTCAAAGGCATAATTTCGGAATTCTAAGTCATATCTCATAAAAAAAAAAATTTTATAAAAAAATGTTTCTAAAAACATTATATATTCACATCTCGTACAAAAGTCGAAATCACTAATTCCGACTTTCTCTTTTTTTTTTTTTTTATTAAAAAGGTTGTGTCAGATTTAGGGAAGGAGGCGGGGAGACCTGCGAGGAAAGGGTTGGTGGAGTGGGGGGTGGGAGGACTATAGATTATAATGTATATGTATTATTATATAATATAAAACAAATAAAATATATTATATTATATTACATTATATTTATAATATATAAAAAATTTTTATTATATTTATAATTAAAATTTAATTTTTTAATTTATTTATATAAAATAATATTTTTATTCCATTAAAAATCTTATACTAAAAATTATTTAAACTTATTTAAAATAATAGTCAGTTTAAGGTATTATTAAATTTTATTTGGAATAATATTATTAGACAAAACTTCATTATTTTATTTTTAGTTATAATTCAAGCATCAGCACCTTTTATTTTTTAAATAAAAATAAGATTTTACTTTTTATATAAAAACTTAAAAATCTAAATTTATAATTTTTTTACTGTAAAAAAATTATTTCAATAAATTTTTGTTATTAATTATTTTTATTTATTTATTTACTGTAATTTAATCATTTTTAACTTATTTGTATAAGATAATATTTTTAGTTTTGATAAATATCTTATCAAAAATCATTTCCACTTATTTAGAATCAAAATACTAGACTAAAAAGTTGAGATAATTTCTTGTTTGTGAAAATTTTTTAATGAGAGTAAAAATATTATTTTATACAAATAATTTCAAGAGGATTAAATTATAGTAAACGAATAAATAAAAATAAATAATAAAAATGATAACAAACATTTATGCCAACTTGAAAAAAAAAGTTCAGATAAAACAATAATTGAGCCAAATACAATTAAAAAAAAAAGCATGACCAATTATTATTATTATTTATTTTTATTTACTATAATTTAATTTTAAACTTATTTATATAAAATAATATTTTTAGTTTTATTAAAAATCTTATACAAACAAAATATCATCTCAACTTATTATTTGATTACTTTGATTCTAAATAAGTTGAGATTTTTTTTTCATAATATTTTAATAAGATTAAAACATTATTTTATTAAATAAGTTAAAGAGGATTAAATTATAGTACATGAATAAATGAAAATAAATAATAACAAATACTTATTGAAATAATTTTTTAATATAAAAATTATAAATTTAGTTTTTTAAGTTTTTATAAAAAAATAAAATCTCATTTTGAAAAAAAAAAATTAAAGATGTTGATGCTTGGTTTATGGCTAAAAGTAAAATAAAAAAGTTTGGTCTAATAATATTATTTCAAATGAGATTTAGTAGTGTTTTTAGTTGATTTATTACTCTAAGTAAGTTGAAATTTTAGTATAAAATTTTTAATAAAGTAAAATTATTACTTTATATAAATAAATTAAAAATTAAATTTTAATTAAAAATATAATGTATTGTATATGATATATATTATAATTATTTTATTTTATTATACATATACATATATATTATATAATATATACCTCACCCCTGCCCCACACCCCTACCTACCATTATGTCACAATTCCCCAAACCCCTTCCTTAAATTTGGGGCAACCTTCTTAATAAATTTGGAAGAAAAAAAAGGTAAGAGAATTTGAAATCCATATGATATAAAAGAAAAATTAATACGAAAGATTCAGACCACCTAATATTTATTGGAAATGACCTTAAAAATCAAAATGCAAAACCAAGTGAAAACCGATGTATAAAAATGCCCTTCTTTGTAACCTAAACTGTTCAAATCAAAATGAATTCAAAAGCCCTCTAAACACTTTCACTTCCTCTTCAGCTCTCCATTGTCGCATTTGACCGTTTTCTCTTGCAATTGGTAACTGAAAACCTTGGATGGTTTCTTCCGCAACTGGTTACTTAAAATCCTTAGACAAGTTCTCACTGGACGGGTATCCTTTAACAGTTTCAAGGACGCGTGCTAGAACTAGCTTTCAACGGGTTCTCCTGTGCTCGCAAATTTGTGAGAAGCAATGATTAGCAACACCTCTCCTTCTCATTCGACAGGTCATAAGATTCGAACTTTCATTCCTTCTGAAAATGCTAGAATGTACACGCTTTTCCATCAAAATCGAATGCATGTTTTGATATTTTGGCTAAGAGAATTTGGGCAGTGAATGACGAGACTTTAGATTTAGACTTATAGATATGAAATTCCTACTGGCTTTATGCCATTGTGTATTGGATATTGTTGATTTATTTGAAATCTGAATTTGGTTCTGCATTTTGGGATAAGTTTTGATAATCCAGTAGCAACACTGGTAATGGGTCTAAACCTGTGGGTAAAATTCTCTAATTCAATTAGCAAAGTCCTTAAACCTATGAGTAAGAGTTCTAAAACTATAAATACGCTATGCGAAATCCCTAAACATAATGGTAAATTTATTGAAATGTAGTAGTAATAGAACTAAAATTAAAAGTAAAGTGCCTAAATGTCCATAGTAAAAGACAATCCCTAAAATCTGGTAGTAAATGTTCTTAAGCACAGGAGTAATATCTATAAACATGGTAGTAACAATTATGTATGGCCCCTGGTAAATTTTCTTAAATAGAGTAATAAGACACCTAAACTTAGTAGTCATATGGCAAAGCGCAATAGCAAAACACAATCTATAAAACCTAGTTGTAAATGTCCTAAAATCAAGTAGCAATGTTTCTAAACTTGCTAGTGGAGGGCTAAATATGAATATCCCTAAACTTGGTAGTATATATTCTTAAGTGTAGTAGTAACACACCTAAACGTAGTAGTAATGGGCAACAAAACTAAACTTGGTAATAATGAGGCAAAATAAATGTATAAAGTGATAGTAGAGAGTGAGTATAGAACTTACAAAAACCTAGAAGGATATAGATGTCTTAATTTGATTGTATAAGCAACATATATCATAAGCACAATGTAATGTTCTAGCACGTGTACATTACACAAATTTCTTGTTTTGCTTGTTAGTTATAATGAAATGGTTGTATTATTTCTAACTGGCATGTCTAGAGTCATTGTGAATCACACTTAGTTGTTTGTATAGGAAGAGATTAGTGTTTTCTCTAGTTGTTTGTGGTTGTGGTTCAAGGGTATTGATTTTGTAATTATCAGGATAGAGCACTATGAAAGACAAGGATAACATCTCACACAAACACAGATCTGGATTGCAGAAGTTCAGGTGATATTTTTTTTATATTCTCTGACATGGTTATAATTTATGGTGATTCAAATAAGAGTTAATCAGGTGTATATTTTCATTTCAAGGGCTGAATTTTATAAGAAAAATAAAGGAAAGTTTCATAATATTAAAGAGGTAGGTAACATAATTGTTATAGAGCAAATGACGTCCAAAATATGGTGAGCAAAATAAGTAAGACTATTTGTCATCTTTTTATAGGGAAATGCTGCAATCATAGTATAATGGAAGAATTTAGAACCGAGTAAGCAAAAGAAGTGTAAGGATGAAGCATATACAGAGTGAATGGAACACAAGAAGGAGTATGTTTTAGAAAATTCTTGTATAAGGAAGTATTCATTATTATACATCCTTGTAATCCCTCATTTAATGAGTTCATGCTATTTTACTAAATTATTTATGTTTTATAGATATCATTTGTTATGAGTTGCTCACCCTCTCAGTTCAAGAAAGCTGTAAAATTCATTAGAAAGAATAATGTGCTCAATAAGTTGATGGAAGAAATGGGGTTTGAAAAGTTGCTAGAGTTGGCATTCCAAACCCTGTCAAGGGACTTGTGCATCAAGCTTGTTACAGCCTTTGATGTTTCAACAAAATCTATATCAATCAGAGATAAACAAGTACCACTAAAAGCCCAAGATGTTTATGGCATAATGGGCATTCCACTTGGTGGGTGACTTGTACCTGATAGTTTAGAGAGAGAATGCATAGTTGCAATCAGAAGAAAGGTCAAAAGGAAAAAATTAAAGGATTTAAAAGATATTATATTAAAAGGCAAGGTAGGGAGAGACTTCAAGAGGGTTTTTTTGCTATTTGCCTTAAGGACATTCCTTTGCCCAGCATCTAGCTTATACGTGAATGATAAACTGCTTCCTGCTGTTGTAAACATTAACCATGCGGACACATATGACTGGTCAAAATTTGTCCTATCTACTTTTGTAAAGGAAATGGTAAGCTTCAAAATAGTTTCACATAAAGGAGGAGTAGAGAAGAAGAGCATTGGGGGATGTCTTCTACTCTTTATGGTATGGTTTTCTACCTATATATTTACTTAACCTACTATGTGCAATGTCTAACAAGTTCAATTTTGGTCAGTATTTTTCCTTCTAGCATTTTTCTTTTGGAGATGTAGTTATCCCTAGCAATGTTAATATTGTAAAGTTTTGGAATCAACAATGCATAAAAAAAGGGTTAAGCTTAAAAAAAGCATGTTTAAGTAAGGGACTATAAGTTTAATTATATATGTATTTGAATGTTTAGGCTAATAGGTTTAGTAGCTCACTACTATGTTATTATTTCTGGATGCAGGGCATCTTCATCACCAAAGGTCCACACGCAATCCCTTTAGAGTTTGCATTTCACCATCCGGTATCATTTATTCTATTTGAATCAATTGTGTTAAAGGTTTTTAGATATATTTAAACTAACTTTTATTTTGGGAACCTTGTAGAGTGTTAAGGAAATGTATAAAATACTCTTGAACTTTGTTCATGGGTTTGCCCAAGATCTTTTGATACTGCAAACAGAACTTGTGAGCCTTACAAATGAATTGATTGTTGTAGGTGAGATGGAAAGAACCTTTGCAGGCAACGTGGCTGGTGATAAGGAAGGGGAAGGGGAATGAGAAGAAGTAGTTGCATCACATAGGTGCATGTCAAGTGGAGATGGAGAAGATACCTCATTGGATAAGTCATCCAGAAGTAGTATTAGGATTAAGCTAAAGAAGAGGAAAACACCAAATACCTCTAGCTAGATGGATAAAGTTAAGGAAGAAGAACACTCACATAGGTTGATGAGACAATGTCATGAGGCTGTCAAATGGTTATCATCTGTGGAGGAACATCTCAACGCACAGATAGAGAAAGAGAAAAAGAAAGTGCATGAATATTGCACTTTACATTCTACCAGGGCCAATAGTAATAAGTATGTGTATAAGTGTGGGCAATTTCATATGTTTAATGAATTTATGTTGGTGATTTTATTTTATGTTGCTCAAATTGAAAATTTCTTTGATATATTAATATTAGTGAGTGAATGTGCCTAATCTGTTACTAGGGTCATAGTGGATTTGTTTAACTTTTACCTTACCCGTGCTGAGTACCAGTGCCTTGGTAGACGGAAGTGGATTAGTGCATCAGTAAGTCTAACTTTTACATGCCTCGATTAGTGTAATGCTTTTAAAAGTGATTATTTTATGCTTTCTTTTGTAGGATGTATGTAGGTGATAACTATGGTATCTATAGTGCTTATAGAAGACTAAAGAAGGCAGAACTTTGGTGTCAGATGACACATTCTGGATGAGGAACTTATGGTGACTAATATATCTTTTCTTTCATATCACATTTAATGATTGTTTGCTTTACGTCCTTATTTGATGTAATTTATGAACTTATTAGTGTAGAGAAACCTCTTAAAACCTATAAGGCAGTACAATGTGGACGAGTTACTAAAAAAATTGTGGCCCGACAAAGTAGCCTATAACATTATAGATTGCACCTTGGTAACATATTTATAGGATATTAGTTGTATTGTGTTAGACTGTACCTTAGGTAGTGTTAGTTATTCGAAAATGTTTGTAGGTATCTACCCATGTGCTATTTCTGAATCACTGATTTTGCTTTGCTTTAGACCTTCATGCATGCATTCTATACATTCTTAACTTATTGATTCAGAAGACCAATGCAGGCCAGAAGAAGATGGCCTACATTACAGTAAAATTTTGTTATGTTATAATGACATTTAGTTGTTAAAGTTAATTGTAACTGTGTGTGATACTGTATATGAGTGATATAATAGAAAGACCGATGGACCACGCTGTTAAAACTGTTAAAACCTGAGAGATTTGTGGTGGCGGGCCCAGTTATCAGTGTCAAATACGTTAAGTTACCTTAACTATCAAATATGTAAGTGAACTACTTCAAACTTTCATTATTTGGAGTACTACGTATATAAAACTTGACTTTATGACATCACATTTGTTGCTTAGTGATGACTGTGAAATTTATTTGATAAAATACTTACAATCGTGGACCAGGGAACCTAAGCCTGAGTGGGGAGGGCTCACCATGCCAACATATACTCCGATTTAAGCATCTCTTTCATTGTCTATTACAATTTAATGTTTGGTGGCTCATGGTAAATGGTTGTGGTTTCAGGAAAAGAAGGATGCGTTTCATGTCCAACTTATATGGGACCTAGTGAACCATCCACTAAACAAGTGCCGTGGGGATGTAATGATAGCTGCAATGGCAACAATCAAAGGGAAACAAATCAAAAAGATGTGATGCAGTGATTGTTTCCTCTTCTAGTTTTGTACTATTATAGTTATAGACAAGAACATCTTGCTGTGAGGCTTGTAAAAAGATAGTTGTAAATATTTAATTGTTATGATTATAATAAGATTATAAAATTCCTTGAATTTCTTTTGTCTACTGTCATAATTGTCTATTTTCTTAAGGTCTACTAAGTCATGTCACATCACTAAACTTGGCATTAACAGTTAGATAGCTAGAACACGTTATTAAATTTCTTAACCATACTAATAACTATACTAATAACTATACTTTGGACAGTCCCTAAAATTAGGCATAAATTTTCTTAAATCCAGTAGTAACATCACTAAATTTCATAATAATAGTCCTAAAACTTTATACCATTGGAGTATAAACCTGAAATAGGAAGAAGGATTTACAAAATGAAAACTAGAAGAGAATACTTCCCCATCTAATGATTTCCTTTAAATTTGATACGAGAACATCCCTCAACATGAAAATTAAGAGGAGGGCAAAAGGAAGGATTTACTTGAAAGTTGCTTTTTTTAGTCTTGCAGGTCAAATAAGTATCAGCATTATATCATAAGTAAAATCGAGCCAATCACCTCAACCATGTGGACATTCTCAATTATAAGGTTTGCTTCTGCTAAAGCATTCTCTAAAGGTAAATTCACACGATCTAAAATTGAAACACTTAGTTGCTTAGAGTCCTCACATTGGATGAATCCCCTGACATCCTTCTCATCCATTAAGCATTCAATTATTAGAGGTGCCTCTGAATTTATAGTGAGAACCTTCTTTAGCTTTTCATATGCAACCTTAAGCCTAAAATAAGCCCTGCCATTCTGGAAAACCTCAATCTTATACTCCTCCTTAAATTTTGCACCAAAGTGACTGACCAAAATCTCATTAAACTCTCTGTCACCTACAAACTTATCAAATGAATAGGCCAATACTTTCAGCTACCCCTTTTTAAAGCCAACAATGCACACTTGCATGCAAGCATGTCCAGTGTCAAAAAAGGCAACATCCAGTCTATCATTTTTAGGAAGATGTTTTTTATAAATTTCATAAGTCAAGGCAATTGTTGTTTCATGAATCAGGTGTAGAAGGTGCAAACCACCAATCTTGGCTATATCTAAAATGGCCTTTATATGAAGATCAGTAAAATAAGCTAAAATTCCAATGCAACAATGAACAACAGCTACATTCAAGTTTTTTTTAGCTATGCCTTTGGCATCAAACAACTATGAGTACAACAAGTGCAGGAGTTTCATGCATGGAGTCATCATTGATTAATGTAATATTAATAAACACTTTTCGGTTACATTGGAAAAGCAAGGACTAGTGTAGTGGTCATAGTTGTGAGTGTGTTGTTCTACATGTGTTACTCTAAAGGTACATTTACTCTTTTTTTACAAACAAAATATTCTTTCTTAAAGTTTGAAGAGTGTGCTACGAGTGTTTCAACTTGAAAAAAGTAAGGACTAGTGTAGAGGTTATTGTTTATGTAATACGTAGATGCAGTTAAGAGAGTCCCCAAGTATGGTCCACTAAGGTGGCAATCATTAATGTACAATATTGGTCATGAACCAAGTATGAAGCCAGTTATACAACATCCATATGCAATGAATAACCTTTCAAAATGGTGGTTCATTGATAAAGTCTATTGCGCAACAGTTTATGAATCTGTTTCCATTAAACAATTACACAACTAAGGAATTAGCATGTAGGACCGATCTACTGATCCACTTATCCTAGCTAAAGCTTTCTCCTTACCCTTCCATGCTTGATGGTAATTCAGTGCCAATCCATATTCCCTAAACAACTCACCGTAGATATCATTCGACGTTTTATCTCTAGTTGATCTTACATTATCAACCATTATAGATGCCACTAAGTCTACCATTTACTTGTGAGATATTACTAAGTTGTCTTGTGGTGAATGCACGTGTTCACTACAAAAGATTTACACACTTAGGAAGGGTGTGCTATTAGAATGAAGGGGCATATTAGAATAGAAGAGTAAAGTACGAGCTATCTCAATAAGATGCCAATTTTTGCATTCAACTACTCCATTTTATTATGGTATGTGTATATAAAGATTGATGGAGAATACGTTATGAAGACATAAAAGCTTGAAACGAAGCAAAAAAATTTTAGGTTCATTATCACTTCTTAAAACAAATATAGAGGTATTAAATTGATTTTTCACTTCAACACAAAGAGACTGAAAAATTGAAGAAACCTTAAAATGATTCTTCATTAAATATAACCAATTGTAAAGAGAATATCATAAATAAAGGTTACAAAATATTAAAAGCCTGAAATGGCCAAAACATAACATAGATCCCAAACATCAAAATGAATTAGTTTAAAAGGAAACGCTGCCTTATTATTGACATGCCTTGAAAATGAAGTACAAGCTTGTTTACCAAATTGACACTACTCATGCTCAAACGATATCAAAGTAGAAAAAAAAAGGAAACATTTTTTTTGGAGTTTGGAGAGGTTATGATGGCCTAAGTGACTATGGACAACAAGTAGAGAAGTAGCAGGCTACTAGTGATTTAAAATGATAAAGTCCCTATAACTCATGCTTTAAGGCAATCATTTGACCCGTATTTTGGTTCTACAAAGAAACAAATTTGTCAATAAAAGTAATAAAGTAATTAAGAGTATCAACTAACTTAATAATAGAAACAAGGTTAAAATGACACTCAATGACATAGAGAACAAAATCTAGAGTGATAAAGGGAAGAATTATAGCTTGACCAATACCTTTAGCAACAATTTTAAAACCATTGGCCAAAGTAATAGAAGGAAGAAAAACAAAAGTAGAAATGCAAGAGAAAATATCTTTGTTACCAAAGATATGGTAGGAGAAACCTAAATTGAGGATCCATGGCCCAAGAGAAAAGTAAGCGAGGAAAGTAACAAAATTATTGATCTAGGCAACTAAAGTAATGGTTAGGGATTATTTAGCTGTTTGATAACACAAATACTCATTATAATTATCACTAGTCGATGTAATGGATTGATGGGCTTGGTCCTCAATTGTCTCAATTAAGGTTTATGCAACATTTGCAATGTGAGATGGATGGCCATGAAGGGACCAACAGTGATTTCATGTATAACCTAATTTATTATAGTGGGTACATTGAGGGTGTTTTTGATTGCCACCATTATGTCCTCTTCCTTCACAATTCCCTTTATCACCCATCTAAGAAATTAAAGCTAAAGCATTTGGAATAGTGGTATTTAATTTCTCTATAATAGACTCATTTGCAGAAGAAATGCACACCAAGCTAGTGAGAAAATCATCTAAAGTAGAAATAATCGAACTTCCTAGAATTTGATCTCAAATAGGGTTAAGATCAAGTTGAAGATTAATTAGAGTCATAACCATGAAAAATTTATCCCACTTTTCTCTTAATTTGTTGTTGATATTGTAATGGGCATCAAAGATATTAACTTATATTTAAGAGACTCAATTATGCATACATAAGTGGCAGTATCTATATCTTGATGGTTAAAATTGACAAGGTGAGACAAAATATCATAATAATGTTGAATATCATTGCTATATACTGACACAGCCTTATTCTAAACCTCATAAAAAGTTTCATAAAGCCGATATACAAGGAGTAACTGAGAGTCAAGAGAGTGCCACAACAAATCACATAGCTGGGCATCAATTTTCATCCAATTTGGTATACCTGCAACAAGAATGTCAATATCTTTCTTATTTAAATGGTCCAAATAATCTTGTCCCTTAAACCACAAATGCAGCCTAAGATTTATAATTGGACATTCCTTGTAATTTTTCAAATGTAATTATAGGAGAACCACTAATAGTAAAGGAGAAAATACTTTAGTTGAAATTTTCAGAGGTAGACATGACTATTTGGATGAAAGTGAGTTCTTAGGAATACTTTTAATAGTATAACAGCAATCAAGGAAGTAATAAAACAACCAATTAACATTGGAAATCAATGAAGGAGATCATAATGACCAATTATAAGCAAATGGTAGCAAAAAAAAAAAAAAGTGGTGGATGCACTTTCAGACACCAGCACGTGGTCTGGAGCATTGTTTATGGTAGTAGTGGATGGAGGCATGTGAGATGTCATTCGGTAACTGGACTCATAGGTTTTGGCAAACGAAGGCTTTTAAACACTATAATAAGGTGCATGTCTCGAAAGGAAGTTTGAAAGGAAAGGTTTTCACTTTGGACAAAGGCTTGAAAGGTGTTTTATTTTTATTTTTATTATAAATTATATTAGAAAGGTGGCTATATTGAGTTACAGCTAATAAAAGGCATTGTTGGAAGAGATCACAATAGGTTCTAGCACCATGAAAAATTAAAGAGAAAATAGGTGACTGAAATATATAGTCTGTAGATTTCATTCCAATAAATAGATACATGTACAAGTGTAATAACAACTTCCAAAATTCTAAATCCTACAAATTAGGAAGTGACAAGATAGGATAATACTTTAAGCTTAAAATCCTAAATAATAGAAAAACAAATGAAATAAGGTAATAACTAATCCAAGATAAATACTTATCATACCTAACATAATATTCTAATCGTTTATAAATATTTTCTCTTTCATTTTAATTTGCTGATTCAACTTATATATGCCAAATCACTTTTTTTCCCCTTTTGCACACCTAATTTAATTCTCAATTCCTCCTTTATTTACAAGTAGGAGTATTCACTAGCTTGATTGGTTCGGTGTCACTCAATCAAGTTGGGCTACAAAAAAACAAAAAAGGACAAGTCGAGTCGGGTTGATCGTCTTGGCCCAGTCCAACTTGCATTATAATATGAAAAGATATATAGGAACAAAAATGAAAATAAAAGTTTTTTAAGGGTCATTTTATAAATTTAGCAAAAAAAAAATTAAATATGCTTTACAAATTATAAATAGTGAAGGAGTCAAAGCCTACCAGACCTCTTCTAAATATAATTATCACATTCAAATACAAGAAGATGAATAAAAAATACATTTTTTGAATATGAAAACAAAAATCTAAAGTTTGACATAGTAAATGACTTTGTTTAGGAGAAATAAGTTGGCAAATTGCTTACTATTGTCTGCACCACATTCATCTCCAAAAACAATATCAAAATTAAAACATCAAGTTAGATTACTAAACTCCAAATTATCGTTTTTAAAATTTAGTATTCTAAAATTATTTTTTCTTTTAGTATCTTCTTTTGAATCCATATTTTTTATTTTTATTAAATAAATCTTGTAAAAATATATAAAAATAAATAATCATATACTTAAAATAATTAAATGATTACAATAATATAAATATTCAAAATTTTAAACTTCTTTTAAAGTTTGACCTGGTTTAGACCCAGTAATCCAATCTAACCAACTCATCCCAATTTTGGACTATGCCTCAAACCGTTCTTTTTAGCCTAGCTTTAACCTAGATGGAGCTTTCAAGCCAAGACATACTCGGCCAGACTAACCCAACCAGTGTACACCTGTTCCAAATGATGTCGTATAACTGACATATTAACCATTTTTTAAAATCACACGGGCAATGCACGGCAAAAAGTTTATTTTTTTATTTATAGTAAAAATGATAATATCCCCTCCGTATGCTGGGATGCTGCTAAATATTCCACGTCCCGCACTAGCTCCCTCCGGAGCTTCTCACTCTGCGTCGTTGGTTCTCTGTAATTCCCATCATCTTCCTCCCAAAGCGGCAAGCCCCAATTCCTCAATCAACGCACATTTTATCCCCACATTTCCAAAATCCTCTATTTCCCAAACCATTTACAGAAACTTACCAACTTTGACTTTTTTCCCCCCCTTTTGGGTTTCTCCCAGATTTTCCCACTATTTTCTCTTCTCCTCAACCCACATTGCCTTCTCCTCTCCACTTAGGTTTCGTCTCTGGGAAAAACCTAACCGTAACCGAGTCTTTCAAGCCCATTACTTGCGATTCCGAGTCAGCCTTTCCAAAATTCGAATTGCTTCTCACTATGAAGTTCCCAGTTTCGGGCCGGTTCTTCACCTTCGGCCTCATAACGTGCTGGTACTCTTCCAACATTGGGGTGCTGCTTCTGAACAAGTTCTTGCTGAGCAATTATGGGTTCAGGTACCCGATTTTCCTGACGCTGTGTCACATGATGGCCTGTTCGCTTCTTAGCTACATCGCTATTTCTTGGCTCAAGGTCGCGCCGTTGCAGACGGTGCGGTCGCGGGTGCAATTCGTGAAGATATCGTCTTTGGGTCTTATCTTCTGCTTGTCGGTGGTGGGAGGGAACATTTCCCTCCGGTACCTTCCAGTGTCGTTTAACCAGGCGGTAGGTGCAACGACGCCGTTTTTCACTGCTGTGTTTGCTTACCTTATGACTCTCAAGAGGGAGGGTTGGCTCACCTATATCACTCTCGTTCCTGTAGTTACTGGCGTGATGATTGCTAGTGGGGTATCTCTCTCTCTCCCTTTCTCTTATTTTGGTATTTGTTTTGTGTGTATATTTTATAGTATTAATGACAAATTATGAGAATGGACTATATTACATTACTATGATTGGGAATTGGGAAGAGACATGCAATCCTGGTTTTTTCTTTTTGTATAGTTACATCTGCTGAGGCTGAGCATAATTTTATGGAAACGGTTTGTTCAGTTTCCTTTAAAGAAGGTGAAAGACGAATGAATGGAATTTCTTACTTAATGTAGCGTATATTATATGTTAATTTCAGTTTTTTGTCAGTAATTCTAGTGACAATTTAATTTATTTTTGTGATTTCAATCAGTAAACGTGCACACACACACAAGCACACGAACATATATATATTTTTAATCACAAGAGTGGGCCCTCATTGACCAAAATGAAAAATAAAATTAATAAGTTATTTGTTTCACTTTTCCGAATCCTGTTACTTTAACCCTGTGACTTTTTTTCTGGGGGGGGAAGGGGGAGGGGGAAAAGTTTTGCGCTTGGCCAAAATTATTGATTGTAATGTTAATTAAACAACTTTTTGTGAGTTGCCAATGTGCTTATTATTTTTGACACTGTTGACAAGGTATTAAAAAAACTGATAATTAAAAGTTATGCTTAATAAAAAAGTTGACAATGGATTTCTGCTTGAGGTAAGTTTATATTCTATAATTCTTGGTACTTACTATCTTTTCTCTTACTTGGATGAAGGGAGAACCAAGTTTTCATCTATTTGGATTTATAATGTGCGTTGGTGCTACAGCAGCTCGGGCACTTAAAACAGTGCTTCAAGGAGTCTTGCTGTCTTCTGAAGCGTAACGTGCTTAAACTTTCCTGCTATTTGATATGAACATTTGTGAATTATCATAGATTCATCATGCACTGCTGATTGAATGAGTACCATCCATAAAATAATGAGTGTCTTACCATTTAAAGCTTGACTGCTACTGAAATGGACTCATTGACTTCTCAGGGAAAAGCTTAATTCTATGAACCTTCTTATGTACATGGCGCCAGTGGCTGTTGTATTCCTTCTTCCAGCAGCAATGATAATGGAGGAAGATGTAGTTGGAATCACAATTGCACTTGCCAGAGATGATTCAAAGATTTTGTGGTTACTTATCTTCAATTCTGCATTAGCATATTTTGTCAATTTGACCAATTTCTTAGTCACAAAGCACACCAGTGCCTTAACACTTCAGGTTATCATTTCTCTCCCTTTACCCATTGAGATTTTAGGAATTTCTTAAATCATTGATATGTGAAAACTGGCAATAAATATAGGATTTTATAGGATTTTTTTTTTTTCCTTCTGCTTCATTCTTCTGTTTAACTCTGATTTTTTTTTTTAATTTGTCATCTATAAATCAATGGACAAATAATATTCTGATTGAAGAGAATGATGGATACTCCTGCGTGCTTTTGTTTACCCAATTACTGCACTTACTGAAACAAATGTCCTAAGTATTTCATTTCTGAAACTTATTTTCGATGTCTATCACTTTTGGCTTTGTCAGCAATAATGCAATTGTTCTTATGGCATGTGGACCATGAAGACTTAAGTATGGAAGTCATTAAGCTTGTATGATATCCAAGATTGTATTTTTACGGGTATGGTTTCGTTATGGGTACAATATATATATAAAGTATATAATATATAACATTTTTACCATAAATAAAAATAATAATAAACATTTTATAATGCATAATTAACTACCAATAACTAAAATAAATATAATGTTTACCATTCCACAAAAAATAAAGACCTACGTTTTCTACTTTTATATTGAAGACCCATCACTACACCTTAGTAGTTATCTTCCCCGAATTAAATTAAAGCCATTGTCCCATCCCAATGGAGCTGCCATTCCCAAAGTCCCACAGTAAAGTCACTGAGAGTTGCTGTACAGAGAGAGAGAGACGAGTTAAACCTGTCGGGTGGAGTGGAGAGCTTGCCTCTTGAAGGGGATGAGAATACAGTGTCTGAGAGTCATCTCCCATTTGGGCTTAATTATTTAAAGAATATATACCCTGTATGTATTTAGGCATACTCAAGATATGCCTGTACCAGCTACGTTCCTGGTACAGGTACGTCTAACTTGTGGCTGTAGCGATGCTTCAGTGATAATATCTGTTATTGCATTGCATCACTTCTATTTGATGCATTTGTAAAAGTATTATGCATATTAGAAAGGTTATCTCAGGTCAGGTTTAAATTTTCTGTTGTTTGGCTAAAGTAACAAATTTCTGTATGACTTCCTATATGCTGCGCAAGACAGTTAACAGAGATTATGGAAAGCCTTGTTGCCAGCACTAGTAAAATTCCTGAAGACGTGATTTTCCTCATAATAAGTTCCTAAACTTCTGAATTTTTGGGAGTTCTGATCATGTAAAGCATTTGCATGATATGTCTTCCAAAGTTCCTAATAAACTGGTTTATTTAACATGAAGAAGATGGGGTTATTAATATACTTGTTTGATACTTAGTTAACATGTAATATGCATATCATTTGTTAAAGAAGATGGGGTATTAATATAAATTCTTCTTTTTTTAAAGACATATTATATTGTATATCAGTTGACTTGAAGAATTGATGGCTCTTCCAGGTCCTAGGAAATGCTAAAGGAGCTGTAGCAGTTGTTATATCCATTTTGATATTTAGGAATCCTGTATCAGTGACTGGAATGCTTGGATATACTCTCACAGTTATTGGAGTCATCCTCTATAGTGAAGCCAAGAAACGGAGTAAATGAGGTACTTTTGAGCCAATTAACCCTATTTTGCCACATTGTTCCTTATTATGGCCAAGACTGCTTCTACTCATGTTTTAAATCCCTCGTGCAGTCCTTGGAAATTTTACCCTAACCAATTTTTTTAAACCAAATGTGTTGGAAGTTGGGTTATTTGTCACAGCAATTAGAAATTCAGCAGTTGAACTGAAGAATGAGTTGCTGAGAAACATAAGCCTTCCAATTGGAATAAGATTGGGATTGGGAGTACTGGCGAAAGATTTTGATTCTATTTTGTAGCATTTCCCTTTGTTTGTTTAGAGTTTTGTTAAATACTTTGAGTTTGATCTCTATTAATTCAATGGAAGGCGATGTAATTTATGTGCTTACATGCGTCATTAATGTGAGCTACTAGTGTTTCTACTTCTTAACCTAAATCCTTTCCCTTTAGAATTAGCATTCATTCAAGTCATTTTCTTTAATGCTTATTTTCTTTTTGCTGAAATATTATGTTTACTGCTTTGGGCTATAAAGTCATTTTATGGCTAGTTTTATGTCTCCTATAATCATATATGAAAAATATTTAAATTTGAAAAACATTTATGTAAATTTCATTTTGTTCTGTTAAGCTCGAAACTTCTGAAATTTAGAGTCTTCTAAAGGGCTGCAAGTTTAATTTCCATGTAGTAAATAATGAAACCTCCTATCATTAGAGTGATAGGCTCAGTATAACAAGCAGCCTTCCTTCCACTATTGTGCCTGTCATGTTTTACCTAACGTTACTGCACTTTGTTTGATACACGCAGCTTCCAAAAGCTACAAGTACATAAAAAGAAGAATTAGACTCTGCTTTCTGCGTGACACACATATGACATATTTATATCGTATTATCAATTAATGATTGGCATGATTTATCTATTTTCAAATAGATGGAATCTACCACCATGGATCAAATCCCTTCCAAGTGGGGGAAAAGCCAAAACGAAGCATATACTTAAAGGGTCAAGAACAGGAGGTTTTAACATTGAAGACAGTACTAGGGGTGTACATGGGTAGGGTCGGGTCAGGGCGATACTTGGCCCGAAATCCGGCGCGATTAGGGTCTTGGGCGTATTTTTATGCCCGTGACCCGGCCCTGCCTGAAGAAGCCCGATTTTAGGGCGGGTTAGGGCGGCTCGGGATGGCCCGAATAAGTAGGGCTATATGTGTAGGGCCAGACTGAACATCTAGTATGTCCGATACCTGACTCGATTAAGATATCAAACTTGTTTTTATACCCGTGACCTTACTCAGCTCTAATAAGTCTGATTTATGTTAGGATAGGGTGGGTTAGAGCCACCTAAACTATTTTTTTTTATGAATTAATACTTGTAATATGAAAATATTTTTTTTACAAACTTATAGGCATATATTTCAAAACAATGGACTTTTAGAACTTTTATATTTATATCAATAATAAAAAAAATAATCTAGTATTATCAAGTAAAATATAAGATATATTAACATAATTAATCTTAGGTAAATATATTTTTTTTTATTATTCAACAAAAGAAATGTTAATAAGCATTCACATCAATAATAAAAATAATTAAAAAGTAAAAAATATTTGCATAGGTAATAAAAACTGTAATATGCAGAGATAATTAAATGAAATAAAAATTAAAAAAAATAAAATGACAAAATATTAATAACTAAAAAAAAAGTAACTATTAGGGCGAGTTGGGCAGAATATATCTTCGCCCATGACCTGGCTTGGCCCGAAATAATCTTATTTAAAGTTATGCTCATTTATATTTTTAGCCCGGCCTGGCTCGACCCGATTAGACCGAGCTAGGGGGGCCCCTAGGACCAATCAGGCTGGTGAACACCCCTAGAAGACACTAGTGTCCTGTTCTCCCATATTTTTTACAAGACATATTTATGAGGATTTGAAGCATACATATATTGGATATTTTTTACTCCAATGTTGGACTACCTGCCGTCTTTAAAGCATTGTATGTTGTTATTAGGATTGAAACAGGGACACTCCTTTTTGATTGCGTTAATCTGTATTATGATTGGCATTTGGATTTGGCAACCCTCCATTTTTATGGGTTCACGGCCATTGATAACCCTAGCTAGAAATTAAACGTTAACGAATTGCATTCAGAAATAGCACAGAAGGGTTCAATCACATTCTAAAATTCTTTTGGGTATATACTTGCTGCACAATGCATCAAAACTATTAGAAAGGGACAGTTATGATATATTTTTAAATTTTGGATTCTACGGTGTAATATTTGTCAAAAGCAACTACTCTCGGATTGTATTAATGTGACGAGGCATAGTTTTCAGATAACCGGCCGAGTAGAGAGGCTCATCCATGAGTTCAGGTGGAAACTGTTGACTTTGTAAGACCATGATTCTGTAAACTTGTCTTGATAATAGTAGCACAGATGGGTTTGTGCTGCTTGAAGCACTCATTGGTCAATGTTGGGCTTTAACTATGGTACTGACTAGCATGTACTGCCACTCATGATTTAGAGGGTATGCAAAGTGAAATTGCATAGAGATCTATACCAGATTTTTAAATGAAAATCGATGATACCTTCTTACAACTTTCTCACTACAAGCAGTTATTTGTTGAGATAAATCAGAGAAGATGAGAATTACAGAAAACTGAAGAGAAGAGATTTATACAAATCCGTTATTTTTAGTTCCTCTATTTTTTGTCCTTTATCTGTATTAGTTTACGTTGTTGTGCATTTGCCTTTGATAAAAATAATTTTCTTATTAGAAAAAAAAGAGATAATGTTACATTTTGGTTTCCGCCTATAAATATAAATTGATTAAATGTTATTTATTCTTCACAAAAAAGAAAATTCTGACATTCCATAAAATGGCTCCAACGGCTTAAGCAGAAGAAGCGCCATAATTTTTGAGTCTCTATCCTCGATTATAAGTCTGAATGAGATTATCCTCAATACATTTTGATATTTGACATCTGTTCACATTACTTTCGACTTTGTTTGAAAGTTAAAAAACAAAATAGCTGTCAAATCTTGTCTTCAACTCATCTTCCTATTTTTTAATCCATAAATTCCACCAAGACCCAAGTGGAAGAAGTTTTGAAGGTCTTTTAATGGCCTTGCAAAAGATAAAGCCCTAGAGGATAAAGAAGAGGAGGGGGGTGAGGGGAAAGAAGGTTGTTAAGGTGGAAACATATCTCATCTCTTTTATCAAATGTCACTTCACATGCTTCTTTATGAAAGTTGATTTGGAGATTCTCAAGAGGAGCTGCTAATTCGTCATTTTCTTAATTAATTTTTCTCCCAACGTGTATTGTGTGATAAAAATGTGGTTTTAATGAAAAGTAGGTAACAAGTCGACAATGAACAATAAACAAAGTGCCAAAAAGAGAAAAAGAGAAAAAGGAGGCTTCAAAGAAGGCACTCACCCAAAATAAAATATTAGAAAAGTCGGAATTTAGTTATGGACTTATGGCCCCGTTGATGATCCTTTACGACCCGGAAAAGCTGTGAAGGGAATGATGATATGGAAACTTTGAAAGTCAGATTAATTAAATTAATATAAACACAAAAATTGGTCAAGTCAATTAAAAGTTCTTTTCCTATTTTTCTCCCAATTCCAACTTAATAATTAGTAAAATAAAAAAAATTTCAATGCTATAGTTTGAAATGTTGTATCTTCGTTTAGCTCATTTTTTTAAAAATAATTTGACCTCTTTTTCTATAGTCAAACATATTTTAAATTCTTTCAATTTATAATTTAATTAAAATTGTAAAATGAAAATTTTAAAAATATATTTGATGATAAAAAAAATCAATCTCTTAAAAAATCAAACTCTTTATAATTTTGTTTTTCAGTGTCAAAAAATAAAAATAATAGAGCACGGCGAGTAATTTCATAAATAAAAAAATAATCATTAGGTAATCAATTTAATTTTTGGAGTAAATTATATTAACTTTTTTTGAAATTTAGTTAAATTACACCTAATACTCTTTTTGTTTTAAAAATTACACTCGCCTAACATTTTTAAACGTATTACAGAAACCTCCATTCCAATTTAATATGATAGTAACAGCAGCTAAATTAATATTAAACTCCAACATTAAATTATAATTTTTTAAATATGATAATAAATATAATTTAATAAATTTATTTTAAAAAAACATATATTGTGTAAAAAATTATTTCATTAACAACAAATAAATAAATTTAAAAATAATTGAGTGTAATTTTAAAATAAATGAGATATCATATATAATTTAACTAATTTTTTAAAATAGAGTTAATATTATATACACTAATTTTTAAGATTGGATTGGATAGGAATATGCCCTTTATTATTATTATTATTATTTTCATATAGTATATTTGCACCAAAATCCTTAGCCTTATGTCAAGGATGACTCAAACCTCTGGACAAAGGAGCACATGCTTTCTTTTAATATATATTTCCTATTCATGGCCAGCCGCCGGGGAAACCTTGAAAGTCGGCATGCCTAATTAGCCCTACAATACAAAGTAAACTCTTTGATTTCTACGAAACTTCTTTTTCAAAAGATGGAACATTTTTATTAAATTTAAAATGTTTAAAATTAATAAAATCAAAATCAAAATTACAGCTTATAAATTATGTTCAGTGTTAACCAATTTAGCCTAATGACTATAGCTGCTACTTAGGTTAAAAATTAAAATTGTGTGGATTCCAGTTGTAGTTGGCAAGGAGGAAAAAAAAATTACACTCAATATAAAAATCATCCTTTTTGAGTCATAAATATCTAACCTTCTTTCTGGTGCACGGTCCACTTTTGGCGCCTTTGTCATTAAAAACAAGGACCTCAGAAGTAGAATTAATTAGATATTATACAAAACTTACAAGTTAGGTACGATTTTTAGAATTTATAATCTATTTTTTTAATACAGATATGATATGTGAAATTTTTTTATAATTTAGTATCATATAATTAATTTTTAAACAAATTCACATGTTATATGTTATTATAAAATGTAATAATAAAATGCATAAAAATTTTATCTTTTTTTTTTTCCTCTCAGACTGAGACAAATGTGGGTCCCTCGTAGTTATAATAAGCCACTTATTTTTGTTTAGGGAAAAAACAGTTCCATGTATTTAACCCTTTTCTCAACTATTGGTGGTGATGACATTTCCAGATACGTCTAACGATAATGAAAACGAAATAATAATAATAATAATAATAATAATAATAAAGAGTTGGTTTAGCAGTGGAGATATGTGATTATACACACCGTTACAGATTTAAATTTATTTATTCCAATCTTTCGTCATTGGATCATTAATGACTAGATGGGATTTGAATGTTTTCTATTTAGCCAATAAATATAAGATATGTATTTAAAAAAATAAGAGTAAAAGAAGAAAAAAAAAATTCTATGTACACTCACAATCTTATATCATTTTCTTTCTTAATCCATGCCCAACTAGTTGAGGTACCCCAAAGAAATTCTGTTGTGATTTTTTTTTTCCTTGTGACTAATTAAGCCGGTTCAAACTGTTCCAGATTTCAGATATGACAGTGTAAAAACACTGGCTTCGTGGACAAAATAATCTCAAAGACTTTCTATGCCACGCCAAGAAATAAATACGCCAGAAGATTATTAAATACAAAAAACAGGAAGCGCCAATAAAATAAGCATGGCTCCAACCACCCTTGTCCAAAGAAACAAAAACAGCTCTCATCATGGCAACTGGATGAACATTTGACAGTCAAAATGACAATATTTGATTCTTTCCAGTTTCCCCATCAAAAAGCAAACTCCTTTTGTGCCACCACACACACACAGGGAGAAGTTCAAGGAGTTCTCCCAATGATAGAAGAGGAATTTGCAGGTTCTTTCCATTCACACACCCTCTAATGATCTGTAAGAGAATCAAGTTCCAGAAAATCTCTATTCAGAATCGTATATGTGAAAAACCTTAAACTTGGGTGTTCAAAAGTGTCCACTAGGTGTTTGAAGAAAGACCCAGTTCATAAATTCTGATGGAGTTAACTCCAAGGGGAAGAAACCAGCATTCTCCTTTGACTTTGAGCTTTGACAGAGATGCAGATTCTGTTTTGGAGCAAGATAGGGAGATTCTGTCGAAGTGGGCTGCCATAGAAAAACTACCCACTTTCAAAAGGATTAGAACTTCGTTTATTGACGTGATTGATGATGACAGTGGAAGAAGCAGCAGCAGCAGCAATTTAAGATCGGAGAGTAGAAGAAAATTAAGATCAGATAGTAAAAGGGTCGTTGATGTTACTAAACTTGGAGCAGTTGAAAGGCGTTTGTTGATTGACAAGCTCATAAAGCACATTGAGAATGATAATCTCCAGTTACTGCAGAAACTAAGAGAAAGGATAGAGAGGTGTCTACTGTTTTTCTTAACCATGCTGAAAATAGAGTACTGTATTTTACCAAAAGGGTTACTTTTTGTTAGAGCAAATGTTTCAAAACTCTTCATATTTTTCTTGGTGACAGATGATTTTTTAAGCTAATTCTGGGTTGAAATAGCTCTTGACATGTTTTCAAGTTGATTGATGAAGCCTTGGCTTTTCTAGTTCCTACAATAGTCACTTCATCTGCCATTCAGTTATGGAGTCTAAAATCTCTTTTTTTTTTTGGGGTTCCCACTTCATTTATCTACGGGTTTGTCTTTTATTCAGCCTCTGAGTACCAGCTAAAATAGATACTTTTTATTAGGGGGAAAAAAAGGAATTGACAAATAGGTTTTGTTTCCAGAGTGAATGTGAAGATACCTACTGTGGAGGTCAGGTACAAGAACCTGCATGTAGAAGCAGAATGTGAGGTTGTACAGGGGAAGCCACTCCCTACTCTGTGGAACTCTCTTGTTAGCTTCTTTTCAGTAAGTATGCTTCCTTCTTGAACCTATTAATAGAAATAAACAGGCTGTGATGATGCAAAACTGGGTAAAATAAAACAACATATGATATTTAGTAAAGATAAGTTTGCAAAGAGAATTTTGTATTCCTACATGCAAAAATGAGCTAAGTTTATCACCTTAGCAGGGTGTTACGAGGGCAATGTCTTGTACTTCTCAAGGAACCAACATAAGCATTCTGAAGGATGTAAGTGGCATCATAAAGCCGTCAAGGTAAGTTAATAACTGAATATGACTTTTGTATGTGGCAATTTAGAACACTACATAATTCTTTTAATAATTAGAGATTATGAGAATAAGAATGCATATATTCATGAATGTGTTCTCAATTGCGTGGATATGTTGCAGAGCCCTTAAAATCTATAAGAAGTAAAAGTTTTATTACGTTGGTTTTCCATTTGGAGGAAGCATGGGGTTTAAGTGACTAGAAAAGATGATAAAAGCTTAAGTGAAAACTGGTTTCATCCCATATGCTATCAACGAAAACATTTAAGAATCAATCAGAAGAGTAACTCCAATAATAGTGACTAAATTGCCAACTGATCAAAGATGGTTCTGTGTGCAGACTTACCCTTCTTCTTGGTCCACCTGGCAGTGGGAAAACGACCTTGCTACTGGCACTAGCTGGAAAACTTGAGCAATCTCTCAAGGTTAGTATTTTAAACAAAAAGTAACTTAAATGGAGTATTCTGGGACCAAAAGTCACCATGTAACAGTTCAAGTCACTTCTCTTCGGCGTCATTAAATTATGAAGTCAATACGTTTAAGGATACATTGAACCAATAAGGATATAACTAGCAATGCTATTGATGCTTCTTCATCTGTGATTGGAATTTAAGAGTCTTTTAAAGACTAGTGTAAAGCATAAATTTACTTGAAACCATAATCCCTGTTGACTTTCTTCAGCTTTTGCTTCTCTTCAGGTGACGGGAGAAATCTCCTACAATGGTCACATGCTACATGAATTTGTTCCTCAAAAAACATCATCATATATAAGCCAGTATGACCTGCACATTCCTGAGATGACAGTGAGAGAAACAGTTGACTTTTCAGCCCAATGCCTGGGCGTTGGAAGCAGAGCTGGTAAGGTTTCTTATTTATTAATATTTAAACCTGGATTATCAGGTAATTTGTTAGATAATGAAGTATCAGTTGGCCTTGACATGTATCATTTGTCATACAGATATACTGACCGAAGTCAGCAGGAGAGAGAGAGAAGCAGGAATCATCCCCGATCCAGATATTGACGCCTATATGAAGGTACTAGTAATAAGGTAAATGTACATGTTATAATGCAAGAGAAAAAAGTTGACAAAGAAATCAACAAAACTTGTGCAGGCAATATCAGTTGAAGGACAAAAAGAAAATCTACAAACTGATTATGTTTTGAAGGTACATCCTCTTCCAAGCACAGCAAGATTGCAGCATGTAGTTATTAAGTGGCTCAATTAAGATCTTCCTATTCTTTTGACATGTTTGAATGCAAACTTTTGACCTCCTAGATTCTTGGGCTGGATATCTGCGCTGACACAATGGTTGGTGATGCATTAGATAGAGGCATTTCAGGGGGACAGAAAAAAAGGCTTACAACAGGTATTTAGAAAGTCATAAGCAAAATTTGTTGTGTGCTTTTGTTTCAATTGAAAACATTCAGGATTCAGATATCAACCTTTATTCTTTTGATAGGAAATTTATTCATAACTGAAATTCCTAAACATTGACAAATGAAAACCTACTGAGAGCTTTTGCTCAGACTGAAATAAAGAATATGTTCATCATAAAAATATTTTTTTGGTTCATTGATTTTTCCATATAATATGGCAGGAGAGATGATTGTCGGTCCCATAAAAACTCTATTTATGGATGAAATATCAACTGGCTTGGACAGCTCCACAACTTTTCAAATAATTACCTGTCTCCAGCAGTTGGTGCACATCACAGATGCAACAGCAGTGGTTTCACTTCTTCAGCCAGCTCCTGAAACCTTTGAATTATTTGATGATCTTATACTCATAGCAGAGGGGAAGATTGTATACCATGGCCCTCGCAGTCAAGCACTCCAGTATTTTGAGGACTGTGGTTTCAAGTGCCCTGAAAGAAAAGGAGTAGCAGACTTTCTCCAGGAAGTAAGACAAAAAACTGAATTTCCCTTGTTACTTAATTCAGCCTCATAGCCTCACTAGTCAAACTTTTCAATTATGTACAGGTAACCTCTAAGAAGGATCAAGGGCAATACTGGTATCGTACAGATATTCCTTACAACTATGTTTCAGTGGATCAGTTCTCTCAAAATTTCAAGACAAGTTATTGGGGAAAAAGTTTAAATGATGAGCTCTCAAAGCCATATGATAAATCTCAATCCCATAAAATTGCTTTATCATTTAGCAAGTACTCCTTGAGCAAATGGGAATTGTTCAAAGCTTGCATGAGGAGAGAGCTACTTCTCATGAAACGAAACTCTTTTATCTATGTATTCAAAACTGCACAGGTTAATATCTGCTTATAGCTCAGAGGTACTTGAAACACTTCAATCATCAACCACGTCAATCTTACTTGTTTCTTTTTTCTTATTTTGCAGCTTACAATCACAGCAATCATTACAATGACAGTATTTATACGCACTCAGTTGAATGTAGACGTGAAGAGTGCAAACTTTTTACTTGGCTCATTGTACTATACCCTTGTCCGCCTCATGACTAATGGAGTTGCCGAGCTGATCTTGACTATCACTAGACTTCCTGTTGTCTACAAGCAGAAGGAATTCTATCTATATCCAGCATGGGCTTACTGTCTTCCAGCTTCCATTCTAAAGATTCCATTTTCAGTTATTGATTCTATTGTCTGGACTTCAATAACTTATTATGTTATAGGCTACAGCCCAGAAGCAGAAAGGCAAGCAATTTGTTTAAACCTATGTATAAATTAGCAAACATTCTTTTTAAATTTTATATGCTTTTCTAATTCTTTTCTTTGGGATTCAGGTTCTTCCGTCAGTTTCTTTTGCTTTTCACTCTGCATTTATCATCAACATCCTTGTGCCGTTTCCTTGCCTCAGTTTTCCAAACTGACGTTGCGGCTACAACAGTTGGTTCCTTGTTCTTAGTACTGATGTTTTTGTTTGGAGGCTTCATTCTTCCTCGACGTAAGTCCATCTATAATTTATTTACCTATAAAGTTGCAGAAAATGCTGATAATGAACTTGATTTGTTTCAGCTTCATTACCATGGTGGTTGAGGTGGGGTTTTTGGCTCTCTCCCATGACATATGGAGAAATTGGATTAACACTAAATGAATTTCTTGCTCCCCGCTGGCAGAAGGTATCTGCAACTGCAAGATAATTTGTTTGTGTTTATAATAAAGTTATTTGTATATAGCAATAGTTCATTTCTCATTTACAGATTCAAGAGGGAAGCATCGCCATAGGGACAAAGGTTTTAACTAGTCATGGTTTAGACTTCAACGCCAACTTTTACTGGCTATCAATTGGGGCATTGCTTGGTTTCACCGTACTTTTTGATTTTGGATTTATCTTAGCGTTAAGTTACTTAAAACGTAAGTTCTATCTAATTCATCAAGAGTAACAAGTCAAACAATATTTTCTTCTTCACAATGCGCTTATTTGATGGAAATCATATACAGCTCCAAAGATATCTCGAGCTTTTGTTTCCAAAACAAAGGCCTCTCAACTACAGGGAGGAGAAAATGGCAAGAGCGTGGAACTAGAGAATAAATCAGTTACAGTTGACATTAGCCAGACCTCAAAGGAAACACAAAACACAGGTGACACAACTACTAAGTGGTAAATTATATCAAAGAATAGCTTTCACCTTGAAACCATTAGTGAAGAATTTTTTTTGTTTTCTGTGCACGATTGGTCATACAGGAAAAATGGTCCTGCCCTTTCAGCCACTGACAATAGCATTTAAGGATGTCCAGTATTTTGTCGACATCCCTCCAGTTAATAAATTCTCTAATATATTGTTTTCATGCTTTAATATATTGTTGACAATCTTATCAATGAAGAAGTTGCTTTGTCCTTCTAAACAGGAGATGAAAAAGCATGGGTCCAATGAGAAAAAACTTCAATTGCTCCGTGATATCACAGGAGCATTTAGGCCAGGAGTTCTCACAGCACTGATGGGAGTGAGCGGAGCAGGGAAGACAACTCTTATGGATGTCCTTTCAGGAAGAAAAACTGGAGGTATCATTGAAGGAGATATAAGAATTGGAGGATACCCCAAAGTGCAGAAGACGTTTGCAAGAGTTTCAGGTTACTGTGAGCAGAATGACATACATTCTCCATATGTAACAGTTGAAGAATCTGTAACATACTCAGCATGGTTGCGGTTACCAATGGAGATTGATTCAGTCACAAAAGGGGTAAGAAATTGCTGCTGTCACATTCACCATAATTTGTCTGGCTCAGATAACTGATGCACTTTGTTTATCTGCATATCTTTTGAGCAGAAATTTGTAAAAGAAGTCATTGAAACAATTGAACTTGATGATATAAAAGATCGTTTAGTTGGCATTGCTGGCCTAAGCGGCTTATCAACTGAACAACGTAAGAGACTTACCATTGCAGTGGAGCTTGTTTCCAATCCATCAATAATCTTTATGGATGAACCAACATCAGGTTTGGATGCCCGAGCAGCTGCCATTGTTATGCGTGCAGTGAAGAATGTAGTTGCAACTGGCAGGACCACAGTTTGCACCATACACCAACCAAGCATTGACATATTTGAGACTTTCAATGAGGTAGGCAAAAGATTGCCTCCAAATAATAAATTTGCTTGAGATTTCAGGTTTTAAAATATATAACAAATCTCTATCTTATTGTGGAAAATAAGAAAACGTATTAATATCAAGCTGATCTCAGGGCTTTTATATATATATATGCAACCTGTCATTAGTGATTATATGTAAACATACATGATACAACTAATTTTAAGCTTTCCTGCACATGTCCTCTACTTGTTCTCAATATTCTTTGAACCATTACTTTGTAAAAGATTTTGTTTGTCAACATATACAACTTCGCTTCTCATCTTTCTAGCATTCTCAGCTCTGAATACAATTTATCAGGAAAAGTGCCTTCATTTTGGAAAGCATTGCAGCTATTTTAGTTGTTGTACCCAGTCTTCTCTCAAGTGATTATTGATTTCTTTCATGTTGACAATAACATTTGCTCTTGGTCAGGCTTATCAATTTAACAAACATTTTTTTCTTTAATAGATATGTTTTTCCAAAAATATTTTTAGGTGCATACAATTAACTATCATTCATCTATGTTTAGATACTCTTAAACCATTTTCAAAAATCATCTAATTAATGAGCATTCCTCTTGTATTATCTGGAAAATGGTATCTACCAAAGGGTATAAATTTGTGTATGTCCACAGGCAATTCAGTAAGTATCTCAAAATGTTGCTCTTAAAATCCCAACTCACGAGTAAGCAGAAGGAAGCAGAACTTGACTTTCCATACTTGCACATTTTTGAAATGCATGCCTTATCTTTTCAGTCATATCAATAGATGATAAAGTGCAGTTCAGCAACTGAGTAAGTTATTTTACATGGCAGTTGATTCTAATGAAATCAGGAGGACAGATTATCTATAATGGAATGCTAGGTCACCAGTCGAGTAGACTGATTGAATACTTTCAGGTATGGTCAAAGTAACCAGAAATCGTACTTCTAAACAGGTCATTAATCCTACATTTCTAATTTCTCTTTCTGGTATGAGTTGGAGATGTGAATGACTGATAAATTCCTTCAGTGAAAGTTATTTGCAACGATGCTGAGGAAGATCCTAGTGATAGTGGTGTACATTTAAGTTTGATAGACTTTTTTCATCAAAATTAAAGTAACAGGGAACAAAAGAAAACTTTTTCAAAAATGTATCGGAAGATATGGAGTAAGTGACTTCATATTCTTGTGCAAGTTAAAAATGGTTCATGCAATATACAGAAGCTTACCAGTATCTCAATAAAATGCAAACATGAAAACTTAATAAAGAACAAATATTGCTTTTGGGTGAATTAGTATTTGGTACCTTTGTCTCTCACCCCTTCAATGAAGTTCTTAAATTTTCATCTAAATAAATTTTCCTGCCATCAGAGTATACCAGGAGTGCCAAAGATCAAAGACAATTATAATCCTGCAACCTGGATGCTGGAAGCTACCTCTGCATCTGTAGAAGCAGAACTTCAAGTAGACTTTGGAAAAATCTATAAAGAGTCACCTCTTTACCGGTGAGCATGATTGGCCAAAAACAAAAGTCATCATATAATTTTATTCTACAGGTTTTGTCCATATTGGTTCAAATTAATGAATGAAAGAGCACTGACATTCAAAACTGCTATTTATATTTATAGGAACACCCTTGAATTGGTACAAGAGTTAAGTGAACCATTGCCAGGTTCAAAAGACTTACAATTCTCAACTCGTTTTCCACAAAATAACTTGGGGCAGTTTACAGCATGCCTATGGAAGCAACATTTGTCCTATTGGAGAAGTCCTGAGTACAACTTGACACGTTTTGTGTTCATGTTTGTAGCAGCAGTGATATTTGGGGCAGTATTTTGGCAGAAAGGGAAGGAAATGTAAGTCATCTTTCATACACTTGAGTATATAATTTTTGCACAAGGGACGACTGATAATCATCCCTCACTCAATCTGGAAAAATAATGTGTCTTAGCAGAATTCCAATGCAATCTCAAACTCCAGAGAGGGTAGCAGCATTTGATCAAAACTTTCCCCTGGCTGTTTTCTTCAACGAATGGATTTAGTTGGAAAAGAAACAACAATATATCCAAGTTTCCTATATCATTATTAGTTCTTTCAACAAACAAAAGCTGTCCCAATATAGTACAGTACTTTCAAAACCTTCACTGCGTCCACCACTGAAACAAGTAAAATACTCCATCGTGTTCAATGAATGACATGCCTTACCATCACATGTTCACAACATAAGAAAAAGAATATCTTGATATCAAATATATGTTTAGACAATAAATATAGGCATTCGTCATTATAACTGCCATGAACTCTTGCTATTTATGATGGAGACAACATTTCTTAGTTTTGGCATCAAATGGTTGTTAGTATTATGTTCCAAGTTGTAATGATGTAACTACTGACATATGTATGTTTTTTTCTGGTTAAAGAAAGAATGAGCAGGATTTGTTCAACATACTTGGATCAATGTATATTGCTGTAATATTCTTGGGGATAAATAACTGTTCATCAATTTTACCATATGTCGTAACTGAGCGCACTGTCTTGTACCGTGAGAAATTTGCTGGAATGTATTCTTCCATGGCTTACTCATTTGCACAGGTTTGGAATTGGTTCAATAAAGTTCAAGTGATATTTGTTTGAAAGGAAAATCCAGTGCTTGAAAATTGTCTGTTGTTGCAGGTGACCATTGAGATACCATACATATTGTTGCAAGCAATTTTGTATGTGGCTATCACTTATCCAATGATAGGTTACTATTGGTCAGTTGAGAAGGTCTTTTGGTACTTCTACACCACATTCTGTACATTTTTATATTTTGTATATCTTGGAATGTTGATAGTTTCGTTGAGCTTGAATCTCGATATAGCTTCCATACTAGCAGCTGCAGTCTACACCATATTCAATCTTTTCTCTGGATTCCTCATGCCAGGACCGGTAATGTCTTCCAAATCTCCAAAAGACAAATTTCTGCTAATTTAGTCTTTTATAGAACAAGACTCTGAAGTTGTTGCTTAAGTATTCTACTGATATAGAGTTGACATGTGGCAACATGCATAAATATGTGATTACTAAGCATATACATATTACTTCTGAAGTGATTTCGTCCAAATCCAGTAAGATTCATCTTTGTGGAATAAGGAATGCATAAAAATGCAGGAATTTCATAAATTGTTACTTATGTGAAAATTGACCTGAAATTTATAAACGAAAAGCCTTTGGGTTAGCAGTTTGCTGTCAAATGTTTTCTCTCAAAATGAAATTTCAAAATCCACCAAATTACTGACTGGCATTTCATGAAGTATTTCTAGATTCCATTTCAATGTATGAAGGATCTTAAGTATCAACATGAAAAATTCAAAATCAAACAACTCTCATGTGTATTCCCTTTTTTAAGGCACCCTGCCTAATATATCCTCAAAAATCTGGAAACTTCTCTTAAATCTTTCAGAGTCCAGAATCATAGATATTAGTAACTATATATGTATTTGATGATTCACGACTGTAAAGCCAATTAGTCTTATTATAGCTATGTTTTTATATGCAGAAAATTCCTAAATGGTGGATTTGGTGTTATTGGCTTTGCCCAACATCTTGGTCCCTGAATGGCCTCCTGACTTCACAATATGGAGACATGGACAAAGAGATACCCATATTTGGGGAGCGAAAACAAGTTGGTTCCTTTCTGAAAGACTATTATGGGTTCCATCATGATCGGTTGAGCCTTGTGGCCGTGGTTCTCATTGCTTTCCCAATTGCTTATGCATCTCTGTTTGCCTATTGCATAGGGAAATTGAATTTCCAAAGAAGGTAGACAAGAGATAGTGAATGTTCCTTCAGCAGTATATTGGCTGCAATTTTGATGTATAAAAATGGAAATGCATGGCTACATCAATGAGCAGCATTTCCTTTTTAAGTTTTTCATTTTTTATTATTCTTATTTTTCCACTTTCTATAATTGATTATAGCTTAAATGTAAAAATCTTGACATCCTTTTATCTCATGAACACACTAACTATATGTCCTTGATTGATGAAGAAAATCCAAGAGTCATAAAATTTATGGTAGTACTTATCTCAATTGCCACCATTTCTCTGGTACAGAATCAATTTCACATTTTAGCCCACGACCCATCCTGCCAACAAAGTGTATAACTACCCTAACATGTTGAAAAATATTACTCTAATATGCATATATTGGATCGGAGAACATACAACAACCTTGACTAAAGCACAACCCTAATCTCACCTTTTGTCAAGGCTAGAAAATGTATTGGAACATAAATTTTGTATTAAAGTGTTAAATGAGACCTATTAAGTCATAATACTTAAAATACAAAATCATATACGTGTCTCATATTAATTTCAGATAAAACACAATAGTTCACTTTACACTAACACTTCAACCACACTAATAAATTAGGTCTAATTGTTACCACAGTTTAGTATATTTGTCTTGGGGAATGAAATCTATACTTAGCCTTTGACGGTGTTAATGTCAAAATGTAAGGTTTTAGACTTGTAGGTAAGCAGTTATTACATCCTTGGCTATTTGAGACAGTCTTAATGTTTGTTTTTGGCATTCCAATCTGATTTTTATTCATAAATTGATGGAACTATATAGGCAGATTGGTAGCATAGTGATTGCTACATAATCTGATAAGGAAATACCGAAAAAAAAAGAGCAAATCAGAGGGGATAAAATCAGTTACATAATCCCACTATAATAGGGATAGACGGAAGCAGAAAAAGGAAAAACAATAAATAGAAATAATAAGAATTAAGGTTCGGTCTCCAACACTCCCCCTCAAACTGGAGAATAGATGTTGATCATTCCCAATTTATCACTTAGTTGTTCAAACTTGATCTTTGAGAGAGCCTTAGTAAAAATATATGCAATCTAAGAATGAGACGACACATAAGAGAGATCAATAACTCCACCTTCAATCTTTTCCTTTATAAGATTTCAATCTATTTCAACGTGTTTTGTTCTATCATGGTGAACCAGATTCTTCATTATCTCTATGATTGCTTTATTATCACACCATACATGTAAAGGGTTAGAAACTTCGATGCTCAATTCCTTTAATAGTCTTAACACCCAAATTCCTTCACATATCCCTAGAGATAAGGCTTTATATTCTGCCTCTGCGCTACTTCTTGCCACCACTGGTTGCTTTTTACTCCTCCATGTCACAAGGTTGCCCCAAACATAGGTGCAATACCCACTCGTAGATTTTCTATCAACTATAGAGCCTGCCCAATCCGCATCTATGAAAATTTCAACTCCTATTGAATTCCCTTTCTAAAAGAACAATCCTCTTCCAGGAGTCCTCTTTAAATACCTTAGGATCTTGTAGACTGCTTCCAAGTATTCTTCCTGTGGCTTACTCATAAATTGGCTCACCACGCTTATAGGAAAGCTAATATCAGATCTGGTGTGTGAGAGATAAATTAATTTTCCCACTTGATATCAACCGGTGTTCCTTCTTCCCTGTAGCTCAACTTATGATTGACTTCCATAGGATTTTTTAAAGGTTTTGCTCTGAGCATTCCTGTCTCTCTCAATAAATCAAGGATATAGTTCCTCTATGACACAGATTCCCTTGCTTGACCTGGCCACCTCCATCCCAAGAAAGTATCTAAGTTTTCTTAGGTCCTTGACTTTGAATTCTGAAGCCAAGTATTTTTTAAGTTGCTGAGTTCCTTCAATATCATCACCAGTGAGAATTATGTCATCAACATAAACTATGAGAATAGATATCTTCCCACTCACATGTTTGACAATCATTGTATGATCCGTTTGACACTGAGAGTACCCTAGTTGCTTCACTACCTTGGTAAATCTCTCAAACCATGCTCTTGGGGACTGTTTGAGCCCATATAAAGATTTATAGAGTCGGCAAACCTTATTGGATTTCCCATAGTCTTTCAACCCTTAAGGAATCTCCATAAACACTTCCTCTTCTAGATTTCCATTTAGGAATGCATTCTTGATATCCAATTGATGCAACGGCCAGTCAAAGTTTGTTGCTAAAGAGAGCAGAATTTCAATGGTATTCAACTTTGCAACCAAAGCAAAAGTCTCCTGGTAATCAATCCCTTGAGTTTGGGTGAAACCTCTAGCAACAAGCTTGGCTTTATACCGATTGATGCTTCCATTTAGGTTGTATTTTAGGGTAAATACCCATTTGCATCCTATTGCAGTCTTGCCACTTGGCAATTCAATGATCTCCCATGTTTTATTCTTCTGAAAAGCTTCCAGTTCATCATTTATGGCTTCACACCATCTAGGATCAGTCATTGCTTCTCCAAAACTTGTTGGAATTTTTTCACTGGACAAGTTGGACACAAAACTTCACATGCAAGGAGATAAGTGCTTATAAGAAACAAAATTACTTATAAGATGCATAGTATAAGATCTTACCCCTTTTCTCAAAGCTATTGGCAAGTCCAAATCTTTAGAAGTTGGAGTAGGCTCAGACTTTTGGTCTTGTTGTGGAAGATTGAGGTTTCTACTTGTCTTTGATCCTTGTTTTGGACTTTAGGTCTTCTACCGTAGGTTATGACATTCTTTTTTGATTCCTCGGTAGGTTGAGTTGCCACCCTTGTTTCACCATGATTCTCCTCGGTCTGGGTAGTTTCAGAATTGTTCTAGGTGTCTTTTGGCTCAGTTTGGGGGATTTTAGAGGCAATAGAAATTATTCCAAGGTCTGTTTAGGTTGTGTCAGCTGAGTCTTGTGAATTTATGGCTAAAAAATCTCATTCTCTGTTGTCACTCATCTTAAGGTAATAAGGCTTAGTTTCAAAGAAAGTGACGTCCATGGTAGTGAAAATTTTTTTTAAAGTTGGAGAATAGCAACAGTATCCTTTTTGGGTTGGGGAATAGCCAAGAAAGATGCATTTGAAGGCTCTAGTGTCTAGTTTTCCACCACTAGGGTTATGAACATATACTATACAACCGAATACTTTTTGAGAAATATTGGAGATTAGGTGATTATAAGGGTGCAACAGAGTCTAAAAATTTAGTGTCTTAGAAGGCAAACAATTTGTCAAGTGTGCATTAGTCAGAATGGCTTCTCCCCAAAAAAATTTTGGGACATTGTGTGTTATCATGAGTGCTCTAGTTATTTCTAGAAGCTGTCTATTCTTTCATTCTGCTGTCCCATTCTGTCGAAGAGTATAGGCACATGAAGTTTGGTTTATTATGCCATGGTCATTTAGGTATTGCGTGAAAGAAGAACTGAGGTATTCCCTACCAATATCACTTCTAAGGATCTTTATGGAAGTTTGGAACTGATTCATTATCATTGTGTGATCATTCTTAAAAATTTCATACAACTCAGATTTTTTTCTCATAAGAAATACCCATGTGAAACGTGTATGGTCATCAATGAAGTAACAAACCACTTTGCATTAGACTGTGTTGGAGTGCGAGTAGGACCCCAAATATCACTATGTATAAGTGTAAAAGGTTGAGATGGTTGGTGAGAATATGGTTGATAAACATTTTTGGTATGTTTAGCCATTTGACACATATCATAGTAGAAAAAGGAGTCACTTTTATTAAGATTAAGGAACAACTTTGTCATGTAATTGAAATTAGAGTGGCCTAGCTTATAGTGCCATAGCAACATTGAGTTTTCCTTCATGATTTCTATAGCATATGCAAGTTTTCTTTCTCCATCTTCATTTCTATATACATAGTAAAGCCCCTAAACTTCCTTAGCACTGCCAATCATCCTCCCCGAATCCAACTCCTGAAAAATACAGCTAGTAGAAACAAAGTTAGCATTGCAATTTAACGCCTTTGTAATCTTACTAATTGATATAAGATTGCATTTAAAACCAGGTGCATATAAAGCATTCTTAAGAACCAAATTTTCTAACAATTGGATTACACCAATACCAACAACTTCAGTATATATACCATCAGCAATTTTTATTCTTATCCCTTCTTCACAAGGATGTAATTCGTTAAACAAGTTAGCATCACTTGTCATATGATTGGTGGCTCCAAAATCTGCTATCCAGGTATTCTTTTTCAATCCCTTTCCCTTAAGTGCAAGAATAGAATTACTTGTGTGTGCCACATAACCTTTACCGATGGCCTTCTCTGGTTGTTCGGTGCTTGGATGATGTTTTTCCAGCAGTTTTCTTAAGATTTCTATTTCAGTTGAGCTCAGACCTTCTGGTTTAGCATCAGATTTGCCTTCTTGTTAAATGACATTATATTATCTTCCTTCTGGTTTTTGTCGATTCTTGATATGTAGGGGTTTCCCATGAATTTTCCAGCATGATTCTCTTGTGTGTCTGCTTTTGCTGTAGTGGTCACACCAACCTCTCCCTTGTCTTCTATTCCTTTGATCACCAGTGGGTCCTCTGGTTACCAAAAGCTGAGGATTCTAGTGTAATTATAGTTCCCTGTGTCAGGTTCATACGGCTTTCTTCCCACTTTACAGTGTTGAAAGCCTCCTAAAAAGTGGGAAGAGGTCTTGTACCTATGATTCTGCCACAAACTTCTTCGAACCTTGAACTCAATCCTAGAAGAAAATCATAAGTTCTCTCCCGGTCTACCAATTTTTTATAATTTCTTGTATCAGTTGCACATGACCACCCCTGGGTGTCATATAAATCAATTTGTTGCCAAATTTTGATTAGTGACGTGTAATATTGCACAACACCCGTGTCTCCTTGTTTGAGATCGCAGATCAATCCTTTTAGTTGGAAAAGTGCAGTGACATTCTCCATGGCAGAGTATGTGAGTTTAGCTAAATCCTATATTTCTTTTGCTGTGGTAGCCAGCAAATACCCTTCACTAATGTCCAGATTCATAGAATTCACCAGCCACGTCATTACCATGTAATTCTCTGCATACCAGGTTGCATGCTTGGGGTCGTTCACTGGAGGCTGCTTTGCTTCACTAGTGATGTATCTTTCTTTCCCCCTCCCGCGAATATACATCAAAATACTCTGGGACCATTGGAGGTAGTTGTTCCCATTCAACTTGTGTCTGATGAATGCAGGAGGGAGAGATTCAGTCGCACCATTCAATAACAGCACACTTGAAGGGGGAAGACTAGACCTTTGGAGACCCGTCTCTGACGACACAGAATCAGAGTTTTATGTATCGTTGTGAAGGGCCCCTATCGAGCCAAACAACATGGGTTGCCGCGACATTATGCCTGTGGCTCTGATACCATGTTTGTTTTTGGCATTCCAATATGATTTTTATTCATAAACTGACAGAAATATAATGGCAGATTGGTAGCACAGTGATTGCTACCTAATCTGATAAGGAAATACTGAAAATAAAGGAGCAAATCAGAGGGGATAAAATCAGTTACAAAATCCCACTAAAATAGGGATAGACAAAAGCAGAAAAAGAAAAAACAATAAATAGAAATAATAAGAATTAAGAATCGGTCTCCAACACTTAAAATAACAATCATAAGAAGTTGATATTTATTCTATCAGTAATTCATAACAACAATCATTGTAAATATTTGTATTCGTACTCTTACAATAGTTACCTCCTTTGGAAGTTTAGATTTCCAATGCAGTAGGCAAAAATAACAGCAAAAACAATGGGGAAGACAATCAGAACTAGACCAGTTACACCTAAAATGTCGTGGTGAAACCCAAAATAATCTTGTAAAAATGCAGCAACTGTTCTAGTTTCTCCAAAAGCTGATATCTCTTTGTTCAAATCTCCATATTGTGAAGTAAGCATCCCATTCAGCGCCCAAGACATGGGGCATAAATAGTACAACCAGAGCCACCACTTCGGAATATACTGCAATAAGGAAACAAGTGTACTTTAGTGTTACATTGTTTTGAACCATTTTCAAGTTCAGTTTGACATGCAAAAATACTGTAGATTTTTTTTTTGGGTAAATTACAATTTAAAATCTTGTGGTTTAACCCAAATTTGGTTCCCCCCACCCCTACCCATGGTTTAAACATTCAACACCTATATGATTTATTCCATCATCACTTAACTACCCCATGATATTTTTTGTCCTAATTTTAACATAATAATCACATAAATGTTAAAATGATGAACTATAGTTCACCCCCTTTTTTCTGTCATATGAGTTACTCACCACACACACTATTTGTATGCCTTGTTTTGTGTACATACATTCTTGAGTTTGACATTGCTGTCCTACTATGGCACTACCTAAAACTTTGCTATCATTACTCTCAATATTTAGGAAAGGAAGAAAAGGGAAAAGTATTCTCAACTGCAACAACCAAAACTTATCATACTTTATACGCATTAGAAACCTGAAAATATAAGCATGCAAATGGTTGGCAAAAAAGATGCAAATAACCAAATTCAGCACATGTATTAATTGTGCGTCTCTATTTTTCTAGTACACAAGAGATACCAATTGATAGATGCTTAAAGGAGGTGGGGAACTTATCCCCAAAAGCTAGTTGTTAAGGTGAGAGAACCACCCTATTTAAATACCCTATTGAGTAATCCATACTACTCGATGTAGGATTTTGACATTTCATAATACTTTGGTTTCCATCAATTGTTGAAAATTTTTAAAAGTTTAAAATTTAGTATCAAATTAATAAAGAATAGACCAACAACATAGAACCCCTAATATAATTAAATCGGAAGGTGTTATACATTCCTTAAATATGAATCATAACCCTTTCTTTTGGTCAAGTGTATGCAAATGAATTTGCTTTATAGTAAGTGAGTATGATTCTCAGAAAGCAAATTGAATGAGGTTAAATGAAACTTACAGGTTTTGGCACAATGTACCCAGAAAATAAATTCAGCATTGTGTAGGCAGATGAAGCCACAATAGAAGCCAGTTGAACATTTGGTGTGAGTGAAACAAGCAGCATCCCCAGGTAATTAAAGTATAGTATGGAGCAGAACATGCTGTAGAAAGACCAAAATATTTTATAGATGGACCCATAGTAGCCCACCATAGGATATGTAATTATCATGTATAGGGCAGCTTGAGTGAATGAATAAGGAACCTCAACAAGCACCTAAAAAAGAATAAATCCAAGTCACTTTAAAATTATGTAAAGAATCACCAAAAAAAACATAAATAATAGAATCCTCAAGCAAATTAGTGCAATATTTAATTAATTCTCACCTAATTTTAGTACTTACCAACAAAATTAAAAAAATGTTTTAAATTGCATTTTCTTTAAGCATTTTTTTGTTGTTGTCCTTTTAATTTTTCAATGTGCATCTTTGTTTCACAAACAACAATAACTCAATTAACAAATAGATAACCTTTTTGACATCAGGGCCATAGCTAATATTTAAATTCTTAAATATTTTTCCAAACATTTTTAAAATACTCTCGCAACCCCTCCTTTCCTTTTTCTTTGTTTTTTAAAAATTTATTATATTAATTTGAGGAATATGACGTCATTTATTACTATTAGTAGAGATAGACAAAAATGAAACTTCATCAGGAGATGGAAATTTTCTCCATGGTTAGCAATTAGTTTGTATTGGACGATGATAAGGCCTTACAGAGAAACAAGGAAACAACCAAAATAACCTGAATTAAATGATAATTTAATTTCATCTTTGTGAAAGAAGAAATAACTGGATTCATTGTTTCCTTAACTGTTGCCGAATTTCTAAACGTTCAAAGAAAAAGTTAAATTCATTTGCTACCACCTTTGGAAGAGGCAAAGGCATTTGAATCTATCAAGGATTGTTCATATAAGACTAAACCAAGATCACCAGGTTTATCCATTTTGTTAGAGTTCAAAAATTTTTAAAATAAAACAGATAGGTGAATTAGTAAGAGAACTAAACCTGTGCAAAAGAATAGGCCCAGGGGGAGTACATTCCAGCAAATCTTTCACGGTACAAAACAGTTCGCTCTGTTGCCACATAAGGTAGAACTGTAGAGCAGTTATTTATCCCAAAGAAGAGTGTTGCAGTAAACATTGAACCAAATACATTGAACAGGTCCTGTTGGCTATTACTGTGAAACAAGTAAAAGATTGTTATATCAGACTTGGCTACTTAACAAATAGTAAAAATCATAGACTAAACCCAAAGTATCTAAAGCCAGTTAAGGGCAGCAATCTAAATTTAGGAAAGCCATCTTCATTTTCGTTATGGAGACATTAGTAGAATTATGCTCACTAACATTTTCTTTCCTTTCTTCCAGAACAGTACCCCAAACAGAAGAGATGAGGCAGTCACAAAAAAGAGGCGCATCAAGTTGTATGAAGGACTTCTCCAATAGGACAAATGCTGTTTCCACAAGCATGCTTTAAACTGTTCCCAACCATTTTGAGGAAAATGAGACTGAAAATGCAAATCTTCTGAACCAGGAGAGGGTAAACTTAATTGCTTAACTAACTCTTTGTTCTGCCTGCACACACAAGTGTAAATATCATAGAGGTTATGTACATGAAGATTTTCTCTATCATTGCTAGCAAATCTGATATACAAGCATTTGGATATATAAGCCTCATTCATGCATATTACGTATTTTTACTATTTTTCATGCAAAGTTTGTATTTATGCATTAGGAAATGTTGTGTTGCAATTAATCTATAAAAATCCAGGAGTGCAGGTTAAAAATTGTGTGCAGATATCAAGAGCTGAAGGAAGATAGCAAGAAGATAAATGTAGAGTAAGGTCTGTAGTGCAAGTTAAAAAGCTATGTTTTAATTTTTATTTAAATTTCACTAATCTTGTTATCATAGTTGTGCTTTATATTACTGAAATTTAATTTGTATATCTTACAAAAGGAGAAATTGGTGATCAATAAGAAGAAGTGCATTTTTGCCCAGCAGAGGCTGAAGCACCTCGGGCACATAGTGAGAATTAATACTAAATCAGCCAAGTTCCTGTCAGTATAACAAAGCCTAATCTAATTATTCTCTCATGCAATGGCATATGAATGTAATTCTTTATGATTACTTACTCATATAAGGTAGACTCCCTGTAAATTTGGGCAAAATCTACTCCAAGTTCAGTCTCTACAGACTTGGAAGCAACTTCTAGCATCCATGTTGCTGGATTATAATTGTCTCTAATCTTTGGCACTCCCAGTATACTCTACAAAACACAAATAAAATAAATTTACACTAAGACTCTCCCGTCAATTACATTTTTCCTAAAATCCAGTACCAGAACTGCATTTTTGATGAAGATCTAGTCAGGCAAGATATAGACAAACTGACCTCAAAGTATTCAATGACCCTACTCGAGTTCTTTCCAAGTGGACCAGAGTAGATTATGCGTCCTCCAGTTTTCATGAGAATCAACTAAGAAAATCACAATCATGAACCATTAGTAGTCAAATTATGAATTCACTGAGGATGATCAAATTTAAAGACACCATCATTCAAAGAGATCAAGGCACCAATATAACTACTTTTGCATTCAAAAGTATAGAGCCATTTCTGTTCAAAATAAAAATTTACTGCTTTCAAAATATAGTCTAAATGACTAATACACTCATGATGAAGATAGATTGCCATTGCTTCAGGAAAATTAGAAGTGGCTCCCTCCCCAAAATTCCATTTTTTTCCCTTGCTAAATAAGAAATATAGTGTTTTAAAATGCAGCATTCATGGCGAACAGAAAAGCTCAAGTGCCACAAAATTATGATTTAATTATCTCAAGTTGAAGCAAAATTCTTGATCAACTTATGGACAGACAATATTTTATGGAATCAACTGTGTTTTATTAGATGTTGCAGCACAATAAAGTAGTTATGTAACTTTGTCAAACAGTGTTTCAGAAAAAAGAAACGTACATAATTATAACCTGGGAAATCAAGGTGATGGACTTGAGTGTTTACAGGCTCAAAAGGAACTCTGAAAGTCTCCAGGCTAACCATATATGAATAAACAAATTAAGGAACAATATTTTACCTCATCAAATGTCTCAAATATGTCGATACTTGGTTGGTGAATGGTGCACACAACAGTCCTTCCTGTTTCAACAACATTCTTCACTGCTCTCATAACAACTGCAGCTGCCCTTGCATCTAAACCTGAAGTTGGTTCATCCATAAATATGATTGAAGGATTAGCAACAAGCTCAACAGCTATGGTCAGCCGTTTTCTTTGCTCAGTTGACAATCCGCTGATACTTGGCATGCCTACTAAAGAATCTTTGATCCCATCAAGCTCAATGGTTTGAAGGACTTCATTCACAAATTCCTGAGAAATGATAGAAGCAATTAGAGGAAATGAATCCCGTTGAACAAGTTCAGAACTTTAAACATGATTATGCTGCTTAAAGAAAATCATACAGCTCTAGTTTTTGCATCAATCTGAGAAGGAAGCCGCAGCCAAGCAGAAAACATCACAGATTCATGTACAGTGACATGTGGAGAATGTATGTCTATTTGTTCACAATAACCAGATACCCTAGCAAATGTTTCTTGCACCTTTGGATAGCCACCAATTCTAATCTCTCCTTCTATAGTACCACCAGTTTTCCTTCCACAAAGAACATCCATTAGAGTTGTTTTCCCTGCTCCACTGACCCCCATCAATGCTGTCAAAAGTCCTGGTCTGAATGTACCTGTAATATCAGAAAGGAGCTGAAGCTTTTTCTGTGCAAAACCCCTATTTCTCATTTCCTGCATTAGGAATGACATAATTACCAATCCACATCCATTGACATAATTTTCCTTCATCAATAATAGCTATTGATAGCTTTAAGCCATGAGAGCTCCAATATAATTACCAAAGGGGTATCAACATAGTACTGAACATCACAAAATGATACTGTCAGTGGGTGGAAAGGTAGAACCAATCCTCCTGAGAAAAAGGAAATGAACGGGAGAATTAGTTTTAACAAAAAGCTGCCAATAAATTACAAGAGAAAAAGTCATGCAGATTATATGTTGGCATAATAAATCAGATTTAAAAAAAAAATGCATGGAAACAAAAGAACTGCTCACTTTTTCCAGGTTCTGCAGCAATTTCAACTGAAGAACCAACAGTGTTCTCGTCTCCATCAATGTTACCACTGCTTTCTTCCCTTCCTTGTAATTCAGAAAACTTCTTGTCAGATACAAGAGCGCGAGACCTTCCAGGAGCTGATGATACAATGCCAAACTGGATGTTAAATACAAGTCTAAAATGCTTGTTTCATAACATGCCCAATTAAGCAGTGGAAGATGAACTTACACTTGAAGAATGCCAATGCCAAGGTAAAACCCACGTTAAGTAGAACTGTGAACCCAATTAAGGCACCAATTGAAATCCAATAAAAGTGACCATCAAAATTGAGGCCACGGCTCTCAAGTGTTTGTTGCCCCAAAGTTGTGATACCAGACATCTGCAATAAAAACAGAGGAACTTTTTTATTTTCATTTCTGTTTTTCTTTTTTCAGTTTTTATAAGAGCCTGCACCCACCAGCCAATAAAATGCTTAAACAAATTCAAGAGGAAAAGGCTGAAAGAAGCTAGACGATGAAGACCAAAAAACTTTGAAGGATGACATATCAACTAAAGAAAATTTTAAAATGAAAATTGAAAAGAATGGCTAACATTTCAAATGGTTTATGGGAGCCTCTTTACATTTTCATAGAGACATCTTTCAACTAAACCGAAGTTGCCTTTGGGAAGCAAAAGTTAGAAGTATTCTAATTTGAGCCTTGGAAACATTCTAGGACCAAATGAAGCTAAGCTAACTCACCACCTTACAAATAAAAAGAATAAGGGAAATAAGAAAAAGGAGAGTAATTCATTATTACCTTTCCCCACCGAGGAGCAAGGAATTCATTTACAGTCAATCCTATCTCTCCATATGTCAAAGGAGAAACCCAAAATCCCCACTGCAACCAAGAAGGCATATATGCTGCAATGGAAATGTTTCTAAGCATGATCAACATTCCTTAGAATAAAAATCACTGCCAATCAATAAGTGGATCCAGATCCTTACGCTTTGGAATAATGAAGCCACCAAATAGTAAAACAACTAGTATAGACAAACTACCAGCTGTCATTGAAGCAACTGCAGTTTGGAAAACTGAGGCAACGAATCGAAACATGGATATTGATACTAGATGTACATTAAATAGGAGGAGGAACTGGCGGAAGAACCTGAAGGAAGCCGAAAATAGAAACAGTTATGAAGCCACAATTTCCAAAACAATTTTACTGAAAAAACAGCATACATTAACTAGGTACTATAGATGCTCTATGGCCTATATCTCTCTCCTAGGACAACATCAAACACAACAGCCACTGGCATCATTTGTAAAACATCTCATATATACCAAATGCTGAAAGTTGACATAAGGAGGCATCCTGGATTTGGACTACAAAACCTCCTGTTTGATGATTGCCATGAGTGTCTTAAACAATTCATATAAGTGAAAATTTTGGAAAGCAGGTGAACTTTCCATCTACCTCTCAAACATTTCTAACAAGATAAAGAAAAAAATTTTGCGAAGGAAATGAACTTTCCGTCTAGGACTAACCTGCCAACTTCAGGGCTGTAACCAATGACATAATAAGAAAGTGCTGTCCAGATGAAAGATTCCAAGCATGAAAGTGGAATTTTCAGAACAGCAGATGGGACTGAATAAGCCCAAGCAGGATAAAAGCACAAGTCTTTTTGTTTGTAAAAAATGGAAAGTCTTGATACAGTCATTGCCAGTTCCGGATATCCATCAACAAGAAGTATGATGAGTGAATAGAACAATGAACCCATAAAATAATTTGCATGAATCTCATCAACAGCCATCCGAGTTCGTATGAAAACAGTCATTGCAATAGATACAATGATGACAAGCTGCAAGGATATTGAATACATTAATACATAGATCAAGGAGAAGTTAGATAAAGTAATTATAATAGCTACGTCTTAAGGCAGAATAGCTTAAAGGAAAGATACCTGTGTTGACTTGAATACATAAACAAAAGAGTTCCTTTTCATTAAAAGAATTTCCCGCATTGTACAAGCTTTAAACAGTTCCCATTTTGTTAAGGAGTATTTTCTAAATGAGAGAGCATTCTTGTGGTGGTGAGACTTATCAAATGGCTTTGAGAGCTCCTCCTTCAACTTTTGACCAACAGGGCAATCCTTAAATTTCCTAATGAATTGATCAGCAGAAACATAACTGTAATGTTTTTCTGTGTTGCACCAATACTGTGCTTGATCTTTCCAGGAGATAACCTGAATAAAACAAGAATAGCAGACGAATCACTCGCTAATAGTCAAAACCATTAGAGATAGAGAATAAGTATGTGCTTAACCTACTTCCTGAAGAAAGTCAGCAGTTCCTTTTCTTTCTGGGCACTTGAACCCACAGTCCTCAAAGAACTTAAGAATATAATCACGTGGGCCATGGTACACAATTTTTCCTTCTGTCATTAGGACAATGTCATCAAAGAGATCAAAAGTCTCTGGTGCTGGCTGGAGGAGTGAAATAAATGCAGTGGCATCTGTGATATGCACCAGATGCTGAAGGCAAGAGACGATCTGGAAAGTGGTAGAGCTGTCTAAGCCATTGGATATTTCATCCATAAATAGAGCTCTTACTGGTCCCACAATTATCTCCCCTGTATTATGCACCACAACCAGTAATTGAGCCACCTCAAATATCAACTGATTCTTTAGCGGTCTACAAATTTCATAAGCTGTTTTAGTTATACAGTATACAAACAATACCTGTTGTTAACCTTTTCTTTTGACCACCAGATATGCCTCTTCTGGCAGGATCTCCAACCAATGTATCAGCGCAGACATCTAGACCAAGGATCTGCAAGTCACTTTAATGGTCAATAATAAAATAATTAAACAGCATTTTATGAAGAAAGTGACACAAAAGCCACAGAAATTTTAACTATATACAGAATAAAACTAGTAGAAAACCTTTAAAGTATAGTCTGTCTGAAGGTTACTCTTCAGTCCTTTAACTGATGTTGCCTGTAGCAGAAAATTTTCGTTTGGACAAATAATCATCAGGAGATCAAAATTGAATCAAAGGTTTCAAAGATTACTATGGATAAAAAAATTCCTTACCCAATTGGTTAGTTAGCATTTGTATTATTTTTTAGGTTGATATGCAGTCTAGTTCTATTTCACTTTCTGGTTTTGATCAATTTTGCCTCTAGTTACAAATCTTGGCCCCCTCGTCTCAAAACTCTCGAGGGAGGGAAAAAAAAAAAAAAAGAACTTAAAAGAGTGTTTGAAGAAAACCCTTCTGTGGCTGGCAGAGTGCATGAAGAAAACCCTTCTCTTTTTGCTAAGTTAGACATATTCAAATTTGGTTTTTCTATAATCTTCTTTATTTGGGTTAAATCTACACAACTCTTTCTTCAATAGCTTTAATTATTTTGCTTAAATTCCTTATAAGTCATCTCCAGATCCTTTCTCTAGCACTTGAATCAGATATGACATCCGGCTTCATGTCCCTTCTCAAATGATCACTGATTATCAAATCCCAAAGAGAAAATCATACTCAAATTAATAAATCAGAATCTCCCTCTTCTTTTCTGAATCCTGAACAAACTAACATGTGAAAGGACAGAGAGAAACTGCATAAATCTGGAGGTGAAAAAGACAGAAATGCACAGTCCAGTACCTTCATATACACATCTAAGTCAGGGTCTGGCACTATCCCTGCCTCTTTCTCCCTTCTACTGACATCCAGCAGAATTTCTTTCAAACAAGGAATGCAAATTATCATTCATGTCAAGTTAATTTAAAGTCATTTTTTGCAATATTAGGTATACATACCAGATCGACAGCCTACACCCTGACAACATGCAGAAAAGTCAAGTGTTTCCCTTACAGTCATCTCCGCAATATGCAAATCATGTTGGCTTACATACGCTGAAGATTTCTGAGGAATGAATTCTTCCAGTTTGTGTCCATTGTAAGAAATCTCCCCATTAACCTATCAAAAGCAAAGGCATTCAAGTTGAATAAATAACTTCATTGTTGATATTGTTAGGTGTTAAGGGCATTAGGCTCGTTAGGATGTATTTCATCTTTTGTTCATTACGCATAATTCCAAATAGAGCTTTAGGCAGTAAGCCAATGATTAGAAACAAGTAATGCTGACCAAAAAGTCCAATGCATGTCGCAATGCTGATAGGATTCAATACAAAAAAGGTAAGACGAAATCCAAATCTTTTGACATTAAGTCAACAGTTAACTTGGACAGGTGATTGAACACAAGAATTCTTATAAAGCTAGCACATATTTGATCCAATAATATCAGAAATTTTATCTACAGCATCATTATCATATCTGAGTAGGGTCTTTCATAAAGCACAGGAGAAAAGCTCTCAGATTTCGAACCTCCAGAGAATGGCTGAGCTTTCCTGCCAGTGCCATTAGTAATGTGGTTTTGCCACTGGCTGGAGGGCCAAGCAATAAGGTCATCCTGCAACATAGTCAAAGCATAGCAAACAAATTACTTGGCATGCTTTTCTTTCCTTTCTACAAAATCCCATGAGTTTTATTCCAGACGCTATATAGCCTTGAACTACTGCTTTTCAATGTTCATTGGCAGAGGGAACATAGGTTTTATAAAATACAATCAGTGTTTCAAATGAATAAAAATAATAAGTGGCAGTAAATGATAACAATACAATAAGAAACTTTCTAAGCTTTGTACCTTCCTGGCTTAATAATACCATGGGCATCATTGATGATGCTCATCTTGGACTTCTGAGATTTCAGAGCTGATAATTTCGTGATCTCCTACAAAAATATATACATGTCATAAAGATTCGACAAAAATATATACATGTCATAATTTTTTTTTTATATACAAAAATATATACATATAAGAAAAAAAAAATAAGTCCCAATATTGAGCATAATAAAGAACTGAAAGTGAAAAAGTCACTTTCGTTATATGTCAGTTTGCTATAAGCACCTCAGATCGGTCAATGGAGAGGCTAATAATGTTTAGAGTATGATAATGCCTCTGATGGAGACTAAGATAAAATCTCATATTGAGCAATATGGAATGCTCAATAGAATATTTAAGTAAAATAGTTCTCCCACCTCAATAACTAGTTTTTAGGGGAGGATTTCCTATTTTGCTTGGGTGTCCATCAATTGATATCAAAGCTGGTGGTCAGCTGTTTTGGAAAAGGATACATGTAGAGGATTCTGACCGGCAGAAAGTGAAGTGTGGTTTCGGAAAGGGTTACTTGTAGAGGATTCTGACAAAGACTGAAGTGTCACATAGAGTGAAGTGTGGAAAGGCGATCAATTGAAAGAGACTAAAGTAGTATGAGATATTTAAAATGATACTGAAGTAGAGTAGTTCTCCTACTTCAATAGCTAACTTTTGGGAGGAAGTTTCTCACCTTGCTTGGGTGCCAATTAGCTTCACTCCAAAAAGCCTTTATGGCTAAATAAAACATAATGGGATTATAAATTGAGGTGCCTAAATTATATTAAAGGACCTAATCTAATGGCTATTCAGAATAATTTAGGTGTGTCACCCATATGTAAAGATTATTTTGACAGTTACTTTCAGTTTTGAAACCATACGAGACTTGATGTTCATACATAAAGAAACCAAGGACTTGACATCACTTTGGTATTAATCAAGAGATAATGAAAAGGAAATGATCTATCCGGACATTAATGGCCTTAGAAGATACTTACAAAGATCGTGTCTCTGAGGGTGTTCCACAGAGTAGGTACAGGCTTGCCATGAACTACTCGACACTCAGCTTCTACACAAAGATTTTGATACCTCACTTCGACAGCTGGCAACTTAATACCAACTCTACATGCCATAAGATTCAAAAAGATTATTAAACATTGCCAGGCACAGACACTAAGAACATTCACATATACAATTGATAACTCAGTATGTAGTTTCCATGTGACATGATCAAAAATTTAGCGAAAGTAAAACATTCCCTGGCAATATAAGCTACATGTGCAGACTATCTAACGCGAAAAATGATTACTTGTCAATCCTTTTCCTCAGTTGCTGCAACAATCGAAAATTGTCACTTTCAGTGTGCTTGATAAGCCTCTCAATGAACATATGGCGTTCCTGAGCTCCAAGCTTGCTGACATTAACCACCTGTTTTCCTTTAACTTCTCCATTTTTGTCCATACCTTCATATGCATCAAATAAAGCCGAAGTAATCCTCTCAAAAGTGGGCAAACTTTGTATTGCAGCCCATTGCAACAAATGTTCCTCATCACCATCACCATCTTGTACAGGATTAATGTTTGAAATGCTCCGGAAACTGGAGGGCTGGCTGCCAAATGAGGACCTAATACTTCTTCCAATCTCCACTAACTCAATTCTCAGAGACTCTATCTCATCTGAACCTGCCAGCTGGGCCATCAGCACACAGAAAGAAGGAACTTGAGTTTCAGACATCCATGATATGTTAAGGATATTTATATAACTACTGTACTGGATTTACGCCTTGATTGCAGTAGTAGATGATCTAATGCAATATGTCATGTAGTTCCACGGCATACAAATGGGTCCTGAACATGCAGCTAAGATATCAAAACAAACGCATACAAATTATTTTTTATTACCTATAAGCTTCCCCAGATGCATTTATTTATCTCCAAACGCTGAGGCATATTTAAAAATGGTTTGCAAAGAAATAGGAAGGTGTACTTGTTCAAAACACACTGAAAGCACGCAACTTTATCAAAACGTGGTCCATGCCTCCTTCTTGTTCTTCTTTTCTTTTCTTTTTTATTTTATAAATCCCTCTATTCACAAGGTCATCTTCAGTGGTATCATGGGGTCAAGCCAAGAAAACACCCAAAGATAGTGGGAAAAGAAAAGATTCTATTTCGAGTGTCCTATAAGAAAGTCCATAAATAAACAAATATATATATTTATGACAAAAATACAATCCCGATAGGCAACGTTATTATCAACATTATTATCTAGTTACCCTTTTTTCCCCCTTTTTACTTCAGGGATGCATGTGCCTATGTAAAATTGTTCAGTTTTGGATTTCAAAGAACACAGAACTTGACCCTGATGGTGTAAGTGGAACAAGCATTGAAGAAAGTCAAACCCTCTCTCTTACACAAGGAAGGGTAACAAAAATACAATCCCAATAGATAACGCTATTATCAACATTATTATCTGGTATTTACTCTGACCCTTTTTCCCCTTTTTACTTGAGGAATGCATGTACCTAAGTAAAATTGTTCAGTTTTAAATTCCAATGAACATAGAACTTGACACTGATGGTGGTAAGTTGAACAAGCATTCAAGAAAGTCAAACCCTCTCTGTTACACAAGGAAGGGCTTACTCGTACACGAATAGATTTAGCAGGCTTCCAAAGCAGAACAAGGTTGGAACCCCTTCAAGTCCCTCTTGTTGTACTTAAACCTCCTCAAGTCAAGAGAGGGTAGAAATCAAGAAACTGACCATTTCTTTTTTTTCTTTATTTTTTTGGGGGCTTTTGTTAAACGATTGTGGCCTTTTTGTTTTGTCATTGTCTACTTTAGGCTTTTGGTGTGTGACAGACAATTTTTGGGCTTCATTATTGTAGACCACGTCAGTTGGATAATATCTCTTAAAAAAAAAAAGCGCGTTCATCTGTTAGAAACTTGAGAGTTGAGCCCTGAAAGAAGATAATAAAATGAAGGCTAAATTACTCTTTTATTTTTTCATATATCTAAATTATACGATTTTTTATTTATTTTTAAAAATATTTTTAATAATTTAAATTTAATTAAAAAAATAAATATTATCCTTGAAAGTTTTGATCCTATTGTGATTAGAAAGATAAGTGTATATTTTTAAAATTAAAAAAATTGTAATTTCAACATTTCTCAAAAATGATGTAATTTACCCTGAAATAAAAGATACTTCAAGAAAAGAGTTAAAAGTCAACAAATAATAACTCTAAGCCCACGAAAAGGAAGCGAAATCACACCAAACTATAGGACTTTAAAGTTAATTATCTGATTTTTTTTTTAATTTGACTCTTTCTAAAATTTGAATTGAGTCCTAGTGCCCTATAAACTTTTTTTTTGTTTTTGGGGGGGGGGGGTGGTTTACAACACCTAGAGTCCTGTAAAGGATTTTAGTACCAGTAAGATAAAGACGATTAGTAAAATTATCCTATTCTTATACCTTTGTTATTTCATACTTTAAAAAAATGCATGACAATTAAAGTAATTGAAAACATTGAATACCTAAACACACCTTGAATGAGATATTTATAAGTTGATCTCTAGGAATTTTATGAATTCCCAAATATGCACTTCATACGTTGAGAATTTCAATTGATTTTCAATTGCCATACTCAAACATGAAAATTTTATTTTCTCATATTTTTTGTGCCAGTATATTTTACATTATAAATATTTAAGATACTTGAAAAATAATAATAGGTTAAATAGTATTTTAATCCTTAACTTTATTTATTATCTCAAAATAATCATTTAAGTTTGAAGTGTTTTAAAATAGTTCTTTAAATTTTAACTTTATTCCTTTTAAATGAAGTCTGTTAAAATATTTAACAATATTTATTGTTGTGTTGACATAAAAGCTATATGTATATATATTTATTTATTTAAAATAATGAGTTGGAGCCTAAAAAAATTTTATTCTAATTCCAATTAAAAATACTAAAATCCCAAAATAGCCACCGATCTATCAGAACAACTATATAGCAATAATCCAAGTGCCTCAAATCATCCAGCATAATCAAATAGTTCTTATCGTGATATTTCAACATTGCTTCATTAACCTCATGATTTAACTCCCGTAACAAGAAGCAAAGCCACAACGTTATGTGTCGGCCTGTGCCTCCCATTCCATAAATCCCAATTGTTTTATAGGGTTTATTTGACATGTAAAATATAAAATAATTAATTTTAATGATGAAAATATCTTATTTTTATTTTAAAAAATAATAAAAATGATAAGATAATAATAAATATTACATAAAATTAATGAAAAAAATGAATGTAGTCCAACCAAATGGGCTACATCCCATTAGAAAGCAAAGCCCCAACTTTTTCTTCATTTTGATCAAACCCAATAAATTGTGATGTGTCGGCCCGAGGAGTGTGCTGGCCAGTGAGAGAGATTACGGTGGCCAACTTTTGAAGGAAGTCAAAAAGGTCCCTGTTCGTTGATCCTAATAACTTCATCTTCCCAACGAAAGTTTGAGCGAGGGTGAGAGTGAGATGAAACAAGAAACAGGGACTTAAGTTCAATTCAAAATGACAAGGAAGCAGCAGTGACTATTTTGAAATTTTGGTATTTTTAAATAGATTTACAGTTTTTTTTTGTGTCAATTTATCATATTAAATAAAAGAAAATATACATGGTGTTTTTATATTAGAAGAAAAATAAACACCGTCAAATGTCTTAACAAATTTCACTTAAAAAATTATAAAATAAGATTAAAATTTAAGAAACCTTTTTAAAACACTTTAAAGATTTACTTTAAAATAATAACTAAAGTTAAAAGACCAAATGTTATTAACCAAAATAGTATTACCCAATACCTACAGATTTAGCAGTTTAGATCAAACGAGCTAAATGTTAAACTAGTGGTCCTTTTCCTTTTTGGGTGACAATTGATAGCATTTTTTGAATCAAAGGTAGCAAAAAAAAAAACTTATAAAAAATAATAAACGTAAAAGTAATGCATCGACAAGTAATAAATGCGGCTCAAGGGTGAGGCACTAAATTTGAAATCTCTTATTCTAAATTCAGTATAAACTAGCTTGTTTTATAGATATGACTGGTCACGTGTAATGATAACTTTAAAATTACTATATTATTTGGACACATGGCATGATTTAATTAGTTAAAGAAGATTTTTAGATGTTTTGATTGGCTAGAAATAAAAATCACAAATAATGAGAAGGTGAAATAACGAAATTACTCCCAGAGCTCCTCTTCTATAAAATGGCTAAGTCTCACAACTTCAATCACAATATATCTACAATTAAAATTATCATTCCTTCAAAATTTACTTTATGAGGCTTGTTAAAAGTTTTTGCTTTGAAGTGTTGGCGAAGGAGAAAATATTACCAAATTTGGAGACATATTTGGTAAGAAATTATTACGTAATTCATTTTTTATATCCAACATTTTAATTTTATTATTATTGTAAAATATATATTTTTTGAAATATTTGCAAAATAACAATGTTATTTAAATTTATGCATTTTAAATTATAGAATATTGTTTGTTGTATGATTAATGTTGATTATGGATGTTATTATATATATATATATATATATTGCAAAAAAAAAAGAAGAAAAAAATTATAACATTGTGAAAGAATGAAGGAAGAAAAAATAAACAAAAAAAACATTTGCTATTTAAGTAGGAAAATGTATTTTTTAAATTAGACATTGAGAATATATGAAGAAATATAGTAGTTTTAAACTGTGTAAATAATGTTGGAAATAAAAATTTTGAGTAAAATAAAAATGAGACATAATTAGAAGAAAAATTAAGGAAAGTAAAAAAAATTTTAGTCATAACGAAAAAGAAACTTTTTATATTAAAACTAAGAATGATATGAAATATATATATATATATATATATATATAGAAAAATTGTGAAATATATGTATTGAAAAAAAAAGTACAAAAAATTAGGGAAAAATAGTAATTTAAATAAGAAAATAGTAGCTTAAAGGAAGGTTAAAAAATTATAAGACATAGCAAAGTGGAATATATTTAAATGTCAAAATAAGGGAAAAAATGAAATTAGTAAGTGAAAAAAAAAATGAGAAAATCTTCAAAATACATACACATTTATAATTAGAAAAAAAAATAATAGTTAGTGAGAGACTGTAATTTAAATGAGAAAAAAATATATATGTAATATAGTAATTTAATGAATAGTAGTTTAAAACATAGGAAAAATGGGTCTTAGGAATGTGTTGAAAAAATTAGTTAAAATAAGTAAAATAAGGAAAAAAATGTTTTAAAAGTTAAAATAAAAAATGATAGCTTAAATAGAAAAAAATTACTTCTTCTTTTTTTTTTTTGATAACATAGAAAAAATTACTTTAACAAGGTAAAATAAGAAGAAAATGTTAAAAAGAAAATGATATAAAAAGGAAACAAATATAGTGACCATAATTGCGGAAAAAGAAAATGAAAATAATTTGAAATAAAAGCAAATAAATATTTGTAATAATTAGTAGGTAATTATTTAAGTTACCAAATAAATTTATTAAAAAAATATAACATTGGTAATTATTACAATTGAAAAGGAAACTTTAGACCATATTTAAATAAATATGGAAAAAAAATTGTTTGTAACTTTGGAAGATGTTACTAAATAATTCAAAGTTAACAAAAAAGTCAATTACAACAATAATTATATAGATCGTGTTTGCAGTTAAAATATTTGAGATAAAATAAATGGTCAGGAGGAATGAGATTGTTTGCATTTATGCAATCGGAAGAATTTTATGAAAACACCTAGGGTGCAACATTTCAATATGCAATGTTAAGATATATAACAATTAATATTGTCCCACCTTAAAGAAATTAAAACAAGTAGTTTTTCAAAAATTATGACTACCACAGAATTATGTTGTGTTTAATTTGATATATAAGCTCTCAATGACAATAAACTCAACATAGTATCAAGCAATTATGTTGAAAAATGATTGTAATATGCAAAGGATATAACAATCTCACTCATGTTTCCCATCACAATTAAATGCTGTTAAATTGTGTGCAAACACCTCACACATTGACTTACAGTTGAGCATTGACTTTGAGTTAAATTTAGTGAATGAATTGCTACCCACACCTGATTTGTTGTCTTGACCACCAATTTATGCTGAACTTTATCAAATTGTACTAACAGAGGGCAGTTCGTAACCAAGTTCCTCCTACCCAACAATTGGCTTTATTGAACCTTCTTTTCTACCTGGCTCAGAAGAAAATGTCTTAGAAGACTTTGAAAACAAAGATGAGTATAATGCAAAACTTGACCCTAATTATGATGAAGATGCCGCTGATGATGATGATGTATGTGACAATAAGAGTGATGATGATGATACCATTCATATTAAACTAGTATCCTAATACATTGACCCCACTATTACGTTCTTCCAACAAGTAATTTGGCCTTAATAAGAGGCGAAGAATTTAAGGAAGGGGGATATCAAATACAGATGAATAGTTGTACATTAGATTAAGGTATCTGAGTTAGAAGGCACTACATCTTGCTATTAAGCTATACTTTGTGATGGTGTACCACAATTTTAAAAAATACTTGACAAGTAAAAAATATGAAGAATTTCTATGTATAAATTATAGCAATAGTTGTAGATAGCGAGTCAAAGCATGCAAAAAAGGTAAGAGAAAGGGATTATTCTAGTAGATTACATGATATAGGAGTCTATATACCTATTTGTCTATGATGTTATCACAAAATCATCCGAAATTCTATTCCGACGTTATCTCATAATGTATTATGGTAATAGTAACTGAAACACCTAATGTTCCAATCAACCAGATCATAGAACAGATGATGAGCTTGTTCAAGTACACTATAACATACAAAAAGACGTGGAAAGCAAAACATAAAGCTACCACAATTACTTTTGGTAATTGGGAGAGCTCATACGCTATATTGCCTAAGTGGTTGGCTATGGTATAATATGTCATGCCTGGGTCATACGTTGAATTTGTGACGAAATAATGTCCCCAAAACACTTCTACTAGTGAGCCAGTAATGGCATTTAAGCACATATTTTAAGCGTTCAAGTCTTATATAGATACATTTGAGTATTTAAAGCTAATGATTCAGGTGTGTGAGACATTCCTCTATAGAAAATATAAACAGATACTATTGAAGGCAATAGCACAAGATGAGGACTAACATATTGTCTCTCTCGTCTTTGCTATTATGGAAGAGGAGACACAATTAGTGTAGACATAGTTTCTTTTCAACCTACAAAAGCAAGTAATTCCAGGAAGACATGGTATTTGTTTGATATCAGACAGACATCCATCAAATCTATTTACTATTATTAATCCATAAACTAGTTGGCTGCCATCTTATGGTTGTTATATTTCTTGTCTTTGTCATATGGCCAACAATCTTCACACTTATTATAAATCATAAGATCTAAAGCAAAAGTTAAAAAAATATTAGTATGTTTCTCTTTTGTATTTGATTATTCACATTATACATGATTAGAAACTAATAGCGAATCCATTTATCATGTTATACAAGTTATGCATACAAACATTAATATGTTGATGAAAAATTGGCCGAGATAGCTGCCATCCATGAAGAAGCAGCAAAGTGGATTGCTAAGATCCCAAAGGAACAATGAACCCAAACATATGATGTGGATGGTCATCGCTACAATCACATGACAACGAATTTGGTAGAATGCATAAATGACATCTTGAAGGGGGTTAGGTCTTTGCCTATATCAGGCATAGCCAAAGCAATATATTACGAAGTTAGTCAATACTTTATGCAACATGCTAAGTAAATCAATACTCCAACGGCAACGGGTCAAGTGTACTACCAAACCCTAATAAAAAGGATGATAGCAAATATGTAATACTCTCATTCGTGTGTTATGCGAGTGTTCAACAAGCAAGTGGTATTGTTTGAGGTTGAGGATTCTTATAACCAGATGAATCACTAATATAGCTATTGTTACAAGGTTAACTTGACTGATCACACATGTGATTGTGAACAATTCTAAGTGAAAAAGTACCCATACTAGTATGTTCTTACAACATGCACCACAGTAGCCCTAAAGTCATTCTAATTTGTGGATCTTGTATTTCACTTGAACACCATACGTAATGCATATAGTAATATATTTCAACCCATTGTAGGATAAGAATATTGGCCACAATCAAATGGTCTGAAGTTAGTTCAGATTCATCTATGCTCCATGAGCAAGATTGATTTCGTTCAAACCGTTTTCAAAATGAAATGAATTTTAATATTTCAGGACAACAAAATATGTGCAACCTTTGTAAACAAACAAGGCATAACCGTACTTCTTACCCATACCACACTTCTATTACTTAGTTGTATATTAACAAAAGTTGTAATTGTCAAGAAATAAGTTGTGTTATTTATTGTCAATACATGTATATGAACATTAGTTAGGTATGCTATCTATGCTTATACGTGAAAATTTTTTAAATGACTAATAGCATGTGATGTCATTGATACTTAAACATGTCAATTTTAAATGAATAATAGTATATTGTATTATTTTACTCATAGATCTTATGGTTAGAGTTGGACAACCTATTCATTCAAATTCAGAGGATGAGTCACTTTTATACCTACAAAAGTGGCATATATCACAGGGCATCTGAGATGGCAAGTAAGATATATTGTTTTATTTTGTTATTTGTTTCAAGTGAGTAATAGGTTATGCAATTTATCCCTATTTGTAAGATGATCGAATACTCTACTAACAATGAGTTTTATATGATGATTGTTTAAGTGATCCACCACTCGTCATTGTCGATTATTTGAGGCAGGCTAGTTTTTATGGCGTTATATAAGTTGACCAATTTGAGTATAATACATCGTTGGTTAGTACATTAGTAGAATTGTGACACATAAAGACACATACGTTTCATACCACTCGAGGAGAGTGTACAACACCCTCGAGGATGTAGCGGTACAATTGGGCCTACTAGTTGATGGGGACCTTATTATGGGCTGGATGAGTTTCAACTGGTCAGAGATTTGTCAGTGGCTTTTAGAGATTATGTCACCAGCTGACCAGATTGATGAACAACGACTTTTTATCACTTAATTGGTTCAAAACTTTGCACATATGCCCGATAACACAGAGGATGAGATTATGCATCAATTTACTCATGCATACATTTTTTGCATAATTGGGGGTTGGGTAATGTCAAATCGATCCAGTTATAGAGTTTATTTGATGTACCTGCCTTTGTTAGAAACTTTGAGTAGGCCTGCCGTTATAGTTGAGGATCAGCAATGTTGGCTTTTCTATATCATAAGCTGTGCAACTCAACTTACAAGAATGATTATAGTATAGTTGGATGCTTGACGTTGTTATATTTGTAAGTATGAACTTGCTTTTCTATACTTGTACCCGAGAGACCACTCACCCCCGACCCTCGCATTGAAAAATATCTTATATTTCTATCTTTAGGATTTAGGTATGTAAAAGAATTACAAATTTTATATCTTTTATTAAAATATGTTGACTTCATTTATTAACCATTATTTACCAAATATGTTTACTTATTATAATAGATGGAAGAATATTAGACGACTTCCTCATCTAAGTGTTAAAACCTTCCATTTATATAGAACTTTGCTAGATGCAATGAGGGGTGATGAGGTATATACTCTATTTGATTTATGTTGTATATCATTTTTTAATTATTTGATAGTTACTTATTACACAACTATATGTTGCTCATAAATTGTATGGCACTTATACAAACCACAATCAGTGCATGAGTTAATTTCAAAGTATTATTTGACTTTTCTAAATATTCATATTGCATTAGTGCCACCCATTTGTTTTTGGATCATAGAGTGGCACCATTCAAATTGTGTCCTGCAACAATTTGGTCATTGCTAACCCATTCTATAAGAGCCAATCGGATTGAACTTTCTCCATAATTTACAACTTCAAGGAAGAGACCAAACCAATTGGGTATCTGAACATAACCTTTTTATTCAATGATTGTATGGATGGCAAGATACCATGTTTCAATCCCCTGTTATTGAGGAGCCCTTTGATCGCATGTTTAAGTACATGACATGGTATTGGCGCCGTACTCATCAATAGATCTAAAGATCTAGTGCTACTACTAGATATGCAATATATTTTATTACATCTTGTTATCTTTGTCATCATCCTTCTCTTGGCATAATACATATTAATAGTTAACTTTTTATTTTTTTTTTTATTAGGCTAATTTGGCAGAGGGGCTTTATAAGATCCACTTGCAAGATCCTTTGCTTATGAATTTTGTGTGATATTATGGGTCGAGACACCAGCAATATATTATATACTCTTGGTGAACAGTGGGGTTCACTTTTTTCCTAATCTGTTGACCAAGCACCAAATCTCAAATTCTGACAGGTTGTCCAGGTAAAAGACGTCAAGATTACTTATCAACTCAACAACCTACTATTGGAAGAAATGTCCAACAACAACAGGGCTAGTGCAGTAGAGTACTAATATTTCTAGTGTATCTTTATATATGCCAACTCCAGTGCAACAAGATATTGGCATGATTGGTCCATTTTATTATATACCGCCTAGCTAAATAATTTGATGACTTTGGTAGAGTAGGCCCTTTTTTTTATATACCTCCCTTGCCTTTGTCTATTTCTTAAACCCCTCAGCAGATATCTGGCTCATTAGGATCATTTGCAGATCTCCTATTCGTTATATTTGTGTTTAATGCCGCATACACTAGTTACTCAATTGAGTCTGGAGAATTGTCACAACCAGGATTTTTTATGCCACCTCATCTTATTACTCTAATCAAACTCCATCCTTAAGTCTAAACTCTGATCTAACAATTCATGAGCAACAAGAATCAGAAGAATTAGCCTAACAACAATCGGGACATGAAAAGAGAAGATCTTGTTATGATATAAGAAGTCATATACTATACAAATTTTTTATAAAATTTATATTGATTTAATTTTATATTCAATATTACATAATTTTTTTCATTATATTTTTTTCCATTCAATTATTTTTTAATTACAATTTTTCCCTTTAGTTTATTTTAATATAACAAAATATTACAAAAACATTAAAGGAAATTTGGATTGGTTCATTATGTAAAATTAATAATATTATCCATTTCAAATAATATAATATAACATTAAATAATTACATCTTATTAAATATTTAGTAATTTTTAATAAGATTACATTAATTGTTTTTAGTTTCATCAATGTAATTATTGTAAAACTCTTTAATAAAATAGACATAATACTATCTTATATTCATTAATTATTATGTTATAATTAATAACATTTACTAATTCAATTAATGTAAAAGTGTCTACTTGATATTATGGGAGGAATTTTTGTTTTTTATAGTCTATATAAGATACTCCTGCATTCCTCATTACTTCAAGGTCCTCTTTAAATCTAATAATAAGAATAACACTTTTTAGTTAATAAATAATGTTTAAATTAGATTCATAATGTAAGTTAAGATACAATTTTCTTTTAAATCAAATCATTTATTTGTACATACATCTCATCCTCAATTTTTTATAATTACTAATAACATTTAGTATTATTTCAATGGCTATAATTGCCTACACAAATAAATCTTTTCTTCAATTTATTAATATTGAATAAAAATTTATCTCATTATAATAAAAATATAACCCAACAAAAAATTGGAAGGAAATTTTTGAATATCCATTCTCTCGAATTTCTTTATAAAAAAATTTGAAGAGAATTTCGATGCATAGCATCCGAATTCCTAATGAAAATAAAAAAAAAAATCCAAATTCCATGCTGCAGTGCTCATATTAGGACGCTGAGGATCCGAATTTACAATTTTCATTACTTCTTGGTAAATACTTTTCGTACTATTGTTTTTCTGTTAATCTAAAGCCGGTGTATTACTTTTTGGCAAAGAAGCCCAACTGACAGTGCTTCTTGGTTTACAAATTTACGAAACTGTGCATCAGCTACGGTTCTTGGTAGACACCAAAACTTGGCAGGTCTAGTGCAATATGACGTACTGATTCCATTTCACGGAATATATATCCCAAAATGAACTCAGCCTTTGGCCTTTTATTTGCTTATCTTATTCAATGAGTAATGATTAATTCGTGGTATACGTGGCAATGATCAAAGATATAGGACCAATAAGGTTCCACAGTGCTTGCGTTGGATGCTGTTAGTCAAAGGGTATCAGTTTGAATTCCCATCAACCTAAAACACCATTTCAGAAATCATACAGCTTTCCATAGTGTAATCCAGCTTTTCCTGAATTAACAGAACGACCAATGCTGACTTTCGTCAAGCAAATCCGCAAAGCTTCAAGCGAATAATGCCCAACCCTGTATTGAATCGTCACCTCCTTCACATTCCCCATCCCGAAACCCATATCCCCTTCATCAAAGAATGCGATGCCATCCACCTGCAAGAAATTTCATTAGAAGAGACAGACGATTCAATCATGTTCACATGTGTGAGCCTGCAAAACTAATTTGTAGGCCATAAACTAAGGGATTAGGAGTTGACTGAATAAACAGTCAACTTGCTACAAAAGTGTGCCAATCCATAGAAGCCACTTTGAATTTAGCATGAAAACACAGATCGTCTGTCTAACATTGTTCTGATTCACAAAGATGAAAAACATATCAGGAAAGGAAGAAAAGTCCATGTATAAAATTTGTAAACTACCAACTTCTAGCCCGCAAGTGTACAATATCTAAAATAGAGAACATCAACGAATTCCTACAACAATTAAAAATCTAACAACAGACCAAATCAAAATCTAAACTTGAGGTTTGGTCTCTTCCTCGTCCTCTTCTATCTTAGGAGCCAAATAGAACCGAACATAACCCATCTCAGCAATCTTGTACTCGACCACAACTGGCAGATCATTTGACAGACTGATGGTAACTGTGTTAGATAATGGTGTGGCCTTTGTAAAGGAGTTCATGTACCTTAGTGCAAATGTCAAGGACACAGGCTCATTCATCTCTATGACAGTCGCTTCTTCAGGCTGTAATATTAACCCCCAGAAACAGGCATGTGAAAATGTCCATCATTATTCAATTTAAATTATACACACGGAAAAGACTGGAACAAATTATATAAAATCGCAAATTCCTGTTTGTAAGGGAACAATTTGTTACAATATCTTACCTTGTCCACAGTAGTATTCTGCCTGCATACAATATTTGCAGTTCCAATATCTCCTCTGGTGGAAAACTTTACACCTTCCTTAGTAATCGAAATCACAACTACAACATATATCACAAGGTGATCTCATTTTTTGGTATACGTTTAAAAAGTAAACAGGCAAATGTTAGAAAACCAGTATAAACTTACCCGTATCACCAATACTACTTAGATCTTTGCAAATCCTAGCAAACTCCGCTGAAGGCATCCTAACAATGGCATGATATTCTGCCTCAGGAATTCCAAGGTGTTCACTGTCGATGTCCATCAGCTTCATCTCAAAATCAGAAATCTTGTCCTGTGCTATAAGCCATAACCCACAAAAAGAAGTTAGTAGATGTAAATGATAAATATACACGAAGCCATAAAATGCATATGCAAAAACTTAGGACACCTAGACAGCGATGAAATGATGGGACATAAATCAAGCAAACACACAATCCTCTGCCTCAATAAAACTAAACATATTAACAAAACACTAATCCAGCAAACAAATCTTGGTGAAACCTGGGCGGCTGGATCAATTGGGTGCTGTACATCAACTCGGTATAATAAATAAATAACTAAACAAATATTCCTATAAAAACCATATTCCTAACAGTTCTATATCATTGAAGGAGTTGAAAATTTCAATAAGCATTCCTTCTCCTCAGTCACCATTTTGTTCATAGCAAAAGACCTATTCTCCTAATAATGAGAATTTCGGTAAAGACAAGAAATTCAAACTTGAAGTTCAGAACAAATCAACATTAAAGAAAATTAAAAATAGATAGAAAATTGATAGCCCTCTATCAGAACCTACGAGCACAGTTCTTCACCAAATTAAAAGGAACAAAAACAGGATAGTCAGTCTGCATGCTGTTTTACTCAACAAGGAAGAACAATTCCACACCTGCTTCTCAGACTTAATAAAGGAATTCACAATGATATTTTGAAGCAATATTTACAACCGAAGCTCCATTTTCTTTATCTAGGTCTCTTCACAAATTTTAATCCAAACCAACGTTCTCTTTATCAAATCTTTCTTCTGGGGGTCTAAGGTAGACTTGAAATTATCAAGATGTTGAAAGGTATAAGCCAGAGATCTCAGTAGAGAATTGATGAAATTTTCATCTAATGCATCATGACTATACACGGGACTGATATATAGACATATGAAGTTTCTTATAACAGAATGAAAGAGTCCTAACGGCATTGCTCTGACTAGGATAACCGCATAACTACTCTAACTGATCTCCTAACTTACTCTCTAGCACAGTAAAATAAGAGCTTTAATTTTTTAAGCCAGTATGGAAATAATAAAATAGCTGTAAGAAAGGGAGTAGACTCTCCACGGATATAAAATAAATGAAAAAAATTAACACGCAAACACACATACACGGAAGAAACCAGATTAAATATTCAACCATAAGACATTGAATTTAGACAAGAATTCCAGGAAATTTTTGGGAAGATCAAACGTACTTGGGCTTTCAAACATGAATGTAACGGTATCACTTCCATCATCGGCCTTGATGGTAATGATGTCATCGTTGCCAGCGCATTTTAGCATCTTGGACATGTTGTTGAGGTTCATGCCCATCGAGATGTTGCGGTCACAGCGATAGTGCTCAAAGCCCTCCGATCTGAGGAGCAGCGCCACCAGGGCGACGTGGCTGGAATCCATGGCCTGGAGCGAGAACCCACTGGCCGAACAATCGAAGTTGGCATCGTTGACTAGCTCCCTGATCGCCTCCAACACCTTCTTCAGAAGAGAACCTTGAACGAGACGGAGTTCCAGCATCTTCTTGCCTTAGACTATGGCGCTTTTAGGGTTAGGGTTTGGGTTTCAATTTTCTCAGAGAAATGGTGGGAAGTGTGGAAAGTAGAAATGGAGGGAAACGAGGGTTTTATATACTGAAGGATTTCGTGGCCCTAGTGGCGGGATTGGATGAATTATTGAATTCCCGCCAGACTAGGAAGCGAATTTTTTTGTGGTCTAAGTTAAATATAGCGTTTGGCGTCTATTGAATTGAAATCTCGTAATTCATTAAGAGAATTATAGAAAAACTTCTAAGGCTCTCATGGACACCTTTGCATTCCATGGGTGAAAAACGTATATTATTTTCTATATCAAGTGATGGGTTTATTATGGCCAAAAAAAAAAGTGCTGGATTTATCAATACACTTATTTTCTTAGACTTTATTAATTCTTTATATAAAAAACAATGAAAATAAGACAAGCTTTGTCAATGATTTGATAGCTTATGACACTAGTTTTAATATTTAAGATTAAAATAAATTTAATATTAACGCCCCATTTAATATATTTACAGAAAAAGAAATTAAATTAGAATTTAATGGCCAGACTCGTTTCTTAAAGAAAATCTATCATGCGGATAAAAAGACAGTAAAAATAAAGCATTCCTTCATTGCAGCGCGAGTTTTGGAGCCAACCTCTAAAAGAATTTGATTTCCAAATTTGCCCTCAATGTTGTGGCTAATTGACTTTTGATTTTTTCCACTTTGCCTCATTGTTTTACAAAATCTATTAACTTTTGACTCTTTTCAACTTGTTCGGTACAAAAAAAAAGTGTAAAGTAAAAATTTTAAGTAACAATATTTTATGCATTTAAAAAAAATTATTAATAATTTTTTTGTAACCCCAAAAAAGGTATTTATCTCTCCATCTCTTCCTACCACTATTTTAAATATAAAGATATTAATTCTCATTATTTAATCAAGAACATTTATATCTTTTATTACATTTTATATTTTATTTCTACATTATTTTTTACTTTACCAAATATATAAATAAAAGACATTTCGTTTTCTTTCTATATTATATACTAAACAGATTTAATTATTTTTTATTTCATCCAGTATTTCTTTTTTAATTTTGTTGAAGCATTTCTTAAATTCTTTTGTACCAAACGAACCATAAAATTTTAATTCTTTCTTATGCACCAAATATTGATATCTGAAAATTTGTTAAATTCATACCTCTTTCACCCACTATTTTGAAACTCAACAAATCAGACCGACCTGAAGATTTGCCAGGTATTCGGACCCCAGTGACATAGCATAACGCGTAGAAATGATTTTAGTCATAGGAAGGTTCAAACTTGATACCCCGAATAATTTGACAATAAATAATTAAAGTTGACAAAATTCACAACATTCTACGAACCTAATAATGACATTTTAAAGTTGATAAAATTCTCATACAATTAAAGTTAGTCAGGTTCGTGACAATTAAAACTCACGACAAAGTTTCTATTAGAGTTCACTACACTGTTTGATAAGATCGTTGCAAATTTTCAGGATAAAATGTAACCAATTAACAGTTAAGCTCACATTATATACAAACCCACTTGACTACTTTGTAGGCCATAAACTTACAAAATAGATAGTCCGCGGTTAACCTTGTATTTAGAACGTTAAATACAAAAGTAAAATTAGATAAAAAAAGAGAAAAGAGAGAGAGAGAGAGAGAGAGAGAGAGGAGTGCATGATTCTACAAAACACTCCTCTCTTTAAACGCAGCATGTTACTTAAAATTATGGATACATGAAAATTTCATTAAAAATGTACACGGCACAAAGTGGAATTGATTATATATAGCCAACTTTTGTTACAAAACCGTGCCGATTCACAAACAACCTCGAAGGATAATATTGGTAAACTACCAATTTCTGGAGTAAAAGGCTATACTATCTTCAAAACAAAACATCCAAGACATCCTACAGCCGAATTAAAAAGCTGTCAACTCTTAAACTTGAGGTTTGTTCTCATCCTCATCCTCTTCTATCTTCGGCGCCAAATAGAACCGAACATAACCCATCTCAGCAATCTTGTACTCAACAGCAACTGGCAGTTCATTTGACAGACTGATGGTAACTGTATTAGACAGCGGTGTCGCCTTTGTAAAGGAGTTCATGTATCTCAGTGCAAATGTCAAGGACACAGGCTCATTCATTTCTATGACAGTCGCTTCTTCTGGCTGCAATATTTACCCACAAATATAGCCTTGTAAGAAAACGTCCATCGGTATTCAATTTAAATTGTGGACAGGGAAAAGACTAGGATAGTTGATATAAAATACAAATTAGTGTTTGTAACAGAATATTAACTAACATCTTACCTTGTCCACAGTAGTATTCTGCCTGCAGACTATATTTGCAGTTCCTATATCTCCTCTGGTGGAAAACTTTATACCTTCCTTAGTAACCGAAATCACAACTACAACATACATCACAAAACGATTACATTTCTCAGCATAACTATATAAAGAAGACAAGCAAGAGTTTAAGAGCCCAAGAAACAAAGCAGATTACCAGTATCACCAATACTACTGAGATCTTTGCAAATCCTAGCAAACTCCGCTGAAGGCATCCTTACAATGGCATGGTATTCTGCCTCAGGAATTCCAAGATGTTCACTATCGATATCCATCAGCTTCATCTCAAAATCAGAAATCTTATCCTGTGCTAAAGTCCATGAATCAAAAAAGGAGTCAGTGGATATGAAATTATATTTATAGTAACCCCAAAAAAAAGCGAAATTCATATGACATCTAGCTAGAAGCCCATTATCGTGTAATGTCAAGACTTAGGAAAATTGAATCAACATCCCTAACCGTCAAACTCAGTAGAATTAGACAGCAAAACACTAATCCCGGGCCATCTGGGTGTGATACATCTACATCTCAGTAAAAATCATAGTCCCTTCAAAACTATTCTGAGGACCTTGGCTAGGTAGACTGTTGAATTTCAAATTTTCAATAAACAATTCTTTTTCTCAGTCAACATGTTTCGAGGCAAAACACCTGCTCTCCTATTAATGAAAACAGAACATTCTTAAGCAGTCCTTACCCTAGCGCTTGTATTGAAACTTGATAAATATGTAGTCTATCATTCTTGATAAACGAAGTTAATATCCTCTATGCACTATTACATTTAGCATTCGTTTTCATGTTATGTATATCCTCAGTGAACAAGAACAGTTCCACAACTGTTCTCAGCCTTGATGAACTCCCAATAACAATTGAAGAAACATTTGCTGACCCTCTTTTTGTTAATGAGGCTATAAACAAACAACTTAACAGTAGAGTTACACTGAAACTGGTTTTTATTTGGGTCTCTTCAAATGATTATCCAAACCATTTTTTTCCTGATCAAATCTTTCTTCTGGAGGGCAGGGGTAGACTTGAAATTATCAGGAAAATGGTGCATATCAATTTCTATAAGCTAGAATATTGTGAAGGAATAGATATTAGTATGACTTAGGAAATAATAGGATAGGTGCAACTAATAAAAGCAGAGTGGAAACCCATTTGTAAATTCAACCTTATAACATTGAACTTGAACAAGAATTTCAAAAGATTGTCTGGGAAAATTAAACGTACTTGGGCTTTCAAACATGAAGGTCACGGTATCACTGCCATCGTCGGCCTTGAAGGTGACGATATCATCGTTGCCGGCGCATTTTAGCATCTTGGACACGTTGTTGAGGTTCATGCCCAAGGAGATGTTTCGGTCACAGCGATAGTGCTCGAAGCCCTCCGATCTGAGCAACAACGCCACCAGGGCAACGTGGCTGGAATCCATGGCCTGAAGCGAGAAACCACTGGCCGAACAATCGAAGTTGGCATCGTTGACTAGCTCCCTGATGGCCTCCAATACCTTCTTCAGAAGGGAACCTTGGACGAGACGGAGTTCCAGCATCTTTGGATTTTGGCACCTCTAGGGTTAGGGTTAGGGCGCTTCAATTTTCAATTTTATCAGAGAAATTGGTGGGAAATGACATGGGAAGTGGAACAGGAAGGAAAGGAGGAATTTATATAATGGAAGATTCTTGAACCTATTGGCGGGATTGGATGAATAATCGAGTTCCCGCCAGACCATGGGGAGAATTCTCTGTGGTGCTTGTCCAATGTCGTACGGTGGAGAACAGTAGGGGAAATCAAGTGAAGACAGCAAAAATAAGTAAATAAATAAATGCCAGGTCTCTTAATTTTCAAAATTAAAAGATATCTTTTTAAAATATTTCTTATTAGGATTTAAGTTATTTAAATTTAACTTAAGGTGGATAATTAAAATATCACCTTAAACTTTTTGATCTATCACGTGACATGCTCCTATCAACCTGTGACAGAATTTAATCAAAATTTGGATCTTATCATGAAACTCCAGTTGCATGTCATTGAAGCATGCTATGTAATAATTGAAAATGTTTGAAATGGCATGTCAGTTAACAATAACGTTAACAAAAAGCTGATGAACAAAATCTAAATCTTAAAAAATAATAGTCTAAGAGAATGGAAAAATTTTATATACAATTATTTATATTCTTATCATTAAATTTTTAATTAACATATAATAAACATATATTTTTTTAAATATTATTATAATAAATTTATGATTTTATAAATAATTATATAATTTTTTAATTAAACTATACACTTGTCATAATATAATTAAGAAAATTATATATTTATTATATTTTAATTAAAAAATAAAATAATAATGATATACAAAATTTTACCTAAATTTAATACTAAAAGACATTCACAATTACAAAAGTTGACAAGATATTTTTAAAATATCACATATTGAAATGGATATTTACATTTTTCAAAAAGGAAAACACTCTCAAAATTCTTATTAAATATTTGGAATTTAATTACTAAGTTATTATATTTTCCTTTCATTAATTTAGTTTTTGAGAGATATTATTATTAATTAGCTTAAACATTTTTTAATCGTGTCTTATTTTACTTGATACTTACGTGAAACAATTTTTTCTAACATAAGACATTGGTGGCCAATTAACGAATAATAACGATGTTTAACAACAAAAAATGATGTCAGTTTTAAGTTTTGACTCGTGGATAAAAACAATGACAGCACATATGGATATTTGTTAAAACGGCATCTTTTGGTTAACGGATATTTAGAAAGATATTAGTCACCAACTAACATTTTACATTTAGAAAATATTCTTCTGCGTGAAAAATTTTGATAATGTGAATATCAAATTTCACGATAAGATTAAACTGATAAGATTTTTAAAAAGTTTTAACCAAGTTGATAGTAATTATCATTCAAACAAATTAATTTGATGAAACAAAATATTAAACTTTTTCATCAGATGAAAAAACAAATACGTATTCAATCAATTATATTGCTATTGTCAATATGTAATCAATTTATTTATTGTGAAAACAAGTGTCACAAACAAGGTAATGTAATTTTGTACTCATTAAATAGATGATGGAATATATGTCCTTTTCAAAACATACTACCATAAGTTTATTTTTCACGGTAAGAATATCACATCTCTCATTTATTTGGAAACCTCGGTGTCTTTAATGACATTTATTATATTTGATTCAATAAAATTAAGGAAAAATATACAATTTATATACTTTTGATAAAAGAAATTAAATTCTGATCACAAATAATTTAGGCCTAAGGCTTAGTTTATGAGTCTTAGGCCTAGGACTTAGTTTGTTAGTTTGGAGCAATCTCCGCCACGTTGGTTTGATCCCAATACATCATTAGTGTACCATGTCACATGAGATCAACTTTATTTGATGATTTCTATTAAATATATACATGTAGTTGCTTCACTCGAGATTCTCTCAATTATCAGAATACAAAATTTATATTTATTGTATTTATACCTCCAATAATTAGGGAAAGATAGATAGAAAGATATAAGATTAAGTAACTTCCAACATTAGATATTTGGAGAAAAAAACTTTTAATGTTGAAAAATCTTTAATTTTTCTCTCTTCAACTATTCTTTATGGAGCTATGCAAAAGATCTATTTGCCAAAATACACGCTCATTCCCCACTATGTTTGAAACCAACAATGGACACCATTTGCCCATTGCTAGTAGCCAACTTAATCAAGAAAATATTACTTTCTTAGATTTGGATGCATTGAGAAAATTAAATACAAGGACAAAGTTTGATAGAGAAAGAAACAGGAAGAGAGAGAGAGAGAGAGAGAGAGAGAGAATAATGGTTTTCAAAATCATAAACTCTCCTCTCTCCTCTCTCTTTTTTGTTTTTTAATCTAACTTTACTCCTACATTTAGTCTTATAAATGTAAGGGATCACTAAATATAAGAAATCCATACACTATTCTGCTTTTAATTTATATTTTATAAAGAAAATAATTTATATGTTGTTCTTTATATTTTGTCATCAAATTTTTAAATTAAAACGTAATAAGTATATAATTTTTATAAATAAATATATTATTACTTAATTAAATTATATACATATGATGTTATTATTGAAAAATCAAATATTTATCATATTTTAATTAAATTATCTAATAATAAAAATATAATAATTGCACCTAAATTTAATCATTTTATAAATATTTCAAAAGGCTTTTAGGTACAATTTATATTCCTATTATTTTTAGTAACCTTTATAACGCTGTTTAACTTAGATATTAAAGTGTTTACATGAGTCTAGCTTCGCTCAAACTACCTTGAAGATTTGCATATGAACAATAAACCTTATTGAGAGACTATTTACCAATTTCAATCAACAACAGCTAATTAGAACAATAATTACGGACTTGAATTTTGTTATGGTCTTTTGTCCTTGGAAAAAACTTAGTAGGATATGAAAAGATATTTTTGTTGCATTATTTATGCATGCATCATGCATTGCTCATGTAAACATGCGGAATAATATTATGTTGATCTTCCTTATTTTTGGTATCGCAACTTAGCCATATGGAGTCCAAAAGTGGCAAACTTTTAGCCTTTTATGTATCAAGGTTTGAAGTTTCGACATTAAAATGGCAGATTTCTTCTAATGGATTATTCCTTATGTAAACATTGTTACTTTTATTCCAAAAGAAAAAGAACAACAAGCATGTGCATCCATGGTAAAATTAGTTATTTTTGTTTGTAACTGTAATATCAATTATTTATTAAAAGTATTTAAATGTTCAAGAGTTCTTATCTAAGTGGCACATTCCCATGCTTAATCTCAAGAGAACATGATCTATTCGAGTTTAATTCTTACTTACCTTTTTTCCCACTCGCAACTCTTAAAGTCTTATACCTTCCATGTAATAAAAAAAGTATTTAAATACATCTAAATAAATAATAATATCAATTGAATGAATATATACTTTTTTGTATAAAAGAAACAAAACAACAACCAAAAAGGGAGGAAAAAACGTGATATTTACATTCAATTCCATTTTGTTCTCAAGGAAAGCCTGAGAGACAAAAAGAAGGATGGAGGTAAAGCATATGAATGGGAGAATTTTGACTCTTCCATGAATAGCGATTTTAGCATAAGTATTCACTTCTTTGAATATATGATTAATGAACCAATTTCCTAGAATATCGAGGGGGGAGCTTGCAACTGTTAATTAGGTTTTAAAAGGTAGTAAGAGATAGTTTTCTCTAATGATCATATGGACAATAAGGGAAGAGTCTAATATGATCAATAACTACTTGATGCCAAGTAAAATAGTAAGATTTATATCGAGTTTGATTGCCCAATTTTTTGCCAAAAGAATGTCACCTGCTTTAAGAAATTTTGCAAAGCCGGCAACTAATTACTAGAAAAGTTGTAAATGATCCCTCTATTAATGAGACGATTGTAGGTAAAACCATTAGCATTTCATTTAAGTCAAGGGGCAAGAGGTTCAAACCAAATGTTGATGATAAAGTTAGGTTTGGGAGGTTTTTTTGGTCTTATAAGGAAGGTAAATTCAACAAATTTGACATTACTTTTAATGGAGGTTTTATGGTAAAAGGGTGGGTGGTTAAAGATATGGTTATTTTTTTTTCCAACAAAATTGTTCTACAAATTTAAGCAAAAATAATTTTCTATGGAATGTGTGGAGTCGAGTGATTGGATGTTCTATGTACTTAGAGCAAGTTTAAAAAGTGGAGATAAAGAAATTTGGGAGAACATTGTAGAAGTTCCATACATGAAAAGTTATAGAATTGTCTTGAAAACTATGAATAATAAATTCCACTTGGACAGAGGAAAAAGAGCAAATCATAGTGAGAAGAATTGCTCACAAGGATGGAAGAAATTTCCATATCCAGGTGAAAGGAAGGGTACTAATAAAAAGGATGAGGAGGTGTTGAAAGATATTGATGGAGGATATACCATTAGATGAGGTTTTTCAAGTTATTTGGGGTGAAGGAGATAAATATTACTTGAATTTTGTTTAAAATACTAGGTGGGAGATCAAAAGAAAGATTTTTAGTAGTACATAAAAGGTTAGGGGAGATAAGATTTCTCACTTTAAGTCTTAAATATTATAAGGAATAAAGATGAGACTTCTGACTTTTTTTGGAAAGAAGCCATGAATCTTCTTGGGCATTAACAAAAAAATTAAAGCCTAGAAAATGAATTGAACCTAAATTGAAAATGATTTTGTCTTTTGCAATACTGTACAAGTAAACAAGGAGTTTCTTTTGGTTTTGTCCAAGTTTAATCCATATTTATGCTTCAAGAGGAATAGCCAGATGTTGTTAGTGTTTGTTGCTAATTTTCATCTAAGTTTGGCCATGAAGCAAGTATTAATAAGAAAGTAGTTTTAAGATTCCAAGACCATCATGGAATTTAAGGTGTGTTTTGCTTCTTTTGACAATGAAGTTAAGTTTTTAAAAAGAAAGTGAGTGACTTCATAAAAAGGTTCTATTTGATTTATCAATGTTTGAAAAGATGGATTTTAGGAAAAAGAATGTTTACATGTATTATAAAGAAAGAGAAGAAGTGGAAGAAAGGAAGAGTTGGGCTTGCCTAGTCATTGAGAGCATGTTTCTTTTTTATCCTTGTAGTTTATTAACAACTTTGTCAATGATAAAGAAGAAATCATAGGGTTTGTAAAATTGCATAAAAAGAGTAGCCAAAATAATGATCAAGGAGATCAAAAGGTTTAATTCCAAAATAGTTTGAGAAGTATTTTTTGTTGTGTTGGGGAATGGTGGGGTAAACCAAATTTTTTAATTTTCAAGGTTGAAGGAAATGCCAAAAGTATAGCTAAAATTGTCAAGAATGTTTTTTGTTTCAAAACAATTTTGAATGGTGTCTTTGGTGAAAAAGATCATGTCATTAGCAAATTGAAAGTGAGGAGGTTAAATGTTTGAACCTTCTAGTTTGAAAGGAGTCTAGAAATTTTAATTGACATAAAGGTCAATGTTATGGCAAAGGAACTCCATGGCTAAAATGAAAAGGTAAGGAGAAATTAGGTCACCTTTCCTAACGTTGCAAGAGATGGAGTAAGGAGTTTGCATTATTTAAGAGAATGGAGTATCTAACTAGGTGAGACATGAGGAGATAAATTTAATTAGGGGCTAAGGAAAGTTGTAAACTTGAACATTTGAAGGATAGAGTTCCAAGAAATATACTCAAAGGCTTTTGAGATGTCTAACTTAAAAGCCATCCATCTAACTTATCACATGGAGTGGAGGGTTTCATAAGTGATAATAATAAGATTATAAGTTTGCTTAATGTTTTGGAAGACATTTTAAAAATGAGAGATAAGATTAGGTAGGAGAGGTTTAATATGATTGGAGAGGAGTTTGGTGAAAGTTTTCTGGAGAGTGATGTAAAGACAAATGGGACGATAATGATTTAGGTTTGAAGGATTTTCAATTTTGGTGACAGACAAAGAAGAGTTTTACCCCAATATGTGAGGATGGACCAATTTTGGAAGATGGAGTTAAAAGCGCTAAGGATTTTTGGATAGGTCATGTCCCAAGTTTCTTGGAAAAAGAAGGCATGAAAATAGTTCTTTCTGAGGGTTTTAAATCCCGAAAAAGCATATGTGATTTTGTTGAGTTGGGGAGGTCTAGCCAAATTTAATCAAGGTGAGAAAGGTTTAGGAGAGTAAAAGAAGGGAATGGGTTTTGCCATGAGGGCTTTGTATATATGGAGTTGAAGTGGTTAATAATAACGTTTTAGATTTCAAAAGGGTCTCAAGACCGATTACCATTATGAGCTTAATACAAAAAATGAGGTTTTTTTTTTGTCAACAATTTAAAGCTTAGGCGTGAAAAAAGTCAATGTTACGGTCACCTAGGAAAGGTTAAGATATTTTAGATTTCATGTACTGGGGAGATTCCTCATGGTTAAGGATGCGGGACAATTCAAGTTGAAGAATTTTTTCCAACTGAAAGAGGGAAGAAGCATGATGATCGCATGAAGTCTTTCAACGCTAGCAAGCTGAGCAAAAATTATTTTGTTTGCTATTAAAACGTCACTCTGTTCAAGAAGGGTAATGTTATAGGTAAAGTTCTTTAAGGATACTTGGAGGTCAATGGGATCTTCGTCCTATGATCTTTGAAAAAGGGGTTTAAAGTCATTATGCTTAAGCCACACTGGTTGGACACGAAAAGGCTGAGCGCCTTAAGGGAGGGGGTTTTTATGGAAGAGAAGAGGATAGGACAATGATAAGAAAAGAGACGAGCACGAGCTAGGTCGGTGACTTCAGACTTAGGAAAGAGATTGGTCTAATCCATGTTTGCATGGGCTCTATCTTCTCCAGTCCTGATGATGATTTCGTCACTTCTAAAATTAATTCAAAGGAAATGAGATCCATGGAAGCTTAGATCAATAAAATTACAAACAAAGAAGTAATTGAAACAGTTGATTCAAGACGGATAGGCCGACCTTGGTCCTAGCTTTTCAGTAAATTTTGAAATATTATTAAAGTAACTAATAATAAAAAAATATTTAATCATTGAAAGACGTCTAAAACAAATATACTGAAAGTGGTCCCATAACATGAAGGGCAAAATGAAAATTAAAAGAAAATATTGACTAATAACTGCCACAGTAATTTCAAAATAGCGGGGAGAATAGTTATTGGGCGCCGTCATAAACCAGTCGGCAAACCAGAGAGACTTCATTGATCTTCGATGAAGTGATGTGGTTTCTCTCACTTCACTCTCCTTATTTATTAATTAATTAATGCCGATCAGATCAAACTAACCCTAACCGCCATATTTAACACATTTCAATTCGTCTTCAAAATTCACCATCCTTCTTCCTGATTTCTCTCCTGAGGGTACAATGTCAGATCTCAGTTCCAGAACCCAGATCTCGTTCTCCCAGGCTTTCTTGTGCAGCGCTTTTGCTGCTTGTTTGGCCGAGGTAACCATCAATCTCTTTGTGCTATTTTGAATTTTGGTGGGATTGTTTGTCTGTTCACAAATGCATTTGCTTTAGTTGAGATCAGTAGTTGAACATGTTCATCTGACTTGTAAGGCTGCGAGATGTGCTTACAGCTCATTTTGAACTGGGTTTTACTCAATTTTGTTCAATTGAATGGGAAAAGTATAGTTCTACTGAGTTTGTGAACATGAACAAGTAATTCGCATATAATAATATCAGATCGAATCACACATTTTTTATTTCGACACACGTTCTTGAAATGGGAAATTTCTATTTACAAAATGAAATATATTAGACAAATACCTACTAATTAATGTAGAAATGAATAGATGATGTTGTTTGTGTATAAATAGAAGATTTTGGAAAAAAAAACTTTACAAATGTACCAATTGAAGAAATCATAATTCCTTTTTATTCCTTTAACTTAAAAAGCTTCATATTGTGAGCAATGACACTGTGCAAGTTAATATAATTCAGCAAAGTGAAAAAAAAAAAAAGGAAAAGCTAATTTATAAATGCAAGTCTATTCAATTAAAGTATTCCATTTCTTTGTATGCTATTTGAACATATCCTTAATGGAGAGGACAGGAACTATTTAATCACTCAATACTTCAATTATAAATGCTAACAAAAGTGTATATTGGGAAAATACAGGAAGGATTCCTACTAAATGAGTGGAGTCACTAACTGGGTATCTAGCTTTTAAATGAAGTTGCAAATAAAAAAAATGTCTGTTCACATACACCTTTCTTAGTTTATATTGGATATACATATTAAGGTAGAATATTGTCATCATATTCTATACATGTTTACACGTGTCATTTCTGCTCTTGTCTACGTGTTCTTAAGTGTTCTCAAGTGTTTATAGAAACCGCAGTTTGTTGCATGCATAATTGGAAGTAGTTTGATCATTCTTTTCTGCTCGGATTTGTTGCAGTTCTGTACTATTCCTCTGGATACAGCTAAGGTCAGGCTTCAGCTCCAAAAGAAAGCTGCAGCTGGTGATGGAATGGGTGTACCTAAATATAGGGGCTTGCTGGGCACAGTTAAAACTATTGCTAGAGAAGAAGGCTTATCAGCTCTATGGAAAGGCATTATTCCTGGTTTACATCGGCAGTGTGTGTATGGGGGCTTAAGAATTGGGTTATATGATCCTGTGAGTATAAATATCTTCCTTTTGTGAATATGACTATGTCGTTGGGGGAACATGGGTTTGTACATATAAACTGCACAATGGACAGGTCAAAACATTTCTTGTCGGTAGTGCTTTTGTTGAAGAGATTCCTTTATACCATATGATACTTGCTGCTATGTTGACTGGTGAGTCTTTTTGGAACAGCTCTCTTTCTTAAAAGTTTATTAACTTCCATAATTCCGTTAACACATGTATAATACCTTTCAGCGCTATCCACATATGTGAGAACCAGGAGTTATTAATAGAAAAGAAAATTGACAGAATGAAAGCTTTAAAACAGTTATTTTCACGTTATACCTGTTCAAATGCATTGCATTGTACATTATGATCAGCTTTTAACTCGGGACAGGTGCTCTGGGAATCATGGTTGCTAATCCAACTGATCTAGTCAAAGTCAGACTTCAAGCTGAAGGACAATTACCAACCGGGGTGCCTAGGCGTTATTCTGGTGCCATGGATGCTTATTTTACTATAGTGAGACAGGTCAGACTTTCTAATGATGAATATTGTTTTGTTCCTTTCTATATTTTGAATATATATATATTTTTATGTATACGATAAACATTTTTTTTTGGGTTAAACTAGGAAGGATTAGGGGCTTTGTGGACTGGGCTTGGGCCCAATATAGCACGGAATGCAATTATAAATGCTGCTGAGCTAGCTAGTTATGATCAAGTGAAACGGGTAATCTCATTATAGAGTGTTCTAAGTTGAAGTTTTGTGCTATAATTCTGTAGTTGTGGCTTTACAAAACATGTTAATCGCAATGCTGCTCTGATTCTTTATACTTATGCAGACAATTTTGACAATTCCAGGGTTCACGGACAATGTCTTCACTCACCTCCTAGCTGGCTTGGGTGCAGGTCTTTTTGCTGTCTTTATTGGTTCTCCTGTCGATGTGGTAGGTGCTCCCCCATTCCCCACCCTTGAAAAAAAAAAAAAAATCCCTTATCTCTCCATGTACATTTAAGATAAACATTTTGATGACATACCTATTTATAACAAAAAGAGACAGAAAAAAAGACAAATCAAAATTGGAATAGAAAATTAGTCTTCTATTTTATATTTTTCATCTTCGCATGATTTTAAGTTTCATTTTGTTTCTTAATTTTTGGCACTTTACTGGTTTTGTACTTCAAGCATTATCCCAAGATTCATTTGCAGGGTACATGGAGATGCCCATTAAACAATTTCGAATGATCTTATCACATGAAGCAACAGTATCTCATTCTAATGTGAGAGATGATTTGTCAGTGCTTATAATGTTTCAGGTGAAATCTAGAATGATGGGAGATTCAACATACAAAAACACTCTTGATTGCTTTCTCAAGACATTGTTTAACGAGGTCTGTGAAATTCTTCCAGACAACTGGATTTCTCATATGATTTTATCATAGTTGTATTTGCACTTAGAAATCTTTAAACCAGGGAACACCAAAATAGTTGTTATTATTGTTAGCATTCTCTCTGGGCAATCTGAACATAATTTTCTCTAATTGCTTCTGGTTTTGCTGCCTTGATTAAGAAGTTGGTGTAAGGATTATGTAGAAGTTATCTGTTTCACTGAGCAACAACTTGTGGCACGAATCTCTTGCAGGGATTTTTGGCTTTCTATAAAGGTTTCTTTCCTAATTTTGCTCGAGTGGGAGCTTGGAATGTGGTTATGTTTTTAACCCTTGAACAAGTAAGATATATGTATTAATTTGCAATGGTGGCTGTTTAATGTTATGCAAATCTAGATGTTATATTGCACATTGAAACTTCCCTGATTGAAGTGTCTCTTGGATTGCCATGTAGTTATATAATTCGTACTATATCTTATGCATAATTTAGGAATGTCCTGCTTAAAGGAGCTACATATTTGTTTAGGCTGTCAGGTACTCACTATAGAAAGGGTGTGTCGGGGCTATTTTGGACTATTCAATTTTTTCCATGGAAATTTCACCAATCAGTCTGAAGGAATAAGATAATTTCAACACATATTTGCTTCTGTTTCAACTTCTAATAAACTCAAATTTTCTCATGAGGAGATGCCTTTAGGTATCTTTTATTTTTCACCTTAATCACGTCCACTTAAAGTAGATCTGCTGACTTAAACTTGTCCCGCTGTGTCTCTCAGCTAAGTAAAACGGTCCCATCTCTAGACTCGAACTTGTCGGTAATGAAGTCAGATTGTTATGGACTAGACCACAATATCTTAAGATTGCTTTTTTTTTTTTTTTCAGTTCCCTCTTTTTTGGTGATAAATAACTGTGGGTGGCCTACAAAGACACAAAAGAATGCTTTGTATTATTAGATGTTTTGTGGGTCTAACTCTGGTGGATTCAACTTGCTTTTATATGATATCATAAGTTGTCTTTGACTACATGATTCTGTTTGTTGTCAGTCTGAAAGTGCTCAATATTTACTCCATATATGCAGGCCAAGAAATATTTCAGGTGACAGTTATAGTTACTCTTATGACTTTGAGCCTCATTAAGCAGACATATTTTGTCCTCCCCCAGATGGTCTTCAACAAATTTGTTCGAGCAAAGGCTGCCTATTTAGATTTGTTTCAAATTTTTGCCATTTGGAGTCAAGGTTTATGTGTTCTTAATCATCGAATAAACAGTCAAATTACATTTATATTAAAGGGTAAGGTATTATTACTTTTTTTTTTCCCTGGCGAAGAAGTCACTTACTCCCCAATTTGTTGAATAGACAAACAAAGTCAAAGCCTGTATCTGTATGAACGTTGTTATTCATTTAGTGTTCACTATACATTTACCTTATTCATCAAACATTCTCTTTTCTTTAAGTTTGTCGGCAAAATCTCTGCCATTACCAATGATAATGCGGATGGGGCGGGTTTGCTTATTGAGACCTATCTGCCTAGGCTAAATAAATCTAATATTTTCCTTTCTTTAAGGTCGTATGACCTACCTTCTTGGCAAAAACACATTGAAATTTTTTTAAATAAACTCAGTTTATAAAAAGTAAATAAATTACATTAATGATCAAGAAACACATAATTATGTCACGTCTCCCCGTAGGTTTCACCTTTTGACATAATATAAATATGTCAAGTCTCTTCTTTTGTACACCAAGCCTAATGAAGCTCTGAAAAGTATTATCATGCTTTGAAAATATCCAGGAACAACAACATCATAACCACTTAAAGGGCTAGATCCAAAATCAGATGCCATGGTTGAGCAGTTTCAAGTGAATTCACCTTGAAATGAATTACATAGTCATATAATTTTCATATTACATCAGTAGTCTAGCAATCCTACAAGGCAAATATTGTATTACTACATTAACTCTTTTGAAACACGATTCCAACAGAGAAAACCTCATGCTCTAGCAATCAAATAGACTCTAGCCTTCACAACAGATCCATTCCCGAGCTTGAATCCAGGGCTAACCGGGAACCCTACAACCTGACCAGCTGGCACCCGCCCACCAGAAAATTTTACTACACTCTCCATATATTGTGGATGGAACTCAGCACCACGACTTGCCTCGAACTGACTTGGTGCAGGGTTGAGCGAGAATGCTAGCAAATGAAGCAGCCAAACAGCCTTGGCCACCCCCAAAAACTCATTATAAAACTGACTCCTAGGATGGTTCCCGGTCGACACCTGCTGGTGTTGCTCCAAATTTCCAAACAAAGACTCCTCCATCTTGGGGTGGACAATGGCAAGGTACTTCTGGGAGCAGAATTTCCCAAAGTGACATGATGGTAAGATCCCAAGGAGCTCGGTAGGATCCATGGACTTCATGTCATGGAACTGGGTGAAGCAATCACGCCGAAATTGATCTGGATTGAGGAGGGAAGAGAGACTTCCGTCCATGTAGAAAGTTTCATTGTCAAAACCTTGGAAGATTTTCCGGGAAATATATGACTCTAGGGCATACTTGGCGTGGTGAGCTGAGACAATGGAGGTGGCAATGGTGATGGCTGATGGATTGTAATTGTCTGTAGTGGTAGTAGCTGTAGCTGCCTCAATGGAACGAACAGCAGCTGTAATATCCCAATGTGCATTGTGCATTAGAGAGAGAAGAAGAGATGTGAAGGACTTTGATGCATCTCTTACTTGCAACATTGCTGTTTCAAAGAGTTCTGGAGATGGCGTTGCTGCAATTGCTGCCAGAAGTTGTACAGAAAGGCTGAGATATCAGTTTTCAGGTAGCAATTTTAATGTGGCTAAAAGAACAGATGCGCCAGTATTTATATAGTTTGAATTAAGAGTAAACTACCATGTTGGTCCCTAAAATGTATGATTTGCATTAATTTAGTTCACCAAAGAATTTTTTTTTAGTTCTCTAATAATTGGCTTTATATCCGTTTCAATTGAGTTGAATTTTAGGGATTGATGTAAATATTCTTTAGAAAATTAATTTAAGACAAAGCATATCTTCCAAGTAGTTTAATCTTGAATTAAAGATCTTCAAAGAAACAAATGAACAAAAGAATCTTGAAACTTTTCTGAATATTCAGGCTAGCCAAACAAATTTTCTATCAAAAGTTATTCTGAAATAAAAGGGATCTTGCTTTGTTTGTAAGTTGTTTTTATCAAGAACTGTATTACTAATTTTCAGTATTCAAGTTAGATTTAATTAACATAGAAATTTTATCTATCATGATATAAATGTCTTGAGTGTACCAGAGAAAAGTCATGAAAATATTGAACTGATAATTTGACGCCAAGCATAATAAAATGTCAGTTACTCCTGAATTTAAGATACTTCAAAGCAACAAAAGAACAAAAGAATCTTGAAACTTTTCTCTGAATCAAGCCAAACAAAGTTTCTATCTACTGACTACATCAATTTTCAAATTTGATTCAATCAAGAAGAAAGTTTAGTCCTCCAAAGATTGAATTTACATCCTTTTAAAACTGAGTTGAGATATTAATGTAGTCACAAAATATTACATAAATTAAAATATATTTGAAAGCAACAAAAAGAACAAAAGAATCTAGAAACTTTCCTCTGAATTTTCTTGTTAGCCAAACAAAAAATCTTCCGGAAAAAAAAGGTATTTTTCTGTTTGTTTATTACCTTGGATCTGACTGAGTCCAAGCTTCCTTTTAGACTGAGATCTCCCAACCTTCTTTCCTCCTCCACCAGTGCTCGAAAGAGTAACCACATTCTCAAGCTTCTCCTTCAGACTATGAACCTCCAAATCCTTAGCCTTCACTTCCCTTTTCAGCTCCTCCACCACCGCCTCGTACGGCGCCACTACCTCCCTTAGAGACGCCACGGCCCTCCGCCGTCTTCTCCTCCTCCCACCCTTCTCGTCGACCCCCCGCCGCCGCCGCCTGAACCTCTCCCGGAGGACCCCGAGCTTCCGCAGCTCAGCCAACACCGCCACGTCAGCAACCCTCATCTTCTCCGGGTCCCACGGGCAATGTGCCTCCTGCAAGCTCACGTATGCTCTCTTCATCGCCGATACCGCTTCGAACACCTCCTCCATTAGCGCCTCCATCTGCTTCACCTTCTTCTTCTCCCCCATTGCCTTGAGACCCACCATTTTTTCTTCATCGTACTCGTCGATTTCGTCTTCTTCTTCGTCTTCCCCGTCTTCCTCTTCCTCATCGTCGTCGGCTCCTTTGTTCGGTTCTGATTCGTAGCGGTACTTGTCATTCTCGCCGGAAGAGTCGTAGCGGCCGTCGGCGAGTGGGTGGAGCAAGCAAGAGGCGGTGACCCTTTGGATCAGATCCGAGAAATTGTAGACCTTTCTCGTCATTGGACTAAGTTTTCAGTCTCCACACCACAAGAAGCCAAGAGTAACACAGAATGGAAGAAGATCAGAAATAGTGGCAGATGAGCAGGACCGCTTACTCACTGAGCTAATAATATTAGACAATTTTTATCTGAATAAACTAATAATTTTGGTTTTTTATTTTTTTAAATCCTACAAATTTATACATCATCAGTCTTCAACTATTAATAAACGAAAAAAATTAAAAATAATAAAAAAACCTCGTTCATTTGAAAGTTTTGGGTTATTTAACAAAATAATTTATATATAAGAATGAATTTATTATTGTCAAATATTTATTAACTTTTACAAAACTAAACTTAAATTTGGCCTAACAAATTTATGAGCTAAAGTTGTTGGTTTAAACATTTTTATTTTATTTTCAATTAATTAGTGTATATAGTCAATTAATTTATTTTTTTAATTTGATCAAAAACAAATAATTCACGCTATTTTACAATGAAGTTTTAATTACATGTTTCATATTTGTATTTATCTCTATACCCACCCAAAACTTTAATTTTTTTAGTAATTTAATAATGTAGTCAATAAATTATTAAAGCTATTTAACCTCAAATTTTAAAAATTAGTGAATATATAAATTAATTGTGGAAAAATAATAAATTTATTTTGTGCTGATCATTTATTAAGTGGATTTAGATTAAAAAAATAACTTGTAACAAAATTATTACTTTTAAAAATTAATTCATGCATTTATTAATTTCTAAATATTATAATTAAATAACTATGAGTCTAACAATTCAATGAATATAGTGTTAAGTTATATATATATATACACATATATAAAATATGAACATAATTTTAAAAAAATTGTTATTAGATTTTTAATAAAACTTGTATATATAAAAAAATTTTAAAACTCAGCTCGATATTATTTACTGTTAATAATGCTAATGAAAACACAATTCATTTTTCTTTTTGGCTAGAAACGTTTAGACTATAAATGTTAAATAATGCAACTATGCAAGTGTGTTCTAGTTTAGCAGAGCTGCTGATCCAGGAACGAGGATTCGCTGATGTGATAATTTTTGCTAGTAATTTAAAAAAATTATTAATGGACAGAAATTCTTTATATAATATTAAAAATTTTATAGAGGTTTAGTCTTATTTTTTAAAATTTAGAAATATTTTTATAAATAATTTAAAATTCAAAAAATTATATACATTTTAACCTAAATGTTAAATACTGCAACTGTTTAGATTCATGGTGAGAAATCACATTGGAATAGAAACAACAAATTGTAACTTTGGAAAACATGGTTTTGACACATGTAAACGCAGAAACAAATCAACTTGAGCTGAGTTGCTGATCCACGAATGAGGTTTCTTTCCCGTGCACATAGCAGTGCACAGGACTGAGTCAATTTTTTTTTTAAATGCACCCACATATGCACATGAATCAAGCCATATGTATATAAAATATTATAGATCTAGGAGCATTGAAAAACAAATAATTGCACCCTACATGCATCATGGTTATGAAAATCTAACCAAACTAGCAAATTAAATAAAAAATTCAATAAATCAATCATATAACCAATTCATTTATTTCTTAAAACTTACTCACTTGACATTGAATTGATTAAAAAGTAATTTTTTTTTAATGTTTTTAAATAGAGTTTTGACATACTATGACAAAGATATGTGATATTTTATAGACTTTATTCAATTTGTTTTGTATAAATTTGTTATCATGTATAAAATGTTTCAATTATTTTTTATATTTTTAAAATATTTTTTATTTATTTTAAATATTGTTTTATAATATACATTAATTTAATTATAAAATATTATATATACTTAAAAAATTTATTTAACTCTATTTCAATTATAATTGAGTTGTTGAATTATAAATTATTTCTTATCTCAGTTTAATATGAAATTTAGTTTTTAAAACGTCAATATGCATAAGTGATGATCCTCACGCCTGATCCAGAGTAGGGGTGAACAAAACCGAACCAAACCATTCAAATTGAACCAAACCGAACCAAATTAATAAAAACCGATTAACAAATGGTTTGGTTTAATTTTTTTAAATCTAAAACTGATTAATTCGGTTCAGTTGTCTGTTCATGGCATGTTTGGTTTGATTAAACCGAACCAAACCGACAAGTTGCCTATACTATTTTATTATAAAATATTACTCTTATTTTATTTTATTTTATTTATTTTTCAAAACTTTTTGTCAATTTATGGGTGTTTTTTAATCTAAAAATAAAAATAAAAATAATAAATTATAAATACATTATTATTGGTTAAAATTTAATAAGATGCATGATATTAAAAATTAAATTCTATATATTGCAAAGAATAAAATCCTAAAAAAATATTTTTGGCCAAAAAAATATGAACTAAATCAGACCAAATCAAACTAAATCGAACAAAAATTAAACCAAACCAATTAAAATTCAAAACTAAAAAAATCTCAAAAATTATTGAACCGACAAAATTAATTCAATTTGATTTTAGTCTAAAATCAAACAAACCCGAATTTGAACACCCCTAACCCAGGGTGTGTCTGAATCCGCATGATGAGAGCGCCAATAAGGGTGCGCAGGATAAGGAAAACACCAATACGGCTCAAGATTGCGGAACCTCTCATTGAAGACAGTGAAAGGAGGAAGAGGAATTGGTACTTGTTTTGATGAAGCTTGAGAGAGAAACGCAAATGCCTCAAAACTTTTGTGGTCATCAATTAATTTTGCAGTTAGGAACGTGGAAATTGATAGGGACGTAAACGAGGTTTTGGATATCCCAACATCATCACATTTTTGGTGCTTAGATATGGATACCAAAATCAGGACACTCATGAGTGCCCCCTTATTAATCATTCTTTCAATTATGTTGTAAATTTCTTACTTTTCACACGAATAATTTTTTGTTTGACTAAACTATAAAAGCGAGCTAGAGGATAAACAATGATTCATTATGTCAAACTCAACAGTTTGGTAGCTAATTGCACTTGGTTCTTAACGTAAGAGGATAAATGTTTAAAATAAATATTATATATATATAGCTAATTGAAATAAAGTATTATATTAATTCTTAAAAAATATCACTGTTATTAATTTCATCTCTGATAATTTAATCTTAATATTTTAAAATTTTATTATGTTAATTTTAATCATAGTATCTATCAAGAGGATATTTAATGAAATTGACCACTTTAGATATTTATTTGTTTGATACAAATAGAATGCTATTTTATTAAAGAGATATAAAAAGGAAAAATTATATAAAAAATTAAGTTTTATACGTATTTTTATTTATTTGTATTATACATGCTTTTTCATCTTTTTTTTTCAACAAAATTGTTCAAATTAAAAATTGACTATGTTGACTATTCTTATTTTATATGACACTCAATTATATGACATAAATATTTGATTACACTTGACACAATTTAGAAGGCACATATCACACACTTACTTTTTAAAATAGGAATGCAATCTTTATCATATGATTGAAGTGATATACTTTTAAAAATATTAGAACTAAATTAATTAAAATAACATATTTTAGGGACCAATATAATAAGTTCCTTAATATATAGTTAAAGATGTATAAATTAAATCACATATTATGATTAATTAAGTTCATCTAATTTTTAATAAATCAGTCAATTAAAATTTTTATTTGAATTGAGTAGATTAATTTCCAGCGTTGTATCTAGGTAATATTCGTATCAATTTACGTGTGTTTTAATTAATATATTTTTCAATCAAAAGCAAATTGTTTAGGATGAAATTAGGAAAAAGTATTCTTTATTTTTTTTCCTTTTCCTATAAATTTAAAGAGAGAGTGTGTGTACATGAGATATGTTGTTCCATTCATTTTTTCTCTTCCCTTTTCTTTTTCTCTAACTTCACAAAAAAAGTATAATAAAAAAATTTAGAAGATCTAAGCTTTGAAATTAGATTATTTAAAAAAAATTGTGTAACTTAGCCTAAGAAATTTAAAATAATTACAATTTTACCTATGAGTCTCTAACAAGTCAACTCTTGAGATTAATATTATTCATCCAAAGTCCAAACTCTAATCATTCATTTATTTTTTTAAAGTAAATTACACCAATGTTCTTGAGATTTAATTAAGTTATGCTTGAAATATCTTTTATTTCAAAAATATAATTATATTCCCCTATATTTTATACATGTTGTAATAACCTTAACTTTATTCATTTTTTTTGTTAATACAGTTAATTTTGTGTATAATATAAGACTATAATTTTATGTTTATTATAATAATAAAGATAGCTAAGTTAATATTAAATTTTAAATATAATTAAATAAATTAATTTTGAAAAGGATGCATGATTCAAATTTTAATTTTAATGATTGAAAATAAATTAAAAATATATTTGTTCAAACTTTAGTGAAGTAGATAATATTTTTTAAAACCGAAAAACATATTAAGTATAATTTATTTAAATATATTTTTTGGTTAAATTAGTATTTTGATCCCTTAACTTTATTTAATGTTTCAAATTAGTCTTTTAACTATGAAATATTTTAAATGGTCCCTTGATTTTAGTTAACATTTCAAATTGGTCTCTTAACTTTGAAATATTTCAAAATAATCTCTTAAAAAATTAACTTATTATAAAAAACCCTTAATTTAATCACTTGAATAAAGAAAAGAAAACACCTATTATAAAATTTTTAAAAACTAAAAAATACTTAAAAAGTTCACTAAAATAATTACCTTAAAAATAATATTTATTTTAATATAAAATTTTATATTAAAATAAATTTTATTTTTTAAAGTATTCTATTTTAGTGAATTTTTAAGTATTCTTTAATTTTTAAAATTTTATAATAATTTTTTTAATTCAAGTTATTATACTAAAAAAGTGTTTCTACATGACCTTTTCAATAATTTTATTTATAAATTTTTTTATATATTTTTAAATTACTTATTTTAAATATTTCATATTAAAATAAATATTTTAAATTAAAAGGTCCTTTGAAATGTTTTAAATTGATTTCTTAATTTTTAAAATTAACCGACCTATTTGAAACATTAAATAAAATAAAATTTTACAAATTATGGAACTAATTTAAAATATTAAATAAATTTAAATGATTATTTTAAAATATTTTAAAATTAAGGGATCAATTTAAAATTTTAAATAAAATTAAAAGATTATTTTGAAACACTTTAAAATTAAGAGATTAATTTAAAATATTAAATAAAGTTGATGGTCTAAAATACTAATTTAACCTTTTTTTTTGTTTAATTACACCAAGTACATGGACACTAAGCATACATAAAAGATCTACTGTAAAGAAAAAATTTTGATTATCAAATGTATGGGATTGCATTTTTTTAACGGTAATATATTACATATTTAGAAAATATATATATAGATATATAATCACTTTCTCTTTTTTCGCTAATTTTTCTATTTTTTTTCTTTATCTCCTTCCCATCAGATCCTATGTATTCACCAGTAAATGTGAAAATTTTGAGAATATGTCCATTTAGTACATGCAAGAAATTCTCCTTACTCTGTAGCAACGGATATTGACGTGCAGGAGCGGAGAGTTTTGGGCGAGTCACAGGAAGAGAAGTAGGTGGAAATTTGGAAAAAACTCGAATTGGTTGTAACGCAGCGGGAGAACAAGACACAACGGCATGTAACGTGGGAAGGTGGATATTCTACCATACTTATCATCTTACTTAACCTTTTCTACGACTGGTACACGTGTACCGCGGAAGAGTTGATTTTACAAAATTGGGTCTGGGATGACAAGTGTATGGAAGAGATTCAAGTGTGCAGTGTTTGGATTATGAGATGACCGCAATTTCGTATTTTCAGTTACATCTCTTGTGGGGAGTCACGTGGGGACCTCAACGATGTCGTTTTTCATGATGAGAATCTTTGGAAAAGTTTTAGCTTTTTGAATAGAGGATGGGGCCGCAGTCAATAGAAAAGTGATAAAAGCTGTTTCCTTTCTCCCTTTTCGAGGAAGGTGATTAAATATATTTTATTTTTATTTAATTATTAGTTGAATTGTATGTTTAAATTTTAAATAAATTTTGATATATATATATATATATATATATATGAGTATAGCAATGAATTTGAAAAATTATAATTATCCAAGTGCTTTCACTGCCATTTCGCACAAACTTAACTTTTAGAAAATTTTGATATTTGGATCTTCACTTTATTTTTAATTTTTTACCTCTCTTAACTTTTGTTCCTTTTTTGTAAAAAAAAATTTTTTTGATTAATCAAGTCATGTATTATGGTGTTATTAGGACATTGGTATGTCATAAATAATAATTTTTATTATAAAAATTTAGAATTAATATTACAATATTTTAAAGTATTTTTCATAATTTAACTTTTAAAAACTCATTAAAAGAAGTTACTTTTAGTATTCATGTTAGATTCAATGTGAAAGAAATTTTCTATATATCATGTTATAAAATTGATGAAAACAATAAACATATAATTTATATCACACTTATTTTAAATTTTTTAAAATTAAAATGGGTTTGATGTCAATTGGTTTAATTCTTATTTTTGTTATTTCTTCTCCTGGCTTTTATTATTGAATGTTAAGAACTTAAGATAACTAGATTTTTGCGCCATTAAATTATTAAAAATGTAACTTCTGTCTATATTTCTAGATGTAAAATTCGTGAATGTAACATGTCATTAATATCAAACAAATTTTCTATCTATCATTGTATAAAATTCGTGAAAACAAGAAACTTATAATTTATATGACATGTACAGTAAATTTTTAAAAGTTAAAGTGAGTTTAATGTCTATTAGTTTAATTCTTTTTTTTTTTGTTAATTTTTCTTCCCACTTTCCACCTCCCTAACTTCTTTTATCCAAAACAAAAAAAATCATCTTAACTCGCTTTTATTCTTGAATGTTAAGAACTTAAGATAACTAAATTTCTTGCCATTAAATTATTAAAATTGTAACTTATGTCTTTTATTTCTGGATGTATGCCTCCATTTTTTATGGTTATGCATTATTATTTTTTAATTTACGAATTGTATGTATATAATAATTTAAAAAGAGATAGAGCTAAAAAAAATTAGTGTAAAAAAAATAATCTCATATATATTTTTTATTTTTTTGTATTATTTTATTTTTTAAATATATATAAATGTATAAATATAAAGGATCTAATTTAATTATTTTTTTCATTTGCCCACCAAATATAATATTTGAGTACATAGGTTGGCCTAATGGGCTTTCTGGCCTGATATTTGGTGGAGCTTTATGAGACAAACCATTGTGAAAAAACACAAGTAGAGACTAAACTGGTCAGGCCCTATACTATGCCTCTCTCTCTCTCTCTCTCTCTCTCTCTCTCTCTCTCTCTAAGGCTAACCACAGCTAACATCTTTTTCTCAAAAGTACACTTCTGAAATTTTATTCTTTATCTTTCGTAGTCTAATATCTTCGTTTTATTTTATAGAGACTTATCTTCGTGATTTTTGTAATTTTTTATTTGTTTTATTTCATCTCATATGCTATATCGTACTTGAAATGAAATAATATATATGTTTTTATAAATAATAAGTTAAGAGTAAATATGTCTAAATTTCTTATAATTTTTCTTCTCTTCTACATATCTCTCTTATATTTCGAAAACTTACGAAACTTTCCCGACAATTAAAAGTAAAATAGTTTGACATCTCTGTATTTTTTTTTAAATCTTACTCATACTGTCCATTTATTTTAAAAGACACAAAAGCCTCCTTTGCATTTTTAAAAAATATATTTATTACTAAATTCTCTAATTAAAATATGACAATTATATAATTTTTTAATTAAAATATAACAAATATAAAGTTTAACTAAGGGATTATATATTTGTTTGTAAAAAATAAATTTATCATATTTTAATTAAAAAAATTGACATTAAAAACATAAAGAAGTGTATATTTTTTTTTTCCTTTTAAAATACCAGATAGATCATTCTAATTTTTTATAATTTCATATAATTGCTAAAACATGGCCAATTAATTGCAATTATGTATAAAAAAATAAAAAATTATAGTTCTAAAACACATCATTTTTATTTTTGGTAGCATAAAGTTTTTTGTTTTTCAATTTTCGTATAAGTCCACCATTTCTTATAATTTCTAATAAATATAATTTAAATTTGAATATCACTACTATTTTTATGCAAACACAAATATTGTAGTTAATAAAAATATTAAACCTATATAAAAATTGAAATAAATTTATAGTATGACAGAGAATTACTCATTGATTAACTCATATTTTAACGATTTTGTTAGAATTTTTCTTTTTAAAAAGATGTTATGAGCATTGTTCTTTTAAAAATATAAGGAAGTTTTTCATAAATTAAATCATTGGAGAAATATGTGTAAAAAAAACAAAATTTAGGAAAGTTTAAGTATTTTATTCAAATTTTTAAATTTGCAAGAAAAATTTATGTATGTTCTAAAAATAAAATATAATTATGCATAAAATAAAAACAACTTCCTCTTTTTTAAGTTAATGTGGGTAACATCATTGGTGCTTTCAAATGGTGAATCCTTCAGTGCAATTACAAAACTACAAATAAGAGGGCCTCAGTATAATTTCACTGTGACACTATAAACAAACTTATATGGTAAAGTGAGTTAAGAAATCCTGATCTTTTAAGGAATAAGGTATTTTTTAAATGAAAAGAGATAAAAATAATAAATAAATAAAACTAAAAAAAATAGATAAAAATTAAGAAAATAGAAGTTATGCACAATTTTACATTTTATAAAACTTTTTTTTCACACTCATAGTTAATACACTAAAGGCATATTTAGTATGGAGTGAGGAATGGGAAAAAAATAAAATATTAAATAAAATATTTATTTTATTTTTATAATAATTATTTAATATTATTTATTAATTATTATTTAATTATTAAAAATAAAGACATTAAAAATATTTTTTATTTATAAATTTTTTTATTTTTATTTTCATATCTTAAAGTACTAAATAAACCGCTAATTTTTACTTGATCCAAATTAGTTACCAAGTGGGATTAAAAAGAAAAAGGCTCTCGCCCCACCCCCCCTCTTCTCTCTCTGTTTCTTTCCTTCAACCTTCGTCATCTTTCTCTCTCTTTTCTGGAAACCCACTTTGATCTGATGTTCTTGGTGGCTGTGGAACCTCTCTTCTTTGATTCTTTCACTTTTCAGCTATTAATCCCATATAATCCAAATTGCCTTTTTTATCGTCGTCCTCTAAAGTTTCGTTAAAATTCGCACCACCGCCTCCAGAGCTCAAATTCATCGAAGGTCGAGTCCTGCTCGTGACTTGACCTGAGGCATTAGAGTCCTGCTCGTGATCAAGACTACGCTTCCATGGCTTATCGCTCTACCACACATGCGAATTGTACGGCTGGTCTCTGGTGTTGCCTAATCTGACGCTCGACCTCCTTTGATGCTTCGATGATTCGACGGCTTTGCAAGAGTTAACCATCAACGTTCCTCCACCATTGTTCATCTGCCCCTTTGATGGCTGAATCTCCACCATTTTCGACTTTTTAGAGAAGAAATCTTGTAATTGAAAATGCCCAGGATTCATTAGTGTTTCTAGAAAGAGGGGCTTTTGGGGTGATATGGAGAGAAATTATGAATATTAGCTGCAGAGAGTGTAGTAAATGAAGAAACGATGGGGTGTGTACAATGGAGAATGGAGTTTGCACATGCGGGCGGTTTGTAAAAGATCTTTCGGAGAGAGATCTAAAAAATAAAAATATGTATAAATTTTACACTTTCCCTTTTATATTTTCCTCACTTATAAATTTTACACTTTCAAAGGTCCTAACTAATCTATAGGGTGGTTTGGAACTCTACGTTTGGCTTTTGAAGTTTAAAGAAATTGCTTGATTGCCGTTTACAGTCTACAATCTATGTGGACACGTGTAAACATTGTGGCTTCCCTAAATTGTTTTCTATTTTAGCATTGAAAATGAAAATGATGTCTTATAATATTTCTATCAAATTAAGCAATTAACTGCTGCATGAATTTAGGCCCGTTTTATATGCCTATGAAAACTAAAAGAGAAACAAAATCTGTTGATAAAATGTTTTTGATTCTTTATTCTTGTGTGTGATGAGAAACGAAAATCTATATAGAAAATAGGGAGAATTATAATAAAGAATTAAAAAATAAAAAAATTATTTTTAAAAACTTATTACTACTTATTATATTGATTTTCACTGAATTTAGTAACAAATAATTAAAGTTAGCAGTAACATGTTGTTAAAAATAAATTTTTCACTTCTTGATCTTTAAACATAATTTTTCCTAAAAAATATGAATACTGTATACTTTCTTTTTTATGCTCCCCTATTTTTGCACATTGTTTTTTAAATGTAAATATACTAACATTTTTATCCTCAATAGGTATTATTATTTATTTATTGATCTTTTTCATTTTATGTATTGTCAGCCCTTAACACCATGGTAAAAATCATTTAACTTCTTATAACTCTACATTGGTTAATCTACTGTTGTCCATCCAAATAGACATATTTTCGATCATGCATTTTATGGGATAGTTAACCCATTCTCACTAATTAAATGCATAAAATCGTACATAAGTGTTGTTGAAATATTATTATAACTTTAACTAGTTAGATTTTAATCCATTATCTATTATTTAGTATGACTCAATTGTTTGTTATGTTATAAAATGTTGCATTGAAATTATTTAGTTATGTAATTATAATTATTTATGCAAATGAAAATTTGTTTCATAGATTATACTGTTTCAAAATATAGTTTAATTAGTGACTTATTTCTTTTCATACAAATTATAAAAATTTTCATAAGGATTATAAAATACTGTAATAAAAATCTAATCCAAAAATTTGAAAAATAAAATTAATATCACTCAAATAATATTGAAATTGTAATTGTGAAGTTGAACAATTATGTGGAGGAAGAATGATATCGAAAATGGATGGCATAGGAAGTTTGAATTTAATGCTTTGTAATCAAACTTATTCAATCAAATCATGGTCAGATGATATTTCTACTATTTTTTTCTTTTTTTTTTTGGTTCTTTGTTCTTTGTTTTCTCTTTTTCTTGCTAGGTATAAGCTTCCCCTTTTTTATCTTATATACAAGTTTTGTATTTATATTTTGTTTGCTTTTTAAAGGAAAAGGGTTGATAATATATAAATTATAAGAAACATAAAAATATAATTGTATTGTATCATTATATATTTATATTTTTAGAATTTTTTTATACTGGTTATGTTAATAATAGTAAACTTTTAGTAAATACATGCATTTTTCATACTGACAATATTAAACTTCTTTAATTCTTTACATGCTACAAATTAAAACATTTATATTTATATATATATACATATGGAAAGTTACTACAATAAGTGTATGTATATATATTCTTTGAATTAAAAAAAGATTAAAATATTATGTTAACATTTTAACATGTGTCCATTATAAAAATTTTTAAATAAGTCCCAAATACTACTTCTCTCCCTTCTTATCATCATCATCATCTTTTTCTTCATTATCTTTAACTTTATGTGAGATACCTTAATTGTGAGCTGATTTTTGTATACATCTATATGGCACACTTCACATATTATATATATATATATATATAGTAAAATAACATGAAAGATAAATTGCATAATAACTTATATATAGCTATTTAAGAGTTCTTAATATTTGGTTAATTATTATAAAAGAAAGTCTTCCCTAATAATTATAACAAATGGCATATTATTGTGATATATATATATATATATATTATAGTAAAACAAGAACTAAACAATGAATAATAATATTATTATTTTGAAATAAAAATTAAGGATGTCCAAAAAAATATATTTCTTTTCAACTCTTGTAGAATTTTCATTAAAAATAAATAAAAAACAAAAAATCATGGTAAAAAAATAAAACAAATAGAAACTACTCCTACTGAAATTGTAAGGCTAAGTAATTTACTTATAATTTTTGGGAAAAAAATCGTGAAAAAACCGAACTTTCGATGGACAATGAGAGCTGGACATGTGAGTTGGAAGTGATGACCAAGTGATGAAAATGCAAATGAATGGAACATGTTGCACTTCTCGACATTATTGATGTGATGTGAGAAGAGACACGTAGGCAAGGGTTTTTTTTTAACTTTCCATTTCAATCTATTTTCATATAAATAAATAAATAAATATAAATATATTTCATTTCCTATTTTATTTTTTGAAATATAATTTATTTCATTACATTATATCCTTTTCATATTTTTATTTCTAATTCTATTATTAAATAATTAACATACAAACGAAGCCTTATACTATTTGTTAACGACAAATTCATAATATTATGAGATTGATAATGAAGTACTGCATATTCATAATGAGAAGCTTTATATTCAAGAATTAGGTTTTTTAAATTTGCACTTCAATGATGATTTTACATAAAAACAAGACGGAGTGCGAGAAGAGAGGAAAGAGAGAAGAGAAGGAAAGACGTTAAATAGAGAAATAAAAAAGAGGACAAGGGTGAAAGAAAGAAAAAGAAAAAAGCTAAACAAATAGGTTTAAATTTGTAAAATTTATAGATTATAATTTTGGAATGACCTAGATATACTTTTAGGAAGACTTAGGCATAACAAATTTTTTTATTGTACTTTTTATAAATTTATGGTCCTGAGATGTAATTTTTCATTTTTGTAAAGCATAGAATCTTACTTAGCAAATTTTGTTATATAAATTTTGTGTTATGTATTTTTAGCGTGGTTTAAAAAATTGAACTGATTAGTTAGATTAAAAAATTAGTAAATCAATTATACTTTGATTTTGATTTAGTTGACTCTAAAAACCAGTTGAGGAAAAATTGATTAAAAATTAGTTGAACCAATAAAAAATCATGAAAATCAATAAAATTTGATTTTTATTTGTTTGGTCTGAATTAAAGTTTTAGTATTTTGTTATCCAAATTTATGATATTTATAAATAATACCGAACTCATCATATACAATACTTTAACAAATGTTTAAATATTTATATTTATTTAAAATATTATTTTACAGTATATGTATTGATTTAATTATAAAATATTATATATATATATGTATATTAAAAAAGTTTGAATATGATTTACTCACAATTAAATTATTAAATTTTAAATTATTTTTAATCTCAATTAGGTTTAAATTTTAAAATTTTACTTTATAATGTTACGGTTAAATAAAGAGTTTGGTTTCCCTACATCAAATTAAGCAGCAACGATTAAAGATTATTTAAATTAAATTTTCATAGTCTAAACTTTATTATTGTTACTTGATTTTTCATTTAAAAAATAGAATATAAAATAAAAATAATTCTCTAATTATGTATTAGATAGAAAATAATATTTAAAATAACAAAATAATAAAATTTAAAATATTTACATTAAAAATATAATTTAAACCGTCAAAATTTGGTGCAAACTTGCGAGAAACCACATGGGCAGAATTATACTGATGCTGTCTGAGTCATGATTGCACGGACTTGCAAGATTGTTTTTCTTTCTTTCGTGGTGAGCAGAAGGGCTCAACTAAGAAATTGCAGTTAATGTCAGCTAAGAAATTTAGCCTCCCACCAACCCCGGCCACCTAGGAAGACCAAATGGATAAGATGCCTAGATATTTTGTTGCAAAAATCAACTCCAACGAATTTTACTTCAAATAAACAAAAAATATTTATATTCTAACTCTGATACGGCAAAACTTCATTTTCATTTTTATGGCACTCAGATTCAAAGCGACTTTAAACTTATTAAACGGACATAAACTCTAATTGACATGGAATTGAAATATTTTTAATCTATAAAAATGATTAAATAAGATAATAATTTTTCAATAAATCAAAAAGTCAAATTTAACAACATCAAACATGTCTTAAGGAGATAATCAATTCGGTGTAAATTATCAGTCTATTAATTTATTGTTTTCTGGTTTATTGTTTTTTAGTGATACAAAGGAGATCTTTTTTTTTTTTTTTCTTTCGAATGATACTTTGTAATTTCTCTTTTATTGTTTTGGAGACGTTGTTCCTTTTCTTTACAACAAAGAAAATATATTAGAACTTCACATTACATTAACTTCGTTAACTTTTTGCAAAGTATTAATTTTATCATTTTCAAGTTAATATTGAATTGTTGATGTTAAAAATATCATATTAAGCACCATAGTATATCATCTATTAGGGCTTCATAACCTGTTAAGTTGTTCAAACCCTGAAAAACAAAACCTTGATCGGTTTAAGTCGATGCGTTAAGTCGCATTGGGCGAAATTTGTATGTAAAAATGAAATTCGTTCAATTTAATTAAATATAATTTTAAATTCATTAAAATTATAGTTAATGATAAATGGTGATTTTTCACTTAAATGTTAGTTGATTGGATTGAATTTTTCACCAATCCCAAGTTTATCACATGTGCTCATCCTTAGAATTAAAGATATTATATTTTATTAAAATTATACAAATATTTTTATTTTAAAAAATATATATATACATTTTTATTAAAAAATTATCTTATAATTTAATTTGATTTTTATTTTTTAGACTAAAAATATCCTTTATTCAAATAGATTAAAGTGTAGGTAAAGTAATATTTTATTTTAAAAAAGTTTTTGTATATTTAAAAAAATATTTATTTTATTTCACAAAATTCAAAAAATATTTATAATTTACCAAAAAAATAGATAAATTTTATTTTTGGATAAAAAATATTTGATAAAATTTACTGACAATTCCAAGAACATAGAAATTTCCGATGTTTTTAGAAAATATCTCAAAATTGCCGGTCGCAGTAAATGTGGGCGCCAAAAATATCTGGCGCAGGAAGCGCCTCCTATTAATAAACGTGATCTACTCTGCTTTCCCTGCAATTCACAGCAGAAGAAAAATAATAGAGAGAGAGAGAGAGAGAGAGAGAGAGAAAGAAAGAAGAGGATAAGAATGGAGGGTTGCGGAAGGCCAAACAGGAGCGACATCCATCTGTCCGGTGAGGAAGAGGCTCAGATTGAGGCCAAGACTAGGCAGTACTTCGACGGAATGGCTCCCAAGCGCCACACCAAGCCTCAACGCAGCGACTATTCTTCTCGATACGTCGATGCTCTCGCCGGCGACTCTGACGATTCCATCCCTGAGATGCTTCAATTCCAACGCCTCGAGAATCATTCTCAACCTCAGGTTGCTTCGTCTCACTTCTCAACTGTCTTTTCCCTTTCTAGAATCTTAATTTTGTTGAAGAAAAGAAATGATAATAAGTAGGTTGCGTTTGCCGGGAGTCGAACCCGGGTCTATTGCTTGGAAGGCAATTATCCTAACCGTTGGACTACAAACGCTTGGTGAAATGACATGCACACATTATCTACTTAGTCCTTGCTTTAACCTGCATTTAGTCAAGCTTTCTTGTGAGCTAGATTAGTGCATACTCTAGTTTCTGTAGAATACAGATCTAAATGAGTTTTTCATGGAATCTTAGTCAATAGTCATATTTTTATTTAAAAATTTCATAATATTTTGAATATTTGATCTAAATCTTATTGTTATATAAGTTTACTTTTTGATGAGATGTTGCATAATATATAAAATTTATCCTATTGAAAATATAGATCTGAACTTAAACCAAGAAAATTTTGATATATAAGAAAAATCTGATATATCTTTTACATTTGGGTTAGAAACACTATTTTTCTTTTTTCGATTAAGAAAAACGGGAAGCTAGACCTGGATGTCTTCAAAGTGTATTATTTTGCATGCATAATTCTTAATGTGTTCAGGTTTCTAATTTGTTTTCATTCATTGGGTTACCTAATATGAACGTATGCAGGAAGTGGTTTGCAATGGGAATCAAGTAACAGAAGAATTCGTGGAAACAGAGTATTACAAGGATCTTAATAGCATTGACAAACAACACCATACGGTATTCACTCCACTCCCTCTCAAGATATTCATACTGCATCACTATCACATTTTGAAGTTTTAAACTGTTTGTCTTTCTCTTTTGGATTCAATTTTTTTTTTTCTTTTTTGATTGTTGCAAATTATCAAACCAAATTTGACTTATGATGGAGTGAATAAACTACCATCTAACAGGTCACATAGATTTACGTTTAACTTGTCAAGTGACCTTAAGATTACTTTAATCCATGTTTGTGGTTCGGCCACAGACAGGAACAGGGTTCATCAAAGTGGAGAAAAGTGGCAAGTTCTTCCATATAGAGCCAGATAATGACACCACATGCCATCACTCTTGCAAGGGTAATCCAGCAACTAATGATTGGGTTCCAGCTGCTTCAAATGAGGTAATATGCTACGTTAAAAATCTTAGGTAGATCTAGTTCACAAAAGATGGGTATATTAAGTATAGTATGTACACCTAAGATCTATTATTGACATACTTACATGTAACTAACTTGGCCTGCCTAATAATTTCTGTGCTCCAGTTCTCTACTTTATAACTAAATTGAGTCTATTTAATCTATCTCGTTTAGAAATTTGCTCTGACTTGAATTGCTTGACTAAATGTGTCTCAGGTGGGCTTCAATTCAGAAAAGCCTAACAGGAGTGACGTTTGAAAATGGATGAAGGATCTGCTATATGTTTCAAAGGAAGAGGGAAGATCTCAGCTTCATGTTAGGCTGTGGGAATTCCACGTACTCTTCAATGTTGCTAGCCAAATGAATAAGATGGAAAAATAAAAAAAAGTTTGTGTCGGCTGTAATATTCTAAGTTAAGGGGGTGTTCGCTTGTTATTGTATTTGGGTATGATACTTTGTATCCTTCATATGAGATTTTAGGAATTTCATGTCCTCTTAAAACATTCGCATCTATCATATGAATATATGGGAACCAGTTAGATTGATGACGGTTATTTAAATGGAAGGTAAAGTTATTACAAATTTAATATAAAAAAAGGATGAATATTCATATGACAAGTTTAAGTGCTCGGAAAGTACAGTCAACTCTGTAACCCTAATTGCAATCTTGTATCCGCATTAATGTCCATGCTTCTTAGACTTTCACCCTTTTGCAATATTCACTGCTTACGCGGCTTAGCCCAATGGACACTGAGGGCACAAGGCACAAAATTTTCCAGGCAGTTTCCAGCCTGGTACAACTGTTTCTGATCTTAGAAGTGCTGTATTTCCCGTATCCCTAATTGCTACATATTTCTTTCTTTAAAGCTTTTATATTAATGTAAGAATAAGGAAAAGGTTGGTGTTGACATGCAGTTGATTAGATGTTGAAAACTGTGATAGAAGAATGTGTAATTCTTATGATGATGAGTTTCTATTCTACTTTAGCTTAGGTTCAGTTATCCACAATGAGATCACCCTAAAAGAGGAGAAATAATACATGTTTACTGTATACGAGCTTCTGCCATAACAGTTAAAGAATGTCAACGTTAGTATTAATAGTGCGTCCGAATTTCTATATAACAGAATCAGACAGCACACAATTCTTTAAAAGCTATTGTCTTTTTAGTATTCATATGTTTTTTTCAGTTCTATTTTATATGAAGAAAGAACTGCTTCTTTGATTGCTTGTGAACTTACATTTGCTCACACTAATTTGTCTTTATTTTGAACTGCAACACATGCATAGTAGCATTGAAGATGAAAACACAAGTTAGAGACAGTACTGCCATATTATATTGAACTAATTTTGGTAGCTTAATTAATATCTTTATGTACCAAAAAAGGTATTACAAGGAGATAATCTTTCTGCAGGTCTCTCCATTGTCCTTCTGGTATGTATAGCATATTAAAGTCTATTGCAGGCATGCGAAAGGAAAAAGAAAGAAAAGAAAAATGAAAATAATAGAATGGATATTTATCGGCCACTTGTCAAATAGTGCAATGGCAAACTAAACTTCAAAGTTTACGAAATAGAAAAAACCTAATTTTGTAGCTTTGCACAATAATTAAACCATAATGGCCAATCTTCTCACTCTAATGAACTCACTGCAGCAGGCATCATACACATTTCATGCTTAAAAATACTGACTTCTTTCACTTTGTTGGATTATAAATGATGGAGTGCAAGCAGAAAATTCTGTAATTAGAACACAATTTGTACAAAATGCAACAACTAAAGTTCAATGAATAACATAACATTTATATATATACACTAACCTCTCCACTAATCATGCAGGTCAGAAATCATTTCTTTAGGCTTTCCCCTCCCTGTTTGATGGAGAAGCATGCCTTCCTTGCTCACCCTGTAAATTAAACAATGACTTTTGTATTTGCAGAAATTATCGCTCATGTGTGTATGTTTGTATATATAACAACTAGAATTGGCTATGATCAAAACCATGATAGAAGGAGCTTCTCCATGAGTGTCACTCTGATGTATCATTTCTGTAAGCTTTTCCTTTCTGTTTGATGAAGAAGCATCCCTTCCTTCTTCACCCTGTAAATTGAACCATGACATTTACATTTGCTGACATTATTGCATATGTGTGTGTGTATATATGTGAATATATATAACAACCGGAACTGGCTATGATCAATACCGTGATGGAGAGAGCTTTCCCATGAGTATCACTCTGATGCACCATTTCTTCAAGCTTTCTTTCCTTATTTGATGGAGAAGCATCCCTTACTTGTTCACCCTGGTAAATTAAACCATGATAGTAGCATCTGCAGACATTATTGCTTTTGTGTGTTTTTGTGTGTGTGTGTAACAACTAGAAATTATTGCATATATGTGTGTGTATATATGTAGCAACTAGAATTGGCTAAGATAAAAACCTTGATAGAGGGAGCTTCCCCATGAATATCACTCTGATGCATTATTTCTTTAAGCTTTTCCTTCTTGTTTGATGGAGAAGCATCCTTTCCTTGTTCACCCTGAAAATTAAACCATGGTATTGGCATTTGCAGGCACTACTGCATGTGTGTCTGTATATGTGAGCAACTACTAGAATTGGCCATGATCAAAACCTCGATGGAGGGAGCTTCCCCATGAGTATCACTCTGATGCATCACTTCTTCAATTTTTCCCTTCCTGATTGATTCCTTTCCTTGTTCACCCTGTAAATTAAACCATGATACATATTGCATTTGCAGACATTATTGCATACGTGTGTGTACATATGTAAATGTAAATGTATATGAACTCAATTTGGTTATGATCAAAACCATGATGGAGGGAGCCTCCCCACGAGTATCACTCTGAAGCATCTTCTCTTTAAACTTTCCCATCAATACCCACCGTGCAAGCAGAACTCCTTCTGTTATAACAAGAACAAGCAATTGAATCCTTAAAACCAAACGCTCAAACTTCACAAGAGCATTCATTTAGCTACAAGTTTGTGAAAAAAAGAAAGAAAAAAAAAAAGCAGCCAAGGACGAAAGGTTGAGCAACGAAAATTTATATAATTTACCTTGAGTAATGTTGGGATTATGGAACACAAGATTAGCCTCAGCAATCCTCAATACCTCAGCATCTAGATCAATGTAAGTTTCTCTTGATAACAAATATATATATATATATATATTCAAGCTTCATAAATTTAACAAAGGAAGAGAAAAGAAGTACATTTCCATTTCGAGTAATACAGAAAAGCCAAAAAAAGAGCAAATTTCATCTTCTCATTCGAATCCGCCATGGCTGCTGAAAAAAAATTTGAAGCACAAGAAACAAAACTGAAGATGAGTAATTCAGAAAACTTACGAGTGAAAATGGGAAGCTCAAAGGCGTTCATTTTATAGTGAAAATGAAAATGGGAAGAAGAGTGATGGATGCAAGACTTCGTGCTATGCGCACAACGAAGCTGAACGGTTATAACAATAACTGAAAATTTAGTCGACATTTCATATTCAGATTTTAGGAAAAATTATATTTTAATTTTCAAATATTATAAAATTAATATTTAAATTTTATAATATAAAAAAATATTTTGTTGAACTTTAGAGTAAAATAAAAACAAAAATTCTAATTAAATATTAAATAATTTATTTTTGATACCAATTTCTAAACTATTTTTTAATTACTTACATTTGAAGTAAATAAGACATTTTTTTAATTAGTTCTTTTAATGAACATTTTTTATTCAAAAGAAATGAAAAAAATAGTGGGAAATTATAAAGTACTTATAACAATCCGTTACTCTTTCCTTTAATAATTAAAATCACGTATTACAAATTTGGACACCTATCCACTTTATCAGACCAAGATAATCTATTTTATTTGATTTTAAGAAATTATTTGTTTTATATGTTTATTGATGGACCAAGAATAAGAAAGTCCCAAACATGTCAATATCCAATATGAGAAAAAATTTGAAAAAATGTTTTTATCTAAGGATCCAAATTAGTATTTATTGTGACTTCAAATTAAGTTTAAAAGAATTGTTCTATGATATGATAGAAATGGGTAAAATACATATACTTTATAGCTACTCATAAAATTTACCCGTTTAGATTTGGATATGAGGATTTTTATTGGCATTTCAATGCATCAAGATTGAATAGTATGATATCCACTTTACTCTAGACTCGTAGTATGTGTATATTTATATTTATATAGTCATATATATATATATATATAAATTAAATATAATGTATTATAAAAAAAGTTTTAAAAAAACTATTCAAATAGGATTCTATGAATTTTAAATTATATTAATAGTTGCTTAAAACATTTTATTTTTTGTTATGATTTTATATGAACAAGTTTTCTGTAAATAGGTTTTAACTCAAGAAAAACCTGTTAACTTTGAAATTTTTTTCAGGTAGGTAGGTCCAGGTTTGGAGATTCGAGAATTCAACCCGGGTAAAAAAATTTTTAGTCGTCAAATAGGGGTACAGGGATAGGGATTATAATATCCTACGATACACCATCCATGATCATCCCAAAATATGGGACCTAATTCGTGGTAACTCATGTTGTTAAATTATTTCTTTTAAAATTAATAATAAGGTAAATTACAGTCAAGTGTTTTGGTGCAAAATAATTGGTTGGCCCTTAAGTAGGTTGAAGTGTGTCATTAAATTCTTTAGCAGTCTTTTCAATTATCACTTAATTACTTTACGATATTGCGATACTTTACATTTAAATTTCAGCAAAAATAAGGAGATAAACATTAAAACGATGAATAGTTGTATTATTAAATGCTGGTTAGGTCGATATATTAAACATTTTTACGTTGTTTTGAAGCTCTTATTGAGGCTAAGTGAATGGCCTAAATTCTAAATATCAGCTTAATTTCAATAAGCACTATAAAAGATTATGAAATTGTTAAAAGTACTAACGAAACATACTTTCAATAATAAATTCTAGCAGTTGAGGATGTTGCTGGAGTGATTCTACTGAATTCTGAAGACGTGGATCTGGTTCCTGTCAAAACGTTTGATATAAAAGAGAAGCCGATTTATAATTTTAGACATGTTGGCAGTGACAATCAAGCATAGAATAGCGAAAACAGATCTAAATTTAGATTATCTAAATGTGAACAGTTTAGATTTATTTTTATATTTTAATATTTTTTTAACTAGAAAAAAATGATGATTAATATTAAAAAAATAAAAAAATTAAATATAGACCATCAGAATTGGGATAGCACCCTGCTCATTCCTTTGGTCTGAAAGAAAAAAAGAAAAAAAAAAGAAAACATATAACAGTTATTAATATTTTTGTTGTAAGAATTAATTTTTGGATACCACTTCCTCTTGAACAACCGGACAATTCCTTTTCTAGCAGGTTTTCATACTCTTTCAATGCATCTGTTTTACAAGTTCACACTACATATTGAATGATTTTAATCTACATTACCGGTTTTGGGGCTAGTTCCTCCCTTCGCAGTTGATGAGCATTGACTCGGAATGATTCTATTAAATTCTGAAAATGTTGATCTAATACCTGTCAAAACATTTGATACAAAAGAGAAACCAATTTAGTTATGTCAATGGCAGATATTGATATTTCTGTCATAAGAATATATTTTAGGATACCACTTCCTATTTTACAGGCTCTTATACTCTTTCAATGCATTTGTTTTACAAGTTCATACTACATATATATATATATATATATATTTATATATATTCCAGTTTGAATGATTTTAATCTAAATTACCGATTCTGGGGTTGGTTGCTCCCTCAGCAGTTTGCGGTATGATTCTATTAAATTCAGAAGATCTTGATCTGGTTCCTGTCAAAACATTTGATAGAAAAGAGAAACCAATATAGATATGTCATTGGCAGATATATATTAATATTTCTGTTATAAGAGTAAATTTTTGGGTAACACTTCCTCTTGAACAACTGTTGGACAATTCCTCTTTTACTGATTCTTCTACTCTGCCAATGCATTTGTTTTTACAAGTTCATACTGCATATGTATTCCTGTTTGAATGATTTTAATCTACATTACCTGTTCTCGGGCTGGTTCCTCCCCAAGCAGTTGAGAAGCATTTTCCCAGAATAATTCTACTAAATTCTGAAGATGTTGATCTGGTTCCTATCAAAAAGTTCGTCAGAAAAGAGAAAATATAGTTAAAAAGTCAGTAAAGTACCTTTAAAGTAAAAGACATATACAGACAAAAAAAAAGAAGTAATTGAAAATAGAGAAAGTGAGACTTATATCCATTCTTTTTATCATTTTCTTTCTTACTTCAAAAATATTTTACTAGCTTCTAATTTTAGAAGATTCAAATTAAACAGTTATGGATAAAATAGCCAACAAAAAAAAAAAAGATGCAGTTATTGATATTTCTGTCGTAAGAATAAAATTTGGATACCATTTCGTCTTCAAAAACTGTTTTGGATATCAGACGATTCTTCACTCGATGTGCAGTTGTTGAGGGTCTTGAGACAGCTAGGGAAAAGAAAGGGAAGAAAAAGAAGTAATATCATACTTTTAAGTCTTGTATGTATCATTATTAGTATGTAACATCAGCAGTTATGTAGTACTGGAAGATTACAAGCTACTACTTCTTTTCTCTTCATAAGGTCAATATCTCGAGCAAATTTGTGGACATATTAACCATTGAGAGATATTATGTATTGAATGGACAAAAACATATTATCATTGAGAGTTTTTGTTTTGTAGGGGAGCATACTCCTAGTCGTTTTGTTCGGTGACTTCCTGCATGATGGAGAAGCATCCATTCCTTGTTCATCCTGCAAATTCAACCATGACATTTGCATTTGCAGAAATTATTGTATGTGTGTTTATATATATATATATATATATTTATTTATTTATTTAACAGCTAGAATTGGCTATGTTCAAAACCATAATGGAGGGAGCTTGGCCATGAGTATCATGTCTCAGATGCATCATTTCGATAAAATCTGCTATCACCACCCACCACGCGACCAAAATTTCATCTGTTACATATTTGTCGGAAAAGATCAAGAACAAGTAGTTGAGTCTCCAAGACCACAAGATCATTCATTCAACTACAAGTTTGTGAGAAGAAGAAGAAGAAGAAAAGAAAGCCTAGTTCTTGAAACAAGAATTAGCAGCCAAGAACAAGAATTACATAATTTACCTTGAGTAAGGTTAGGACAATGGAACATAAGATCGGCCTCAGCATTCCTGACTACCTCAGCATCTAGATGAATGCAAGTTTCTCCTATAATTTTAAATAATGTATTTGTTCAAGCTTCAGAAATTTAACAAAGGAAGAGAAAGGGATTACATTTCCATTTCATGTAATCATGAAGAGCCAAAACAAGAGCAAATCTCATCTCGTTCGAATCCGCGAAGGCTGCAGAGAGAAAACTTAAAGCGCAAGAAACAGAACTGAAGATGAGAAGTTCAGAAAACTTGGAGTGAAAATGGGAAATTTGAATGCTTTCATTTTATAGTGAAAATAGGAAGAAGAGTGAGGATGCATGCAATGCATACAACGAAGCTCAACGGTAATAACAATAACCGAAAAGTTTGTCCGTAACGGTCAAAGTTAGACTAAATTTCGTATTTAGATTTTACTAATGAAACTTAATAAAAATTACCAAATTTTAAGCAAATGGGTAGCTTTTTATTCATAGTATGAAAAGATTACCAAAAATAAGAAAACAAATATTAAAATATTGGTTTTACAAGGAAACTTGATGATTTTATTTACTTTTACCGATAAAATGTAATAATGTTGTTCGGCAAACCTCCTCGAGGACATAGGATTTAATGAAAATACACTAATTTTTTAAAAATAAATTAGTATAATTTTTATATTTTTGTTATAATTTTTTTTTAATAAAAACGTGATATTTTTATATAAAAGTATATAATTTTTACAACTATGTATCACATAATTGAATTTTTTACTAAATTTTTTTATATATCATATATTTATTAGAGAATCCAATAATAAGAATATAAAAAATTATATATAATTTTAATCCATTTTCTTATAAATTTTGAAATGGCATGAGGGCTCCTGTTTTAAAATTTAACTTGGCGTAAATATTTTTTATTATATTAAAACTTGCATACGAGTATGTAGGATCGATTAATATGGGTGTAAAATTTGACACCATTATCTCTTAACATTTGATTATAGAAAGTGATTTGCGTTAGTCCAATCACTAAATTACAAGTGATTATCTTAATTATCATGTAAATTTTTTTTTAAAATAGCAATAAATATATATCCTGATAATTATTAAACAAAACTTATATATAATTTTTTTATATCTTTGTTATCAAATTTTTTAATTAAAATATAATAAGTGCATAATTTTTTAATAATAAGCAATAACATAACAAGTATATAATTTTTAATACAATTGTCATACTATTATTAAAAAATTATATACATACCATATTTTAATTTAAAATTTTAATAATAAAGATATAACGAGTTACACCTAAGTTTAATCCATAATAATTATTAATAAAAGTATATTGTAAGTCAATTTTTTGATATATTGATATGCTATCAAATAACGTTAAATTAATGTCAAAATATAGAGTATTATATTCATAATTAAAACTTTTAATTCAATAACAAATTTTGTGAAAAATATAAAACTATAAAAAATTATTCAATAGTATAAACCTAGGGTGAATTGCTCATTCCTAGAGACTCGAAAATATGATTTAAAATAATTGTGCCGTCCACTATGGAACACAAGCAGCAACTCAAGTTTGGATTTTTCTTCATTGAAGTTATTTTGCAAAATTAAACGGTTAAGTGTGAAATTTTATAGGCTGGAGAAGATCCCTTGATTTCGAAATTCATCAAGAGGACAAACTCTCATAACAAAGCTGAAGCAGAGCTGATCAGAGGGAAGCCCCTCAACTAAAGTATCATATCACTGAGATTTGTATCTAGCATTCAAATTGATTGTTGATGAGAAGATCCAAATCCATAGAATTATTTGAATGTAGACATACAGTTCCCCATAAACACTTCAGCATACAAGATATTCCCAAAAACTCTTTACGAGTTCATTACAACCTTGAGGTAAACCGCTCCCATTTGGCAAACACTTCAGCATACATACAGCTTCCGTTTGCTGATAAACAGCCTTACAGTAAATTTTCCATAAGTAGTAATGTTGCTCTACTATTCAACTTATAGGGATTACCTCACTTGGTAAGAGTTGGCATCTCTTTTAATCAAGTTGAGTTTTTGATACTTCTGGGTGTACCCGGAAAAAAAAGAACCTGTGTTCAGCCAAAAACAATTTTTGAAAAAAAAAAGAATAGTAACTTCTCACAAGTGGAACTCATTTTGAAACTCAGCAGAAAACACCCTCTTGGCCTCTAGATATGCTTGGCTATTGCAGCTGATAGTTGACTACCCCTGTCACTTTTGGTGAGTCTCTAGCAGCTCCCCACAATCCCTATTGTTAATTAAACCAGCTGTTTAAGAAATTTTTTAAGCATTGAGCATTCCTATCCAAACTTCTAGGAGCACCAGAAAAATATATAATTTGAATCCATAGCAGAGAGAAAAAGATAATGTGAATGGTTAACTTTGAATAGAAAAGCTCTCCTATCTTACCAATATCACAGGTAAGGTATACGAAGATAGAAATTCTTTTGTTTAATGAACTCGGACGTCTTGTAGTATTCAAATAAATTTCAATACCTTTGGTTTCACTCCCTTAGCATTCGAATAAGGTTAGAAACATAGATATCTGATATGATATCATAGGCAGTTAAAACCGAGTTTACAAACAAAATGAATTCTCCCAGGTAAAAATCCATCTTTGCCACATGAATAGCATTTTATTTCATAAAATAGAACAATTGAATTAAAAGCAAAAAAAAAAAAAAAATTGCACTGTCTGGTGAAAACAAAACAAACCTCTTAACCAGCAGTGACTAGTTTTCGTTGTTTTCTTCCTTGAATATGATAAGGAACTTCTCTATAAAGTTGCAGGCACGCTGTTCAAACTTTCAAAATCCAAACAGAACACCAGCCATTCCCCTTTCAGGCAGAAAACTCAGCCTAGTAGCTTTTACACTCTGCTGGTTGGGCACTCGCTATTAATGGGAATCAAACAGAAGAGGAGTTAGCCAGAATAAAGGTCACCAAAAGTAAAGCACATGTGGTGAGTTCATTAACTGCTATTATTTCTTGCTGGGGACAAAATACAACATGGGACAGAGCAATCAATGAGAAATATGGGGAAGAGCATAGAAAAATAAAGAAATACCATTTATGTTCGTTCATCAGTTAAGAAATATACTTTTTCTGCCAATGAGCTGATAGATCACATGGTATTAGTCTCAATCTTTAAGATTGAGGTGACCTTGATATCAGGGCTTGGGTCCCCATCTATACCCTTTGGCCACTCCCTACCCCTAAGGCCTTGAGCTTCGTTTGTAACTTAAAAAAAAAAAATTGAAAGAGAGAAAGAAATGTCTTTTTTTTTTTTTACCGAAATATGGCCATTTCCATTCTCTCCGCAGCAGCACAACTGACACAATCAAATGCTGAATAGGCATACAGCGGATAAATTTGGAATGTAGATGAATATCCTTATTTAATTTGGTTTCTAGGTTATAAAATCAACTAGTTGAGATACCAATGCAAATGCAGAACAGGGAAGAAAAAGCCTAATCTTAGAGAAAAACAATTCACGCACCACCTTTTCCAGAACCATATGCCAAATAGCAACAATCTGTTACAAATAGTTAAACTGGGAACTGTCACAAACCCCTACCACTCCCCAGCCAAACAAGAAAAAATAAATAAAGAAAATAAAGAAAAACACAATTACCTTGTTTCATTATTCATTAATGTGCAGTCGATGGATAAGCAAATATTCGTATGCTTTCTAGTTGTCTAACAACAGAATGGTTGAAATTGTGTGACTGGACCATAAATTCATGTGGAGTTTGCAAATTAGGAAGCAATACAAAAGATTTACTTGTAGTCCACTCTAGGTAAAGGGCAACAAGTGTCTTTGTAACATCATCATCTTCGTATAAATAGAGTTTGAGGAGTCAGTGTCATGTACACCTTCATACAGTTGTTCAATAATATATATTTTGATTGGTTTCTTCCTTTTCTCCCTAACCCTAATTATCATCCACCTTGGACCTTACCCCTTGTTTTAGTTCCTCCAAAAGAAAATTCATCTAGTATTTTAGAAGTCAGGTTACATCAGTTGAACAGGTGGCTTGTTTTCTTATCAAAGGAGTCAGACCCTTCTGCTTTATTTGGTGTTGCACGCCTTTATTGGGAGCAAACTGAAGAATCACACCTAATCTGCCATTGCTTGGGATATTGGTTGGCTTAGCTGAGTCACATAATCCAAGTTCAACTAAATAACCATACAAATTTCCACTCCTGTAAGTCAGCCATTTGACCTGTGAAGAACTGGAGATTATCAACTTTGTCAAGTTTAAGCTATTAAGTGAAAAACCATGAATAATTTTATTATAATCTTTATAACAAGTTTTTTTTTTAAAGAAAAAAAACTCTAACACACTTCCTCGCACGGAAGTCCATTAGGCATGATGGGTGGACAATGCACAAGCCCACTATACCTGTACTGAAACTTAATTTTAATTAAGAGAATAAAGAATAAGAGATGGTAAGGATCAAACACTTGATCGCTTGGTCATAAAAGTTCTAATATCATATCAAAGGCTATTTCAATTCAAAAATTTAAGCTATTGAGTAAAAGCTTATAAATTTTTTTCATTATAATCTCTAACAAATTCTGTTTTCCAACCTCCTTAGATTCCCCAGTTAGAACTCAAATACAATTTTGAACAAAACTACCACTAGAAAATAGAAATATAAGCCTGGACCATTAGTTATTACATTGTCAAAGTTACTAAATAAACAAATGTTGATGACACCCACATCAATTTCAATGCCAACTACAATATCAAAGTTGAAATTAAAAAAGGCTTAGCTTCGTTTTTGCAACATCAATATTCAAAATAGGTTCAAATGAATTTCAAATTTTGCAAACTTCAGATATTAATAAAATCTAAGAGGAGACGGATATGAAAAACTGCTAGAATTGGCAGGTAAAGAAAGGGAAGAAAGACGAGACAGAAAATGTTGTCAAGGCTAAATGTGTGTTTTACCTGGCCTCTGAAACTCCTGCATATATAGTAGAGGGGGTGGGAGAATTATACAGAAAAAATCCCAGAATATCCCATAAATCATTCCCTAAATCACTCAATCCTCCTAATTTTGACACAATCTCTTTGATTATGATTTTCCTTGATTTCTTACCCAAATGATCTCACTCAATCATAGAAGATGCAATAAAGCTAAATATTCTTTGATTTTCTCAACATCTTCCTCAAGATGAAGCATAACTTTCTCATATGTCCATCTTGTAAACACTTGAGAAAATAAGGGAAACAACACATAACCCCACAAAACCTAGGCTACTAGCACTCCCCCTGAGTAAGACAGCTCCTATAAGGCTACAACTATAGTGACCCCTTCCACATTCTTCTAGCTGTTACTTCTTTAGACAACTCTCACTAATGCTTTTGATCAGTTACAGCCCCTTTGAATTTCTCATGGTTGCTTGAACTTCAATGAACAAGCTCTTAGAGAGGTCTTCAATCCACTCCCCTTCACTGTCCCCTTCAACCATTTTCCCAGGGGTTAATCCGGCCCAACATGTGACAGGATGGAAGAGCATCACACCATCTCACATGTTGGCACACTGATGATGCTGAGAGGAGCTACAACGGCACCTGCAGGCATGTGAGTCTTCACTCTTCAGACAGCAGCACAGCTCTGGGTTATCCTAATGTGAGCTTTCTAAAGATGTTGGTGGGTTGCCAGCAATCTAATCTTGAGGCCTCTGATCACTTGCCACATTTCTATCTTGAAGGACAACGAAAAAGGTACTTGACCTTGTGATCACAGGGCTAGCCCAACAATAGACCAATCTACTCTGGTTCCATGATGAAATCAGAGGATGGCAAGCAAAGAGAGGGAAGAAAGAACAGACTCAGTAAATGTTGTCAAGTTCAAAGAATGTTTAGCTTTGCCCCTAAGACTCTTATATGTAAATAAGAAAAACCTCAGAATGTCCCTTTGTTTGCTCAATCTTCCTAATTCTGACACAATCTCTTCAATTCTGATTTTCCTTAATTTCTTTCCAAAACAGTCAAACGAGAGGGCAAATAGTCTTTGACTTTCTCAAGACGCAGTTACCGACTTTATCTTAAACTGGTTTGGACCAGATTACATGTTTCCATTTAACCTGCAGAGGTTCAGTTTCTAATTAAGATTACACAGGCCTTTCAGGAAGGGCAATATTCATCCCTGCGGTTTGAGTGCAAAATAGCCCCAAGTTTTTAAGTGTGCCATTTGACATTGTTGTGATTTGTTCCATTACCACTTAACCACCTTATGGTGTTTTCCATCTTAATTTTAACAAAATTAACCTTGTGAATGTTAAAATGATGAACAATATCATTGTTGAAAGTCTATTTCACTTAAACGATGAAGAGTTTCATAGTGTTTTGAGGTTGTTGCTATGATTGATACATCATTTGAAAATTGAATATGTCAACTTAATCCCAACAATAGCTTTTGAATATTATGAAACTAAGCAACTGAAATATACTTTTACTATTGAAACTATTCAGCGTTTTAACATTCACATGATTATTTTAATAAAAATTTGGATGGAAAATATGCTGGAGTGGCTAAGTGATAACAAAACCATCCACACAAGGGTTGAATGACAGGCGTTAAACCACATGGGCAAACCATATGATGTATATTGTAATTTATCCTTTTAAATTAATGATGTGCAAGCTCGATGAAAGAGGGATTAGTATAAGCCTCAAAGTCTTTAAAATGTAAATACTTGAGAAAATAACATATGTATTATCACTCAATATTACCTATTAAACATTATAATAAAAGTATTCATGGACATTAACAGCTTAAACCTTTGGGTTAAAAGGTCCTTGACATAGTATTAAGGCCTCTATGACCAAATGTTTAGGAGTTTGGTCCTTTCTGTGCACCATCTCTTGCTTAAAATTAAGTATCAGTACAAGGTGTAGTGGACCTATGTTTTGTCAAAGGTTTTCATGTAATGAGGTGTGTTTGATACTGTGTTATAGATCTTCACTTAATAGATTAAGCTTTGGCTCAAAGTAGTCCTTGTAACTAATAACCGTTTAGGGATGGTCGTTTCGAGTACTCACTTGGAAAAGGAAATTACATTAATAATGAATTATTTGTATCCTTGGAAACCAAGATGCAGAATGTGTTGTTGATGATGGGTAGAACTTTATTCTATGATAGTGCATCCAAAAGGGTTAGTGGTGGCATTAGGAAGATACATATGCACGACTCGTTTGATCTTGACTAGAGATTTGGTACAGAATTTTTTTTTTTTGGAGTATGTTTTGGTATTTCCTGCCGACAAAAAATGTTCACAATTAAGGAAAGAAAGGAAAAAGAGAGAAGATAGTAAAGGATTTATTCAATACCAAAATCTGCATCCAAGGGCTACAGACAGGGCCTTCTAATAGAAGGCTAAAGAATAACCATATGAGCAAAATTAAATTAGGCAACTCTAGAGAAAAAAGCCACGTGATAACCATGAGTCAAATAAAGCCTAAAACTACATTTCAACATTGCCTAAAACAAGTCTTCCATTCCTTATTGGAATCTCCAACATTCTTCTTCAATTGAAAAGAAGTCACCTTCAAAATGAGTGCAAGATGGTAGAGTTTGAGAAGGGCAAGATTGATTAAGAGAAACTCATCTTCAGCAACCCAAGTAATGTTAGAATCAAGGCAATGATGAAGGGATCCCCATGGAGAGTCCATGCCCTTGTTATCCAATACAACATCTATTTCTTTAATAGGTCCATTTGGGTACCTTTACAAGGCACGTAGATACATACAAGATGACCTTGAGGACATCACTAGGAAATTCAAGGTAAATGGCCTTGAGTTTGATGGTAATCTTGAACCCAAGGCTTTCCTGGATTGGTTAATTAACATTGAAAATTATTTTGATTAATATATATTCAATGTGCTCGTCTTGTTAAAATGAATCTCATTGGATCTCCTATGAGGTATTGGCAAGTTTTTTAGTGTGATCTTGAGCATTTTGATAAGCCCCAAGTAGAGGTTTGGTAAGAAAAAAAAATGAGGTTAAAGGAAAATTACCTTCCTAACTATCTCAAGAGTCTACTGATGAATCAGTGGTTGAATTTTAGGCAAATCAACACCGTGTTTGAGTACATGATTTATTTGAGATGTGATATATCATCTGTTCGGTAACTAGTGTAAGCCAACAAAAACATTTTCTTCGGCAATCTTCTACAATCAAGTTATTTTCCAGGACAAAACACATTAAAGAGTTGTTTGGTGTGGAGATTTCTCTTGAATCTCGATTTCCTAGGAAATTTCATCCAGGAAATCAGGACTACCATATTTGGTGTTGGTTTTTTAATAAAATTTCATCAGAATTTTAATTTCCCATGGGTATTAGTTATGTATGAAATTTGGGCAGCTTAATCCCAAATATACCCATAGGATTTCAATTTTCCAACCTGCCTAATCTCCCTTCAAAGAATCTTCACCCTAATTGATAGGCATTGTTCTCCGTTTTCTCACACCCACTTTGATTCCAACTTGACCATTTTGTCAACATACGCCCTATTGATCCTTCATCTTCATCATTGTCTTACTTTTAAGGTCCAAATGTCTCACCTCAGAATCCCAACTCCTGGCTTCCATTACCTTAATATTTCCGACATTCAACATGTCCAATCTGTCCTAAAGAAGATGCTCACTTATCAACCATTTTCTACAATGGATTTCTACTATTTTCTGTTTCCCAACAAAGCTAACAGCAATAACTACTTCAACTAGTCCTATTGAAAATTCACAGGGGCTTCCAACTTGGCATGATCTCTAAGAATGTTAAACAGAGGAAATTAACTTGGTAATAAATGATGCCCATGATATTGAAGATTTTTGCTTCTTGATATCAAATAAAATGAGTCAATGCTCTAAATTTAAAAAAAAAAAAATATAGTGAGTATAGTTTTAGACATACGTGGAGAAAACCTATAAAAGTCCTGATAAGGAAAATAGATTAGATGGAGAATAGTCTAACATTCAAAGGAGTAGAAAGACCAAGAAAAATTATAAGTAAAATCATTAAGAAAGATTTAGACTTAAATGGTTTGTCTAAAAATATGATTCACGATAGAATTTTATGGCATTGATTGATTTATGTAGCCAATCCCATTGAATGGAAAAAAACTTATTGTTGTTGTTGATAGCATGGGTTTGGTTGCCAGTGTGTTCTCTAATAGAGGTCAGAGTGGTGCTTTCTTCGATATCAAAAGGGTGAAGATAAGGTTAGTTTGGACAATATATATATTTTTAATAAATTGTTTGAAGAAAAATGAGGAAACCTCATTATGGTTTCCACATATACCAATAACCTTTTTCACTAATTTCTAGGGTAATCAATGTCTGGGTTTAAGTTTCCTAGATGACTAATTCTTTATGGTAAATTAAAAATTTCTATACCAAACACCACCTAAAGATGCATTTGCTCATACTAATGTGTTTTAATTCTATTTAGAAAAGCATGATGGTTCATGGTGGTGATGACTAATAGCATAAAAATGTAAGGACAAGTTAAAGAGACCAAATTATATAGAGATGTGAAACCAGTGACATAGTCAATAGAGTAGTAAAGATATTATGAAGAGATAATCTTATCTTTTTGTTGAGGATCCTCACCAGTCTACACCGACATTAAGAGATATATCACATTTTAAAGTCTATTTCAAACATGTAAGAAGAGTTTATGGATGTATATGTTTCCCTTCTGTTAAATTCATTGCCATCCTCACCCCTTCCATCAAAACAAAAAAAGAAAACAACAAATGGGTATTATAGGCCCTGGCTGATATTTACAATTGGAAACTGAACTAAAAGGACACTAATCAGATAAAACCTAATTTGTCAGCTTTGCACATTGATTAGACATTTAGACCAAAGTGCAAATATTCACAAGGAAATTCACTCCTCCAAACACCAAAGACATTCCATGCTTGAAGAGACTGATTTATTTCTCTTTATTGGAATCCAATTGATGGACTGCGAGCAAAATTTTCATAATTAGCATGCAATAGGTATAAGAGTAACAAGTGAAGTATTACAAAAATAATTTGTTTAGATTCATACCAACCATTTAACTTGAAAAAAGTGCTCAGTTCTTGACAACAGCAGCAATTAACAATCATATAAAATAAAGGTCAGAAGAATGCCCTACTGTCTTACAAAACAGTCCAGCTCCCTGAGTTTACACTCAAACTTGGAGGATGAACTTAACTTTATGCATAAATTGGTAGCTAATATAATCTCATCCGCATGATGTGCATGCATGCATGTCTACTTGTATGCACGGTTCAAAATTTATTTACATTTCATACCAGATTCTCTCACCTAGAATTCCTTGAGTAAGTTAGAAAAGTTGCCCTTTGCAGATTAGCACTTTATATGCTATGTAACCATGACATAAAAACTGCATTTAAATTATAATGCAAACTAAATACTCTTGTTAATAAATGCCAAAATAAAAAGAAAAAATCACCTGTTGAAGCATCTGAAGCTGTAGAAAGTCTTGGAATTTTGCTGGTACAGTCACTTGTTTCGCTTGTATTATCATCACCCAGTGACACTTGCGAAGTTGAACCAGCAATTTTCTGCATATTAGGGTTTCCTTCTTCAAATACCAAGAAATTATTCATATTTCTGCTGCTTTGAATTGCCGGAAACACAATATATAATATGTGGTACAAAGAGAATATTGAATCAGGACTTATTTACTTTTAACTATTGCATTCTTAGCCAGTTAGACAGGATGAAATGAACATTGTTAGAGTTTATATATATAGACATAAACACACCCACGCACACATGATATTGATGTGAAAGAAAACTTGGAAGAAAACTCAAGCATGACAAAAACTAGCTCACGGCCCATAATCCTAATGATGACATGACTATTGGATAGCAGAAGAAAGGAAGCCTCTTAACAAGTTTAGAAGCTATAACTATTAGTACTGATACTGCAATTAACAGAACCAGAACTGATAAATAATGGAAGGATGAGGCTAATGACAGAGAAGGAGCAGGTTAAACATCTCCATGGACTTCACAAATTCTTATTATCCAAAACATTTATGTTTTTATTTGAAAACACTGTTTAGTAACAAGTAATGCATGCTATAGATAGGAAATGTCTACCTTCTAATGACATAGAGCATATAGCCATATACTACAAAAAATATATTAAATTCCACCTTTCTTGTATGATAGGCATTCTACTGTAACAGGTTGATATAAATTCCACACGGAATGGACAAGACTCGCTTAGTTGTACGGCATATTTATTCCAATTTGGATGATTTAAGCACATATTACCTCTCCTAGAGCTAACTTGTTATGTAGCTCTTTCTGATCTTCAAACACCCAGAATGAACTTACTAAGCTCTCAATCCAGGGATCTGATTCCTGTAAAAAAAATGACAAAATCATAAGCCATTCACAATTTGTGTGCGCGCGCATGTGTGTGTATGTATCATTGGCAATTTTGTCACATACCCTGCAAATTCTTGTAGACCTCTTTTAATCTATAAATGAGACTATGAACAAGTAAAAATATAAATTTTCCGGTATAATTTCCACTTAATTACTTCTATTTACTACTACCTCAATGAGTCCAGTATTTGCTGTTTTTGGTGTAGCATAGATTAAAGGTTCCGGTTTTTGACCAATTGTATTTGCATAATTGATTGGAGTACATTTTGCCAGAGTGGTTGTCAGTGGTCCCTCTTGATATGAAGATGGTGAGAAAACTAGGGGTGCTTGACCCCTTCCCTGCACAAAAAACAAGTAATATAATATTTAAAATAAAAAGACAAGAACAAAAGTTTAAACCTACACAAAGCAAGCAGAAAATATTGTAGCTCAAGGAAAGTGAATTATTACATGCAAGGCCGTTGACTTGCTCCCAGTACTCATTGCTGCAAAATTGTAACAAATTAAAGCTGTTAAAAAAACAACATACAAAAAGAAAATAAAATGCAATGCCACAATTTGGCTCTTGAATATGTGACCATTATTATCATGTGATTAATGTTAGTCCATACAAACTTGTTTGCTATCAGCAGATGTAATGACTTCTCAAAAAAATTATACAATATCATAACGGGATCCAACCCTTTGACTGTCCATATCCAAACGTCCCAGTAGACTTGAAACAGAATAATCCAAATTTGAGTTAACTAACCAATGCATGAAAGTGAATGAAGATGATTGAAGCAACAAGATTCCAATGATTAGGTAACATATCCATGATAGGACAAAACTGCATATATTTATCCCATCCAATTTGAAATGCCCTAATATAGCTTATGAGGTGCACCAAGAAACATACCAGAAGCAGAATCAATTAGCAACTGCTTGTTTTTTTCAGAATGCATGAGAAACTGTCCTGAGTGAGAAGCCTTATGTTCTTGTGTGGCTTCCAAACTCAGTTTGACCTGTAATTAAACCGAGGAGTGATATTTCTAGATATTGTTGCATTGATAAAAAAAATCATCTTAAACTGCTTGAAATCAAGATGTGTAGAGGGAGATTTCCCAATACCGACATGTTGGTTCAACCATTCCCTAAAGCTGTCAAACTCATAGCTCATTGTCCACCACTCGAGCAAAAATCCTTCTGGTACATCGATTGCTGAAAAAATCAACCCATATTTCCTAGTCAAGAAATTCTCAATCACTTGAAAATTTATAGTTCTAAACGAATGCAAGAACACTGAAGCGGAGAACTAATGCATAAATGTGGTGTATTATAACTAATAATAATTTTTGTCTCTGAAAGTGCAATCTGACACCGCATCAATCCTATTTACTACTCTATGCGAAACAAGAGTCTTGAGGGAGCACTCCACTATGAAAACAGCAAGTGGCATACAAATATTTGCTAGAGATGTACTATATACCAGAAGAAACTTAGAAAGATTTGTAAAACTAACAAGCCAGAGCTGTTTGACATCCATTCTCTGGTGTCTAAAGTAATTAGCTCCAACTCCAAGTTTGGAATTCCATCCGTTTGTTGCTAGCACTGCCAATGATGAATTTTTGGACCATTTCCATTACAGATCTCCCAACTAGAATAATGAATTCCATTTTTTGTAGCAATGTGGCAGTCTGAGATCATAGAAAATCTCTCATAATATTCTCCAACCTCTCTTAAATTTGAAGAGGAACCAGCAAAGTTAAAGGTGCTAAGGCACTCAACTAGTAGCTGGGGTAAGGCAGTTCATCAGGCTTGGCCTCTTGAAGGCTGAGGTGAGACATCTTCATTGAGGTACTAGTGCCTAGTCAAGTGCCTCATGTGAGGAACAAGTTGCCTGAGGAGAAGGTAGCACTAGTTGTTTTCTGTTTGTATTAGTTAGCAAAAGAAGACATGGGACTTAAATCCCTCAGAAATGCATTAAATGAATTTATTACATTCCATCTTGGGCATGACTTCTCCATAAGCCACACTTCTGCGATATTAATAGCCCACTCTTGGCGGGAAGCCACAAATCAGAATCTGATTCAGTTAGAAGTTTCAAAAATAGTAGTGTTAAGAAATTTAAGAGGACATTTACCTAGCAGCCATTATATCCATACATACCCTTTGAGAGACCTTTGCTTGAACTAAAGGCCTAAAACCTATGCGCTAGTGTCAGATGACATACATTAATTTTGTTAATTTCATCTCCCTGTGCATTATAAAGTTTCCTGTGATGGATCAATGCTTAAGATTTTCCCTTCATGCTTGAGATAATCTAGATGCTCTTGTCAATTGCCCTAAGCTTCTATTTTAAAGAAACTATGGATTGAATAGGTCACCATAGCAGAAACTATCATAGAAGCCACTTTGTATCTCCCTAAACTAGTAGCATAACTGTATTCATTCCTGTAAATTGCTTGGCTTACATTTGTTCAGCTCACGCTACTCCTGTCCAATTTTTACAACCATATCATTAAAACAAAATTAAATTTTCTTTTTTCTTTGGTACAAGAGAAGAATCGAACTAGCGACCCTTGATCCAAACCCCCACCCACCCACCTGAGGTTCATTGGCGGGAAATTAAATTCAAGAGAAAGGGAATTACAAGTTACAACCATGAGAACCTTCCTATCAATTTTATGCATATCACAGTAATTACATATACTAAATTATTTGAGTGAAAACGACTCTATAAAATGGTTAACGACGGGATTATTTTCTACATTCAAGAAATAGAGTAAAACAACTACAGAAAAGAGATAAACAAATACAGATACATTTACCTGGTGGAACCTCCGGATCAAACTCAAGATTAGCCTCATTCCTGAAAATCTGGGCAGGTACGGGCAAGTTTCTCTTGATGAAATAGTCATAAACGTAACGATCCAACCTTCAAAATTTCGCAAGGAACAAGTGAGAGAAAAGAAATCAATCAGCGATTTTCAAGTGATCTAGAAGAAAAGGAAAAACAGCAAAAAAGAGAGAGAAAATCAAAATACATTCTGCGAATATCAAAATCTGCCATGAGTGCAGATTTCTGAACCCAGAAGATGAGAGAAAAACTTGGGAGGACAAGAAACGGAGAAGAAGGCGAGAAAAGAGTAAATGGGGGAAGTGAAACGCTTATAGATTTTGAGAAATGTGAGAGAGTTAGAGTGGTGAGGAGGGAGTGCAATGTGGAGGTGCATGGCTTCATGCAGCCAAACAAAGTTATGAATTCGAATCAGCAGCAGCGGTTTTGCTCCCATACGATCAGCGTTGAACCCCATTTGTCAAATTGCTTACTTCATCATCAAGCTTTCTCGCTTTTGTAGTTGGTGGGCCTTCAACACTCAATAATATAAAACTATTTCCACATCCAAAAAATCAACTTCCTAATATGGATTAATTAAATGAGCTTTTTTTTCTTTTTCTTTTTACAGACATAAGCATATCAAAACATTTAATATAGTGTTGATTATACATGCAAAATGTCAGCATATATATATATATATATAGAGAGAGAGAGAGAGAGAGAGAGAGAGAGAGAGAGGGTGTTAAAAATAATTTTTTATATTCTTAATATTATATTTTTTAATCAAAATATAACAAACGATTTAATTAAAAAATTATATAGTTATTTGTAAAAATAATATATTTGTAATTTTTTAATTAAAATAATAATATACATATTATATTTTGATTAAAAAATTAGATAATAAAAATATAAGAAACTATATATAAATTTTCTTTTATATAATGTTCAAAAATTTTGATGCTTTTGATATACTATTTTATTTGATAATATTTTGAATAATTATTTTTATTTTTTAAGTGTCTTATATAATTTTTTTTAGAAAATAATATCTTATTACAAATTTAAAGTATATGAAATTTATAAAAATCAAGTGATTGCTTTATTAAAATTAAAATTTAAGTACAAATATTTTTTATATAAAATTTTGACGATGGCATTACTTTTAGGAGAGACAATTAGTTTAAGCGTAAAACATTCCGTGCAGTTATTCAAAATTTAAATTGAAAATAAAATAAATTCAGTGAAGTTAGTAATGAAGTAAATATTATAAATAATTATTTATGTGTTCTCTGTTATCCGTTGTATTTTTGATTTTTTTATTTTTTTAAATGTCTTTTAAATTTATACATTCTATAATGAAATAAATACAATTTATAACTTTTTAATTTTGAAAATATTTTTATTACAAATTTAACGTTTGAAATTTATAATATCAGGTGAATAATATTTTAAAATTTAAATTTAAATAAAAGTATTGTGAAAAAAATCTTAATAAACTCATTAATTTTTATAAGAAATAATCATAGTTTAAGTGTAAAACATTTTGTGTAGTTATTCAAAATTTAAATTAAAAATAAAATAAATAGGCAAGAGTATATCAATTGTTAAAGGCATTGAAAACTTGATTCTTATATGTAGAATCAAGTAATTTATTAGACATGAAAAAATAATGATCACTAAATTTTGAAATGTTAAAACTGCTATTTTTTTTTAAGAGATTCTATTAATTTAAAAATGAACACAATTTTCGGCTTTTAGTTAAAGAAATCAATTCCAAAGTTCCAAGCTTCTTCGCAGACCAAAACGGCTGATAATGACGTGTTATGGTCTTGGGTGGAAGAAATAGTATAATCCGATGTGGAACCGGCACAATCAAAGATGCATGAAACAGCAATCTTCTCCTATTACAGGTTTGATGAGAAGAAATGGAGAAAAAAGAAAAAAAGATTGAGTGAAACAAAAAAGTGAATTATATATATATATATTTGTGTCATTTTTTTATAATAAAATGATGCATTGAATGAGAGAGTATTTAAATTAATGAAAAAGTATATGTGCATAACTCTTCGTTACTTTTTTTTTTCTTTTGTTAAAATTTTGGATTAAATTTAAATATAATTTTTTATATTTTTATTATCAAAATTTTTTTAGTTTAAAACATAACAAGTATATGATTCATCAATAATGATATAATAAGTGTATGATTTAATTAAAGAAATATATATTTTTATATGTAAAAATTATACATTTATTATATTATTATTAAAAAATTACATACTTATCATATTTTAAAAATATATATATTAAATTTTGTCCAGAACTTTTTAGGGTGTAGCAAAATGTTTTTTCTATTGTTAGAAATTTAAATAGTAAAGTGTTATATATTTATAATTTGTGGATGGATAAAAAAAATCATTTTTGAGAATGTTGCATGCATTCTAACAAATTTTAAAATTTTCATTTTCACTAAAAAAAAATCAAATGACTCACTTTTTATTATTTTAAATGTTTTAACTTCAATTTATCTTTCATTCACCATCATCTCTACTTTCGTCACATTTGCTATTGCTACTTTTATCAACACTTCTATCTACGATGTTTTCACTATTACCATTATTGTCCGTTGTAATTGTTATCCTTATTACCATTATTATCACCTTTGCCTTTACCATCCTACTCTCATTCATGCCATTATTTTTTTAATTATATCATTCATGCCATTATTACTATCTTATTATTGTGGCTATTACTACTATTTTCACCTTTGTCACTTCCTTCCACCACCAAAATCACCTTTGTTTCCACTTTTATCATTATTATGAGTTTTGTTTAAAAATTTGAGTTATAATTAATAAAAATAATCAAGGGTATTTTTTGAAAAATAGTCTATAACTCTTAAATTTATTGAAATTGAACCAAACATGTGAATGACAAATCCCTAAGAATGTGACAAAATATTTTTAAGAATATTTTGAACAAACAAAATAATTTTGACATTTATGATAATAACATTCTCCAATATAAAAAAATATTCCCATATGAAATGTCTTTGAGCTTTTATTATTAGTGTCACACCCGAAAATGCGACCGCGTGGCGCCTTTTTTTTTCATATCAAATTCGAATAATTTCCCCTGAAGTCGAAAATCGAAATTTAAAAATTGAAATAGAATAAAGTAATGGGTAATAAATAGATAGGGTTCAGGAGTCGCCACCAAAATTTTATTTTTTTGAAAAGGCAAAACTTTGGAAAAACTTTTTATTTGAAAAATGGTCCGCGAATCAGAAAATGGGTCCGGGAGTCGATTGTGAGTGGGGAAGGTGTTAGGCACCCCACTACACCCGTTACTAAAAACGGTTACCCTAAGTTAGTTGTACAAAAATAAAATGGCCTAAATTCTATTTTAACTCTCCCTACAAACCACATGCAAAACAGGAATAAAGAAATTAAAGAAAATAAAATTGAAAATAGAAAAGGAAGGAAATTGGTATTAAAATAAAGTACGAAGAAGTTCAAGAATTGAATAAAGAAGTAAAGAAAAGAAATTAAAAGAAAAATATTTTATTTACATGAGTGGACTTGACCTAGGATAAAAACCTAGGGCCTACGTACCCTTTAGGAGGGATCAAAGTCCACGTAGTTCGATAGTATTCGGTTGATGTTTTGTTTTGTTTTTTATTTTTTTTTGTTATCATTTTTTGGTTTTTTGTTTTTAATTGTTTTTTTTTTTCATCTATTTTTCTTGTGTTTTGTATTCTCTTTTCCCTTTCCTTGTTATTTATTTATTTATTCATTTATTTATTTGTTTTGTTTTGTTGTTTCAAAAAGACTAAGAAATTAAAGCTTACTTTTTCTTTTAACAAATAAAACGATTTTGAAATTAATTGATTTTGTTTTAATTTGTTAAAAGTAAAAACATTTTTACTTTCCCTTGCCTTTTCAATTTCTTTCTCTTTTTCTTACCATTTACTTTTCATTCAATCTTTTTATTATCCCTTGTTTTAATTTTTGTTTTTTGTTTTGCTTTCTTTTTATTTCCTTAATTTTTGATTAATCATCGAAGTTAAAAGATTTTTTTTAAACTTTTAGCTTAATTCAATTCTAATTTTAACTCTCTTTTTCTTTTTAATCAATTTTCTTCGTATTTTATTTTATTATTATTACTATTATTATTTTTTTATTCTTATCATTTTTCATTCTTTCTCTTCTCCTTTAATATTATTTATTTTTTGGGGGTACTTATATTATATTGTTATTATTATTTATTTTTGTGTTTTCCCCTTTTTTATTTCTATTCTTATTTTTATTTCCCTTTCCTTTTTCTCTTTCGCATTCTTTTGAACGAGGCTATTGGGGCTCAAAACATTTTTAGAATGTTTTTGAATAGGGCTAAGAGCCCAAAACTCTTCTCCTTTTTTTTTCTTTTTTTGTTTTTGAAATCTTTAGAATGGGGCCATTGGAGCCCAAAAGCGTTTTTTTCTTGGAATACTTTGAATAGGGCCAGAAGCCCAAAAACATTTTTTCTGAAATCTTTAGAATGGGGCCATTGGAGCCCAAAAGCGTTTTTTTTTTCGAATACTTTGAATAGGGCCAGAAGCCCAGAAGCATTTTTTTTTAATACTTTGAATAGGGCCAGAAGCCCAGAAGCGTTTTTTTTTAAAATTTCTTTTGCAATCTTTTGAACGGGGCTATTGGAGCCAAAAAAAAAAAACTAGATCTATCCAAAGCCCAAAAGGCATCATGGAGGCTTATTGCCACACATGACCTTTTGGCCTGTCCCTGGTTGCTTAGGGGGATATGAAATCCCACATAGCATTATCTAAAAATGCAAATCGAAATAATAGCTTGATGTGTGTGCTAGGTGTGTAGCTATATTTATTACATTATTTTTGAATACACTTACAAGAATAGACAAAAATAAAAACGAAAAGGAAAGAAAAAAAAATTAGTTATACAAATGTACAGTTTGATTCCAATTGCTCCTCGCTCCTTCTTTCCCTCGTCATTACGGAATGGCCGCTTCTTTCTTCCCTTAATCTTAAGGAATAACACATCCATATATTGGAAGCTTAAGTCCTTTTCAAAAGGGGAACTCAGCAAATCCAAGTGTTAAGGGAACAAACGGAGGAGTAGCAACGGAACCCCCCCTTTTTGAAACCAAAGAACAAAAGAGATAGAATCCTATATTCTAAATCGGCTAAAGCATCCAAATCTCATATTTTATATGGAAGGCAGGATAAGAAACCAACTCGCATACAGCTATGTGTAACGACACCACACAACAGGACAATGGGCAACAGCCAAACACTCAGATTGCATGTGTTTCAACATGCGACTCCAGCACACAGATGACAGTATTTTAATTGCATGTCTTGTGCAAGAAAACAGAACAGAAATAAAAACAAAATATGTTCAACCCAGCAGTATGATAAACAGCAGCCATCCACCAGCATTATCTCTATTTCCATACAGAGGCTGATTCATATGCATATAGCTATACACGATTCTTAGGAGATTCTAACTCTGACTTTGTATTCAGAAATCATACAGAAATTCATTCAGAGACATCATCACCCGAGGCTACCTATCAAGCGAAAACCTCCGGCAACTGAGTAACTCAGTTCCATTAACTTAATCTGACGGCTAAAAGGAACCCGCCCCTCAATATCTCAATACAGAACACATCAACGCATTTACATAACAGAGAAACAAGATCACACAGCAGAAAAGGGAATGAACTACAGACTGGTTATCCAGAAAACTTTGACTGATCCACACACAATAAGTAAGGACTCATATCATATTCAAAACACGAAGATCTCCAAATTCAGCATCCAGAAACAGAACACACCCACATACCTGAACCCCAGAATAAATGAAAAGGGCGGAGGAAATATACCCTCGGAGTTTAAGGGATCGAATGAAGACCTTCTTGAATCGAAACGCCGCTGTTGCCCGCTCCTGATTCGGTTCGACCTTCTGATTGTTGTCCTTTCTCCCTTGCTCGGTTTCTCTCGTTCTCCTCCGTCACCGAGCCTTCCTCATACTCAGCCCCTCTCTGTTTCTGTTTCTCATTCCATATCCTCCCCCCTTCTGTGCATTCGAAAAAGATTTCTCCCCTGTTTACTTTCTCGCTCTCCCGTTTTCGTCCAGCACCTAGTTCTCGCTCTCGATCTCCTCTCCCCGATTTCTCTCCTCCTCCTTTTCTCCGAAAAAAGCCCGCTGAGAAAGTTCACTCCCCTCGGTTTTTATAGACGAACCACCTGGTCCCCCCCATCTCCGTACTCCTCTGCTCCACTATCCATACTCGCGCACTCCTTTCGTACGAATCGCGTCGCTTTGCACTCTGGAGTGGCCTCGCGAGGGGACGCCAGAGCAGAGAGAAAGGGGGGGGACCAGTGAGCTTCTAGGGTTTCCTCCCTTCAACCGTTCTTTTCCTTCGGTTTTCAAAATTCTCGATGCATTATTGGGTTCGGGTTTAGGGAAGCTGAAGGCTTAATGGGTTCGGGTTTAGGGAAGCTGAAGACCCAATGCATTAGTGGGTTCGAGTTAAAGAAGCTGAAGGCCCAGAACTCATGGAGTTAAAGAAGCTGAAGGCCCAGAACTCATGGAGGGGCTTATTTTAGGCCCAATTTTGGATTAACTTTGGGTTGAACTCCCCTTTTTTTTTTTTTTTTTTAAGAAAATGGGCCTATTCTCTTTTAGTTTTCTCTTTCCTTTTTTTTATTTCATTTATTTTGGATTTTTGTTACTCTCCCCTTTAGATAGATATATTTTTTATTTTGGATTAATTTTACTCTTTTTTTTTAATTTTAAATTTAAGTCCTTTTTATATTATTATTATGTTTTTTTTAGCTTATTAAACTAAGAGGATTTTTTTGTTTTGGATTTTTCATTTTCATTGTTTATTATTTTAACTTTATAATTATTTTTGGGATATACCCGGACAAAATACGGTGTTTACAATTGCCCCTCTTTACTTGTTTCTTAAGCAAAGAAGTTGAAAATGTAGTTTTTGATATCTTTTTGCATAAGAAATAAGTAAAGATAAGAACATGTATTTTGTCTGGGGTGCTTTGATTGCTTTCTGACAATATGTAAAAGGAAAGAGCGACCCAAACAAAATACGGGTTTACAGTATGTTCTTAATATTTTTCTTAATATATTAAATATCTTATTTGTTCTTGACCATCTTACTTTATTTAAGGATTTGATTACTTATTTAAGGATTTGAGGATGTAATTCTATATAATAATATCCAATATATTTAGAAAGAAGATTGATAGAAAAAAATAGAAATGCGTATAAAGTCATTTATTATCTTTTTATTGACTTTTTATTTTTTTTTCTAATCTTCCTTCAAATATATAATATGTATTTATTTATTCAATATTAAAAAACCTAAATCTGAGGATTATGTCAAAGATAAAAAAAAGAAGTGTTAGCTGTGATTCACAAAAATGTTAGAAAAGTTTGATTCAAGTCGTGCCTGAAGACACTGTTTTTAAGAGTTATTTCGGCATAAGTCGGCAATTCTTCAAAATTAAATAAATCATTTTTGCTAAAATTCATAGGGAAGCTGAACAGCGAAGAATGAAAACTTAGAGCAGAGGGAAGAGTAGAGGAGCCAGAGGATTCAATGGCTTGGTGCATATTGAACTGCACCATACACTGTCTTTTATAGGGCAAGGACGCAGATTAAACGTTGGGCAACAATAAAACTAGTTAATGACAACTTAATTAAAATAATCAGTTCTGAACGTTAAGATTAAAAATAATTAAGAAAGGTTATTTCTGAACGTTGGAATTAAAAGTTGGTTAATAAAAAAATTAAAACCAATAATTAAAGGTTTAAACATTCAAAAATTTATAATCCTAAATTCAAAACTACTAAAAACATTTTTGGTAGGCTTATTGTAAACAAAATATTTTTGTATTTTACAAAAATACCCAATATCACATCTAACTCGTGCGTAAGGAGGAAAATTAGATATTTTTAATTGCATTGCCCATACGTTGGCCCGTTATTGTGCACACGAGTCTACTCCTCTTTTTAGTCCATTCACTTGCCCAATATCACATCTTAATATATATATACTAAGGCTTTCTTTGTTTTGAGCAATGTGGGAATTCTTTCGACACACACACTAAAACTCCAATAGAATGATGATATCATGAACTATATTTGACAACAATAATCTTTTGGCATACATTTTATATTTGGAAAATATACAGCAATATATGTGAGAATGCTTTTTTTTTTTCACTAAATGAGATATGGTTTGCTATTTACTTAATTAGAAAGATCAAACAAGGTGCGATGGTTTACGATTGAAACCAAAAAATTCTTTGGTATTTATATATAAGTATATAGCATTATATATATCTAGGATTAATATTAACCATTAAATAAGTACATTCAAATTTATTTGATAATTAATAATAATTTAGAATTGATAAAGTATCCATATATTTTTTTAATCTCTCAATCTTTTCTTACTATCGCTTTTTCTCTTTCTTCTTATATTACTTTCAATTTTATGCTAACTAGTGGTTGGTAAGCCCGATTGTTAAAATAAAAAATAAATAAAAAGTCACAATCACATCATACTATTCGAGTTAGGAACATTGCTAGAAAATTATATTTTTATATATATTCTCAATTAATGAGAATTCTTATTCAGAAGTTTGTCTATTTAATAAAAATTCATATGTGCATAATCACTGCATTGAAAAGGTTGTAATCTCTTCTCGAAGAGCTTTAAAAAACAAAGTATCTTCCATGAATAACGTACACTAACGCCAATGATATGAAAGAAAAAAAATTAAATAATTTATAAAATATAAATATATCAAGTCAATATAAATATGTTAGAGTGAATTTTATTAATAAAATTAATACATGTATGTATTTCTTTTTAATTAATATAGTCTATTTGTTTTTTTTAAAAATTTACTTTGAGAACTTTTTTCATAAGAATATAGCAAAATTAGATATGGGCCCTATGCAATTGTATGGTATTCATGTCAACCAATTCAAATTAAAAAGAAAAAAGAAAAGGAATTTGTTTTACATGCAATCTCAAAAAATTATCCTTGTACAAATCGAAGGGATTACAAAAATTAAAGAAGAAAACACAAAAGGAAGGAGATTTGGATTAAAAAAAAAAAGTGAACTTAAAGAAAAGTTAGCTATAATAATTGATAATAACAAATAATTATTAGAGGTTCGGCTTTTATATATATAATAGACAATAAATTTACAAACCTTATTTCCTTACCTTTGGGCATAAGGTGAAATGGCATACTTGTAGGGTGGTTGATTTAAATGCAATATGGATGGAAAGTTGCAACTGAAAGGTAATGGCATGAAAAGTATTTGTTTGAAGCATAATAAAAGGTGAAACTCATGGGTCGAGCTAAATTCATTTGAATTTGGACCTATTTATGTCGATTTTATTTTATTTTATTTTATTTTATTTTATTTTTTACTTTAATCTTGAACTCAGATTGAGACAATCCATGTTCAAGATAATTTTTTAAATAAATTTATAAATTTTAATAGAATTAAATAAGTATAATTAAAATATAAAATTTAAATGGAATATGCTGCTTTTATTTTATTTGATAATTAAAGAAATATAGATTAAATAATTATGTCTTTCATGAATAATTTTAACCAAATTAATGGAATGTAAAATTAATATATGCTGATCTTTCTCATTGCATTGGTGTCAATTGCTACATCAATTACGTGAATCCTAATAAGCATGACACATCACTTAGCTCTCCATCTGCATCAATTACGTGAATACTAATTGTTGGAATTATCTCAATATAAGCATTTGGGATTTTCTATACACCTACATGAGAAATAGTTAAAAACAAACCTATTTGTAAATAATTATTTATTATTTATGCAAAGTTTTTTTATACCAATAATACCTCCACTAACTATGAAATTATGGTAAAAAAGGATAATGGTTACTAATTTTTTTAATTTTATATTTTAAAAATGGATTTAATATGATATTCTTTTTTAGAATTATAGTGAAAGAAAGAAGCTCTTAAATAAAATTTAATTTTTTTATTGTATGCCAGAAGATTTAAAAGAAAAAGGATTGATTGGACAAGATAAAATGCTCAATATTAAAACTAATTAGAGTTTTAATTTGAAATTTGGTTGTGTATTTTAGAGAAATAATTCTCTCTAGCTTTATATATGAATTATAAAAACTATCTCATAATTTTTTTTTTGTAAATAGTTCAAGTAGTATATTTACACCTATATAAAAAAGTTTCAAATAGTAGAAAAAATCATCTAACAAAAATATATCACGTTAGTTTAAACATAATTTTTTATACAATAATTATATAAATATTGAAAAAAAAATACTATAATAAATGACTTCCAATGCCATAATGAGACCTTTTTCGTTCACATTGTGGTCGATGTTGTCTCTATTGTTCTAATTATTGTTGCTCTTGTTCCATGGATGAGGAGGATGGGGAATTAGCTAGAGGAATCAACTTATGTGATGTTACAAATCCAGGTTTTGATGATCCTTTAACATCAAACGAGCTATTGACATATGCAACACTGAATGCAAATGTATCAAACAAAAAAAATCAACAAATGATCCTCTAGGTTGCTTTTTTGTTGTTCTAAAATGAGACATGGGTGACAATGGCATGTAATATGAAGGATCAGATCTTATAAAGTCACCAATTCGACTGGTTGGAACAGAAGAAGATGATTTGACTAAACCAATATCCTAAGGCATTGAGATAAGAATATATGAAGATAGACTGACTATGATACTGTTGAAGTCTTGTTGCATTGACTTCTCATTTTACTACTTTTATTCTGTAATAGTGGGCTACTTAGATGACAAGGAGCCCTAATGTTGTTTATCCAGTTGACCTATTAGAATTTGAAGTCTAAGTAAATTGAGTGTTGGTTTAATGGGCTATGAAAATAGTGGGATTTGTTATTCACTAAGAGCTAGTACTATATTTCTAGTGTCCTAACCTACAATCTTACAAAATTCCAAAGGTAGAGGGTCTTACAAATGCATTGGATAAAATCCATCTGCTAGATTAGCTTTAAAAAAGAAAAGAACAATTTACTGCATAACTATTTTAAGATTTACTGCATAACCAGTCACAGCATTGAAGGTGAATCCATCTCTAAATACATTGCCAGTACTATTGCATGTATACAGAGGTGTAATCAAATAGTTTATTAATAATTGAGGATTGTACCATAGCATTTTTCCAATTATACATTATTGGATGAAAATACTATGCTTTATTGACCAATTGGTTTAGGTTCTTCCTCAAAGTTGTAGAGTATGAAGAGCATTTAATCTAACTGGTACTTGAGGAATTGGTTGGTATCGACTAAATTGGCAAAGGATATAGTCTAGATGGTGCCACTCTATAATGTGAAAGCATATAAGAGAAACTGCAGCTATCCAAGTATCTGAAGAAGTTAAGCAATACTCTCAAATCAAGTCATGGACATCTTAAAGCTAGTATGAGTATCAAATAATCTATAGGTATTATGGATAAAATAATATAATATCATAAAATGTTAAAGTTATAATGTACACATAGAAGAAGGAAAACAAATATAATAACTAATCTCGTTGTCTCTTATAGCATCCAGGAAAGTTTGGTATTAACAAAGAGCTCACATACCTGAACAAGAAAGTTGTTCAATATTCTTCCATCTGTCATGATTTTCAATGGCACTATGAAAATAAGCATACATATATAAAGCTATAAGTAAAATGCAATTCATACCTAAAGCCAAGAGGGGGAAGTATAAGATATTCCTCTGTATGAAGATCAAGGGTTAGCAGTCTCTCTAGTGCGAGTATCAGAAATCAATTCCATACCCACAAGTGTAACAGTGTTAAGCAACCACCTATTCCCTTCTCGTCCCTATATGTTATATTTCATAGTTCTTGGTATAGATAAGTTAGAACTACTGAACCTCAACTAAACTTGCCAACTTGTTCGAAATCCTCAAGTAGTGAGAGATATATCAAATATACTTTAAAACTAGATCTATCTAGCAGAAAAATACCTTTAATCAACCTAAGTATGTAGGCTCATGCAAATTGACGTACAACCTCCTTATTAGCATCGTCTTGTAAGTAAGCAAAGTTCTTAGCTAACCATGCAATAATGAGTCACTAACTATCAATCTTATCAGTTGATATTTGAATACCAAGAAGCCACTCATATGTATCTACCTATGAGTAATTTGTCTTTCCAGAAACAGAGTCTCCATCACATGGTAGGTCTAACTACACAGCTACATCCTTAAGGGTGATAATGTACTTACTCTGAGTGATATGGAATGTGTGTGTCTTTGGGTACCATCACTCTACAGGCACACTGATTAGTGATGGATCATGCTTAAAATGGCCCAGTAAAGTTACACTGTAAAATCTAACCTGCCTCAAATAATCTATTATGGACAGAGATGGACCGCTTAAACAATCAAACACATCGTGGGCAAAGAATTCTATCATCTTACAAATATACATAAATTCAAAATTGTCTATTAGTTACCTACAATCATTAATGTACATATTAATATAATTAGCAAAGGTAAGTAACTTATCTCACCTAGCCATTCTATTACCTTTGATATATGTAGTTTTTGTAGGTATAATAGTGAATGACACTTAGAACCTAAATGCACAATATGCTGTAAAACGGCTATGATATCAATACACCTATAATAAGTGTATGCAACGTAGTTTATGAAATAATGTACATATGAAAATGTAATAGAATTTAGAAATATAATACCACAAAAAATGAACTAATTGATCAATATTTAGTACAAATTGATTTGTAAACATATACAAAATGATTCATAACCATTTAGTAGATGTTTACGCACATTCCAATTAGTATAAATTGATTTATAAACATTTATTACAAATTATTTTTTTCCTAATTATCACATTGACAATGTAGACAAGTTGCTCAATTATGTCATTGTTGTCAGCATAACCCATATCTAATAGGTTATCCTGAGACCCTAAAGTCCATTTGTAATATCCGTTTTTCTAAAAATAAGAGAAAACATGAGAAACATAACGTACGATTTTTTCACAAACAAATGAAACTCACCAGATACAAAAAGAAGTCCCCCAAAATAGTGTATTTAAGGTCCCAAAAAATTTGGGAATGATTTTAGACTCCTAAAAATGAGAATTCCAAGCTCAGACGGAAAGAAAAATGGAGTTAGAATGAAAAAATAATTTCTTAAGAAAAACATACAAAACGTAATGGCGTTTTCATAATTTTGAGCAAATTTTGGAATTCACATATGAGGGCTTTTTAAATGAAATTTTTGAGTTCTCTGGGATTCTTAGAGACCCTAAAAATCATGAGAAGTCTCAGGACAGTTAAATCTCCTCCGGTGGATGTTTTTAAATGTCAGTGTACCCGAATTTTGACAGATTTGTTCGGAAAAGTTTTAGCTCTAATTTGAGCGATTCTAAAGATATTTTACTAAATTGGGAACCTAAATGTTATAATGGAAAAGACAATTCTCAAAAAGGAGATAAAGCAAAGTATAAACAAAAATGCCAAAAACGAAGCACAAAATGGAGATTTTTGAAAAGTCTTTTTTCCTCTCACCTATATATATGTGGTGCCCTACTCTCCTACCATTTAGCACAAAATGTTTCTGCCCAATTTCAGAGAAGAAAACTAGGGTTTAGGCACACCAAGGGAAGAAGAAGAGGAGAAGAAATTCAAGTTTTAAGGTATGGTTTCTTGGTAGTTTTTCATGCTTTCTTCCATCAAAACCTCCTCTCCTCCATTCTCCTTTATTTCCTTTGATTAAAATGAAGTTTACAGATATATTTTAAGGAATAAACTTAGGGAAAAATTCAGATTTAAATAGAGAAATTTGGAAAAAGCAAGATTTAAGTGAGAAAAAATGTAACATTCGGTCTCTCTGTAAACATGAGAAACGCAATGTTCAATTTCTCTGTAAACATTGAAAATATGCCAGATACAAAAGGAATTCTCCAAAATAGAAGAGATTGGGGCAAAATAAAATTAGGATAAAATTTTAAATAATAAAAAATGAATATTTGAGCCTTGAGTTGCTCAAGAACCAAGGCCGGAGTGATTTAAAAATTTTGTCAAAAGGCTAGTGACATTTTCTTAAATATAAGCACTTTTTGAAAAACTCATAAGAGGGCTTTTTAAATGAAATTTTTGAGTTTTTCGGGATTCTCAGAAGCCCTGAAAACCATGGAAAACCCCGAGACAATTAAATTCCCTCAAGTAGACGTTTTTCAATATTGGTGTGTCCAAACTTTGACAGATTCATTGGAACAAGTTTTAACTCCGATTTGAGTGATTCCAAAAGTATTTTTTTTAATTGAGAACCTAAATTTCATAATGGAGAAGATGATTCTTGAAAAGGAGCTAAAACAAATTAGAAACGAAAATGCCAAAAACGAAGGACGGAACGAGAATTTTTGGAATTCTTTTGCTTTTAATACTATCTCTTTCTCACGCCCTCCCTTGCCCTCATTTTCCACCATCTTTCTTCTGCCCAAAACATAGAGGAGAATCAGTTCTCTTAGGCGCACAAGAAGGAGCACTCTTGGAGGGAGGAAAAAAGCCAAGAAAAGATAAGAAATTTCATGAAAAATCTAGCAAGTCAATTCTCCTCCTTCTCCTTATTTCTATGGGTTTAATGGTGTTTTTAAATCTATTTTAAAGGCAGAATAGAGGTAGAATTTTTGGATTTGGTGAGGGGAGGCTAGCCAAGTGAAGAACAAACTAAGAAAACCATAAATCTAAGGTATTTTGCTACTTCTTAAGCTTAGGTCTCCTTGCTCCTTTTCTATTCAATTCCCCCCATGTAAGACCAGCCATGAGGGATTAAATTTCTAGCCAACCCAAGAATGAATCACATGAATTAGGGTGTGAGAATTTAGAATATGCAAAGGAAACCAAGTAAAAACCATTAAATTTCAAGTTAGCAAAGTGTAAGATTCTTGAAGAGTTTGTAAAATCTGTTTTGATTCATGAATTTTCTAGGCTGTGTAAGTGTTTAATTGAGCTTCTAAGACCTCTAAGAAGCCTCCCAAATGTGTCTCCCATCAAGGAAAAATTGGAAACCCCTTGCACCCCAAATACTTTCATAATATCAGCCTAGGCTAGAAAGAGTACCAAGGGGAAGTTTTAATTTATTTCAAGCTTAATTTTAAGTCATGTAGGATGGAAGAGGATGAGAGAAAGCCTTAAAAAAATTTTAGAAACCATAGATAGTGAGATGGAAGTGTAGGCTCCATAATGTAGCATAATGAAGCAACTCCTAATTAGGCTCTTTAAAATAATTGTGTGATAACTCTAAAGAGCCTAAATAGAGTCAAGAATCATAGATTAAAGGAGAGAAAGGAGCCAAGATCATGAATTCTTGAATTTGCTTCATTAAATGCCTTATGGAAGCATAATTGAGCGATAAACCAAAGTAACATAATGTAAAGTGTGTATAATGCCAAGGCTTATTCCCATGAGTAATTCATATTTCTTTTGATGTGTCTAGGCCAAAAGAAATGGTCTCCACCTTCTTGGGTGTGTGAGGTCAAGGGAGAAGAGTCAGAGCTTAAGGAAAAAGTGTTTGAATGCAAATAAAGCTCTCTCTACCTTCTCTCATACATGGATGTGTGTTTAACTTATTTTAGAATGTGTGTATGTGTTTTTTCAAGCTATAAAAAGTATGCTAGCATACCTTTAAGTGCCATGATTCTTGATGCCATGTTATGTTTCCAAATGATTATATGATGTTTATTTAAGTTTGCTTAAGTATGGAGAGGTCAAGAACTCTTCACTATGGTGAAGATGAGCTAAGAACCCTTGAACTTGGTTAAGACATAATAAAGAGTCTCCCAAAAGTAAAGCGGGCTCCCAAGAGTATGGTTAAATTCAAAACTCTTAAAGAATGGGTAAGGCGAGTCCAAAATTCATGAAGAAAAGTGTGAGGTCAATCCAAACACTTAGTAAGCTCTTGAATGTCTTGTATGATTTGTTCATATGCCAAACTTTTTTTTAAGTGTGGAGAGGTTAAGAACTCTTCACCATGGTAAGGATGAGCCAAGAACCCTTGAATTTGGTTGAGACAAAGTAAAGAGTCTCCCAAAAACAAAGTGGGCTTCCAAGAGTATAGTTAAGTTCAAAACTCTTAAAGAATGGGTAAAGTGAGTCCAAAATTCATGAAGAAAAGTGTGAGGCCAATCCAAACACTTAGTGAGCTCTTGAATGTCTTGTATGATTTGTTCATATGCCAAACTTGTTTTTTAAATGTCTATGATTTCTAATTTCTCCATGCATGCATTTGTAAAGCTTGCTTTGCATATATTATGTAGGGTTGAATGGGAGATGAGCTATTGAGATTCTTTGAATCTCATCCCCTCCTCTTCAATGATCTAACATGCTAGGTGAACCAAGTGGATATGCTAATGAGAGCCAACAATACTAAAGGAAGGAGATTGACAATCATATGTTTATCTTTTGCCATTTTAAGACCATGATTGTACTATATGATATATATGATGTTGTAAATGTCTATGACCCTTGAAACATGTATAAATATGCTATTATGTGATGTTTAGATATATGAATATGATATATAACCTCTAGCATTTACTTTAAGTATGTAATGCCAAAGTGTGCAATGTGGAAGTTTAATGGAAATGTGTATAAGTGTGGGTTGAATAGACAAAATGAGATGCATAAGGTTTGGAACCATTTGGGCAGCTCACACAAGTCTTAAATATGCTTTTAGACTTGCCAAAAAGGTGTTACAACTAAGAAAAAACCTATTTGGCAAATTTGGTGCCCCATATGGAGCCCAATTGGACCATAATAGAATCCTATATCACTTTTTGAACAAATGAGTTAGTCTTAATCTGAAATTTGGCATAATATTAAGTCTCATTGAGAGCTTTTTGAGAAGCTAAAAATTATAATTTTTGGAGGTCTACAGAATATTTGATAATTTTTCAAAATTAGTAATTTTCATAGTTTTTTGTTTGCCGCACTATTTATTTGGTTTGAAATTAAACTCTGTCACACGAGACTCAAATGATGTCCAATTGTCATGAAATTTTATACAAAGAACCTAGATAATCACAGTGACTCGTGCCAACTACAAGCACCTCATTTGGAGGTCTAAAGAGGGAGATATAAATTTTTAAAATTTTTGTCCAGTATCAGTAAAATTGCCCGATCAGAAGTATTGTTCCATTGAATTCTGAGGTCTGGGCTTGATGGACTGAACTGGAGATATTTTTTCTCTCTAGTTAACATTCACAACTTTCCAAATTGGTATCATTTATATGAATTGGATTTTTGTGGAATTAATTGGACATTTTCAAATTTTTCTGCAGAATTTCTTATTAGTTCCAGAATGCAGTCTGACTTCTGGACCATTTTGGATATCAAACATCCTTTGTAATGAATGTTATGATCTAAGCATATTTTTACTGTGAATTAGACATCCATAGCTTCTAAGAATGACCAAGATTGCATAATTTTAATTTTTTTAGATTTAATTATGATTTTTTAAAGTTTGGTTAGAAAATGGAGCAAATCTAGCCGAAATTAAACAAGCCCATTTCACACTTTATTTCAGTTTCTGAGTTATGGGCATAATTTTATGATGCAAATAAGTTGTTTTGATTTAATTAAATATGAGAATGTATAATATGAGCTCATATGGTCCACATGACACTGATTGTAATTTTTAAGTATAATACAACGTAAATAAACCCATTATTTTCGGTTCCTTTTTCCATGTGCTCTCATGGAAATGATGATGTGAAACTTATGAATATTATGAAATGAGCTAGAATTTATGGTGTTACAAAAAGCAAGAAAATAAGATAAATTTTTTTTCTATGGTTGATATCCTTCTTCCCCTTTCCATCATTTCACCCCATTTGAGAAGACCTAAGAGGATTTGATTTTTAGGTAGAACCAAGGATGATTCTAAGGAAAAGGGGTATGGAGATTAAGAATATGCAAAGAAAATTAACAAAAAGCCATTAGATTTCAAGATGTAATTTCTAGGGTTTCAATTGTACCTTGTAAATCTGACTTTGTACAATGATTCCTAGGTCTAAATAAGAGTTTAATTGAGTTCTTAATATCCCTAAAAAGCTCTCCACATGTATCTTCCCTTGAGAAAACTAAGCAAACTCTAAGAAGCCCCATTTTCTCCATAGTCTTGGCCTAGATAGGTTTGAGTGTCTAAGGAGAGTTTTATATTTTTCTAAACTCAATCTTGAGTCATATATGATGAAAGAAAATGAAAGGAGATCTTAGGAAAAATTTAAAACCCATAGAAAGTGAGTTAATGCTTTATATTCCATATTATGACTTAAAAAAATAACATATAGTTAGGCTCTTAGTTTTGATTGTGTGATGACTCCAAGGAGTTAAGAATCATATTTGAAAAGAAAGAATAGAGCTTAGAAATTATTTAAAGGGTGTTCATTAGGTGCAATCATAGAACCATAATAAGGTTATAAGTCAAGCTAGTATTGAAGCAAATTGTATGACCTTAAAATTTAGTTCATGAACCTAATTGGCTTTTATAAATTATGTTTAGGCCAAAAGGAATGATCTCTACCTTCTTAGGTGTGTGAGGTCAAGGGAGAGGATTCAAGGCTTAAGGAAAAAAGTGTACAAATGCTACCACGGTAGCTCTCTCCACCTTCTTTCATATATGGATATGTACTTAGCTTGTCTTTGAATGTGTGTATATGTATTTTTAAGCCATGAAAAGTGCTCTATCATGACTTAGATTCTATGGTGCCATGATGTTACAATATATTTCATATGATGTTTATAATGTGTGCTTGGGTTTGCTTGAGTGTGGTGAGGCCAAGAACCCTTAACTATGGTAAAAATGAGCCAAGAACCCTTAAAATTAGTTGAGATAAAGTAAAGAGTCTCCCAAGAGTGAGGTAGACTCTTAAGAGCATGGTTGAGTCCAAGAATCTCTTAAAGATTAGGTGAAACCAGTCCAACATCCACAAGAAATTAGGTAAGGCCAATCCACTTGCTTGGTGTAATGTCTCACATCGGGTAGGAAGACCCTGGGCTAAGGCCTTATAAGTGGGAGCGAAGCTCTTCCCCCTAGCGATGCGTTTTCCTAAGGGAAATGAGAGTACTAAGGGAAGAACAAAACCCTACCAGGCAGTGTGCCGGGTGCCATAACGGGGACAATATTGCTGGAGGCTCTGTGGAGAATTGGTATCAGAGCCGGCCTAGCCGCATGTGCAACCCGAGGATGGGTTGGCCCTAAAGGGGATAGAATGTAATGTCCCACATCGGGTAGGAAGACCCTGGGCTAAGGCCTTATAAGTGGGAGCGAAGCTCTTCCCCCCAGCAACGCATTTTCCCAAGGAAAATGAGAGTACCAAGGGAAGAACAAAACCCCACCAGGCAGTGTGCCGGGTGCCGTAACGGGAACAAAACCCCACAGAGCCTCCAGCAATATTGTCCCCGTTACGGCACCCGGCACACTGCCTGGTGGAGTTTTGTTCTTCCCTTGGTACTCTCATTTCCCTTGGGAAAACGCGTCGCTGGGGGGAAGAGCTTCACTCCCACTTATAAGGCCTTAGCCCAGGGTCTTCCTACCCGATGTGGAACATTACACTTGGCAAGCCTTCGTATGCTATGTATGACTTTTTCAAATGATGAAAATACCTCTTGAATGTTTGCACATGTCAAAATGACCATACATGTATTTATGAGACTTGTTTACATCCATTATGTATGATTGAATAGAAGATAAGTTATTGGGATTCTTTGAATCTCATTTGCTCCTCTCCAATGATCTAATATACTAGGTAGACTAAGAGAGCAAGATAATGAAAGCCAACTATCTTGAAGATGAGAGCATAACATCAAAGTGTCTTGAAATTATTACTTTAAAGTCATATTGATGTCAAATGATGTATGTATATGATCTATGACCTCTTGAGCATGTATAATTATATTAATATGTGATGTATAAATAAGAGGATATGTTATGTAAATGTTAGAATACAAAATGAGTATGTTGTGGGAGATTAGTTTTTTTAATGGCTTTATGTAATTGTGCACAAATAGAAGTAAAATGACCAAAATGAGATGCATGAGATTTATGACCATTTGAGCAGCTTACACAAGTCCTATTGATACTTTTAGACTTGCCCAAGAGGTGCCAAACCCCAAAGAAAGTCATTTGGACATTTTGGTATCCTATATAAAGCTAAAATTGATCATAAGGGAAGCCTATATCACTTTTTGTACAAATGAGCTCTTCTTGATCTAAGATTTGGCATGTAATTAAAGCTTGTTAAAAGCTTTTTGGGAAGGTAAAGAACAAAATTTTTAAAGTTCTAAAGAATATTTGATGAACTTTTAAAATTGAAAAATTTTCTGATTTTGATTATGTCATTGTTTATATTTGTCCAAAAATGAAATCTATCACATAGGGCTCAAATGATATCCAATTGTCATGACATTTTATACAAAGAAACTAAACATTCCTAGTGACTTGCACCAACTAGAATCACCTCATTCAGATGTCTAGAGAGGGAAATATGAATTTTCAAAAAGTTTGTCCCATATCAAGAACTTTAGCTGATCTCAGTTAGTGTTTGATTAAGTTTCGAGGTCTGACAATGCCTAAACCAGTCTATAGTTATTTTTTTCCTCTAATTAACAGTCATAACTTTTTAGATTGGTATCATTTGTATGGATTGAATTTTTGTGGAATTAATTAAAAATTTTGAAGTTTGCTATAGAATTTTATGATAGCACTAATAAATAGCATGGCCTTTAGACCTTTTTGAATGTCAAACATTCTTTGTGTTGAATGTTATAGTCTGAAAATGTTTTTAACATGAAGTAGACATATGTAGCTTTTCAGAATGGCCAAGAATGTATGATTTTGATTTTTTAAAAAAATTAATTATGATTTTCCAAAATTATGACAGAAAAAGTGGAAAAATCTAACTGAAAATATATATGTATATTTTGAGCTTCCCTCCGAGTTCCTTGAAATTTAAGCTACTTTTGATGATGAAAATGAGTTGTATTCATGTTATTAAATATGAGAATGTGATGTATAGGCTCACACGGTCCATATGACACTGAATAAAATTTTTATATATAACACAACGCTATAAAAGTCATTATTTTAATGCCTTTTTCTTTGAGAATTTATTTTATTCTTGGAAATGAGTTATTCAAAGGTATGAAATGAGTTAGAAATATATGGTGTTACACATTTCATTTTAGTAGTAGGATGCTCGTGGTCAACCTCTCTCCTAAAGTGTTGATAGATCAAGGATTAACTTTGATCCGTTCGGGCTTAGCCAATATTATTGTCTTCTGATCAGCTGAAAGGCATTGTTATACGTACAACGCATGGCGTCCAGGCGAAAAACAAGGTTCACAAATTAGAATAGTTCTAGGGAAATACTAGGGCAAGCTACAAGAACATACTGGCATAGGGCATCTCTTCACTTGAAATTCCACACAATCATAAAATTGCTCGATCAAGCTAACCATATAGCATCGACCATATTGGCAATTCATATGATTATATGGTTCTTCCATTTCAAATGATTGGACATTTCTGTCAAATGCTTACACAATGCATACAGAGGTGCATTGCACATTTGCTATTATCTTTTCCATCAAGCTCTAGGAATAGACTAAACCTACAATTATCTGAACATTAACTTGTTTGGCACATTGCATGAAGTATTGGTTAATCCTATAATATGTTGCTTTGGTTATGCTGGATATGGGTAAAGACCTAATGCCTTTAAAAATACCATTCATGCAATCGACTAAATTTTTCATTATATGCTCAAAGTGACAACCATTTACATCATATGCCTTAGTCTATTGTTTCTTAGGGATATCGGTAAGCCATCTACCTACTTCTTCATGTATTGTTACCAGATCAGTTAACTTCTCATCAATCTATCGCCGCTCGTATGCATAACTTGTTGAATATCACCACGATTGTTACAATAAGCATGGATATAATAACATTATATTTGATTACTTAGAAAAACAAAACATATCAATATTTTTTAATATTTGCTTTAGATTTGATGATTTAAAGTGAGTGTGTAAGGTGTTAGCTACATGTTAGAGAAAGAATACATGATAACCATATAGTAGTTACCAACCAATCTCGAGATTAACAACAGCAATTAGAATTGATGGATGCCTGTCAAAGATCAAACAGAATCCATGTCTCCCTAGTACCACTCATTTACGTAAGTTGAAAAGGAACCATATCCATGCTATTTTTGTCTCTCCCTCAACTATTGCAAATACAATGGGCACAATTTGCCAATCACCATCTTATGTCATTATCATCAATAAAGTCTCTTTGTATTTGCCATACAAAAATGTCTCATCAATTTGAATCATCAATTTCTGGCGATTACATGCGTTTATACATGGCTTAAATGCCCAAAAAACATGTTTGAATACAATAATAGGCTTACTTATGGAACTGCTTGTTTAACATTGTTTAGTTACAAATTTAACATATGATCCAAGCATGTAATATTGAATCGCAGCTATCTACCTGGGTAATATAGCATATGAGCTCTTCAAATTACCAAAGACAATTGCGATAGATTTGTGTTTTGCTATCCATACTTTCCTGTATGACACTGTATAACCAAATAAGTTCTTCATTTGCTAAATGATCTATATAACTGAGACATCTAGTATCTTAGTCACCATGCCCATAATACAATATGATATAACATTAGAATCTAATTTAGGATAATTTTGTGATATAATCACAGATAAACATGTATGACAATTGTCATATTTTGTTATTTGCCAATGCGATCCCTTGCTGTTACCTTTTTTGCATTCCTTTACTAGCCATCTACAACTATCTCCATAATGAATATACTAAAATTTTTCACTCTTCAGATAGTGTACTTTTATAAAATATAATTTAATAGCACAACACAGTACATTCTGGCTTGAATATTGGAATTCAATATATAAGTATTGCATACTCAAATTCGTGCTATCTTTGACCTCTTCAAATCTATCCCCGCTAGTTAAAGCTACATTAACTTGAAAGAAAAATGTAACAACAGGATCTACATATTGAGACACTGGATCCTCTTCACACATATTATTTTCAAATTCATCGTCGTCGTCATCGTCGTCATCATCCTCATTATCATCATAATCAAGGTTGAGTTCAATATTATATTTATCTTCATTTTCAAAGTCTTTTAACGCATTATCTTCGGAATCATTTAAAGAATGAGGCTCAGTAAATCAAAAGTTCTAGGTGCGAGGAACTTAGCTATAAAATGGTCTCCATTGGTATAATATGATATTGTTGCAAATATGTTGGCTGAATTTCCCAACTCACTCATGAGTTAATTAGTGAAATTTTTACATACAACTCAATTGCATTCAATTGTCCTGAGAAATGTGAGTGGGCTTGCCACATCTTCTGAACATCAAAATTATCTTCTAAAACAATCGTTTGGTATCATGTAGGATTCAGTGATGCTAAGAGTCTATATATCATATTAGAGACAACTTGATTAGGGGGAAGTTGTAGTTTTTAACTAATTGCATCTTTCAAATCTTCTAAAATGATGACAATACTAATCATTATATGTTTTGACATAGCACATTAAAATGTTGCACCTTGAACACTATCAAAAATCTTTCTATTCGTATAAATACAAATAAGTGCATTTTTTTTTAGTCATTCCCTTTCCTACAAACCGAGTTTTGCTTAATAATCCCTTTCAAATAAATATGGATTTATTTTCATACTATTTAAGAATCAAATCTCATCTTTTCATAATTATTTTTTCTTATAGATTTTGTTTTCTTGATATATTTTCATGCTATTTAAGAATCAAAGCTTGTCTTCTCATAAATACCAAATAATAAATAAATAATGTGAATAACATACAACAAATAATATAACTAATCTAAAACAATTAACTAAAACAAATAAATTAAACAAATAATAAAGAATAATATGTGAAATTTTTCATATGAAACTTTTATTTTAATTCTTTCTATTTTCTATTCATTTTTCTTCTTAAATATTTTTTTTCACAACTATTTTATATTTTTTGCATATTTCTGAATTTTTGATCCTTAATTACTTGTTTACTTTATCCTAAAAATTATTTATCAAATCTCTCTCTTTTTTCTTAAATTAAATTCTTTCTTCTTATACTTATTTTTTATTTTTCTATAATCCTTATATAATAAATTTTTTTCTTTTAGTTTTTTTTTCTTTCATTTTCAACCACTTACATAATATTTAGGGCGAATTATAATAAAGGACCAAAAATTGAAGAAATTTATTCTTAAAGACCTGTTATCACTTGTTTTAGGATGATTGCTATTGAGTTTAGCAAGAAACAATTGAACCTAAAGATAACAGGTTCTTAAAAAAAAATTTTATTTTTTGGTCTTTAAACATAATTTTTCCTAATATTTATTCCTTTTTCTATATATCTACCAAAATCACATCAACATATAAATAATTAATTTCTAATGTAAATAAATACCAAATAATAAACAAATAATGTGAATAACCTAAAACAAATAATTTAACTAATCTAAAGCAACTAACTAAAATAGATAAAGTAAATAAATAATAAAGAATAATAAGTAAAATTTCTCATATGAAACTTTTATTTTGATTCTTTCTATTTTTTCTTATTTTTATTCTTTCTATTTTCTTTTCATTTTTCTTTTTAAATATTTTTTCCTACAACTATTTTCTATTTTTGGCATATTTCTGATTTTTTTATCCCTAATTAATTTTTTACTTTCTCCTAAAAAGTATTTACCAAAATTTCTCTTTTAAAAAAAAATTAAATTCTTTCTTCTTGTACTCATTTTTCATTTTTCAATAATCCTTACATAATAATTTTTTCCTTTTTTTAGTTTTTTCCTCTTTCATTTTCCACCACTTACATAATATTTATTCCCTTTTCTATACATCTACCAAAATCACGTCAACATATAAATAAATAATTTCTAATGTAAATAAATATTAAATAATAAGCAAATAATGTGAATAACCTAAAACAAATAATATAACTAATCTAAAACAATTAAAGTAAACAAATAATAAAGAATAATAAGTAAAATTTCTCATGAAACTTTTATTTTAATTCTTTCTATTTTTCCTCATTTTAGCAACATTATTTGTTTTTTTTCTTCTTATTTTATACTTTTTCTTAAACTAAAAATAATATTTTGTTCGTATGAATTCCATATTTTGTTTGAACATCCTTTAAAGACAATAATAAAATTAAATCAGCAAAATAGAAAAAGGGAAAAGTCATTAGCCTAAGGCATACTTAATTTCCAAGTTCTAACTAAAAATAATAAAAAAAAAGAAAAAAGAGAATACTATAATAAATAAAATCAAAATAATCCAACAAATGAATTTGGAAGCTCTGAACCCTCCACAATAGGTCTTTCTAGTCTATATAGCCCAACACTCAAATAGCAAAAAAATCAAAGCTAAATCAAATTCAAAAAGAGAGAGAGAGAGAGAGAGAGAGAGAGAGAGAGAGAAAAGGGATTTTTCAATATTAATTTCTTAGACCTTTGCTAACTCAACGTCAAAATCTGAGAAAATTAAAATATAAAAAATTTAGAATTATATAAAAAAAGAAAAAATAAATAAAGTTTAAGGCTTAATAGCAAATTTTGAAAGCCAATGTTTAAAGTTCCTTGAGTTTAAAATTTTTAAAAATCAACTAATTTTTTTTTTAAAAAAAGAAAGGTTAAACAAAAAGAACCCACTAACCTAATGACAAAATCCAAACAAAACAAAAAGATTAAAAAAAAAAAGGCTAAATCCATAACCCCGACAAAACAGTCTTACCCAAAAAACAAAAAAAGCATTAGAACCATTATCACAGAAAACGGAGCAACCCCAACCGGGACCCAAGGAAGAACCCTAACCGACTCAAAAAGCAAGTGGTCCCTTCGGTCCCCTCACTGTGCAGCTAGGTCTCCCTCATGCACGATGAAACTGCAAAGGGGGGAGACACTCACGGACAAGCACCTCACCCACACACAGCCACTACACGCATAAGGCAGCCACTACATGTACGACCCTTGATAGCCAAAAGCAAACCGCGCAGAAGGGAAAAGATTTGCTTTTAGAACGGAGAAACACACAGCAACAAAATCACTCAGAAAAATGGAGCAGATTGAGGTGAGGCCGAGCAATGTAATGGTGTGATCTATTTCGAGCAGTATAGAGAATCCGTGAGATGCGTTTCAGAGAGGGTGAATACCACGCTCGGAGTTGTCTATAAATGGAGGGGATTCAGCAGATTGAAAGAGAGGAGGAGAAGGGAGATTATGAGAGAGTGAAAGTAGCAACGAGAACTGAGGAGCAGGAGAGCAATAGAAGCAAGGGAGGTTCTTTCAGAATTGGTTTCGGGTTAGAGAGGCCGAGAGAGATTTAGCGAGGGAAAGAGAGATTGAGGGGGAAGAGCTTTACTCCAAAAGGCTTTCAGGGAACGAATTGAGAGAAGGAAGGCTGAGAACAGAAATCACAGAGATTAGTAATCAAGGGATACGGCAAGGTAGCAGCAGAGGAAAGGGGAAGAAGATTCATCTAGAGGCAGAAATTAAAAAAGCCAACTATTAAGGTGCTTAATCAGGTAAAAGTCCCGAGCTCATGGCTGTTGTGATCGTTTAGTTATATTTCGTATAACTGGGACTCACGTATTGCAATATGCTCACATCCAGGATTGTTGGTGCCCCATACGTTTATTGTAGTTTTGGTTTAGGCTTGCTGGTTGCTTGAATCATTTTTGCAGCTCATTGCAAAGTTGTTTTGCTCAGTGACGCTGGTCTTGTATATCATCACTGATCCTGTGTGCTTATAGGGGAGCCTTAATTTATTTCTATGGTCATGCTTGAAGCTGGATGAAAAAAGACTTAAGTAAATATGAATCCTTGCCATTGCTTATTGAAGTGCCCATTGAATCAACTTTCAGTGCTATTGATTCTCCTGTATATTTCTAAGATTAGTTTATCGGTAGGCTGTGTTTTGTTTTGGATTTTAACATGGCAATGGGATGGTATATTTATGTTAAATTCATTCAACTATTCAATGCCATTTAGGACATTGTTGGTGGCATCAATGTTGCGCATGCTTGAGTTTGAATCTGCCTATAGAAATCTAAGTATATGCTTTTTTTCTTTTTGTTGATCATATATGTTCTCTTGAGATGATTGTCATTCTTAGTGTGGAATGGTGCATGACATTTTATTCTCAGAATGAATATGTTGCTCGCTGTTTCGAGATCCGTTGGTTTTCTGGATTACGTAAGCGTTGAGTTTTTTTTTTTTTTAAAGAACTGCAATTATGCAATTATGGAAGTTAACACTTTCCTTTGCTCTTGTCACATGAGTGAGACCTCTAAGGTAGTGTTTGGTTTAATGGAGGGAAGGGGAGGGGTTTTAATGGTATGTTGTTTGGTTGATTTGGAGGGGAGGAGAGAGGAAGGATTAATGAACAATTATATCCTTATGATATTAGAATTAATTTTTTTGTTTCTAAGATATTTTTATATAAAAAAAGTTTTTTTTATTTTTTATTATAAAAAATAATTTTTATTTTTATTTAAAAATATTTTTTATTTTCATAAAAAAGTATCTTAAACTCTATTAAAAAAAATAAGATCTATATTATGTTTTAAGTGAGAGTAAAGTAGGGGTAATTTAGTTAAATGAAGATAAACATTTTTTTCTCTTCTAAAAACTCCCACTTTTGAATGGGAGGGGAATGGGTATTTTGTCTCCCCTTCCTTTCATTTTTTTCATATCAAATAAGGGAAGACCCTCCCCTCCACTCTCCTCCAAACCTTTCAAATCAAACAATGCCTAACCCGGTGGAGTAGCAACAGGGGAGAAACTTGGCAAGAAGGATAGATGAAGGGGTGGAAAGGATAGCTCACTGGTTCTCTTTTTGGTTCATTTACGCAACATGGAAATAATGTAAATCATGCTTGAATTAATATGACTGTTTGATATGGAGCACCAGCACCCACAATCACCAGTTGCTGAACGTTTATAAGTTTTATATTATTTTATCTTTTTATTTTATTTCATTTGCTTTATGTTTAAAGTTATCATGTGAGATTTTGCATCTCTTTAGACATATAGAAGTTATTCGATTTGTGTGTGACAATAAGTTTCTTCAAGGTTGAGTTATCAAATGTTTTTGCATAAATTTTGTGTTTCAATAATTAGTACATTAAAAATATAAAAAGAGTAAATTTTCCCCAGAAAAAAGAAGAGTTTCAAAACAAAATGAATAGTTTTTTTAGAAAGAAAAGTGTGCTTCTTTCCTCATAAAAAAAAGAGAGTTCAAATATTAATTAAAAATATATAATTTTGATAAAACCAAATAACTTTCTTCCTTCAAGAAACTAAAAAAACAAAAAGAAAAAGCAAAGGCAAAACAAAAAGAAGAAAAGTAAGAAATTAATTTCTTTCTTAAACTTATGAATTTTGCTCAAAATTTTTTTAGACAAAAATTAGAGATTAAAATATGTTTTATGAAAAAAAAACATAAAATAAAAATAAAAATGTCATTCCCAAATAAAAATAAAATCAAATAAAAAAGCAGAGAAAAATCCAAAAATAATAAAATCAAGAACTAAAAAATTAAGAAACTAAAGGTCAAAAATTAACAAAAAGGATAAAAAAGATTAAAAAAATCAATAAAAAATAAAAGGAAACAAGAAAAGATAGTGAAAGAGAAAATTAAAAACTAAAAAATTGATCATAAAAAAAATGAGATAAAAATCATAATAAAAAATCAAGTCAAAAGATCCTAAAAAATTTTAAAAAAACATAAAAAAATATTTTAAAAAAAGGGGAAAGAAGATTTTAAAAAATTTATTGTACTTAAGTACAAATGTCATTTCAAAATTTTAATCAAAAACAAAAAAAAGAAACCTTTTTAACTTAAACAAAAATAAACAAATCAAAAAAATAAAAAAATATAAAGATCAGAAATAAAAAAATAAAAAATTTGACAAAATTAAAACAAAAATTAAAAAATCATAAAAAAATGAATAAAAAATCAAAAGAAAAATGAAAACAAAAAATGAAATGCCAAAGAAAAGAGAGAAAAAGAAAAACTAAAAATGGGATAAGAGTAAATAGACAAAGTTAATTATATCTTTAGCTAATTAAAACACATCAACTAATTCTAAATCTATTTTATTTTGTAAAGATAAAAAGTAATTTTAATTTTCTTTCTCTTTTTACTAACAAGAAAAAAGAAAAAAAGCATAAAAACAAAAAATTAAAAAGTGAAAAAAGGAAAAAGAAAAATAAAGAAAACAAAAACAAAAACAAAACACTAATTACCAAACACAATCTTTGTTCGAATTATGTAAACTTTAATCTCTAGTGCAATGTACGTAAGCTTTGAACTTTTATTTTGAGTCAAATTTGTTCTTATAAATAAGCGTTTTCTTTTAATTTTATTTCTTTAATTTCTTTCCTTTTTATTTTACTTTTAGTTTTATTTTCTTAAGTTTTTTCTTTCTTATTTTGCATAAAATTTGTTAAGGGAATTAAAATAGAATAAAGGTCATATTAGTTTTACACAACTGACTTAAGGTAACCGTTTTTAGTACTGGGTATTGTAGGAGGCCTAACACCTTTCTTACTCATAATTGACTCATGAATTTATTATTTGATTCGTAGATCATTTTTCAAATAAAAAAGATTTTTTCAAAATTTTACCTTTAAAAAAAAATAACATTTTGGTGGTGACTTTATTACTCTACACTTTGATTCAGTTTCGTTTTTGAAAAAAAAAATATTTTTTTTGGTGCCACGTGATTGCATTTTCAAGTATAACAGTTTATATTATGAAATATAAAATAAGATAGATGAAGAAGATTATTTTTTTATAAAACATACCTTTGTTGTTGTCTTTCTTTAAATAAGATGTGAAAATTTTTTACCCCAACTCTATATGGAGAAGAAGAAACACAACAAGGAGAAGAAGCAAAGGTTAAAGAATGAACAAGTGAAGAAAATGGAAGGCTCACTTAGCTTATATTAAAGCTTCTAGGGGTATTTTCATAATTTATAATTTTAACATTATCTCTTTTTATTTCTTTTAACCAATTAGAATTCTGTGTAATTTTTTTCAGTCAACCAACACTTGACACGTGGCATAATTCAAATTTAAATTGTTGACATGACTAATCAATTTGACTGATCACGCTAGCTGATGCTGTCAGGCTAAGTTCAAGCCTAACTTGACAGTTAGGTAAATTTGGAATCATTAGTTCTCAGTTTGCTTATACAAAACTCAGAACCAATAGTCTTGAGTTTGTGGGGTTTCGCCATGTGTTCTTATTGTATTGGCTTGTTGACTGGTTATCCATACTACTTGGCATCATCTAGTCTAAGTTTCACTTGATTGTTGCCTTTCGAGTAAATATTTATTGCAATGTTATTTATGGCTCAAATTTAAAATTTTCTATTAATTATTTTGTGGAATAATGCATACTTGTAAGTGAGTTTGGCATAAGCTTTTGGTAAGAGACTTATTGAGCCTATGTTCTTGATCCATTGAGGAATGGTGCCTCAACAGGTTATGCCTAATGATAAAAAAAAACAAGCCAAATTAGTTTTAGATGAAGTTTAACAAAACTATTTATTATTAAATGTTTATAATTAATATATGTGTGTGTGTGTGTGTGTGTGTGTGTGTGTTTAAAGACTCAATTTGAATAAAATTAATGAAATGGATATAAAATACCCGAAGTATAATCGAAGTGTAAGAGATTTGATTGAAAAGAGAGAAGTTGAAAATTTTGAGATAAAATCAAATTTTTTTTGAAATATAATTAAGTGGCATTTGGAAATTTTGCTTTTAAAGTTTTGTACAAATTAAGCAAAATTATTTAGAACAATGTTAACTTTTGAATTAGATATTAACAAAATAAAGGAAAGTTAATTTTTTTAATATAATCATAACATATACTTTTTAAATATTTAATAATAAAATAAGCCTATACATCCTTCTTTTTTTCAGTAGATAGGCAGGTGTGCCTACAAGAAAACAATCCTTTTTTTTTTCAGTAGATAGGCAGGTGTGCCTACAAGAAAACAATTGAAACAACTAAACTATAATAAGATGTTGGAAGGTAACACTTTGAACATCTTCAAAAAACAACTATCCCATACACAGGGGAGGTTGTGTCATTTCTCAAATACCAAGAGGGCTATTATGATTATATCTTAGTAATCAATTGGCATATTGATTTGCTTTGTGGTAAGAGTGATCAATGTGAGCCAATCACTCATTACGGTAGAGTAAACTTTGTATTTCTATCACCAAGTTGTGGCAAAGATGAACGCCATCACAATTGTTTTAAACCAAGAGAAGTGCAGTTTTTGAATTAGTGTATAGTGTCACCTTCTTTAATTTAATTTTTCTAGCCAAATTTTATTTCTTACATAATTTCTTAAAGTTCAGCACATGTGATAGTACATACTCCTAGGTTATACCTAAACCTCTCGTATCAACCACATAATTCATTTCATATGCGTGTGCCATATAAATGCTTTTGAAATTTTGCTTTGTACTCTCACTAATTTGACAAAACAAATGGTATTAAAGATCAGCATGTCCTTCTACCACACCAATACTTTTACATTTTGAGCAAAATATCATAAAAAATAAAAATTCAGATGCAATAATACAAAATGGATTGTCCTCATATACAATATTCTGAAATCTAAAATTTTATTTTGAAACTTAATAGTATAGTCATCAAATTAAAATAAAAAGTTTTAAACTTGGTACCTCTATTCAAGACTTATATATATATATATAAGATTTTTTTATTTATTTTGTGTAAAATAATTTATAAAATAGATAATGTCTAAAGATATAATAATAATTCATCACTAGATTATCTAAATGACAAATTATTATTATATTTCACAAATATATGAGCTATTTTGATATAGATAAGATGATAATCTTATTAAAACAAAAAGTTTTGTTCAAAAAGTTTAAATGATAAGTCATTATTATATTTCACACATTAATATAGACAAGTAAAATCTTATAAGCAAGGAAAAAAAAACAAAAAAGTTTTGTTTAAAACCTTTTCTTTAAACTTGGTGGTCACCGACTTCAAAAAAAAATCAAAATTTCAGTAACAATCACAAAAAAAAACATATTAAAACAATATTCTTTATACTATTGCATTTAAGTTTTTATTTATTTACTTTTTATTATACACAGGTATAAGAGGCCTCTTCCTTCCTCCAGCATCCATCTTGAATGAATAACGAGTAAACAAACCTCCTTTTCGCCTTTAAGCAAGCCGGAGAGAAGCACCAATAGAAAGAGGGAAAAAGATAGGAAAAATCATGAACTTACCGATTGATGGGATAAATAGATAATAATTATAGGATATGATAATTTATTTTGAATTAATTATCTCAATTTTTTTAAGATAATAATTAATTAGTTTAATAATTTTAAATCATAATTTTTTTAACAATTTAATTAATTAAATTAAAAAATTAAGTTATGTAAGACTAGCTTATCAAAATTTAGCAAGTATATTACACTAGTCTTTCTTTTTTTTTTTTTTTGAGATTTAACTAATTACATTTAATAAATTTCTTATTAAACCAATCCTTTCAAAAACTGTTCTTCTATATTACTTATGTAAATGAAATTAACTTAAGGTGTGATTTTATTTTTAAAAGAGAATAAAGACAATTAAGTTATTTTATTTTTGACAACAATACATATTATGCCAAAAAAAAATTATTTACAAAAAATGAATTAAAAAATTGATATCTATATATATCAAATGTAAAAAAAATTGAGTAATATATTTGATATAATAAAAATATTATGAATAACTTAACTAATTTTTTAAACTTAATATAATTGACCTTAAATCAAAATTTTTAAAACAATTACATTGAGAGCTTTGTTTTTGAAATATAGATAAAGTAAGATCAATATTAATAATAAATAATTCAGTTATTAATATCTTTTTCTTTTTCATTAAAAATACATCAATCTTATATGAAATAGATTCCGTATCTAATTAGATATCTTCTCCTAACTGAATTATGGGTTACCTACACAACGACAACTCTCTCTCGTTAACTATTTATTTAAATTCTTCAGCAAAACAAAACCCCTCAAAAATCAAAATCCAATTGGGACCATCCTTATTGAGGGACCACCATTCACCTAATTATAGCTTAACTAACCTGATCAACACAATTTCTCTTGATTGACGAATGTTAAGACACCACTACTATTATTAATAATAATAAGAGCTAAACAATGCTAAATGTTTCAAGAAAATTTAGTCTCCAGGCTTTGATACCATTAATTCACTGGATCACATTTAGAAGTGGAGTATAGAACATAAAATCAAATAAGACAATATGGACTAAAAGATAATATTATTGATAATAGACAATATTGAACAAAACTTACAAGTGCTAAAGCAAGAGAAAAGAGCTTAGAAATACAAGCAGTTATAGCAGGCAGAGAGTAGTAGGCAGAGGGTGAGAGAATACAGGAGTTCAAAAAGGATTCTTACAAGTAATGCCTCATGTTAAGATACAATGCCTTTAAATAGAAAAGAAATGTTGAGTGGATTTGACATGTTTTGGAATCAACAAATTTCAAAAGCTCCTAAATTTGAGAACGTGGAACACATGGAAAATCTTTTGCTATTATTGTACAATCATCTCATTATGCTTGTACTAAAATTTTGCTTTTGTTCTTTTTTAGGATAAAAGAAAAGATACTCTTTTATGTGAAATTTTTTGAGATTTATGAAGAGTCTTATGCTTTCTTTTGTAAAATTTTCAAAGAGTATTTTTCCAAAATTTCTATGTTTTTCTTTCTTATGTTTTGCAAAAGTGGCTTGTATTTTTTTGATTCCATACTATTGACGAAAATTCCCTAATTCTTTTTTATTTTCTTTTATTTTTTATTTAATTTTGTATGGTAATTTCATATCAATATAGATTGCTAACCCTTCATTAGTAATATAACTCTCCAACAAAATCTCAAGTTTTAGTAATCTCTACAAATTTCATAATAGATGAAGAATAGTTGAAAAAAGAGTTTTTAGGAAAACATAATGGACAACAAAGAAAATAATATTTCTCAACATTTAATAGAGAACAAAGTGAACAATAGCTAGTAGAGAATTATGAATACTTAGAAAAGGTAAAATAAAACATTTATTTCTTTAAATGGTTCAATATGTATTCTTAAAATAAATAAAAAATCCATTTATAAATTAAGAACTGCATATCAATGCTACGATAAAAATCTCAACAACTTGGTAAATAGTAAAAGGAAGAAAAATAGAAGCAATACATCCTCTTTAGAAGCAATAAAATTAAATAAAGATGGAATCAAATCAAAAGCCTTACCTTTAAAGTAATAACTTTAGAATTAAAATCACAAACTCTTTTGATAATCCCAATAATCAAATGCATGTGGATTGAACTTTCTTAAAAAACATTTGTTGGGTGTATAGTGACTTTTGCCATTGTACTAGGGTGAGAACCTTGATGATATTAATTTTTGAGTAAATAATTTTTTGAGAATCTTTTGAATCGTATTCATGAGTGAGTGTTATTGAATCAGTATTTACTAGATTCAATTCATAAAAAATTATTTTATTTTTAAGATTTTTAGAAAGAAAATGACAACCTAGATCGAATATTTTTCTTACTAACTTTTTGAGTGATATGTTTAAGCTTTTGAACTTTAGTTCTACTATAAAAAGAGGAGTAAGAATTCTTTTAGAGTAAATTATATTATATTATATTTATTTGAAAAGTATAATTCATTTATTTTATAGTATATATATGATAAAAACTTTTTGTTGAATTTGTTTTTCAATGAAATTAATTTTTTGTATAACATAAAAGTATGATTTTATTCTTAATATAATATTAAATAGGTAATTAAATTAATGTTAAAATTTAACATAAAATTAATTTTATTCTTGATGTAAAAATAAAAAATGATTTTATTCTTAAAAAATGCGTATTATGAAAAAGTAGACTTCGTTAATAGAAAATAAAATAGAAAAAAATTATTACATATATCAAATATTAAGTGAATCGAATAATTTTTTTAAAATAAAACTTTTTTAATATAATTTAACCAAACTTTAAATAAATAATGTAATTTTGTCTAATTTTATGCCAAATTAGATTCAGATGTAGCCCACATATGAAAGTTAAAAGAATTGCTAGTAGGGCAAGTATCATTTTTCTGATTTAAATTTGAATCTCCTATAATTTGTTAACTTCTAAGGTTTACATTAATAACCACGATCGTTATATTCAATTAAAAGACTAATGGATATAACAGCATATATACTAAGTAAATAATAATCATTATATTTATTCAATGCTTATCTTCAATTTAGGTTGACAGGTTGTAATGCTTTGATATTATTTACATTAATCAATCATATGTATATTCATGATTCGCCACCACATATATCGGCTGATAATTGATAGTTGATATGATTCTTGCATCCCAAAAACAAAAACAAAAATTGATAATGGAGGGATGGGGAAGATCCTCCAAGTTTATTATTCTTTGTATAGTATGTTCTTAATATTTTTCTCAATATATCAAATATCTTATTTGTTCTCGACCATCTTACTTTATATTGATGATGCCACCTCAATCTCTACCATCTGATCACTTATTTAAGGATTCGAGGATGTAATTCTATATAATAATATCCTATATATTTAGAAAGAAGATTGATGTAAAAAAAATAGAAATGCGTATAGAGTCATTTATTATCTTTTTATTGACTTTTTAATTTTTTCTAATCTTCCTTCAAATATATAATATATATTTATTTATTAAGTATTAAAAAACCTAAATTCGAGGATCATGTCAGAGATAAAAAGGAAGATGATATCATGAACTATAGTTGACAACAATAATCTTTTGGCATATATTTTATATTTGGAAAATATACAGCAATACATGTGAGAATGATTTTTTTCACTAAACGAGATATGGTCTGCTGTCTGCTTAATTAGAAGGATCAAACAAGATGCGATGGTTTACGATTGAAACCAGAAAATTCTTTGGTATTTATATATAAGTATATAGCATTAAATACATCTGGGATTAATATTAACCATTAAATAAGTACATTCAAATTTAGTAATAATAATTTAGAATTGATAGAGTATCCATATATTTTTTTATCTCTTAATCTTTTCTTACTATCACTTTTTCTCTTTCTTCTTATATTACTTTCAATTTTATGCCAACTAATGGTTGGAAAAGCCTGACTGTTAAAATAAAAATGAATAAAAAGCCACAATCACGTCATACTATCCAAGTTAGGAACAATGCTAGAAAATTAATTTTTATATATATTCTCAATTAATGAGAATTCTTATTCAGAAGTTTGTCTATTTAATAAAAATTCATATGGTGCATAATCACTACGTTGAAAGGGTTGTAATCTCTTCTCCAAGAGCTTTAAAAACCAAAGTGTCTTCCATGAATGAAGTACACTAACGTCAACGATATGAAAGGAACAAATTTTAAATAATTTATAAAATATAATATATCAAGTCAATATAAATATGTTAAAGTGAATTTTATTAATAAAATTAATACATTTATGTATTTCTTTTTAATTAATATAGTCTATTTGTTTTTAAACAAATTTACTTTAAGAACTTTTTTTCATAAGAATATAGCAAAATTAGATATGGGCCCTATGTAGTTGTATGGTATCCGTGTCAACCAATTCAAATTTAAATAAAAAAAGGTATTTGTTTTACATGCAGTCTCAGAAAATTATCATTGTACAAATCGAAGGGATTACAGAAAAATTAAAGAAGAAAACACAAAAGGAAGGAGATTTGAAAAAAAAAAAAGTGGACTTATAGAAAAGTTAGCTATAATAATTGATAATAATGAATAATTATCAGAGGTTCACCTTTTATATATATAATAGACAATAAACTTACAAACCTTATTTCCCTACCTTTGGGCATTGGGTGATATGGCATATTTGCAAGTGAGTTTGGTATGGGCTTTTGGTAAGAGACTTATTGGGCTCGTGTTCTTGATCCATGGAGGAATGGCGCCCCAATAGGTTGCGCCTAATTAAGAAAAAATGAACCGAATTAGTTTTAGACGAAGTAAAAAAAAAAATATTTATTATTAAATTTTTATAATATATATCTAAATATATTTAAAGACTCCATTCAAATATAATTAATTAAATGGATATAAAATACCCGAAGTATAATCGAAGTGTAAGAGATTTGATTGAAAAGAAAGAAGTTGAAAATTTTGAGATAAAATGAATTTTTTTTAAAATATAATTAAGTGGCATTTGGAAATTTTACTTTTAAAGTTTTGTATAAATTAAGCAAAATAAAATAGAATAATGTTAACTTTTGAATTAGATATTAACAAAATAAAAGAAATTTAATTTTTTTTAATAAAATCATGACATATACTTTTTAATTGTTCAATAATAAAATACTTAGTAATAAAATAAGCCTATAAATACTTTTTTTTTAGCAAGTAGGTGAACCAAACCCACAAGAAAACAATTGAAACAACTAAACTATGGTAGAACACTCGAAGGAAACACCTTGAACATCTTTAAGGAATAGTTTCCCATTTATAGGGGGAGATTGCGCCATTTCTCAAATATTAAGAAGGATATTATGACTATATCTCAATAATCAATTGGCATATCAATTTGTCTCATGGTAAGAGTGATCAGTGTGAGTTAGCCACTCATTACAGTAGTGCAAACTTTGTATTTATATCACCAAGTTGTGGTAGGGATGAACATCATTACAATCATTTTAAATCAACAAAAATATAGTCTTTAAATCAATGTGTAATATCACTTTCTGTAGTTTAATTTTTGTAGCCAAATTTTATTTCCCACAAAATTTGTTAAAGCTTTACACTTGTGATAGTACAAACTCCTAAGTTACATCTAAACTTCTAAGTTACATTCGAACCTTTCATATCAACTATCTAATTCATTTTAGATGAGTTTTCCATATAAATGTTTTTAAAATTTTGCTTTGTACTCTCATAAATTTAACAAAACAAATGGCATTAAAGATCAGTGTGTCCTTCTATCACATCAATACTTTCAAATTTTGAGCAAAATATCATAAAAAATAAAAATTCAGATGCAATAATACAAAATGTATTATCCTCATATACAATATTTTGTCAGAAATCAAAAATTTTATTTTGAAACTTAGTAGTATAGTCATTAAATTAAAAAAGAAAGTTTTAAACTTGGCACCTATGTTCAAGACTTATATATATATATATATATAAGATTTTCTTATTTATTTATGTAAAATGATTTATAAAATAAATAATGTTTAAAGATATAATAATAATTCATCACTGGACTATCGAAAAGACAAATTATTATTATATTTCACAAATATATGAGCTGTTTGATATAGCTAAGAAGATAATCTTGTTAAAACAAAAAGTTTTGTTCAAAAAGTTTAAATGATGAGTCATTATTATATTTCACGCATTAATATATAGACAAGTAAAATCTTATAAGCAAGGAAACAAAAAAAGTAAAAAGTTTTGTTTAAAACCTTTTCTTGAAACTTGATGGTCACTGCCTTCCAAAAAAAAAAATCAAAATTTTAGTAACAATCACCAAAAATTTAAAAAAAAAACATATTAGAACAATATTCTTTATACTATTGCATTTAAGTTTTTATTTATTTACTTTTTATTATATATAGGTATAGGAGCCCTCTTCCTTCCTCTAGCAATTATCTTGAATGAATAACGAGTAAACAAACTTCCTTTTCGCCTTCGAGCAGCCGGAGAGGAGCACCAATCGAAAGAGGGAAAAAGATAGGAAAAATCATGAAGTTACCGATTGATGGGATAAATAGATAATAATTATAGGGTATGATAATTTATTTTGAATTAATTATCTAAATTTTTTAAGATAATAATTAATTAGTTTAATAATTTTAAATGATAATTTTTTAACAATTTAATTAATTAAATTAAAAAATTAAGTTATGTAAGACCAGCCTATCAAAATTCAGCAAGTATATTACACTAGTCTTTTTTTTTTTAGATTTAACTAATTACATTTAATAAATTTCTTATTAAACCAATCCTTTCAAAAACTGTTCTTTTATATTACTTATGTAAATGAAGTTAACTTAAGGTGTGATTTTATTTTTAAAAGAGAATAAAGACAATTAAGTTATTTTATTTTTGACAACAATACATTTATGCCAAACAAAATTTTATTTACAAAAATGAATTAAAAAATTGATACCTATATATATCAAATGTAAAAAAAATTGAGTAATATATTTGATATAATAAAAATATTATGAATAACTTAACTAATTTTTTAAACTTAATATAATTGACCTTAAATCAAAATTTTTAAAACAATTACATTGAGAGCTCTGTTTTTGAAATACAGATAAAGTAAGATCAATATTAATAATAAATAATTCAGTTATTAATATCTTTTTCTTTTTCATTAAAAATACATCAATCTTATATGAAATAGATTCCGTATCTAATTAGATATCTTCTCCTAACTGAATTCTGGGTTACCTACACAACGACAACTCTCTCTCGTTAACTACTTATTTAAATTCTTCAGCAAAACAAAACCCCTCAAAAATCAAAAGCCAGGGCTCTACTCTCTCAAAAAGGCGACAATGGAAGACATGAACAGCCGCAGCTTCAAACAATTCGACGTCGTTTCGGATGTCTCAGAACACCGCTTTCTGTCTTCGCATCTTTCCAAACGCAAAAAGAATTGCTTTTGCAATGCATATAGCAGCGTCTACAAAACGATCATGAAGGAGTGGCGGATCCTCCAGCAGAATCTACCCGAATCCATCTTCGTTCGGGTCTACGAGAACCGCATCGACTTGCTCCGTGCCGCCATTGTCGGCGCCGCCGGCACACCCTACCACGACGGTCTCTTCTTCTTCGACATCGTTTTCCCGCGGGATTACCCGACCAGCCCGCCCCGGGTCCATTACCACTCATTCGGGTATGCACCCAACCCGTATATGCTCTCCAACGGGAGGCTCTGCCTAAGCCTCCTCAACACAGCGTCGAGTAACTGGTACGAGCGGTGGGACCCGAAACAGTCAACGGTGTTTCAGGTGTTGCTCTCGATCCAAAGCCTCGTCCTCAAGGAAAAGCCCTGGTTCGGCGTACCCTCACAAAAGTACAATCAAATGGTGTTCATTCTCACCTGTAAATCCACGATACTCTTGATTCAGAAGCCCCCGATGAACTTCGCAACCTTGGTCTATGGCCATTTTCGCGAGCGAGCGAATGCGATTCTGATGGCGTGCGAGGCGTATGTGAACGGACGCGTGATAGTCGGGTTTCACGAGTGCAATAACGGGTCGGGTTGGTCGATGGTGCGAGTTTCGAGAAAATTCCAGACGGATATGCAAGAGTTGTATCCTCAGCTGGTTGCGGAGTTCCGACGGGTCGGAGCTCCGTTGGAGAATTCCGTCGAACGCCTGAGGGTGGAAGCGACGTTGCAGAAACAGGGGAAAGCAATTGCTAAGCGAAAGAGTGATGGGGTTTTTAAGAGGCTTATTGGGAAGATCACAAATTTTTTGCGATTGAAGAAGATGAAGAACATTGCGGGTGAAAAAACGGAAAAAGTGCTTCAAAATTGACTTGTTCTGACTGCATCTTTAGTTTGACTTTTAATTCGCTTTATGATTTTGATTTTGAAGTCTTGCTTAGCTATTGAATAAAATATTTTGCAGCTAAATTCGCATCTGGAAAAAAAAAATTATATCTATATATTATAGGATAATACTGGTTTCTCATGTCTATAGATATATATATAATTTAAAAATCGATTTTAGCGTCATTAAATTTTTGGTGACATTACGACCAAATTTTTTGGTATTCGTTATTAGAGTTCAATTAAAAGACTCATGGATATAACTGCATATATACTAAATAAAGAACAATCATTATATTTCTTCAATGCTTACCTTCAATTAAGGGTGTGATTCCTTGATATTATTTACATAAATCAATCATATGTATATACATGATTTGCTGCCGTATATATTGGCTGATAGTGGATAGTTGATATGATTCTTGCATTTTCAAAAATAAATAAATATGATGGCGGATGGATAGGGAAGATCCTCCAAGTATTTTTTTTTTTCATATAATACGTTGTTAATATATTAGATATCTTATTTAATCTTAACCTTCTTGCTTTATATTTCTGATCCCGACTCAAACTCTGCCATTTGATTACTTATTTAAGGCTTCAGAAGAGGATGGATGGCGCTAGGGAAAAAGAAGAAGATGGTATCTTGAACTACACTTATAATCTTTCGGTATATATTTTTATATCTGGAAAATATACACCAATACATGTGAGAAAGACAGTTTTCACCAAGGGTCCATTTGATTTGTAGAAAAGACTTTGATGGAAATAAAAAATAGAAAAGATGAAAGAATAGAAAGGAACGTTGAAACCATAATTACGTTTGATATAGTTAGAGAAGAAAAGAAAATATTTTTATATTTTTATATTTGATTAAATAAAATAAAAATAAAAAAACAAAGAATAATGATAAAAGACTAAAATATCCTTAATAACAAAACAAAACAAAACAAAAATAGAACCTCTTCCTACATTCTTTGTTCAACATGGTGTAAAGTGGCAGAAATCCTTATACAGAGAACCAAACATTAAAGAATCACAAGAAACAAAGGAGAAAATGGGAAGAAATCGAAACCCCATTCACCTTAAATCGACAATAACAAACCCATTGTTGTGCTCTTTAGTTCAACAAGTCTAAATACAACTAAAGTCAATATACAATGGACTAAACGGGGAGGAAGTGCTCCTAACTATGTTGTGGAGATTTTATGAAAAAAAAACTAAGGAAGATGAATCTTACTATCTAATAAATAAAAATCAGATATGGATCTTACTAAATCGAGGATGGATTTTACTAAATCAAGGATGAATCTTATTATTCATTATTACACAAATAAAATTTTGTTTTTAAATGAATAAAAATTCAAATCTAAATTTGCATCATAGGTTGAACCAAATCTAACTTCCCCCTTTCTCAAACCCACCACCGTTCAAACCAAATCTCCATCCCTTCGATGGCACATAACTATGCCCCACCATTTGATTTCTTTGCAGTAGCCCAATTATCCATTCCATTAGCTTGCGAAGGTGTGATTTCAAGATTTGAACCCTGATCGAAGGAACCACTCCTCCTCGGCTCATCATAAACCCCAAATGAACCCTATTGAATGAACTGCTAAGTCAACTCTAGTCACACTCAAGTTCTTTGGCAATTTGCCGACGAGGATTAGTTGTCCAGGATCAACGGTTTTCTAGTGACTACAAATCACTAAAGAAAAAAAAAAGAGAGGAGTGATGGGCGCAATATAGTCTTTTCTCCTTTCCCTTGATTGCTTTAACTTTCCATCCATCTAGTTAAGGTTTTAACTTTCATGTGTATAATGGAAAGTTTGAAGCCTAGGGAGAATCTTCCCTTTGTACCAAACACACAAAATCATAATTCCTTCTTCTTTTCTCTTCCTTTTTGTCTCATTACCACTGTATCGAACATGGCCTGTTAGTTTTTTTTAAAATACTATTTATCTATCTTTCCTTTCTTTCTTCTAGTTCAGTCTAATTTATAAACTTGGCCAATGGTGAACAATAGACAATTTTCGTTCTCACTGTATTCATTTAATGGAGCATCATAGTCATAGGTAGTAGTGATAAAAGGGTATCCAACCATGTAGTAATTTACAAAGGATAGTCTTTTTGCTATGAATCAAGCAACTACAAATGTTAAATCCTAGATAGATTGCTTGTGAATTGGTCCTCCAAAATTTGAAGGACCTTTATAATTGACACAAGAATTAGACAAGCTATTCCTTTAAACAAGCAACAATAATCTACAAGCAATGATAATCTACAGAGGAAGGAATAAAAAAATTTTAAAATTAAAAAAAGTAGTTTTCGTTAAAATTCAAAGCCATTAGAAAAGAGAGAAGCAATCAAGCAAATCTGCCATAATACCAATCGCATCAACAGGGGAATTATCAGCATCCATCGCAAGGCGTAACTTCACATATGTCTCAGGGCTCTAGTACAAAAGCCTAGGACTGGAGTGACATCGAATGAGATAGTGCCCATGTAGAGAAGCATGTCGGAGATGTAAATGAGAAGAACAAAGAGGAAGGCGCCCTTAACAACGAGGTTGGACAAAAGGAAAGATCCAGATTGAAGGGGTCCCCTATTTTGTGCCTTCAGCTCTGTGTATGGGGGAGAAAGATGGCGCTCAAATGACGTTGTTCCACCTTTTAGCATTGGCCATGATGGCTGTTCGATTTAATGGATAGCCAGCTTTGCATACACCAGCATGTGTTGTATTTCTTCTTATAGCACAATATCCAAATCCCAACCAAACAAGTTGTCAATCTAAGTTTGGTCGATGAGAAGGAACTTCGTTGCATTTTGATGTTTGTCTTTTCGTTTTTCTTTTTCTAAAAAAAAAAAAGAAAAAGTTTATATATAATTATTTCTATTTTTGTTATTAAGTTCTTTTATTAAACTTTGATAAATATATGATTTTTTTAAACAATAAAATAACAAGTGTAGGTGTAAATTGTTTTAAATTAAAATCATGCACTTGTCATATTATTATTAGAGAATCATATATTTATTATATTTTAATTAAAAATTTTGATAACAAAAATATAAATAATTGTACCAAAATCTAATCCTAAAAAAATATTGATTAGGCAACATGGTTAAAATTAAATAAAATTATATTTCAGAACCATATGTTAAAAATATTTATTGTAAAAGATTTTAAATTTTAAAATTATTTTAAAGAGTTAAAGGATAAAAATTTTTAACTATCAAGATAAAAATCATAACTTTATTGTTCACCTAATTTTCCTTCTCATTCCTTATCATTACATTTTAATAAATGACTGCTTATAATTAGAATTTTTTTTTCTTTTGGACCTTTAAAATAATTTCAAATTTTAAAGTCCTTTATAATGAATATTTTTGACTTATGACCATAAGGTTTAATTTTCTCAAAAATTTACTTAAATTGATTAAAAATGTACTATTAAAATTTATAACTTAACAATAGACTTAAATTGTGCTAAATATTTATGTGTGTGTATGTGTATATATATAGCAATTAAGCCTATTATTTTAAACTAAATGCTTTACAAAGTATTATTTTTATTAAAGTTTTCTCTTTTATTGGGAGGGCAAAGTGAACTTTCTCTCTTTCTTTTGATAAGTTTTGTAGTTTGTTTGGTTCATCAAATAAAAAGGAATTCTTTTTTAAAACTTCTGTGCAATATTTATTATATTATTGTTATTATTCAATAATTTTTATCTCTTTTTATTACTTTTTCTAAAGTAAAGGTATAATGGTCAATTTGTATCTTCAATTTTACTTTTTTTTTTCATTCTCTTTTTCATTTCATTCCTTTCCATTATGTATACCAAAAAAGTTTCTAGTATTTTCTATACTCTTTTTTTTTTTTTGGGACTCATGGTGACTATTATCATATTCTTTGTAGTCATCCTAATGTCATGATGGTGCAATAATAACATTAATAAGTACATGCTAATGGTGAACAAATTATAGTGACTAAATTTGAAAATTTTCAAATAGTCTTTATTGTTTCTCTTTGTTGGGGATTTGAAAAGAAAGATGCCAACTTGTGTTTCAACAATAACCTTTTACCTTAGTTGTTTCACAATTTATATCCTAGTTAAATGAGTGTTGGGTCGCTAATTATATGTAGTTTTTTTTTATGTCACCATCTTAGTTTGTGTTATTTTAAAGTTAATGTTGGTGACTCTTTTCTTCATGTTAAGTTTTAGTTAGTATTAAGGTGGTAGTATAAAATAATTTTACCATTATTATTGATAAATTTGACCTAATACTCTTGCTATCTCTCCCTTCTATATAAGGGGAAAATTATTTTCATACACCCAAAACAACTAAAGATTTCACCAAATTTATAGATTTTCAAAAGGTGAACTTATTTTAAGATTTTAAAAAATAAAAGCATCCTAATGAATACAAGATAAGTATCACAATACCTCCTTAAAATAATTTTCAAGTTCCATACTTATTCTAAAATAATATAGGCCTTGGTTTCTACCTCAATATAATTTATTTTTCATTGATAAGCATTGTTTATAATTCCATACTTTAATTATAAGTCATTAGAGACCTACCTATAAGATTTAAAATTTTGTAGGCCATTATATATCAGATGAAAGCATTATTGTGTTTTGAGATTAGTGCTAGTACCTCCTGTGGAAACTCTACTAATAAGGAAAGGTCTCGTTGTGACTATGGCAAAGTCATTAGCTCTAGCTTTAAAAGCAACTTTCAGAAACTTCTTTACTACATCTTCTACATATCAATTTGCTTTTCTTATTATCTTAACTTTTTTTTTGAATATTTGGATACATTTTGAGCACATAATCACTATTGAGTTACGAGGCAAATTGGATAAGTTCAACTCAGAACTCTAAAAGGCTTGTGTCTTCTCTAGGTCCCTTTGTCCTTGATAATGTCTTCACGTTTAAAAGCCTTTCTATAAAGAGATGTAAGCCATGTTCTAATTAGAAAATGAATAGGACAACAAGCTTTGTGTTTTACATTTTGAATCTTTGTGATGTACAATTATATTGTTTGGCATTTTCATTATCCTTGCAAAACCCACTTTCAAGAAGTGGACAAAGGTGGAAACTTACTCTTGCGCTATTACATTGAATGAAAAAGAAATAGGAAATTTTTGTTATTATGCATTTAGGCAATCCCAACCTAGCATCACACTAGTGTCTGTACTAAGTTATGGTCATGAAAAGCAATTTGCAAAAAGATTCTTGGAGACTTTACCAAATTATGAATAGACATGAAGCATATCAAAGGTATGTCTCATTGAAAAGTGTATCTAGCATACTTGCACATCTATTCATGATTGAGTTGGTCTACCTAATAATTTTTTAATAATCATATCATTGTTCACCATATCTAATAGATAATGGAAAAATAGAGTTGGCCAAATCATCATATAGTTTCTTACCATATTCGACCTAAGATCAATAAAAACAAAGAATGCATGATAGTTGTATAATAATCAACAAAGTAGATGCAATCCTGGATAATCATTACGAGGAATACCATGAAGATAGAAATATTTCTCAAAGGTACTTGCCCAAGCATCTCTGTTTGTCAAGAAATTGGATTTTGAGACATTAATTCTGATATCAAACATTTGGATGGTTCAATAATGCCAAATAAATTTAGTGAATCATATCATTCAAATGCCTTAACTTTCACCTTTAATAAACTCAGACAAGCATGACATTGTCATAAAATGAAATGAAATGAAATCAATTTGAAAACTTCTAAAAATGTTCATTTCATTTAACACATTCCTTTTATGTTTTCTTCTTCCATTCAATTTTATATCCAAAGTAATAGTGAGATCCAAAGGATAGAGTAAATAAGTAATGTAAGAAGGAATTACAAGGGATATTTTTAATTGATGATAGCAACTAATAGCAAAATTACAGGACACCTAACTTGTACATATTGTTATAACCTTACTTCCTAACCCATCTCCTCACATCCCTTTGTTTTCTTTCTATACCAACAAATTTAAAATAAGCAAAGTGAAAAAATATATATTGAACTTTGTCATTAGTGTCTTTTTTTGGGGCTTGAGAAGTATACAAAGAATTTTGGTAGATTTGGTCCATAAATAGCTACATTTGATTTAAGAATTTCCCTATATATCCTCACCTGATATTGTTAATAGATCTTTGTAATGAATTCAATGAGAGCAAAACATCCCACGTAAAAGGAAACAAGGTTTAATTTCTGAAACATGATACATTTAGTCATCCACGCTTCAACTTGCTTGATTTTAAGATACATTTCCACTGGAAAGTATATGGTTATTGGCCAAAAGTCTATATTTTTTCCACCTAGAACTCCCAAAATCATATTGAAATAGGGAATGAATGCTACAATAGTAATAATAATGACAACAAAGGTAGTTCAGAATGTAAGCTAGAAAAGATTTAGTCTGCAATTTGGCAGCGATGGTAGGACATATGTGTGATTCACAAATCTATTGTATAGGAACATGGAACGTCTTTTCAAAAAGTTGCTAACTATATACCTACACTGAAAATTGTAGCTTATGGTAATTTTAAATTACTACATTCCAAGTATATAAATCATTTTTTAGAATAGGCTAGGATCCCAGCCAAAATGAAACTTGGCCTAAGTATACCTTTACCAATAGACTAAAAGAAAATAAAAGGAAAAAAAATCACACAAGAATTTTAACAATAAAAAATGTTAAAAATATCTTTGTTTAATAAAAATGGACAAGAGAAAAGGTAATGCCATATCGTAGTTGGAAATATATTATTTGAAACTCTAACTGGGATTTTATTTTGTTTGTTTTGTTAAATGATATTTTTAGTTTAAAGGACAAATACTAGTAATGGAAAATAATGAATATCTTTTTTTTTAATTTAGTAGAAATGATATAGTAAAGAACCTTACACCATATGATGTAATAAGAGATTTCATTAAGCAACACTTTGGATTACTATTTTATCTGGATTAGATATGTGGATCATATTGAATATTTTTAGATGATGTTTAATGAGAATTAATTATGTTAGATTATGGATTATTCTATCATGTTATTCTTATATTTATTTAGTATTGATGATTAAGAATTAGCTTTTGCAAGTGAATATTACTGGATATTTATTTAAGATAGTATTTAATTATAGAAATAAAAGCTATATGTAACCTTCTTAGTTTAGGAGGTTAAGGTGAAAACATACGAAGTTTTGGAAAAAAATAAGACATACACAAAGAATTAAGAGAAAAGGTATAAGGTATATTTAAGAAGTTACACAATTGGTAATTATTGCATGAATGGTATAAATACTAAATCATATCTCAATAGGATATAAAAATAAAAAATCCCTTAAGTGCCACTTGTAAGCAATTTAAAGCGTCACTTATCTACATTTTGAGATGCCACTTTAACGTATTTCAATGAGGTAAAATATGCTAGACTTTATTTATATGAAAGTGATTTAATTTAAAAATTTAAGTGTTAATATGTCTTTGTAAAGCATCCAATTGTAAATTCCATGTGCCTCATCAGGCTTACCAATTTGTACATACCCATTAATAACTTGAGAAAATTGCATTCTTTACCTTAAATTTTGACTCCAATTCCAATATCTCTCTTAATAAAAACAAATTACAATCAATTTTATAATCTATTAGTCTTATTAAAATAAGTTTTTTATCATCTAAATTTAAAATTTTTAACTATATTAAAATTACTAAAATACCCTTGACATTATTTAATATCCATTGACCTCCTCTTCATCTTTCTCAATCAATATATCCATGGCTTTCACCCTTTACTTCTTCTACACTCTCACATTTTTATCCATGACTTTTTTTTTAATCATTTTCTTTTACATTGTTTTTGGCACAAAAGGTTTTTGGGACGATAAGTTGGATGCTTTTATTTTGATAATTTGACAAATTTCAATCTACATAAACAAGTAGTATTAAGGTTTCGAATGAAAATTTTAATAGAAGAATTATATTGCACAATTTTCTAAATTAAATTTGCATTTTGGCCTCTCCTTTTTTCGGTAATGTTATTTATGCTTTTGTTTGATTGGGATCCGGATCGCCTTGTTATATCTTTTGAATTTATGTGGCTGTTTGTTTGACGAAATCTATTTGACGACAAGAAAAAATCTTGAATGTGTTCTATTTAATGTAGATAGATTTAATTAATAAAGAGCGATTATATGAATAATTTCAGTAGAATCAATATATCCAATAGGTATTTTTAATTAAAAAAAATTTCATTCTCCTATCTTTTTTATAAAAATTTGTAAACAAGAAAAATGTTTTAATTTACTTCTATTAATTATCCTTATCTAAACATACTTTTAAGAAGGATTAGTCTAGTTGTAGCTGTAAGGAAATGGTATCAGAAGGAAATCAACCGAGAATCAGTAGTGAAAGATTAGACGAAAATGAATTAATCCCTTTGGATTCTGTATAGGAGAAGCCTATATGTATACAAAAACTTAGGTCCTCCGGTCACAGGCCATTGATTAACAGATCAACTCTCAACCTCCTAACTACTTTAACTTCACATCCCTTAACGGTAGCCACGTCTTAAATTCCATCTTTTTAAAAAAAATCTTTAATTTCAGCGTATATTAATGACTTCCTTCTGACTGTGCTATAAAGATATACTAGTTAAGGTAAAGGGAAAATTGATATTTAAGGATTTTAATTTTATAAAACTAACATTAAAGAATTTTAAAAATTAAAATTCTTTTAAAAACTAAAGTTATCACTTAAGGCTATATTTGAAATGTAGGAAAACAAATAAAGAGAATGAAAAAAAAAAAGAGTAAATATAATAAAAAAATGATACTTGTGTCTTTATAAAACAAAAAAAGTACTATTAATTAATAATAAGAATATAATAAATATTTTTCAATTTTTTTAATCAACAATGCCTTTTTATGAAATGTTACTGTGCTGGTACTAAACACAGTTTAGGCATTCCAAAATTATGAATAAATTTTAAGACTATTATTACCTTTTAGCATTTAAAATAAATTTTAATTTTTAAAACCTTATAATGTCAATTTTACAATTACAAATTCCTTAATATCATTCCCTCACATATTTTCACCCTCGTATATTTTCATTTGTTTGCCGAATATTGCAACCAGCACCGATTTCCAGTACCCTAATCACGAAGCAATATTAATTCCGTCGTATCAACAACCACATCATCGTAGATTCCCTTATGCTTAAAATGAGGAGTAATAGTCAAATAGGGATAGATTGGGTAAATATTTATTATAAGATTTATAATATTAAAAAGTTGAGTAATATTACGATTCATATATATATAAAAGTTGACGTCTATGATGAACGCAAAGGCCTAACTTTTATGATATAATTTCAGCGCGACTGGGTATTTTTTTAATTGAATAAGTAAATTAATTGAAATGTGTATAAATTATGCAAATATTATCTTACTGCAATATTAAAACAAAATGTAAAATTGAAAAATCATAAATTTCTAATGACGTGCAACTTTCCAGTACAGTCCTGATATCAAATGAAAGGCTAAATGAAATTATATAGTACCACTAAATGAAATAGATGTCTAGCTTTTTATTTATGATAATTTTAAAAAAATTGTAATAAATAAAAATATTTTATTTTATACACACAAATTTTAATATGGTTTAATAGTAAAAGATTTGACCTAAAGAATTCTTACAGCTCTGAGGGCATTTGATATACAAAGAGTTATGAATAAAAATGAAAAAAAAAATAAAAAAAATTAATTTTATAAATAAAAAAATAATTTGTGTACCTTTACTTTAAAAATTATTAAAAAAATAAATATTATTAAATAATAATTGTAAGAATATAACAAATATTATTCAAAAAATTTCAATTCTTTTTTATTTTTCATTTATGTACGAAACGTGCCCTTGAATCAGAATAAAAGTAAATGCAAAGTTTTTTGTTATATTTAAGAATGCACGTGTTGAGGTGGAAATGGAGAGAACAGCTTGCATGGGCAATGGGCGTGTATAGATGAACATGTAATATTGTAGCCAAGAGATTTTTTTTTAATTTTCTCTTAAATAAATTTTATTAATTTTAGAAAGAGATAATATGAGATTTATTATTCAAACAGGTGTTACACAAATGGAACTCATTGCTCAAATGTATTTCTCTATAATTAATATAGTCTAATCGTCTTTTATGAGATAATTACTTTAAGAATTTTTTCATAAGAATATAGCAAAATTTAGAAACTTCATTTGTGTCTTTGGACATTCGGTGGAATGGCATAGTTGTAGGTGAATTGCTGAGGGCTTTTGCCGAAAGACTTATTGGGCTCATGTTCTTGATCCATTGCCCAATAAGAGGAATGGTGGTTCACCCTAAGATACTGCACCAAATAAATAAAAACAAATCGTATTAGCTTTGCATACAATTTTTTAAGTATTTATTATTAAATATTTTTAATAAAAATATGATATATATCAAAATACTTTTTTAAATGACACAATCATATGAAACTAAACTATAAAATGTACAATTTGCATTACATGTATGATAATTAAAACATCAAATAAAATTAGTTAAGTGAATAAGAAATACTTAAATGAGTCATCGTTATAGAGTATAATCGATCTCATAAACTAGTGTAATTTGACAGGGTCTTCCTCTTTATTTGCCTAAGGTTTCATAGCAACTTTTAATGGAATTAACTCATATATTAGAGTTAGAGAAGAGACCTACTCTATTTTTATATAATATTTTATTGGATCTTCTCATTATAGACTTTAATAAAATTTAATAGCTTAAACCTTTAGACATCTATTATATTGTGTGTTAAAGTTCAAATACTATCTGATTACTTAATCAATTAAGTCTATAATATATCTCAATGAATCATTAATCAACCTATTATTTTAGAAAGCAAAAATAAATTAATTAGTACGAGCTCACACCTAAAATTTTTTAATATTCTTTCACTTGGACTACATTAATTGTGTTTTAAGATGAAATTAATTTTATTTTGTAAAACAATTTTTAAGTTGACAAAACAACAAAACATTTTATGCACATTTTTGTTTTGAGACAAATAGTCATGAGATAATACAATATGCAATCCAATCCAACATAATTATCTATATGGGATAATTATATCTTTTATTAACATAGGACTAATACATAGTTATAGATATTATCAAATTGTATTGACATAGATTATAAGTTTGGAGGTATAATAAAAAATAACTTTTAAAAGTTATCAATAGTATACTATTTTTTATTGGTTTTATTTTTTATTTTTTAATCTCTTTATTGAAAGTGATCAATAGTGTATTATTTCTTATTGATCTTCTTTATAATTTCTTAATCTCTTCATTGTGTTTTAACTGTAGGAGAAATTATTATGATTTCTTAATATCTTTATTTTAACATGCAAGTTCAATCACTTGGCTTGAAATGAGCTTATATTTCTCAAATAATTTTATCTTTAGAATACTTTATAGTGCCAATAAAGATATATAATAACAAACACAGTTGTTATTTTTAAAACAAGTATTATGCCTTGAGATACACATTATATCCAATCTTTGCATAGGCAGAGCAATAACACAATGATGATTATTAATGAAATACATCAAATAGATGCAACAACATATTACATGATATCCATGAAATCATCATATAAATGCAAAATGTATATAGGTTCTACTAACTCAAGAGATCAAAAGGCCATAAAATTTACATTTCTTTAGCATGTTTCTTAATCTAAATGGGTTTTAGACCTTTAGTTAAGGAATTAACCTCTAATTAGTGAAATTACATATATTTATCCTAAAATGTTTAACAATCTAACTTGTTATGAGGCATAACCATCCTTGCAAATAAGATAGATATAATCAAGTGGTAAAAGCCTTTAGTTAGTAAAGTTGAAAACACTATGAAAATAATTCAACATGATTTTAAAATTTAACAATATCATCTCTCTATCACAAACATTTATGAGAAAAATATATACTCAATAACAAATTGTTTTTAATATAACCATATGGAAACTTTTCAAATTTAAGCTCTAAAACTAAACACATAACTTCATCAACTATTACACTTTATGTAAAAACAATTATGAGTATCATTTTAACAACTTTGACCATCATATTCAAACAACCATAAAATGAATTATTTGTAATCAAGCTAAACAAAGTCTTTAGTGTGTTTAATGTTCTTAATACTTTACAAGTACCATGAGATTTCTTTTTTGAAATTTTAATCACTTACTATAAGGTTATTTAAATATCCAAACTTATTGACAATGTGGGTAAAATAATAGATATCGTGATTGGTTACATGACAAAGCTACTAATATAATAAAACAACCTGACCTATGTTACCCAAAATTGAGAATCTTGAACATGTTGAATTTTTATTTCCTTTTTAAAATGACAAATATTGGCATAAGACATAAGATTGTAATTACATCTAGACAAAATTTTATTGAAAGCAAGATTTATAAGACAACTCAAAATATGCCAAGTTCAATAACAATGAATCTTTATATTCTTATGTGTATAAAATGAATTTCGCTTTCACTCATTTTAAGTAACAAATATTCAATAATATTTATCAAACCATATGAATATATTAAGGTAAAGTAAAAATTTTATCATATTGGAAGACCCCAATAATTTTTAAATAATAATTTCTAAATAAAGTTAATTAAAACACACATTTTAACAACACATGACTTTCCTTAGTCTTAGAACTCCTAACATATTTCAATCAACTATTAATGGAGCACCTATCATGGGATTATCATCAATATTACCCAAAAAAAAATGAAGCTATAAAATCAATATATTGCCTAAAAGCCCATAATATATAAGAATTGATATGACAATAAAATATGTGTGGCATTAAAAATCATGGATTCCATATGTTTAAAATGAACAATGAAATTAAAAAAGCTTTTGAAATACAATGACTCCCACTATCCAAGAGTATTAAAATAATTCAAAATGTTTGTAATAATTACAATATGCTTATTCAACAATTATAGACTTACAAACTTTGGACAGGGGTTTGCTAACATATTTTCAATGAAAATTCTATGAATCTTAATGGATGAATCACTTTGATGACAAACATTCATATTGACTCATAAAATAATCTCACAACAAAATATCACATTGCCTAAATAAAATATTATTTAAATTGCTAAACCAAAACATATAGTTGCCTTCAAGTGATATAAAGTAACATTCTACATATGCAACAAACTTTCATTAAATTGGGTAGTTAGAGTTGGCCCCATTTATTTAAAGAATTTAATTATAATAAATAATATTATTATTATTTAAAATTAGATATGACTTTATAAGTACATATCACAAGCCATAAATTCAATTCATTTTGAATTTATGATAAAAGTGTCCTTATTTAATTAGTAATTTTTGGTCTACTATATAAAAAAATAAGCAATGGGATAATAATAATAATAATAATATTAAGCTATAGTTGTGTGACTAGATTCAACATAGAACATATCTATTCTTTTTGTGCGACTTCTTCCACTTTTAGTTGAATTCCAACAATAATCTTCTTAAGTGTGAATTCATCACACAAATATCCTCCCATCAAATGATGAGTCCTAAGAGCCAAGAATGTTGGCAGGTATTTTTTCATTGAGTTTTATAGAGAAATCAAACTAATGGTCATGATAACACAACTTAACCTAAAAACTTAAAGTATTATAACAAATTGATGGCCACTTAAAAGAGATTTACATGAAATTATATTACTATAAAAGAGTTTATATATTTTCTTATATCAAATAACACGTAATAATCTAAAAGTGTATATGTAGCCAGATAATGTCACCAATATATATATATATATATAAACAATGTAGCAATCTAAAAATTTTTCCACATCAATTGTTTCTCAACTTTAGTTTAATAAACTTTAGACATTTTGGGGCATAACATTTTTTTTTCTTTGATCAATAAAATATACCAATAATAAGGAAAAAATCACTAATAAATTGATAAAATATCTTTTTTCACATAACATAGATGAAGAAGGCCTACTTATATTTACATGTGTTATTTTAAAAAGATGTTTAGTTTAAGTTATACTTTTATTCTTAATTTTAGTTAACTTTCTCCAAAAAAGTCAATACATGTCCTTATATCTCAAAATTAAAAAATGAATATAATTAAGTCTCTTGCTCAAATATGATTTAAATGTTTATAATACCATAAAAATTTCTCCTTAGTCATATATCTCAAAGCCACATAATTCTCAATATTAAGAGATAAATATTTTTTGATTGATAAATAAAAAAAATTTATATAATCCATGAAATAAGATATAACCTATAAAAAATATATCTTCATTAAAGATGACTATTGTGTCTCTCACAAAATTTTATAATTTTTTTTGTGAATTAAAATATTATAAGACACTTATTACAATTTATGTAAAAATTTGTATAATTATCATTTAAAAATATATTTATAAAATATTCTACAAAATGCATATAAGCATTTTAACCAATTAAGTTACAATATTTTTTTTACATATTTTAAAAATCTATAATATGGGAAATATGACAAAAATGCTTTATTGTAAAATTCAAAATTTTATAAACAATTTTATTTTTATTTTCATTACATCTACTATTAATAATATTTTTACATATATGGATAATTTGACAATCATGTTGGATTAAACAAAGATAAAAGTACATTTAGACCAAATTAATTCTATTTATCCCTTATCATATTTCATAGAAAAATTAAATCATAGTAATAATTTCTTTTTATATACACAATATATATATATATATATAACAATATTCAACACTTTAATCTTTAAATTTTTGTCTAAGATTATATAAATCTACAAAGAATATTAAGAAGAGTACACTATGCCACTAGATTCTCAATTTATTAAGATGTTTTTATATAACTTTGATTCATAAAATTTCTAACAAAATTATTTTAAACTAATTTATTCTTCTAGAAATTCCGAAAATATACATATATAGTATAATACAATTTACTTTGAAATTTGTACCAAAATCTCTTACAGACCTTGTCACAGTCCAAAAAATAGCCTTCTCATAGTCCAGATAGCCTAAGCATTAAGAGGGAATTTCTAAACATGCTAAGACCATTTATGCAGAGACAATTGAATGCAACCCACAAAAAAGGAAAAAAAGAAAAATGAAAAAAGGGTCAACATTAAAAAAATTTCACCGTAAAGTCCAGACATGCCTCCTCTATATATATTGAAAGCAAAGCTTATCATAAATAAAATATAAACCATTTAAATAACTGCGATTCTATCTGAGTCATCTTCTTTCAAATCAATTTAAAATAGATACATCCCTCCAACTATAAATTCCAAATATTTATTAACCAGTGTGTTGGCTTATCAGAGTTCCAATCATAACCCTAAACAAAGGGCCCATTGCCAAGAGAGAAGGCACTACCAGGACACCGCCTAGGACAGCCTGAGAATTCGTTGCTTCTATGGGTTTCACAGTCAAAGAGACTTGACTTCGTTTGAGGCAAAGCTATCTAATAAAATTTACTTAATTGCAGTATGCAACTATTTGATTTACATGTGATGTGAGCTGCACAACCTTTATCCAGTAAAAAACGAAACCCATCCTATATCATGAATATAAAAATCTTGCAAATAATTTTATGTAGGAGAATAAATTGCAGGTTCTAAAATCATATATGGTAGCCTTTGATATTGCACGTATAATTTGGATCACACATGTAATAATTAGAACACTGATAAAATTAGCTAAATGAATAAGAAATACTCAAATGAGTTATTATTGGATAAAGTGTGAGTGAAGTATATAAGTAAAAAGAGCCTATAAACCTAATGTGTTTTGGATTGAAATATAATATCAAATTCACTTGTATAAATTCTTCTTCAACTTTTCAATATTTAATGACAAAAGTTTAATAGTTGAAGATCTCCTTGATAACTTGATTCTCCCAAATGAACCTAAAAATCCAATATAAAAATATTAATTTATTATATTTTTATTAAAGAATCTAATTGTCACACCCGAAAATGCGACCGCGTGGCGCCTTTTTTTTTCATATCAAATTCGAATAATTTCCCCTGAAGTCGAAAATCAAAATTTAAAAATTGAAATAGAATAAAGTAATGGGTAATAAATAGATAGGGTTCAGGAGTCGCCACCAAAATTTTATTTTTTTGAAAAGGCAAAACTTTGGAAAAACTTTTTATTTGAAAAATGGTCCGCGAATCAGAAAATGGGTCTGGGAGTCGATTGGGTTAGGCACCCCACTACATCCGTTACTAAAAACGGTTACCCTAAATTAGTTGTGCAAAAATAAAATGGCCTAAATTCTATTTTAACTCTCCCTACAAACCACATGCAAAACAGGAATAAAGAAATTAAAGGAAATAAAATTGAAAATAGAAAAGGAAGGAAATTGGTATTAAAATAAAGTACGAAGAAGTTCAAGAATTGAATAAAGAAGTAAAGAAAAGAAATTAAAAGAAAAATATTTTATTTACATGAGCGGACTTGACCTAGGATAAAAGCCTAGGGTCTACGTACTCTTTAGGAGGGATCAAAGTCCACGTAGTTCGATAGTATTCGGTTGATGTTTTGTTTTGTTTTGTTTTTGTTTTGTTTTGTTTGTTTTTTTATCATTTTTTGGTTTTTTGTTTTTAATTGTTTTTTTTTTCATCTATTTTTCTTGTGTTTTGTATTCTCTTTTCCCTTTCCTTGTTATTTATTTATTTATTCATTTATTTATTTGTTTTGTTTTGTTTTTTCAAAAAGACTAAGAAATTAAAGCTTACTTTTTCTTTTAACAAATAAAACGATTTTGAAATTAGTTGATTTTGTTTTAATTTGTTAAAAGTAAAAACATTTTTACTTTCCCTTGCCTTTTCAATTTCTTTCTCTTTTTCTTACCATTTACTTTTCATTCAATCTTTTTATTATCCCTTGTTTTAATTTTTGTTTTTTGTTTTGCTTTCTTTTTATTTCCTTAATTTTTGACTAATCATCGAAGTTAAAAGATTTTTTTTTAAACTTTTAGCTTAATTCAATTCTAATTTTAACTCTCTTTTTCTTTTTAATCAATTTTCTTCGTATTTTATTTTATTATTATTACTATTATTTTTTTTTATTCTTATCATTTTTCATTCTTTCTCTTCTCCTTTAATATTATTTATTTTTTGGGGTACTTATATTATATTGTTATTATTATTTATTTTTGTGTTTTCCCCTTTTTTATTTCTATTCTTATTTTTATTTCCCTTTCCTTTTTCTCTTTCGCATTCTTTTGAACGAGGCTATTGGGGCTCAAAACATTTTTAGAATGTTTTTGAATAGGGCTAAGAGCCCAAAACTCTTCTCCTTTTTTTTCTTTTTTTGTTTTTGAAATCTTTAGAATGGGGCCATTGGAGCCCAAAAACGTTTTTTTCTTGGAATACTTTGAATAGGGCCAGAAGCCCAAAAGCATTTTTTCTGAAATCTTTAGAATGGGGTCATTGGAGCCCAAAAGCATTTTTTTTTTCGAATACTTTGAATAGGGCCAGAAGCCCAGAAGCGTTTTTTTTTTAATACTTTGAATAGGGCCAGAAGCCCAGAAGCGTTTTTTTTTTTAATTTCTTTTGCAATCTTTTGAACGGGGCTATTGGAGCCCAAAAAAAAAAAAACTAGATCTATCCAAAGCCTAAAAGGCATCATGGAGGCTTATTGCCACACATGACCTTTTGGCCTGTCCCTGGTTGCTTAGGGGGATATGAAATCCCACATAGCATTATCTAAAAATGCAAATCGAAATAATAGCTTGATGTGTGTGCTAGGTGTGTAGCTATATTTATTACATTATTTTTTAATACACTTACAAGAATAGACAAAAATAAAAACGAAAAGGAAAGAAAAAAAAATAGTTATACAAATGTACAGTTTGATTCCAATTGCTCCTCGCTCCTTCTTTCCCTCGTCATTATGGAATGGCCGCTTCTTTCTTCCCTTAATCTTAAGGAATAACACATCCATATATTGGAAGCTTAAGTCCTTTTCAAAAGGGGAACTCAGCAAATCCAAGTGTTAAGGGAACAAACGGAGGAGTAGCAACGGAACCCCCCCTTTTTGAAACCAAAGAACAAAAGAGATAGAATCCTATATTCTAAATCGGCTAAAGCATCCAAATCTCATATTTTATATGGAAGGCAGGATAAGAAACCAACTCGCATACAGCTATGTGTAACGACACCACACAACAGGACAATGGGCAGCAGCCAAACACTCAGATTGCATGTGTTTCAACATGCGACTCCAGCACACAGATGACAGTATTTTAATTGCATGTCTCGTGCGAGAAAACAGAACAGAAATAAAAACAAAATATGTTCAACCCAACAGTATGATAAACAGCAGCCATCCACCAGCATTATCTCTATTTCCATACAGAGGCTGATTCATATGCATATAGCTATACACAATTCTTAGGGGATTCTAACTCTGACTTTGTATTCAGAAATCATACAGAAATTCATTCAGAGACATCATCACCCGAGGCTACCTATCAAGCGAAAACCTCCGGCAACTGAGTAACTCAGTTCCATTAACTTAATCTGACGGCTAAAAGGAACCCGCCCCTCAATATCTCAATACAGAACACATCAACGCATTTACAGCATAGAGAAACAAGATCACATAGCAGAAAAGGGAATGAACTATAGACTGGTTATCCAGAAAACTTTGACTGATCCACACACAATAAGTAAGGACTCATATCATATTCAAAACACGAAGATCTCCAAATTCAGCATCCAGAAACAGAACACACCCACATACCTGAACCCCAGAATAAATGAAAAGGGCGGAGGAAATATACCCTCGGAGTTTAAGGGATCGAATGAAGACCTTCTTGAATCGAAACGCCACTGTTGCCCACTCCTGATTCGGTTCGACCTTCTGATTGTTGTCCTTTCTCCCCTGCTCGGTCTCTCTCGTTCTCCTCCGTCACCGAGCCTTCCTCATACTCAGCCCCTCTCTGTTTCTATTTCTCATTCCATATCCTCCCCCCTTCTGTGCATTCGAAAAAGATTTCTCCCCTGTTTACTTTCTCGCTCTCCCCGTTTTCGTCCAGCACCTAGTTCTCGCTCTCGATCTCCTCTCCCCGATTTCTCTCCTCCTCATTTTCTCCAAAAAAAGCCCCCTGAGAAAGTTCACTCCCCTCGGTTTTTATAGACGAACCACCTGGTCCCCCCCATCTCCGTACTCCTCTGCTCCACTATCCATACTCGCGCACTCCCTTCATACGAATCGCGTCGCTTTGCACTCTGGAGTGGCCTCGCGAGGGGACGCCAGAGCAGAGAGAAAGGGGGGGACCAGTGAGCTTCTAGGGTTTCCTCCCTTCAACCGTTCTTTTCCTTCGGTTTTCAAAATTCTCGATGCATTATTGGGTTCGGGTTTGGGGAAGCTGAAGGCTTAATGGGTTCGGGTTTAGGGAAGTTGAAGACCCAATGCATTAGTGGGTTCGAGTTAAAGAAGCTGAAGGCCCAGAACTCATGGAGTTAAAGAAGCTGAAGGCCCAGAACTCATGGAGGGGCTTATTTCAGGCCCAATTTTGGATTAACTTTGGGTTGAACTCCCTTTTTTTTTTTTATAGAAAATGGGCCTATTCTCTTTTAGTTTTCTCTTTCCTTTTTTTTTATTTCATTTATTTTGGATTTTTGTTACTCTCCCCTTTAGATAGATATATTTTTTATTTTGGATTAATTTTACTCTTTTTTTTTAATTTTAAATTTAAGTCCTTTTTATATTATTATTATGTTTTTTTTTAGCTTATTAAACTAAGAGGATTTTTTTGTTTTGGATTTTTCATTTTCATTGTTTATTATTTTAACTTTATAATTATTTTTGGGATATACCCGGACAAAATACGGTGTTTACACATACTATACAAAAAATGATAAACTTGGAGGATTTTCCTTATCCCCCCATTAAAAAAAAAATTTATGCACGAATCATATCAACTATCAATTATAAGCCGATATATATGGTGGCAAATCATGTATATACGTATGATTGATTAATGTAAATAACGTCAAAGAATTACAGCATAAATTGAAGATAAGCATTGAATAAATATAATGATTGTTCTTTATTTAGTATACATGTAGTTATACCCATTAGCCTTTTAATTGAATATAATGATCGTGGTTATTAATGTAAATCTTAAAAGTTAACAAACTATAGGAGATTCAATCTAAATCAAAAAAATGATACTTGCCCAACCAACAATTCTTTTAACTTTCATATATGGGCTACATCTGAATCTAATTTGGCATAAAATTAGACAAAATTACATTAATTTATTTAAAGTTTGGTTAAACTATGCTTAAAAATTTTTATTTTAAAAATATTATTTGATTCACATAGTATTTGATATATATTATAATTTTTAATTTTATCTTCTATTAATGAACTCTACTTTTTCATAATATGCATTTTTCAAGAATAAAATTACTTTATTATTTTATTATTTTATTAAGAATAAAATTAGTTTCATGTTAAAATTTAACATTAATTTAATTACCTGTTTAATATTATATTAAGAATAAAATTATAATTTTATGGTATACAAAAAATTAATTTTATTGAAAAATAAATTAAACAAGTTTCTATAATATATAATATTAAAATGAATGAATTATATTTTTTAAATTAAAAATTAAAATATAATTTACTCTAAAAGAATTGTTACTCCCCTTCTTGCAGTACAATCAAAGTTCAAAAACCCAAATATAACACCCAAAGAGTTAGCAAGAAAAATATTTCCTCCAAATTGGCATTTTCTTCCCAAAAATCTTAAAAAGAATATAATTTTTTATGAATTTATTCTAGTATATACCAATTTAATAACACTCACCTATGAGTACGATACAAAAGATTTTAAAAAATTTATTTACTCAAAAATTAAAATCAACAAAGTTCTTACCTTAGCACAATGGCAAAAATCATTGTACACCTAGTAAATGTTTTCAAGAAAGTTCAATTCATAAACATTCAATTATTGCAATTATCATAAGAGTTTGTGGTTTTAATTTTAAAGTTGTTATTTGAAAAGGTAAGACTTTTAACTTGATTTCATCTCTATTTAATTTTATTACTTCCTAAGGGGATATATTGCTTATATTTCTTTTCCTTCTACTATTTTTCAAGTTGTTGAAAGTTTTGTAATATTGTTAATATGTGGTTCTTGATTTATAAATGGATTATATATTTTTTGATTTTGAGAACATATTGAACCATTTAAAGAAATAAATATTTTCTTTTATTTTTTCTAAGTGTTCATAATACTATGTTAGCCATTGTTCTCTTTATTCTTTATTAAATGTTGAAAAATACCAATTTCTTTGTTGTTCATTGTGTTTTCCTAAAAACTCTTTCTTTAACTATTCTTTATCTATTATGAAATTTTTAAAGATGACCAAAACTTAAGATCTTGTTGGAGAGTTATATTACTAGTGAAGGATTAGCAGTCTGTATTAATATAAAATTATATTACAACATTGAAATAAAAGAAAATAAAAAAGAATTATGGAATTTCTATTAATAGTATGGAATAAAAAATATACAAGCCCTTTCAGCAAAATATAAGAAAAGAAAAGCACAAAAATTTTGAAAAAATGCTCCTAGAAAATTTTACAAAAGAAAGCATACGACTCTTCATTAATCTAAAAAAAATTCATATGAAGGAGTACTTCTTCTTTTGTCCTAAAAAAGAAGAAAAGCAAAATTTAAATACAAGCAGCTTGTGACAATAATACAATAATAGCAAAAGATTCTCCATGTATTTCACATTCTCAGATTTAAAAGGTTATGAAATTCGTGGATTCCAAAGTATCTCAAATCTGCTTAACATTTCTTTTTCTATTTAAAAGCATTGTATCTTAGTATTAGGTATTAATTGTAAGAATCCTTTATGAACTCATGTATTCTCTCACCTTTTACCTGCTACAACAACCTGTATTTCTTAACTCTTTTCTCTTGTCTCATTCAACATTGTCTTTTATCAATAATATTATCTTTTAATCCATATTGTTTTATCTATTTTAATGATTTCAAGTATATGACTTGGAAGGCCAAGAATGACCAAGTCATGGCTTGGCTAGTTAACTCCATGAGCATGGAATAAGTGAGAATTTCATGTTTTTCAAAATTATATATGAGATTTAGGAGGTAACCCTTGAAGCCCATTCTACATGTGAGAAAATAGTTAAGGCATTTGAGATATAATGCTTAATCTATGGGCTAAAATAGGGGAACACCCCTGTGAATTAATATTTTAATTCTCTTTAATTGGACATTTGGGCATTCATACTTAGGATTGTATAACTAATGTAATAGCTTATAAGAAAATTGTAGAGAAAAAAAGAATTTATAAGTTCTCTATAGATCTAAATAAAAATTTTGATTGGGTAAAAAGGTAAAATACTGGTTATGAAACCTATTTCCTCACTCAAAGAAGTGTTTGCAAAGGTGTAATGTAAAGAAAGAAAAAAGAAAGTTGGGCAATGACCTCACACACATACCTTTCCAAGCACTAGTAAAGGGCTTACACTTATGTCTCATAGGCTAACCTTAAGAGCTTACAATAAGCAAAAGAAAAATGGCAAATTGTAATGTGATCATTGCCATAAAAGTAGTCAGACTAAAGATAATTGCTAAAGGATCCATAGAAAACCACCCAATTGGAAACCAACATTGAAAGGAGATAGTAAGGGCTATGTTGTTAGTAGTACAGAGGAACCAACCACTTTTGAAGCATCCCTATTTTCCAATAAACAATTAGAGCTCCTTTAAAAGCTATTTAGATAATAAATGATTGTGGCTCATGACACCTTAAAGGGCAACGTAGGAATTAGGTATATTACCTAGTTAGATAATTTCTCAATAGTTCTTAATGTGTAAAACCTAAATAATCTCACATAGGTGGTAGATTTTGGAGCATTAGATAACAAGATAAACAATTCATCTTTATTCAATGAGATTAACAAGTGTACAACACCATTGAAAGTCAAAATAGCATAAGAGACCTTAGCTACAATGACAGGAATTAGCACGATCACTATCTTTAAGGATTTAATCCTAAAAAATATTTTATTAATGCCCAAACTTTATGTAATTTATTATCTACTAGTAAATTAGTTAAAGATAATAATTGTGTGGCTAACTTTTTTAATGGTGGATGTGAATTTCAAGACCTAGCATCCAAGAGGATAATTGACAATATTAAAGAAGTGACTGGTCTGTATCTCATGGGTCTTACAATGAAAAATGAGTATGGCTTTAGGGCTAATAAAGATAGTAATATACTTCAATGGCACTATAGACTAGGCCACTTTAATGTTGAATATATCTAAAAGTTGTATCCCAATCTTTGTAATACAAATTCTATTATACATATTGCCTTGTGAAATATGTTAACTTGCAAAATACACTTATAATACTTACCCTACACAAAGCTACAAACCATGCCAACCTTTTCTCCTAATTCATAGCCATGTGTAAGGGTCTTCTAAGGTTAAAAACATCTTGTGTGCCAAGTGGATTATTGCCTTTGTGAATGACCATATAAAGGCAACATAGGTTTATTTGATGACAAAAAAAATCTAAGATTCCCTCAATATTCAAAACATTAACTAGTTTATCCAAACTCAAATTAAAGTCATAAGGAGTGACAGTGGGAGGGAATAAATAAACTTATCTTTTTATACCTACATCAAAGATAAAGGAATTCACCATTAAAATACTTGTGTCAACACCCTACAGTAAAATGAAATGGCCAAAAGGAAAAAAAAACACATACTTGAAGTTGTAAGATCCTTATTATTCACCATAAATGTCCTTTTTTTTTTTTGAGAAAGCCATCAGTGTAGCAACATACCTTATGAATAAATGCCCTCCAAAGCCTTAAATTTCCAAATACCATATTCCCTTTTTCCTTTAAGCTTATCCCCACTACCCATATTATTTCTTCTTTATCTCGTAAGGCGTTTGGATGCATGGCCTTTGTCCATATTCACCATAACTATAAGCTTGAACCTAAAGCCAACAAATGTATATTTAGGGGATACCTATCTCATAAAAAAGGTTATACTTTCTATTGCTCTAACCAAAAGAAATTCTATGTTTCTATAGATGTCACCTTTTTCTAGGACACATCTTACTATTCACAAAACCTTCATTTAGAGGGAGAATGAGCACCAATGTGAATGGAGTTTCAATAGTGAGTGAAATTTTAGTGATGTTCAAGAATGTGAAGCCTTAAAACCCTCTTAACCTTGAACCTGAAGCCAACAACACTCTTGAACATGAAACAAAAGTAGAGTCAAGTTTGGAATTAGGAGAAAATGAATATGAATCTTAGCTCAAGGCTAATGAAAAAGTGCAACAAAGAGACATCCTGGTTTACTAACAAGGGAACAAGGATATTGAGATAAAGACAAGACCAATTCTTATGTAGAACCCAAGTCTCTTTAGCCAAGTCCAAACTTGAAGGATTTAGACGCACATATTCCTTGTAGAAAAGGTATTAGATTATACACTACTTTATTGGAAAATATATGTCATACAACATATTATCACCTTTATATAAACCTTGATGGCTAATGTTTCTAATGAAAAAGTTCTTTAAAGCATTTATGAAGCACTTGAATAGGGACAATGGAAATAGGATGTTTTAGAAGAAATGAGTGCACTTGAGAAGAATTGAACCTGGGACTTGGTTGATTTACTTGAAGGGGAAAAGATTGTTGATTACAAATGGGTTTTCAACATTAGATACAATTCTGTTGGGAGTATTAGTAGATACAAAACCCAGTTGGTTGCAAAAAGGTTCACCCAAACACATAGAATAAATTACCAAAAAAATTTTAAACTGGTAGCTAAATTGAATTATAAAAATGTGCTATTATCCCTTGTAGTAAACTTGAATTGGCAGCTACACCAACTTAATGTAAAGAATATGTTTCTGAATGAAGACCTAGAAGAGGAAGTGTACATGTCCATTAACAACCGATTCCCTATTGCATCTCTTTTGAGATAGAACATATGTATTTATGCTAGTTTTACATTTACTTTCATGATTATAAGCTTTAACATAGAACCTTGAAATTTAACAAAATTTGGTGTATCACTACATGTAGTGACTTGGCATAAATGTAAGTTATAATCCTATGTGGGTAGGATTATTATCTCTAGAAAATTTTAATTTAAACCTATGTTTATTATTGGTCAACATAGGTAAACCCTATTAAGTAGCCCCTATTACACAACTAAGCCATGTTAAGCAAAAATTTTGAGTTTCACTTTTACCATAGCTTGTATGGTTCAATATGGAGAGGCTATGTTAAGCTTTATATTTGCCGGATTTTCATTTGAAAATGTTCTTTTAACTTAATTTGTTTGTTTAGAATCTTGACTCTTTTACTTTATTTTTAGTTACTTACTTTTTTATTATTTTCTTTTTTGATTTCTTTTTTATTTCCTTCCATTATTCCTTAAGTCCCAAAGGTTTGATCTTGTAGAATCTGACCCATTTTCTCATTGAGCGAAAGGTACAAAATAAATAAATCCATGAGAAATTATTTATACAATGGCTTCATTGAGTCCTATATTGCTTATAGAACTAATTCTCATATGAGATACAAAGGAATAATCTACACTTTGAAAAAGAGAATAGCTTATTCCTTTGTGCCCTTTACTTTACTTTGTTATTTTCATTTTAACTCGTTGGATTTTGTAGTGGGTTCCATTCTCATAATATCTCCAATGAGAAGAAAAAAGCTATCAAATTGCTCAAAACTAGAGTTATACATTTTTTTTGTCTTTCCATATTTTAATATAAAATAAAGTAAAGTTTTATCCTTGTAATTAAGCCAAGAAGGAGTCTTTTGGGGTTTTGAGCATAAAGATTCCACTAACTTGTAAAAAGTGGGCCTAATCCTTGGAAGTATGGTGATACACCTAAAAAAGTTTTCTATCGAACGTATTTTCTCTTGGATCTAAGAATAGCGACATGGACTAAATGTCTTGTCCAAGCCAAGGAACTAAATCCTCTTAATCAAAACATATGAAATTTGCATTAAAATCGAGTTAGTTAAATTCAAATATCAAACTTTAAAGCTAGTAGAACATGTAATTTTTATGCTCATCATTGGTATTCTATTTATTCCAACACGATTCTAGCCTAGATCTTAGATAATCTGGGTTAATAGATTATTTAGCTTTTAAGTGTCATTGTCACTGTTTTGAAAACTAGCCCAACTCGGTCAATTCAACCGAGAACCAATCTTTAGTGTAGTTCAGTTAGCCTTTAGAACCGAATGGGCTCAGAATCGGGAAAATCAGTTGGGTCACTAATTGAACTGGTCTGAATTTTTTTTAGCAAAACTAGCAACATTCTGGCTCGAATCAATGACCCTTTAGTACATTTAGCATGCCTTTTCCGCTAAGTTAAAAAGCACATTCAGTTATAATGTACAATATTTAATGTATAATCTTTATTATGGTTTTATTTTGACAAAAATAATATTTTTTCCCTTAAACTATCATTATTATGTTATTTATAATTGTAAAATTTTAATATAATAGATGTGAAACAAAACTAAAATTCATATAATTTTTATTAAAATTATGTAAATATACTTTAAACAAATTAAATATTAAATATTATGTTGCGTTTAATTTGTTTTTATGTATAATTAGTTATAACATATTTTAAAATTTATTAATATTTTTTAATTATTATTTATAATCTTAAATTTTTAATATGTAAAATAAAAAAATATATTAAATTATCACTAGTTCGACCACGATTGAATCAATAAATCGTGAACCAATAATTTTATCAATTCAATAACTAATCTAGTTTTAAAAACATTAGTCATGATTATATTTTTAATTCTATCTTTTTCTTTTCCTAGAAGAGATGATCATTTGTATTATTATTTTCTTTCCTTTTTAATCTTTATTTGTATTAGGGACTTTATGACACCTTTAATGCCTTTAGTCATATTTATGTATCTACCCTATCTTTGAAATAATACAAGGCATTATTTAGAACCATTAACAAATAAATATCTCCCTTACCATAATAAGAATTATTAAGTCATTTTTGAAACAATATTTAGCCAAAATTGGCTACCTAATTTAAAGAAAGTTTGTTGCACATGTAAAATGTTACTTTATGTCACTCAAATGTAACTATATTTTTTAGATTTGTAATTTAAATAATATTTTATTTAGGTAAGGTGACATTTTGTTGTGAGATTATTTAAGATTAATATAATTTTCAATCAAAATATATTAGCTTATCCCTATCTAAAGTTTGTAAGCCAATGGCTTTTTTAATAAGAATGTTATGATTATTGTATGCATTTTGAATTATTTTAATACCCACAATGGTAGTCATGGTGTGTCAAGAGCTTTTTAAATTTTATTGTTCATTTCAAACATATAGAATCCATGATTTTTAATGCCACATATATTTTATTGTCATGGTAATTCCTATGTATTTGTTATGAAAAATCTATAAATGTGTATATCACGCAAGTAGTCATAGAAATAGTAGAATATCGTTCTCATGAGAAAAATTAATCAAATTCTAATTTTTCTAATTATTTTCTATTATCTGGAAAATCTACTAAATTGAATTAAAATAAAGTACTATTTAAGAAACAAATTGAAAGAACAAAATTAAAGAACTAGACTAATTAATAAAAAAAACTCTGAAATTTGATTTCAATGTTACTTTCTATGAATAAATAAAGAATACCTCATTTATTTAATTTTTATCCTAATTAACGGTTAATTTTCTAATTTATGTGTAATTTCTTCTTGAGATAAAACATGTGTATCTATGGTAGTCCTAGACCTACTTTCATTGTTATAAACTCTAACACAAACTCATTAAGTTTTATGGAGCTCAGCTATGTGCTTACATGTAGCGAGTTGGCCTACATGTAAGTTATAATCCCACTTAGATAAGATCTATAGACTATAGAATCTAAATCTAAGTCTATTGTTCAAATAATCCCCTATAATAATTCACTTCTTGATCCCTCTTACTATAGATCTAAATTCACAATGAATGGCTAGTAATTTGTAAATGCTTATAACTTGAATAATAAATTAATCTAAAGAAAAATAAATACATGAGTTTTCTAATTTAAACACAATTCATAAATATCTCTATCCAAACCACCAAAAAGGTTTTAGCTATTCATAACAAAAAATAAAATCCTAAAACTAAAGAAATCAAATTCATAAAAGAAAAAAAATAGAAAAAGAGAAGAAAAGAAAAACATGGCATAACAATTTTCAGATGGAACTTTGAATTGTAATGTCACAGTCGTTCTTTAGAACTTCTCCTTTAACTGCGGTGCACCTTCAAGAATGTTTCTGAGAATGCTTTTATGTGTTGTTGTCCTAGCTAAGGTTTCCTAAAACCTTTCCAAAAAAATACCCTTAATCATTTTCTAAGAATAAGGAAGTATCTTATTTCAATTAGGATTTAGTTTCCTGATTTTATTATCACGCTTAACCCATTATTTTGGACTAGATACATGTCTCTTTAGAAGTTATTCCCTTTATAAAATAGTATTCCTAGATGTTAGCTTTCCAACTTAGACAAAACAAAGGTCAACTCAAATTATATGCTAAAAAACTAATACTATCCCGATCAATTTGCCCAAACACAAAATGTCAATTTGCCAACTTATTTACTTTTTCAAAACGACCTTCTTTCTACTTGGCTATTTCATGGAAGGTGTAGTTCTGGATATGTAGATGATTTTAGGCTTTTGAATAATCAAATTCCAGCATTAGAAACCTTAGATACATTCTTTTGAAAAATAGAAGATCGAGTAAAAATCCTACTCTTATCACGATTAGGATAACCTTTTAGATTAAACTTTAGAGCCATGTTTGGAGGCTTGAAAGAGAGTGAATTTTTGTCTATAATGCCATTCCTAAAAACTTGAAATGTCATCTACAACTTTTCTAAAGGCTTCATTTATGTTTAGGACTTCTAACCTAATGAAAAACCTAAAACAAACAACAAAAGTTAAAAATATAAAAAGCTAAAATTTTTTAATTTTAAGGCCAATTACTCACAATTATTAATTTATATCCTAAACATAAATATCAACATTAATCATCATAATAAGATATACATTATACTAAATAAACTAATTGTAAGAAGAATAAAAATATAAAATAATATATTAACCAATATTATGTGCTTTTGGATAATATATTGATTGTATAACTTCATTTATTTGTCATGTTGATGATAATCCTATGGCAGTTGTTGCATTAATAGTAGATTGAAATATACCAAGACTTGTGAGAAAAAGGAATGTAAGGCATTATTAAAATGTGTATTCTAATAAATCTTATTTAAAAATTATTGAGGTTTAGTATGATAAAATTTTTACTTTACCTTAGTATATTCATATGGTTCGATAAATATTATTAAAAATTTATTATCTAAGATGAGTGAAAGTGAAGTTGACTTTGTATAAATAAGGATAGATATAAAGATCCATTATAACCGAGCTTAACATGTTTTGACTTTGTCTCATAAATCTTGTTTTTAGTTAAATTTATAATCTTATGTCTTACACCAATATTTGTCATTTTGAAAGAAGGAATAAAGACCCATCATATTCAAAATTCTCAATATAGGATAAAATGGGTAGGATTGTTTTAATTATAATAATAGCCTTATCATATAACCAAGTATGTGTGAACACCGTATTTTGTTCGGACAAACTAAAAAAAAAATATAATTTTAAAAGAAAAAAACAACAAAAATCAATAGGTCCTTCTAGCTTAATGGGCTTTTAAAAAAAATAAATAATAATAATCAAGGGAGAAAGAACAAAAAAAAGAAGGCCCATTACTCCAAAATAAAAAAAAATCAAAAAGAGATTTTAAAAAAAAGGAAAAGTAAAATCTCACAAAGAAAAAGAAAAAAAGAGGGGCTAAAAGCAAAGAAAAACAAAATATACCAAAATTAATAATAATAATTAAACCAAAATAAAAAAAAAGACAAAAAAAAAAGAAAAAAAAAGAGAAGGATTTCTTCAAAAGATTACACAAAAACTAAAAAACTAAAAAAAACTAAAAATAATAAACCAAAAACACTAAAATTAAATAATAATTAAACCAAGACAAAAAATAATTAAACCAAAAAAAGAGAGACAACAAGTAAACAAAAAAAAAAGATTTCTTTAAAAGACCACAAAAAAATAAATAATACTAAAACAATAAACCCAAAAAAAAAAAGAAATTAAAATTTTTGGGCTTAATTTAGGAGAACCCAAACTAAACCAAACAAAAAATAAATAAAAAAAAGCCCAACTTAGAATTAGTCCAGAAATTGGACCAAAAGGAAAGGGCCCAACAAAAAATAGAAAAGCAAAAAAAGGGAGAAGGGAAGCCAGCCCAAAACAAAAAAAGAGCGCAACCTAAAATAAGTCGGAATGGGGCAAAAAAAAAAAAAAGAGAAGAAGATGGGCCTGCTTCGTTCAACCCATGCGTGCTGGACCCCTGATTTCCCTAACCTGGACACACTGACCCAAATGAGGCACCAGGAGCCTGTTAACCCGAGATGAAGGGAATCGACTGAAGGAAAAAACCTTAGATGCCTTGGTCCCCCCTCCCTTTCGTCTGTCTGGCAGTATCTCGCGCAACGCCTGTAGGAGCAAGGCGACGCGATGGTACGAGGGGAGTGCACAAGCATTAAACACTGGGTTAGTGGAGCAGAGGGGGTACGGAGATGGCGGGGACCAGATGGATTGTTTATAAAAGCAGAGGGAGGTTTTTTTGATTCAGGTAAAAAAGATGGAGCGAGGGAGTCGGAGAGACGAAGGGGTCGAGTGAAAATCACTGCGCGGGGGGGGGGGGGGGGGGTTTCGCGTTTTGATGAAGGGATTCGGAGGAGTCGAAAGAGGAAAAAATTGGAGAGACGAGAGTGAAATTACTGTGGGATTTTGGTCTGGGATTGAGAGATTCGAAGGAGGCCGAGGGGAAAAAGGGTTTTAATCGGGTAAAAGAGCTGTGAAAAGAAGGGGGAGTTGTGTCTTTGACCTCTGGTTTTCTGGTGAGCGATCGAGGAAAACGCAGTAAGGGAAGGTTCCTCGGAGGGTTCGAATCGTTGTCAGGTTATAGAGGAACAGACCCAGGGAGACAACACGAGCACGAAGAAGCATAAGGCAAAAGCGGGGTGAGGTGCGAAGGAGAACGAGATATCCCGATTCCAGCAACAAAAGACCCCTCAGGTACTGGTTAAATTTTTATCTGATGCTTGTGTGAGTCTCAGACTTATTGAATCGTATCTGGCCTCCCGATTTCATCTCTACAACCGAATAGTCCTCGCATGGGCTATTCATGTCTGTCGTATTTTTTCTGAGGAAATTTCAACTTGTGATTGAAATGTGATCTTACTGGTATCTGAGTGCTGAATGGTTTGCTTGCTATTATCTGATTCCATTTCTGCAACTGAGTGTTTGTTAAATGGATTGCTCTGTGTTTGCTTTGTTTGCCCAGTTATAGTTCATGCCAGGGGTATGATTTAGTCAATGCATGAGTGCTGATTGGTTTGATTATTGTTGGTTCATGTTGGCTCTGGGGAAGCATCATTAACCCTAAATGTTTGTTTCATAGTCGGGTCTCAATAGGGTCTGATGCCTAGTGTTGTGATTTTTAGTATTTGGTCCTGGTTTGGGGGTTTATATGCATGTTTGATAAAATGTTTGAGTGAGACGCCCAGTAAATTAAGTCCTTGTTTGTAAGATTTTAGTAGGGTAGTCAGGAAAAGGGTGAGACAATTTACATTTGCCCCGATTCTATATTGCCTCTCTGAGCAATCAGGATATGTTTTGTTAATTTTCATAATATTGGCTGTTCATATTATTTTGTTCGATGCCATGAAGTCCTGAAGTTTTCTATTCTTATGAATGTTTTCTCCCCTGTTGCTATTGCACTTTTGTGGAGTGTTGGTTCTGATAATACAAGCACGTTAATGGAGCGAAATGGAAACCTGACTGCACTGTCCCAGGAATTGCCAGTGACTCCGTCCGAAAAAAGAATAATGTGTTAAAGGATCAAGTTGTAATGCACTTATTTTTTCTTTCCTCTTTTTTGTAGACTTTGTAAATTTGTCTAACAATACAATGATACTGAATGCTGAACACTGAACACATACCCTCACAAATTCTCAGCTGTCTGTACATTTTTTTTATTTTTATGTTTTATTTTTCTTTTCTTTGTTATTTTAATTTCTCATTTCACCTTGCTAGTACCGTCGCGTGGGATTCTATATCCCCTCAAGCATGTAGATATAAACCAAAAGACCATGTGTGACAGTGTAGCTTCCATGATGTCTTTTGGATCTTAGGTCCATATCTCAATATTTTAGGCCTCATCCAAAAAAAACCTCTTAAAAAAAACAATAAAACAAAAATTAGAAAAAAGATGGAGTCCTAATATAAAAAAAGGGGATCATTTTGAGCTTTAAAAAGTTATCTATTTTCAACAATTCTTTCACAAAAGACAAAAAAAAGGAAGCTAAAAAATGTATTCTAAAAGTTTCAAGCAAACTTTGTTTGAACTGGGTCTCCAAAACAAGTAAATAAAGAAAATAAGGTAAATAAGTAAGGGAAAAGGGGTAGAATAAAAAATATAATAATATAATAACCAGAACAGAAATTGAGCACCGAAAAAGGGAAATTAAGGGCCAAAAAGAAAGAGAATGGGGCAAAAGAAATTGAAACAATAAAAAGGGAAAAAAGGAATAAAGGAAAATCATTGTAAAATTTAAAACAAAGTAAACAAAATGAAATAAAACATATATGAAAAGGGGAAAACAAAAAAAAAGAGAGACAAAAAAAAACAAACACAATAAAAAAAGAAGGGGAAGGACAGCAAAAGAACGAAATAAAGTAGAATACAGATAGGCTTTAATCCCAAAACAAAATCAATCAAAAAGCAAATAGGGAAACGAAACCTTCAACAATAAAAAACATATAGGGAACAAAATAATAATAATAATAATAATAATAATAATAAACAATCAAAAAAAAAACAAACAAGTAAGTAAACAATACACAAATAAAGAAAAGAGGCGGAAACAAGAAATTAAAGAGATCAAAGGATGGAGCAATGCAAAATAAAAAAAAAAAGAGGAAAAACAAACTCGAAAAGATCAATAAAAAAAATAAAACCCAAAAAAATAAATAAACAAAAAAAAGGAAAGAAAAAAAAATACAAACAAGAAAAACAAAAGTCATAAGAAAACAAAAAGGGATAATAGTAAAAGAAAACACACACACACACACACAATCAACATAAAGAAAAAAATATAAAAGTAAAACAAAAACACGAAATAACAAATCAATCAAAAAAGAAGAAGAATAAGAAAACCAAAAAAAAAAACCAAAATAAATAGATAGAATAAAACAAAACCAAAGCAAGATAAAAAAAATAGAAAACACAAATTAGGATTAAAAACAGAAACAAAAAAAAGAGAATAACACAAAAGGAAAAATAGAGCACAAAATAGAAATTAACTAAAGAAGAAAGAAGAAAACAAAAACAAAAGTAAAAATGATGACAACGAAAATAATAGGAAAAAATAGAAAACAAGAAAATAATAACAAAAAAAAGAAGAACAAAACAAAAAGCAACAAAATAATAATAATAATAATAATAATAATATAAGAAGTGTAAAAAACAAAAAAAAATATAACAAAATAATAAACAAAAAGGGGAAAATAAAAACAAATGAAAAACAAAAAAAATGATAAAAAAAATTGAAAATGCAAGCAAAATAAAATTAAATTTTCCTTTAACAAATTAAGACACATCAACTAATTTCAAAACTTGTTTTATTTGTTAAAGGAAAAAGTAATTTTTATTTTTTTTGTGTTTTAACGAAATAATAATAATAATAATAATAATAACAAAACAAAACAAAACAAAACACAAAAAAAAAAAACACACACACACACACACCAAACAACAAAACATCAACCACATCTCCAATCGAACTACGTGGACTTTGATCCCTCTAAAGGGTATATAGGCCCTAGGCTCTCATCTTAGGTCAAGTCCGCCTTTGTAAATAAAATATTTTTCTTTTCATTTTATTTCTTTCATTTTTATTTCAACTCTTGAATTTCTTTATGTTTTATTTCATTTCTTTTTTACTTTTAACTTTATTTCCTTTAATTTCTTTATTCCTATTTTACGTGTGATTCGTTATGGAAAATTAAAATAGAATTGAGGCCATTTTATTTTTGCACAATTGACTTAGGGTAACCGTTCTTAGTAACGGGTGTAGTGGGGTGCCTAACACCTTCCCCACTCATAATCGACTCCCGAATCCATTTTTTGGTTCGTAGACCATTTTTCAAATAAAAAGGCTTTTCCAAAGTTTTTCCTTTTCAAAAATAAAATTTTGGTGGCGACTCCTGAACCTTATTTATTACTCTTATTTCAATTTCTATTTCGGTTTTCAATTTCAAAGAGAAAATCGAATTTTACTCATTTCTTTTGAAAAAGGCGCCACGCAGTCGCATTTTCGAGTGTGACAGTTTGGCGACTCCACTGGGGACTTTGTTTGAGAGTCAAGCCCAATTTAAGTTTGTTGTGCAAAATATTATGGCCTTCTTTTATTTTGATTCTTCTTTTGTTTGTTGTTTGCTTCACATGGTTAGGGTAGATAACATGCTTGTTTTATACGTTTTATTTTCTTGTATATGTACATAATATGTATAGGTTAGATAACATGTGGAGTAAAACCTTAGAGTATATGACCATATTTGTATATATGTTATTTCCTGTTTGTTTATATCTTTATATATATTTCTCTGCCTCTCATTCTGTCAATCTGCTTAGCAGATGAGGGTCGGGTAGTCCATAGGGTAAAAAGGTAAATACCCTCCTCACACACGTCACTGTGACACAACATATCACACACATTATGGGCCCTATACCCGGGTCTAAGTGTCCCTAGGTTAGTAGAGGTTTATATTGATTTCCCTGTGAAGCCTTGTGCTTCCTGAGGCTATCATGAAGACCTCGCCTAAATTGTAACTTGTTATATGGATTGGACCTGTGTATGATCTCTTTTCCTCTCAAGGTCAAGTTCATATAATGAGATCTTCATCCCACGGTGAGGGCAATTTAGGGACCGATGATTAGGGGTTATAGATCCGCTATAAAAATTTGTACTGATAGTCAAGCCATAGATGCTTCCTAAATAGATAGAGCTAGATTTCTACAAACCCACAACTTAGGATCCATCCATATTAGGACAAAGGAGGGTACTTCCAATCACTTATACGTTACATCCATGCATCCAATGATATCCATAGGAAAAGTGACACATCGTCGCTATTTACTGGAATAATTAATGATATGTCATTGCACGATTAGACATACATTAACTATGATGAAAGTACGCATTAGCTAAACCGACCCTTGCCTAGTTGGTTTCCGACCCCAGAAAGGCTATAATCGCATTCTTTAATCCCACAAAAGGGAACTCATTCAGCATACATTCATTCTCTTCACATATTCATAACATACGATAAAAGGAGGTAAGTTAAGCTAATGAACAATGCCTAATCTATTTTCATTAAAACAAATCTCCACGAAACAACGAGTTCCCAATCGAAAATGGGTGCGTTCCAAATTTTGGATGATTATAAAACCCATAGGTTGTGCATCACCAATGTGTGGATGTAGTGTTTCGACTAGGGATTTGAATTGCTTTTAAGGCATTGAATCGTATAGAAAGGCATATTTCTCTCGATTTAATTGATGCCTCTTTGCTTTCATGGAGCAATAGGCCCCTCAAGAAAGAGTGCCATATTTTCTATTATTTCTCATGTCAGAACACTACGTCCAAAGTCGTAGTATGAATGTTAGTGGATCGTTATATTAACTTGCTAAACATCTCAGTGTCAATTGCGTAGGGAGCTATTCCTTCTTAAATTGATCCTCCCACCTTATTCTCTATGGGATAATAAATTCCTTGAGAATTGGGCGAGCTGTCAAGTTAACAGTAACGATACACCAACTAACAAGTTTTGAACATATTTGAAATAGTGGACGATTATCCGGGTTGATTGGCATACTATTGGTAATGGAACCTTTGGGCAATGAGCGATATCTAGATCCGAGGCAGACTGGCTTAGTTGCAACGGGAGTAAAGCTTAAAATCAAGGCAGAAGCTGAATCAGTAGAAAGTTTAACTGCCTTAAGTGGGAAGTTGAATGGAAGGCATATTCGAGATTTTTGAAGGGATTATGGGGATATTCTAGACTTGCTACGAATACCAGTCCAGTCAGAAGCACTTTCTGCCTTGGCCCAGCATTGGGATAGCTCACTAAAGTGTTTCACCTTCCCTACGTTCCAGATTACACCCACTCTAGAAGAATATGGGAGCTTCATGAATGCACCTGTGGGAAGGAATGCTTTAGTTTATTACTATCCTGGGCATTTGCCATCGAAACGCACAGTGGCTCAAATCGTAGAGGAAGATCCTAGTAAGGTCCAACTTCATCAGAGAGGACAGACTGAAGGTCTTTCAAGGAAGTATGTGGAAAAGCGTTTGGAGATCTTAGCTGAAAAGGAAGATTGGGTGACTTTTAAGAGGGTCCTCGCTTTAGCCATATATGGAGTAGTGTTATTTCCATCGGCTGTAGGAATAATCGATTTGGCGGCCGTGAGTGTCCTATGGATGGTTGAAAACTACCGCGTAAATTTGGTGCCCGCAGTTTTAGCAGAAACGCTCCTGACGTTGAGTTTTTGTCAACTAAAAAAGGGAGAAAAATTAAAATGTTGCTTACAGCTCCTCACAGTTTGGGTGTTCAATCATGTTTATGGGAGGAAGTATCAATTGGGTCGATGATATGACACCATCCACCACCCGGTTAGGGATTTCCTTAATTGTGAAGGTTCTATCCTGTCATCTTCAAAAATGACTCGTGATGATTGGGCTCAATCCCTCCATCAATTAGATGAAAACACGGTCTGGTGGAAGCTTGCTTAGTGGGAAAACAAAGAAATCGTATACTGTTGCGGAGAATTCCTGAATGTACCTCTTATAAGCCCTCGGGCATGCATCAATTACAACCCATCGATTGTTCATCAATAGTTTGCATACAAACAAGACATTCCATCTGAAGAGGCAACGCGATTGGTTCACTTCTATCATAATGATTCGGAAACTAAAACACTTTGTCAAAAAATAAAGAATGCGTGGAACCAAGTGATATGTAAAGGGAAATGTGAACTAGGCAAGCGAATTGTAGCTACAACTAAAGAATATCAAGAGTGGTTGAAGGATAGAACAAAAGGGGCTAATCCTTCTTTTGGACCAAAGGATCCCATGCTCGGCAACGACCTGCATGCAATTGATGAACAGTTAGCAAGGCAAGTCGAAGAAAAAAAAGAAAAATTGAAGAGTTTAGAAGAAAAAAAACAAGAACGCCTGAGGAGTTTGAACCAGATGAGAAGTGAATGTGCAGTGTTACGAGCAGAGGCAGATAGGGTGAAGAGGTATAAAGGAAGTATGGGGACTGTCGAGATGAAAAGGCTGAAAGAAGAAAATACAAGATTGAAAAGTACGATTGAGGAAGCTCAACAATAGGTGACCGAAAATGAAAAGAAGATATGTATCGGTAAGGCTCAGTTGATGAAGGTCCTTAAAGAAAAGGACGCACTAGAGAGGCAAATGCAGAAACTTGAATCTGGTGGGACTAGACATGAACTGAATATGATAGCCAAGAAATTGGAACAGAAAATGAATGAAATATCCATCATTAGAAGTGATAATGCTACAGTAGTCTAAAACTTGGTAGAACAACTTAATCAGCAAGCTGAGACGATTGAGACCTAGAAGGTAGTCCATGCAGAGCAAGCCGCAGAAAAGGAAAGGTTCCGGTCCTGGTTCAGAAAATTAATTCTCCTAGCTTCACAAGCACATTGAAGGCAGCTGAAGGTTTAATTAATCCATTGAGTGCACCAAAGGAAGTGACAGAGTTCTTTATATTATGTAATGATATTGTAAATGAGTTGAAATACCTCAATAGTTGTTGAATTCCAAAGAATGCTGATGTAATGTATCACTTGATGTTTCGGTCTGACAAACAAGAATTGTATTTTCCTTATGATTTAGACGTAACTCAAATAAATACTAAGACCTGAGCGTGTAGGGTCTTCAATTCCCTCTTGCGTCAAGTGTCAACTTTGATATTTTATATGGGTTAATAAAATCCTTTAAGTATCAGAGGGCCCAATATTCCTTTGCCAATTATGCCAAAACGGTTAATCTAAATTAAAATTAAATATACATATGTTAATGACGATGATACTAAAATAAGAGAAATATTTTTCAATATCACTAAATTTGTCTTCTCGTTACAGAGAAAAGAATAAGAAGGTCAAATTAAGGAAGACAATATTACGCCTCCGAAATGGGTCCCATCTAACCAGATCTGTCCTACCAGGATATACGACACACGTTCAAGAGCTAGGCTCATGGAGGGACATCAAGGGGAAGATAGTCGGAGAGCTGAGGAGGATACAGTCACACTGAATAATCAAATCACAACCATGAAAAATCAGATAGCTCAAATGAGCGAAATGATGAAGATGTTGTTGGAAACCTTCAAAGGAAAAGGCATTGATAACTCACCCAGCGCATCTAGTCATCTGCCCGTCACTGCACAAGTGGGGGTAAGCTCACCTGGAGTGGTTATAACTGAAGCATATTCTAGTCAAGTGCCTGACCCTGTGCTACAACAGAAGAGCGCACAAAACCCTCCTATGGTGGCGGCTGACAAGCAGATTCCCCTTGATGAAGCAAAAGATATGCAAGAGTTTTCCGGATATAATGATGCGTATACTTTTCAGATCCCAACTGTGGACGATAAGGGAAAGAATAATGATAACAAGGAGGATTGGGAAAGAGAATTAAGAGTGGTCAAGGACCAACTGCGTGATCTACGAGGTCCAACTACCTGGAGGTCATTAGACATTGAAGAGTTATGCTTAACTCCCGAAGTGTCAATTCTGAAAAAGTTTAAAGTTCTGGATTTCGATAAGTATGATGGCTCCGGTAATCTAATTTACCACCTTAAGTCATACTGCACAAAGATGACTGTCTGGTCAAGGGACGAAAAGTTTCTAATAAATTTCTTCTCGGAGAGTTTGACCGGGTCTGCCTTATTATGGTCTATGCAACTAGACCATTCCAAGATTTGCAAGTGGAGAGATCTCACAAATGCTTTTATGAAGCAATACAAATTCAACCTTGACACCGCTCCAACCAGGGAGCAGCTGAAAAGAATGAGTAAAAAGCCAACTGAGTCGTTCAAAGAGTACGCTCAAAGATGAAGATTAGTGGCTTCTCAAGTTCAGCCTCCGATGATTGGGTCCGAATTCTGCTCATATTTTATTCGGACACTCTCCGATCTGTTTTACAAAATCATGTTGGGAACTCACGTTACCGACTTTGCTGATTTAATCAAGGTTGGGGAGAGAATTGATGCAGACATTCGAGATGGAAAGCTTGCATCCCCTTTGACGGAGGGCAAATTTAGGAAGGGTCAAGGTATGAAGAAGAAAGAGGGGGAGATAAGCTACGTTCAACCTACAAGACCATTCCAGCACCAACCTGTGTCCTATCAAATTGGTAGGGGAGGCGAAGGCTAAAATCAGTATAGACCAACAATGAATGGGCCTAGGCAACAAGAGAGGGGAGATAATGTGCGGCCAAAGGACAATCGTCCATGGCCTAATTTTAGCTCAACTAATGCAGAATTATACCAGAAATTGTTGGCAGCAAAACTTATGGGGCCACGGTATGTGAAGGCATTGCAACCGCCGTACCCAACTTGGTATAACCCTAATGTCTCTTGTGAATATCATATGGGAGTTCTGGATCACTCAATCGAGAATTGCACGACTTTTAAGAGGAACATGTTGGATTTGATCGAGTCCAACCATATCCAGCTTAAGTCCGAAGAAAATTCAACGATTGCTACTAATCCCTTGCCTAGTCATGAGCGACAAGTGAACGCAATCGAAAATGAGACAAGATTCTCCAAGAGCCCTGATACTATTGAGTTACCCTTGAAGACTCTAATAGCCAACCTCCGATTAGCTGGGTACATGTTGAAATTGCCATCAGAAAAGTACGTCACTGGGCCGCAGGCCATATTTTGTAATTACCACCAACAAAATACAGATCATGACATCAAGAACTGTGTAGAGTTCTAAAAGGCATTAAAAGAATTAATGACCATAGGTGTTGTGATTGTAGGAAAATCTAAAGAAGAAATTTGTGTAACAGATAAAAAATATGTTGATATTGTCATTCCTACTAAGCAACTGAGAACAGTTACTCTAACGGTCAACGAACCTTCTTCGATGGCAGCCCTTTCATTCTAAAACTATCGCCAGCGATTGTTAACATGCTAGCCCCTTTTTCATATGAAAGTGATCGAGCTGTGCCTTGGAAATATAAGGAGATCATTGAGCTTCCCTCACACCAAACAGTAATCGCTAAAGCAGAAGAAGAGCCCATCACTAACATAGCTGAGGCTAGGAGGGTCACCCGAAGTGGTAGGGTCTATGCCCCTACAAATGCTAACCAATGCCTAAAGGGAAAGGGCATTGATGCTAATGATCATAGAGAGGAAAGAGAAGATGGCGCTGATGAGGAATTCCTAAAGATCATGAAGCAGAGCGAATACAACGTAGTAGAACAATTGAAGAAAACCCCAGCTCGAATTTTGATGTGGTCCCTAGTCATGAGCTCGGAGGTGCATCACCGGGCTCTGCAAAAAGTATTAGAGGAAGCGTATGTGCGGCCTGATGTTACCCCAGAAAAGGTATCTAGCGTAATGAATATCGTTAAGACCACTTCTGCCATCTCATTTTCTGAAGAAGAAATTGTGGGGACATCTGCTAATCAACTTAAAGCCTTACACATAACTTTAAAATGCAACAGTTTTGTAATTGCAAAGGTTCTAATTGATGGAGGGTCGGCACTTAATGTTCTGCCACTAACCACTTTTGAGTAGTTAGCAATAGGGACCTCACATGTTGAAAAAAGTGATATGGTGGTCAGAGCGTTTGATGGTTTTAAAAGAGCAATGATTGGCACTATCTGCCTGCCTCTGGAAATTGGACCAAAGCTCTTTACAGTGGATTTTCAGGTGATGGACATTGATCCATCTTATACGATGCTGCTTGGGAGGCCGTGGATCCACTTGCCCATGCTGTCCCTTCGACTGTTCATCAAAGGGTCAAATTCATTGACGAAGAGAGAATAATCACCATTAAGGGAGAAGAGGAGATAATATTAAGTAAACCTAGTTCACTACCATATATAGAAGCTGCTGAACAAGAAACGGAAATGCCGTTTCAAATCCTGGAAATGGATGGACCCAAGCCTACTATCGGAAATGTTAATCAGATCGTGATGAAAATGTTGAAAAGGAATGGGTTCCAATCTCAAAAGGGACTAGGGATACAGCTGCAAGGAATTGAACGGTCTATCACTCTCCCGGAAAATCCTAAGCGTCAAGGATTAGGGTATAAAACTCTATTGCTAAACCAGCCGAAAGTACAACCAAGCATAAAGGGAAATAAAAGGCAAGAGAAGCAGAAAATTCCTCATATCAGGGAAACTTTTCCAAGTCCTTCAGAGGTCATGAATCGCTTGAACATTTCAATGGTTAACGACGGTGCCATGCAAGGAATTAAGGCTTGGATCATGGTCGATGACTCCGGGAAAAGATTGGATAACTAAGAAATTGAGGATATCACTGATGTCGTAACTTTAGAGTAATTGTTATGATCGCATTGTTCCTTTTTTTTAATTTGTTTAAGACATTTCTCTTTGCAATTTCAATCAGTACTTTATGAATGATAGTGGTATTTTGCGAATGAATTTAAAGTCCTTAGATATCCTACCTTCTCTTTCTCTGCATTTTCTGGCTTGTTCATTTCCCTTTTTATTTCTTCCCCCAGGAAATCGTTTTCCTCGGGACTCCTGTCCAACGCAGAAGTCCCCGAGCCCCCACTGCGTGATTTATGCGTTACTACAGATATGCATGATTTTGAATCTGATAATAAAGAATTAACCCAAATCTTTGAGAAAATGCTTGATTATGAAGATAAAGGAATATGCCTGTATGAAGAAATAGTTGAAAATATTAACTTAGGGACAGAGGAAGATAAAAGGAGGTTAAAATGGTGGATAATCTAGAAAAGAAAGAAATGGTTCAGCTTTTTAGGGAATACATAGACGTCTTTGCATGGTCTTATCAAGACATGCCTGGACTTGACCCAGAGATTGCCTCTTATGAGATTCCTTTATTCCCGAATGTTGAGCCAAAAAAGCAAAAATTGAGGAGAATGAGCCCCGACATGTCTTTGAAAATCAAAGAAGAGGTCATGAAACAATTAGAGGTCGGATTCCTCCAAGTGTCCACGTACCCGCAGTGGGTGGCAAACATCGTACCAGTCCTGAAAAAAGATGGAAGAGTTCGCATATGTGTTGATTATAGGGATTTGAACAAGGCAAGTCTGAAGGATGATTTTTTGTTACCCCACATTGATATGTTAGTTGATAATACGGCATGCGCCCATCGGTATTCCTTCATGGATGGTTACTCGGGGTACAATCAAATCCCTATGCACAAAAATCACAAAGAGAAGACTACCTTTATTACACTATGGGGGACATATTGTTATAGAGTGATGCCATTTGGATTAAAGAATGCAGGAGCAACTTATCAACGGGCCATGATGGCACTTTTCCATGATATGATGCATAAAGAGGTTGAAGTGTATGTTGATGATATGGTGGCTAAATCTGGAGAAGGGAAAAGCCACATGGCGGTTTTGAGAAAGCTATTTGAAAGGTTGCGTGAATACAAACTCTGCTTAAATGCCAATAAATGTATCTTTGGGGTTGTGATCGAAAAACTGTTGGATTTCATGATAAGCCAGAGGGGAATAGAGGTGGATCCCGATAAAGTAAAAGCAATTCAAGAAATGCCATCTCCTCAAACAGAAAAAGAAGTCCAAAATTTCCTGGGATGACTAAATTACATAGCAAGATTCATCGCCAACTTAACTACAACCTGCGAGCCGATTTTCAAGTTGCTAAAAAAGAATTACACTGAAGGATGGGATAATAACTGTCAACGAGCTTTTGACAAAATTAAAGAATATCTGTCAAATCCCCCAATTCTGGTTCCACCTGCACAAGGACGACCGTTGATCCTTTATTTAACCATCTTGCCGAGATCGATGGGGGCGGTATTAGGACAACATGATGCCTCTAGAAGGAAAGAGCAAGCAATTTATTACTTTAGTAAAAAATTTAATGAATGTGAGGCCTGCTATCCATTGATTGAGAAGACTTGTTGTGGGTTAGCATGGACCACCAGGCGTTTGCGGCAGTACATGCTCTATTTTACCACTTGGCTAATTTCTCGGATGGATCCCATCAAATATATTTTTGAGAGCCCGCATGTTTCTGGGAGGGTCTCAAAATGGCAAGTGATTCTATCAGAGTATGATGTCAAGTATATGATGCAAAAGTCTGTGAAAGGTAGTGTCATAGCGGATCACTTGGTTGAAAATCCTTTGAATGAGTACCAGCCATTGGCTTTCCATTTCCCCGACGAGGACATATTGGCTATTAAGGATGATAAAGATGAAGGAAGTGATAATGATGGGCAGTGGAAGATGTATTTTGATGGGGCTGCAAACATGTATGGCTACGGTATTGGGGCAGTAATCATATCCTCTGAAGGAAAGTAGTTCTCAGTGACCATTAAGTTGGAGTTTGAATGCACTAATAATGTAGCTGAATATGAAGCTTGCATTAATGGACTAAATGCCGCTGTAACTTTAGGTATAAAAAGTCTCGAAGTTTATAGTGACTCGGCTCTTATAATTCATTAAGTGACCGGTGCATGGCAAACTAAGGATTCAAAATTGATTCCATATCAGAAATTTCTGGCCCAGTTAATCAAGCAATTTAAAGAAATCAATTTTCATCATGTCACCAGAGACAAGAATCAATTCGTGGATGCTTTAGCCACTTTAGCAGTGATGATCTGACTCGACTACGGAGTCCAAATCCAACCACTCTGCGTGGAAGCTAGAGATTTACCAGCATATTGCTTAAACATAGAGGAAGAGCACGACGGGCGACCTTGGTATCATGACATTAAAACTTACATGGCAAGTAGGGAATACCCAGTTGAGGCTACTGAAAATGATAAAAAAGCTATCCGGCGTCTAGCTATGAATTTTTTCATCAGCAATGGGATCCTATATAAGAGAAGTCATGATGGCACACTGTTACGGTGTGTGGATGCAAGGGAAGCCCAGAAGATAGTCACAGAAGTGCATGAAGGAATATGCGGTACACATACAAACGGGCTTATGTTGGCCAAACAAATCCAGAGATGTAGATATTTTTAGTTAACAATGGAGAAAGATTGCATTGATTATGTTCGGAAGTGTCACAAATGCCAAATATATTCGGACAAAATCAACACGCCACCAGTTGCGTTACACAACTTGGTAGCTCCTTGGCCGTTCTCCATGTGGGGCATTGATGTAATCGGCCCAATTAATCCCAAGGCTTCGAATAGACATCGTTTCATTTTGGTTGCTATTGATTATTTCACCAAGTGGATAGAAGCCAATTCCTTTGCCAGTGTTACTCAAAAGGCTTTCTGCAAGTTCCTCAAAACAAACATCATTTGCCGTTATGGAATACCTAAAAAGATCATCACAGATAATGCTGCTAACCTAAATGGAATAGAGATCTCCAAACTCTATGAACAGTTTAAGATTAAACACCATAATTCAGCATCGTATCAATCGCAGATGAATGGAGCAGTGGAAGCGGCAAATAAAAATATAAAGAAGATCATTGCTAAAATGACAATCACTTATAAAGATTGGTATGATATGCTTCCGTATGCATTGCATGGTTATCACACGATTGTGCGTACATCAACTGGGGTAACTCCATACTATTTGGTTTATGGGATGGAAGCTGTCATGCCTATTGAGGTTGAAGTCCCGACATTGCGGGTATTAATTGAATCCAATTTAGATGAAAGTGATTAGGTGAAGGCTCGGTATGAACAATTGAATATGATCGAGGGGCGAAGACTTACTGCTATATGCCATGGGTAGTTGTATCAAAAGAGGGTGGTACGAGCTTTCGACAAGAAGCTTCGCCCTAGAGAGTTCAAGGCTGGTGAATTAGCTCTTAAAAGAATCTTGCTAAACCAGGATGATACTCGGGGTAAATGGGCACCTACCTATGAAGAGCCTTACATTGTGAAGCGTGCTTTCTTAAGAGGGGCATTAGTTCAGATGGATATGGACGGTCGTGAATTGCCTAAGCCTTTCAACTCAGATACAATAAAAAAATATTTTGCATAAGGAAAAGAGGAAGGCTCGCTAGGCTGAAAACCCAAATGGGCAGCCTAGGCAAAAGTTAGGGCATCATCAAAGCTCGTTAGGTTGAAAACCCAAATGGGCGGCCTAGGCAAAATTAGAGCAAAAAAGAGAAGGAGAAAAGAAAAAAAGAAAAAGGAAAAGAAAAGCAGAGGAGGAAGGGAAAGACTGCCAAGTAATATGAGAAAATGCTTAGGTAAAAGGTAAGGAAGAATCTGAAGTTCAAGTTGGGCCGAAGTGCAAAAGTCACAGGCTTCACATTGGATTTGGCAGAATGCATGTTTCGTATAACGCAAAGAATCACCTTGCAGGGGGGCAGACAGGGCTAATTGTAGAGGACATTCCTCGAAATACTTCTCAATCTTCATCTTTTTCTTTTTTTCATGTCTCAAATTACCTGTTGTCCTAACTCTTATGTGCTTAATAAACTTCTAATTGGAACTTGTCCTTCCAATAATTTCTATTTTAGCTACAAGTCATGGTTCATTTATATTGCAACCGCTACATTCATGTTTTTCTACAAATGAATTAATGACTAAGGAACGACATTTGTCAAAGAAATTATTTGGTATGTTAGTGTTACAATCCTCTTTGAACTAATTGTCTTAATCAATACCGGGAAGATAGACTGGAATCAAATATCAAATGACCTTCATTGACATGCCATTTTCATCTCGAACTTAATCATTGAGACATGCGTGAATTATGTGATGATTTCTTTTCCAAAAGACAAACGAAAAGGACAACTGCGATTTCCAAGATAAAAGCACACAATACTATGTTGGTGGAGCTCCAAGCATTCCCGATTGGATGTGAGCCGAAATACCCTGGGTCCGGTTAAATGGGTAGCGTTTTGAATAAACAATATGCCTTGGCTACACCAACATTTTCTAAAAAAAATGTAAATAAATAAAACAAAAAAAAGATATAATAATAAAGAGTATATCTTACTCATCAATTCATAAAATAATAATAATAATAATAATAAATCTAAAAATCTAAGATTCCCAATCAAGTCAAAGTCATAAAGAAGAAAAAAATAATAATAAGTAAAAGGAAGAAAGAGCAACTTACATGTTTCACATATCACATTAAACTAAGCTCACATTGAGGCAAACAAAAGGAAAATTTGCATCTCATAAAACACGGTATCACATGTTTTCTCTATTCTCACACTTGCCTACATCACATAGCCTTTAGTTTACACTGGGGTAAGCACAAAGAAGATCTACATTTAATAACTCAAAGCATTACATGCTTCATGTACTTTACATTTTCATACATTACATAAATCGTAGTTCACATTGGGGCAAGTAAAAGCAAATATTTGGCATTTTATAAGGCACCTTAAGTCCTGCGAAGAACAGGCACCTTAAGTCCTATGAAGAATAGGCACCTTAAGTCCTACGAAGAATAGGCACCCAAAGTCCTGCGAAGACCAGGCATCCAAAGTCCTACGAAGAACAGGCACCTTAAGTCCTACGAAGAATAGGCACCCAAAGTCCTGCGAAGAACAGGCACTTTAAGTCCTATAAAGAATAGGCACCTAAAGTCCTATGAAGAACATGCACCTTAAGTCCTACATAGAATAGGCACCAATTGAAGCCTTACTAGACCAGGCACTCCAAAATCATGCATAAATTGAGTCCACCTTCAAAGATCTTGTACTTGCAAGCATCTTTTATCAAGTGCTAGCACCTCCAGGTAAGTTAACTCTCCTTAGCCCCCTAACAAAATATATGTTTCTATCTTTACTTATTCTTAAGCTAAGGATACCAAAAGTGTATTTTCGATCTCCTTGCTTGAAGAATAAGTAAAGAGGGGCAGTCTGTAAACATCATATTTTGTTTGGGTCGCTCCTCCCCCCTACAGGTTGTAAAAAAAAAAGGGAAAAAAGAAGGGGCAATCAAATCGCCCTAGATAAAATACGCGTTCTTATCTTTACTTGTTTCTTATGCAAAATATATCAAAAATTATATTTTTAATCCCTTTGCTCAAGAAACAAGTAAAGAGGGGCAACTATGAACATCGTATTTTGTCAGGACAAACTCAAAAAAAAATATATAATTTTAAAAGAAAAAATAACAAAAATCAATAGGTCCTTCTAGCTTAATGGGCTTTAAAAAAAAATAATCAAGGGAGAAAGAACAAAAAAAAAAAGAAGGCCCATTACTCCAAAATAAAAAAAAATCAAAAAGAGATTTAAAAAAAAAGGAAAAGTAAAATCTCACAAAGAAAAAGAAAAAAAGGGGGGCTAAAAGCAAAGAAAAACAAAATATACCAAAAAAAATAATAATAATTAAACCAAAATAAAAAAAAGACAAAAAAAAGAAAAAAAAAGAGAAGGATTTCTTCAAAAGATTACACAAAAACTAAAAAACTAAAAAAAACTAAAAATAATAAACCAAAAACACCAAAATTAAATAATAATTAAACCAAGACAAAAAATAATTAAACCAAAAAAAAGAGACAACAAGTAAACAAAAAAAAGATTTCTTTAAAAGACCACAAAAAAATAAATAATACTAAAATAATAAACCCAAAAAAAAAGAAATTAAGATTTTTGGACTTAATTTAAGAGAGCCCAAACTAAACCAAACAAAAAATAAATAAAAGGGAGCCCAACTCAGAACCAGTCCAGAAATTGGACCAAAAGGAAAGGCCCAACAAAAAATAGAAAAGCAAAAAAAGGGAGAAGGGAAGCCAGCCCAAAACAAAAAAAGAGCCTAACCTAAAATAAGTCGGAATGGGGCAAAAAAAAAAAAAAGAGAAGAAGATGGGCCTGCTTCGTTCAACCCATGTGTGCTGGACCCCTGATTTCCCTAACCCGGACACACTGACCCGAATGAGGCACCAAGAGCCTATTAACCCGAGATGAAGGGAATCGACTGAAGGAAAAAACCCTAGATGCCTTGGTCCCCCTTCCTTTCGTCTGTATGGCAGTATTTCGCGCAACGCTTGCAGGAGCAAGGCGACACAATGGTACGAGGGGAGTGCGCGAGCATAAACACTGGGGTTAGTGGAGCATAGGGGTACGGAGATGGCGGGGACCAGGTGGATTGTCTATAAAAGCAGAGGGAGGTTTTTTTGATTCAGGGAAAAAAGATAGAGCGAGGGACTCGGAGAGACGAAGGGGTCGAGTGAAAATCACTGCGGGGGGTTTTTTGCGTTTTGATGAAGGGATTCGAAGGAGTCGAAAGAGGAAAAAATAGGAGAGACAAGAGTGAAATTACTGCGGGATTTTGGTCTGGGATTGAGAGATTCGAAGGAGGCCGAGGGAAAAAGGGGTTTTGATCAGGTAAAAGAGCTGTGAAAAGAAGGGGGAGTTGTGTCTTTGACCTCTGGTTTTCTGGTGAGCGATCGAAGAAAACGCAGTAAGGGAAGGTTCCTCGGAGGGTTCGAATCGTTGTCGGGTTATAGAGGAATAGACCCGGGGAGACAACACGAGCATGAAGAAGCAGAAAGCAAAAGCGGGGCGAGGTGCGAAGGAGAACGAGATATCCCGATTCCAGCAACAAAAGACCCCTCAGGTACTGGTTAATTTTTTATCCGATGCTTATGTGAGTCTCAGACTTGTTGAATCGTATTTGGCCTCCGGATTTCATCTCTGCAACCGAATAGTCCTCGCATGGGCTATTCATGTCTGTCGTATTTTTTCTGAGGAAATTTCAACTTGTGATTGAAATGTGATCTTACTGGTATCTGAGTGCTGAATGGTTTGCTTGCTATTATCCGATTCCATTTCTGCAACTGGGTGTTTGTTAAATGGATTGCTCTGTGTTTGCTTCATTTGCCCAGTTATAGTTCATGCCAGGGGTATGATTTCGTCAATGCATGAGTGCTGATTGGTTTGATTATTGTTGGTTCATGTTGGCTCTGGGGAAGCATCATTAACCCGAAATGTTTGTTTCATAGTCGGGTCTCAATAGGGTCTGATGCCTAGTGTTGTGATTTTTAGTATTTGATCCTGGTTTGGGGGTTCATATGCATGTTTGATAAAATGTTTAAGTGAGACACCCAGTAAATTGAGTCCTTGTTTGTAAGATTTCAGTAGGGTAGTCAGGAAAAGGGTGAGACGATTTACATTTGCCCCGATTCTATATTGCCTCTCTGAGCAATCAGGATATGTTTTGTTAATTTTCATAATATTGGCTGTTCATATTATTTTGTTCGATGCCATGAAGTCCTGAAGTTTTCTGTTCTTATGAATGTTTTCTCCCCTGTTGCTATTGCACTTTTGTGGAGTGTTGGTTCTGATAATACAAGCACGTTAATAGAGCGAAATGGAAACCTGAGTGCACTGTCCCAGGAATTACCAGTGACTCCGTCCGAAAATGGATAATGTGTTGAAGGATCAAGTTGTAATGCACTTATTTTTTCTTTCCTCTTTTCTTAGACTTTGTAAATTTGTCTAACAATACAATGATACTGAATGCTGAACACTGAACACACACCCTCACAAATTCTCAGCTGTCTGCACATTTTTTTTATTTTTATGTTTTATTTTTCTTTTCTTTGTTATTTTAATTTCTCATTTCACCTTGCTAGTACTGCCGCGTGGGATTCTATATCCCCTTAGGCACGTAGATATAAACCAAAAGACCATGTGTGGCAGTGTAGCTTCCATGATGTCTTTTGGATCTTAGGTCCATATCTCAATATTTTAGGCCTCATCCAAAAAAAACCTCTTCAAAAAAAAAATAATAAAACAAAAATTAGAAAAAAGATGGAGTCCTAATATAAAAAAAAAAAGGGATCATTTTGAGCTTTAAAAATTTATCTATTTTCAAAAATTCTTTCACAAAAGACAAAAAAAGGGAAGCTAAAAAATGTATTCTAAAAGTTTCAAGCAAACTTTGTTTGAACTGGGTCTCCAAAACAAGTAAATAAAGAAAATAAGGTAAATAAGTAAGGGAAAAGGGGTAGAATAAAAAATATAATAATATAATAACCAGAACAGAAATTGAGCACCGAAAAAGGAAAATTAAGGGCCAAAAAGAAAGAGAATGGGGCAAAAGAAATTGAAACAATAAAAAGGGAAAAAAGGAATAAAGGAAAATCATTGTAAAATTTAAAACAAAGTAAACAAAATGAAATAAAACATATATGAAAAGGGGAAAACAAAAAAAAAAGAGACAAAAAAAACACAATAAAAAAAGAAGGGGAAGGACAGCAAAAGAACGAAATAAAGTAGAATACAGATAGGCTTTAATCCCAAAACAAAATCAATCAAAAAGCAAATAGGGAAACAAAACCTTCAACAATAAAAAACATATAGGGAACAAAATAATAAAAAAAACAATCAAAAAAAATAAACAAACAAGTAAGTAAACAATACACAAATAAAGAAAAGAGGCAAAAACAAAAAATTAAAGAGATCAAAGGATGGAGCAATGCAAAACCAAAAAAAAAAGAGGAAAAACAAACTCGAAAAGATCAATAAAAAAAATATAACCCAAAAAAATAAATAAACAAAAAAAGGAAAGAAAAAAAATACAAACAAGAAAAACAAAAGTCATAAGAAAACAAAAAGGGATAATAGTAAAAAAAAAAAAACACACACACACACACACACAATCAACATAAAGAAAAAAAATATAAAAGTAAAACAAAAACACGAAATAACAAATCAATCAAAAAAAAAAAGAAGAATAAGAAAACCCCCAAAAAAAACCAAAATAAATAGATAGAATAAAACAAAACCAAAACAAGATAAAAAAAAATAGAAAACAAAAATTAGGATTAAAAACAGAAACAAAAAAAAGAGAATAACACAAAAGGAAAAATAGAGCACAAAATAGAAATTAACTAAAGAAGAAAGAAGAAAAAAAAATAAAAACAAAAACAAAAAAAAATAAAAATGATGACAACGAAAATAATAGGAAAAATAGAAAACAAGAAAATAATAACAAAAAAAAGAAGAATAAAACAAAAAGCAACAAAAAATAATAATAATATAAGAAGTGTAAAAAAAAAAAACATAACAAAATAATAAACAAAAAGGGGAAAATAAAAACAAATGAAAAACAAAAAAATGATTAAAAAAATTGAAAAGGCAAGCAAAATTAAATTAAATTTTCCTTTAGCAAATTAAGATACATAAACTAATTTCAAAACTTATTTTATTTGTTAAAGGAAAAAGTAATTTTTATTTTCTTTGTGTTTTCACGAAATAATAATAATAATAATAAGAAAAACAAAACAAAACACAAAACACACACACACACACACACACGAAACAACAAAACATCAACCACATCTCCAATCGAACTACGTGGACTTTGATCTCTCTAAAGGGTACGTAGGCTCTAGACTCTCATCCTAGGTCAAATCCGCCTTTGTAAATAAAACATTTTTCTTTTCTTTTCATTTCTTTCCTTTTTATTTCAACTCTTGAATTTCTTTGTGTTTTATTTCATTTCTTTTTTACTTTTAACTTTATTTCCTTTAATTTCTTTATTCCTATTTTACGTGTGATTCGTTATGGAAAATTAAAATAGAATTGAGGCCATTTTATTTTTGCACAATTGACTTAGGGTAACCGTTCTTAGTAACGGGTGTAGTGGGGTGCCTAACATCTTCCTCACTCACAATCGACTCCCGAATCTATTTTCTAGTTCGTAAACCATTTCTCAAATAAAAAGGCTTTTCCAAAGTTTTGCCTTTTCAAAAATAAAATTTTGGTGGCGACTCCTGAACCCTATTTATTACTCTTATTTCAATTTCTATTTCGGTTTTCAATTTCAAAGAGAAAATCGAATTTTACTCATTTCTTTTGAGGAAGGTGCCACGCGGTCGCATTTTCGGGTGTGACAGTATGTATTTTGTCATTTTACCCACATTATTAGCAAGTTTATCAAAATTTTACAAAGGAAATCTCATGCTGCTAAAATTTTACTTCGCACCACACTAGGTAGTATTGAACCAAGCAAGGACGCTCTCACCTTTTGAATTCTCATCAGTAGCAAATGTCGGACGAAAATTGGAGGAAGAATTTGATAATCTCCAAAGAAGTACCAAAAAGATCAAGAGTGTTGAAAAAGCTTCTATGGAGGAAGCATCTGGACCTCATCAACATGATGATATGCTTCTAGAGCCACAGAAGCCATATTCATACAGTGAGGCCTTTAAAGGTCAATCATCGGATGATGATATAAGTGATGAAGAAAATGGGGACTCATCTTAGAATGGTGACAACTCATCTAAGGAACTTTCTAAGAATGATTTTTGTTGTGAATTAGCGGTATTAGAAAAGTAGAGAGAAAAGAAAAAATGACATAGAAAATTAATGTGGTTCGGCCAATGTGACCTACGTCCATAGACAGTGAGAAAAAACTTTACATTATTGAGACTGAATGATACAAGGTACTCAGTATAACTGTAGAAGCCCTCTTTGTATACATAAACAATCTTACTCCCAACCCAATTCTACTCGATATGGGACTTGTCTCCTATTTTATGTATGAGGAATTCCTTTCCCATCTGAGTTTTATCCGATGTGAGACTTAGGAATTGAGATTTGAAGGCATCATCACAATTCTCCACCTTAACTTAAAACCTCCAAACATCTAATTCGATCATCTCCCTGTCATTACGTCCCATAGGGCCTTATGCTGCTCGTACTCGCACTAGGTCCAAGTTATGCCTAAACTTGTCAACAGGCAATGGCTTTGTCAACATGTCTGTTGGATTTTCTACTGTTAGTATCTTCTCTATGGTCACCACCTTATTTTCCAAGGCATCCCTGATGAAATTCAATCTGACATCTATGTGTTTGGACTTTTCATGGTAGAATGGGTTCTTTGTCAAACTTAACGCACTTTGACTATCACAATACACCTTAGGCATCTGAACTTTCAATCCCAGGATTCCAATCAAACCATGTAACCACATTGCTTCCTTCACTCCTTCGGTCAAGGACATGTACTCCATCTCAGTGGTCAACAAAGCAACTGTAGACTGCAAAGTTGCTTTCCAACTAACAGCACATCCATACAGGGTGAAGATATAGCATGTTAACAATCTCCGTCTTATAAGGTCTCCACTATAATATGAATTTGTATAATCTACCAATCTACCAGCAAATCCATCAGTACCATAAACTAGACAAACATCAACTGTACCTCTCAAGTACTGCACAATCCACTTTACTGCTTCTCATTGAGTTTTCCCTGGATTTCCTATGAACCAGCTCACAACACTAACTGCATGGGCTAAGTTTGGTCTTCTGCATACCATCTCATATATCAAACTCCCAACTGCACTAGCATAAGGGACCCCGCTTGTCACACCCGAAAATGCGATCGCATCGCGCCTTTCTTAAAGAAATTCGAAAAATTCAATTTTTTTTTCATGTAATCGAAAATCGAAATTTAAATTGAAATAAGTATAATAAATAGGGTTCAGGAGTCGCCACCAAAATTTTAATTTTTAAAAGGCAAAACTTTGGAAAAGCCTTTTTTATTTGAAAAATGGTCTACGAACCAGAAAATGGGTCCGGGAGTCGTTTGTGAGTGGGGAAGGTGTTAGGCACCTCCACTACACCCGTTACTAAGAACGGTTACCCTAAGTCAGTTGTGCAAAAATAAAAATGGCCTTAATTTTATTTCAATTCTCCCTAACAAATCACGTGCGAAATAGGAATAAAGAAATTGAAGGAAATAAAGTTAAAAGTAGAAAAGGAAATCAATACTAAAATAAAACACAAAGAAATTTAATAATTGAAATAAAAAGGCAGGAAAAGAAATTTAAAGAAAAACATTTTATTTACAAGAGCGGACTTGACCTAGGATGAAAGCCTAGGGCCTACGTACCCTCAGAAGGGATCAAAGTCCACGTAGTTCGATTGGTGATTTAATTTGGTTGATGTTTTGTTTTGTTTGCTTTTGTTTTTTTGGTTTTTTGTTGTTTATGTTTGATTTTTGTTTGATTTTTAATTGTTGATTGATTTTGTTATGTTTTTTTGTTTTTTGTTTTTTTGGTTATTTTTTTTTTGAAAACATAAAGAAAATAAAAATTACTTTTTCCTTTAACAAATAAAACAAGCTTAAAATTGGTTGATGTGTCTTAATTTGTTAAAGGGAAATTTAATTTCACCTTTTTTGCCTTTTCAAATTTTCTCTCTTTTTCTTATCATTTTTTTTGCTTTTCATTCAATTTTTGTTTTTGTTTTTATTACCCCTTTTTTGTTCTCTGTTTTTTTTTGTTTTTTTTATTATCCCTTGTTTTAATTTTTTGCTGTTGTTTTTAATTTTTTTTTTCTTGATTTTTGATTCACTTTTTCTCTTTTTTTGGTTGTTCCTTCTTTCCCAATTCTATTTTTGTTTTTGTTTTGAATTGTCTTTTAATTTTTTTTGGTTTTTGTTTCTTTTTTATTTTCTTGATTTTTTAATTCACTTTTCTCCCTTGTTTTTTTTTCAATTGTTCTTTTTCGTTGTTTTTTTTTTGTTTTTTTTGTTGTTGTTTTTTTTTGTTTTAATTTTTGATTGATCTTGTGTTATTAATTTCTTTTATTTTGTTGATATAATATATATATATATATATATATTATAATACTTTGCTTTGTTATTATACATTTTTTGTTTCTTTTTTTATTAGGTTTTTCTTAGTTTTTAGTTTGTGTTTTATTTTTCCGAAAAGACTAAGAAATTAAAATTTACCTTTCCTTTTAACGAATAAAACGATTTTAAAATTGGTTGATTGTGTTTTAATTTGTTAAAAGTAAAGACAATTTTACTTTCCTTTGTCTTTTCAATTTCTCTCTATTTTTCTTGATTTTTGATTCTTTCCTTTTGTTTTCTTATTGTTTTGTTTTTCTTATTTTTTGTTCTTGTTTTTTTGTTTCTTATTTTATCCTATTTCTTTTCTTGAAATCCCCTTTTTTTATATGTAGAAGGAAAACTCAAAACATGATTGAAACATAAATTTGAAACTCAAATAGGTACCAAGGAGGCTTTATGACCCCACATGACCTATAAGTTTGTTTCTAAGTGCCTGAGGGGATAAAAATAATCCCACACGGCTATTCTAAAAATAAAACATAAAATAGGTAAAGCTAGAGCAAGACAAAAATATCTACAGGCTCACAACATTTATTTTGACTGTGTGTGCTTGTGTCCAGCCAGCTAATCATCATGTTCAAATATATTTCAAGTATAGAAGAGGAGAAACAAAAATAGAAATAAAGCGTGCAGAATGTAACACAATCAACTTGATCAACTTGTCTTCATGGTTGTGCCTCCGTGTACAGTCTTAAACATCTTACTTAAAAATAGACTAAAATATGTAATCCACGAACTTGGTTATACTCGTGCCTCTTTGGCCTCCTTCCCAGAATTCTCCGAGCATCCCTCCATCAATTCGTGAAATCTCCACAATTCTCCACCATCCTCAAGCAGGTTTCATGCAAAAGAGACAAGCAAAAAAGGGGGGGTTAAATTCTAGCCAACCATCTCTTCCTAGGAATAACTGAGTCAATACATCAATATCCACCCACACATAATATAAGCATGTTTGAGATGCGTAAACAATCCAAAACAGTGCCCAATGAACAAGATTAATTAGGAAACGATATATCCAACATCAGTATAACATTTCAGGTAGTAAAGGCTTCTCATGAAACACATAACGATACATCACAGAAAAGATTCCTAACCCAACATTCTTCATTCATTCCCATCAAGCAATCCCGTCCTACCCACGTTGGTAAGATAGTTAGATCCAGGTATTCATGTTAAGGGAGGGTGAACATGGCAAAAGAGAGTGTATGTAGAAATTAGAGCCCAAAACCTCAAATGAGCTACAGATAATAAAACTTCTAACCTAGTCATATCATATCTGAAACTGCGTACTTTTTCCAATTTCCACACAAAAATCAGGGGGCCACAGCAAGCAAAATTCTAACGCAAACTTTATATTACAGTGGCAACTTGTGGTGAGCGAGAATTAGCTTGATCGGTACTCACCTCATGTTGACAGTAGAACAATGCAACAAGGATCATCAGCTTACTCAAAACGAAGATGCCAAACTGAACAAAGTTCCAATTCTAGTTTCGGGAATAGAATATCATGGCGACAAACATCACGACACAATATAAAACAGGCCAATGGACATAAAATCTAAAAACAATTTACAGAGTTCATCAGGTCTAGATTTATTCGAAACAAATGGCAATTCATATTTCACTGAGTAATAAACAATACAAAGATAAAAATGAAATCAGACCATCCCCATTTAGCACTCAAGATAATATGGATATGAAAAGTAGCGTTGAAATATGAAGAACAGTGACCAGAGGGCATGTGCAACTTTCACAGAGACAAACCTCTCATCGAATGCCTACTGGGCATATTTTAAAACACATATAGAAGGCACATCCAACCCAGCATAACTCAACACCAGACATCTAACGCTACTTAACAAAGAAAATTCCTAATTTCGACTGCCAGGTTACACTATCCAATCAAGCATTATCAACAGCCATCAGAGAATTCTAACTGAAATCGAGGTCCAAAAACATGGAAGGAGTGCGACTCAGGACTTACCTGCCGGAATCACAGACATCAGGAGGGGCTCTTCTTTCTTGGTCTTGCTTTCCTTTTTCTTTCACTGCCCCTCTATGGTTTTCCCTTGTGTATGAGAGAAGCTCTCTTCCTCTCGATTCTTTCGAATCAGAAAAACCCCTTTGGGACAGCTTCACCTTCGCCTATTTCAATTTTCGAAAACCCCTATGCCTCTCTCGGCTTCTGTTCTCGTCCGAATCTCACTTGAATCCCCCAAGCTCTTCGGTCTCTATCTCTCGCTCTCCCTCTCTATTGTTTCCAATCCAAGAATCTCTTCCTCCCTTCCATTTTTTTGGATCTTAGACGCTCTTCCCCTCTCATTCCAGCGCTCTCGGCCTCTTCGAGTTTTCCTCTGACCCGTCTCCTCGTCTCCCTGGGTCAGTGGTCCCTCCGTCTCCCAGTGCGTCTCCCTCTACTTTTTTGTTTGTGCGTCCTTTTCTCTGCCCAAGTCAGTCCCTCTGCTTTTGTCTCTGAGTGGTTCCCCCCCAGCAGCCTGGTCCAGTGCCCCCTGCCTAAGCGTGCAAAGGGAGAAAAGAGATGGGTAGGGCTCCGTTTTTCCACTGGCCCGATGGCCCAATCCGAGAAATAGAGAAATGGATTTTGGGTTGGGCTTTCCGGATGATTTTATTCAGGTTCACATATTTCTTCCATTTTTTTTTTATTTGGGATTGGGCTAAATTTTTTTTTTTTACTTTGACTTGGGCTCTCTTGAATGAAGTTTTAATCTCTTTTTTTTTTGAATTTTCTTTTGGGTTTTCCTTTTTTGCTTTTGTATTGGACCTTTTTTTTTTTTACTTTGACTTGGGCTCTCCTAAATGAGGTTTTAATCTTTTTTTTGCTTTTGTTTTGGGTTTTCCTTTTTTGCTTTTGCTTTGGCATCTTCTTCTTTTTCTTTTAGTCCTTTTTGATGATTTTTTTTATTTTGTTTTAATTATTATTATTTTTTTGGTATATTTTTTTTTAGCCCTTTTTTCTTTGGATTTTACTTTTTTCTTTTCTTTTTCTAGCCCCTTTTGATGATTTTTTTTTAATTCCATTTATTTTGAATTTTGTTACTCCCTTTTTGATTTTTTGTTTTGATTTTAGATTAAAGGGCTTTTGCTTCTTCTTTTTTTTAATTTTATTTTTAAGTTCAATTTTTCTTTGATTTTTTTTTTTAGCTTTTTAAACTAAAGGAACTTATTTATTTATATTTTTTTTATTTTTTTAATAGTTTTTGGAGTATGCCCGGACAAAATACGGTGTTCACACCGCTCATGTAGCCTTTCTCCTCATCTATACTCGATAGTGTACTAGCATCCAATCTGAAATGTGCTACCAATGGGGTACTCACAGGCTTGGCTTGATCCATTTGAAAAGATTGCAACATCTTCTCAATGTACTTTTATTGTGACACATACAATAGGTGTGCTTTTCGATCCCTCCAAATTCCCATGCCTAAGATTTTCTTAGCTACACCCAGATTTTTCATCTCAAACTCACTGCTCAGTAACCTTTTTAACTTGTTAATTTCAATCTTGTTCTTTGCCGCTATCAACATATCATCCATGTATAGCAACAAGTAGATCTAAGAATTATCTAACAACTTCCTGGAATACACATAGCTATCGAACGGGTTACGAGTAAATTCTTTAGAAATCATAAAAGTATCAAATCTCTTGTACCACTGCCTGGGTGACTACTTTAAGCCATACAAAGACTTCTTCAGCAGGCAAACATACTCTCTTTTTTTAGGATCTTAAAACCCCTCAGGCTGAATCATGTAGATGTCCTACTCTAGATTCCTATGTAAAAATGTTGTCTTCACATCAAGTTGCTCCAACTCCAAATCAAGGCACTTACCATGGCTAGAAAAACTCGAATGGTCTTATGCTTCACAACTGGAGAGAATACTTCATGGTAGTCTATATCCTCCTTTTGTGAGAACCTTTTCGCTACAAGTCTCGCCTGGAACTTTACGGCTTAACTTTAAGAATCCCTTCATTCTTCTTGTATACCCATTTGCATCCTACAAGCTTTACACCTTTTGGTTGAGGTACTAGCTCCCAAGTCTCATTCTTTGATCAGAATTGCATTTCCTCATTCATAGCTAATAACCAGTCAGTTGCCTCCTTACTTTGGACCTCCTCCATGTAGGACTACGGCTCCTCAACATCAACTCTTTTTGCCATCGCCAGTGCATATGCAATAGGATTAGTATCAATAAAATTTACATAGTTTATATACTTGACAGGTCTTATATTTTCTTTTCTTCTTCTTGTTGTTGCTATACTCTGCTGCTCTTCCTACAAATCTCCAGGTTGATCTACAGAGCTCTTGCTTGTCCTTGATGTCTCCACCTCAAACTCCACCTTCTAACTAGCACCCAGATCTTTTCCTGCAAGATCATCAAGTTCCTCCTTCTAGTTGAACATAGCAGATTCATCAAACGTCATATCTTTACTAATAATGAATCTCGGGGTCCTGTCCTATTCTGTACACCATAGTCTATACCCCTTCACACTAGTTGCATACCTTAGAAATATATATTTCATTGCCCTCACCTCCAGTTTACCATCATTCACATGAGCGTATACCAGACACCCAAATATCTTTAAACCAGAATAGTCCGAAGGTGTATTATACCATACCTCTTGTGGAGTCTTCAGATCAATTACAGTTGATAGAGACCTATTTACTAGATAGGTTGTAATGTTAACTGCTTCAACTCAAAATTGCTTAGGAAGAGTAGCACTCAGCCCATATATCTTGCACGCTGTAAAAGTGTTTAGTTCATTCGCTCTACTACACTATTTTGTTGTGGTGTGTGTCGTACAATGTGGTGTCTTACTATACCTTCTTTCTTATAGAACTCATCAAATGGTGTATTACAGAACTCCAATCCATTATCAGTTTTGAATGTCTTAACTTGCTTCCCAGTACACTTCTCAATCATAGTCTTCTACTCCTTGAACTTTCCAAACAACTCATCTTTCTTCTTTAGAAAATATACCCACACTTTTCTGGAGTAGTCATTAATAAATATCACAAAGTATCTGCACCCTCTATGAGACTCAATTGGAGAAGGACCCCACAAGTCTAAATGTATGTATTCGAGGATATTAGTGGGGGTATGCTTTCCCAAATTGAACTTAACTCTGCGTTGCTTGCCCTTAACACAAGTTTCACAGAACTTTAACTTTCCAGTTTCCATGCCCTCCAACAACCCCCGCTTTCGCAACTTTTCTCACTCATGTGCCCAAGTCATCGATTCCATAACTTTGTTTGATCATTGTTCTTCTCCAAAAAATTAGAAACTGTCATAGTGCCCATTACCGAGTTTCCAATAAGTATATAAACCCTATATTGAAGTCTACCCTTCATCACTACTAGAGCACCTCTAGAAACCTTCACTTGTTCACCATCGCCAAAAAAACTATATCCTTGCTTGTTGAAAGCACCTAGAGAAATCAAATTTTTTCATAGCCCAGGAACATACCATGCATTAAATGTTCTAACTATACCATTAAACATTTTTACCTGTACTGACCCATTACCTTCAATGCTAAGCTCCTGATCATCTTCCAACTTCACACTGCCTTTCCACTTCTTAAAAGAAGTAAACAGCTCCTTTATGAAAGTCATGTGATAAGAAGCTCCAATATTTATGACCCACATATTTGCAAAATTTGAAGTACTAACCATCAGAACATCTCCACCGTCACCCTCATCTGAATTGTCTTAAACCACTGAGGCACTTGCCTTATCATTTGATTTCTTCTGATTGTTTCCCTTTTTCCACTGTAGACAATCCTTCTTGAAATATTCTTTTTCCTTACACTTAAAGCACCGTAGTTGCCCCTTGGATCTTGACTTCGAAAGGGACTTACTTCGATTACCTTCATCTTTCTCCTTGTTTCTGCTTTTATTCACTACCAAACCCATATCTGATGCTTCCTTGTCGAACCCAGACACCCTCCTCTTCAGTTCCTTTTATTGTAGAGCATCCTTTACATCACCAACCAAGATAGTGTCTCTCCGATAAAGCATCGTGTCAATAAAGTTTTCATATGAATTAGGCAACGAGCATAAAAGAATTATTGCCTAATTCTCTTCCTCAATTTTAATCTCGACCCCTTGAAGATCTAAATAATTCAGTTAAAATTGTCAATATGGTCTCTTATCGATATACTTTTTGACATCCTGAGGGTATATAACTACTGCTTCTAATATAACCGATTCGTCAGGAATTTCTTCTGGTACTTGCTTTCTAATTTCTTCCATAATGAAGCCACAGAAGTCTCGTCTACAACCTCCCTTAAGACTTCATCCGTTAAACTCAATAGAATGGTGTTATAAGCCTTCGCCTAAATCTCTGCTCTTTCCTCCACCTTTAAACTCTCGAGCAACCTTCCCTCTCCATCTATCGTCGCCACGCACCCTTGCTGAACCAGAATTGCCCTCATCTTCACCTTTGATAATTTGAAATCATTCGACCCATTGAATTTCTCAATATCAAATTTGTGAGACACTATCTTCTTTCAGCAAAAAAAAAAAAAATTTAAGCCAAAAGCCTAGCCAAGTACCTTGGATCTGAACCAAGGACCCTAGCTATGGAACCAAGCTCTAATACCAATTGTTGTGAATTGGCGATATTAGGAAAGTAGAGAGAAAAGAAAGAATGACACAGAAAATTAACGTGGTTTGACCAATATGACCTACGTCCATAGGTAGGGAGAAAAAACTTTACACTGTTAAGACTGAATGATACAAGGTACTCAGTATAACTGTAGAAGCCCTTTTTATATACATAAACAATCCCACTCCCTACCCAATTCTACTCGATGTGGGAATTGTCCCCTCTTTTATATATGAGAAATTTCCTTCCCATCTGGGTTCTATCCGATGTGGGACTTGGGAATTGAGATTTGAAGGTATCATCACAATTTTGATGAAAAAGTGCTTAAGCTTGACTTCTAAATTATCAAACACTCATAGGGTTCTCTAAATATCTTAAAGCTTGTTTTGTCTTAGCGGGAAGAAAAAAGGATTAGCTAGCCATATATAAGAGCCCTCATTGTCAAATTGCTAGAGAAGAGAATAGGGTTTTAAACCCTGGAAACTAAGCTTCAATAGAGGTGGGCCAGAAATGGCATCATCATCGTGGTCAATTTATGGAGTGATTTTTATGTTGTTAAGTTCTCCAATTCTAATGAATACCAATTTGCCTTAGAGGGTTGTCCGTAGATGCTCTTTAACCACTATCTAACTGTTCAAGAGTGGAGCCCTGGTTTCAATTCGATGCTTGCTTCCTTCAACAAGGTACTGGTTTGGGTCTATCTCCCAAATTAGCCTTTGGAGTATTATGATGAAAGGGTGCTTTGTAGCATTGGCAATTATATCAACATGACTGTTAAAGTGGATTTAACAACATCCCATGAGAAGTGAGGTTGTTTTACTAGGATATGTGTTAAGGATGATCTTTCATAACCTTTTTTACCGTTGTCCATTTTGAAAGGCAGAGACTACATGATTGAATATAAAGGGCTCTACATGCTTTGCTTCTCATGTGGCTATCTTGGTCATATGGAGAAAAAAGATAAGGAAATGTTATTGAAAAATGGTAGACACAAAAATTAAATTAAGGAACAATAGTTTGAGTCACGTGAATGCATGCTATTCTTAAGAATTATTTTGTCATAGTGTATAATTTAAGTATGAAACTTCTCAAGATTAAATAACCTCTTCTAAAAAATTCAAGTAATAGAATAACAACTAATTATGTATAACTCAATAATAAGAAATGGGAGAAAAGGTGTATTCAGGAGAATGTATCTAGATATAATTATTTTTGTCATTAAAAATAATCCACAATTAATTTAAATTAAATAATTATTCTTTGATAAATAAAAATAATATTTTGTAAAAAAATAAATTACACGGTTAATTCACACATAAGAGACAAATTCACAATTTGCATTCGTAGACAATTTAGGATAATTTTGTATGTATGAGCTCACCTCTTTTACAAGCTCTTTACAAGATTAATATAACTCCTAAATATATATAAACACTATCACCCTCTGTACCACTCAAGGAGAACTTCTTTTTAAAATACCCATAATTCACAATAGGCCAAAAGGACAAAGGAGGAAACAGGCATGGTGACCGAAGGGAGAGTCCTGCATTTAGAGTAAAATGAAACCCTATATGGGACTCGGACGGTGGTCCAAAAATATTGCTGGAATAGACAAGAGATGCAAGCGGCGATGCGAGGAGATGGTCGTGGCCATGGTGGAGCCACTGGTGATGCTACTCCCAAGATCTTGGGGTCGAGATTCTCACATCTAAAGTATGAGGATGACGGTGTAATTCCTGGGGAGAATATCTTGGGTAGGTTCACAGAGTCAGCAAAGACTATTGATAAGGAGACAATTGATAGACCGCGGATTAGAGGAGCCAACGTCACTAGTGAGAATGTTACTTCGCGTGATACTTATGGATTATCAAAAGAGGAAAGTCACGTGCATATTGACACTATCTCGATGAATGGTGACCACATGACTAGTGGGGAAAAGCATGCAAAGGAGGTGAGCAGATCAACAGCTAGAAAGTTCCAGTATGAAAAATCCATGGGCCCCAATGTTAAACCCATCCTTTGAACCCATTGAAGCCCAAGCCCATTCAAAATTAACGCCAATGCCTAGCCACTTGAATGGTTTCGACCCACCCCATAATCTCACTTCTAGGTTTGGGCATTTATTCGGGCCTGAAAATTCACGTTCACATGACTTTGAGCTATCTAATGAGTTGACGCATGGGAATATGGTTATCGAATCGCAGCAGAGGGACGGTGGTGCAGCCGTTGTCCCATGCATGCATGTGAACTCACTGCAGTATCTTATGGCTTGTCTCCTTTTTTTTATTATTTTATTTATGGATCAAAATTTTCTGGTGTGGAATTGCAGGGCTGCTGGGGGCAAGTCTTTAGTCTTTTGAAAGAAGTGCCAAAATGCTGGTTAAGATGCAAATTGTAGATGTGTTAATCTTGCTCGAGACACGTGTTACTCAAGATAAAGCCTTTGCTCTATTCCAAAAGTTGGGTTTCAATTCTCTTTGTACTATTCCGAGCTTTAGTTCTGCAGATGGGATTTGGATGGCTTGGAATTCTAATAAGGTCCATTTGAACGTGTTAGAAAAGCATCCCCAATACTGTCATTTCTCTGTTCAATACCCAAATGAAGATTTATGGCTTTGTACAGCAGTTTATGGGAATCCTAGGCAGGATCAAAAGAATTACATGTGGGAAAGACTTCAATGCCCGGCGGAGTCTATTAATATCCCTTGGCTCTTGATTATTGACTTCAATGACATTAGGAATGCTGAGGAAAATTGTGGGGTGCTACTATTACTTTACATCTCCGCAACATCTTCGAAGAAAGGATTAACTGTTGCAATCTCATTGAGGTTCACTCTCATGGTCATAAGTATACTTGGAAGAGGCCTCCAATTCCAAGGTACCCGAGAATTTATGAGAAGCTTGGTAGAGGGCTTTGCAATGAAGGTTGGAGGTGCCATTTAAAGGAGGCCTTTGTGAAACTTTTAACCCAGCTGGGGTGCTCTGATCACCACCCCCTCCCCCTTAGCATTGCTGGAGGGCGTATGAACCACTCTCATAGGCCTTTTCATTTTCAGGCCACTTGGTTAACTCATGACAAGTTCACTGACTTCTTGAAAGCTACCTGGAAAAAAGAACCCACCCTTATGTGAACCTTTATGATCGGCAGGAAAACTTGTTATATGGAACAAGGAGGTCTTTTGGTAATATTTATAGGAGGAAGTCGCGAATCCTGGCGAGGTTGAATGGGAGCTAAAAAAAGTTGAGTGCCATCTGTGAGCCTTATCCTGCTCTCTTTTGTCTAAAAAAAAAGCTCGAAAAAGACTTTGATTTAATTCTTCATCAGGAGGAGATTCTCTGGCTTCAGAAGTCGCAGGCTATGTGGATTAATGATGGGGACCATAATACACGGTACTACCCTCTTAAGACTATAACACGGCGAAGAAGAAATAAAATCTTAATGCTTACAAGGGAGAATGGTAATTGGGAAGAGGATTCTCAATCCTTTATGACGATGGCCGTTGATTCTTTCAAGAACTTGTTTTCTGAGGATGACGTGGTGTATACGCCCATTGATACTAATACTACTTTTCCTTCCTGTAGGGAGGAGATGATGGAAAGACTGGCCCTTAATGTCACTATCCATGAGATTAAAGAAGCTATTTTTGCCATTGGCTCTCTGAATGCCCCCGGTGAAGATGGATTTCTTGCTCTTTTCTTTCAGTATGACTGGAGCATTATCAGGGATGACTTATGCAGATATATCAAAGCTATCTTCAACATGGAGGAAGACATAAAATTAATAACACTCTCCTTGTGCTTATTCCAAAGTTGGAGGATCCTGAGAACATTGAGCATTAAGCAGTTGCACTAGATTTCCCTCTGTAATGTTATCTATAATCGCATCCCGACGATCACTATTAACAGGGTTAAGCCTTGTTTGCCTGCTCTTGTTTTGCACAATCAAATTAGTTTTGTGCCCGAGAGACATATTCAAGAGAACATTATTATTGTCCAAGAACTTTTCCATTCTATGAAACGTCTCTGAGATAAGAAAGGGTATTTTGCCATTAAAAATAGATTTTAAAAAAGCTTATGACAGAATAAGATAGAAATTTACTGAACATATTTTTGCATGAGATTCAAATTCCTCCTGACCTATTAAATATCGTTATAGGGTGCATTTCTACTGTTTCTACCCAAGTTCTTCGGAATGGTGTTAAAACGAAAAATTTTACTCCTTTGAGAGGCATTTGTCAAGGGGACCCTTTCTCACCCTCTCTTGGAATTGAGAAACTTTCCCATATCATTAATGATGCCGTTATGGAAGGGAATTGGAGAACAATTCATTTTGGCGCGAATGGCCTAAAAATTACTTATTTAATGTTTGCAGATGACTTATTTTGGTAAGCCTCTATTGTTCAAATATCTAACACCACGGAATGCCTTAATCGGTTGTGCTTGTCTTCAGGTCAAAAATTTAATGATGCTGCGTCCATTTGTTTCTCTAGTAACGTCAGTGCTGCTGCCAGAAAAGAGATTTTGGATTTTATGGCTTCTCTTATGCAGGAGATCTGCTACGTGTCTGGGTATGCCCCTTCCTTATGGTAGATTCAAAATAAAAAATTTTCATTTTATTGTTAATAAATTTAAGAAAAGACTTTCTGGGTCGAAGGTTAAATGCCTTAGTATGGTAGGCTGTGTTACTCTTGCCCGATCTATCATTAGCTCCATTCTGATTTATCCCATGATTGCGTCTAAGGCCCCTAAGACTACTTTGTCTGAGATGAAAAAATTACAGCGTTCTTTTATATGGAGTCATGAAACTGGGGTTCGCAAGATGCAAATCGTCAGCTGGTCCAATTTACAAAAGCCCAGAGACTGCAGAGGATTGGGTATTCTTAATCTCAGTGCAATGAATGAGGCTTGCCTTCCTAAGCTCACATGTGTTTCAAGAAGTAAATATTATGAGGGGTCACTTTGTTACTAAACTTGTGATACGTTATAACGCCTTACCTCTTTGGCGCGACTTGGTCTCCGTTTGGCACCATATAGATCACTTTTCTTCGGTTGATGTGGGGAATGGCAGAAATACCTCTTTCCGAGATGATAAATGGCTTGACCAAAAGACTAGGTTGAGAGAGGTGAACATTTACCCCACTGATGGCTTTTCGGCTAAGCAGAAGGTAGCAGACATGGTGAGCGAGCAGGACGACTGGGATTGGAGCAGGTCTGAGCATCTTATTCTTAGAAAGGCTACGTTAAAAATTCACGCTACTCTCCCCCCTTCGATTCTTGAGGTCATGATGGAGTCTCATGGCAAGGCAGCAGCTATAGGGCCTTCAGCGTGAAAAGTGCCTACGAAAATATCATAGGTCATCAGCTTGACACTAAGTTCACTTGCTGGAGACTGATGTGGACGTGGTCCGGGCCGAAGAGAATAAGGCAGTTCCTTTAGCTTGTAGCTCACAACAAGCTCCACACTAAGGCTCTTCGCAATAAGTGGGGAGGTGCTTCTCCCTTTTGCCACCATTGCGGCCAACGTGAGTTGGTGATGCATGTCCTTAGAGACTGCATCCTTTCTATCTGCATTTAGAAGGATCTGCTCCCGAGACATCACTTGGGCAGCTTCTTTAATGCTTCCCTTACTTTGGCTACTAACGTGTGGGATAGCACTTTGGTCGTTAGGCTGTCCGCATGGAGAGTTAATTTTTGGCGTTTGCTGTTGGTTCTTGTAGAAGCAACGTAATGAAGCTCTCTTTTCTACGCTTCCCCCGATGGATCATTTGAAGCTCTGCACAAGTAGAATTGTTATGGCTAAATGCATCTCGGAGGTTAAGAACTCTTTGGTTCCGATGAAGCATTATAGTCCTTATCAGATGTATGTGCGATGCGGCCATCGGAGATAAAGTGGGTTAAGCTTAATTGAGACGGCGCAGCTAGAGGGAATCTAGGTTTGTCAGGGTGTGGAGGCACTGTTAGAGATAGACATGGTAACCAGTTGTTCCATTTCGCGGAGAACATAGGGTGGAGTTCTTATGTCGCTGAATCCTTGGGACTTTAACTGGTTAAATCTCGTATGGGACTTGTGTTTTGAAAAGGAAACTTTAGTGCTTGATTCTCCTCCTTTCTCCTTCTCCATCGATTTAGGGTGATTTTAGCGCTTTGATTTTAAAAATATTGTGCGAAGCATTATATCACATTAGATATATAAATATAAATATATAGAATATAAATAATATAAATTATCATTGCATTGATATAAAATATAAATATAAATTGTATCATGACAGAATCATGGTTGGGCACAGTTCTGTTGGATCACGATTAGACTATTTTTTTGATTATGTTCCGACTACATTTTGATCAGTATTGCACGATCAAATTTTAGTTAGAAGCTTTACTTTACTAAATTCATTCCCATCTTTATATAAACTATTTTTTTTTTATTTTGAATCATTTTGGTTTTCATTCATAGCTATTTTTCTTATTTTCCTCTTTTTCTTTTCTTTTGTACTTTATTTTCTTATTCTATTTTTTTATACTTTTTTTTGGATTTCTGATAAGATTTCATTTTCGTTCTTTTTTTTTTTTTTTTGGCTTCTAGAATTCAACTCTCACGTTTAAGTGAAGTTTAACTCTCTCAATCTTTCTTATTCATCTTTCATTTTTTTTTTTTGTGTGGATGAAAATAATTTATAAGTTTTGATTTGGTTATAATTTTAAAAGCTTTTTCTTTCAAATTTTCTATTATTATTTCTTTACTCTTTTTGGTTAGAATCTGGATTGATTATTAATGCATCTAACTTATTTTTCCTTTTCTTATTTTGTTTCTTTTATAGATTGTGAATATCATATTTTGTCCAGAATATCTCCTGAAAAAAGAATAAAAAGAAAAAAAAAATTCATGTTCTAAAGCCTTTTGAGTCAAATTTAATTTAATTTTAAGTTGTGTTTATTTCAATGAATTAAATACAAAAAATACAAGAAAAAAAGAAGAAGAAGGAGTCATTAGTCAATTTTAATTTAGCCTAAGTCATATTTAATAAAAATAGGGAAAAGAAAATTAAAAAAAGGGGAAAAAAAGAAAAGGGAAAAAGGGAGATTCTAAATATATTAAAAAGAAAAAAGGGCAAGGAGAAAAGATTTTAAAGAAAATATATTTACAAATAAATAAATAAATAAATAATTGATACCAAAAAGAATTAAAAAAAAAGAACCAAGCAAAAATATCAGCCAATGGCCCCATCTCTAAGCCAAAACTGAAAGAGGAGAAAAACCTAAAGGTCCAATAATCTAAGCCCAAAGTCTAATGGCATGAGAAAAGTGAAGAGAGAGAGAAAAAAAAAAGAGAAAAAAATATTTTCTATCTAAATATTTAGATGGATAAGAAAAAAGCACAAAGAAAATAAAACTTGTTAATCTATGAGGACAATAATGTCCTTTTGTCCAATATTAACTTTTATCAATAAATGGAATATTTTAAAGAGATGAAATTATATTTTAAATATAAATTAATTATTTTGAATTTATACATATATATATATCACATTTCAATTAAAAAAAAATTTAGCCAAATAATAAAATAAACAATAATGGAAACCAATTTAAAAAAATGATCAAATAAAAAAAAATTATTCTTGAATAAGCCAAAAAAAATTTTATTAAAAAACACACATTTAAAATTAAAAAATTAACTCAAATAATTTTAAAAAAATCATTTCTAATAATTTTTTAAAAAAATTTTGACTATAATTACAAATGTTTGACTAAAATAGAGTCAAAACATGTTTCTTATTGTAGTTTGATTGAACAAATTTTGAATGCATTGTAGTTGGAATTTTTTTAAAAAAAAATTGTTTAAAATAATTTTTTCATAAATTATTTGAATTAATTTTTTTTATTTTAAGTGTGTGTTTTTTTTTTACCTTATTCAAGAATATTTTTTTTAATCATTTGAACATTTTTTAAAATTATTACATAAATTATTATTATTTAGTCTTTAAACATTCAATTGAAACTATAGTCAAAAGTTATCCAACCAAACTATAGTTAGAAACACTTTCATCTACAGTTTGGTAACAAAAATTTTATTACAACCAATTAGAACTTGTTTTTTATTGTGTTATAGTCAGAAATTCTAATAGTTGAAAAAAAGTATTTTTGTTTTTTAACTTTTATTACCTTTCATTCCATTCTTATATCATCTCAAGAAATTTTGAAATAATCAAACCATATCAAAACAACTCAAAATCAACAATAAAAACTTTGCTAAATAAGTTGAAAGAAGACATAAAAAAAGATGAGATACCAAATAACACTACAAAACTTTTTGTGCTAAGGGAAAATCTGGATAGATAAAAAAATGGATCACAATAAATAAGATTTTCTTTTCAAAATTTCTCTATATAGAAAAACATTTTTAATGGGACTCACTATTATTTTTTTTCTCAATTTATTTTTTTCTTTTAATTTTTTTTTTAATCTAAAAAAAATTATTATTTTTTTATATTTTTTCTCTAATTTTCTCTCCACCTGAACGATGGTAATACTTTTTGGGCAGAGTACGGCTTCTCTCAATTTGGTAGCGCCAATGTGACTCGTCCAGTTCATTTTGTCATTTTCAGCTTTTTTATTTATTTTTTAACTAAAAAATATAGAAACCTCCAAATAGCTTGACTACCCCAGGGCTGCACCCCGCCACGACTGCGGAGAAGCCTTTCTCTTTTGGGCAGTAAGGATATCCCTTCGTGCAGCACAACCTCCGGCAGCCAAGATGAAGCCGTGCAGGGAGAGTGGAGGAACGAAGCAAGGCATCAGCTTTTTGCAGAGAGAGGATCGACAAAATCCTTACAAATCTGCTTGCAAAGGCTCTTGGTGGTTGAAAGAGAAGAGTACCGTGAGCAAAGAGGAAGAGCGATGGGCGTGACGGCAATCAGTTCCGCGATTACCCTCCCTAACGGTCTGGCACAATGGACAGAAGAAGGATGCACTTGGGGTGAGTCAAGGTCGGGCTTCAAGTTGCCTATAAATGTGGGACGAATCAGATTTAGAGGGGAAGCTTTCTGGGGATTTTGACTGGAGATTGTGTAGGAGAGATGCAAGGGTTTTTGAAGCCATAAGAGAGACGGAGGTTATTGAAATCAGGGACCAGGGAATTCGATGATGCTTTGAATAGAGGAAGAAGAGGAAGCTACTGTAGTCAATTTCACAGAGGAAGAGTTCAGTTAATCAGGGACCAGGGGATTCAACAGTGCTTTAAACAAAGGAAGAAGAGGAAGCTACTGTAATTACCTTCACAGAGGAAGAGTCTAGCTAGTCAGGTAAGATATTTACTTGGAGTTATGTCAGTTGCTATGGTTGTTCATTTTTTTTTTTTCTGTTTCTTTGGTGAATTAGGAGTTTAGAGAATAATTTAGTGGATTTGCTTGAATGTTGGTGATTTCTGGCTCTTTTTCCTCTTCCATTCTTGGATTGAGCATGTGAGTAGCTTTCTGGTTAAGTGACAATAATGTCAACTGAATTTGTTATGTGTGTCTCGGTTTGGTATTTCGGTTTGAATGTGAAATTCTGACTTGCTCAAATCTCGGTGTGCCATGAATTAGGAGTGTGAAACCTATATGATGTTCTTTCTCTACGTAGGTTCTGATGAATCATTGATTAATGGAATAAATGTGTCTCGGTTTAGCATTTAGGTTTGAATATGAAATTCTGACTTGCTTGAATCTAGGTGTGCCATGAATTAAGAGTGTGAGACCTGTATGATGCTCTTTCTCTGTGTAAGTTCTGATGAATCATTGATGAGTGGAATGAAACTTTTGCATAAGCTGCATGCATATGATTTGGTTTACATGTTTAAACGCAGTTCTGGTGGCATTCAAATTTCTGTGCAAATTAATCTTGTTTATGAAAATGACGAATGTTGTGTTTCATTATATCTAAAATCCTATGTGCACCCAGTCCTGTTTCTGAATGATGGATTCTAGTATTTGAAATGGACTTCAGTGCTGAAATCCTAGCAAATGTTGTTTGAGGACTTAAGCTTTGAAGTAGTATGCTATAACTTAACTTCAGGTGCAATAATGAGGTACTAAATTATGGTTTCATTTGATTCGAGTTTATAATTTGAGTACATGCTTGATTGTTTGATAAATTTTGTCATGGTTTGATTCAATAGTCAATAGGGGAGTCAAGTGTCACTATTATGCTGATTTCAAGTTGTTGGGAGCCTTTGAACCCAGATTCTTTAAAGCAAAAATAAAGTTGCAAGTCTTGTTATATTTTTGTATCATTTTTTTTTAATACTAAACTGATTTTTGACCTTTGAACTATTTTCACTTCATGATTTTCTTTTGTCGCAGCCGAACTATTGGCCATACCTAATCTGAGAGGGAAAACTTAAGGTATTCTTGGTTGAGGACTTAGAGAAGCAAGGAAGAGCCTCATTGGCTCTTTGTTTTCATCTTTTATTTCTATTATTATTTTATTTTTCTATTCCATTCTTGCAATGAAGTGTGTATCTAAAATTATTGGATCTTTGATTGACTATAAAAGCATATGTTAGCACAAATATTTTATACTTGTAAATATTTTGGTTTTATTTTTATTTTTATTTTGTAGAATAGCTTTGTGAAATTCTTTGTTACCTCAGGCACACAAAAGTCTATCGGAACACAATATATGATAATAAATTTTCATCGTACTTATTGGATTTTTATACTTGCGTTTTAATAAATGTTGAGTTTTAATGGCCCATATTAAATTGATTTTATTTTCAAAAAATATATATTTAAGAAAAAAAGAAAAAAAAGGAAAACTTTCTAAAAAGATTCAAAAAATAAATAGTTTTTTAAAAATAAAATGTCTTTGTTTTCCAAAAAAAAAAGAAAGTTCAAAAAAATTAAAAATAATTTTTTTTGAAAAATTAAATGAATTTTCACTGAAAAAAGGGAGAGGAAGTACATATTCCAAAAGTTCCACAGATAAGTTAAAATAAAAAATTAAAAAATTAAAAAAAATTAAGAAATCAAATTAATTTTGTTTCACCTTTTCCTGAAAACTTATCAGTAGTGAAAAGCATAGAAAAATCAATTCTTAAAAGCTTTTCTTCAAAAGAAAAAAAAGGAAGAAAATTAAAAGATAAAAAATTAAAAAAAAGAGGAAAAATAAGAAAATAATAATAATAAATAACATTTTAAAATTTACTAAAACCTTCTCTAGGAATCTTCCAAATCTATTAAAAAATATAAAAAAAAATCATAATTAAAAAATAATGATAAAATCATTTTAAAGAGTTTTATCTCTAAAAAAACAAAAGAAACAAATGAAAAATAAAATTAAAAAATTAAAAAATTAAAAAAAAAAGAGAACAAGAAAATCCTCTTTACCTGAATGTCATTTCTAAATAATCAAAAAATAGAAAACATATATATATATAAAGAAAAAAAAAGAGTGAAGGAATAAAATTAATTTAGTTTTTACAAATTAAAATATACAAACAAATTTTAAAATCGTCTTATTTGTGAAAAACAAAAATAATTTTTATTTTTTTCCTCTTTTCATAAAAAGTTAAATAATACCCACCAACAAATATAATTTTCTATCCAGTTAAATTACGTAGATTTTGATCCCTTTTATAAGATACATAGGTTCTAAACTTTTATTATAGATCATATTCACTTTTGTAAATAAATATTTTTTCCTTTTCTCAATTGTATTTTTTTTTCTTATTTTTGCATGTAATTATTAGAAAAATTAAAATAAAATTAAAGTTATAGTTACTTTGCACAATTAACTTAAGATAACAAATGTTAAAAACAACTGTTGTGAGATGTCTAATATCTTCCATACTTATAATCAATTCTTGAATTTATTTCTAATTTGCAAACTTTTTTTCTTAGAAATTTTTTTTAAGGTTTTACCTTTTAAAAAATTAAAATTTTTGTAGCAACTATACTTTAATTGATTTTCCTTATCAAAATTAAAAAAAAATTTAAATTTTTTTGTGCCATGCAATTACATTGTGGATGTGACATAGATATAAATGAAAAATAATTGAGATTTAATATAAATAGAACAGAAAGATAAAAATTTAATCGAACAAAAGAAAGAGAATAAAGAAGAACATAATAAAGAAAAAAACAAGAAACAAGAAACTTAAATAAACCCAGATAACCTAGAAAAAAAATAAAGAATAATATTTAGTTTTAAAATATATTCATATTTATATTAAAAAAAAGAAACATGTGACCCAGCAATCTACTCGATCACATTTCTATCGTGAATAATTTGTAACAAAAATGTGGTTAGACATGTGTTATAAACCATTTTTTTATAAAATAACAAAATTAGATTTGATAAATTGATGCAATTTGCTTTTGCCTTTGACAGGGTGTCAAAAGGAGAAAGAATAACATTGTTAGGCGACAAAAACTTTGTAAAAAGAAAATAGTAATAAATTGTCCAATCGAAGTATTTTGTTGAAAATGTATGATTTACAATTAAAATTCATAATTTTTTTGACTGAAATGTTTGTTTGAAATTGATGTATTTGTTGTAGTGGCTAATGGTAGGGATGAATTCCTATCATTCGAATGAGTTTTGCCTTGAAAATAAACATATTTATGATTGAATGCTCTTTTGCACAAGTCATTGACAATGTACTTTTTGAATATTAAAAATGAATTAAATAAGCAAAAAAAATAGTAATCTAATAGCCATAATAATCTTGGGAAGCCACCTCTATTTATAAATATTGCTAGATACCCATTTAACTTTCTCTACCTTCTTCTATTTTTGAATTTCTAAATTCATTCCTTTCATTTGGTTTCTCTCCTTTTAGAAATTGGAGAATGCTCGTTGAAAGCCTAAAGCAAATAAGTAAGATATAGCCTTGAAGGGATTAAATAAGTACTAGAAGAGAAGAAGTTCTACCATTCCATAAACGTTTTCACCCTTTGACGAAGCCACATAAAAGAGTCATCATGATATTTCAAGTAAGCTTGATATTTGCTTGGCTTCCTTTGTTCTTACCCTTTGTTGACCATGTTCAATATATGTTTGGCTTTTTCTGTTTTTACGTGTTGAAGTAGAATCGCTAAACCATTAACCCAATTGGTTTTTACAAATTTTATCATTTTTTAACTAGTTCTATTTATGTTTGGTCATTTTTCAACTTACCAATTTTATGGGTTAATCAAATCAAACTAGTGACTAGTTCACTAGTTTTTCAATTGAACTGACAGATTTGGTCCAATCTAATTTAAAGACTTTAATTAAAGGGTGGTGGCAGTTGGGGTGTCAGAGGTGTGATTGGTGGAACTGGTAGACTATCATCAATATCAATAGCTAATTACATATTTAGTAACACCTATGCAGTTCCTATTTCATGGATATTTACATATACCTACTCTACTTCAATCATGTATTATGTGATAGGCATTTTTTATATTTCAAACACATAACCTAACACAAAAGGCATGAATTTAAAAATTCTTAATAAGATATAATAATATTTGAAAACAAGTAATAGTTTAGTTATCTCATGTGCATAAAGCATTTTTATTTTACATCCATTGTCTACTTGAGAAATCAACTTAGGAAAAATATTTAAACAATATAGGCATCAATTTACTGGCATGCATATATAATCAAGATAACTTGTTTTACAATATAATCATAGAATATTTTATGTAGACTATATAGCTCATATGCAATGGAAGATCAAATACATAATCTTTATAATGAACTATAGTTGATCAGGTTTAAAAATGATAATTGATCACAAAAAAAGACCTATAAGCATTGCATTAAGTATCTTATATTATTTGAGATAGACATTGGTTTGTAAAACAAAATGAATCATATCAAGTATCCCATATTACCTTGTATGAAACTTGGGCTTTTTAACATTCTTAGGGTTGAATAACCACCTTTTCTATCTCTACACACCATAAAATATGTTAGTATAATCAATATTTATATCCATTCATGTCATAATTGTAGACTAGAGCATCCCATAGTGTAAATCCACATACTAGAAACAATAAAAATCCAAGAAAAACTTTTTAGCCCTAGGACCATCTTATAATACTAATAGTAAGGGTCTTTTCCTTTGATTACAAACTAACTTCATAAATAATGACTTTTATTTTGATATCATTTCATTTATATCAATCTTTAGAATAAAATCATTTGCATATATGATTTTTAAGAGTTGTAGGTAATATTGGTGAATCATAATTAAAGTTGCTTATAATATTCATCAAATAAATATGTTAAGAAAAACCATACATAAACAATTCTTATATGATCACACAAAGATTTAACTTAGAAATAGACATAAAATCACTAATTCCATGTTTAAATGCATTATATAGCCAATAAGTATGTATAAGGGTGAAATCGACATTTCAAATCATGCAAATTGGTGAAGCTGAGAAAATGGCGCAGCCTTATGTCTTTTAGCACCCTAGGGAATGTAACACCCCAAAAATTAATTAAGGTGTTAATAATGTATTTAGACTAATTAAGAATAATTATTATGGAATAATTAGGTAAGCTATATGAATGAAAATTTACAGAGAAATAAGTTATTGATATGGGTTTAAGATTTCAATTAGATTAAAGTTTAATTTGGGCCCCAAAATTAATTTGAATAAGCCATGGGTAAGGATTTATGGAGGCCCAATGATTTTAAGTGCAAGCCCAACTCCTTATCATGAGATTTGGGCTAAGAGAGATCACCTAACAATAGCCCAATTTGATTTAGTGAAATTTAGGCCCACAACTCAATTTATATAAGCCCTTATAGTTGGCCTAACACACATTATGCAGACCCAAATTGAATTGACTCTTGAAACTTGGCCTAACCCAGTCAAATTTCTGCAGCCCAACTTATGAAATAAGGCCCAACAAGTATGAAAATCTGAACCCACAATGAATTGGGCCATTGGGTCAGCACATCCCACTTCTAGCTTTAAATTTTCTGCAGCCCATCTCATTTAACACCAGCCCATTTGAAATAATGGGCCCATTGGACCAGCCCATCCTCACTAAAAACCTAAGAAGCCTTCTCTCCACCCATTTGGCTGCCAAGGAATTCATGTTCTGCAGACTTAGAAAGCTATTTTCGCACTTGAAAAGAGGGGCAAGTGTTTTTCTGCATTCCTCCACCATTCCTCACTTCTAGAGCAAGATTTGGCCAAGGTAATCTATACAAAATATGTCCCTCTCATCCTCCTCTTAATTTTGGTCTGATTAATTTATAGGTTTGAGTATTTTCATCTCCTTCTCAAATTTGAAATTTGGTGTTGGGTGATTCCTTACAAGATTTTCGGACTTGGAGGTTAGAGGGAGGATTAGGCAAGCTTTTCCCTTCCATTTTGTGTATCACATTGCTAGAAAATGCTCCTAAGGATGCATTATCATAATGGGTTCTGTTATTGTGTGAAATTTCAAGGAGATAATGGTGGAAAACCCAATTTTTTGGGCTTGATGATTGAAATGCGAATTTTGGTGAGTCCATGGTGGATTTTCGGAGGTGAGGCTATGACTGTTGTTAAGTGAGTATATCCTTCCTATTTTGATGCATTTTCTATTAGTTTGAGACCCCTATAGTTGACCTATGATATGGGCTTTAGTTTCATGTGAAATTACCCAGAAATTGGAGTGAACTATGACAATTTTTGGTGTGGGAAAGTTGGAATCCGAAATTAAATTCCTTGGTAATTAGGTGAGTAACCTCTAGTCTATCATTAGTAGTTCAACTTTTTGGATATTTGATCGTGATTAGAAATGATGATAATTATGCTTGTTATAGGCTTGGTGTGCATTTGGATTATTATGGTTGCTAGGAGAAGAGTAATTGGCTTCATTGAGGTAACTAGGGTTATTCTTTACTTCCATGTATATGTTCATGTTGATCTGATATTGTTTGCACATATATGGTTTTGAAATGTTAAATGATTGGTTGACTACTTGAATTGTTATTGTGATTGGACCTTGTGAGTCCATGGTGGAGCTGTGGTGCAGCTGCCACCCGTGCATGTGCTTTGATCGGGCACTGGGTTGTGATCAGACCCTAGATGCATTAAGCCCTGGTTGTGCTCATTATGGAGTAGGTGTCGTGGACGGACCTCTCTCGGTGTTATTGGCCATTAACATGTTGTGTATGACTCCTGGTATGGGACAGTAGTTATTTGTAGTTCAACTAGTTCATTTACAAATTGAATTAATGATTCTGGTATTGATGACATGAAATTGCATTGAATTAATTAACTTGTACATATATATGGAATCTGCCCTTTTGTTACTAAGATTGTATATCTCACCCCGTTATGGGCTAACATTTTCAGGGACCGGACCTCTTAGTGGCAAGAAGAAAATTAATGGGAGTTTGCTAAATGGTTTGATAACACATCGGTTTGGGAGCTTTGACAAAATGTATTGTAACTAAATTGCTAGTTTTGTATCATTGCTACATTGCATCATGAGTTGCCAAGTATAGGGATTGTATATGTAATTTGATTATCATGGGATTGCACATTTTGATTGTAATTGGCTAATAATGGATAAGTGATTCGATTTTATATGAACATTAAGCATTGACCCCATGCACCTTGTGACCATAATACATTTGCTGTCATTTATTCTTGAATTTGCTAATATAAGCTAGTTGGGCAAGTAAGAAATAGTATCTAAGTTTTGCAATGGTAATGGAGGAATTGATGGGTAAATAGGATAGATAAATACCATTTGCATCATATAAAATGAGAGAAAACGGTCCTAGAGTGCTTCTAGGGTGAGGATTAGAGTGTGTGGGACGAAACTTGGGTAATGTAGTCACAGGAAGGAGTCTCGCCGCGGCCAAGAGGGCTTCGCTGCGGCCAAATGAGTGACAGTGGCGAGGAGCGCCGCAGCGCAAATGGGGAAAAATTACCTAAAAGCTGACAGAATGAAAACGCACCGAGGCGCAAAAATATTGCGTCGAGGCGGAGTTGACAGAATGGAAACTCGCCGAGGCGCAAATATATTGCGTCGAGGCGAGAATTGTGGGGTTGAGAAAAGTAGTTCCAGGAGACATTTTCGCCGCAGCGCCATGAAGGCTGGCCGCGGCACAAGTCCCCAAACTCCTATTTTGAGCCTAGAAACCCTAATTTCTTTAATGGTAATAATAAGAAATGATATAGGAACACTTGTGAGAGGTTATTGGGTATTGAAACTGATTGACGGATGAATCATAAACCCCTTATGACAGTAAGATTTCTTTTATGCAAATTTGGTTTTGTTTGTGGTGGTATGGTGATGACCCTAATATCAAGGTTCAAATTTTTCTATATTTTCACAATGTGATGAATTGTAACAACTCCAAACCTTGATAATTAATGATTAATCGTATATTTAACCTTAGTTACAATGTTAGGAAGGTGGGGTTGTCACAGTTGGTATCAGAGCAATGGTTTAGGAAAACCGTCCTAATTTAAATCTTATGATTAGAAGCTTGACAATCATGATACATATTTGGCATGGTATTAGCTTATAAGAATAGATAATTATGTGAACACATAGTTGTTGTGCTTTATATTTTAGAAGGAAATATAAAGCAATAATGATATAAAGCTTGTAATGCTTAATTAAAATGACTGTTTCTTGAGTTCTATTTAGAACATCACCTATCATAATAAGTGTACCTTGGAGAGTAATAGAGTATAGTTAGATTTTATTTCATGACACTTTAGTATTGCTAATTTTGAGACTTGAGATTGTTAATGCCAATGAAAAGATTAGAATTTTGCCTTTCTTTCCTTCGGAGATTGGGTTATTAGTCTCAGTCTAGATTGATAACTGGTTGAGGCTTCTTGCCAACTGGTTACGCGATAGATGCACCAGTCACTCGCTGTGAGGCACCAGTTGACTGAATGAATGAGACCAAGTAACTGATGAGGATGATGAACAAAGCTACTAATAACGTTTATGACCAGTTGACCGCCATTTATTAAGCAAGTCAATTGGGTACGGCCGATCAATTGACTGGCCTATCGAAGTAGTCAACTGATCGCAACAAGAGTAGCAATTATTTACCTAAGTGAAATTCTAAGCTTTTCAAGGGCCATCTAGAGTGATGTTGAGAACTTAAAAGGCAATGGTACAGAGTAAAACACTTGACTAGCTATAGGAACCTTACGAAAGGGTAAGATGTAAACCTTACTTGCAATCAAGAAAATTGATCATGAAATTGATGTGTAATAAACAAGTGTGGTTGACTAAATATATAAAGTGATGAACAATCCATAATGAGTTAGGATTATGTAGACTTTGAAAGGTCCCCGAGGTTGAGGTTTTATAGGTAAAGAGGTCCTAACCCACTTGCTTGATCCTGGTTAATAAAGAGTGCAATTACTCGATCCTAGCTATCGTAATTGAGGCCTAATGAATATGGGTGATAAGAGCTAAAGACCATTTCAAATTACTTTATTCAAACTATTGAAGTGAGTAAGTCATCTTTAGTTAACGATGACAAGAAAAGAGGGCAAGAAACCCTTAAGACTGTCGAATCCATTTCTAAATGGGGGATAGTGACTTTAAAGTAAGAAATTAAGGGAGATGATGTTTTGGAAGGAATCTTGAGAGGTTGGAGGCTCCTCCTTTAGTGTACTATGGCAAAAGGGAGAGATTCTGATAAGAGGAAAGACAATCCTTTAGTGTGATAAGGGTGAAGTGCACTGGCACGGGGTGCTTATGCATGTTGTCTCTTATGTAATTTAGTTTACTTATACTATGTGTTGACGTGTATTTGGGTGGTGGTTAGAGGCACTTTATGTGCATGATACACTCGGGGAGTGTAAGGTAAGATTCTATAGCACTCTGGTGCTAGAGGCACGTGGGACGTGCTCATCGATCGGCACTTTGGTGCTAAGGGCATGCGAGGCGTATCACTTATCATATGATTTGATGAATTTCAACCACCAAATTGGTGTCAAACTAGACTAAGTAGACTTTCCACCTAGAAGGTAAAGAGGAGATCTTGATAGTAACGATCCATCTAAAGAGAGAATGAAATGGTACCTGTGTGTGTACAAGTGGTTGAGATATAGTCATCACGGGGTGATGAGCAGGCGTATGGCCACAGAAAAGCATTGCCTGCTAATATTGAAGGCAAAGTCTAATTCCGCCATCAGTAATCTTATTGTTATATATCATGTGTGGTGTGATTAAGGGAGTAGAGACAACATTAGGAATTTGAGATGGACTAATAATTGTTGTAGTAGTAAAACTCCCTGATTTCGAAAAAAAAAAAAAAGACTCCTTGATTTAGAATAATAACCTAGGAGGAAGGAATGAGAGGTGGCAGTAATGCAATTAACTTATGTTATTACAATAAAATCTCAATACAATGACTGACAAGGGAGGGTGAAACACTAGTGGTAAATGATACTTGAGTTATCTCACTAGGAATCCCTACTTGATCCGTTGATAATTAGGGAATGCTTGATAATGAAAAGACTCCCTAAGTCTCTTATTTATGTTAATTTAACTCCTAATAGTCAAGCATGAATTGAGGCCCAAAATCTTCTAGAGGAGTCAAAGAGTTAGTTGTGGTTGGCATAGGCCACTGTGTAAGGACAAAAACTATCGTACCATCTCGTATCATGCCAAATTGTATGGTCAAAAGACCTTGTACTTGTTGTCAAAGAACCTTATTGACAAGGTCTCAGATTTTACATTAATGAATACAAGATCTTGTTGATAGAATCTTAAACCTTGTTGACAAGATATTGTCCCATTACTCCTTAGGGAATTATTATGAATTTCCAAAAAAAAAAGGGGCAAGAAGTATGCTAGTTGAAAAATGAATGACTGTACTTGTATGAAAATCTCTTAGTTGGGGGTAGAAGATGCGAAAGCGCAACCCTTTGGGACTATATAATGACATAAAACCTAGAGAGATGTTCAATCGACATCAAATGAGTATAGATGCCATTAAGTTAACTACTAATGCTTGTTGTAACTGGGAACTAAGATGAAACACTTAGATCTATTGACCAGGGTGGTCCTAAGGACCATCTGTATGTGGTTACGGTGCTGTCCTGACAAGTATAAAAAAAAAAAAGAGAGAAGGAAAAGAGAGAAAAAGAAGAGAGAGAAAAGAGGTCTACTAAGGATTTTCCTATGTTGGTTACCCCTGGGGGGTGATCAGGTTGTCTATAAGGAACCATCACCAGGAGCTAAAAAAAAAAAAGTTCCTAATGTTTTAGGCAAGTGATGGAGATTACGTTATCTAATAAACCATCCACTAAAACTATAACTTGTAAGATTTAAAGAAACTCATTCCTAAGTCCTAAAGAATTACCTTTATGCTCTAGACAAGGTATTCTCACCCTTGAGATCAGGTCTTATTAGAAAATATAATCTAGACTTGGAATATCATGTTCATTTTCACCTGAAAGATTATGTTCGATTTCAACTATGGGGAAGGTGAACCTAAGGTGGTTGGGTGCCTTCAAGAGACAAGTTGTGAGATCGGACTTTATATTAGTTCTGACCCTTGGGAATCTCAACAAATAAGGAGGTGAAATCTTGGGCGCTAATTGAAAAAAAAAAGGGGAAATTCTATACATCCAATGAAAATAATGAACCTTCTACTAATGGACAATGAATAAGGGTAATGTGTGCAATAATTTATGAGATAGTTGAATGTAAGACTTGAAAACTTAAACTAGATGAACTTGTAAAAGGCAAAACCCATTTCAGTTAAGAAGGTTGGACTAAAGAAAAATGTAGGGGTAATCTAAGTGAAAGGTGAATGAAATTTCATTATGAAATAAGGTTGCTTACTTATGTTGCCATTAGTGGAATAAATACTAAGACAACTGACTAAGTGGAATTCCTTGTAGTTCTGGGTATCAATTAATAGGGAGAATTAAGTTAAAGTATCTAGGAGTTATCTCTTAAACGGATTAAGAGTTAAGCAGGAAAGGAAATTTACATAAACATGTAATGATTGGCTACTAGAACAACAAAAAAAAATGATGAGGGAGGAGAGAAAGAAGAGAAAAAAAAAGAGGGGATGAAAATATAAAACAAAACTAAACAAAAAAAAAACTATGAAGGGAGAGAAAATTGGGATGTATTTGAGCTAGGTATCAAGAGCTTGCTATAAGATGATCAAGTGTGGCTTGGTCAGGATCTCTTTAGTTATGGGCAAAGAAAGAATATGGAATATTCAGGTTGGTATGTCATTTGTTAACTAAAAGAAATAGAGTGGTGATTATCAAGTGAAGTGGTAGCATAACAAGAACGTCCTCCCCAGGAAAGTAGTAAGAGGGGACTAGTCTCTGGTAAGACTATCTGAGCTATCAAGGAGGAGGTTATGAGGATGAATTGTCCAATATTAATTGGGTAAGGTATAACTAATTTTGAGGACAAAATTTCTAAAAGGAGGGGAGAATGTAACACCTCAAAAATTAATTAAGGTGTTAATAATGTATTTAGACTAATTAAGAATAATTATTATGGAATAATTAGGTAAGCTATATGAATGAAAATTTACAGAGAAATAAGTTATTGATATGGGTTTAAGATTTCAATTAGATTAAAGCTTAACTTGGGCCCCAAAATTAATTTGAATAAGCTATGGGTAAGGATTTATGGAGGCCCAATGATTTTAGGTGCAAGCCCAACTCCTTATCATGAGATTTGGGCTAAGAGAGATCACCTAACAATAGCCCAACTTGATTTAGTGAAATTTAGGCCCACAACCCAATTTATATAAGCCCTTATAGTTAGCCCAACACATATTATGCAGACCCAAATTGAATTGACTCTTGGAACTTAGCCTAACCCAGTCAAATTTCTACAGCCTAACTTATGAAATAAGGCCCAACAAGTATGAAAATCCAAACCCACAATGAATTGGGCCATTGGGTCAGTACATCCCACTTCTAGCTTTAAATTTTCTGCAGCGCATCTCATTTAACACCAGCCCACTTGAAATAATAGGCCCATTGGACCAGTCCATCCTCACTAAAACCCTAAGAAGCCTTCTCTCCACCCATTTGGCTGCCAAGGAATTCATGTTCTGCAGACTTAGAAAGCTATTTTCGCACTTGAAAAGAGGGGCTAGGGTTTTTCTGCATTCTTCCACCATTCCTCACTTCTAGAGGAAGATTTGGCCACGGTAATCTATACAAAACATGTCCCTCTCATCCTTCTCTTAATTTTGGTTTGATTAATTTCTAGGTTTGAGTATTTTCATCTCCTTCTCAAATTTGAAATTTGGTGTTGGGTGATTCCTTGCAAGATTTTCGGACTTGGAGGTTAGAGGGAGGATTAGGTAAGCTTTTCCCTTCCATTTTGTGTATCACATTGCTAGAAAATTCTCCTAAGGATGCATTATCATAATGGGTTCTGTTATTGTGTGAAATTTCAAGGAGATAATGGTGGAAAATCCAATTTTCTGGGCTTGATGATTGAAATACGAATTTTGGTGAGTCCATGGTGGATTTTCGGAGGTGAGGCTATGGCTGTTGTTAAGTGAGTATATCCTTCCTATTTTGATGCATTTTCTGTTAGTTTGAGACCCCTATAGTTGACCTATGATATGGGCTTTAGTTTCATGTGAAATTACCCATAAATTGGAGTGAACTATGGTAATTTTTGGTGTGGGAAAGTTGGAATCCGAAATTAAATTCCTTGGTAATTAGGTGAGTAACCTCTAGTCTATCATTAGTAGTTCAACTCTTTGGATATTTGATTGTGATTAGAAATGATGATAATTATGCTTGTTACAGGCTTTGTGTGCATTTGGATTATTATGGTAGCTAGGGGAAGAGTAATTGGCTTCATTGAGGTAACTGGGGTTATTCTTCACTTCCATGTATATGTTCATGTTGATCTGATATTGTTTGCACATATATGGTTTTGAAATGTTAAATGATTGGTTGACTACTTGAATTGTTATTGTGATTGGACCTTGTGAGTCCATGGTGGAGCTGTGGTGCGGCTATCACCCGTGCATGTGCTTTGATCGGGCACTGGGTTGTGATCAGACCCTAGATGCACTGAGCCCTGGTTGTGCTCATTATGGAGTAAGTGCCGTGGACGGACCTCGCTAGGTGTTATTGGCCATTAACATGTTATATATGACTGCTGGTATGGGACAGTAGTTATTTGTAGTTCAACTAGTTCATTTACAAATTGAATTGATGATTATGGTATTGATGACATGAAATTGCATTGGATTGATTAACTTGTATATATATATGGAATCTGCCCTTTTGTTACTGAGATTGTATATCTCACCCCGTTATGGGCTAATATTTTCAGGGACCGGACCTCTTAGTGGCAAGAAAAAAATTAATGGGAGTTTGCCAAATGGTTTGATAACACATCGGTTTAGGAGCTTTGACAAAATGTATTGTAACTAAATTGCTAATTTTGTATCATTGCTACATTGCATCATGAGTTGCCAAGTATAGGGATTGTATATGTAATTTGATTATCATGGGATGCCACATTTTGATTGTAATTGGCTAATAATGGATAAGTGATTCGATTTTATATGAATATTAAGCATTGACCCCATGCACCTTGTGACCATAATACATTTGCTGTCATTTATTCTTGAATTTGCTAATATAAGCTAGTTGGGCAAGTAGGAAATAGTATCTAAGTTTTGCAATGGTAATGGAGGAATTGATGGGTAAATAAGATAGATAAATACCATTTGAGTCATATAAAATGAGAGAAAACGGTCCTAGAGTGCTCCTAGGGTGAGGATTAGAGTGTGTGGGACGAAACTTGGGTAATGTAGTCACAGGAAGGAGTCTCGTCACGGCCAAGAGGGCTTCACTGCGGCCAAATGAGTGACAGTGGCGAGGAGCGCCGCGACCTGATAAATCGCGCTGCAGCGCAAAGGGGGAAAAATTGCCTAAAAGCTAACAAAATGAAAACGCGCTGAGGCGCAAAAATATTGTGCCGAAGTGGAGCTGACAGAATGGAAACTCACCGAGACGCAAATATATTGCGCCGAGGCGAGAATCGTGGGGTTGAGAAAAGTAGTTCCAGGAGACATTTTTGCCGCGGCGCCTTGAAGGCTGGCCGCGGCGCAAGTCCCTAAACTCCTATTTTGAGCCTAGAAACCTCAATTTCTTTAATGGTAATGGTAAGAAATGATATAGGAACACTTGTGAGAGGTTATTGGGTATTGAAACTGATTGACGGATGAATCATAAACCCCTTATGACAGTAGGATTTCTTTTATGCAAATTTGGTTTTGTTTGTGGTGGTATGGTGATGATCTTAACATCAAGGTTCAAATTTTTCCATATTTTCACAATGTGATGAATTGTAACAACTCTAAACCTTGATAATTAATGATTAATCGTATATTTAACCTTAGTTACAATGTTAGGAATGTGGGGTTGTCACAGGGAGCATGCACAACTTTCTGGAATGAGACCTTGCTACAACACATGGTCTCTCCATGTGTTTTTGAGTTTTGAGCATGGCCTATGCTTTACAACACTAAGTAGCCATGTCCAAATACCTTGTTTTTGTTTTTCTTATCCTAAAAGCATGGATTACAAGGTTTTATTCACCTACACACTTTCAAACAACCCAAGTAGCCTATAAACACTAAACTATACAATTTGAAAGTACTCCTAACAAATTTTGCTTTCCCAAGTCCTAACTCTTTACATGTAAACCTTTCCTTATAATGTAGCTTTAAAGTTCAAGTGAAGAAGATAACTTCCACGCCTCTCAAGCTTTCTTTATCAAACCTTGCCCTTCCCATAGACTTTTAACAACAATAATCTAAAGCAAGGTGAGATGGTGAAAAGGATAAATAAAGGGAGATGATAGAGAGGATAAAGAAAGGAGAAAATGAAAGAAGAAAATGTATAAATTCCCAACAAGATAAAGAATTTATCTTATCTAAAGAGTTGAGATGTGGGGTCTTCTACTTTACCAATCTTTTCTTTTTTTCTCTTTCTTGTTTTTCTTGCTCTTTAACACACACACACACACACACTCTCTCTCTCTCTCTCACTCTCTCTCGCTCTCGCTCTCTCTCTCTCTCTCTCTCATTCCTAGTATTTAGAGAGATAGAGTTTTAGGAAGAGATGAAGTTTTTTGTTATATTTTTGGAGGGCTTAAGAGTCACTTATATAGAGTGAAGCTTAGGATGTGTTTACTTAGAGAGAAGAAAAGTATTTTTCATACAAATAATTTTCATATCATTTCATATAATTCCATGTACAACATCTAGGTGTAGGTTGGTTATAAGGAAATTGGTAATTATGGAAGTTGTTTGTGTAATTGTGACAATTGTTCTAAGTTAATCCAATTATCCATGTCAAATTTTATTTGACTAAAATTGTATTTTAGTCTTAGTTAAAATTAAACTTTTAAAACTTAAACTTTTGCTAGTTGTATTTTGACTCTTAAATTTTGTCTAAATATTGTTAATTTTCATATGTTTTTTCTTATATTTTTAAGGTTCTAATAGTTTTGAAATTTCTTAAAATTTCATTCCTTTAACATTTATTTCTTCTTTTATTATTATTTGGTAAATTTCTTTTAATTCTAAATAAATCTTAAGAATTCACAAAAAGTTTAATTAAATACCTAATAACGTTCTAATTTCTTTTGTAAAATTCATAAATTCTCAAATTGACCTATTAGGACTTTATTTTCTTAATTTAAGGGTCCCTAATTTAGTTAATTTAATCTAATTGTCTAATAAAATTTTCATCTTAAGAAAGATGTTACACATGACATAAATTTCAAAAGAGATTTTATACATTTTGACTTAAAAGAATAAGTACAAAGCAATAGCACTTTAGAGAAAGTGTAAAAACATAAAATAGAACTTACATATTATGCTTTAAGAAATAAGAACATCCTAATATCATGTTGTTGCTAATGAAGGAAGCGTATAAAAACTTCAATCAAATGGCATATATTCTTTACAATAGTACAAGCTATTCAATGGATAGTTAAATTTATAGAATTTTTAGCCCATAATTTTTTTAAAAAAGTAGCATAAAAAGTCTAAGACATAGTTTGAATATTATCAATAACTATGACAATCCTTCAATCAAAAGTAATTGCTAAAGACAAAAGTAAATAGACAAGAGTACTGTAATTTGACTCTGCAATAATATGAGAAAGACACATGGTGTGAACCACTTGTAATTTTTTGCACATAACCAACGCTTTTGTATGAAGAGGATAAATAGCAAGAGAATTAGGGTCAAATTTATTAACAGCAATGGCACAGTTATTTCGTACTACCACGCTAATAGCGACTGAAACTCATCGTAAAGAAAAGAATCACCGACGTTAACTTTTTAATGACACTAACTAAGATGGGGCCAAATAAAACATATGAAATATGATTAGCAAGCCGACTTTCATTTAACAAGGATTCAAATTGTGAGGCAAATAAGTTAAAAGGTTCTTATTGAAACCCAAGTTGGCATCTTCCTTTTCAAATTCCCAACAAAGGCAAACAACAAAGGCTATTTGAAAATCTTCAAATTCAATCACTATAATTAATTGCTTAGTCATCCAAAGGATTGAGACCTTCCCCCCAAAAAAAGGAAAATAAAGATAACATTAACACTTACAAGAAAAATAAAAAGTTACTCAGACTTTATTCTCTCTAAAGAAGAGAAAATTTCACTGAGAATAATACATTTTAAAGCATTTAATTTAAACTAATAGACTTAATTGCGCTATGTGTTAAAAATAAAAAAAGTCACTCAGATTTTCTTCTTCTCTAGAAAAAAAAAACTTTACTAAGAATAATACTTTTTAAAACATTTAATTCAAAATAATAGACATAATTGCACCAAGTATATACATGTAGATGCACATACATTCAAACATGTACATATTTAGCGACGTTAAGTCTATTGTTAAGTTGTAAACTTTAATGGTAAATTTTTCATATATTGAAGTAATTTTTTGAAAAAATTACACTTTAGAACCATAAATTTGAAAATATTATTGTAAAAGATATTAAATTTTAAAATTATTTTAAAGATTTAAGTGACAAAAAAATTTAACTATAAAAAGTTATTTATATAATTCTAACTATTTATTATATATAATTCTAATATAAATAGAATAATATCCTAGAATAATGAATAAGAATGAGAGGAAAAATTAGATAAATAGTAAAAAAGAATTTATAATTTTTATAATATAAAGTGTAATTTTTGTTCATTATTAAAATTTTTAACAATGTGGCTACAATTAGACCAATCTTTTTAGTTCTATGTTTGAAAAAGGATAATTAATAGACGGAAATTAAAACAAATTTCTTGTTTAAAAATTGTTATAAAAAGACAGGAGAAAGAAAATTTTCTTATTAGAAAGTTATAGGGCACATCCATATGATTGCCTTTTTTTTTTTTTTAAGATTTAACCAACATTTTTTTGGATGCAATTTAACCAACCTATTGAACTGAAAAATTATTCATACATCTATCCACATTAGTTGAGGTCATCTTTGTAAGGCCCAGCTGCGCTATTGGAGGTGGTGTTTTGGGCTTTGCCAATGACGAGCCAAGCCCAAAAGATCGAAAAACCAATGAAAAACGCCTCGGCGCTACTTCTCCTTCGGGGTCTCCGCTTCCATTCTCCGCGTTTAACTATTTAAGGCGCCAAATGGAAATGCCACTTGGCCTTATATCCCCGCTCTCCTTTCTCTCTGATTTCCTTTGCTTTCTTTCTCTCTACCGTGCTTCAGTGTTTCTCTACCTTCAACATCGCACAGTAGTCGGTCTTCTGCTCTGTAACGCTTCAACTTGGAGACCGCACCTAAGAGGATCAAGGTAACGCTTCACTGTGTGTTGCTGTCACTCGTCGGTAGACTTTACTTTGAAGGATTTTCAGAATATCGCAATCTAACATCCCTTCTTGTTTCTTTCAATGCCGGGGAAGAGCTCCTTCTCTGACTTTCTTGATATATTGGTAATTGAAATTGTTCACAGAATGTGAGAAAGACTTAATCAAGAATGCTTGCCAAACTCTTGTGATTTAATAATCATGAATATGAAAGTGCTCATCTAAATCGTTTAGATTGAAGTACCTTCACAAAGTAAGGATCTGAAGATTATTTTCTTGGAATAAGTGCAAGAAATGCGTCAGCTCCACAATAATCGAATCTTTTTTGGAGAAGATAAAAATAATAACATGCAAATCAAATTTTTTATGTGTGGTATGTTGAGAATTTTTGTTAAGCTCCATCTTCTTTTCTGTCTGAAAAGGGGTTCAAGGGGACTCAGGTTTCTGAATATAAAGGTTTTTGCCGGTATGAGAGGGGAAATTCTATGGTTCTTGCATGAATTGTTCTGAAGCAACTGTTTGACATAATCTAAGATGATTTTATTCTTGTACATTTTTTTTTTTGTGTGACTAGAGAACAGGTACGCTTACTGAATTCCCGATAATTGACATGAGTTAATAATGGAAAGCAATTTAGAAGATCTTTATGAAATTTTGTATCCTGTAAAATGGCATCAGCATGTATAGTATTATCTTGAAGTCTTATTCTGTGCTCAGTTTAGAGAGTGCATCACCGAGCCTCCTCTGTCTGGTGCATGGAAGAATACCCAGTTTAATGACTATGACTGAGTCTCACTAGTTGGTGGTCCCTTATCAGATGATATATGAGCTTAAATCGATAAGTGAACAAGTTACACATGATGTTGATCAAACTCTGCAGATTATCCTTCTGGGAGAATTGGGAAAATTTAAAGGGGCCATCAGATTTTTTTTTTTTTAGTTTTTATAAAAAGTGTTATAGAAAAATTTATAAGATACAATTCCAAAATAATGATTTTTTTTGCCAAAATAATAATGAGTTAAAAGAAAACCGAAAAAAAAATTTCATAAAAAATACACTATGAACTAACCTACAAGATATTAATGGAACAAATCCATTCCTTCACTCTGCAGAACTGGACTCATATGGCACCAAATTTCTGGGTTTTCATATGTTAAAATATATCATGCTTTCACTAAGCAAAATGTCTCTAAAGAATATAACATCTCTCTGAGTATGAACACGTCTAGTAAGTCTTAACCCAAAAAGGTATACCACGGGTAGGTAATATACAACGCGTACAAATAAGTGTTTAGCACGACAATCGAGTAGTAACAAACGAATTTTTGAAATTTCCAAAACATACATCAACCTTAAAGTGTTTATCACGAAAATAAAAAAAATAGTTTGTTGTTAAATGGGTCAGGCTTAGATTAGATTGGGCTTAGTAAAAAAGCCTAAATGCAGTTTGTTTTATATTCAATTTTTATAATAAAAATGGATTCATTTTTCATTAGGTCCATATCTAATATTTTTGGGTCAGACAAACTTTTTGTCTTATAATCAAATCTAGTCAAGAGATATGAGATCATGCATGAATATTTTCATGCGCTTAACTTATCATGGAGTTTACAATCATATGCCTTGCAAAGGTATATCCGTACGAATAGCAGTCAAACTAATACAATAGTATAATTGAATATGAGTATCAATTATATAATTTAATATTGTTTTGTTAGTATGTGAATTTAATTTAATTTTTATATAAATAAAAAATTATATAAATTTATTTTAAATTTTGTTGAAATTATCTCAATAGTTTTTATTTTTAGAATATATACAAATTTTTATGAAATAAAAAATATTACATTTTAGTTAAATTTTTATTTTTGACTAAAATACCTTAATTGAATTAAATATATTTTAATTTTAACTAAAATAATTTTTAAAACATTTTTATAGAAATATTTTAATAAAAAGTTTAAAATTAAACTATAAAATATACAGAGAAGAGAGGTAGAATAATTTTAATTAAAAGACAAAAAACTTCATTGTTGGCTTAAACCATACATGACTGATAGTTATTTTTGCAACAGATTTTTTTTTTCCCGCCAACAAAGAATATGGATGATTTTGGCCTCATTCCGTGGCCGGGAGTATTATCTCTCTCCTGGTGTCTTGCCCAGCTGGGCTGGGTTGGAGGGATAGCTACTATCTTCATCGTTGCGGTCATTTCACTGTTATCCGTTTATCTGGTGAGCCAAGTTTTTGATGAGGAGCGTGACTCGCCTCTTTCATGTGTTAATGCAATCAGACAACATTTAGGTATTTTTTCTTCTTTTAAATCTTGCTGTTCTTCTGGTTAAATTTGTCTTTTCTTTTTCTTGTATGAAAGAAACTATTGAAGTTATTGTGACTTGTGAGAATTGTCTAATTAAGCATGAAACCTTTGAGTTAAAATAGGTCAGGTTATATACACAAATTGTCTAGTTCATTAGAAGTTGAGAGAACATCAATCCCACAATGTTCTTTTTTCAAACAAATAAAACCGAGCATTCTTCTATGCACCAGAGGCTAACTGCTAAGTTTGCTGTCTCTATCTATATGCAAACACGTGAAGACAAAATTAAAGTGTGTTTAATGCAAGAAGTAGAGGAAAGAACTTACGTTGTTATGTTTCATAATTTTTTTTAAGAAAATTATATTTAAAGATCAAGTAAAAAAAATTATTTTTAAAAATATGTTACCACTAAATTTAATTGTTTTTTATTAAATTTATTAATAATTATCTTAAAATAAATAATAACAAATCTTTAAAAATAATTTTTTTTATTTTTTAATCCTTTATTATAATTCTTTCATTTTTTTTCTTATATAGTTTTTCTTGTTTAACTTTACCAGAGGTCAAGGGCAATCATGCGTGTCTGTTCAGTGGTGTCCAATCATTTGATTTCTGCTTTTAACATTTTTGAACTATCACTTTAGTCAACTTGAAACTGAATAAAAAACGAATTATTCAATCATATGTCATGGGGATTCCATTGATCAATCCTTGTGAAAAAATCGTATTTGTTTTCTCTCTTTTGTTGTTAAAAAGAAAAGGAACAATTAGCAATGACTCAAACCTTTTCCGCATTTATGTGGGATGCGGATAAAGAAGAAGGGAAAGCGAAAGGGACAAGGGGTGACTTGAGGTGGTTGCTGACTAGAAAGAATGGAATAAGCTTAGATGGCAATTATGTAGCAAAGTCACAAAAATTAAACGATGACTTAATTGCCGTTTGTCTTGAAGGACTTAATTAAAAATCTTTAAAATTTGAAGAATTTAAGTATAAGTTTTTAAATTGTAAAGACTAAATTAAAAAAAAAAAATATTAGGATTACAAAATTAATTTAGCCAAATGCCCAAATGCCCCGCTGTCCCGAAAGTACAAGACTAGTACCTTTCTCTGCTGGGGATCAGGCAGCTAGTACGGGTTTCTGTCCTCTCGTTCGTTCCCTTGAACGATGACCACCGTCGATTTCACTGAGGCAATACCTTTGGGTTTTGGACCAGAGAGATAAGAGTTCGATACCCCTCCCGTTCGAAACTCTGCTCTCCTTTCTCAGTTCGATGATGGCGGGAAGATGTCATTTGATTGCTGGTTTCACTTGGGGGAATGGGTTTTCTGTGCGAACTCTTGCTTTTAACCCTTAAAAAGTTGCTTATGATTTTCTGTTTGAATTATTGTTTCTAGTGTATGTGAGTGCTTGGTGATTCAGAGAACTCGAAAGCTTGGTTTGAATTTTATTGACCAATTTGAGCAAGCTGCTCTGTACCTTGTTCATTGAACCATGTTTGATTGCTTATCTCAATATCTACCAACAAGCTCCGATAAGCATGGATGCAGATCTAGAAAAGTTAGCATTTAATAAAGATGATTAGGTAGGAATAGTATTTACATGGAGCATTGTAGAAGGCAGAGGAGTATCATATCCATTCGAGAATGGGGTGTTTAGTGCTATTTTATCTTTGAACTTGTGGAGTCTGTGTCAGATAGAGCTTCCCTCTGTGCAGCTTGTTTGTGGGCTCTGGAGGTTTTTGTTGCTGTAAAGTGTAAAATGTTATTTCTCATTTTGGAGATTGAGTCTCAAGTTAGATTTGAATATTACTTGATTACTTCAAAAGTTCATTTCATATCTATCGTCTTTCTTTTTTTATTAGCTTTTTTTTTTTTAATTTTGTTTTGTTTGTCTGTTTTTTTTTTTTGGGGGTTTTGTTGGAAGGAATTGGTCTTCTTGTTGTTATTTTTATTTTATGATTGTTTTGGAGCTGAGGTTCAATCTTCAACTGTGATTTTTGGCTGGTGTTGCTTGTCAGAACTAACACTCTATAGCTAGGTTCTCTATTATTATTAGAGTTATCATAAGATAAGTTACATTTGACGCACATTTTATTTAAACTTTTCTTTACAAGGATACAATCAGTTAAGTCTCGATCTTTGGCTTCCTTGTGGCCAATTAAGATTCTAGTTAACTAATACATGCTTCAACCAACTAAAACTTAATCCTACTTAATTACTTCTCAGAGGTAAGTTTACTAAGTCCACTACTAGTCAACTACAACCTAATTCTGTACTTCTTTCATTTGAACCTAGAATGCATGTAGGGTGGTGTTACAACCTTGATTAGACTCCTAAAACTTCCCTAAACATGTTTAGATAAGTCTGAAAAGCTTAGTTCCATCTAGGCTAGGGTTCTAAGACACTTTGAAATTTTTCTTGGAAGGAAATCCTGATGTTGTGACCAAGAGAGTCACGTTGTGGTGCTGCCATTCTGGGCCCCCCCCACCCCCCCCCCCCCCCCCCCCAAAGTGGCGCAGTATCTATGCAACCATTTATTTACATCATCTTCATCTCTACAATCTTATCCCTACGACTTGGTATTCATATCATATTATAAGTCAGGATACAAAATAGCTACTTAAATACAAATATCCATGCAACTCTAGTTCTCAACCACAAAATTCTAGAACAACACCGTTCAGCACAATTTCCAATATTACATAAAAGATCTATCTAGGCTTGAGTCTATTTTTCTTTGCCTTTGCCACAACTATCCCCTGAAGAGTTAGCCTACAAATGCTGGTGAGATATTATCTCGATAACTAGCATATAATTCCAATTATATATACAGCGAATTCAGAATCAATGCCCAACATAAAGAAATCACATTGTATACTATGTAAAATCACACTAGGGATATAAATTTGGCTATCTTGAACTACAATTCCATACTTGTAGTCAAGTTATACAGTTAATGGCCAATAACTCAGGAGGGGCTCTGCTTAGCATCAGCTCCCATATCAATGAGCTCTGCTTGGCTCCTTCACTATATCAATGAAGAGCTCCACTTGACTCAATAATCAATCAATCATACACATATACAACAGCCAAACTCATACATAGCAGCATATTTAGCAAATTCATTAATTCAATATCAAAGTAAATATAATAGGAATTAAACACTGTTTACCTGTATCAATTAGGAGCTCTAATTCCAGTGAGAAGCTTCCAAGGTTCAACCAAGCCTAAATTCTATTAAACAAGTATATAAATCTTAATGCATGTCATATAAGAATTGCCTACTTAATCTTAACTAAAATTCCAACTCAATTACAATATACCTAATTCAAGTTCCCACCTTTCAAGTTGCTGCATCTGCGTCCAAGCTTCCAATTTATAATTAAGCCTTAAGAATCCAGATCACTCTTCTAATTTTGGTTAAAGCTTACAAATTTACACAGACAATTTCCATCTTCGCAACAAGAACCAATTTAGGAAATCACATTACCTTCAATTTAATCCTCCTAATTTTCCTCCCTTCTCAAGCAACTTTAAAGCATCAAAATTCAGGATCTTCAATCAAGAAATGAAAATCAAGCCGTTTGAAAGCTTGAAAGATTTCCTCGATTTTTTTTTCTTCTATAGCAAGATCAAGTAGCGAGAGTTCCTACCTCCTGCAGGGCAAAAATTCAATCCTCTCTCTTCAATTCTCCATGACCCGGCTTCCTCCTTAAGTTCCCATCTTCGACACAAAATCAACCAACACAAATTCAGTGTCCAATCGGTTCAAAAGAGAGTTTACAAGGAGTAGAAGTTTGGCTTCACTCACCTTAGCAATGGAGGCCAATTTCCCCTTCATGCAAAGCTCCCAAGATGCACAATGGTGGTTTCCCTTCTATGCCTTCTCTCTTTTGGTTTTTGGCCAAAATGATGAACAATTGAATGAGTGAAGATGAACTTCGGTCAACTTAAAATAAAGGAGTTGGTGGGGTGTGATGAGAGATATTGACCAAACCTACAATATGGGGTAGGTAGGATGTTAGTTTGGCGTTGACTTTTCTTCCACTCACACAACCAGTCATGCAAGGTTTCTCTTGTATAAACAATTGCTTCATGGAATATATGAGTGTAAGAAGCTTTGACCGACTTGGAGACAAGAATGGACAAGTTATCATGAATTGACATTGAGCAAAGTCAAGGCCATTACTTATGCTTCATATGGTCAGTCATGCACAGATGAATGGAAGGAAATTATTATTTTTAGTCACAAACTTGGTCCATCCTATTAGCGGTAATAGGTAGACATTACAATATGACTAATGGAAAAGTAAGAAATCATTTGAAAGACTTAATTAGAATACTTAATAAATTAATTTTAGACTTAAGGGTATAATACACCTAATTAAATTTCCTTAATTCCCCTTTAGTTTAATCCTCATGGAATCTCTCTTCTATTAGGGGTTAGGTAAATTAAGATAACGCATTAATTAATTTACCTAATTTCTATTTAATTAAATACTTTTCCTGATTTAATTGATTTTGTATTAATCCTTCCTTTAGGCAACTTGCTATGATATTAGCTAGATAATGTCTAGAGTGTGACATTGCTGGTTAATGCTATCACATTTGGGGTCAATAGGTCTGAACTGGATGAGCAAAGTAGTGATGGTAAAACCTGCAGGTTTTTGCAACTTAGCCACACTCCTAATCGCAGCAAAGTGTATGTTACCATGCTTCTAAAAAATCATGGCAAAATATGTATGCAATGCTTGAATCAACAAAGGATAATTCCTAGCAAATTGGAATAAGCCCACCAAAGGAACATGCTTTGTGGGCCGGAGAGAGTATAGTTGTGCTTTTAACAACTATATTATGCTAGTTGTATGTTAGTGTGTATCCCAATTTTTTGCTTTAAAAAAGGGATAAACGGGTGTCACACCTATAGAGAGGCTTCATGGTCCCTATTTAACACTGAAGTTACCTGAGATTAGATAGAGCCACCTATGTAGTATTGTGAATAAAATGGTTTTGTAGATATCATTATTCTGTTGTGAATAAAACGGTTGTGTAGATATCATTATTCTATCTATTTTATTTTAGTAAACAGGGTTCATCCTATGCAAATAGAATTATCCACATATTAAGCAAGCCTTGTATTCACATGTTCAAATTGATAACCTTATTATAATAGAAATATTGATTTTGTATTTGTTTCTTGAAATAAGAAACTATTCATTGGTAGATGCTGGATATATTAATGGAGAAGGGGTTTTTTCCTTTTATAGGGGAAGTCGTTACCATCTTAGTGAGTGGAGACATGGATATGTCCCAGCAACTCCTCAAGAAATATTTACCAATTGACATATGCAAGCTAGAAATGTTGTAGAAAGAATATTTGGATTTATTGATCATTCATTAAATTGATGCTTGAATGTGTAAATTGCTGGGTTTATTTGAAAGAGGTGGAACTCATGCAAGGCTTTTTTCTATATATGCAGTTGTTGGGTTTATTTGATCATTCATGGGATAATAAATTTCATTTTCATTTAACTTGAGACTCGAAATTGGTATATGTTCATGTTAGAAGTGCCATTCACTTTATGCTTGAATGTCTATGTTACTCTTGGGTCAACGTTTCAATGTGTAAAGAAAAAATATATTGTCGTCTTTTTGAGTACATGTTGAAAATCTGTCCGCAAGATTTGAAGAGATGAATCCAACCATGAATCTATAGTTAATAATCTGTAATGAGTCTTAAAACAAAGAATTAGGTAAAGGGAATTGAGGTAGAATTTGGGATAACATTCTGGTTTAGTATAGAAGATAATTTACAAATTAAAAAAAGTAAATTTGAATTTATTAAGTTTTTTAATTAAGTGTATTTAAAAGAATATTTATTTACAAACTAAAGAAATAAAAATATTAATTTTCTAAGTCAAACATGGTGTCGCATTTGTTGATGTATATACATATATAGACAAGAGTGTTAAATATAATCTTTACAGGTTTTTATGGACGGGTCTGTGGCTGGACTGTGTACGTAACATTGTTTGGATTTGCAATCGCCTTTGTCATTACATCAATTATTAGCATCAGGTGAACTATTGATTACTGTTTGAATCTCTTATTGTACTTAAAATCTCAGTTTGCCTCTGGTCTAATTGTTGTATTTGTTGCTGCAGAGAAATCTTTTGTCACCAGAAAGAAAGACACCAAACAGCTTGTACAGTTAGAGATTTATTTTTCCTACTATTTTTTGGGACTGTGCAAGTCATTTTGTCACATATACCTAATTTTCAAGCCATTAAATGGCTGTCGAAGGTTGTTCAGATTACATCAGTGGTTTATTCTTGCTTGGGAATAGGACTAGCAGTTGCACAAGCCACTGGTAAATATTTGTTACTTGGAAATTTAATTACACTAATTTTTTTAGCTAAAACACGAATTTAATTTTTTGTCACAAATGTTCAGAAAATAGAACTGTAAAAGGTACTATTGGAGGAATTAGTACCTCAACTGCAATAGAAAAAATATGGCGGGTTGCTCAAGCAATTGGTGACATAGCGTTGTCTTTTCCGTTTTCTATACTTCTTCTTGAAATACAGGTATGATATTCAGAATTTAATTTTACTGTAGCCTTAAGAACAAACTCTCTGACATATGATACAACTTAACATTGCAGGGTACATTGGGGTTGCCTCCACCTCAAATTAGGAAGAAGGCAACAGTATCCCTTATTATAACAACAATACTTTACATGTTTTGTGCATGTTTGGTGTATGCAGCGTTTGGCAATGATGCACCAGGAGATCTACTAACGGGATTTAAATTCTCCAAGTATTATTGGGTGGTAGATATCGCAAATGTCTGCGTTGTAGTTGAGCTAGTTTATGTATATCAGGTACATTTTATTATGGTGTTTTGTTTATAAATTTTTAAATTTATAATTTATATTATTAAGGTTTAAGAAATAATTTATGCACTTGGAACTGCAATTTTTGGTGTAGGTACATAGCCGGCCACTTTTTGCTGCTGTTGAGGAGAAATTGGGTGTTATGTTCCCTCACAGCACATTTGTGAATCATCTATATACTCTACCGATGCTGCCAAACTGGGAAGTAAACCTTTTCAAACTGTCATTCCGAACTACGTTTGTAGTCCTTACAGTCATAATTGCAGCATTCATACCATACTTCAACACAATTTTGGGACTGCTGGGTGCCATAGGCTTTTGGCCAATAGCCATTTTTTTCCCCGTGAAAGTATATATCCAAATCAATCAAGTTGAAGCCTGGACGATCAAGTGCATGATGTTTTGGATATTGACCATCGTTTGCTTTTTCATTGGAGGTTTTTCTCTCATTGGATCCATTGTAGGAATATATCAGCATGCTAAGAATAAATAGGGAACATCTCTTTTTGCCATTGTTGGCCATTTGGAATTACAATTCAGATGAATTTTTTTACAACTTACTTGGACAAGTGGTGTTTGAGTTTTTAAAAAGTTTACTGATGGGTTATGTTGCACAGGAAAACTCAGTCAACCTTTAAAGTGGAAGGAGTTAATTGCCTCAAGTTGAGGAAACTTTGAGCCTGCTTCTTTACATTTTGGCCCAAAAAAATAACCAATCAATGTCAATATATCTTATATTTCTACTAGGCCCACACTGTTCATAAGCCATGAACAGTGTGGCTATCCTTGGGCTGTTCTTTTTTTTTTTTTTTTTCCCTTTCTTCCCTGCTGCTTTTATTTCATACGCATATCATTCTTCCAGTTCCATTCTGATCTTTTTCATTCATCCGCACATGGGGATTTCGCAGACTGGTTGTTTACTTTACACACATTTTTTTTTTCAATCTCCATTTGCTGCTTTCAGATATGGCAAAATCAACCAAGGAATTTGAGATTACAGATGAGGAAAGCTTCTTCTCCACAGATCACATTTTTTATTATTTAAGTTCTCTTCCTTTGCTAATTCCTATTTTTTCATTCTTTCACAAATGGAGATTTTGAAGATTGGTTGTTTACTTTACACTTTTTTTCCCAATCTCCATTTGCTGCTTTTGGTTATGGTGAAATTTCATGCTTGATCTAGGAAGATGATAATCAAAAGTTTGAGTTAGCAGATGAGAAAAGCTTCATTATAGGTGGAAATAATTTGTGACTTCCTCATTTAACCCCTCTTTTTGAATCCCATTTTCTACTCATTGCACGCCTCTTCATTTGCAGATTAGAAATATTTTCTGACTGTTATTCATCCTCTTCACATTTTTGTTACTTTTGAAGTATTGTTCGTGGTTTTTTTTTTCCACTTTTTATATATTCAATTGTTTCAAACCTCATTGAGGGATTTGAACAAAAATTAACGATTGAATTGGGAAAATTAGTTCAATATGAAATTATTTTGATTATATTGTCCTTTTATGTCAGGTGCACATTAAATTTTTCTGCCAATATGTCTCTTTTTCTTCTGCCGAAATTTTTTTCCTGTGGTCCAGAATATTTTTTTTTTCAGATTAAAATATATTACTGTCACATCTCAATTAATGCTTGAGAGATGTTAGCTAATAGATAGAACTATTATATGTATTTGTTTCCTTTAGCAAAAGCACAAAGTGCTTTCTCCGCATTGCTTGGTTTACACCAAGGATAAGTCAAGTTTTTTCTGCTCTGGTCATTCAAAACTTTGAAGCTTCAGGTATGTGATTTCCAATCTGTTGCCTTCATTTCTTCAGAAACACGATGATGGAGCCTTTTTTGTTTTCCATCAATACTTCATCTTTTGATTCTTCTGTTACAATATCTGTTTCTGGAACTGCATCTATAAATGAACACTTCTTTCTATATTGAAGGTTTATCCCTACTTTTTCTATACTGGTGCTTTGCATGTGGGATGGTTGAAGAAAAATGAACTACTGGTTTTCAGGATCAAATTAGCTACTGTCAAACTTAAGTACGTTATCATTTTAATTGATTTCTGTTTTTTCATTCTCTTGCTCATTTTTATGTTACTTTTTATTTTCATTGGTTATATATATATCCTTTCTCTTATGCTACAATTTGGTTGCATCTGCTTTTAGATTTTTGGAAAAACAGCAGGCAATACCGTATACTTATAGCAGAATTTCTTTTCCATTTAAATACGTGATCTGTTACTGCACCTTTTGTTATTATCTACTAAATTCTTTATGTGGATCCGTTGGCAGTGTCCTCTTCTTAATGTAAGTTAATGTCCTCCATTAGAAGTTAGATTGTCTGACAGGAAAAGCTTGGTAAGTTTATAATTCTATCATATTATAGTAATAGCCAACCATTCCCCCAAAACACCCAAAAAAAAAAAAAATCACTCTGAGCTATGATGAGATATGACTCTTTCTTATAAAATGTTTCTTTCAATGTATGGGGTTTCCTATAGGTGGTTGTTGTGTATAATCCTCCTGCATGGAAGAGGGCGGAAGTAATTCGAATTCCTGTATGTTCTCTTAATGGTTTTTTCTTCTGTATTCAAATTTCTGTTGTAATTGAGATTGTATGTTTTTGTGAAAATTACTGTCCATCATCCATTCAAAATTGGTAGTTAACAATAACACCATCCTCCAATATAATTGAATATTATTGTTCACTCATTTTCTCATCTATTTTCTTGATTCATCATCTTCTGAGCTTAAAAATTATATATGTTGACCAGCTGTTGCAATCTGCAATCTTTCAAATTATTAACTCTAGGTTATGCGTCAAACTTTTTTGTCAAATTAGTAACTCTAGGTTATGGTGGCGCAGCAGCTATAGTTCTGAGTGTTGTATAAATCTCATCAAACTTGTCATATTTTGTACACTTTTTGTATACAATAACAAAACAGATGACATCCAGTTGTCCAACTCATGGGACACAACAAATATCCTCTTCAACCCACGCATTCCAGAAGTTTCTCAGCTGCAAAAGAGGTACCCTTATGTTTCAATTGCTTAACAGATTTTAGTCCACTGTCTTGCATTTTTTTTTTTCTTTTCAAACTAATCTGTTAAATCTGTTCACCCCAGTGTCATTGCTTTTCCACTATCTGCCTCCCAACAATTCCATCAACTTTCGACGCAGTGTACTCAATCACCTCAGGAAGATTTCAGTTCAGCGTAACCCCATCTTTCAATCTCTCGGCTACAATCCCTACAGCAGGTTTCTATGAGCTTAGATTCTTCTCAATAAAGGCTTTTCTATTTTAGTAGTTTTCATTTCTTGACTGTACACCTTTTTCCTTCTCTCTCAATTCTTTGTTTTTATTTTGTTCTTTGATTAATGAGATCTTATATTTTTCATCCTTTTATGATGTTTTATAGTAGATATTGAAAGTATGATATATAATGACCTCTGGATGTTAGCCATGATAATATCTAAATTTTTATTTCCCTTGGGATTTGAAATGCGAACATACTCTTTGTAGTAACTCCTTTAATTATTGTCTCTAACTCCATATATCTTAAGATCCATTTAGGTGCTCTCTTGTTTTTTGTTGCTTTCAATAGGACTATTTCACAATTTAGTCCATGTATTGTTCAAGCAGAAGAGGGGGAATTTATTTTGGGTTAAAGGTTCTCTTTATTTAGTATCACTGATTACCAACACAAAGCATTATTCATAGTAGTTACCATTGACCAATTCTGTGCTACTATACTGCATGTACATTGGTTGAAAATTTTCAGATAAATTTGCATAAGCAATTGAAGTCATTTCCCTCATAAAGAGGGCTTGAGACAGGTATTGGAGAAGGCTATCAATATAGAAATTACTATTGCATAAGAAAATTTGGACTAAAGAGTTATTGATGGCTTTCACCAAAATCTCTGAGCATAAAATTTATGGAATAGTTTTTTCTGTAGTTTGTACGTAGCATGAATAATAGGGGATTGTCTTTGCTTGCTTGTGCATGGTGATGTTTGAAAGCCCAGGATGAGACACTGTTTTAAACTTTTTATAACATTCTTTGAATAAAAATTGTGATGCTTGAATGTTTTCTCTTTTATCTTCCATTTTCACCGATTTGTCTTTTTGGTTCTGAGGTGTCTTATTTACACCTACATGGTCACACCACTTTGGTGAGATTTTGATTATTATTCTACCTATCAGAGAAGAAATAAACAAAAAAGGCCAGAGTTTATGCAAAGAATTATTCTTACCTCAATTTCTTCAATTTTGTAATGGTTCTTTATAAATTAGTTTCCTACTTTCCTCCTTTTATAAGTTATATGATTATATAGAAATCGTTATTATTATTTTTACTTCATTCTGTAAATAAGATTGAAGTAACAGGATTTATTAGAATTTCCAATAATACGTAATAATAAAAAGGTGAAGAAATTGCATGTTTAAAAGCCGTATAACAAAACCTCCAGCTTTCAATTCTTCTTCAAATAGAAATAACACCATCTTATTGGTATTTCCAATAATGTCCTTGCAGCCTGGCATTCGTACCATCTCAGCCATTGTCCAGAAAGTAGAAACTCACTGTGGCTGGCTATATCAATCCCGCAATGCATGCCAAACAAAGGTGAAGGAGGAAAATGGGATATTACTTGCACGAAATGTCACAATACACCAAGTAACATCATACCAAGGTTTTTTATTCTATCTATCAACAAATCTTGCTACTGCTATTCACACCTGTTCATATTTATTCCATTCACGTATCTTAATCTGTGTTCTCCTTTTCAACGAATTGTTTACAAGTGCTTCTGAATTTTAGGTTTAAAATACACCTCTCTGTTTTTTATGCATCTGGATCCACATCTGTGTTTTGTTTGGCAGTCTGGCCGTCAAACTACTTAATAAAACTGCACAGCAGCTGCAAGTTAAACTCAACCAGGTTTGTTTCATTTATCTTCCGTTTTTTTTTTTTCTTTAATTCTATGTGATTGAATTCATTGAGATTTCTAAGACACTCCATCATGTTTCACATCTTGCTGTAAGTGCTGACTTTTTCTCTTTTTTTTTTTTTTTTGTCCCTCCATATCACCTTTTTTTTTTTTTCCTTTTTCCCATTTATATCTGCATATCATATCTAATCTGGTTACTTTGTAATTAATCTAACTAAAATGTCTAGTACGCCCTCATGATGTCTTACCTACTGTCTATGAAGGGCGCCTAGATTGCTTTCCCTCAGAGCTTGAGCAATTTGTTGGACATCAGTTTATTTTCAAATTGAGAATCACCGACGTCACTCTATCTAGCAATAAATCCAGCTTCGCAGTAATCAAACTTACTGATGAGAATGATCTTGTCAAACAGTTTATCCAACAAGGTTACCTTCCTCTTACAATTAATTGTTTTTTTTCATCTTTATTATCCCACATTCATACATATGACCAACATTATCTCACTCCAGGAAGCTGCTGCTGACAACTCATCCACAAATTACCACTGCACAATTGGAACTAGCTCCAGCAATGGACCTCATTTGGTATACAAGCTCCCCTCTTTGTTCATTTATCTTTTCAACATTTCCTTCAAAATCATTTAATATTTATATGTCTTCTATTATTTGATCTTTTATTAGGAGACATGTTCCATAATGGGTGAGAATGAAACTGACATGTTGTCTCCCAATACAATCACACCGTCCAAATCTTTAACTGTTGACGGAGTTGTTACATTGCAAGGTATTCAGACCCCAACATTCTATACTCCAAACCCCACATCACACACAAGCAGGGAACTAAAAGAACATCAAACAATTCAAAATTCCCAGGACTCTCTGAAATTCCGACTCCAGATTTATCACCCACAAAGCCAGTCAAAGTCATCAAGAAAGAAGATACTTAAGTGCTGCATGGCTTTTACAAGACTGTCTTGATATAATATTGTGCTATACAATGCTAACTATCTGGAGTCTATCCTTTCTATCCTTCTTCTGTCTTCAGTTTGTTCCTGTACTTTAACTCTGCAGACTATGGTAACATCACAGTGCTTATTATCTTTTATGGTCATCTTGCTAAACAATCTGATCTACATTTTTTTTTTAGCACATAACAAAGTTTGATTCCCTAGATAATTTGAGACTACTTTTTATGCTTGGAACGCAACAGGTAGCATTTATAGAACTTTTTTTTTTTTCCATCTACCAGTATTCTGTTCCATTCTATCAAACATTTGCTTCCTCTATTAAATTAACCTTTTCCTTTACTATATCTTATGATATAATAACTATGATTGTAAAATTTCAATACTTAAATTGTAGAAATTGTTACCAAAATCTATTCACTTTTTCGAAAGATCACTCGAGTACAATTTTTACTCATCTCTCTTGATTCATACTTTGAAATGAAATAGAGCTATTGTTATTAGTGCTACAATGACAAAATGATTTATGTCTACTGAACAATTTTCACATTTATTAAACTTCACAACACTATGAAATTTGTGTCTCCAATGTCTTCTATATTTACGTTCCTTTTTGTTCCTTAAACTTCATTCCATTCTTTTTGGCAAATACTTCAGACTTCAGGGTCACAACAGCTTGGCCAATCCCAACAGCTTGATATAGTGGGACCCTTTACATTGTTCAATATTAAGTTGTTATTAGTTTATTAACCTCAATTAATATTGTCCATTAATAATTTACATGTCCTTATCTTTGATTTTATTGGACATGGAGATATATATATATATACTCACATTTCGGCATTTAACTTTACAACTACTTTTCAATGTCCATACTACTCAATTTTTATGCCAATATCTCCTATTTTTTAAATTCCCATCTCATTAACAATTCTCTATTATTTATGTTACACTTAATATCATATAATTAGCTTACAAAAATACTCTTAAAAAAAATTACCCCATATGCATGGGGCCGCAAACTAGTTTACTTTAACAGGATTGGATTCTCTGCAATGAGGAATCCATAAATTTCCTATGCAGTATCTCACGGTCAATTTTTCTTTTTGTTTTTCATTTTCTTTTGTTTTTTTTTTAAGTTTGGGACCTAACAAAATCTCACTGCAGGGAAAATTCATGGGATCCTCACTGCAGAGGACCCCAATCCTTACTTTAACAGTATTACAATTCAAAAAAAATGTAGACTAAGAAAAAGAGAATCTGAAGATGTTTGTATTTTTTTTGTTTTTTCGGGGGGACGATAATACGAATATCTTCATATTTGCTTACAGCACTCTGCTGCGACTACGTATGACCATTTAGGTACAAGCGAGGAAAGTGGGCCGTGTGCATTTCCTATTCTTGATTGGAGCCCTAATGCCCTGTAGTCCATATAGGCTGAGGTCATTTTCCTAGATCCTGCTGCCTTACTGGAGGTGGAGTTTTGGGCTTTGCCAATGAAGAGCCCAGCCCAAAGAGCGAAAAATAATTAAGAAAACCACGACGCTGAGCTTTGTTAGGGGGTCTCCATTTCGATTCCAAACGCGCAGCCGCGTCTCCACTGCATTTGAGGCGGCAAAAGGAAAGACCACTTACCCTTATCTCCCCAGCCTCCATCCTCTCTGATTTCCTTTATTTTCTCTTTCTACCCTGCTTCATTGTCTCTCTATGTTCTGTAGTTGAACCAACTTTATCTGGTTTTGATCAAAAACCTTTATTGCTTCTTCTTGGTGGCTTAGCTTATTCTTTTTTTTTTTTTTAATTTTTGGCCCATAGGAATTTTGATGATGAAAATGGGATTTCTAGGCTGTTTTGAACTTTGTTCCTTCTTTGAATTTGATATAGGGTTTCAAAGTTCAATGATATTGTATAATGGGATATTTATTAGGTTGCAAATAAAATTTTCTCACTCTGTGTTGTTGTCAGTTGTCAGTAGAATTTACTTTGAAGGTTTTCAGAATATCGCAATCTAACATCCCTTCTTGTCTCTTTCAATCCCGGGGAAGGGCTACTTCTCTGATTTGCCTGATATATTGCTAATTGAAAATTTTCACAGAATGAGGGAAACACTCGATCTAGAATGCTTGCCAAAGTCTTGTGATTTGATAATCATGAATATGGAAGTGCTCATCTAAATGTGATATAATGAATGGTAGCATTTTGAATTTGAATATTGAGATCATGTCTCTAGGAACGTGCATCTGAATCATGAAGCTAAAAGTTTTTGTTCGGTAGTGTTTGCTGGATAATTTTTGCCTTCTAATGTTTACCGGTAATATGTGGGATAATGTTGGATTTTGGAAGTAGTACGTTGTATGCTTAACTAGTAAAATGAGCGCTTATTGTTCTAGGCATGCTTGAGATCATAAGGTAAGGATCTTAATTATTTTCTTGGAATAAGTGCGAGAAATGCGTCAGCTCCACAATGATCGGATCTTTTTTAGAGAGGTCTAAAATAATTGCAAAACAAATGTTTTTATTTGTGGTATGTTGAGAATTTTCGTTAAGCTTCATCTTTTTTGCTGTCAGAGAAGGGGTTCAAGTGGACTCAGGATTCTAAGTATAAAGGCTTTTGCCATTATGAGAGGGAAAAATCTATAATTTTAACATAAATTGATCTCAAGCAACTATTTGACATAATTTAAGAAATTTCTGTCTCGTTTCGGAATTAGAAATGAAGCAAAACCTTCACAATTATGATTTTATTCTTGTATGGTTTTTCTTGACCAGAGAAGTTATGGAGAAGAATGGAGCAAGAGGGGAAAGAGAGAAGAAGAAAGAGGAAAGTACAGGAGGAATTTTTTTTTTGCAGGAGGATTTTTTTTTTTAATTTCTGGGTTGGGGGGGGTATGTAGAGATTCAAGCTCTATATTATTATCATCTAGGAATAGCTTTGCTTTTCAATACAAACTATAAGGGCCTTTTACAGAGCTCATAAGATAAATTTCTAATGAAAAATGATAATATTAAACTTAATTTTAATAAAAGATAAAGGCCTAATTTTAATAATAAATAATTAATAAAATTTAACAAAAGATATTTAAAGTTAATATCAAATCCTATTGAAAAGAGATATTTAGGCCAACAAATAAATGAAATAAAATAATTTTAAATATTAATTTTTATATTTATGTTTAATATTAATTTACAAGTAATTAATAATATTTTTTAATTCTTTTTTCATTCTTCATTATTCTCCTTTGATTGGAGAAAGCTTAATTTTGAGTTTTGAAGTATGAAAGCAATAAAATAATCTATCTTAAAGTTTCAAGTAGGACAAATGCCATTACTTTAAAATATGGTAGCCAAAACAACTTATGATTCACCCATACATATGAAATAGCAAACTTGATTGGATATAGTAATTGAGTTGGTTGAATTTGAATACAACATTTTATAATTTGAGATTAATCTTCAAATTATTGGTCAAAACTGATATCTTCACATTTCAAAGTATTTTGAATTGTTCTTCAAATCCTATGGCATAACCATCATAATCAATGTTTGATCGACAATCAAGAGGTTCTAAATGAGATACATTGAACTCAATTGAGGTAGTTTTCTCTAATGCTTTATGCTCTTGAAGATATTCTCTTTCTGCCTTTGATTCTTTTAAGCTTTTGTTAATAAGTTATACACAAAGTTGATTGATGGCACTTATGACATCACCAAAAAGGTGGTGAAGAATTTTCTTTAGAAGCCTTCAATTGTTCCTTCAGACTATTCAAACTTGCAGTTAGCATAACAATCTAAAAAGTCAAAATTAGTAGTATTACCCTTATAATACTATCAGACGATGAATATATGCAATTTATGTTGAATGAAGTGGCAAAAGGCAACAATTTGGAGTGTCTGGTGTACACAGGTGCATAAGGCATGGGAAGTCCATGTGTAGGACACTTCATTGGCGCATAGTAGCTCATGTGGTGGTTAACAACGGGAAGCTTTGGCGCACTGGTCGGTTGGTTGATTTTGTTGTTGGAAGTGCAAAATTTAGTGTGGACAGCAATGGGTTTAAATTTTTAGCAAGTTTCTAATAAGTTTTAACTGGTTGAAAGGCAAGAATGGTTGGAGTTGTAGCTCTGATACCATTTGACATAGAACAATGGAGGAAGAGGGGGGAGAGAAAGAGAAAAGGGAAGAGGGAGGCACAGTAGCAAATAGGGAGGAAAATATATTAGCCCTGTATTATTATCATTCATGAATAGCTTCTGCCTTTAGTACAACTACTAAGGGTCTTATAAAGTCCATAAGATAATTTTCTAATGAAAGATAATAATATGAAATCTAATCTCAATGACAAATAAATGCCTAATCCTAATAATAACTAATTGATAAAACCTAATAAAAGATATCCAAAGTTAATATCAAATCCTAACAAAAAATCTAAGTCGATGACTAAATAAAACAAAACAATTTAAATATTAATTTCTATATTTATCTTTAATCTTAATTTACAAATAATTAATAATATATTTCCTATTCTCTTCCCATTCTCTATTAGAAGGAGGTAAGCTTATTGAATTCTTGATAATTGACATAAGTTAATGATAAAAAGCAAATCAATGTTTATATTCTTTTGTTGAAAGTTTTATTTTGTGCTCAGTTTAGAGTGTATCACCTATCATATCCCCTGAGCCTTCCTTTCCCTAGTGCATGGAAGAATAGTCAGTATAATGACTATGACTGGGTCTCAAACTAGTTAGTGGCCCCTTATCAAATGATATTGTGTAACATCTTCCTCCTTAGGATATTTAGTTAAAAAAAATAAAAATAAAAAGCAAGATTTTCAAACTTAATAAACAATGCCAATTGCAAAAAGGAAAAGAATAAGAAAGAAGATGGCAAGGGGGTTCATTTGTGGTAAAATAAATAAATAAAATAATAAAGAAATGAATTAAACAAAGCAAGTAGTCAGCTAGATGACAACCATTTGGCGTCCAAAATGCTACGTTACCCACTCACCTGCAAGTATAGCTTTATCGTGCGTGAGCAATGTTTTATGTATGTAGTTTATTTTCATACATTTGAGAAAAATAGAACTATGTTGCCTTATTTAGATTTGAACCTATACGATAAGATTTATTCAAAGCATCTCTAACCAAGTCATCTGCCTTGATGACTTTGTGAACATGTGAAATATTTACATAAATATATTGACAAAAGAAGAAAATCATATTATAAATATTCATATGATGATGATTATTATTATTTTCCAATTTTACATCTCAAGATATATATATATATATATATATATATATGGCCTACTGTTTTTTTTGTATACTGTGCTATGTTCTTAGATACAATTAATATTATATATGTATACTTATTAAGTTGCTATATTTAATTCTTCTAGAATTTTAGGGAATTTTATAAATTAATAGAATTGTTATATTAAGAAAATTTTTATAGACCCTCCATATAAAAGATTGCCCTCATGGCTATTCCTATATGCGAAAGACCACTTTAACTAAGACACCGTGATATTAATTCCTGTACATGGAAAACTAACCTATAATTATTCCTATATACAGAAGACTATTATTTCAATACCTGTGCTTTGATTCCTATGTATAAAAGACTAACCCTCAACAATTCTCATAAATAGGTCACCTTTAGCTAATTTATTAGACATAGACAAGAATAGTTAAGAATTTGGATAATAATGATAATAATAATGATTATTACATTCGAAAATACAACCACGTGATATCTTTAAAAATTTTTTTTTTAAATTTTGATTTTCAAAAATGAAAATCGAAATCAAAGTAGTGAAGTAGAGTTGTTACCAAAATTTTATTTTTTAAAAAGTAAATTTTTTTAAAAAAACCTTTTTACTTGAAAAATAATCTATGAGTTAGATAATTAATTTGGGAGTTGATTGTGAGTGAGGAAATATTAGATATCTTACTATACCTATTACTAAGAACGATTACCCTAAATCAATTGTACAAAATTAATATGACATTTGTTTTATTTTGATTCTCTCAATAATCACACGCAAATATAAAAAAAAAACTTTAAGAAATAAAATTAAAAGTAAAATGGGAAGGAAAGAAATTAAGGAAATAAAATTAAGAGTAAAATAAAATGAAAAGTGATTCAAAAAATAAAACTAAAAAAAATATTTATTTACAAGAGCGAACTTGATTTAAGATGAGAGCTCAGAGTCTTTGAACCTTCTAATAAAAATCAAAGTTCACGTAATTCAAATAAAAAATTATATTTGATTTATATTTTTTTTAGTTAAAAAAGAAAGAAAATAAGAATTACTTTTATAATTAGCAAATAAAATAGATTTATAATTAATTGATATATTTTAATTTGCTAGAGATAGAATTAACTTTACTTTTGTATTCTTTTCTCATTTTTTGATCTTTTTAATTAGTTTTTTTTATATTTTTTTGGTTTATATATATATATTTTTTCATATTTTTAATTAATTTTTGTATTTTGTATTTTTTTAGTTTTTGGGTTCTTAAAATTTTATTATTTTTTTAATCTTTTGATTATTTTTATTTAAGTAAGCAAAGGATTTTGCCGTCTCTCTCCTTTTTTATTTTTGATTTGCATTTTTTGGAATGATATTTTTACTTAAATGAAAGCATTTTTTTCCAAATACCATTTGTTTGTTTTGTTTTCTTTTGTTTTATTGTTACTTTTTTTGGTGTTTTGTTTTGTTTATTTGTTTTTTGGTATTTTTTTATTTTTTGAAAATGAAACTTTTATGTTTTAATTAACTTTTTGGTGAAAAGAAAGAGTGAATAAAAACACTTTTGACTTTCACAAACAAAGCATGTTTTAATTTGCAAAAGATAACACATTTTACTTATTTACTCTTTTCAATTTTATAATTCTTTAATATGTTTTTTTAAAGTATTTTAACCCCTAATTTTGCCAAATAAAAGTTGAAAGAAAACTCCAAGGTTTACAAAAGAAAAATTAATTTTTTTATAGTTTTATTTTTAGTTATTTGTTTGGTTTTTTTCTGTTTTTTGTTTGCTTTCTTTTTCCTTTTATTTTTTATTTTTTATTTACTTTTTATTGTTTACTTTTTATCTTTTTTCAAAGGACATACTCCAAAAGGTTGTTTACTCTTTTTATCTTTTTTTGAAGGACATACTCTAAAAGGAATAATTAATTTTGAATTTTGTTTCGAATCATATTTTAATTTTTTTAAGCATATTTTCCTTTTTTGAATTTTTGAAAAAAAAATTAATTCAAAACTTATTAAAATGCAAATGCAAATATTTAATAATTACCAAAGAAACTTACTATCTCACATAATTTCTCAGATAACTCTACATGTCTGAGTGGACGACAAATTTCATACAACAATTCTAAAAGAGAATTAAAATAAAATACAATACAATAAAATATAAGAAAATAAATAAAAATGACCAAATGACAATATCGACATCAAAATATTTGTGTTTGTGCGTGCTTTTAGGTACATTTCGCTTACTAGTCCAGATACATTTTGCATCATACAAATAGATATGGAAAGTACTGACTCAAAGAGACTCTTCCTCCCTTTAAGACCTCCGTCTGGAAATTCCCAAACACCCACTCCAACAATATACATAGCATCTATGTTGAGCAGAAAGGAAACATGAAATGGAATTAGCTTCAAACTAAAATGGATTGACTATGCAATGTTAATAGCAGATCATATCCATCCAGGTCGCGGAGTTGCTAACAATACCATCATTTTTATCAACTCAAGATACTGATTAAATAACCTCAAGAAACAAAGACATTTATGCAAAACATTAGCTCCGAAACATACATCCATTTATCACGAAATTATAGCAGGGGAGAAAGTCCAAGTTAATGCAATATGGCTTAACAAATTCAGCAACAATTGTGATGGTCAAATACCAAAGCCTAATCCAGACTTCTCTCTGGCATTCCATTGAGCACCTACTGTGCATACCTAAAGACACGTACAGAACATGGCCTTTCGAACTTCATCCATGAATACTCTGCGAGAATGCTCCTTAATCCTCCAGTCCCATTTCGTATCATTAGCAATCACCAGGAAACTTCATTGACAGACAAGGAAAGCATACAATATTCGTAGCTTACCTACAGGGACCATGGCAGAAGAATGGGTTCCTCCCTCTCACCCTTCTTCTTAATCTTGATCTCTTCTCGGTCTCCATCTCCTTTCTTTTGTCTCTCGATCTCAATTCTTTGTCAATCTCTCTTCCTTAAATCTCTCCTGTGCCTTGGTCTCTCCCTTCCTCTATTATCTGTTCTCTTCTTCTTAATCTCTTCCTTCAGACGCTCCTTCTAATCTCCCCAATCTCCTTCCTTAAATCTCTCTCTTCTGCCTCAATCTCCTTCCGGCTCTCCTTCCATTCTAGTGTTTTCTTTTCCTCCCTTGATCCGTGTCTTTGTCTCCCCCTTCTATTTTCATGTCTCCTTCTCTCAGTCTCCAATGGTGAAAGGGACGTGAAGGGGAGGTCAATTTTTTGAGCATCCCACTCACTCTCTGCCCTTTCCTTTGTCGATTCCTCTACTACCCCGCTCCTTCCATTCTCGTGCTCTTCTGAGACGTTGGGCGGATCAGTGCCTCTATTACGTTTTCCGTTTGCAGCTAAAAGGGTGAATGAGAAGGGGTAGGGGATGTGGGATTCAGAACGCAAAAATCCTACGTTCTTACCCTCTTCTTGTTTTTAATTTTTTAATTTTTGCATTTTAATTTTTAGGCATTTGAGTGTTGGGCCGATGGATTCAGGAGAGTTAGACAGCAACTTTTTTTTTGAATTTGGGATGCAGTTTTTTTTTTATTGGGCTGAAATTTTTTTTTCTTTTTTCTTTTTTGCTTTGATTTCTTTTTCTCAATTTTTCCTTTATGTTTTTACTTTTTTTTCTTTTTTTTATTGGGTCTTACATTTTCAAGGGAAATGGATGTCTCTCCTTTTTTATTTTTTTTATATGTTTTTTTTATTTTTGGTTTTTCCACCTTTTAAATTTTTATTTTTTCCTTTTTTTGTTTTAATTTTATATTAATTAGATTTTATTATCATTTTTGGAACATGTCCAGACAAAATACAGTATTCATAATGATGATAATAATGATAATAGATACATTAATAATAAAGGATTCTAGTAGAATTTATATAACTAACTTGCAACCTATTAATTTATTAAATTATTTAATGTTCAATCTTTGATGTTTGTCTATTTAAATTATAATTACTTCAATTTAATTTAATACCTGTGTTTTATCATAATGTTTACAATAAATCATTAATACAAAAGAGATGGGATTCTCGAAAGGAGATGGTTTCCAAGAGATAGAATTCTTGTTAGAAGATGATCTTCCATATTATAGACAAAGTTCTTGAGAGATTATAGTCTCAAGAAGGAAATGGTCATGTGATTGCTTTTATTTGTAGATCTACACTAGGAAATGTCCTAATATGCAATTTTATTTTTGCCTTTATGGCACTAATATGCTTATTTATTTATGAAAATCTTTTAGACCATAATAGAATAAACTATACTATTTTAAATTTACTTTTTTGTATTGTAATTAGATAAATATTTTCTTTGATGTCACTAGTTTATATGTCTCAATCAAGTCTAAAAAGAGAGAAAAATAAAATATTTTCTCCACACATGATAATTGAACCATTGCTATTTTTCTTTATTCATTTATCTTATTGAAAATTTATTTATAAAATTCTCACTTTTAGTATAATGTGTTTGGATAATACAAATGCCTATAACTAGATATATAATGGAGATTAAGTAAGTTTATGTGGATATCCCAGGATTTGGTCCAATATAAGTCATAATTACTATTTTCACCAATATAGTTATTGAGAACAACCAACCAGTTGACCTCCCAATCCCCCCTCAGATAACATCACTACCACCAACAAATCCATCTAACTGAATGAGTTTATAAAAGCAAACAGCATAGAAATCATGGAACTTTATTTTGTCATGTATATAATAGCTCTATAACTTAATATTTTGACTAATTAGATATAACTTTGAAACTTTTATATAACAATAGTGGGTTAATAAGATTCACTATTAGATAATATATCATATTAGTTTTATATATTTGTGTGATCTTTCTTGGCTTTACTAGTTATGCTTTTATAAGATTAGTTTCCGCTTATCACACTTTTAATAAACTCAATTTGAATATTCTAATAAAAAGTTATGCTAAATTTTTCAAGGGGGGGTTACAATATGAGCTTAAATTAATAGGTGAATAAGGTAAACATGGTTTTAAGCCAAACTCTACAAATTATCCATTTGAGAGAACTGGGAAAATTTAAACGGGCCATTAGATTTATTTTATTTTATTTCTATAAAAAATGGTACAAACAAATTTATAAGATACAATTTCAAGATATTTATGTTTGCTAAAATTGGTGGAAGAAGGCATGCTACAAAATTGTTTAACAGAATGATCCAAAGTCTAAAGAAACACTATTTCTTAGAACATTTTATTTAGGTTGGGTTGGGTTGGGGGCGTCTTGACAACACTATGGTTGAGGAAGCCAATGAATTGTCTAATGTAATTTCTGAAAGAAATGATGTTTTATGGGTAATATACCTGCAAAGGGAAGCTTAGAAAGGCTAAAGAACTATTCATTTTTTTTCCTAATAAATTGGATACCATGTGTTAGAATGCAATTATTGCTAATTATGCTATGAAGCCCATTCAATGAAGCAGAGAAGATTTTTAGACATATGCCTATTAAATGGAGATGAATGTCACTTCTATGGCATGGATGGGACCTTGCTTTGTTGGGATGGATGTTCATCTACATTTCACTCTAGGTGTATTGGAGCAATGAAAAAGTTTATTACAGAAGGGCAATGGTATTGTCCAGGGTGCAAAATTAATATGAATGGACTAACTATTGCAAAGGGAACATCACTTAGAGGGACTAAATTATTTGGAATGGATCTATATGATATGGATAACTCTTTATGGGTACTTGCAACCACTCAACAATGTATGTTCAACATCTTTTTAATGTTTCATTTCATCCCATCATTTGTTGCGCTAGATCAGTACTGTTGCTAAATTATGATGTGTAAAATTTATAGTCCAATTTTTCTTCTTGCCACAGACTCAAATTTGTGCTTTGGTTATCCATTTTATTCTATGCTATCATTATCAACATAAATGTTGTGCAATTTTTGAGTTATTGTCCTTAAAGATCTTTTCTCATGGATATCTCAAGTGGCAATAACAATGAATTTACAAGTGTGGTTCTTCAAATGAGAGGCTGAGAAAAAATAAAGGTACAACATATATAACAGGCTTAGACTAATGAAATATTTTGTTTCTCTATGAATTTTTTTTTATGAAGTTTACTTTTTGATTTACGAGAAAATGATTTGTTTGCTTCAAGTTTGAAATATTGTTTGGGATTCTTTTTTCCAGGTTCCTAATAATTTGCTATATTTTTCAGTTTGTTCAAATGGACATATACAGCTTGGGTAGGTAATTATCAGTACTTAGCTTATATATAAAGCATTAGTTCGAAATACGACAAATTATTGGTTATCAACACCTATAATGAGATTAGTTCAATCATTGAAATCACCAATGATCCTATCGTGAAAAAGAAGTGCCAGTTATGTGCTGAGGACTATAAGGAAGCCATGGTTGAACTTATTAGTGTTAAGCAAAACTTGGCCTCTAGTTATTATTGAAAAAGCAGTTAGAGCTAAGATGAAAAAGACGGGAATTAGAACTATGACTTGTTTGATATATAAAAAATTAAGTATGGAAATAAAAAAAAAATTGTAAAAAAAATAATTTTGTTATTTTTACTTTTAATAATTAAATAACAATTAATAGATAATATTGAGTAAAAATTTAAAAAATAATTATAAAAGCAAAATAGATATTTTATCCAATTTTCTATTTTCTTTTCACTTTCTTATCTCATACCAAGTATGCCCCAAGGCTGAAGCATTTTGGCATCCTTTTTAAAAAAAAAAAGAGTAAAATGCTGATTGGTGCCACTTCATCACTTAAAATGTAAGAAAATATACACCTATTTTATCATTAGGTACATCCGTTGGTGTGAAGCACCATTCCTCTTATAAGGCAATGGATCAAGAACATGAGCCCAATTAGTCCCTTACCAAAAGCCCATACCAAACTCATCTACAAATATGCCGTTCCACCCAATGCCTAAAGACAATGAAACAAAGTTTGTAAAATTTGCTATATTCTTATGAAAAAAATCTTAAAGTAAATCTATCTAAAAGAAACACATAAATGTATTAATTTTATTAATAAAATTCACTTTAACATATTTATATTGACTTGATATATTTATATTTTATAAATTGTTTAAAAATCATTTCCATTCGTATGTTTACGTTAAAGCAATTCATTCAGATGCTTTGTTTTTTTTAAGCTTTTCAACAAGAGGTCATAGCCCTTTTAAGATAATGATTATGCATCATGAATGACTTTTTAAAAAAAAATAGAAAAACTTTTGAATAAGAATCCTCAACAATTGAAAATAATGGTTGTACAGTGCAATTACTATAAAGTTGGAAATAATGTAAAAAGAGAAAGAAACAGTGATAATAAAAGATGTTTGAGAGATATAAATAAATAAATAACTAATTGCACCATGCAGACATCATTTTAAACTGCAGAAGTATTTAAAATATAAAGATACTCCATCAAGTCTAAATTATTATTAATTATCAAATAAATTCGATTGTACTTGTTTAATAGTTAATATTAATCTCAATTTTAAAAAATGCAAATATTATATATATATATATACATCAAAGAATTTTTTTGGTTTGGATCATAAACCATTGCAACTTTTAATTTTACTTTAGTATGATTTGTTTCATCCTACGGATTCAATAGACAAAATCTCATTTAGGCCATGTTCAATACATTGGTAATGGGACAAAAAGGAAGAGAAAAGAAGAAGGAAATATGATTTTGTGTGTTTGGTACAAAGGCAAGATTCTCCCCTAGCTTCAAACTTCCCATTAAACAGAGGAATTCATCAAGCAAATTTGACATGTCTGAATGTTGATCGTCATCTTATTATTCTCATAATAAAGATAATCACAACAATAATATTAACAATATGAACTTTAGATGATAAAGAATCTGTACGTTGATGCAAGAATTCATCAAGCAAAATTCCTGAACAGCAAGACATCATCTAGGATGAAATTGCAATAAGTTTACAGTACAATTAAACAAATGCCCCACTGCTAACATCTTTCAGAGTTCCCCCTTTTTACCATTGAGCTATACTTAGAGCCATATTAGCCATGTAGTGAAGCAAATTTTTTTTATACCTAATGATACAGATCACAATTGCTATATAAGATTTGACTTTCCTCTACATATAATATATGAAACCGATCTATTCTCCAAATTAAATGAGAAGATTAACAGATATCTTGCTACTTATAGAAATTTGAATGTATTTAATCACCCCAACAAATGCAAAAAAAAAATAAAAAGCCTAATTTAGGGATTTTTCCAATAATGAAACTTTCTAGGCAACCAAACACACCCATTTCGGCCATCCTTACATGGCGGCGCTTGAACTCCTGAAGGCTCTGGAAGTACTTCTCTATCATGTTGATGAAGCAATCAATTCTCTTAGACGGAGCTTTTATGATCCTTGATAAGTAGAGCTTCGATTTTCATCAGACTCCGACTGAGCTTAGAGCAAAGAATAATGAGCTGGAAATTGAGTTCCTCAGAAGCCACCAAGTAGGGAGTAGGGAGGAGGGAGACCAGAGAGAAATTTATCACTAGTAGCTCCATTTTCGTTGGAGAGAAAACAAAATTTGTTGCAACAATTTTGTGATTGTGATACGCGTGCTTGAACTGTTGATTCTGCAAACAGCTGAGATTATAAGGTTGTTTGGTATACAAAAGGGAGGGGAGTGAAAATTTCATTAAACTTTTCTTTCCCTCCCCTTCAATTTGGGAGGATTGGGAAACAAAGTTGCATAAATAAAATTTTTGGACTAAAATGTCTTTATCTTTATCTGGATTAAAATGAAATAATTGTTTAGTTAGTTTCATTTGTTTACAAATTTTTTTAAAATAATTATAATTATAGATAATTTTTTACATTTGTTTAATTTGGTGGAAAAAATATTAAATTTTTAAAAATAAAAAAAATAATTAATTGTATTACTATTATTTTTAAAATATATAAAGATAAAATAATATATATATTATTATTTTTTCTTCCTTTTCCTTCTGAATCAAATAATGTGTTATTAAAATCTCTCCCCTCCCTTCCATTAAAATTTCTCCCCTCCATTAAAATCCCTCTCCTTCTCTCTCCTTCGTCCAACCAAACAAGGCCTAACTAAATGGATGGAAAGCTAAAGCAATAAAGGGAAAGGAGAGGTAAAAGACTATATTGCCCCCATCAGTCCCCTCTTTTTTTTTCTGTGATTTGTAGTCACTAGAGAATCGTCGATCCTCGACAACTAATCCTCACTGGCAAATTGCCAAAGAACTTGAGTGTGACTAGAATCGACTTAGCGGTTCCTTCAATGGGGTTCATCTGGGGTTTATGATGCGCCAAGGAGGAATGGTTCCTTTGACCGGGTTCAAATCGCAAAATCACACCTTTGCAAGCTAATGAAATAGATAATTGGGCTACTGCGAAGAAATTAGGTAGTTGGGTATAGTTATGTGCCATCGAAGGAATGGAGATTTGGTTTGAATGGGGATGGGTTTGAGAGAGGGGGAAGTTAGATTTGGTTCAAGCTATGATGCAAATTTACATTTGAATTTTTATTCATTTAAAAACAAATTTTTTTTTGTATAATAATAAATAATAAGATTCATCTTGAGCTAGTCAAATTCATCTTCGATTTAGTAAAATCTATATCTGATTTTTACTTATTAGATACTAAGATTCATCTTCCTCAGTTTTCTTTCATAAAATCTCCACAACATAGTTAGGTGCACTTCCTCCCCGTTTAGTCCTTCGTATATTAACTTCAGTTGCATTTAGACCTGTTGAACTAAACAACACAACAATGGGTTTGTTATTAAGGTGAATCGGGTTTCAATTTCTTCCCATTTTCTCCTTTGCTCCTTGCGATTCTTCAGTGTTTGGTCTTCTGTCTGTATATGGATTTCTGCCACTTTACACCATGTTGAACAAAGAATGCAGCAAAAGGTTCTATTTTTGTTTTATTTTGTTATTAAGGATATTTTAATCTTTTATCATTATTTTTTTTAGTTCTATATTTTTTTATTTGACCAAATATAATAATTTTTTTTTCTTTTATAACTATATCAAACATAATTATGGGTTGAGCGTTCCTTTTATTCTTTCATCTTTTCTTCTCTTATTTCCATCAAAGTCTTTTCTACAAATCAAATGGACCCTTGGTGAAAACTGTCATTCTCACATGTATTGGTGTATATTTTCCAGATATAAAAATATATACCGAAAGATTATAAGTGTAGTTCAAGATACCATCTTCTTTTTCCCTAGCGCCATCCATCCTCTTCCGAAGCCTTAAATAAGTAATCAAATGGCAGAGTTTGAGTCGGGATCAGAAATATAAAGCAAGAATGTTAAGATTAAATAAGATATCTAATATATTAAAAAAAATAATTAACAACGTGTTATATGAAAAAAAAAAAAATACTTGGAGGATCTTCCCTATCCATCCGCTATCATATTTATTTGTTTTTGAAAATGCAAGAATCATATCAACTATCCACTATCAGCCAATATATACGGTAGCAAATCATGTATATACATATGATTGATTTATGTAAATAATATCAAGGAATCACACCCTTAATTGAAGGTAAGCATTGAAGAAATATAATGATTGTTCTTTATTTAGTATATATGCAGTTATATCCATGAGTCTTTTAATTGAACTCTAATAACGAATACCAAAAAATTTGGTCGTAATGTCACCGAAAATTTAATGACGCTAAAATCGATTTTTAAATTATATATATATCTATAGACATGAGAAACCAGTATTATCCTATAATATATAGATATAAATTTTTTTTTCCAGATGCGAATTTAGCTGCAAAATATTTTATTCAATAGCAAAGCAAGACTTCAAAATCAAAATCATAAAGCGAATTAAAAGTCAAACTAAAGATGCAATCGGAACAAGTCAATTTTGAAGCACTTTTTCCGTTTTTTCACCCGTAATGTTCTTCTTCTTCTTCAATCGCAAAAAATTTGTGATCTTCCCAATAAGCCTCTTAAAAACCCCATCACTCTTTCGCTTAGCAATTGCTTTCCCCTGTTTCTGCAACGTCGCTTCCACCCTCAGGCGTTCGACGGAATTCTCCAACGGAGCTCCGACCCGTCGGAACTCCGCAACCAGCTGAGGATACAACTCTTGCATATCCGTCTGGAATTTTCTCGAAACTCTCACCATCGACCAACCCGACCCGTTATTGCACTCGTGAAGCCCGACTATCACGCGTCCGTTCACATACGCCTCGCACGCCATCAGAATCGCATTCGCTCGCTCGCGAAAATGGCCATAGACCAAGGTTGCGAAGTTCATCGGGGGCTTCTGAATCAAGTGTATCGTGGATTTACAGGTGAGAATGAACACCCTTTGATTGTACTTTTGTGAGGGTACGCCGAACCAGGGCTTTTCCTTGAGGACGAGGCTTTGGATCGAGAGCAACACCTGAAACACCGTTGACTGTTTCGGGTACCACTGCTCGTACCAGTTACTCGACGCTGTGTTGAGGAGGCTTAGGCAGAGCCTCCCGTTGGAGAGCATATACGGGTTAAGTGTGTACCCGAATGAGTGGTAATGGACCCGGGGCGGGCTGGTCGGGTAATCACGCGGGAAAACGATGTCGAAGAAGAAGAGACCGTCGTGGTAGGGTGTGCCGGCGGCGCCGACAATGGCGGCACGGAGCAAGTCGATGCGGTTCTCGTAGACCCGAACGAAGATGGATTCGGGTAGATTCTGCTGGAGGATCCGCCACTCCTTCATGATCGTTTTGTAGACGCTGCTATATGCATTGCAAAAGCAATTCTTTTTGCGTTTGGAAAGATGCGAAGACAGAAAGCGGTGTTCTGAGACATCCGAAACGACGTCGAATTGTTTGAAGCTGCGGCTGTTCATGTCTTCCATTGTCGCCTTTTTGAGAGAGTAGAGCCCTGGCTTTTGATTTTTGAGGGGTTTTGTTTTGCTGAAGGATTTAAATAAGTAGTTAACGAGAGAGAGTTGTCGTTGTGTAGGTAACCCAGAATTCAGTTAGGAGAAGATATCTAATTAGATACGGAGTCTATTTCATATAAGATTGATGTATTTTTAATGAAAAAGAAAAAGATATTAATAACTGAATTATTTATTATTAATATTGATCTTACTTTATCTGTATTTCAAAAACAGAGCTCTCAATGTAATTGTTTTAAAAATTTTGATTTAAGGTCAATTATATTAAGTTTAAAAAATTAGTTAAGTTATTCATAATATTTTTATTATATCAAATATATTACTCAATTTTTTTTACATTTGATATATATAGGTATCAATTTTTTAATTCATTTTTGTAAATAAAATTTTGTTTGGCATAAATATATTGTTGTCAAAAATAAAATAACTTAATTGTCTTTATTCTCTTTTAAAAATAAAATCACACCTTAAGTTAACTTCATTTACATAAGTAATATAAAAGAACAGTTTTTGAAAGGATTGGTTTAATAAGAAATTTATTAAATGTAATTAGTTAAATCTAAAAAAAAAAAAGACTAGTGTAATATACTTGCTGAATTTTGATAGGCTGGTCTTACATAACTTAATTTTTTAATTTAATTAATTAAATTGTTAAAAAATTATCATTTAAAATTATTAAACTAATTAATTATTATCTTAAAAAATTTAGATAATTAATTCAAAATAAATTATCATATCCTATAATTATTATCTATTTATCCCATCAATTGGTAACTTCATGATTTTTCCTATCTTTTTTCCTCTTTCGATTGGTGCTCCTCTCCGGCTGCTCGAAGGCGAAAAGGAAGTTTGTTTACTCGTTATTCATTCAAGATAATTGCTAGAGGAAGGAAGAGGGCTCCTATACCTATATATAATAAAAAGTAAATAAATAAAAATTTAAATGCAATAGTATAAAGAATATTGTTCTAATATGTTTTTTTTTTTAATTTTCGGTGATTGTTATTGAAATTTTGATTTTTTTTTGGGAAGGCGGTGACCATCAAGTTTCAAGAAAAGGTTTTAAACAAAACTTTTTGCTTTTTTTGTTTCCTTGCTTATAAGATTTTACTTGTCTATAGATTAATGCGTGAAATATAATAATGACTCATCATTTAAACTTTTTGAACAAAACCTTTTGTTTTACCAAGATTATCTTCTTATCTATATCAAACAGCTCATATATTTGTGAAATATAATAATAATTTGTCTTTTCGATAGTCCAGTGATGAATTATTATTATATCTTTAAACATTATTTATTTTATAAATCATTTTACATAAATAAATAAGAAAATCTTTTATATATATATATATATATATATAAAAGTCTTGAACATAGGTGCCAAGTTTAAAACTTTCTTTTTTAATTTAATGACTATACTACTAAGTTTCAAAATAAAATTTTTGATTTCTGACAAAATATTGTATATGAGGATAATACATTTTGTATTATTGCATCTAAATTTTTATTTTTTATGATATTTTGCTCAAAATTTGAAAGTATTGATGTGATAGAAGGACACACTGATCTTTAATGCCATTTGTTTTGTTAAATTTATGAGAGAACAAAGAAAAATTTTAAAAACATTTATATGGCAAACTCATCTAAAATGAATTAGATAGTTGATATGAAAGGTTCAGATGTAACTTAGAAGTTCAGACGTAACTTAGGAGTTTGTACTATCACAAGTGTAGAGCTTTAACAAATTTTGTGGGAAATAAAATTTGGCTACAAAAATTAAACTACAGAAAGTGATATTACACATTGATTTAAAGACTATATTTTTGTTGATTTAAAATGATTGTAATGATGTTCATCCCTACCACAACTTGGTGATATAAATACAAAGTTTACACTACTGCAATGAGTGGCTAACTCACACTGATCACTCTTACCATGAGACAAATTGATATGCCAATTGATTATTGAGATATAGTCATAATATCCTTCTTAATATTTGAGAAATGGCGCAATCTCCCCCTATAAATGGGAAACTATTCCTTAAAGATGTTCAAGGTGTTTCCTTCAAGTGTTCTACCATAGTTTAGTTGTTTCAATTGTTTTCTTGTGGGTTTGGTTCACCTACCTGCTAAAAAAAAAGTATTTATAGGCTTATTTTATTACTAAGTATTATATTATTGAACACTTAAAAAGTATATGTCATGATTTTATTAAAAAAAATTAAATTTCTTTTATTTTGTTAATATCTAATTCAAAAGTTAACATTATTCTATTTTATTTTGCTTAATTTATACAAAACTTTAAAAGTAAAATTTCCAAATGCCACTTAATTATATTTTAAAAAAAATTCATTTTATCTCAAAATTTTCAACTTCTTTCTTTTCAATCAAATCTCTTACACTTCGATTATACTTCAGGTATTTTATATCCATTTAATTAATTATATTTGAATGGAGTCTTTAAATATATTTAGATATATATTATAGAAATCTACATTAAAATTATAGATTTCTATAACTTTTTATGTGTTTGAGAAAGTCGCTCCTAAAAATGAAACAATTATAACGAAGGCAAATGTATAGAAATCTACATTAAAAACTCTTAAACACATAAAACATGAAGAAAAATTAGCTAATCTACCAGAAGAATGAAATATAGAAGGAATCCAATCAACTATTAATAAGATAAATGAATACACATGAGGAATAGTAGGAATAAAAATGAGAAAATCTTTCTCCATAGGAAGTCGTAGGTCAGAAAAATCAGAACTTATAATATAGTATAGGCATTCTATACATGCTAGATTCACAAATTCAACACTCCATTATGATTTAGGATAAATAAACTTTAGACCCAATATACTAGAAACTATATATCTTTTTAATTCACTAAAGGATATCTTATTCATCTAAACATCTTGTTGAGAAGTTTATAATTTATGACCATGTGGGGCACTTCTTGTTCAATTTCAACTTGATTTTGAACATAAAAAGTTAGATAACTCCACAAGAACTCACTTGGTCTAATTAATTTTTTATCTAATAAATATTAAATTTCTTTTTTTGCAATGTTTTAAAATTTCTCTAGTCATTTGAATAAATCATGCTTTAGTTATGATATTCTTTTCATTAAAATATTTTTTGTATGGCAAATTTATTATATGCTTGTTCCTTTCACAAAATGTATTAGGATGTTCTGCATATATTTCATTTTCAAATTCATTTTTGGATTTCTTTTATTCTTTGTTGTATATGAGGGTTTCCTAGTTGCTCTTTTATTCTTTTTATAATGAATTTATTTGTTGAGCATTTTGATTGGATTTTGTTTTTTAATTATACTATTAATGTTAGATAGACATGTTCTTTTTAATAGATTTATATCTTTTATATGTAATGTCCTTAAGAATTCAAAACATATTTTTTTCTTAAAATTTCCATAGTTATTCCCTTTTCTATTACCTTAAAGAGATATATTAATAGCAAAAAAAAAAAAAGGTTCTTAAGATAGTAGATTCATTAATATTTTTTACTAACACAAAAAAAAAGTTTTGAAACATATCTTATTATTTCATATACTTGCTTTTAATAATTTATAATTTATTTAAAGTTTTGGTCTGTTTGCACTACTTAATTGTTTCTTTTTTTCATAATATTAAGTGGGTATTAATTCTTCTTGTATATAGTTGATATTTGCTCACGAGTCTAATAATGCTACTATTGTTAGATTAAATTTGTTGTTTATTAATAACTTATTATTTGGCGATACCACTTGTGTACTCATATTTTTTATATTACATTTAAATAGCTTTTTTTCTTTTGGGGTATTTAGAATTATTTTCTTCATTTGTTGTTTTATTTTTATTTACATAATATGTTCTCATTATAATTAAAATTTCTAATTATAATGCAACATCTTTGGAATCCATGGATTTTTGAACTTTTATTTTATTTCATTAATGTAAATAAATAAATAGATTGAAAATAAATTACACAAAAAGTTTCTATAATAGATAAAAAATTAAAATAAATAAATTATATTTTTTAAATAAAAAATTAAAATATACTTTAATCTTAAAAATTATATATTTAATTGAATAAAATACTTATATATAATTTTTATATCATTAATTCTTGAATTGTTTACTGATGAGTTGCATATCAAGTCAATCCCAAAAAAATAAAAAATAAAAAAATTAAAAGTGCCATTTGAGTAGCAAAGAAGTTACACTCATATTCTTATTGTTAGATTATTTAATTAAAATATAATAAATAAATATATTTAATAATAATATAATATATATTGTTTAATTAAATATTACATAATTATTTGTAAAATTATTTACCTTTCATATTATAATTAAAAAGTTATATATTTATTATATTTTAATTAAAAATTTAATAATAAAATATAGAAAATAATATATAAATCTAGTCCTTAATTAACTTCAACTTTTTTTTCTTTTTTTTCCTTTGAACAATTATTTACGTGGTTAAAATAGGAGCACGGTTCACTCGGTTCCTTCTTTATACCATCTCAATGAAGACGAGCCACGTGAAATATTCGACGTGCCGTTAGCCACCATCTAAACAAAGACTGACGACGTTACAACACGTGGCGTCTTTTGATTGCCCAAAGCACTAAACTCATAAAACTAAACCTTGTATTTTCTGGCATTTTGGTGACGGTAAAATTACTAACCACGAAAAATTCAACAAGATTTAAATGTAGCTTAGCGTCCGCTTCTCCAGAAACTTCTCTCGGATGACATTCCTTTATAAATCTTCTTTTCTCCCATTCGTTCCAGACTAGAATTGCTCCGCGAAGATCGAGAGCTTGAGAGATCCTTTATCAGCCAATACCATCTCTTGGAGGGGAAATTTCATCTCCCATCTGCTGCCATGGTAAGCTTCAAATTCATTGATTCCTGGCTATGAACGATCTTGTTGACTACTATTTCAATTGCTGGGAATTGCACCTGTTTGTTTGGCGACAAATTTTATGTGTTTTCTAGAGATATTTGTATTGGGTATTCTGGTTATTATAGGTTTTCAAAATTTGGACTACTTTGATTTGCAATTTTTAGCGGAGATGATTAGTTTTTAAATCTATGTGGGTTTTGTGTTTGCTTGTATCATGTTTTTATATGAGCGTTCAAAATTTTGGGTGTAAGTGGGGATTCTAATCATCGAAACCAGCCGTTATTCACTTAGGGAGGGGGTTAGGGTCTGAGGTTTTCCGAGAGATAAATGAAGGGCAGATTTGATTTTGTGGAATTGTTGTAGTATCACTTCTGTTATAAAACTGGAAGGGGCCGTGAGCCTGTAACAATTTATTTATTTATTTTTTCATTAAAAAAATGGACCCTGAAAATAAAACTAGTTAGGGCGATAAATGGAAGGGGTTTTGAATATTGTGGAATTGTAGTATTATTTGTTTCATGAAACAAGAAGAAGCTATCAGCCTGTAACAAAATGTTTCAGTTAAAATAATTGATTTTGAAACAGAGAGCTGGATTTTGATTAGTAAAGAGCAAATCAGTTATTTCAAATGTTTATTTTCAAAGCTTTGTTACTGAGTATTGGGAAGCTCGACCAAAGTTAATTGATAATTAGTCTTTCGATATTTCAAATAAGTATTCTTGAAAGTGGTAATCCTTTTACCTTTTGGGTCAATTAGAGAGTAAAAGATGATATGTTTATTTTGTTTACTTGAAATTGTGCCACTAATTTTTGAGCATATTAATTTGATTTAATGCGAGTTTCTTAACTGAGTATGGTATTTTATGCTGTTTGGACTATTGCCATTATTTGTTAATGGGTGAACCTATTTAGTACTTATATCTTTATGCTGTCTGATTTGTTGCAGATGTCCTATTCCAGAAGATCAAGGTTAGATGACCAAACCGTTTAACTTTGCTTTTATATTTAAGTGGCAAGCATTTTTTCTTATAGGCTTTCCTTGTGTATTTCGTAGGTATTCTCGATCACCTTCTCTGTATAAGCGTGATGGTAGGTCTGTCTCCAGGTCCCTGTCAAGGTCAAGGTCTAGAAGCCTTTCAAGGTAGTCTTCGCCCACCCCCCCCCCCCCCTTTCCTTTTTCATGAGTTCTTACATGTTATGAACTTTTAAATGTCTTATCATGCATTCGTGTTCAATTTGTTATTTTCTGGTATAGGAGCCCATCAAGAGATGCAGAGAATCCTGGTAACAATTTGTATGTGACAGGCTTGTCTCCTCGGATTACCAAGAGAGAACTGGAGAAGCACTTTGCAAGTGAGGGAAAAGTATACCCATTTTCTTCTATGATATGGTCATGACTGTCTGCTTTTTAGTTTGACATATATTTAGTTTTTTTTTTTTTTTCCTTTTTTTAAATTCTAGAGGTTTTGTGTCTGTCAACTGCTTTCTTACTTTTGTGTTCCTCTTCATAGGTGATTGATGTTCATCTAGTTGTTGATCCATGGACAAGAGAATCGCGAGGGTTTGGATTTGTGACACTGGAAACTGTTGAGGAGGCTGACCAATGCGTGAAGTATCTGAATCGCTCTGTGCTAGAAGGGCGTGTCATCACAGTAGAGAAGGTATAACTTTTAAAGGCTAATTTGGTTTTGAACATAGATTCTTAATATATTTATTTATTGTCGATTCGACATCCCTGATTTTGCATAGAAGATATATGGATGAGTTGATCTTAGTTCTTTATGAGATTTGAAAGCTTTTTGCTTCTTTCCGTTTGAAGTTTCTGTGGCAGCAGGTTAGCTGTGTGTAGCAGCTCTTCATCAAACTCTCAAATCTCAACTAAACATACAAATCAAACACATCAACAAGTATCAGACCATTGGGGTTGTATGCCCTGCATTTCTCTCTTTCTTCTGGCAATTATATCTTTCGATTTCATGTTTCATGATTTGTATAGTTAATGATCATTCATCTAACTGCTAGTGAAGTATTTGATTTGACCTTCTACTATATTATGTCTGTAGTTGTTTAGTAATTTCTGGGCCTCATGATGTTATTCGCAATCATTGCAGGCTAGAAGACGTCGAGGTCGAACTCCGACGCCTGGGAGGTATCTTGGGCTGAGGACTATTCGTGGTAAGTGTCTCATCTTCATTCTCATGCTTTCGTTCTTAGTTTGTGTATGATTATTCGTAAATGCTCATTCATCTTTAATATCCCATGTAATTTTCATGCAGCGCGTCGTCGCTCAGTGAGCTACTCTTCTCGCCGCTCTCCTAGTTATTCTCCCTACAGAAGAAGCTATAGTCGTTCACCATATGCTTCAGATCGCAGTAAGAGTCGTTCGTACTCTCCCTACCCTAGTCGGCGGAGGTCCTATTCTCCCTATTACAGCCGAAGGAGGTCCTACTCCCCATACCGTAGTCGACGGAGATCCTATTCTCCTTACGATCGACGCAGGTCATACTCTCGGTCTCGCTCCCCATACAGCAGGTCACCTGTCCGTAGGCGTGACAGATCATACTCTCCTTATGACTGGAGGTATGACTCGCCTGATGATCGCTACTACAGAAGGCACCGACATAGGTCCATTTCTCGAAGTGTCTCGCAAAGGCCAAGGAGAAGTTCAAGGAGGAGGTATTCGCCCAGTGTCTCTCCTGTGCGGAGGAGGAGCTCAAGAAGGGGCTATTCTCGAAGTTTTTCCCCTAGACCAAGGAGGATTTCACGGAGAAGCTATTCTCGCAGCATCTCTCCAAGACCTAAAAGCAGTAAAAGGAGCGGTGGTGGTTCTAAACGTGGGCATACACCTGTCAGTGATAGAAGCTACTCACGAAGTCGAAGTGTGAGTGCCAGTTCAAGATCAGTATCAAGGTCTGTTACTCCTAGATCATCATCTCCTTGAAAATTACTGGTCCTATGTTGGCTTCACCTTCAATATTTATAGTTATTATTGGTGTGGATGATATACATATCGTAGTGTATTGAGATATTGTTGTCAGATGTGCGTCAGACTAGTCTAGTGACTCGAGGCCCTTTCATATGGGTTCTAGTATTATGTTACCCTCTGGTGCGGATAACCTTACCTGGTATCAACATTCGGTATCATTATTCTGTTAAATCTTTCTTGGTTTTTTTTGGAGCTTAAATGGCCTTATTACAGCACCGGAAAAAAAATCCAAGAAAAGATAGTACTGTTAGAATGGGGGAGGAGAGGTAATTACAATTGAAAATTTGTTTATTATTAAGAGGGCATCATTCAGAAAAATAGCTAAACATGGGACTCATGGCATGTTTGATTTCTTATTTTTAGGATTGTTTTTTGTTTTTAAAAATAAAAAGAATTTGTTTGATAATTTTTTTAATAAAGTGTTTTATAAAATATAAAAATGAAATTGTGTTTTGAAATTTTAAATATTTTGTTAATTTTTATTCTGTAAAATTAATGAAAAAGATTAAAAAAATAATCATTTTTTATAATAATAATGCAAACAAAATTTTTAATTGTAAAAATTTATTCTAAAAATGTTTTAAAAATATTAAAATAAGTCACATTTAACTTTTGGATATATTTTATTTTATTGTTGAGTCAAATATTAATTTTGATTTTAAATGGTTAATTTGGTGTCAATTTAATTCTTTATTTATTTGGAGTCATTACAAATTAAAAAAAATTAACATAAGAGTACATATTAAGGGTTAAGATTTCACTTTGTTAAATCCAATTCAATCTTAAAAGAAAGTAGTGGAAAAAATTAAGATTTACAAGTGATTTCAAAATCCTAAGAATATACTAAAAAAAAAAGTTAAAAAAGTCTAAAATAAAACGCAAGGTTACTTGCGTTTAGTTATCATTTCTCTCTTTCGGCTCCGTTCACGTTTGGCAAAGAAGGATACAAAAGCACGAGATATGACGGAGAAGCAAGAAAGGAAACGTAGGATTTCACAGCTTGCGCTCAACGTAACAAAAAAAGGAAAGTCAAGGATCATGATTTGGGGACGTTGAGAGATTTGAACGCAGAATAAAAGGGATGTGCTCTTGAGAAGCACACAGTAGCCGTCTATAAATTTACAGAGTCAATTTTCTGTAAAGAGGTGAGGGGGAAAGGCGGAGAGGAAGAGAGATACAAAGAGCAGATAAGGAAAGGAGGATTGAGAGGAATGAGTGAAGTTTGGGTATTGAATCTTCATTTGAGGTAAGCTTTGTTGTGCATTCTCATCTGTAATTTACTTATTTGGAGTCATTACAGATGAGAATGCACAGCAAAGCTTACCTTAAATGAAGATTCAATACCCAAATTTCACTCATTTCTCTCAATCTTCCTTTCCTTCTCTGCTCTTTGTATCTCTCTTTCTCGCCGCCTTTCTCCCTCACGTCTTTACAGAAAATTGGCTCTGTGGATTTATAAACGGCTGCTGCGTGCTTCTCAAGAGCACATCCCTTTCATTCTGCGTTTAAATCTCTCAGCGTTCCCAAATTATGGTGCTTGACTTTCTTTTTTTCTGTTATGTTGAGTGCAAGCTGTGGAATCCTAAGTTTCCTTTCTTGCTTCTCCGCCATATCTTGTGCTTTTGTATCCTTCTTTGTCAAATGTGAATGGAGCCGAAGGAGAGAAAGGGTGACTAAACGCAGGTAACCTTGCGTTTTATTTTAAACTTTTTTTTTTAGTGTGTTCTTAGGCTTTTGGGATAATTTGTAGATTTTAATTTTTTCTACTACTTTCTTTTAAGATTGAATTGGGCTTAACAAAGTAAGATCTTGACTCTTATTATGTACTCTTATGTTAATTTTTTTTAATTTGTAATAACTCCAAATAAATAAAGAATTAAATTGACACCAAATTAACCATAATTTAAAATCAAAATTAGTATTTGACTCAACAATAAAATAAAATAGATCCAAAAGTTAAATGTGACTTAAATAATTAAAATAACTCACAATTGCAAGAATCATACATATTTTTGAAAACGTGATTTCGGTACGTCGTAAACAATGCTCCCAAAAATCTGTTTTTCCCTCCATTACAGCCAGCCTGTTGTAATTGCAAGAATCTACTGAGTATAATTGCACCCTAAACGTTTTCCTTGGAAAAATAAATTTTTTGAAGGTGTGCGCTGAGTTTTTGTTTGGGGAGTGACATTGATATCTTCAAATATAAATTTTGTCTGGTGAGTGACATTGATGTCTTTAAATATAAATTCTTGTATAACGGGCTGAATATACGGGGTTTGCAAATATGCCGGGAGAATTAGACACGCTGAAACTTGAGGCATTTCATAAGATATTGACCAGTTTCAAATTCAAAAAGATCATTGTGAGCTTTTTTTTTTTTTTTTTTAATGTAGAGCAAGAAGTTTTGATTTGATTACCAAATTTTCTTGTCAACACTTGTGTTCATGACAAATAATGATTTCCTGTATTTCATGTGCAAGGAAAGATTAGACGGCTCTATAATGTTTTTTTAACTTTGTCCTGTTTTGAGCCTTTCTTGTATTTTCTGGTTTAAGAATTTCTTACTCTCCAGCAAGTAGTAAATTATTTCTCAATTGAAAATTTTCCTCAAATCAAAAAAAAAAAAATGGTGAAACTCAATAGTACAATGTTTAGCAGCTAACTTGCCTTGGCATTTATGTCTCATGTTAACTGTATCTTACCAAATTTTTGGCAAAATACTATGCTAAAACAGTGTTGGACCGTTCAGGTACAAATTATGTGACTCTCCCACAAAAGCTTTGATCTATACCCAAATTGATCGTTATATCTTGGTGATGTTATTAACGATGACCCTAAGTGAGAAATAAAACGTAGTTGGGTTAAACTTCACTAACAACAAAACATGAAAATCATACAAGAAAATTCAGTATCTGCTTCTTGTATTCATAGATGCACTCGACTTGTTAGTCAGATAGACTATCTGGGTCAATGCCAACTGCTCATTAGCTATGGTGGTAGACACAAACTTCAGGAAACACTGGAATAGGATACGAGAATGTTGCAACTACAGGACTCAGCTACTGGGGGAGAATAAGCATCCAATTACTCCCCTGTTAAGATTATCTTACCGTGCTCAACACTGCAAAAATGAGACCATTTTGCTGGCGTGATTCATCTTCCTCGTTCTAGTTTTCTTTTCCATGATGCGTTTTTTAAAATGAAACATTTGTTACAGTTCCTTCCAGTTTCATAATCAAATATACAACAATTCACATAATGCAAAACTAACAATCAAGATTATCTTACCGTGCTCAACACGGCAAAAAATGAAGCCATCTTCCAGGCAAGTTTATCTTCCTCGAACTCCTTTTCTTTTTCATGATGCGTTCTTTAAAATGAAACATTTACTACAGCTCCTTCCAGTTTTATAACAAAAATATACTACAATTCACACAATGCAAAACTGCCCATCAATTATTTCCCTCTTAACCACAACCCCAACCCCAACCCCTAAGCGAATAAGACGGTTGGTTTCAAGTTTTAAAAGTCTCACCTTCACCCAGATTTTGAACGCACATGTAAAAGCTTAATACAGGCGAAAATTCATTGCCCACATAAATTTTAAAACCAATCACCTCAGCTTAAAAAATGCTAATCAAATAAATCTAAATCTTTTAAATTAATAACAATGAAATTTTTCTCTATTTAGTCAATGGTCTTCGCCAATGGAGGATCACAAGCTCTTGATCTTCATGGAGTGATTTCCAATTGAGAAGGAGAATGGTGGAGGGTGGAAGTTCTATATAGTAAGGATATCTAAAGACAATTTTCTGTAGAAGCAAATGCAAGGCGTAATAACACAAATCACCCCCCCCCCCCAAAAAAAAAAAAAGAATCATATGTAAAAGAATTGGCTAAGACTAACAACTCAGGTACGTACAGCCACCGTGTCCTAAACTTTCATGAAAGCTCCGTATTCATAGGTAAATGAATTCTATTCGTTTTAGCAGCCCCTTATTCCCTGTTAGTGACTTGGTGTAATTTCTCTGTTTAACTCTCTAATACTGGCATTAGTTATTTCTTATGCTTTTTACATTAATTTCTCTGTTTAACTCTCTAATACTGGCATTAGTTATTTCTTATGCTTTTTACATCTCATAGCGAAGTCCCAATCAAAGTTTATTTCTAATTGTTTCCTAGTTACGTTAGTTCCTTAACAAGCAGTATGCTGGGTGAGTTTAGGGCACAATTTTATTCATAGAAACTTTTTTGGTTAAATATGATTGGCTGTGTACTTGTTTTGAGGATATAATCTTAAGGATGTACTCTCCGTATTTCTCTCAACAAAAGCAGTGACATACAGCTTTTGAATGGATAAAAAATAATCATTTCGAGTCCTCATATATAGCCCATATCTTTCTTTAGCTCAGAATATTTGTCAAACTATCAATTATGGACCCTGCATAATTCTAAGGTTCAACAGGGCATTTGATTGGAAATTCTAATTTTATGTATATTCTATCAAAATGAGATTCTCCTCAGGTTGAAATTGCTCCTAAGCGTCCTTAAAAGGTGATTCTAATTTTTATAATTGATACACAGAAAATGGTGCTCATCAATCATCCCCATGACAGCAGCCTACTTATTCTTAGAATGTAATAAGAAGTCACTAATACCAACTTGTTGAGCTCGTGAGTGAAGAACTGAAGCAGATTCATGTTGTCCATCGTTAAATAAAAATAAATTGAAATCCTCAGCACAAGCTTTTGCTTCCCAGAGGTGAAGACTGATGGTGTTCTTTGGTTTGGTATCCTGGAATTGGCACGTCATAAGCCAACACTTGCACAACCTCTCCATCAACCCATTTTCGGCTGGCATGCATACCAAACTTGAAGTAATTCGTACCAATGTTTATAAATAGAGTGAAGTTTGTTGTCATACGTGAATTAAGATTATAAGAATAGGGTCACTGACTCATGTATCAAAGCAGACTATAAAAAGTGCATCTTCGTAATTAATTCAGTACATAAATAATTTAAGGATTAGATTTCCACTTACCATCCATTAGGATTAACCGCAACATGGCCAAAGAATCTGACAGGGTACAAAATGTCATGCCTCACAACTTATCAGGGGCTAAACTTCTGCATAGTTTTCATTCGATTTAGTGCATCAGTTAACTGTAAAATATGTGATATATTCCCATGGAGTTAAAAGAAGAGAGATAAACGAAACCTCAATCCAGTCCTCCGCAAGTTCCTCCTGGCCTTCCCTGGTGATTATCTGCTTAAATAGCGCATATCTATAACTCAGACCATAATCCCAAGCAGGCAAATTCAGTGTTGCCGGGCAATCCAGAAAGGGAAGAGAGAGAAGAAAAACAAATAAATGTGTTCTTATAGCATGCTATCTAATTTTGAAGGCATCCTGCTTACACAGTTTTCAAGTACTGTAGGAATTGCTGATCGGAATCTTGGATGCCTTAGCAAATAAAGGAGCCAAATACTGATAATCACTCGAAAAGGAATAAACAAAGTCACAATCCCAGTTATCAGACACAAAATCATGAATAGCAATGTAGCTGTTGGATCGTGCCAGCTCAAAAAGGATTGCATCTTCTCTCCTCTAGTCGCAAATTTACCCATCTCTGCTACAAACCTCCCAACAATGATTCTTAACCGATCATATCTGCGTTTTATGATGTTGTCTTCAAATTTGGATGGAATTGGATCAAACTCTTCTTCCAATTCGTCTACACTTGCTGCATGAACATGTGACAACTGCAAATCCACATGTGACAGGTGTCTTGGTCTCTTTGGATACTGCAAGATTATATCCAGCATAAGGCAGAAAAACATTGCAGGCAGTAAAAATTGAGGTTCAAGGATCACAACAAAAATAACAGGGTAAACTATGAGTGTCGAAATAGGATTCTTCCACCTGCATATCTTATTATATTGGGTGTACAAGGCAACCACTCCACTCACAACAACATTGATCCGGTCAAAATCAGCTCTTCCTCTGCGCATGCTCCATGTGCTTTCATGAGAGTCTAGCATATACGACACAACCTCTCTTCTCAATGCAGGTTCTGTCTTGCTCATCCTTGATGAGAGAAGCATAATGGTTTGTTTCCTCAAACCACTTAACTGAGTAAGAGACAATGGGTTAGAAAAATGCAGTCTAGGAAGCATAGGTAGTTGGTAGATTTTTAAGAGATCGATCATACTTGGGCAGCAAAACCTGAAAGCTAATTGAAGTTCTCCCATCTTCTTCAATCCTGAAGGTTGCAGTTCAGTAAGTGGAAAAGAATAGGTGTAAATCCTGTTAGTTATCATTTCTGACAGATTGATTCTCACCTTCCCTATTCTTGCATCTATTGCTCCGTCAGTTCCACTTACTTCCTGTAAATGACCATTATCAAATACAGCAATTGTGATGAATGTACATGGGTCGTAGACATCCCAAGAGTACTGCTCATTCCACTTTGGTGAAAGACTATCAACAATTGTTCTTGTCCGAACCCATTTTGGGCCATATTTAGCCACACAATAGGCGTCAGTACGATTTCCTTTCTTCATTGCTGGAAGGCTGATGGCATTCAAGATCCCCATTTCAAAAACCCCAATGCTGGGTCTCCACAACTTCTTGGCTGTTGCATTCATATCACTGGTGAAGTATGGGTCCTCATCAAATATATGATACCCACCATCCAAAGAGAGCCTCATACTAAGCCTACTAGCAACTTTTGCATCCTGTTCAACCTCAGTGATTTTGGGTTTCTCAAGATTATACCATTTAGCAGATGGAGGTGCACCGTCTACTCTCTTGTCTGCATTCTTGACAGGAACTACACACTTCCCTATGCTTTTGTGATTGTTTAATGTCCCCTGTTCCACACTCAAAAACAACTGTTGATCAAATGGTTCTAACACAGCAATGAACATATCCTCATTCCATTTTGGGTTTCCTTTATTGTTCTTTACAAGCTTGCTTCTGAAAGTCAAACTCCCCAAGGTAGCTTGGACAAAAATCCCTGAGCTTTCAGTTCTATCTTCAAATAATAGGCCCTGGGCTTGGACCACATTAACTCTAAGACACCAAATCCTGGGCGAAAGATATATCTGTGAACGAGTATTAAGAATGTTGAAAACATTAACTAATGCTGCATCTAAATGCCAAGCTTCAGGAAAAGCCTCATCGGCCTGAGTGCCTATCCAAGTAGATAGCATCAATTCTCCTACGTGCTTTCTTCCCTTTTGATCCTCTAGTCCATACCACTGAGGTGCTAGTGAACTATCAGTTGGAACCCGTGTAGGAATGTCAGAAATAGCAAAAGATACCCAACCCACAATTTCATCATACCTTAGAATCTTATCCTTGACCACAATTTCAAGAGTTGGCTCTTGAATACGAGCTTTCTCTAAAACAAAAACTTGGTTCCATTCTGGATTTGAGTTTCTGCTGAAGCACATGGTGGTCGTTTTTAGGCCTCCAACTTTCACCTCCACATGAGGTTCACAAGTATTAGGACCTCTAATTCCTGGCAAGTTCTTGGCCTTGACAATCCTCACATACAAGAAGAGAGTGATTTCAACAAGGTCAGTGGCAGTTGTGATTCCACCATTGCTTGTGGCACTCCTAGCACCAATACTTGGAGAGATCTCCTTCAAATTGAAATCTGCATTGGGTTTTTTCGAGTTTTGATTTGCCATTGTTTCTCACTGCAATAATAAAAAAGTAAAAATTTTGGGTAAACAAAAGTAATATTTAGCAAATGATAACTCATTGAAATTTGCCAAATAAATAAATAGAAAGTTCAAAATCAGTGACATGGAAGGCGTTAATCTATATATTTGGTACATGATAACTCGTTAAAATTTGCAAATAAATCAATAAATAACCCAAAATCGGTGACATGGAAGGTATTTACGAGCAAGAAGTTCTACGGCTTGGACAAATAGTTTTGCGGAAGTTTTCTCCAGATCTTCGCGTGAAGAAGATGAAGAAGAAGCTCTGAACAATCATCTAAGAAAAGGGTTGTTAACCACGTCCTGTGGCGTTGCCTAGGAAATCAATGTCACTCTTGAATATAAGGAAACAAAGAAATTGCCAAGAGGCTATTTAAACTTTAGGATATGTTTGGTTGGGGGTTTTTGGAAGGGAGGAGAGGGGAGGGGAGGGGAGGGGAGGAAAAGGGAGCAAATTTGCCTCCCCTCCAAATTGGGAGGTTTTGGAAGGGAGGGGAGGGGAGGAGAATTTTTTAATTTATAAATTATTTTTTTACTTCTTATATTTTTAATATTTTAATTTTTTAATATGTTAATATTTAATAAAAATTAAGATAATTTTTTTTATTAGGAATAAAAAAGATTAGAATTCATAATTTTTTTAAAAAATATTAATATAAATAATTTTTATATAAAAAAGAATTAAAATAATAAAAGGGTAAATTTGTCCAAATATAATTATCTCCCCCCCTTCTGAACCAAACAATAATCTCTCCTCTCCTCCCTTCCAACCAAACAGAATTTATTAAATCTCTTTCCTTCCCCTTCTCTCCCTTCCGTCAAACCAAACAAAGACATCGTAGAGGACAACAAAAAGTCAGGGAACGAATTGATAGATAATAATACAAAAAGGGAAAATTTTGCTTCTTTTTCTTCTTCTTCTTCTTTTTCCTCCTTTTTTTTTTCAAGCAATCTCTCGCCTTCAAACTTTTATTGTTAGGGTATAGCTAATTTCTTCCTCCCACGATCATAAGAGCACTCCCCTGCATTTAAGACTTTAAGAGATGTTATCTCTTCTTACTTAACCTCCTTTAGGTGGAAGCTTGCCCTTCAAGAAACTAGAAACGTCTATATCTCAAGTGAGGCCCCACTAGCACGCATGTGCAACCCCAAATCCTATGTTTCAAAGTTCTAGCTGAAAAAAAAAAAAAGAAACCTCCTATGTTCTAGTCGTAAAAATATAAAAAATATTTTTGATGCTGAAGTTTTTCGGCTCTTCCATTTCGACTCATTGCTTTTCTATGGCTGATGCCGCACCCACCGATGTGGTAGGGTGGTGATGCTGCTTCAATAAATTGAAATATATATGGTGCATGATGTGACTTTGTGAATTGGCCCAAAAACTGTAAGAAACTAGGACTTGTCTTCTTTTTTTTTGGGTGATTTATTTTTTCATGTTAAAGAATAAGGCCGACCAAAAAATATTAGGTCAACTTTCAGAAAACATAATTGGACATGAATCAAGACAACGATATCATCCAAAATGCATTACATGTTAAGAGTCAAGAGCATTACATACTTTCTAGTCCCTCATTAGCTCTTTCATGCCAAAGTATAAATTCAAGCTGGAATTTGAAACTAAATTCACATCAAGACCAGGACCATATGCAAAGTGAATCATTGACTAAATTCCACACATGTCAATCCCAATCTCAATAGAATCATCACACTAAACCAGTATCTTTTTTAACACCAGTGATAGGGGAAAAACAAGGGCATACATACCAAATAGGTATGTTTGGGTCACAAATGCATGCTATACAATGAGAGAAAACAGAGAGCCATCGTTTGCATCAATTCCATCTTAGGCACCGTGTTTCTCCATGAGTCAACACTAACCCAAACCTCCAAATATTAAGTACCATCCCTACAGAACTATCAACCCCAAGCATTCATATTTCAATTCCTCTAAGTCTATGCCTATTGAAATGTGATTCTCAGCAGTCCTTCAACATTCAACTACAGAAGAAAAAAATTACAGATGAGAATGCATAGCAAAGCTTATCTCAAATAAAGATTCAATACCCAAACTTCACTCCTTTCTCTCAATCCTCCTTTCCTTCTCTACTCTTTGTATCTCTCTTTCTTGCCGCCTTTCTCCCTCACCTCTTTACAGAAAATTGGCTCTGTAGATTTATAGACGGCTGTTGCGTGTTTCTCAAGAGCACATCCCTTTCATTCTACGTTCAAATCTCTCAGCGTCCCCAAATCATAGTGTATGACTTTCCTTTTTTCTATTATGTTGAGCGCAAGCTGTGGAATCCTAAGTTTCCTTTCTTGCTTCTCTGCCATATCTCGTGCTTTTGTATCCTTCTTTGCCAAACGTGAACGGAGCCGAAGGAGAGAAAGGGTGACTAAACGCAGGTAGCCTTGTGTTTTATTTTAGACTCTTTTAAACCTTTTTTTTTTAGTGTGTTCTTAGGCTTTTTGGGATAACTTGTAGATCTTAATTTTTTCCACTACTTTCTTTTAAGATTGAATTGGGCTTAACAAAGTAAGATCTTGACTCTTAATATGTACTCTTATGTTAATTTTTTTTAATTTGTAATGACTCCAAATAAATAAAGAATTAAATTAACACCAAATTAACCATAATTTAAAATCAAAATTAGTATTTGACTCAACAATAAAATAAAATAGATCCAAAAGTTAAATGTGACTTAAATAATTAAAATAACTCACAATTAAATTGAAATTGACTTAAAAATAACTATGACTTTAATGAATTTCAAAATTAAAATGAAATTAACCAAAAATTAAATAAAAAACCGACATACAAATTTATTATTTTTTAGAAATACTTGGATAAAATACAAAGTTTGCACATTTGACCATTCTTTAAGGGTTGACTGCTTCATGAATAGCTTAAAAGAAAGGAAAAAAAATAAATTGATTTTCAAAAATAATTTTAAAAATTAATTTATTGCAACCGCTATCAAAATTTTAATTGAATAAAAACTATAAAAAAACTTTGTAACATAAAAAAGTGAAAGATGGTTTGCAAACAAATAAATACCAGAGCCTATTTGTATTATGAAAAAAGTGTTAAATATTCAACAATATTCGTTTTTAAAAATAATTATTTATATAAAATAAATATCACTTTAATTTTATTTAAATTACTTTAATTATAACATATGTAAAATGAAAGAAAAGGAGAAATAGTAATAGTAATAATTAAAGAAAACAAAAGGGAAATAAATAAAATAAACATAAATTATTTACATAGGTGAAAAAAATAAAAAAATTTACAAAATCAAACTTTAACCTAGTAAAAAGACTTAGCGCTTAAAACTCACCTAATTTGAAAGGGAATAGAAAATTAGTGTCATTGGGTGAGTGACTTCTATTTATTTATTTTTTATGAGAAAAAAATAAAATAAATTTGATTTCACAAATAAAATAGATTTAAAGTTGGTTGGTGTATTTTAATTTGTGAAAAACCAAATTAATCTCTCCTTCTTTTTCTCATATTTTTTTTTATTTTTTTAAAATAAGACCTTTTTACTTTTTTATTTGAAAAAGGAGTGACCCAACACCCATGATAAACCCTGAAAAAACAAAATAACATAAAACTAAGAAAGATTCAAAGAAATAAATTCACCAAGCAATCAACTGGGCACGTTTAATAAGTGAGCATAATTTGGAAGAATTATAAAACAACATATGAACTTAAAGCATTGATACAGAGAAACAATTTCACCAAGAATTTAATACGTATGCGAAGGAGTTGGAATTCATGTACTTACCTCATGCAAGCGAAACCCTCACCGCTAAGCAAGAGGATTTGTGGAATGGAGAGTAAGTGAAGGAAGAGAGAATGTGGTGATGAACAAGATCATGCGTGTAAGGGAAGAGAGTAACAAGCAAAAGAGAATAAAAGGCTGTTTGGTTTTCTATTTTCAAAACGGTTTTTTTTTGTTTTAAAGAACAAAAGATAAAAAACAAATTGTTCAATAATATACTTTTAATAGTGTTTTATAAAACATAAAAATAGAATTGTATTTTTAAAAATAAAAAAATCGAAATATTTTTTAGATATTTTGTTAACTTTTATCTCATAAAATTAAGGAAAAAATAGAAAATAATAATTTTTTAAAATAATAATTTTTTTTTAAAAAAATTATTCTTTTGTTTTCAAAAATTATTTTAAAAAATATTTATTTTAAAAATATTAAAACTAAAACAAAATCAAACAGACCCAAAGTCTCCCTTGAAATCGCGATGCTTTGCTGCTAACATTGTTATTAGTCTCCTCTGAAGAAAGTCATCGAAGACATTGGGGAAGAAAAGAGGCATGAAGACATTTTGGAGTTGGAGAAAGAGTTTTCCGAAGGCTTTAGTTTTTTTATAAGGGTAAAATGCACATTGTACATTGAAGATAACGTCGTTTGTAGTGTAATTTTTTTAAATATATATCATTTATAATTTAATCAAATTAAAAAAAAGTGTAATATATTAAAAAAATTTTAAATGAGGTTAGTTGAACCCAAATGTGATAACCTATATTGCATAGTTAAAAAATAAAGTAAATTATGCTAACTTTATTTGAAATTTGGCTAAATTTAATCTAATATATATATATATATATATTATTTTAAAAATTATACTTGTCTCTTCTGACATTTCAATATATATTATAGAAATCTTCCCTCAAATTTATTTTCAATCAAACAACTTAAGTTTTTACATATTATGAGATTACTAATTTTATCTTTAATATGATTAAACTCTAAAACATGAGATTATAATTTTATAATTTTATTTTTGAAAAAACCAAAGTGTAAAAAGTTAATTTTATTGACAAAAAATAAATTAAAGAGTAAACCAATGTAATTTTTTAAACAAGAGAAATATTAAATATAATTAACCAAACTTTAAAGAATGTTGGTATAGTTTACTTTGAAAAATATAATAGTCGTGCTAGTGACATTAGTTTTTAATTTGTTAAAGAAATAAATAAAGTAAATATTTTATTAATAGAGAAACCCTGTAACATTTATCAATAATTATACACAAGAGACTCTTCCAAACTTTAAAGAATGTTAGTATAATTTACTTTAAAAAATATTATAATTGTGCTACTGACATTAGTTTTTAATTTGTTAAAAGAAATAAATAAAGTAAATATTTCATTAATAGAGAAACCCTGCAACATTTATCAATAATTATACACGAGACACCTCCAAATGGCTATAGTAGCGTTCCCTCGTATGCTGAGAAGAAAATAAAAATATTGAACTTCAGCCGGTGTTGTATATACTATTACTCCACTTGGTAAATGAGATGTTAATCACTTATCAATTCCGTTTTGATTCCTATGAAGAACAATGCCCTTAAAGGGTATTTGATATATAGAAAAATAAAATTTTATAAACAAAAAATAATTCTTATATTTCTACTTTAAAAAATTAATGAAAATAAATAAATATGATTAAATAATTATTACAAAAATATAATAAATATTACTAAATAATTTTTTTAATTCCATTTTGTTTTCCAATTTGATACCATACGCGTCCATGAATCATGTCGACACCTCTGGCTGTAATGACAAACCAAAAGAACACAAAGTTTTCAACAAAGCTTAGTAAATCATATTTTATAGGGATTATTACCAAGGTAGTCAAGCAACAGAATACAGCATTACAGTTTAAAATGACACATCAAATTTACAGGTACAGGGTAACAAATGAAAACAGACCCACCACAAATAGCTAAATGAAAATTTCACCTTTTTTTTTTCCTTCTGTGGTAAAATTGATAACTAAAAATCATTATTCTAAGAGAATTTATTCAACTGAACCAGGACCACAGTAGTCCATTTCATGAGAGATAAAAAAGAACACACATTAGGTATTAGGTTGGCTAAACAAACGTTAACAGGAATAGGGTAATCACTAAATCGCAGAACTGCAGACTGAAAATAGAAAGCTCCATCCATCGAAAACTAATCGGTGGGTGGAGGGCATTTATGATGATAATACAACTGAAACCTCAGAGAACCTGATAAGGCATGGACTCATTGATTCAGCCAGGAAAGAACTGAATGTCCACCTTATTAATTATTGTGGATTCTTTTTTATTCACTTCTCTCCATCTTACTTCTGAATTCCGACGCTACCAATTTTACTTCTGAGTCTTGAAGGTAAGATTAGGGTACCCGGCACTCTTCTATGTTCCAAATTTCCTTGGCATACTGGGCAATGGTCCTGTCACTGCTGAATCTTCCACTCCCAGCTGTGCTTAAAATTGACATTTTTAGCCATTTTTTCCTATCCCTGCAGGAAAAACATGGAAAATAACAACATAACCTTTGTATCTAAGGACCGATTAAAAAAGTCCTAGGCCAGTACAAATCAATACAGATCTAGACAACCATTAATTATTAGGACTATTTGACTCTGTCACCATTAAAGTCTCACACTAGAGGGGAGAATAAAGTCATCTTAAATTGGCCCCCACAATGTTTGCAAATAAGGCCAACTTAGGGGAGATGAATGAGGTAAAGGCTAAGCACTAGAAGTTTTATTAAACCAGCTTGAATGCATGTTCAAGTTCAACGAGTTCAAACATCTTAACAGAAAAAAAAAAAGAAAAAAAAAAGGAGAAAAAAAATCCAGAAACCAATGGAGTCATGTTCGCAATGTTGCTCTTGACAAGTAACAAAACATTGAATTGATAAATGCACTTGTTGTACTTTGCAGACAGGAATGTTTCTTTCATCTTTACCACAAACTGGTAGAGGAACCAAATAGTGAAAACGTAAGAGAGATGGTGTCTTACCGATAGGCTGCATCTACTCTTGCCTCAGCATCCATGTAGCTCGGGAAGTCATGACCAACAAGAAAATAATCACCACGACCATAACCAGAATTTCCTTCCAAAGACTCAAGCAGTGGGTTGTAGTCATAGCTTCCAAATACCCCTCTCCTAATAAACTTCTTTGCCTCTTCAAATCGAGGATCTGGTTTGAACTATAAAATCACAAAAAGTGATGCAGTTAACTCGCAGTTAACTAAGGAAAGTTGAGATTTAGCATCTAATCATAAACTTGTGGAAACATAATTAAGTATAGTCAGACAAAAAAGGATCCATTTGAGGACAGATAAATCTGATTTAATGGTTTTAGATCACTCACAATAGAGCTTCGGGTCATATATTTATCATTGGCATTGGGAAGAAGGCCTAAAAGTTACTGCTTGAACAATGAAACAAAGACACCATCACATATCATGAATCTTGTCATAGAAACCCCTTCTAGTTATTCTGTTACCCAATCTGTTAGATATTATGATCCAAGACTAAATTGATGGGAGTTCATGTCAGGCGGCTAAACCGTTGTACTACACTAACCTATTCTCTTCCAGTCCATATTGATCAATCATTGATAATTTTTCTGGTGTTATATAGTTATCAAGAAGTATTACAGCATGACTTTAACTGATAATTTGAAAATTAAAAGTTCAAAGGACTAAAGAGGGATGCTATGGCATACCAATCCATTCTCTCTTTCCTTTCGGAGACGAGGGACATCTTCTGCTGTTGCACCAAAGAGGAAAAAGTTCTCCTCACCAATTTCCTCTCTTATTTCAACATTAGCTCCATCCAAAGTACCTATAATGAGGCACCCGTTTAATGCAAATTTCATGTTGCTTGTGCCACTTGCTTCCATGCCTGCTGTGCTGATATGCTGGGATAGCTCACTTCCTGGAATCAGCACCTCTGCCACAGAAACATTGTAATTTGGGACGAACACAACCTGAACATGATTGTCCAATTAAAAACAGAACAGTTCCACAGTTAACCTAATTAGAAAATTGCAGCAAACTAGTGGAAACTATACAAAATATGGCCAATACATTACACAGATTATCAGCAAGCAATTGCCCAATAATAAAGCAGTATCGTAAACCTTTATTGCAATGTATCATGAAAAAATACTCATACGTGCAATGCTCCACAGGCACATGGACAGAAAAGTAGGGCTAAGCCAATGGCAGATTATCTCGGTGCAAAATAAGAGGGATCATGATATGCCAGGAGCTATAGTACTAAATCAATGTTCCTTTACCATTGGTACATACTATCAAATTTGAAGGCCTGACATATAACTATTAGCAATCAAATTTCATGTCTTCTAACATTATACTCAGACAGGTATGGCAACTTATGAACTAAACATAAATTATCCTACTTTTGAACCTTCAAAGAAGCAAAAGAAGCCGAAATTAACTTACCTTCAAGTAGCTATTGACCTCAGGGTCCGTGTTGACTACAGCACCAACATCATTAACCAGCCTTACTATTCTTTTAGCATTTGTATACGTTGCAAAAGCTTTTCCTCCAATCATTATTGTGCGTGGAGTTGTATTTTTCCGTTCTTCAGGGCTCATCTCCTATTACAGTTTAGTTATAAGAATTATCTTTGGTAATTGGTATAGACTGTAGCATTTGTAAAAGAGTGGGATCTTAGAAAATACAGTAACAGTATCTTCTATATAATTGCTGGCAGAATATGATATAAGCCAGTGTTGGTCTATAATTAGCATGAGACATAAGCCCAAGTTAGATAGCCGCTAAAAATTCTATGTTAATTTTCATATGAGCACAAAGTGTTGATAAGAAAAATTGGTAACTCAGCAAAATTTCTTGCTATACATTATCAGGCAATGAATATTTCAGTTTTACTCCAAATAGGGGCTGTTTCTCATACCTTTAACTTCTTGTATCTATAAATCACACCAAGAATATTCAATAGCTGCCTCTTGTATTCATGGATGCGCTTGACTTGTATGTCAAAAAGACTATCTGGGTCAATGCTCACCCCCGCCACCTGCAGAATGTACTGTGCCAGGCGCTGCTTATTAGCCATCTTTGCAGACAGCCATTCAGCTTGTAGATCTTCATTGTCAGCAAACTATAGGAAGCACCAGGAATTGAATGTGAGAATGTTGCAATTATAGGACTCAGCTAGTAGGGAAGAACAAGCATCCAATTACTCACCTGTCGAAGACCTGCTAGTAAATCAAGATTGGTTACCCATTGATTACTTTTTAACCACTTAGTGATTATCTTACTGAGCTCCGGACTACAAAAACGGAGCCATCTTCGAGGTGTGATGCCATTGGTTTTATTTTGGAACTTCTTCGGCCATACAGAAACATAATCCGCAAATAATTCCGATTTCAATATGTCACTGTGTAACTGGGCAACACCATTTACCTTAAAACAGATAAACACCTATTAGTCAACAAATTTTAAATGAAACCAATAAGCACAAATGTACAGAACAACGTTTTAGGGAAAAAGGGGGGAAAAAAGGTAAAGGATCACAAGTTCAATCCTTCTCTTGTACCCAAAAAAATTAAAAAATTACAAAATAAAAATATCAGCCAAGTTTGCACTGCATATTTTAACAGCATTTTGTAATTGACTGTAATAGATTTTCTGTAGATGAAAAACATGGAAGGGTATTTACTGTTTTTTTTTTTTTCTTTTGGCCAACTTTATCATATTCATTCAGCTGAGCTTAATACCCAATATACTTCCACAAGATTGTATAACTTGCACGTAATGTGCTTGCTAGAGTAACACTGTCATGGGATGTTGATCTACAGTTGCTTTAAACTATTCAGTTTAATTTTTTAATATACAGACTTGGTGACTCTGGAGAAACCAGGGAACTAGGGACAAGAATAAAGTGAGCTGCTGAGTTGGTTGCATTCACACAGGTCGAACACTTACCGCATGTGAGGAAACCACACACAAATTTGCCATCCGAACTACTGGCTTCTGGGGATTATTGTCCAAGATGCGTATGGTGGGAAGCTTACTCTCAAGGTCCAACCGAGTTGCATTTATCATTGCAGTGAACTGTAAGCATTTTATGATTTCCAGATTGAAATATCAGAAAAATCTTCATAAATTTTTTGAAATAGAAAAAAAGAAGCTGTGCAACTTACTCTCTTGTCTATTTCTTCTATGATTTCCATATGGCGAGGAAGCAGTTTCCACATTACACTTTGAGACCATTTTTCCAGTGCTTCAGGGAGGACTGTGTGGTTAGTGTAAGCAATTGTCCTGGTTAACACATAGCATCATGTTTTAGCCATGAGGAGCGCACTACAGATGTTGAAGAGACATAAAAGAGGGAAGATCACCATGCCACTGCCTTGTAACAAATTCTAAAATTTACCGCACCTTGTTGTCACATCCCATGCTTCATCCCATCCAAGCCCTTCATCATCCATAAGTATTCGCATTAGCTCTGGAATTGCAAGGGTAGGATGAGTATCATTCAGTTGCACAGCAACCTTGCTCGGAAACTCAGACCATGTCCAAGATTCCTTCCCTTGTCTCCTCTCTTTAAACCGGAAAATGATGTCCTGCAATAGGTCCAAGATGAGAGAGGAAAATAGTGAAAACAGCATATCATAATTAAGTCTCAACGGTATTAAAATAGCCATACCATTGAAATATAAATACATTCTTTATTACATTGAAAAATATGATCTCTCATCTAAGGTGTTAATTAAAAGACCAACAGCAAGCAGAAGATTTAGTTTCCTTTAACTGGTACTGGTAAGCAGAAGACTTTGTTTGTTGCAGCAATTGGCTGAGAGGGGATGGTGATTGCCAAGGACCAACTTTCCCAATAACTCAAGCTGCTAGGAGACTTGGGAATGGTTTGTTAATATCTCTAACACACCCCCTTACATCAAAGCCCTTCGAACTTGAAACATGGACTAAACATAAGCTAGTAATACCTTGTGCTAAAATTTATGTCTAATTAAGAAAATGGCGTGGCAAGGGACGAACTCATTATGATAAGCTCAATAATGGTTATGTGATATCTCCAATAGTGATCATATGATTAATATCTCTCAACCTTTAGAATAAAGGAGATGTGAACTCTGAATTGAGACAATCTCAGTTAATTTATCATGTGTAAGTGCAAAAGCCAACATAATATGATCACTTTTTTCTTTTTGAGAAAATTTTTAACCCTTATTTCCCACTAGTAGGGAGGAGAAGAACTACAATATAAAGAGAAATCACAATAAGATGGGGAGTTCTTAAAGAGGATATATCTCACCTGGAGTGATGCACTGCAAAGAAAGAATTGCTGCTTCAGCCGAAGAAGTTTTCCACTTTCTGTAGCATCCCCAGGATACAAAACCGCACAAATCTAGCATTTCAAAATTTAATATAAAACAGTTGGCCATTTTTTTTCCTCTCTTTTCAGGGAGTGGGGTGACGTGGGTTGAGGTGGAAAACAAAATTCATCAGAATTTGTTCTAAGATGCTTTAAGGCAAAGATGCACCTATCTCTTTATGCATTTCACTCTTGCAATGGGAACAAAGGTCTTTTGCAAAAAGATCAATTTTTATAATTGATACACAGAAAATGGCTGCTCATCAATCATCCCCATGACAACAGCCTGCTTCTTCTTAAAATGTAATAGAAAGTCACTAATACCAACCTGTTGAGCTCGTGAGTGAAGAACTGAAGCAGATTCATGTTGTCCATCATTAAATAAAAATAAATTGAAATCCTCAGCACAAGCTTTTGCTTCCCAGAGGCGAAGACTGATGGTGTTCTTGGTTTGGTACCCTGGAATTGGCACATCATAAGCCAACGCTTGCACAACCTCTCCTCCAAGCCATTTTCGGCTGGCATGCATACCAAACTTTTAAGTAATTCATATCAATGTTTACAAATAGAGTGAATTTTGTTGTTACACATGAATTAAGATTATAAGAATAGGTTCACTGGCTCATGTATCAGAGCAGACTATAAAAAGTACATTTTTGTCATTAATTCAGTACATAAATAATTTAAGGATTAGGTTTCCACTTACCTTCCATTAGGATTAACCTCAACATGGCCAAAGAATCTGACAGGGTACAAAATGTCATGCCTCACAACTTCCCAGGGGCTAAACTTCTGTGTAGTTTTCATTCGAGTTCATGCATCAGTGTACCATAAAATATGTGATATATTCCCAAGGATTTAAAAGAAGAAAGATAGATCAAACCTCAAGCCAGTCCTCCGCAAGTTCCTCCTGGCCTTCCCTCGTGATTATCTGCTTAAATAGACCATATCTATACCTCAGACCATAACCCCAAGCAGGTAAATTCAGTGTTGCCATGGAATCCAGAAAGCAAGAAGCAAGCCTACCCAGACCACCATTTCCTAAAGCTGCATCTTTCTCCTGCAAATTTTTAGGTAAAATTATTATGAAGATGCTAAAGATATCAAATACATCAATGCTATGAACCCATGCTGTCCTTTCAAGAAAAATTGCATTCTTAAACAATAAAAATTGGATTTACGGCCCTTATTTTTATTACTTACATACCTGAGCAAGAAATATGGTTCAAATGAATTATGTAGAATCATTTGAATCAATTCCTCAAAGTACGAATGTCATAACTTGGATAGTTCATTACCTACGCGAGACTAGTCATCTGTCATTTAACACTTTGGTTAAACTATCCTTTTAGTCCATATTCTTTTTATTTTTTTCCCATTTTAACAGGATCACATTCACATGTTTCTGCAGTCTTTGGGACGATTTCTGAAACAAAACTAACAAAATTATTCTTTCAATAAATCATGTTCTGTTTAATTTATTAGTAAAAGTTTGGTTAACAATTGATTGGTTTTAGGCTGATTCAGTTAATTTCAAGAAAAAGGTCCCGGAAACAATTTTTTTTTTTTTTTATGTGAACATTGTAATTAATAGTTTACCTGCTCTGCTATTTCTTCAAGTTTGAGTCCAAATTTGTGCAAAGCATCAGTGTATGCATCTTGTATATTCAGGTTTCCAACCGCATTAGTCAAAGTTCGACCTTGAAGATACTCCATTGATAAGTAATATGTTTGCTTGGGATCAACTTTGTGAAAATGGAGGAATGTTTCATTCCATTGCTGAAAAAATTATCAATAGGTGGTAACAGCATTAGTCCAATCACCTGATATAAGTACATATAATAACCTAATACTAAAATTAGTTAAAAGGATGATTAATAAATCACTTTTTATTATTCTGACTTTTATGTTAAATAAATTACCAAGACACGCACAAACCTTCTCTCTTGACCGCAAATATCACCTATCATTAAAAATAACAACTTCTAAACTGATTTTAAAAGCTTGAAACGCTTATATATATATATATATATATATATATATACATGTGTGTGTGTGTGTGCGTGTGTGTATTACCTAATTCAAGTTTCTATGACATGGAGAAATTTAAAAAGGTTCACCTATAGATGCACCACATGCACAAAAAGCTTGAATCGAGATATTCCACGGGGTTGGTCAGTATATATATTTTCCTTTAGGAAGTGCATCGGTTGCTCTATGTGAAACACCACTGAATCAGATATCATCATTCAAAATTGGAACTTCATTACAAGAAGTATGGACTCGTATAGGACATAATACAACAAAATATATAGTGTTTTAATGTAATTTGAAGTCTGATGTTGTATCTGATGTGAGAACACATATGGCATGTACGGCCTCTTTTTGAATACGGACATCCATTAAAAAAAAGAAATACCATACTCGAATGAGACGATCGCGAACACTCTCAGCAGTGGCATAGTAAGCTTGCTCCAGCTCAAACTTGAAAGGAGAAAAATGAGGGCTAAACTGTGCATGGTAACTGATATTGGACGCAATCTCGTCAGGCTTTTCAGCCAAGGGGTTCGCCACCGCCGGAACTTCGTCAGAAATAGCAGAAGCAGCAGGAGCACCGCCGCCATTGTCCTCCACTTTAGCCGCCATTTCCGATCTCTAAATCAATCTGTCACACCAAAAAATAAATTCCAATACCTACTTAACCTAAAACACACAATTGTTCACACACACAAAAACCCAATACAACGCGAATCAAAATTATCACTAACAAACAGCACCCAGGTGAGAGTATTACCACTTCAAGTTCAACGAATGCTAAGAAATCACCAAGAATGAGATTAATAAGCTGACAAACAAATTTTTGGTTGTGGAAGAAGATACTTTAGGAAATGTTAGGCAACAAGAAGAGAATCAAGAGATATGCTAAGAGATACTTCAAAGGAGACCCATCAAGGGCAAAGGAGGGTTTTGGAGTATTGTGAAGGGAGGAAGAAAATATCTGAGATCATTCTTCGTTCTTTGACGTGACAAAAAATATAGGGAGTGAGAGTGACGCAAGAGTCACATGAAAGTGTGGGACTGAGGGCCTTTCTGGATTTGGCATCGGGATGAGAAGAAGAAGATAGTTTTAGGACGGCGAGGCGGAGGACACGTGGCTGCATTCAGTGGAAAGCGGGAACGACGAGGAGAACGTCACGGTCTTAAGATGGCCGTTGAACCTCACGGGCGAAGAAACAAACGGTGGTGTAACCTACGCCTTCGGGAGGCACGTTCATTTTTTTTAATAATATGCAATTGCTTAAAATATACTAAAAAGTAAAAAAGAATATATATATTTTCTTAATTTTTCATTGTATATTATTGATAATTAAACAATAAGATAAACTAAATAACTATGCTTTATAATAAAAAAGTGTGTGTATATGTATATATACATTTTTTTAAAGAAAAAATTTATATACAATTAACTATATTTTTATTATTAAATTCTTCAATTAAAACATGATATATTTTTGTAATAATATATTAGTTATAATAATAATATATTAGTCAAATATTTTTGTAAATAATTATATAATTTTTTAATTAAATCATATATTTGTTATATTATTATTAAAAAATTATATATTTATTATATTTTGATTAGAAAACCAAATGATAAGAATATAAAATATTGCATATAAATTTAATTTCTTTAAAAGAAAAAAATTATCTTCAATTTTTTATATCTTTATCATCAAGTTCTTTAAATAAGATATAATAAGTATATAATTTTTTTAATAATATAACTAATGTATAGTTTTTGCAAATAATTATATTATTTTTTAATTAAATTACATATTTATCATAGTATTATTAGAAAATTATACACTTATCATATTTTAATTAAAAAATCTAATACTAAGGATATAAGATATAAGAAATAGCATCTAAATTTGATCTTTCTTTTATCTTTCATGAATCCAATACAAACTTGAAAAAAAAATGATAAAATGCATAGATTATTAGATTTCTCTAAACTTTAGGTAATTTTCTTAACTTTTAAAACTTAACAATGAACTCTTTTAAATTTGAAATCGTGTGCCAGTAACCATTATTGTTAATGAATCTATTATTAACATTAGTATTGTTCAAAGTTTAGGAAATTATTTACACAAAAACATAATAGATATACCACTATTTCGTTAGTGATTTAACAATCAAATTATTTGTACAAAACTAAAATTTTAGGGGTGTAGTATTAAATTTTAAAGGTAAATGAATTATCTAAACATAACCTAAAATTTAAGAGTATTTTATGTATATTAACCAAAAAAATAACGAAAAGATATTATAAGCATGATGCAAACATATCCGCACATCCACATGTATCTTGTATTCAATACTTATCTTTTTACAAAAATGAAAAATTAGATTTAATGAAGATATTTTAAATGTTTGTTATTAAATAATAAAATATATTTACTTATTGGAGAATCTAATAATAAACGCTTAAAATTTTTTAAGAATTATAGTATATGAGTAGATAGTCCAATAAGAGAGGCACGCGGGTTCGATCCCACCCATAACAGTGTGGGTGTGTGTTGTGGGTGTTTTGTAATCAAAAATAAAATAAAATAGGTTTGTCAAGTGAATCTTATCTCTCTCCTCATATGAAATTATCATTTTAACCCTCCCCCCAACACACACAAATCAAAAGATTTGAATCCAAAAATTTCTTCCATCTTATAAGCGATACTTTATTTGGGCAAAAAAATAGACAAGAGTTTAAGTTTTGTTATTATTTTTATATAACAGAAGAAAGATATAAATTTAAATTTAAATTTGTTTTTCTTTTAACCATTTTTATTTTAGGATAAACTTTAATTTTTCGGACAAATTGAAAGAATTTTTTGAAGATGAATTATTTTTTTGTTAAAATAAAAAATTAATTTGATTGAAATATGCACGTATTATTTTTAACCTGACTTTATTATAAAACAAAAGATAACATTTTGTTTATATTGGAGCATTATAAGGATTTTCATTATTCCACCGCATAGAAGATCAATTATGTGTCATAAGAATTTGGAAAAATTATACAATAAGAAATACAAGTTAATAAAAATAATATTAAACGCTTTTAAAAATCAAAATTACTCTGAAAAACTAAAGTTATTGTTACTTTTAAAAATTATTATTTATATTTTTTAAAGTTATCACCAAAAAAACATTTTGTAATATTAAGAAGATCAAGTTGTAATTTAAAAAAATATGGATGGTAACTTTGTCTTTTAATCTTACACAGGAATTTTAATTTTTAAGACTCTTCAATAAAATTTTTACTAACTTATAGTTCTTATATAGAATTTTTTTTAAAAAAAATTAGGACCCATATAATATTAAATGTACTCCTATGAACGAAGCTGATGTAACTTTATTTTATTTATTTATTTATTTTTAAAAAAATAAAGGTTCCAACGCATTAGACCTTTTATCTTTGGCAATTCTTTAGTTGGGAGATGATTGCAAATCTAAGGCATTAAACCTTTTAACAAGCAACTTATGCCAATCAATAGATACATTCATAAGGGACTCAAAATTACAATATTATCATAGTGAAGCCCAGTGAATATGGATAATCACTTTTTCACCCTAAACCTTACAGTCTTGATACAAAACATAAAGGTTTTACGTAAGAGACTTCTAGATCAATTGGGACTGTCAAAGATAAATAAGTCAATTCAATTATAAATAAATATGTAATCATATCACAAGTAGATTGTACTAAAAACTATACATCTCTATTTATAATTATTTTAATTTACCTATATTTCAAAAATTGAGTCTACCCAGTAAAATTTTAATATTTCATTCACTGGAACTCCAGGGTAAAGTGTTTTCCTTCCTCATCAGTCTGATAACTCGAGAATTTTCAGCATGAAAGAGGAAAAAGCCTCACAAAAACAACAGATTGATATGAAAAACCAGTGGTTTATGTATAAGACTATTTGAACAATCAATGAACAAATTCTCATGAATAAATTTGATCATGCAGAGGCGAATTTACAGCTGTCATCATCTTCAATATCAAGTGACATATGCTTACTCATCCTAGCATCACTATTAGGAAAATCTGCAGAATGGTGAGAAGCAAGGGGAGGAACATGAGACAAGGCTTGATCTCTAAACTCTTTTCGTATTCCCCATAGAACCTCTGCACAACTCTGCATGGAAGGTCGCGATTGTCTCACTGGCGCAAGGCATTGGAAGGCTAACTTGAGAACCTTCTCCACAGCCACGTTTGAAGCTGGACTTCTCCACAGCCTCGGGTCCATTGCAACGATAGCATCTCCTTGTTTCAACATCTGCATTGCCTGCATGTAAACAGATTATACATGTATATCTGTCTAATCAATTTAGCGATTCTTCGAAGTGCATGTTATCTCATTTTCAACATCATGTCTTTTCTTTATACGATATAAAAGAAGAAAGAGACTTGGATAACATTCTCAAGGTGTATGCTCTACGATTCTCCAATAAAAACATAACATATAGACATACGTGAAGGTCCTAGAACTCCGCAATGGTGAAACTTGGATAAGCAACTTAGGCTCCTTAATGCTTTCTTCTGCATTTCCATCTTCTACAGAATTTGATTGATTTTAATTGTCAAAGCTGAGATTTCCTCAACATTACATAGAATGGTTCCGAGTAGACCTAGTAGAACTGAATTTGTGACCTCAACTTTCACACAAGAATATCATCAAATGAGTGACAACTTTATAGGGGATAAATAATGACCATATTAGTCCCCTCACCTGACAAGGTAATAGATAGCAACTGCATATTATCATTTATACCTTTTTCTTTTCATTGAAGGAATTAACCGTGAACAGAGACACACTTCTTTAGCTTTATGTTTTTCGAACTATGAACCCAAAAATTGACTAACTATACTTATTAACAAATGTAAGAAATGATTCCTAAGATCAAAATCATGGTCAAATTCTAAGATAATTAAATTACAGCATAGTTCAAAGTTCAAACCTTGGAACAACCTCAAACATTCAAAACCTGAGAGAGCCCTATTTTTAGAATAATCAACTAATTACAATGTTTATGTTTAGAATAACTCAAATATTGCATTAAGTTCATTTTCTCCCTTTTTTAATCTTCTTTAGTTAGATAATTTTGATATAGTGTTGAAACAATCACAACTTATTCTAAAGTGACGTGCTCATCAAGCGGAAGTACTATTCCTAGTTCTTACATAATACTTTTAGAAGGTTTAACATGCTTACCCATCTGATGGTCACTCTCTCACTGAGAGGTCTCTTTGGTTCTAATGGATGTCTCCCTGTCATCATTTCCACGAGCAATACGCCAAAGGAGTAAACATCGCTCTTGTCGGTGAGTTGATATGTTCGAAGGTACTCAGGATCCAAGTAGCCAGCTGTTCCTTTAATTTGAGTAGAGATATGGGTTGCTGCAGGATCCTCTGAAGCCAAACGAGCAAATCCAAAGTCTGCAACTTTGGCCCTCAATTTTTCTGTGATTAGGATGTTGGATGCTTTGATGTCTCTATGGATTATTGGAGGATCTGTCGAATATATAATACAAATTAAGCCTCTCATATGCTTTCACCTATACCTAATGTTACATGAACAAACACGACGGATCGATTTGTTTTCTTGGACATATAACAGCAATTCAAAAATCTTCATTATAACTTATAGGTAACTGCATATCTTTTGTTATTGACAAAATGGACACACCTGTGTACATATGAAGGTAAGTAACTGCATGAGCTACATCAATAGCTATGTCTAGGCGCTCACCGATTTCTAGTCCATCTTCCCTTTTACCTGCATTTACTGCAATTGATTATGTGGTTATGGTAATCTTCTGCTCAAAGATGATATGCAGTTGCAGACACTTGGCAAAAAGAGAAATTCTATGATTTTAATGAAGCATATTCCAAGAGTTCAAAAGATGTGCAGCTAAAACACTCTGGAAAATTTCAGAAGAACAATAAGCCAAGACATGATCCATTGCCCTCCGCAATGTACAAATTCTAAATGATTTTCTTTTTCATACGCATTATAAGATTGATTGTTCCCTGGACTTACCGTCTAGATGTTCCCGAAGTGTCCCATTACCAACATATTCAACAACAATAATCTTTTCATCTTCATGCTCCAAATATCCATATAACCTCACAAGATTCAGATGCTCAATTTTTGACAAGGTGTATATTTCATTCTTGAACTCAGATAAGTTCTTGTCTTGCACATTCTGTCAAGAAACTTCACTAAATCAGGCACATTGACAGTAATTAATGCGATCATCTCTTATGCTTATAAAAATTCTCTAATATCTGACAAATCTGCTTTTCTTTCATCATCTTCATTCACAAATAAACAAGTCCTAGAGATGGGAAATGTTCAAAAGAAGAACGTTATGCTATACCTTCTTGGAGCGCTTTATGGCAACAAGAGATCCATCATTAAGCCTCCCCTTATACACAGTTCCAAATCCACCTTCCCCAATTATATTATCTGGAGAAAATTTTCCCGTTGCCTTGTAAAGTTCTTCAAAGGAGAAGTTTCCCATTCCAAGTTGTCCACTTGTGGTGCTAGAAGATGCGTAGGAATAAGAAAACTTCCATTTTGATGAACTCTTGTTGTTACTCTCGGATGATACATCAGTTGAAACTGCAAAATTACAATAAATCTTACTCAATTTTGGGAAATCCATGACAGTGCAATGGGAAGAATATGGTGAAATTACTGATTATCCCACATTCCTACTCTGAATTCAAGTATGCATAAAGGGTTGACCTTGTAACAAGCACAATGAATTCAGTCTGTAAACAAAAAGGAAATGGAAAAAAAAAAAAGGAAAATGATATGGATGAAGCCCAAAACATCAAATTCATCACAATATTAAAGATCAAGACTTGTGCCATGTGAGCGGGAAAAAACAAGATTTTCAATATACTTACATGATGGCACCAATCTGACTTTACTTGTATTCCTTCTGTCATCACTTATAGCAACTTTTGCAGCTGATTTTCTCTTGCCAGAGCGAAAGCATGCAAAAACAACTGCAAATTTCTTGACGACAGATTTAAAATATTTCCGGGAAGGATGAGTCCTATGATTTTGCCTCTTTGTATCATTGGCTACATTCTTGTTACCTTGCCTTGAAAGATGCGATTGGTGTTCTGCGGTGTTCTTCATTTGCAGAGATTAAGGCTAAGCCAGATCATTTCTGATAGCCAAAATTTAATAGGAAGATAGTCTTAGATTTTAGTTGCTTTCATGTATTCTCTTAATTCCCTTTTATTTTATTTCACTGAGACCAATTCTCGAACAAACTTTGTTCCAGTCCAATTGCCTGGCATAGTTTTTGAAGTTGACATTTTTTGTTGCAGTTTAAATTTTCAAATGCTTATCAACACCAGCAAACCCAGTCAATAGACCAGCAGCCAAAGGAGAAAAAGCAAAAAGAGATCTGGTTAAATTATATTCATACCTTTTTCTTTTCAAAAGTTATTCTTGATTTTTTTTGGAGATATTTTGATATATATTATAATTTCTTTAATTAGTAAATTTATAATAATTTCATTTTTAATATAATAATAAAAAAAAACAAAATTGAGATTAAGTTTTAATATAAAATTATGTTTTCATTTTAATATAGAATTAACTAATTTTATATTTAAAAAACATATATTATGTACAAAATTAATTTTATTGACAAAAATAATTACAAATATCTGGATATAATTTTTATAATAAAAAATTTAATATAATTTAACTGAATTTAAAGTAATTTAATTTATCGGAAAAAAACCCTGCCCGGTCAATAGCCCTCTCTAGAATCTGTGCTACATGTACAGCACATGAGCCGGCCACGCGGTTGTTTCTCGGTCATGCAATCTGAAAGAAAGTTGTGACGTATTAAAAGAAAATGGGTCTTTTGTAAAACTCAATGTTTAGTGTTCTAGAATTTTAGTACCAATTAATTTTTTAAATATTATAAAAAATAATTTTTAATAACTTTTAGATCCTTTTAATATTTAAAAATTTGATTTAATTTTAATTAATTTTATTTTGATAATATTATACATTTTAAAAAAACAACCATTATATAAGATGGAAATAAGATTAAATTTTTTAATAACAAAATTATAAAAAAATTTTGAAAAAACTGATTAATAATAGAATTGTTTTTAATGGAATAAAATAGATTTGTATTTTTTAAAAATAAATTTTGGTTGTGATTTTTAAAATTTTCATAATAAGAGTTCAATTTTTCATTTTTTGTTAATTTACTAGATAATTCCTACTTGCTATAGTTACATCAAAGTTTAATTTATTATGTCTTTTATAAATATATAATTTAGAAAATATAACTCTGTCTATAGATTTAAATAGCATGAATATTTTTATTTGACTCATTTTTATGTTGATAAGGTCGTGTCACTTCTGTGAAATGGCCTGGCCAAAAGTTAGGAGGACAATATAAACCTAAAAGAATAAAAAATAAAAAATAAAAAGGGAGGCCAACATGGATGGACCGAAAGATCGCTGGAGTTGTCGTCACGCAAACGCTTTCATCATAATTTAATCCGATAAATTCAATGTTGCTTTGATTTCTTCCATATGCCAAAGGTAGCAAGGCGCGTTTGTCTATTCCTAGATATTTGCAAAACCTTAGAAACCAAGAGCCATTCAACAAATCAACGGAGCCAGAAAATGACTGGGGAATATTTCCCTTGACAACCTTAATTTTATAAATATAATATTAAAAAATTTTAAAAATCAATTTTTAAAAAAAAACCAAAAATGAAAACTACTTATGCTTTTCAAAATTATCACTTATATTTTTTTTTAAGTTATAACTTAATTTTTTTAATATTATAAAATTATTTTGAATTTATTATTACTCTTAGATAAATATACCCTTATAATATCATCAGATGTAATTTTAGAGAGTATAGATAGCACCTTTGAAAAGCACTGGTATCTTTTGTCTTTGATTTTTTAAAGAAATTTTAGTTTTTAAGATTTTTTAATATTATTTTTATAACGTTAGGATCTTTATGTAGATTTTTTCCAAATGTTTATTTTACTGCAATAATCAAAAGCTAGAAGCCAAGAATAATGTTTGATTCTCTACCAAATGATCCTCTATTCAGTTGTACCCATTTCATTTGTCTTTAGATTTAATTTGAATAGTCCAATTTTAAAAATTTTTATTATTTTAATTATTATTTTTTTAACTTAACTGTTTTCAAATCTGAATGATGCAAATGAAACAAAAGCAATTGGATGGAGAAGCCAGTGAATAGTTACAGGTACCCAAGAACATGGATAATGGCTAGTTTGAGCTTGCTTTAATCCTGCGTGTACCAATAAATAAAGCAAGTATAATAAATTTTCAACATGACAAAATGTCACTTATACTCACCGACGAGATGTTTGCATGATATTTTATTAAGAAATTATTAAATATAAAATATAGATAATTTAAATTAATATAAAATATATTAAAAATAAATTTTACTGAAAAAAAAGTCTCAAATGTCTATATATTTATTCATAGTTGAATGGTTTTGTTTACATTTTAAAAAATCAAATTTATCTTTACTTTGTTATTACATTAGAACTAGTCAATTGCACCATCTCATCATACCAAGCTCGGTTGGAGAATGTCTGCAAAACTCGGCTATTTCCAAGAACAAATGGATGGATATTCTTCCGTCCCTCATTATTCTTTGAAGATACAAACTTAGAAAAATAACTGAAACCAATCCACAGTGAAACTTATCTAATCAATTAGGAGTTAATAGCTGTTCCCCACACCCCATTCCCCCCTTCTTTTCCTTTCTTATTTATATTCAAATTAACTACACTAACAGAGTATACCATTACCATGAAGTTCGTTCAAATTTATTTTCATAAAATTAAAAAAAAAAATCATTTAACTTATAATAGTGAATAAAATAAATAAGACAAAAAGTGGATTGACATGGTTACGTGTTCTCAAGATGTTATACTGCATATATATGGCTGATGCTTGGTTTCCATGTACTCTGTTTTCCTGTCCAAGTTGTTCTACAATGTAAAGAGGGACCAAAATCTGTATGCCTAGTTTGGTCAGGTTATGGGTGAAGATAAATCAGCATTAAGGGAGAGAAAACCAAAGTCAAGTGCAGGATAAAGAAGAAGCAGGCTGAGAAGATGGTGAAAACTCGATGGAAGACAACACAGGTTTAATCGTTTGCAGAAGCTAAAAAAAACCCATCATAGGTTCATCTCCCACTTTTTTTTTTCCTTTATCTTTTGAACATCCCAATTACCCGCTTGAAACATCCAATTTGTTTGCTAAACATACAAATAGATAATTGTAAATATGCACCTTGGGGTTTATCCTTTTTCTTAGAAGCACGGTCATAAAGTTGCCTAGTGCGAAACAAAAACTGAGAATCAAGTTTAGTTCCTAACATGAAATACATAACATGCCTTTAAAAAGAAAAAGAAAATAAAACAAGAAATAAAAGAATATTATTGAGATCACTTCCTCTTTTTCTCTACTCCCTTCTTTCTTTCTATCTCTCCGGCTTTGAAGGTATTCTATGAGATCATTTGATATGTACAGTTTCTTCAGAAATTTATCTCCAGTTTAACAAGAACTGATGACCACTGCTTCAACCGTAATAACCACCTATGATGCGCTTTATCTCCGTTATATGTACAATTCTTTAGCTGGTATATTCTTCTTGTCAAAAAAATCATTATTATTTGTCATCTGGCAGAAGGATGCCACTTTGGACCAAGAAATAAATCCAAATCAAGGCATAAAAAGTTTCAAAGCATGTCGCGTCCAACCATCAACCCGAGACAGAAAGAACACTAATTTAAACCAGTAATCCTTCAGAAATGGTTTCAATTTTTAAATTTAAGTAGCACAGAATTATACAGTTCTAGGCACAAAATCAGCAGCGCATTAGACGTAAATCTAGCGGCTATCAGGATCCAGTAATGCATAAAATCCCTTGGAATAAAAAACACAATCCATTAACAACAATAGAAACATCGAAGAAACGGGGGAAATAACAGAAGAAATTTGAACACACTAGAATTACTCAATAGAAAGTATTCCAATTACATAACTTTGACAAATAAACTTTTTTCCAGACACAAACTTCTTCCATTTACACATCTCCGTAGACAAGCCCACCAAAAGTTAAGATCAATAACCTCAACCACCAAACCCATAGAGGGTCCTTCCCTGCCTCTTAAGCGCATAAACCACGTCCATGGCAGTGACAGTCTTCCTCCTAGCGTGCTCAGTGTAAGTTACCGCATCACGAATCACATTTTCCAGGAAAATCTTGAGCACGCCTCTTGTCTCCTCGTAGATCAAGCCACTGATTCTTTTGACGCCGCCTCTCCTCGCCAACCTTCGAATCGCAGGCTTCGTGATGCCCTGTATGTTATCGCGTAGGACTTTGCGATGCCTCTTTGCTCCTCCCTTGCCTAAACCCTTGCCTCCTTTTCCGCGACCAGACATTTTCCCAGGAAAATTTCTGTAGAATCGAAGCTTGCAGAGAAAACAATTTGGGAATTTAGAGTTTACAACTGTTTCTGTGTGAGATGTATGGGAAATGAAGTTGGGGTATATATTGGAGCGGGAAGGTTTGGCTTTGAATCTCGGGTTTTTGAATATTGATCTGGACCTTTGGATTTAGATAAATCGAGGGCTTAAGTTCATGATCCGTGCGTCTTGACATGGATGATTATAGAACGTTCATACATGAGTTTCGACGGTGAAGATTGCTTTTTCAGTGGAGGTAGCAATTCGTGGATTTCTATTGGCTATCTCTGTCTCTGCATCCTGCACAATGAAATATGCGCTAATTTTTTCTTTATTTGAAATTTTTTCTAATATTGATATACGTTACTGGGGACTAATTATTATTATTTAATAATTTTTTTTGATAAATTATACTTCCTTCTTTTAAAAAACATCTAGACTAAACAATCCTGCAATCTATTTTGAAAAAATACTTTTCTTTTATTTAAAATCAAAATATGTTATACTGATTTCTCTTTCAACAAATAAATAAGTTATAATTATATTTATTTTGATCAAAATATATTTATATCTATTATTTATTATTTATATAATATAATAATTATCAAATATATATTTGATTGATATAAAAATTGTTAACTTTTTGAATTAAAAATAAATTAAATTTATAATGTTTAATACGAAATAAATAATTTTGAATATAGAAATAATTAAATTTTTTAACTTTTTTATCATTTTAAAATGGTCATTTAAATTTAAGGTGTTTTAAAATAATCTTTTAAATTCTTAAATTATCTCATAAAAAATTATTTTAAGTAAAATTCATTAAAACATTAATGTTCGTTAATTTTTATGATACTGTTACGTACATTTCTTATATAATTTAAGAAATAAGATGGCACCCACTCATTGTTTGAACCCCCAAAAAAAAAATTACACACCTCTTTTAAGCAGTTTGGCTGAATGTCATTGAAACATTTATTTATATTCATCTGTTTAATCATTGAAACATTTATTTATATAACTTAAAAAAAATGTCAAGGGTTTCCACTATTATTTCTTTAAAAAATACAAATAACAAACAAGAAGAAAATTTATTTGCATTCAAAAAAAATATTAATTTCTTTTTTCAATATAATAAGGGAATACAATGGAACTCCAAAACCCAAATCCTATATTATATTAGGTCAGTGAGTTTTTTTATTTTAGTTTTTTGAGGGCAGGGCAGTGGTTGGAAGGAAGGAGGGAAGTGGATAACTTGATCGTATTACAATGACTAAGATTCTTAAGAATTGTTTGGCGTGCTGTATAAGATGAAATTTAATAATATAACGTTTGATAGTATAAAAGTGATAAAATTTTAAAATTATATAACATTTGGTGTAATATTATATAAAATAATATATTATATAAGATAATATTATCATTTATTTGGTGATGATTATATAACACTAGATCATAAATCAATTTTTTTTACAAAAATATATTTTACTTAAACAATATATTATATTTATTTAAATTTATTGTGTTATATTAATTTTTAGAATGAAAGTACGTGAATAGAACTTCACACAGTGCATAGCGACTTAGGTGACCTAATTATAGCTAGTCATATCGGGTTAAATAATTAAAAAATAATTTAAATAAATTAAGTCAGGTTGGTCATATTAGCTAATTTTAACTAATTATACTTGATCTTATAAGTTTTTTCAAAAAATATTGATTTGATTATGACTTATATGAAATTTTTTTTAATAGTTAATTTATAATTTTTATCAAATATTAAAAAAATAACTTAACTAATTTGAGAAACTAATATAGCCTAACCTTATACTAAACCAATTAAATCAATTTTGATACTAAATCATTTTTTGCATAACCCATCTTAATCCTATTAATTTTTTTAAAAAAAATTATTTTATAAGGCCTTATATAAAAATTTTTTAGTGGCAAAATGTAACTTTATAAGAACTTATATGAAAATTTTATTTTTTAATATCATTTTATAATTTTTATCAAAAATTTAAAAATGACACAATTAAGCAAATTCTAACTAATATTAATTAACGTTGGCTAAGCCCAAGCATTAAGCTTATAAAAAGAAGCCTGATGTAAAATCAAACTCAACATCCACTTACTCTAATACCTAACCCTTGATGATCCTAATTAAGTTAGAATAAAACTCAATCCAATTTAGCTAATGAATATCTCCATAGATAAGGGGTTAAAATTGGAAAGAATTGATAAAGTCTTACACATTAAAATCTAATCAGGTCTAATTCTACCATTCAATGTATGATTATATTATACATTATTTTGATATAAAAAAGAGGTATAATATATAAGTTTATACAATATATTACTTGAACCAAATAAGTGATAAGTTCATAATATATTATATTAACTTATACTGACAAATCTTATACAATATGTCAAATATGTCTTTAATTCTCCTTATGCACAACTATTATTTTTTTCCCATGTAATATGAACTTTTTTCAAAAAAAATTTTAGGAGCCATCTGCGACCTTTATTTTTTATTTTTTTAAAATTGATGTCACAGTCCAACCAGAACCCCCCCCCAAATTATTATTATTTTTTAATGTATGAGGGGTAAAGCTAATTTTTGTTAAAAGTTTTTATTTATATTAATTTAATTATTTGGTAAATCAATATATATAAAAAATTAATGTAAATATTAATTATAATGTTTAAAAAATTATTTAAAATGAAACTTGTAAAATTAATTTAGGAAAATAAATGTTAATTGTTTAAAATAAAAAATTAAATATTAATTCAATTTCTTTTTAATTTGATAAATTAGTAAGAGTGGTTAAAAAATTGATGAGCAATTAATTGTAGTACTATTGAAATCAATATTGAAGTAATTAAAATTTTGTAATTGTTGAAAAGGAAAGTTATAATCTAAAATAATGAACTAAAATGTAAACATATAATTACAAAAAAATGTGATACATACCATTAAAAAAAAAATAACTTTCCATACCATACCAAGTTTCTATTTTTAATTGTTGTCTTTATCGTTGCATGAGATGATGTTCTTCTTCCTCCTTCTCTTTCTTGTTGTCCTTTTCCTCTTATTTTTCGTCTTCTTCTTCATCTTTTTCGTTATCATTGTTTTTTCATCTTCTACCTATTGGAATGCTATAGATTCATATTCCATTAGGGGGATTGAACTAGAAGAATTAGCTAATATAATGTGATATACCCTACCTATTGTGATTCAATGTATGTAGAAGACCCAGAGCAAATATGAAAACAAATATTGCCTTGTCAGAAAATAGAGGTGTGAGAGGGACAGAGCCGCATGGCATATAAGATAAATAGCTAACACCCCCAACATCAACATAATGCATAGGTGGCATGGAAGAAAATAGAGCCAATATGTCATAATGGGCTTGTGGCAGTGTCGTTGAGGAAAAAGATGAACTAGTGGCATCATGGTGGGCCTACATATATGTTGATATATGTAAAAAGATGAACCAACTATTGCAAATGTAATGCTGGCACCAGTGGCAAAATCATGATAAGTCTAATCATCCACCATGAGTACTATAGTAAATATAAATCTATGAACTCTCTTTCTCATAGAACTTAGAGAAAGTTGGGGGCTGAGCAACTGTGGTATAAGAGGAGAAAATAAGAAGATCACCATATCCTAATATTTGCCAAGTGCATGGAGGATACGAGTACAATCACTTACCACAACTAGACCAAGTTATGAATGGTTATCCATAGTAAATAATCGTAAACGATCAGCCAAATCGAATTATAATAAAAATTGAGAATCATATATGTAACATGTATGTGGAAAGTGAAGTAAAGTAATTATGATAGGTCCCTAAAAATTATCTCAAATCTCCAAGCACCACTAATAGGCTAGATACACCAATAGGTAACCCTCCAACACCATCTCATATACTTTGAGGAGCAATCCAAGGGTTTTAATCACATTAGTATAAGCGACAAAGTATCTCGTCAACTCCACTATACAAGTATGAGTTTTTTGTAACATCTCAAAATCAATCAAGAGTAATTATGAAGAATTGAGGAATTATTATGAGAATTTAGGAAGATTAAGGAAAATAAGAATTAAAAAAATGAAATTATTCTGGACATTTTGAAACAATAATAATTATTTGGCCGTTATTAAGTGAAAATAAATTAATTATAGATTTCACTGGATTAAGAAAAATCAATTAAGGGAAGGTGGATATTAAAATTAGGTCTCATGATCAATTTATAACAAGGAACCTTCATGGAAAGCCAACTCACTTTTGAACCTAATCGTGTCCATATACTATGGCCCAACATGAAAAGATTTAGCCCATTTGGGACTTAAAGCCTATTAGACCAGCCCACTTACTTTAAAATCCTAAGAGGTTTATTATCCTTTTGTCTTGGTGTTGAAACTTGGGGGTTCTGTAGAAGAAGGAGAGTATTTTCACATCTTTGGGTGGAGGTTAGGGTTTTATCATAGTTTAGCTCCATTATGCACTCCTAAAGAAAGAATTAGCCAAAGTAAGTTATACAAAACATGTTCCTCTACTATTAAAAAAAAAAATGCTCCTCTCATTTTCCTCTACGATTTGGTCTAAATAATTTCTAATTTAGTAGTTTTTTCACCTTATTTCCAAATTTGAAACTTGTTTGATTTTTGGAGGTTGAGGCTAGACGAGTTATTAGGTAAGCATATTCTCCTTATTTTGAGGCATTTCATATTAGAAATTGGTCTTAAGGACTGACTTATATATTAGGTCTTGTTGATACACGAAAATGTTAAGGATTGAGAGAAAGCCATTAAGGTTTATAGTATAAGAAGACCCAAGTCCAAATTTGGGTTCATTGAAGTCTAAGTAAATGACTCTTAAATAGTTTATGATATTAGAATGATGGATAATTGATTTTTATATTAGGCATTGACTAATAAATTAGTTTTGGTAAATTAAGATTACTAGTTAGTTGAAAACTTATATTGACTTTAGGATTTGACGCAATTACGTGAGGTAATCAGGATTAATTTTTAAATTCTTACATATTTTTATTTTAATCTTATATTTGCTATACATATATAATTTTGAAATGCTAAAAAATTGATTCACTATTTGAATTGCTGTTTTGGGACTATGAGTGAGTCTTTGGTGGAGCTGTGGTGTGGCTGTCACTTATGCATTATAATTCAATCGGACACCGAGTTATAATTAGACTTATAAATGCACCGTGTCATAAGTGTGCTTAATAAGGAATTGGTGTCATAAATAGTCCTTTCCTTTTTTTTGTTGGCTATTAACATATTGTATATGATTGCTAGCATGAGATAGTAGTTACCAGTAACTCAACTAGTTCATTTACTGATTGAATTGATCATTCTTGTATTTGCTATTGTAAAATGCATATACGTTGGTTAGTGATCATATGTATGGAATTTTTCTTTTAGTTATCGAAATTCACATCTCACCCAGTTTCATGAGCTAATAATTTTATGTGGAAAATTTTCAGGTAAGAAAAACGGGAAGTAAATGGATGAACGTTCATAGGTTTAGGTCTAATGTGGGACTCTTGTACTTAGAAGGCTTTTGGATTGTATATATGTTAATTTTATTTAACTTTTATTGTATAGTATTATGATGTATCCATTTTTACTAATGTAGGTATTTCAGCATTTTGTAACTTAGGATGCATTCTCTAAGACTAAGCTTTAATTTACATGAATTCTGACGTAATGTTATTATTAACTAATTATGGACTGACATGTATGTATGAAGATTAAATGGTATTTTATGATTGAAGATGTTGCTATCATATGAAAATAAAGTCTAAATTTTTGTTTCATAAAGGTCTTTATGGATAGTTATGACTTGGGTGTGATATAAGTAGGATAATATAACTATTAGATGTCAAGGACAAGTCTATTTAAATGAAGGAAACTTGTCCAAGGTGGTCTGTAGTAAGACGGTAGGTAACTACACATCTTGATATGATTATTAGTAGCTCTAAGTACTCCCTTCGCTATCACATTTAGTGAATTGTTAATATATGGCAAGTAGGTTGGTTTAATCAATTCATAAGTCCCCAAACATTGAGACATAGTAATTTGAGAAGTATAAGAGCTAGCAAGTCATAAAAACCATGTATTTTAGCTATAGAGACCTTAAAATCCTTTTAGAGTTAGTGGCAAATGATTAAATAATGTATAACCAAAAGAATAAGATCAAATGGGAGTGGAGTCATGGCTAGGAGTTCTTAAGTCACATCTAAAGATGGAGTTTGGAAAAACAGAGGTTGAGAGTACCATAACACAAGTTTTTGAGTTGCAATGCAACACGAGAGAATTGGGTTTTGAGGGTTTCTAAGAGCAATCTTGCCACGACGAGAGTCAAGCAAAGTCTTTGAGGAAGCTCCAGTAGACTCACTCATCATGACACTATGCTGAGAGTTGGGAAATTTTGAATAGTGTGCCTAATAGAGAACATCACCACGACATAAAGAGTTTGAGTTGTGGTGAGGATTAGAGAAATTTTGGTTTTGAGTTCTAGTAATGAGTTAGGCCATGGTGTGGGTCCCTTAAGTCACCGTGCAAGTTCAATATTTTAATTTTTTAAGTCCCTATAGACAATTTAGCCACAGTAAAGTTTGTCCAAGTCGCAGCCTAGGACCCAAAACCTCTATTTTACCTCTTAGAACCTAGTTTTGCCTTATGTTAAAGATAGGTAAGAGTTGTAAACATTTATATAGAGATTTTATACTTCTAGATTCCATTGTGGATAAATTAGAAGGCAAAAATGAGATGTTATATTCCCTATGAATTTAAACCTTCTAATTTATATGAATAGTAGTAATTAATTATTAAAAGGTTCAAATTTCCCTGTAAAATTCATTCATTGATGAGTAGTATGACTTTAGACCTTAAGCATTGATTATTAATTGTGTAATTATGCATAATTAACATCATTAGAAATTTAGGGTCGTTATAGTTTTCATGTTCTTTCTGCTAGTCCAAGTGAGTTTTACTTTCAAACGTGAGTGTATGGACCTCTTATAAATCATAAAGAGCACAAGGTATGGACTACATCCTATTAAACTGTTAAAGCACATGATTAGTATTATGCCACTCTATAATGTGAAAGTAAATAAGTAGCATAGATACTAATCATATGTCTGAAGAGGTCAGGCAATAGTCAAGTATCAATTGATACACATCATTTGAATCGTATGGATACCATATAATTTGTGAATAATGAATTAGAATAAGTAAAGATATAGTATCACACAAGTAACTATGCAACAAGGTGTAAAGTTTTTCAAACCTCATCGACTTTTATTTGATCTAACAATACTCTATAGTGTTGTATTGCTAATTTTCTCGAATGACGATGATGGCCCACACACCTCCACTTGTAAGATGTATGATGAAATGATGGTTAATTATAATTGATAAAATTAACATGAACCATAAGTAAACATTTAAGCTCAAAATTGTTTATATACCTATAAACAAGTGGAAAGAGCATATCATATATAACTAGGTGAAAGTTTGAAGGCGGGGGTTTCTAGAGTGCTAGCCTAGGGAACTAGTCACAGGTTTACAAGCGAAACAATGTAAAGCAACCACTGATATTAACCTTATTGTAATTAGTGGCATTGCATAGCTTTCTATAAAGGTATATTAACACTGTAGAGCCTCAATTGAACTGGCCTGCTACGTGAAAGTTCTAAAGGAAGGTCAAGTACATAAGGAAAACTTTATATCTAGACCTATTTGGTATCAGGATCTCTATGAGATGTAATATATAGGCAGAAGTGAAATATAATATTTCATTTTTGTTCGCATTCTCTAAAGTACCTCAAAGTAGTTGGCGAGCCAAGTAATACTCAACCTTTAGCCATCAAAATCTTCCTCTGATGGCTTGACCCTAAGAAGAATGTTACAAATGTTTCACCAATAGAAGTTCAATGAACCAATGTTAAGGTCATCCGCTATTGAAAGACCTAATTGCATTGCCACATCTTACAGTATAATAGTACACTCACTCTAAGTGGTTTGAAAAGTACGTGTTTCTAGCTATTACCACTCAATGAGTGATAAAACAAAAGAAGCATTAAAGTTAAGTGCTACTAGTCAGGATACCTTATAAAAGCTAGCAGCTCTAAGATGTGGCACTATCACTGGTGGAGGAAACTCTAATTGTAGGCCACAGGCAACCTAGCATAGTCGAAGAATGTGATCCGCCTGTTAGAAAAAAAAGTGTTAAAGATACGATGAAATAATCATATGTTAAAAATACGATCTCCACAAAAAATCAGTAACATACTTTGTTGAGCTACACAGCCTAAAAGATGTGCCTAGTCTGGAGATACAACAATGATTCATCTTTTAAACTTAGATAGACAACATTTTTTGGGTTAAACATAGTGCTATCTTGCAAAAGCTAAATAATATAATATTTTATTAGAACATGGCAAAATACATAGTCATCATTCAGATATGACAAAATATTTGAAAGCCTGTAAAAATCAAACTACAACATGTGACGTGAATAATGTCAAGCAATATATTTAATGGCAATAGCAAGACATTGGAATATATATAAGTAGTATATGGCAAGATATTTGATCAATTCATGTTAAAATACATAGTAAATTAATTGTTGACATGCCATCCTTTATACGTAACAAAATGTGGTGCTTATATAAAAAAGGGAAAATAAATAAATAAAACAACGATGGATTTTAGTATCCATGCGATGAACAAGTCGCGTGGTTATAGCTCGTTTATTTGTACAATGCACATTTTAACAGATCTTTAGGAGCTTCTTGCTAATCAATTTCATTTTTTATTCAACTTGATTTGATGTAACCTTTATTGCAATTTATTACAGTATTTGGGATGAGAGATAGGCCTGGAACCTAAAGCCAATACACTTCACCACCAATGGTGTGAAATTTATTCTCGTAACCCTTCAATATAGTCTCCAATTGAAAGACTATATCTATATACAATATATAGTCTACTCTAATGTGGGCACATGTTGCTAACACATGCTGGTAAAGATATTTTAAGGTCTAAAATTTACTATAATCGCATATACGATCCACTAAGTTTACTTTGCAAGATCAACCAAATTACTAGTTAATCGAATTGTATAATTTCTCCACCTCAAACATCAACCCATGTCTATCAAATCTATGAATTGCACATGTTGATGCGTTTCAAGTTTTGACTTTTAACTTTGATTTGATGTCTTCTAATATGACTTTAACTTTTTACAACTATGTATTTGCTTTCCTCACTCTCATTGGATCTAGTACTTGGTTATCGATAGAATGTTACCCAAACTAATATGAGCATGGGTAAGTTCATGGTCATATGGTCCCGCTATATACCATTAACATCATACACCTGACACCAATAATCCCTAAGTATCTCATAAGTCCAATTAGCAGCATGCTAGTTTAATTGGCATATATAGGTTAATTAATCATTCATTTTATGCTACTCATACAAGTAACTTAGACATAAAAATATAGGATAATTAATAACTTATGCAAAGATAAACTAACATATTGAACAAGTACTGATAAAGGTAAGTGATGACTAGATGTATCAGTTTTGGTGAACAACTTCTTCAACCATGATAGTCTAAATTTCTTATTGATATTGTTAGCTAAATGTCAGAGGTAAAATATATGATAAGCTTATGATAGCTGCCACTTTGTGTGCCGATTGGCCACAATAACCAAAATGTTAGTATGTCTCTCAAAAATCAAGCAAATCCCATCTTCATTCTTCACTATATATGCTCGAAGGTTGAATAAGAATTATACTCATGTCTCATATTTTTCTCCCTCTACTATGATAAAAGAAATCAAGACAATGTTTCTCTCACCATCTTGTATGATTGTAATTAGAATGGTCCCCTTATATTTGATATAGATAAATGTTTCATCTATTTGTACCATCGATTTCAAGTAGTCGAATATATCAATGCATGGCTTAAAGGTCTAGATTATTTGATAAAATATGATTAACTCACTATTAACTACACTAGTTTGTTCACGTTCTTTATGCATAAAGTTATAGTATGATTAAGGCATAAAATGTTGAATGACAGAAAATATAAAGCTTCTCCTAATTCCCAAATACATATGAGATGGTTTGTTGTTTTCTCTTCAAAACCTTCTTATATAAAACATTATATCCAAATATAGAGTGCACATAGTCAATGACTTGACGAATTGACACCTTGAGATTCTCAGTCACCATTGATATAGTATACATTGAGATAACATCAAAGTCTAGTTTTTGGTAGTTATGTTGAAACACATGTATAGGGCCTATTGTATTTTGTTATTTCTTAATAGTTTTCTTTCTTTTGATAACATGCCCTGACCCTTCACTTGCATGACCCCTGTTCATAATGAAAGCATCGATATTCTTTGTATTTTCTCAAAGAATAGAATACCTTAAAAGTGTGATGTACACACGCCGGGTATTTCTTTATTTCATAGTAAAAAGACTATTGTTCATTATACAATATGCCTACACTTAACTCTTGGCTAGCATTCTTGTTTACCACAACCTTTTCCATTTCGGCATAATCAAGAGTCATCGCACTGTCTGTATCTATCTGTTCAAGAAACACAACTGTTGAGTCATTATAAATATATATAGGAGCTACTGGATTTATGGTAGCATAAAAAAATGTAGTGTTTTCATCATTATTTGTATTACCACTACCATTATTCATCCTCTTTTTCAAATTCATCTATTATATCATCTATCTCTTCTGAAGGAGAAAATAATGCCAATAAGTTCATATGACAAACTTGGTTAAGAGGTATGATTAACTAATGGACTAGATGAATTTGAATGAAAGGTACATTTAACCAAATCAATCATTGAATATTATTGAATTGTTATATATTGGGTATAGAATTAATCAATACCTACAAAGTATATCCTAAACAAGACAGGTTGATCATTTGTGACATTAACATCACTAAAGGATGTGAGTGGATTTGACACATAGTTGATTGTTATTTGAATTGTCACATTTAAGTTAATTTTCTTTGATGGGATTTTTGCATGCAATTCTACTAAATTAAGATGTAATGGGAACTTTATATTTGTCATTCACATCGCTTAGATGTTGACATCCTTCCTCAACTTACATGTTTAATACTTTATAGGCTTAAGTGATACTAAATGCTTATATATCAATTGTGACATTTGTTTTTGTTTAGCAATATTTTATTTTAATATTTCCAATAAAATGTTAAAATTAACAATTATTACATCAACCGTATTTGAGATAAATGTTGTACCATTATTGGTTTTGCACATTTGTCTATTTAAATCTATGCATATAACTTATTCTCTGTTGTTTATTTTACCAATCCAAGTAAAACTGCTACTAATATCCAAAATAGTATGCAAAATTCATAAATTATTAAAATTTTTATTCACCTAATGCATTTTTTTCCATTCCATTTGATTAAACTTTACAAAAATTATAATATTTTTTTTCTAATATATAACACTTTCCCTACACATGCAGTGTGTGTCATATTTAATTAATTAGTCTTTATAAAAAAATAAATCATGCAATAAATCATTATTATGCACCATCTAAATGCCAATTATGCACAAATAATTGTTCTTCATTTTTTTTAAACGACATTCAAATTTGTCATGAACTTAATTTTAATATAAGTGGTGACATATATTAATCATTAATAAAATGATGTTAATTTTTTAAAATAGGAAAAAATGGAGACAAATAAATAAATAAATTATTATTATTTTATTATTTTTAAATATTATACTCATTTTCTCAGTATTTTTCCTAAATTTTATATATTTTTCATTTACTTAAATATATAAATAATATTATACTATTATTATTTCATACTATATATAATTATAAACTTTAATGTTTTATTTCAATCACATTATTAAAACCTACATTATATTAAACATATTTGTTCATGTTCGTATTTTTATAATATTATATTTTTATATTTTTTCCAATCTTATATTTTTGTATAATATTTTTTCATATTATAATATTTTTATATTGTTTTTCATATTATATTTTTGTAATATTTTTTAAAATGTTATAATATTTTATCATATTTTTAATACTATTTTTTAATAATATTTTTTATAAAATTTTATACAAGATTATAATATTTTCTTATATTTTGTTTCATATATTTTTATGATATTTTTTTCACATATTCTATTATCTTTTTTTTACAATAATGTCTTTTTCCATATTATATATTTTTTACACTAAATATACTATTTTTTTAGCCTTCCTTATATGTTAATAAATCTTATATAATTATTAATTTATTTTACATTATTAAAAACATTATTAAAAATTATAATATCCTAAACCTATTTTTCTTCAATCTCATTTTTCCTAATAATTTAATAGTAAATATTTTTTTTCCAATAGAAATTAAGTGTTTCACGTGTTAAAAAAAAAAAAAACATTCAACCCACATCCCAATCAAACAAGTGAAAATGTATATATTTCACAAATTTAAAATTTAAACATAACACTCACATTTTAAAATAAACCTTTACTTTGATTAGCATTTATATTCCATGTAGCTGCTCTTAGCACATATTTAAGACCACTTCCTCTTAATCAAATTTGAATTTTTTTGGTTTGGGGTAATATTTTCTTTTTATACAAGCATTTGCTTCTGTAATGGCTACAAACAATGACTAAAGAGGAGAATAAGAAATTAATATGATAGAAATAACGGCACAATTGAAAAGGAAAGGGTGAGGTGAACTGGAGAAAAAATGGAAAGATGAAGAAGATGAAGGAAGCTTAGGAATGGGGATGCAAAAGAAAAAGACACAAGATCTAATTTTGAAAAGGAAAGAAGATAACGTTAAAAAAAAATCAATAACATTTTTTTTAGCCAATTATATTTGTCCATATGGCTGCATAATCTAATGACCTAATCATATGCTACCATGTGGACAACTTTCTATCATCGTATTAAGGTCAAAGTTTGACCCTGACACATTATTGTGACTTTTTTTGTTTAGTTTTTTTTTTAAATTTAAGGGTGGGTCATTTTTTACATTTTGTTTTTTTTTAATTTGGGGGTCATAGTTGCTCCTCTCAACATAAAAAAAAATACATATAATATTTGAAAAAAATAATAACTATATATGGGAAGAATTTATAATTTTAACCATTGCAATATAGTCAAAATCCTAAGAAAAGAGTTTCTATGTGTGTATATGTTAATATATTATATAATATGTATAATATATAATTTATTTAATAATAGATATTATATTTTTATATAATATTATTTAGTTTTTAATTATAAAATATAATTCAAAATAGTAAATTTATAAATTATACATTTATAGATAAAATTATAATTATAATTATAATTTAATAAATATAATTTGTTGATAACATGTTTAAAATTTAAAATTCATTATTTTTTTAAACAAATAATAAATTTTAGATTTTTTAGAAATATAACTTTATCAATAATAAGTATCTAAAATTTTATCATTTGTTTTAAGGACTTTTTTAACATGTAAAGTGATATTTCAAGATTTTAGATACTTATTATTGATAATGATATATTTCTAGTTTTATTTTTTAAAAATATAAAATATATTATTTGTTTTATAGAATTTTTTAACATGTAAATTTTTTTGATTTAATAATAAATATCTAATAATTTTTTTAAATTTATTCAAGATTATTAAACTTTGATTAAGCATGCTATTACTATATCATATTATTAAATTATAATTAAAAATATAATTTTATTTATAAAATTATAATTTATATATTTATTATTAATTATATTTTATAATAAAAACTAAATAATATTATATTTATTATATATAAAAAATATTATATATCATATCTATTTTATATAATATAAAATGTATATCATATTTTCTATATAAAACATATTATATATTATAAATTTTATATAATATTAATAGACGTATTTATATACACACATACACTTCCCTCCTCCCAAACACCCCCTCCTCAACCAATATAAGTTTTGGGTTTTGGGAAAGGTGGAGGGAACTCCTTCCCGTTTTCTCATTATATTAAAAAAAACAATTTTTGAATGTGGGGAAATTTATTTGGGTGTTTATTAAATTCTTTGTTAAAAAAGTCAACTTTTGGGGTATGCGAAGGAAAGCTCTACGTATTCTCTTAAAATAAATAAGTTATTTGTATCGATTTTTTTTTTTTTTTGCCTTTTTGGTTTATATATATTAGTCAAATTACCCGCCTCGTCAAGAAACACTGATTCAGTGTTTCCTCAGATCTCTATCTTCTTCTCCGGTGCATTCATCCACATCTAACCCTCACAGGCACTTCCATTTATTGATCTCTTAGATTCCCTGAGTTTTTATGAATTAAATATCAATTTTCATCTCCATTGCAAGGATTCCTTTCTGTCATTTTTTTTTTCTATTTCTTTGAGTTTTGACCGTCCGCATTTGCTTATGAATTAAATCTCAATTTTCAACTACATTGGAATAATTATTGGTACTAAATGAATCGTCACTAATATGATATAGTTTAGAATCCGACCAATTAATTTTTTCAAGCTTCCAAATAACATCTTTGTACTTTCACAAAAGGACAATATGATTTATCTTGTGATCATTCTGGACTTTGTCTTCCACACTGCAGTATTTCTTTGTTCGTGTTTTTTTCTCTCTATTTGCAATCAAATTCATCACTGCAGATGGGTGCTACCGAAACTGACTTCCGTTCAAGGAAAATGCCATTTTTGTAATGATGCAACGTATGTTCTTGCGAGCATTATATTGACTCTACAGTCATTTCTTTTTTCTCCTTAATTGCATATACAGAGTATAATAGTTAGATTTCGCAATTCACAGAAACATTTATCAAGTTTTCTTCTTACCCCAGCACACAATAACCATACAGCAGAGAAGGAAAAGGTGTGAAAGTGAATGAGATGCTGTTTTTGTTATGGGTAACAGATTTATTTTTTGTTTAAATGATAATTAGGGACCACCTCATCTCTTAAATTATATGCAAACATACATATGACTGCTACATCAGCATAAGAATTGACAAATATTAATGCCTTAACAAATTTTATTTAAAAGAACTTTTTACAAGATAATTTTAAAACTGAAGAGAATATATTTAAAATACTTCAAACTTAGTGTATCATTTTGGGAGAACTTTTTTCTTTCTTATGAACAAAATTGAGAGAATTTACTATGCCAAATTTGAGCCCTCCTATTGTAGTTTTCACAAATAGACAAAACAATTGGTATTACGCCTTTTTATGAATTTCTTTTTAAATAATTATAAATGTAATTATTTCATGGGACAAGAAAGTTTTGGAAACATCTTGTTAGCACGTTGAAGGTCCATTTTCGGATATGCATTTTTGCAATATGTTTTCTCGTAAGAAATAAAGTACTTGACTTTCATTTTCAGACAAGAAAGAAAAAACCAAATATATATATAGAGAGAGAGAGACAGAGGCAGAGACAGAGACACACACATATGTTTAGTCCCAATTTTATCTTTTTGTTTTTGTATATATAAAGAAAAAAAAAATCCTTGTCGATTTAATTTAAACATCATTTTAAACTGGACTCACCGCTAGATTTGATTGGGTGCAATCCAATTCTTATTTCTGAAAGCTTGAGTTCACAAAAAGCACCTAAAATGAAGGACGTAATAACATTGATTAGAGTAAACTAAAAAGTACCTTTCTGCCTCTTGCTGGCGGATTCAGAAAATATATGGTAAGTCTCATAGGAAAAAAGAAAAAAATACAAGTCCCACCAAATATATATATATATATAAACAGTAAATAAATAATGTAATTGAAGTGACGTTAAAAATAATATCATCTACGAAGTTTTATAATTGATAATTGATTATATTATGAGAGATACTTATATTATATAGTTATTTTTTATGAGAATCTACATAAATTCTCCTAAAACTAACATATAATTAAAATATATTTAAGAATAATATTAATTTAATTAAAAATGTCACTTGTTAAATATTTTTTAAAGTTTTATTTTAATATTATTTATTTTATATTGAAAACTATAAACTTAATTTTATTCTAAAGTTTAAAAATTAATTACTTTTATATTAATATTATTATAATATCATTTAGAGTAAACTTTATTGATTTTTCACAAAATTTGGCTAAATTATATTTGATATTTCAATTATTTCAAAATTGTTATTTGACTTTCTTATCATATGATATAAATTACAAAAATCTTATCCACTATTTATTTTTATCAACCAAGTTTAACTTTTTTCTTAATGTGTGTTTTTTTTCCCAAACAAAAATATTTAATTATCTTTATTGTCATATTAAAAGATAAAACTCAATTTTTGTATTAAAGCTTAACATTAACTTATTGACAAAAAGTATATAGTCAAAAAGATTTTTGTGATATATATTCAATGTTAAAGAAACTTAATAATATTTTTAACACGAAGAATATCATGTGTAATTTAACCAAAATTCAAAAAGACAAATTTTTATATAATTGTTTGCTAAAAATTTTTTATGTACATTCCCACAACAATTTAATCTTTAATCCGTCCTTACCCCCCAGCCCCATATTTGTCTCTTGATTTTTAGTTTATTTTTTAATTAAAATAAAATTTAAATCCAACAAGAGTTAAAATAAACAAGTTGGCCCAAACGTTTTGCCTCAAAGCCCAACATTCTCCACTTGATTTTTATTTATTAATTAATTAAAATGAAGCTAAAAGCTGAAATGAATTGGTCCACAATCTCTCTCCCCAGAACGTCTAGTGATTTTTGTAACTTTGGATTTTTTTTATTTGATGATTTTTGTGCTTCTTCTGGTCAGTGTATGTTTTTAGCACCGCATGATCAGCAGTTTATGTTTCTTTATGTTTTAGCACCAAAGTCCTCGGGGGGTGGCGATCCAAAGTTGTCATTAACTCTAGTTATCGCCTCGTGGGTTTAGCACCAAAGTTGTCATTTTGTGCTTGTTCTGGTCAGTTTATGTTTTAGCACCAAAGTCCTCGTTTTAAGCAGCACCAATGTCCTCGTTTTAACCGGTACCGTTCTCGTCACAAGCTCTCGTTATTTGGGTTGTGCCAACCTCGAGTTCATCGGCAACCAATTCTTATATATACCCAAATTTATACTTCTACCCGATGTGGGATATTTGAGCTCCATCTCAAGCTTTTCTCGTTTCTTCTTCGTTCCTCCCAATACTTCGACATCAAGTAGCAATACCGTTGGAGTTCATGAGGTTACTACCTATTCATTTGTTTTCTATATCTTTTCTTTTGCACGCTTTTTCCAATTTTGACATGTTTTTTTTTTCTTATATCTGTTGAAGGGCCTCGGATTTAGCTTCACTTCACACCATTTACGCCTCCCTGACTGGATTGCTACTTACCTTGATTGGAATAAAGTATCAAGGATCAAGCAGCAACCCTCTCAAAGAACACCCTGTTATCATGATGCTTTTCCTTATAGCAATATTTGTCTATGTGATTATTGCACTCATCATAACATTCCACTCAGATCAAAACAATGACGACTCACCCAATTTAGTGCTCGTTGTCTGCCATATTTCTGGAACTCTTGCCTGTGAGCTACTTGTGCTGGTCCTCGTCTCTTCAATCTGGTGGTTCATCATCAACGTGTCTTCACTTTTACTAGTAGGGGCGTTCTTCTTATGCTACCGGTATCTATTACAGCTGCTCAATCCTGTAGGAGCACAAGGGTCGGAGACTCACAGGGGGGAGGGGCAAGCTACTGAGATGTTAGAAGGAGCTACAATAACTTCCTCTTCTGGATTAGTACGTATGGTTTCATATTAGTTTGAATCTACAGAAAGAATCGCATTCAAGAGCCTGAATAATGGGACTAGTGACCCACATGTAGGGCTCAGTGGCAGTTACTGTAATATTTGTTACCTTGGTTTTTGCAGTTGATGGCTTATTTCTCTCATTACCTCCCTCCCTCTCTCCCCAACACCATGGGGTCTTACGCAAGTTTCAAATTCCGTACCTTTTTTCCCCTCTATTTCAGTTCACTTAGAAAGAAGTTGTCTTTTTGGTCACCTGGTTGGAAGATATGCTGACAAAAATGGAAAAACAAGGCGTGCGGAGGGAATCAGTCGTCCACCTTTAAGGCTTTTGTTTAGAGATAAAGGTGGACGACTTTATTCTTTACTGGCACCACCATAATTTGTCTAGTGTTCAAATAAATGCAATGAATTAATAAAAAATTATTAAAATAAGTGGGAGTGAATCATGTCATCTAAAAGACAAAAATATTGATTTTGATTATTTTTTTTTATCTACGAGTTTATTTAAATTTCAACGGTCAAAGAGATAAAAATTGACATATAATTTAATAAATATTTTCCGTGTGTTTAGGAAAGATTATTTCCACCAACGCAAATAAGGGCAACATCTGCCTTGTTCAATGTTCTAATAAAAATAGGAGAAGATTTAAATGCAAATTTTAAGTATTTATTAGTTGATTAATTCTTCAACAAAAATATAAATATATAGACAATTTTTTTTATAAAAAAAATCATTCATATGGTATTGAATGTTTTGTCATATTTTTATTAGATAATGTAAGAACAAAGATCTACCTAATTATTGTCTCAAATGATATTGGTTTTCGTTAATAATGATTAAAATATGTCCTGCAGTCAAAACAAAATGACTTCTAGAGAGAGAGAGAGAGAGAGAGATTGAAAGGAAAAAACAAATTAAAGTACAATTTCCCAACTAACAAACATAAGCAAGCAGCTCACACAAAAAGCCCTCCCAGTCCCTCCTCATAAGGCTTCGCAAGAATCCCTGGAAATATATGACACTTGTTTGACTAGCATGTCTTACATACTTTATGTTTATCTTTTTTTTTAAATTCACATTATTAATTTTAAAATAAGAATTGAGATAGTCCCTTGCACGCCTCACCCCATTCGTTACGCATTTCATCAAATTCAACTCCACTATCCACTGCCAAGTTTAGGATAAGGTTATTATTCCGCGTACCTGAGCCATTCTTATGGCCAAGTGCACCCATCATGCTTAAGGTTGTACTCGGCTACGAGACTTTTAGGCTCTGAGAACATTGACTTTGTTTTCCTCTAAATGGGCTGGCCTTCCATTGGGGATGAGGCCCAAGTTGATACATACATTTATAGTTTCTTCAATGAAATTCTCAAGCTCAGCCCAACATACGAGAGGAATTTTGGAGCCCCTTGAATAAAGGCTCCTAAGCTTAAGCATCTTTTAAAATCACTAAAAAAAAACTTTAGAATTTAAATACACTAAAAAAAATTAATATATGTAAGAATAAACAGATGTATATGAAAAGATAACTCATCTTTCAACTCTTTCTTAAAGTTAAATTTTTATCAAAGTCTTTTTCTTTTAAAATTAGATAGGTATTGTTGTGATACAACAGTGGTGAAAAAGATAGAGCGCGTAGCATCATGTGCTGTCTAATTTCCTCCACCTCCATTTCCATCTCTTGCTTCACCTCCTCCCTGATTTCCACCACTTCTTGTGTTTTTTTTTTAATAGCATGGCACACAGCTGCTCCTGCGATTCTTAGGACGACATCAATTCTTAAGAAACACTATTACCGATATACATATTAGTTACAATACAATATAATACAGGACATACAACAATCTTTAAAATTTTAGCATATGGGTATGGAAGTATATATATATATATATATTAGAAATTAACGCATCAAAATGTAGATGACATAAAAGTAAATTGAGCCTTAAACAAACATTTCAAATATAAAATAAAAGCTAAATTAGACATAACCCCCTAAACTTTGGATTATATACAAAAACTCTCCTAAATTTTCAAAATTTATAATAAATCTTTTTGAGATTTAAATAATATATAGGTAATCTCCCTAAACTTTAGATATATATAGATAACTCCCCTAAACTTTTTGAATTATTTGCAAATAACTCATTAAATTTTGAATGATTTACAAATAATCAATTTCATATGTCACATTTTTTAAGGGAGCAATTTGCACAATTTTTAAAATTCAGGGGTTATTTGCATATGTCTAAATTTCAGAAAATTTATTTGTATATTATCTAAAATTTAGCCTCTTTTAAAGTTCAAGGAATTATTTACACCTAACCCAAAGTTTAAAGGAGTTATATGTAATTTTGCCTAAAATAAAATGTTGATAACAAACTTCTAATAAAAGTATAAAATAAATTAAAATTAAAGTCTTTAATTTAAATTAAATACTAATTTTCATCTCCATTTACATAATTAAGATTCCTTATAAACTTTTGAACTGTTTTAGCGCGTTTTGAAATATACATGCGATTTGAAATATTTCAAAATGTGTAAAAAAAGAAAAGATTTTTTCAGTGTATCTCTGCTTCTTTGATTAATTCCTACCATCAAAAGTTCTTTACCGTCGCTATTCTTGAATTCACTGTATAACGATCATCAATGTATCAATCTGCTCCAAAAAAGTCATCATACGCGGAAAAGCAATTTGAACACCGTTAAGTATTTCCTCTAATCCTTTAAGAATGTTTGAAACTATGTTGGTGGATATTCTGGCAGCATTGGAATTATGTATAGAACTGCAATGATCCCTAGACAACATAGACCTCAATCTGATAGTGTGAGAGGCATGAGCTCCAAATCTAGTTGTCTTGAGAGCTGCGAATGCTAAAGGTTGAAGACAAAGACGGAGCAAGTAAGACATTTTGAAACAAGACATGACGACGTTTTGGTATGGTATGATGAGATTTCGAGTCTATCTCTTTAACCACTTGGATATATTGACATTTATGTTACTGTTGGTTAAAAAACTATTACTTTATTTATACTTCTAATTCTAATTTGTTAATCCTTAAGTAGATGGACATGTGTTTAAAAACCTAAATCTCCAAAACTAGTCATTTTGTATATATGAACACAAAAATAATTATTAAAATGCCTTTTAAATTTTGGGAGGAACTTTTTCTTTCATATAAACAAAATTGAGAGGGTTTACTATGCCAAATTTGAGCCCTTCTTTTTATTTTTCCCAAATAGAAAAAGCAAATTGTATTACGGCTTTTTATAAATTTCTTTTCTAATAATTATAAATGTAATTATTTCATGGGGGCATGAAAGTTTAGGAAACATCTTGTTAGCACGTTGAAGATCCATTTTCGGATTTGCATTCATTGCGATATGTTTTTTCCATGAGAAATAAATTACTTGACTTTCATTTTATATAAGAATGATAAAACCAATTATGCCAACGGCAGAAATTGGCAAGTTATATATACATATATATAAACTTTAATTCTCAATTTTATCTTTTTTGTTTTAAATTTTTATATATATAAAGAGGAAAAAAATCTAGGCCGGTTCAATTTGAACTTTGTTTTAAAGTGGACCCATCGTCAAATTTAATCGAATGCAATTCAAATCTTATTTTTGGTGATTCGAGTTCACAAGAAGCACCTAAAATGAGGGACGTGCAAATATTAATTAGAATAAATTACTCTCCGAAAAATATTTAAATTATACAATTATTTTTATAGCAAAAATAAATACAAAATTTTTAAATGTTGTATTTTTAATTTAGTTAATATTATTATTAAAGATATTTTGGTTATATTTTAACTTGTTAAATATATATATATATATATATATATATTAAAGTTTTATTTTAATATTATTTATTTTATATTAAAAGTTGTAAATTTAATTTTATTCTATTTAAAAAAATTGACTATTTTTATAGTAATCAAATATATGTTTAATACTTATTATATTATATAAATCATATATATAAATATATTTTGATTATAATAAGTATAATTGTAACTCTATAATAGAAATGAGTATAGCATATCGTTTTGATTTTAGGAGATAAGAATATAAATTTTCAAAATAGCAGAGAATATTATGTAGTTTGGATATCTCTCAATAGAGATGAGTATAATTTATTCTATTGATTAAACAAAAAAAAAATATTAACTTTCACTATCCTCTATGATTTCTTTTTTTTTTCTTTTAAATTCATTCTCCTCTAAGTATTAAAATCTCCCGTAACAACTAGGTCTAAAACTTATTTGCTCAAAACAGAAAAAGTTATAATTTGTTAGCCTCAAGAAACATGGGCAACAAGTGTTGATAACTAGCCAACTTTGGAGAAACATATTCTTCAACAACAAGGTTTTTCACCAGCATAAGTTCTATTTGGGTTATTCTAGCCACCAATTATAAAAATCTCAAGCAATTGTCCATTAGTAGTGATTTACTTTTGAAACAAAAATCAAATAAGATCTAAGATGAATGAGTAATCCTACACAGCTTAATGAAACTTATTAAAGGCCATTGATTGAAACATATGATTTGGAGAAGGCATACATGTACATAATATAGGAATATAAGATGCATAACAATCATATCAGAATTTGCTTGATTTTGAGCTCTATAAATAATTGAACATAATGAATGCACTTATCGCCTAATCTTAATTTTTCCAAGTTATTATTTACTGACAAGTGATGACATTTTACATTATCATTTTACAATAGCATTAAGCACATAAAACCTAACTTTGCAAAACAGTTTTACCTATCTCAGGTACATTAAGAATTTTCCCCTATTTCTTCCATTCAATTTCAATATATAAGCAAAGCCATTCACAAAATTTATACACTTGAGAAGGGAACCATCATATTATAAAGATTATAAATAAAAAGGAAAAGAAAAATAATCTAAAATTAAAAGCCAATAAGAAATCTAAGACAGGTTGCTAAAAATCAAAACAAAAGATGCATAGATGCCCAAAAAGTTAAATATGTAAAACGGGGCTTTGCAAAAAATTTTAGTTGTTCTGCTTGTACCTATGAGAAACAATAATTTTATTCAAGCAAGGACGACTGCATCAAACTGTCTAAACCAATCATCCAGGCAACTTAACTGTTTCTGCGGTTGGAGCGAGATTTTAATAGAAAAAAAAAAAAGCAAATGCTAACAAATACATGAGATTTTTGAAAGCTGTAAGACAGTGCTACAAAAAAAAAAGTCAGACGAGAACAGCCACAATTGCAACTTCCAACAAAGACAAACGGCTTGCAAAAAAGAATGCTTTTATTAGTATATAAAGAAATTCAAAGGTCTTTGGAAAGAGTTGATCATTCACTGAACATATAGCAAGAGTTTACAACTTATTATAGGATGTGACTGCTTATATAGCAGCATATTGATATTAGTATTACGCATCAGTAAGAGCTGCTACGCGTCAATAGATTAAATTCTTAACATTCTTCTGTTCCAAAGCACACAGGAAATTTCATTAACTTCTAAGGTACAACAAAGTCAACCATGATATAGTAACCAAAGCCCTTGGAAAAGAAAATTGGAAGAAGTTTTAAAAGACTTGCTATACATATTTATCACTCATCTTTGAATTCAACAAATTGTTGGATAGGAGAAGTTCTATGAGATTTATCAGCATTTACTCTCTTACCACTAGTTGCCCAAATATACTGATGAAGTGGTTTGAGAAACAGAGCCGGTAAGCCTTTAGAGAAAACTCTCTGCAAATAGCATGGCTTGGGATATTTTGGGATTCAAAGCATGGATTGAAGATGCAGGACTACTTTTACACTAAATACAAGTAGAGCCTTCATTTATATGCTTTGGACTGTGTGCTCTGTGGTCCTTCATACTAATAATTCTAGTGTCAACAATATTACATAAGAGGCTGCACCTTTTGAGCTTAAATGCAAGCCATTTTGGGATCACCATAATGCAGTTTCTTTTATGCTTCTTCAAGCTGCAAATATTTTCTAAACATATCATAAGCTGGTATTCTTCTCAAGAAGGTACGAAAACAATGACTTAGAACTAGAAAAACTTAACAATGGACACCGAAGTTTAGATTTGCTCAGACTCAAGACCGAGCTTTTAACCATTTACTGTCTATCTTGAAAAAGCAAAGCATTTCAAGTGACAAGGTCAACTTCATCTTGATCTGGGGGAACCACATCTAATCTCATCATACTCCTATATTGATTAGGAATCGGAGCCCCGGCATGCACACATAGCTCCACCATAGCTGGAGCCTTGTCATAATACCTCTTGAGATTGTTATTCAAAACAGGGCCATTCACATCCTGAACATGCCAGACATAATTTGGATCCACAAGATCATCTATTGTGGCTTCTTGCCAAGCATGTAAACCATTTCGAGGTTGATGCTTTGATACCTTACATATTACCTCAGGACAATATCCACAAGAATTTATAATACTCTTCTCCATTATCTTCTTTGCTTCTATTGTCATCTCAAACCAAGAGTCCAGTGTCTTTATACCTAAATCCCTTAATGTATTTTTTTTCTACTTCACTCAACTGGCCTGGACAGTTGCTTTCATTCTCCATCAAAAATAGAAAAACAGGGTATGCGGAGGGTATCAGTTATCCGCCTTTAATTGGAGGCCGTTTTATGAATTAGGAAGTAAATATTAATTTCAAGCTTTTGTTTAGAAGACAAAAACTTTATTCTTTACAATTGGTATGAAGTGGCACCACCATAATTTTTTTTTCCAGCATTCAAATAAATGCAATGAATTAATAAAAATTTACTAAAATAAGTTTGAGTCAATCATATAATCTAAAAGACTGAAATACTTACTTTAATGTATTTTTATTAATTTTATTCCACCTTGAATTTGATAAGTTATTTATATTTTAATGGTCAAAGAGATAAAATTGACTGACAATTTAACAAACGTTTTCCATGATGTTTAAGAAAGATTATTTCCGCCAACGCAACTAAGAGCAATATCTGCCTTGTTCAATGTTGTAATAAAAATAGGAGAAGAATTAAATACAATTTTTTAAGTATTTATTAGTTAATTAATTCTTAGATAAAAATATAAATCCATAAGAAATTTCTTTTTTCAAAAAATTCAATCATGTGGTATTCAATTAAAAAAATATTTGCTTTATCATATTTTTGTTAGATAATCTAAGAACAAATATCTACCTAGTTTTTTCTCAAAGACATTGGTTTACGTTAATAATGATTAAAAAAGGTCCTGCAATGAAACAAAATAATTTTTAAAAAGGATAAAAGAAAAAAAGAAAAGAAAAGAGAGAGATTAAAAGGTAAAAAGTAAAAATTACAATTCACCATCTAATGAACGTAAGCACGCAGCACAAACAAATAAGCCCTCCCACTCCCTCCTCATAAAGCTTGCAAGAATCCCTGGATCACAAAGCAAACCAGATATCTCAAGTTTTACTTCATCTTTGATGGTTAGTATTTTAAATTCACCACCATTCACTAATTTCACCACATTGACGGAGAAAATTGCAGCATTTATAATCCTAGTAGGCAATGAAGTCTTATCCACCGCATATAAGCCAATTAATAAACTTGTTCCTGCCATACAGTCCTGGTGGAAATCTCATTAGGCACCCAAAGAACCTAGATTCTTTCAATTTTTGTTTTTTAAATTGAGAATGTCAATTTTTTTAAAAAATAAATACAGAATATATTAGATCTATTTGAGTAATAAGTTCTATTTAAATGTCTTAAATCTATTTAATTAATAAATGATATTTACACATTTTATATTTATTTCTTTTTAAAATTAATATTATCAATTTCAAAAAAAAAATTTACGAGAATCTATTACACGCATGTGAAAATGCCCACACCCCATTCTTCTAGCTTTTCATCAAATTCAACTCCACCATCCACTGCCAAGTTTAGGCAACGTCCAACGCCCACGCACTTAAGTCATTCTTAAGGCCCAATGCATCCTTCATGCTTAACCCTTACCCTGTGATGCTTGTACTCGGCTACGAGACTTTTGGGCTTTGAGAACATAGACTTTGTTTTCCTCAAAATGGGATGGCCTTCCGTGGGGGATGACGCCCAAGATGACACACATTTATTTATAGTTTCTTCAATGAAAATCTCAAGCTCGGCCCAGCATATGGGAGGAACTTTGGGGCCGCTTGAATCAAGGCTCCCAAGCTTAAGCATCTTTTAAAATTAAAAAAAAAACGTAAAAAATTTAAATACACTTAAAAAAAACTATATAAAATATAAAATTAAAAAAATAATAAATAGATGTATATGAAAGATAATACATCTTTCAACTTAAAGTTAAATTTTTAACAATGTCTTTTTCCTTTAAAATTTGATAAACATTGTTGTGTTACGATAATGATGAAAAAGATGGATGGTATAGTATATGAGTTGACACATCATATGCCATTTAATTTCCTCCATCTCCTTTTCCATCTTTTGCTTTGCTTCCTCTCTGATTTCCTTCACTTTCTATGATTTTTTGTTTTTAAATAGCATGGCACAGGCTTTTTTCTGTGATTCTTAGGACTGCAATAATTTATAATTCCTACCATCAAAAAGTGCTTCACCGTTCTAGAATTCATCCCATATGATTGTCATTGTAGCGATCTGCTCTAGAAAGTCATCATATGCAGAAAAGCAATTTCAACACCATAAAGTATTTCCTTGAATCCCTTAAGAATGTTTGAAACTATATTAGTGAACATTTTGGTAGCATTAGAATTATGTATTGCGCAGCAATAATCCTTAGACAACAGAGACTTCAATCTGATAGTGTGGGAGACGTGAGCTCCAAATCTAGTTGCCTTGAGAAGTGCGGACACTAGAAGTTGAAGACAAAGATGGAATAAGGAAGGGTTACAAACATGTATACGATAAACAAGAAACGACGACGTTTTGGCCTGGTATGATGTGATTTCGAGTTTGTCTCGATAATCACTCGTATAAGTAGACATTTATGTTATTGCTAACTTAAAAATTATATTTCTTTATTTGTACTTCTAATTTGTTTATCTGAAGTAGAAGGTTATGTGTTTAGAAACCCAAATCTCCAAAACTAGTCATTTTGTATATAATCATAAAATTATTATTAAAATACTCTTCAAATTTTGGGAGGACTTTTTTCTTTCTTGTAAACAAAATTGAGAGGGTTTACTGGTTTACTATGCCAAATTTGAGCCCTTCTTTTGTATTTTTCCCAAATTAAAAAAACAAATTGTATTACACCTTTTTATGAATTTCTTTTTAAATAATTATAAAATGTAATTATTTTATGGGACATGAAAGTTTTGGAAACATCTTGTTAGCAAGTTGCAGATCCGTTTTCGGATATGCATTGATGCAATTTGTTTTTTTTTTCATAAGAAAGAATGATAAAACCAATTATACCAACGGCGGAAATTGGCAAGTTTATATGTATATAAGTCTCAATTTTATCAAAATCGGTGTCCATTGAATATAAACTTCGTTTTAAAGCAGAGCTATCACCAAATTTGATTGGGTGCAATCCAATTCTTATTTCTGGTGGTTCGAGTTCACAACAAGCACCTAAAATGAGGGATGAGATAATATTAATTAGAATAAATTACTCTTAGAAAAATATCTAAATTATATAATTATTTTTATGATAATATGAACACGAATTCTCCAAAAGTTAAAATATAACTAAAATATTTTTAATAATAATATCAATTTAATTAAAAATATAACTTGTTAAAAATATTTTTTAAAAGTTTTTTAATATTTATTTTATATTAAAATTTTATAAATTTAATTTAATTTTATTAAAAATTAATTATTTTAATATTTATTAAATATATATTTAATACTTGTTATATTTTATAAATAATAAATATAAATATATTTTAGTAAAAACAAATGTAACTATAACTTTATAATAGTATAATATATTTTTTTGATTTCGGAAGATGAGAATATAAATTTTTAAAATAAAAGAGTAAAATATAATTTGGACATATCTCTATAGAGATAAATATAATTTTTTATATTAATTAAATAAGAAAATATTAACTTTCACCATCCTCTATGATTTAAAAAAAAAATTTCACTCTCCACTAAGTATTGACATCTCCAGTATCAATTAAGTCTAAAACTTATCTACTCAAAACAAAAAAAGTTTTAATTTGTTATCCACGAGAAACAACTTGGCCAACAAATGTTGATAACTAGCCATCTTTGCAGAAACATACACTTCAGCAACAGGGTCTATCACCAGCACAAGTTCTATCTGTGTGCTGGTCAGCAGCCATAAAACTCACGAGCAATTGTCCATTATTAGTAGTGATTTACATCTGAAACAAAAATCAAAATAAAATATAAGATCAATGAGTATTCCTGCATAGTTTACAAAAATTTATTAAAGGCCATTGACCTATTGAAACATATGATTTGGAGAAGGCATACATACATAATATACGAATATAAGATGAGTAACAGTCATATCAACATCTGCTTGATCTGGAGCTCTATAAATAATTGAACATAACGAATGTACTTCATTGCCAGAATATCATCTTAATTTCTCCAAGTTTTTATTTGCTGATGAGTGATGACATTTCACATTATCATTTATTAATGGCTTTAACTACATAAAAACTAACCTTGCAAAATAGTTTTACCCATCTCAGGTACATTAAGAATTTTCCTCTATTTTTTCCATCCAATTTCAGTATATAAGCAAAGCCATTCATATACACTAGAGAAGGGAAGGAAAAATTATCTAAAATTAAAAACCAATAAGAAATCTAAAACAAGTTACTAAAAATAAAAACAAAAACAAAATGAGCATAGATGCCCAAGAAAGAAAAATATGTAAAAGGGGGAATTTAAAAAACTTTTTAATTGTTATGCTCCTACCTCTGATAAACAATAATTTTATGAGTAAATTATAGCAATTTTTCTGAAATTTTATTGAGATTATACTGGTCTTTATCTATTTTTAATATATATATATATATATAAATCTCCTATTAAATAAAAAATTATCTTATAATTTAGTCTAATTTTAAAATTTTTTAACTAAAATATTATTCATTTAATTTTTTAATTAAATATATGTATTTAGATTAATGAAAGAAACTATATATATATATATGTATATGTATGTATGCGTGTGTTTAGATCGTATTAAAAATAAAATTGCATTTTTGTGTTGGAGCTTAACATTCACAGCCCAGCTTTCACGGCCCAGCTTGAGGCCCCAGCCAGCTGTAAATGCTGGGCCCCAGCCCCCCACCTTCCCGATCACTGGACGTAAGAAGTCACTACTTAGTGACTAAGTAGTGACTTCCTACGTCCAGTGATCGGGAAGGTGGGGGGCTGGGGCCCAGCATTTCTCCAGTGGGTTCTTAAATATATTTACTTCACCCGACGTGGGGCTATTGAGCTTCATCTCAAGATTTTCTCGTTTCATCTTCGTTGCTCCCAATACTTTCAACACCAAGTAGCAATGCCGGTGGAGTTCATGAGGTTACTACCGATTCCTTTGTTTTCTATATCTTTTCTCTTGCGTGCTTTTTCCAGTTTTGACATGTTTTTTTTCTTATATCTGCTGAAGGGCCTCGGATTTAGTTCCATTTCACACCATTTATGCTTACCTGACTGGATTGCTACTTACCTTGATTGGGATAAAGTATCAAGGATCAGGTAGCAACCCTTTCAAAGAACACCCTGCTGTCATGGTGCTCTTCCTCATAGCAGTATTTGTCTACGTCATTGCACTCATAACTATCCGATCAGATCAAATCGGGGCTGACTCACCCAATTTAAAGCTTGCTGTCTGCTGCCATATTTCTGGAACTCTTGCCTGTGAGCTACTTGTGCTGGTCCTCGTCCCTCCAATCTGGTGCTTCATCATCAATGTGTCTTCATCTCTCCTAGTAGTGGTGTTCTCCTTATGCTACCCGTATCTGTTACGACTCCTCCGTGCTGTCGAAGCACGAAGGTCGGAGACTCACAGTAAGGAGGAGCAAGGTACTGAGATGCCAGATGTGGAAGCTGCAGGAACTTCCGCTCCTTAATTAACATGTTTTCATTTTATATTGAAAACAAAATAACAAGTTATATGAATATCTCTTGGAAGTTGATAGCTGTTGCAGAGCAGTGTTAACTTAGTTTTTGCAATTAATGCCACTTAATTTCTCTCATTCCTCCCTCTCTCCCCAACATCTTGGGATCTGACAAGTTATTTGCAGTTCAATTAACAGAATTTGTCTTTTTAGTCACCTTGTTGGGAGATACGCTGACGAAAATAGCAAAACAGGGTATGCGGGGGGTGTCAGTTATCCACCTATAATTAGAGGCCATTCTATGAATTAGAAAGTAAATATTAATTTTAATACAAAAAAAGCTTTATTCCTCACAAAGTATGAAGTAGCACCGCCATAATTTTTTCTAGCATTGAAATAAATGCAATGAATTAATAAAAATTGATTGAAATAGGTGTGAGTGAATCATATCGTCTAAAAGACTAAAGTTGTTATTTTAATGTGTTTCTGTTAATTTTCTTATCTACCTTGAATTTGAGAATTTATTGAAATTTCAATGGTCAAAGGGATAAATTTGACTGACAATTCAATAAACATTTTCCATGATGTTTAGGAAAGGCTATTTCCCCCAACGCAACTAAAAGCAACATCTGCCTTGTTCACTGTTCTAATAAAAATAGGCGAAGATTTAAATACAATTTTGTGAATATTTATTAGTTGATTAATTTTTCAATAAAAATATAGACAATCTTTGTTAAAAAAATTCAATCTTATGGTATTGAATTAGAAAGATCATATTTTTATTATTGGATAATCTAAGAACAAATGTCTGCCTAATATTTGTCTCAAATGATATTGTTTTGCATTAATAATGATTAAAAAATATGCTTCAATGATACAAAATAACTTCTAAAAAGAAAAAAAGGGAAAAGAAAAGAGAGAGGACAGATTGAAAGGGACGGTGAAAATACAATTCCCCTTCTAACGAACGTAAGCAAGCGGCACGCAGAAAAAGCCCTCCCACTCCCTCCATATAAAGCTTGCAGGAGCACTGGATCACAAAGCAAACCATATATCTCAAGCTTTACTTCTTTTTTGATAGTTAGTCCTCTAAACTCACCTGTGCGAACGGATCCCCTACTTGGCACCAATGCAGAGCACACCATGCTTTGAGGAGAAATGATGTTGTTTTTGGAGCTTCTTCTGCTTAGCATCAGGGGCCATCTACACCGTCAGTTTTGATGCAATCAAAGCCATCCACAGTTGCCCCCCCTAAACGATGCGTATCGAGCTAGATTAATCGGAGAAAATTGCAATTCAAGTTCTCCAGCCAATTGCCCTGTTATATATTGAGCGGGAAAGGAATGCAGCGAAATTTTCTAAACTCCATCTTCATTCAGCAGCAGCACAAAAGCAAAGTTCCATCATCTTCCACGTCATCTTCTCAGCAGGTTTTTTAGCAACCATAGCCGCAACTTTGGGTTTCAACGATTGCTATGATTATCAAACATTTTCAGTGGCAATGTTTTGAGCAACATCTTCATCAAATCAACAGATCAGAAACATAGCAGAAAATTAATTCAACCAATTGGCATTACCACTCAATTTAAGATATCAGAAGCTGAGTTAGTTGAAAAACAACGTAAATCGATCAACTGGGTTTAGGGCTCCTTCATTCTCACCGCGTTGCTATTGACTTGGGTTTGAGGCTTCCTCTGGTGTTGGGTAATAGACTTGGAGAAGAGAAGGAGAGGACAGCGTTGAAGATGAGGTTCTTGGAGAAGAAGGAGCAGAGCCAGACACATGAAAGAAGCACGAAGAATGGACGGCTGGACTGTGCTCTGAAATGAATAGCTGATATATCTTTACTAGAACTTAAACGACGTCGTTTCTTTTGCAAAGCACAGCCTCCTTCTCGTCTCGCTAAGTAGAGAATTCGAACGCATTCACCTTCACCAATATTCCCTAACTTCACCACAGCGACAGAGAAAATTGTTGCATTTATAATGCTTGTAGGCAATGAAGTCTTATCCACAGCATATCAGCCAATTACAACCCTGTTCTTGCCACACAGCCATGGTCGAACCTCGCTAGATACTCACAATTTGGATCTTCTTAATTTCTTTTTTGAATCGATAGTATCAATTTTTTTTAAAAAAAAGATAAATACAAAAAACCATAAGACTCACTTGAGTGATATATTTTATTTAAATATATAGAACTTGTTTGATCAATAAATCCTACATATTTTATGTTTATTATTTTAAATTGATATTGTTCATTTCAAAAAATAAATTGAAAAAATCCATCACAAGCACATAAATGTGCCCCCACCCCATTCTTTATGCGTTTAGATTGCCGATCCTGCAATAATATTTTTAAGGCTTTTTTCCTTTTAAGTTTAGAGTTTAATAGAAAGGATAAAAATCATAATTAAAAGAATAAAAATTTAAATTATTAAAAAAGTTACATTTTAAAAATTTTAACTGTATATCATCAAATATAAACTAGGTTATTATTCCACATACTTAAGCCATTCTTAACGCCCAGTGCACCTTTATTACTTAACTCTTACCCTTGATGCTTGTACACGGCTTTGAGACTTTTGGCCTTTGAGAACATTGACGTTGTTTTCTTCAAAATGGGCTGACCTTCCATGGGCGTTGAGCCCCGAGTTAATACACGCATTTATGGTTTTCTCAATGAAAATCTTAAGCTCAGTCCAACATATGAAAGGAACTTTGGGGCCACTTGAATTAAGGCTCCTAAGCTTAAGCAACTTTAAAAATCACTAAAAAAAGTTTAGAATTTAAATACACTAAAAAAACTATATAAAACATGTATAAAAATAAATAAATAGATGTATATGAAAAGATAACACGTCTTTCAACTCTTAAAAGTTAAATTTTTAATAATGTTATTTTCTTTTAAAATTTGATTAGCACTGTTGTGTACGATAGAATGAGTTGCAAATATTTATAAACCTAAAGAAAAAAAAAAGAAAATAACAAAAGCTCCTTTTTAAAAGAAGAGAAAATTTGCTCTATAAAGTGAAAAGAAGAAAGTGCTCTGTTCAAATTTTGAAAGGATGAAGAAGGGACTGTCGTTGATTCGTTGAGGGTTGGGCTTGCTTCATAGGCCATATCAATAAGGAGAAGCATACTGGTGATTATGGATACATTCCTCTCTAACCCCCAAAAAAAGAAAGAGTATACTCATAGCATTGGAAGCAGCAACGTTGTCGCAGACCCAATGTGTGGCATGTTCCATTTTATTACAGTTATCGATTTTTTCCCTTCGTGTATGAAAGTCTTATTATTTTTTAATGAAAGTTTTCCTTTTCCGTGAAAGATTCTTTAACTATAGGGGATTATCTTTTCTTTGAAAATGGATAAATCTATCTCCAAATCTACAAACGTTATGACTTATGAAAATTAAGTTTGCTTAGGCTAATTAATTTATAGGAGTTAGTTTTTGGTGTCAGTTTACTTCTATTTACCGTTGAGGGACTACACTTGCCCGAAAATAAGCTTCAGATCATAGAATGAAGTAGCACAAGTATATGGCCCACGTCTCAGTTTTCTTTCTTTTAGCTACATACTGTAACAACGTGATGTTCAAATAGGTGGCAAGCAGGTTGATAACCAGAGAGTCTCCACAGCCGAAATCACTTCGCTTGAGGGGTTTCACTGAGAATCTGAGATACAGAATACCGATAGGGAAGCAGACACTCCTTCCCTTGGCTTGCTCCCTAATATTAGTGATTGATGCTATACTTCTTATAAGATTCCTGGCTTTGGTGCTTAATATATTCTATTTTTGTTTATTAACTCAAGTAATGTTCTCTTTATATATTAATGATGCAGAAGCTAATGATCTGATGATGGTTCTTTCAGAGGTAGCGAAGCTAAAGGGTGCTGCAGTTTGCAAAACAAGTAGCCATTTGGTGACCGATAATCACAATTCCTCCTTCACCTACACTATTTCTGATGATGTTCCTCTCATTGAACTGCTCATACATACATTCATACATACATATATATATATATATATATATGTGTGTGTGTGTGTATATTTTAATCTAATTTTATATTTTGTACTAAAATATCTCTCATAAAAAAATATGTAAGAGTGAAATGAAAGATATTTTAGTTACAGTATTTAAAATGAGGTTAAATTATAAAATAACTTTTTACTTTAAAGAAGATTCATATTTATTATAAAAATGGAAAGAAAGTTTATATAATTTTAATAAAATTTAAGGAAGATATATGAAATTTACTATATATATATATCAATGTTTTTGGAAATTGAATCAATCATTAAATCAAATCAGTAGAGGCATTAATTCATAATTCATTAGTTGAACTGTGATTGATAATAATTAAGTATATATTTTTAAAATTTTATATATATTAAAATTTTAATATAATAAATGAATATTAGTAAAAATTAAATATTTGATGATTAATTTAATATTTTTTAAAATATTTGAAAAATTATTTTTTAATTAAAAAGCAAAAATATATAAGATTAAATATTAAGAATATTTAATATTAAACTTTTAAAAAATTTAAATTATATTAAAATTTCACTTATCATTAAAAAATTAAAAAAGAAACAAAAAACAAATAATAATTTTAGTCAAATACTTTGATATAAGAAATACTATTATGAGATGTGGCATAATGGAGAGTAAATATAAAAAATAATCAAATACTCATTTTTCATTTTTCTTATATTCTTTTTTTTTTTAAAAAAATTCTTTATATTTTAACCTCCTTTTTCTTTTAATACTTTTTATTTTTAATTTATCAAATTTACTTAAGATAAACTATTCTATTATATTAAAAAAAATTTATTGACAAATTTTAAATTATTTTTAATCGATTTGATTTTGATCGATTCAACTAATTTTTGACTTATTTGATTAATTTTTGATTAATCGAATCAGATCAAGGACTAATTTTCAATTCAACCAGATGAATCAACTTATCCAAACTGACTTTTATTACATTGATATACATACATATACATATATTATTGAGTTGAAGTTATTCTTTTAACGATTAACCTATTCAAACAAGTTAATTATAACGTAGCACTGAAAATATTTTTATAAATTTAAAATATCATTTGTCATGAAATGAAAATAAATACTTTTCCCCTCGCTTATTCCGAGAGACAAGTAAGAATTTCATTAAAGAACACAAAACTCAGTGAGTAGTTGGTTAGAATGATTCCCTTTAAATTGTGCAATTGTAACTCTGAATGGTGTAAAGAAAAAATGAATCCACTAACGAAGCAAGGAAGTAAATAGTGTATGTGCGCCGGGCTATTGTGTATATGTCGAGAAATGTGAGAGGAAAGGAAATTAAACAAGAGCATAATCATCCTTAAAAGAGCCATCTCAAGCTCACTTGTTGACTACAAATCCGATATTTCACCATGTAATGAAATATCTCAACTGGAAGTTAACATGGATTGCATTCTTTATTGAAGTCAAATTTAAATCCATATCTTCATGGGATAATGTTTTGCACTCATATTGCCAACACATATAATTAATAACGTCCTTTAAATTTAAGGCATTTCAAAATAATCTCTTAAATTTTAAATGTATCTCATAATTTTTTTCCCGAATCCATTAACGCACATAACGTCCGTCTCTCGCTGCCAAGAAATGGAAACCCAACCCAACTCTCATACCTCCACTCCTCTCTCGTTCCTCTACAATGGTCTTAATGATGTTCTTCAATTAATGTCTTCTGTGTCCAGCTCATGATTTCGTAATGAAAGTTTTAAGGACTCCATTAATTATCCTCGAAAAACTCTGTTAAAGCTCCAAGAACCAGAGACGGTTTTCCATGATCTTCTGTTAACCACCACAAAAAGCTTCGCCTCTTTTTCTCAATTCTCTCACTAATCACAACATGGAGTCATTTTGGGGTAGCGAACTACAGAACTCACAAGCTTATGTCTATCGACAAGAGAAAGCAATCTGGCCTTCCACGAACTCAACCTTGTCTGCTCCTTATCAAGGATATACTGATAGGTGTTGACTGTGGCCCTCTTGCATAAAAGAGGCACACCTAATAGCCAAGAGCATTACTCGATCAGTTACCTGCTTCTATTGTGGTTAACATTCTTAGAGAAGTGCATCTTAGCCTTATCATTGTTAACTCCTTGCACAAAACTTTTGCTAACCCCCACTTGACCCATGGCTGCCTCTGCAAAGATAACAAGGTAACTGCAAAAAATAGATGGGAGATGGAAGAAGTCATGGACTGGAGACACAGAAGACATTAAAAAACATAATTAAGATCATTGTAGCTAGATGGGAGAGAGAACAGAGAACGTATGGCAATTGGGTTGAGTTTCCTATTTCTTGGTAGCGGGAGACGGAAGTAATATGCTTTTACCTAAAACCAATTATGCCAATGGCAGAAATTGGCATATATATATATATATATAAGTCTCAAATTTATCATTCTGTTTATATATATATATATATAAAGAGGGAAAAAAATGTGTTCGTTCAATTTGAATCTAGTTCTAAAGTGGACCCATTGTCATATTTGATTGGGCGCAATCCAATTCCTCTTTCTCGGGGTTCAAGTTCACACAAGCGTCTAAAATGAGGGACGTGATAATATCAATTAGAATAAATTACTTTCGAAAAAAATATTTAATTATACAATTATTTTTTTATGATGAAAATGAATACAAACTCTCCAAAATTTAAGATATAACTGAAACATCATTAATAATAATATTAATTTAATTGAAATATAACTTGTTTAAAAATTATTTTTTAAAATTTTATTTTAAAATTATTTATTTTATATTAAAAGCTATAAATTTAATTTTATTCTATTTAAAAAATTAATTATTTTTATATTAGCCAAGTATATGTTTAATACTAGTTATATGTATAAATAATAAATATAACTATATTTTGGTCATAGCAATTATAATTACAACTTTACTATAGCTATCATGATAGCATATCTTTTTTATTTTAGAAGATAAAAAATAACTTTTTATAATAGAAGTATCAATGGAGTCTAAAACTTCTCTACACAGAAAAAATGAAAAAAAAAGTTATAGTTTGTTAGCTGCGATGAGACAATCTACAACAATTTGAACTTCAGAAACAACTTAGGCAAACAAGTGTTGATAAGTAGCAAGCTTTCGAGAAACATATTCTATAGCAACAAGGTTTATCACCAACATAAGTTCTATTTGTGTTATTCTGTCCACCAGCCATAAAATTCACGAGCAATTGTCCATTAGTAGTGATTTACATCTGAAACAAAAATCAAATAAGATCTAAGTTCAATGAATAATCCTACACAGTCTTATGAAATTTATTAAAGCCATAGACCTATTGAAGCATATGATTTAGAGAAGGCGTATATGTACGTACATGATATACGATGATAAACAGTCATATCAAAATCTGCTTAATTTGGAGCTCTCTAAATAATTGAACACAAAGAATGCACTTAATTGCCACTTGCCAGAATATCATCTTAATTTTTCCAAGTTATTATTTGTTGACAAGTGATGACATTTCACATTATCATTTATCAATGGCATTAAGTACATAAAACTTAACTTTGCAAAATAGTTTTACCCATCTCCAATACATTAAGAATTTTCCTCTATTTTTTCCATCCAATTGATGTAGTATATAAGCAAAGCCATTCACAAAATATATACACTAAAGAAGGCAAGCTTTATATTATAAAGATTGCAAATTATGAGGGAAACAAGAATTATCTAAAATTAAAAGCCGATAAGAAATCTAAGACAGGTTGCTAAAAATCAAAACAAAAGAAGCATAGATGCCCAAGAAAGTTAAATATATAAAGAGGGGCTTTTCAAAAAAATTTCATTGTTATGCTTCTGGCTATGAGAAACAATAATTTTAGTCAAGCAAGGAGGATCGCACCAAACTGTTTCCACAGTTGGAGCAAGATTTTAATTGAAAAAAAAAAAACAAAAGCAAGTATAGAAAAATAGATAGGATTTTTGAAAGCTGCAAGACATTCAAAAGTCTTAAGAGAAGTTGATCATTCACTGAACATATAGCAAGAGTTCACAACTTACCGTAGGATGTGACTTCTCACATAGTAGCATGTTTATAATAGTATTACGCATCAGGAAGAGCTACTCTGCATCAACAGATTGAATGCTCCAAATTCTTCTATAATGAAATGGAAGTTATGCTTCAACCCTTAAAAGAGCCATCTCAAGGTCATTTGTTGACTAGAAATCCAATGTTTCACTATGTTTGTAATGAAATATCTCAAATGGAAGTTATGATATGGATTGCTCTCTTTATTGAAGTCAAATTTAAATCTGGATCTTCATGGGATAATGTTTTCCTCTCATATTGCTAGCACATATAATCAATAACTTCAAATGTTGCTCAAAGGTTGGAATTGGAAATCACAAGGAAAAAGAAAAATCTTACTCACACAAAGCTTAATAATGTTGACAATGCAAATCAAACATAAAATGCTTATAATGTTTCCCTGTATGTGCAATGCAAATCCATATGCCCCCTTGCAAGTATGAAAATCATTGACTTCTTGATATGCAATATTTGCATGACTTCTAAACTAAATAAGACTTATCATCCATACTGACCTTACAACCAAATCCAAAGCAATGAATTAACCACTTGAAACATTGGATAGGAATTACTTTCATAAGTTCTAACAAACCACATATAAGAGATTGAGAGATTAATAGACTCAATGAGCGATCTCAATGAATTCAAGAACCAATAGAACTTAAATCTCTTAAAATACTTAAGGGGCTAAAGTGATGAGACAAATGTGGGTCTTACTTTCCTCTTTCTTTCTCTTTCCTTACTTTACCTTAAATACTTTTGATCCAACTCAGAACCAATAAGGCAATAACCCATTGTTAGGGGGTCCTTTAAACATCTAATAAGGCTATTCCGTGTTGGATAAGGATCACTGATACACCCAAAATACGGATATCTGATATGATGTGTATAATGTATTTTGGTATTTATATCTAGTGTTTTCTTTTGTTTGATACATTTTGAAATGCATCAGTACATTTCAAAACATGTTGAAACAACTTCAAAATGACTCAAGAGTTTATAGGGCATTTTACTATGTGAATGGAGATGGAGATTGGTATTTAATTTAAATTGAAAACTTTAGTTCTAACTTATTTTATATATTTTTTATAGACATCTTATTTTACATTTGAAATGCCTATTTATGATTTAATTTTTTTATACCATTTATATTTTTATGCGTTAATTTATTGAATATATATATATATATATATATAGTCACACCCCCTTGATCCATATTCTAAAATTATAGAAATTATTATATCTTATGTATCATAATGACACACGTATCTGTATCAGTGCTTCTTAGTTCATTTGGGTAGTTTTCGTGGTCGAGCCTCCTCTTCAATGAAAAAATAGGTTTATGTTCAAACGATTGGACAGTGGCTTTATGATGGAAATATCTTATATAGTTCTAACTGACATCTCTTATTGATTTTTTGATCAATTAGAAAGTAAAAGAAAATGTTGTTATGACAATGTGATGATAATGGAAATACGAGATATAGTGTATGGATATGATGGCACTCTATCATCAATTAAGACAATTTCTAGTTAAAAGAAGAAAATGTAGGCCCAAAATAACATAAGAAATAAGCCTGTTTTGAGCTAAGCCTTGGCTAATTATTTAATTTTTAAATAGGGCGTGAGTCATGTTTTAACCTAAATAACATTTAATTAGAAATTAGAATCGGACTTGACAATGTTCTTCCTGTACACCCCTTGCACATCTAACTTTCCCAAATGTGGATCCTCATCTTTAGTGACTACAAGGGTGCAATCAAAGCTTTTCTTGACATTTGGCTTTCTTTTTTTGGCAAAGGGATTATAAATTGTAACTGTGAAGATAGAAATGTCAGTTATAAGAAAAAATAACACTTTATATTATAAAACCCATAAATTCTTTTATTGTTTACCTAGTTTTCCCTCTCTCGTTTGTGCTCACTACTAATCAAAAAATGATTTCTCACTATTAACATTTTGAAAAAAATTACACTTCAAGATCATAAATTGAAAATTTTTGTAAAGGACCATAAATTTTTAAATGATTCTAAAAGCTCAATGGATAAAAAATTTTTATCATTATAGTTAAAATTTTTAGAGTATAATTTCTTTTCATAATTAAAATTTTTATTCTCATAATTAAAATTATTTGTCTTCCTAGTCAAAATTTTTTTATAGTTAAAATTTTTATAATTTTTATCTTTAATTAAAATTTTGATCTTCTTACCCCTTAAAAAAAATCATAACCTTATGCTATTTGGCTTGATTGTAGAGGATCTACATTTGACTTTCTTCCACTTGCTCTCTATTGGGAAATTGTAATTTATAGAAAAATAAAGGCTAAAATGCATAAAATTTTTCTAAACCTTATATTATGTGCAAATAACTATTTTAATCTTTAAGACTTGACAATGAATCTCATAACCAATAATTTTTGTAAATCCTTAGATATTAAAAGAAAGATGTGAAAGATGATAAATAAATATTAGAGGTCTTATTGAAATAAAAGAAAAGACTAAAAGTGAAAGAAAATGTCAAAAAAGAAAAAAAGGAGCTAGTTTAATCATAAAAAAAGAAAAATCAAGGATGTGTATTACTTAAAATACAGTAAGAGAAATTGGTTTTCTTCATTAGAATATGAAAGAAGAGAATAAGTACTTTAATCAAAGGGCTCGTTATGGTATAAAATACTAATAACATGAAAAATAAAAAAAATCATATAGATATAGTTTTAACTATATTAACCTATTTTAAACTCTTACAAATTATGAAAATTTACTTTTTATATAAAAGAATGTTTGAAATTTGATATAGAGTAGTTAGATTCAAAAAACACTAAAAAAAGAGTTAAAATGGAAAAAAAGTACACAATAGGAGCAAAATGATTATTATAACAATATAACATAATTTAAAACTAAAACTTGATCTTCTTCTCCTACATTTTTTACCGACTTTCTATTGGTATATGGAGCTTCTAAGCACACATTAATTGAGGTTAGAGAGAGAGAGAGAGAGGGAACAAAGTCCATTTAGATGAGTTTTTTTTTTTTTTTACATTTTTCATCTCTCTTTAGTTATAGAAATTACTCTCCTCTTCAAGATCAATTAGATGATATAATTTTTCTGTTGAAAAGCTAAAATTTGGAGCTAAACCCATGGACAAGAAGAGCTTTTATTAGATGGAAAAGAAACTATACTAAGGTTCCATTTGGTTCAGCGTGTTGCGAAAGTATTCTTTTTATATAACTTGTATAATGTTTATTATATTTTAATATTTATTATTCTATCCATTAAATTATCTTTTAAAAAATAAGGATAAAATAGTCATTTCTTATCTCACATATTCTCATCTATCTACATTTTACATTCTCTTCACCATTATATCTTCCAACCAAACAAAGTATAAGAGAGCTTTCCATTAACATATATTGCTAGATAGGGAAATTTGTAGTTTGTAAACCCTAAATCTATTATTGATGATGGGAAGTATGAATATGGCATGATAATTATTTGAAACTAGTTTGAAATTTGAGAAAAATTTATTGGATATCCATAATTGTATAGTCTTGGCCTCAATTAAGCAAAAGCATCTATGAGACTTGTTTCATGAATTCCATGCTTAAGATGATTGGGAGGTGATTATGAAAATGTAAATCTTTTAAAAATCTTTCCTTTTAGCCCTTGAAAGATTTTAGGATTGATCTAGAGGTGGTACTAATTTGATGATTTGCTTATTTAAATTTCTAGGGTTAATAGGTATTTGAGTCATAACCTGATTTTCTTAAATCGTGGCCAAAATGAACTAGGAGTGATATAGAAGCAAATCATGTTGCGAGGCAAATATTTTAACCATGACACAATTCATATAAACCCATCATTTGGTACATAAGGGCAATTTTACGCTGCAATGTGAAAAAATTTCACCATAGCACAAATTGTGCTTGTTATGATTATTGCTCCTTTCACATGTTAAGTAGTAGCATGATTCCCTCAAGTCGTGGTGCAACACAATCCTTCATGTTTTATAGGTTTCCAAAGGTTAATTAAGCCATAACTTAGCCATTTGCTGATTTTAGTTTACTTTAAAAATTTTAATTTTCAAAAAAGAGATAAAAATTAACAAAATATATGAGAGAGTGAAAATAGGAAAGAAAGGACCTAGTTTCTCTGCTCCTGTAAAATAGGAACACTACATGTTCCTACAAAATAAGAACATGATATGTTCCTATCTTGCAAAAATATTTAAATCATTTATAATTAATGAATAGTTTAAATTTTATTATTTTTTATTCTTTTAATATCAAACATTGCTTCCTTTGAAACTTAAAAAAAATTCAAAAATAAAAATAAATAAAAAATAAAAAATTTTGGACAATCCAAATGTTCTGAATCCTATTTTTTAGGAGCAGAGAAACTATACGTGGAAAGAAGAGATAAGAATGGGATAAGATTGATAGATAATTATGAATAAGTTACTTTAATCTATATTATTTTAATATGTATAGTTTTAAAATATATTATTTTAATAATAATGAATATATTATGACAAAAAAACTTATATATTGTGTTTGTTGTCAGATTCTTCAATCAAAATAAAATAATTGTATGATTCTTTAATAATAATATGATGGCTGTTTGGTTTAATTAAAAAAATATATATAATTATTTACAAAAATCATACATTTGTCATGATTAAAAAATTTGATAATAAAAATATAAAATGTTAGGTATAATTTTTTAAAATTATATACCTATCATATTGTTATTAAAAATAATATATTTATTATATTTTAATTAAAAAAATTAATAATGAAGATGTAAAAAATGTATAAGTGTAATCCATATATTATTTGTACATCGAGTCATATATTGCTGCAACTACAACACCTCTATTCTCTTATAAAAGGGAAAGGAGAGAGAATACTAAAGAAAAGATAATCGAGAAGAATAATGGGAAGATGATTAATTTGTAATAATTATGAATAAATTACTTTAATGTCTATTATTTTAACTATAATAATTAAATTATTTTTATACAACAAAATTATAGTTCATTTGGTACACAAAATAAGAAAGAATATAATAAAAAATAGAATAAAAAACATAATTTTAAGGATAAAAATAATTTTTTATCCTTAATTTAAAAAATAATAAAATGATAAAAATTATTAAATAATAATTACAAAAATATAACAAATATTGTAGGCAATTGATGGAAAGAAATTATCTTTCTACTAATTGAACCAAATATTCCATTAAATTGAAGTTGAAAATAGAAAAGGAGAAATAAGTGAATTAATAATATTTTTAATTAATACATTTAAAATTTTTATAATTTTTAATTTAGTTCTAATTGATTGAGATTTGAATTATAAATGTCTCTGTTATGATATTAAAGTTTAAAATTTAAAGTGAATTAATCATGTACGCCGTGGCGAATAACGGCAGCAGGTTGAGGGACTGTACATGTTTATAAATAGGCTTAAGATCGTAGGATGAAGTAGAACCATTCCGTCTCTCGTGTCACGTCTCAGTTTTCGTTCTTTTAGCAACATCCCGCAACAATGTGATTTTCAGATGTATAGATGGCAGATAGGTTGATAACCAGAGATACAGAATACGGATAGGGCAGTAGATACTCCAGCAAAGGTTTTCTTCCCTCGACTTGCTTCCCTAATATTAGTGATTGATGCTATAGTTCTGATATGAGTCCTGGGCCTTGATTCTTAATATATTCTATTTTTGTTTATTAAATTTAATATATGCTGTTTTTGTTTATTAACTCAAGTAATGTTCTCTTCATATATTTATGATGAAGAAACTTAAGATTTGATGATGGTTCTTTCAGGTAGAGAAGCTAAAGGGGACCGCAGTTTGCCAAACAAGTTCGAGTGGCCATTTGGTGACCAATAATCACAAAACTTCCTCCTTCACTTACACTATTTCTGATGATGTTCCTCTCATTAAGCTGCCTAGACTCACTTAGGTCATTCACAAATATACACACTTCGGCTCTTTCTCACAAGAATTAAATAACTACTCTTTTCCATTCCATCAAAAACTCTAACCCTAACACAAACATCTTCCTCCAAAGCACAACAAGAGACAAAATCTAAAGATTAACCCCCAAACCCATACAAAGTCCTTCCCTGCCTTTTCAGGGCGTAAACTACATCCATAGCAGTTAGAGTCTTCCTCCTAGTATGCTCCGTGTAAGTCACGGCATCACGAATCACATTTTCCAGGAAAATCTTGACCACCCCCCGGTCTCCTCATAGATCAAGCCACTGATCCTCTCGACACCTCCTCTCCTCACCAATCTCTGAATCGCAGGCTTCATGGTGCGCTGGATGTTGTCGCGCAGGACCTTCCGATGTCTCTTCGTTCCTTCCTTCCCCAAACCCTGGCCTCCCTTTCCATGACCTGACATTTTCCCAAGAAAACCACTAAGAATCGAAGTTTCCACAGAAAATGAAATGGAAGAAGATGGGTTCATAAATCGGAATTATTTCTGGGATGAAAAGAGAGAGATGGCTCTTGAACTGTGCAGCACTAACGGTCCCCCAAATAGGAGGGCTGGCACTTCTTTTTATTTTTTTTAATACTTGATTTACTACACAGTAGACAATTCATGAGCTACTTGTGGGAGTAGGAAGGGGAGATTCTTTAAGCGGATTTTGAGTATTGATTGTGATCGTTGGATTTAGATTAGTTAAAGGCTTTGATTGATTATCCATGGCCTATGATATGGACAATTTTAAGACGTGGATTATAATTTTTGACGGCTAATCTACTGGAGGTGCAAATCGAGGGTGTCTGCTTTCCTTGGCGAGCATTGATAGATGGGTTGTGTCTTGTAATCTCAACCATTCCACATATTTACAATTTTAAAGTTTTCTGATTATTCGTCTTAAAATTATATACATTAATAAAAAATTTAAATATTATACTAATTATTAAAGAAGTAGTTATTGATGAAGGAAAAGTGTGAAAAGTTATTTAATTTTTTTGCCATTTTTTTATTTTTTACCAATATTAAAAGTTAATTCTTAATTCATTGTTTTAATTAACTAATTTAGTTAAAAATAATTTTTTTAAAAAATTAACATGCACTATATTGATATATATGATTTTGGAGTCTTCTTCTCCAAAAGTCATACATTAAAATTTTAAAATAAAATATAGATTATAAAAAAGAGAAATTAAAATTCAAGCGAGAGACGAGTACTTCTTTTTATTATTTTTTTAATATAAGAAACTACTATAACTTAATTTTATATTAAAAATATTTTTAAAAAATGGCATACACTTTAATACATGTCAAAATATTGCACTCAACAAATTTTATGATTTGGCTGCTTTGGCATTCCTGTGTTGCTTGTCTGAAAAATCAAAACGTTTATATGGACTTGCTGCCAAAATTTGTTTGGTACGAAAGGTTAATTGAGCTTCCTAACATATATTTCCATTTAACGTGGGGAGTGAGCCTCGAGAGTTGAGATAGCTCAGACAGTGAGAAGGGTTTTGGACGGAAAGCGTTTGAAAATAAATCTAATCAAAATAATTTAAAAAAAATTAAATGAAAATATATTATGGATAAGATTTAAATATAATTCTTATGTTTTTGTTATCAAATTTTTTCATAAAAACATAATTATTTACACTTAATACTATATGATTAAATATTTTTTAAAAAAATTAACAAATTTGGCAACAAAGACTCAGAGGTTTATCTAAGTTATACCTATATATTATTTGTAAAATTCGAATAGAATAGTACCTGTCAATCCAACGATGAAAGGAGAAGATACAAGCAGGCCTCATAAATTGGAACACTTGTATTTACACCTATAACCTTCTAACTTCATCATTTTATACATTATAAGTTAAAACAATGTTTCTCTATGAAAATATCAACCTCTTAGAATTCTCAACTATTTGATCACCTTAAAATTAGTACAGTCATCTTAAAATTTATCACAAAGAATATTTTATGACCATGTACTCAAATGATTTACAGGCCATTCTCCCGAGAGGTCAATCTCTCCGTGTCAGAATCCATTATTGACAGATATTCTCTATATTAATGTATTGATCACATCACATAAATCTTGAAATTTGACCTAATCAAGAAGAAAAACCAGTCCCGTAAAATTGGACTTACGTCTATTTAAGTATGATTGAGTTCAGGCAAACCGAAAAACAAAAATCAATGAGTTGAATTATAATCAACTAATGTAAAGAATTAAGGTAAATATTCCATTAATAGCCTATTTGGTTGAAGAATATAAAAAATAAGTAAATAAAAATAAATAGGATAAAAATGACTTTTTATTTCTATTTTTTAAAAAAATAATTTGATGATTAAAATTATAATTTGATAAATGAAGTGATAATTATAAAGATATAATAAACATTGCACAAATTATATCCATGACAACAAACCAATCAAGACTTAATTTCATGCAAAAATTCCAGGAACAGTATGCAATTACCAATTTCAGTTGACCTCTTTGGACAAGTAATATGACCCCAGTGAGATTGTTTACTGAGAAAAGAGGAAGAAGCATCCTCAAGCGTAAAAAGGGAAACCATGACCAGAAGGAAAAACAGAAGTGAAATATCATTAATGTATCCTTTTTCCTTTTTCTTATGGAGCAATTTGGCTTTAATTGGGATTCGAACTCAAATCCTTCAGCCAGGGAAATTAATTCAGCACCATTAGCATCTTTTTTCCTTTTTATTTTTTTGGTTAATTACTTCAATATATTCTCCATACCAGACAAAACCTAGTACGCCAAATGCTCCTGAAACAGGACCCTCGATACATATGGGAGAGCTATACACAGCATTGAATTTACCCAAGAGAATGGGTCAGTTTCCTCCATAGGATACAACAGTTACATAATGTTATCCACTCTGCCATTCTTCTACTCCTTTGTACACACGAAATTGGACTGTTTAGTACGCCAAGCACTTTCAGATACTCATCGAGCAACTGTCCAGAGAGAGTTTACCACAATTCGTCAGCAGTTTACAAGAGTCCAATATTGGGTATAACCAAAAAAATCCATCATGATAGATCTCACAGGATTTAATATTCTATCAGGAAAAAACCAGTATTGAGTACTGTTTCCTATTATTTCCCTATGCTAGGAAATAAGAGGCAGTTTTGGGTTGACAATACCATATGATAAAAATCAAGATAGTATGAGATGCTGAAGTCCTATATTAAGTAATATGAGATACTCAATGAAATATTTAAATAAGGTTATTTTCTCATCTCAATAATTTACTTGGGTGCGCTTTAATTGGTATCAGAGCCAATGGTCGATGGCTCTAGAAAGAGCTACCTGTTGAGGATTCTGACTTATGAGAGGTCAAGTGAAGAGCGGCTGAATAAAGTGTCAGAGTGTAGTTATTAGGACGTCAATTTTTCAAGGATAGCCAATTGATAGAAACCAAAACAATATGAGATGTTAAAATCTCACATTGTGTAACATAGGATACTCAATGGAGTATCTAAGTAAGATAGTTTTTCCACCTCAATAGCTAACTTTTAGAAGAGGGTTTCTCACTTTGTTTGGGTGCCCATCACCAAGTCATTCATAGATTACACTCACAAATGAGTTTGTCGCACAAGATTCAAGATAATTCCACTGCATTGATTTATTGTTGACTCTTGCTTATTTATGAGTATGGTTTATAGATAACATGGTAGACACCACCTATCTAAGAAAAATCAAGAAAATAATGCAAGTTTAAGGTAAATGTAACAGAATATCATACTCACCAGGTTCATCAAAATTTACTCTATCTCCAGTAGAGAAGAGGTCGTAGAAAAGGGCAGAAAGGAAATATAGGAGGGATGTAAGCAACAGAAATCCTTGGAAAGAGCCAAATAGGTCAACAAAAAAACCAGCTCCAACTGTTCCAAGTATAGCAGCCAATGTTCCAACAGTAAGTGACATTCCTAGAGCAAAGATCAGAAAATCCTTGTTTACGATATATTATTCCTGAGCACAAGGACGAGTATTATTTGAACTCTTCCAAAGTTTTGCAAGTACTATACACAATTCCCCCCACACATTTTACATTTTCCTACACCTCAGAGATAGAGATCACAAAATACAGGCTACAAACCGTTTTAAATGTATTTATTGGTCAAAATGCTAAAGAAATGTCATCACATGCACGTTTATAAGACAGTGATGAAATCTTACCATGTAAAACACCAGAATACTGTGGTGCAATCTCCTGTAATGTGAAGGAAGTGAATGTTAGATTGAAGTGAGAAGGCTACACTACCTGAAAACAATATTTTAATAATACTAAGAATAAAAACCTGAATGTTCACTAGAAAACCAAAGTGACTGAAAGATTTCAAGCCAAACGCTAAAGTAAGCCAAGCAGAAGCAATTGATGGAATTTTTGCCGTTGCTAAGCCGATGAGACATATTCCAGGGCCAACAAAACCAATGGACTGCGGTGAAGAAACACAAGAAGCATTGTCCATGTAAACTGATATACGGTGGGAAGATTCAAAATCAACAGATATAAGGAGAAAAAACAAGGGAAAGTAGAAAATGAAAAAAGAAGCATCAATGAATTTAAAATTAAAGAATAGCAACAAGTGATTTCATGTTTCAAAAAGCACCTCGTTGCTCCAAACTCCAACACCAAAGACACAGCCAGGCTTAAAAGATGGCAATCTAGCAAAACGATAATTAAAAAACTTGATGGAATCATGGAATAAGAATGAAGAAAAGTTTTCCCAGTGAAGTATGCCCCAAAACTGCTATCATGCACAGTATTTATTTTAAGTAAGCCAGAAATAAATTATCACAGTTGTAAATTTCAAGAATTCCTCTACATCTTATGAGATAAATTTGCATCATACTAATGAAAATTTAATAAGTCTCTCCACTATATTCTACTTACTTGCATGATCCTGCGAGTCAAAGTGACACTTATACCACTTTGTATCATCATGTCTGACCACAAGCCAGCTACATAATTCATGATAGCCATCAGAACCCACGGAACAGCACTAAACCATGCTGCATGTCTGAGATCCATGCGATATACCTGTGATCAAAAGTCATACATTAATGGTTCATAAAATATTCATTTCAACATATTTTTATATATATGCTTAACAGTAAAAATCTACAATTCTACAAATGATAAGACTTACTGAGTTGAAGTATATGGGCATCCAAGAAAGGAAAACAAAAAATCCCTGTGAAATAGGAAAAAAAATAATGTTAAAATTTAAAAGGAGAAGGTAATTTTCATTAAAAAAAATTTACAATATGGCATGACTCCTATCTTGCAGACATTTCTTTCAATATAGATACTCTGCTCTAACATACAAGTCTTTTCGGCCTTGTCATCGTAGTATACAATTTTTTCAAAAAAAAAATTCTGTTAAATTATTCTTTGCTGGTAATTAAGTGGGGATTGGGGAATGGAAACAAAAGTGAAGACTACTTTAAGGAGTAAGATGAGTTAATCCTTCTCGGTTGTAGCAACTGGCAAATTTGCTGTCAATTCAAAGGATTATAAGCTCTAATTAAGAACACTAGGAGGAGGACGCAATTATTAAATAGATGCCATAGATGTGAAGCATTACCCAGCTATGCATGCCATTTGCAACAAGTAAGGACCATGTTGGCAGCTTTGAAAGCAAGCACCTGAAAGGAGGGGTCACTTTACTAGGTTTAATTGTCTCCGCTGGAATAGATTTTTTCCTTTTATTCATTATATACTCCAACTCATATTTTGATATCTGAGGACTTCGGTCTGGAGTGCTTGATGTTGCTGATAACCATACCAAAACCCAAAGAAACCCAGCCAATCCAAAAATTACAAATGGTCCAAATATACCACCTTGTGACATAAGGATTGGTGAAAGCGTAAGCCCTATTGCAGACCCAAGCTGAAATCCAGCCATTGCAATTCCAACAGCCCTTGACCTTTCTGTTTGGGGAAACCACCTAAAGGGAAGAATGAAATCAGTCATTATTCACTCTTCAGCCTTCTTGCTTCAGCAGCTTCTAATAAATTCAGTACCAATAATAATAATCAAAGGGTCATGTCATATCTACCGAAACATTCATTCCAGTAATCATCACAAAATGAGCTTTGTGAACAATAAATATTCAATACCTCGCCACCATGTTATTCAAGCAAGGAAGAGCCGGTCCTTCCGCCACGCCAAGCAAAGCACGAGCCGCAAGTAGTGCCCAGAAGGACGTCTCTGCTGCCCAGGGAGTAAGAAAAGTAGCCAGCGACCACAGAGCCACACCCCAGGCCATGACCACTTTGCCGCCATAGTTATCCACTAACATCCCCCCAGCTATAGGCGAAACCAGATACCCCCACAGAAAAGATGACTGCACATAAGTATCAGTCAAACAACAACTACCCAGCAAACAATCACAAACAAAATTTTCTCACCGGCAATTCCTCAAGCATTTGAGACCCACCTGAACAATTCCAGAGAACGAGCGGTTCCAACCGTTAGCAAGCGACAACGGCACGATGGCCACCGACATGACGACGCGATCAGCATTGCAAAGCGCTAGAGCTAAAGCTAGCATCGCCACCACTTTGACTCTCTCCGAAGTGATGAACTCAGCGAAATTCGGCTGCTGCTGCACTTGCTTGTCCTCGGGAATCGAGCTGAATTGGGCATCGTTGGACGAAACCTTAAGTCGAGGCAGTGAGCGAGCACTGTGGAAAGCAGCTGAGGCATTCCAAGATTGAATTTTGTGACTGAAGAACCGGTTTGGGGTTTTTGGTGCAAAGAAACTCGAAGAGACGAGACGGGGTTTTGGCGATTGAAGCGTGGTTAGTCTGGTATGGGTTCGGGAACGTGGGATAGGGTTCAGACCAATTGCTCCGTTGGGTACGAAGGCAGAGGCACGGGTGACGGAGGACATTGTGGCGGCCCGGAGGCCGTGACATGCCAGACGGTGAATTTTTGAGCGATTGGAGGATCCAGTTGGTGTGCTACTAACGAATTTCCAAAAATGACCTCGTACTTTTTTTTTTTGGGTTGGAATGACCTCGTCCTTTGCTAAGCGTGATGTATGATAGTAATACTAATACCAAAGCTTTTGTCACGCCAAAACAAAGGAGTAAAAAGATCTCAAAGTTTTTTGGTACATAAAATGCTGTAAAATAAAGGGCGAGAAGACATGTTCGAACAATAATTTAAAATTTATGATAACTTATATTTTGTAAATGTATATATTAAAATATAATTTAAAAAAGACCTTTCCCTCAAAGGAAGACCGATGGGTCGAGAATAGGTTTTTTAAGTTTGGACGTTTGAGTTTTTCATATTATTTTCTTAAAATAAATAAATAAAAACTTGTTAAAATAAATATTTTATTTGATAGAGTTTACTAATGAATTAAAATTCAATTGATGTTTTATGAGATAGAAAAACTCACTAATATATTTACTTTAATTAATTTTTATTGGTTGTTTGCATATAATATATAATTTCTAAAAATTAATTTTTGTGCTCTCTAAGTAGATCTGCAGGTGTTTGGAGGCTAATTGAATAGTTTCTTTTTAGAACCAATAATCTTTAACGATAGTTTTTTAAGTTTAACCTTTGTTTGTCCTTTTTAAAATTTTGAACAGATCACTACCAGTCTAATTATCCTAGAGTAATATATATTTTTTATTATTTTATAAACAAAAAAAATTCTTTTTAAGATATTGAAGTCTCGATGTGTAACATATGATAATATAAATTATTATAAGTTTACATTTTGCGAGTATATAAATAAGATTTTATGGGTTAAACTGTAAAAAAAAAATTTAAATCTTTAATTCCAACATTGATAGTTTACTTTTAGTTATACTAAAAAAATGAATTAATTGACATACATAAGTTGACTCATGTATCAACCACAAACAGGTTTCCAAAATTGACATTGTGCTTTGCTAAGTGTGATGTAGGTTAGCATATCGAGTGTTGTATGATTGGGCGTAGAGTTCCGTGTTTAACTTCTACCCGTAACAAAATTTGTAGGCCAGATATCAAATAATATCTTTATGAATCTTGTAGTTTTTTTTTAACAAAATAATAAAGTGGATAGATTATTTTAATATTACTGATCAAAGTGTTAGTAGTATACTTCTTTTTTTTAATACTGAAACAAGTTAGACTTTAACATAAGATATTCCTCTGATACAAAGAAGTGGGGGGACTGAGAATGTTTATCCAAAAATTGATGTTCCTGTCCACATAATTAAAGGAGAAGGACTTGGAAAGCTGAATTTGCTGCTGAAAACGTTTTGCAGAACTCGTTCCTTCACCGTACTACCTTCTTTGCCCATTTTCAAGAGGTTGACTTGCTTCTTGTAACATGTTAGTGACTTTAAGAAATGATATGGGATTAAATATTAGGTTTAAAGAGTAGGGTATAAGATAGGATAAGGGAAAAGTCAATTTTTACCTATTTAAAAAAATTTATTTATATATATATAATTTAAAAAGTCAAGATTTAAAAGTAAAAAAAAACTAATAAGATATATATCTTTAGTTAATTTTAAAATATTTTAAATTATCTGAGAGTTAACTTAAAATTAATTTTAATAACTAATAAAATAATAATAAAAACTAATAAGATATATATATCTATTTCAAATTATCTGATAGATAACTTAAAGTTAGTTTTAATAGCTAATCCGATAGATAACTTAAAGTTAGTTTTAATGACTAATAAAATTTTAAAATATAATAATAATAATAACTAACAAGATATGTATATATCCTTAGTTAATTTTAAAATATTTCAAATCATCCGATAGATAATTTAAAGTTAGTTTTAATATCCAATAGAATTTTAAAATATAATAATAAAAAAAAGATATATATATATATATATATCTAAAATCTAACATATTTTTTATTTTTCACTCCTCCATCCGTTTGCTCTCTCTCACGTCACCAGAAGCCTTTCTTCAAGTAATTCCAACTTGCTCTGTCAATCCCTCTTCGAACATACATCTCCACACCAGGTACGAGAGTAGCTTTTGTTCTTATTCTCATATGATTATATATATATATATATATATATATATATATATATATATATATATATATATAAACACACCTTACGCACTATTCAATAAAAGTGATATGCAATATACCTCTTTTCGTCCTTTTGTGAATTAAATAAATATATATATATATAGTTATATATACAACCTTCATCCCTTATATATGTATATATATGTAATTATAATATATAAATATATATATATTCTTATGCAGAAACGCATCCTTTCATCCCTTTATTTTTCTAAAATAAATATACATATATATATATATATATATATTTGTAGGTATGTATATAATATGAAATTAGGAATATAAATTTAATATAAATTTTTATACATAGATATATGTGTGTGTGTGAATTTGGGAATATAAATTTAATTTATATTTATATACTTAAATTATAAATTTTTGATGAAAAAATTAAGATTTAAGAATTTGAAAACTTTTGTAAATTTAAGTTAATATAAAAATTGACTATTCTAATAAATTAATTAAAATATAAAGAAATATAGATTTAAAAGAGAATTTTATGTTCTTTATGATAGTTTTTAAGTTTCTAAAGTAGTTTTAAAATAATTTTAGAATAGTTTAGGATAATACATAAGTAGTTTTGAATTATATATTGATGTTTTGTTTATATGTGTGACTTTTGTAGATTTTCATTAAAAGCTCTTACTACTTAGATTTTCTTGCCGTGTGACTACTTGTGAGCCAAAAGAGAACATGTAATTCGGGGTTTTTTTCATATGTATGCAAACTGGTTTGTGGTTGAAATTTTAATTAAATAAATAAGTTTATCTTGTTGAGTATGGTACATGTAAATAAGTTGTATGGGATTATGAAACGGTAAAAGTAAATGATTGTGAAATTAATGAAATTGCTAGAATCTTATTAAGTATGCTTGCAGATATAATAAAATTCTGACGTAGTGTTTTATTTTTCAAGCATGTTTGAAAGGTCGAATTATTGATGTAAAATTTTAGAGTATTATATTTCTTTCAAGCATGCTTGTCAATATTGTTTAATATACAATATGGGGTTCTTTATTTTTCAAGCATGCTTGTATGAATTTTGGATAAATATGACATGCATAAATGATGGGTTAAAGAGATATTGGTGAGATATATATGATATGATGACCACGTGGTTTGCCTCCACCTCGCGCAAGTGGTTGGCTTTTTGTAGGGCCTCGTTCCTCAATACTTACCTGGCCGGGTTTGTAAATGGAGAACGCGGGACAATGGCACCTCCTGGTTTAGTCTTTTAAGGAGGGAAGCCAGAGTCTGAGCTTAGGCTCTGTACCTTTGGCCGGGTACATCTCGAGCACTGGAGTAGCTTTGGTCGGTCCAATGTGTGGGCCAGATCGTGGATAAGCCTGTGGCTTCAGTTAGCGGTATAAGGTTGGACGGAGCAATAAGGGAGGTTACACATATTGCATTTTATCATGTTGTGCATATAACTATTTCGAATTATACCTTATGATCTTTTGTGTTAATAATTAATAATAGTGATGTTGGATTTGCATTGAAACCTATTAGATATGATTGTTAGTTTGTATGCACATGGTAAGACTCTGGGTTACTGAGACGTTAGTGCTTACCCCATTCTCTTAATATTTTCAGGTGAATGGCTGAATAAAAGGTAAGGGAAGTTACCAGAAGAGTGAGCTATTAGCTCTTATACTCCTCGAGCTCATGCTGGGTTAATATTTATTTATTTATTTTGCCATGACCATAAGATATGTTTATTTGGTTTTACTATTTTTGAATCTTAAAACATTATTTAGCTAGCAGTTTGATATTTATAAACCTTTGAATTTAATTTCCTAAAATATTCTAATATATGTTTGAGATGTGGACTGTGAGTTCCTATGTTTTGAATTGAATAAAATGGGTGGAGCCCTTATTGTTATATAATAACTTCAGCAGGTATTATTGCTTAATAAGGTTGAGTATTTTTAAGTGAGTATTAACTAACGTGAGGCAAAGTCTTAAAAATTTATAACTATATAAGTACTTGATATATATTTAGGGGACGGAGTCCCTAGCCCAATGATTATTAGAGTAGGTGTTACACTTCTTGCTGAGGAAAAGGGCTTGGAGGATGTTTATATGATATATTTCCCTTATCACTTTGCCTTCTATGATATATTTGATTGCTTTCTTCATGGCTTTGAGGCTGGCAATTTCCTTGGTATGTTTTCTGCAAGAATCCATTCAAAGATTTAAACCAAGGTTTGGTTGCTACCTTTATCTTAGCTTTCCTTAGCCTGCTTGCTGATGTGTGCAATGATTACCCATCCTTCTTGTATGGGTTCGCTTATGCTAGGCTTGCCTTTTGTTGGATTGAGAGGTGAGATTGCTGGGATATTTAATTAAGTTGCATGCTACATTTGACTCTGTTTAAAAGAGACTTTTGGGTCATCCTCAAGTCCTTCATGAATGACATGATTTCATGTTTTTCATATACTGTGCAAGATGATAATGATGGCTTTGGTATTTTCTTCCCATTAGAACGTCTACTGATTGGTAAACCAAAAGGTTAATTAGTCTACAATTCCTAAAGTGGTGAATTAAGAAAATCTAAGAGATAGTAGAGAGGCCAACCAAATAGCTTTGGCGAGTGTCAGTAGTACATGTGAAATTCCTTATTAATTCTATATTCATATTTGTTAATTCCATTCACTGAACTTATTAAGAGATGAGCAAAGCCTCACCAATTTAAAGGTTAAGAAATCTCTCAAAAAATGGACAACTACTAACATAAAGTTCATATTGTTGAATCTTGTAATTTTGATATGGATGACTTGCTTCTTAAATATTATTTAACTACAATAAATGTAAATATATAATTATTATTACAACTCAATGTAATGGCATGTACTCCTTGTAGAATTTCAGTTATCTGTTTGTTGAAAGATTTGATAACAAACAAGATTAAATCTCATACCTAGTTTAGTGCATATCAATTTTTAATTGACATAATAAGAATATAACAAAAGATGAAAGGATAGCATTCAGATTTAAAAGAGAAGAAAATTAAGGAAAAAAATTAATCTATATTTTGTCAAAACAGATAATAACGAAATATATATTTGTTTAACAAAATATAGTATCTTTTCATTGATTTTTTTTTAATGAACTTTTATGATGGATTTTGCATTATTATTATTTTCACTCTTGTATGACACAAAATTTTGAATAAATTTATACATGAATTGTTATTATTTAGCTTTATAACTTAAAAAATAATAAATACATGAATCATTAACTAAGATGATAAACTCTTTATTCATTACATCTTTGGTTAATTTTATGAAGAGCTTAGCCTCTTTTTTAAGAGTTTGAGTGATTTCATTATTAAATTTATTTTGACATTCTCATTTTATTAATAGAAAAAGTTCGAATAAAAATTTCAATTATAAATTTAATAGTCAAGATATTTAAACATATTACAAAGTTGAGTTATTTATAAAATTATTTTTATCAAGTAACTAAAAAATACAAAATATATTCTTGTTGATACGTAAAGACATTTAAATTTTTGGCGTTACTTAAAACTTGTTTGGTAAGTGTAAAGGAAGGTGAGAAAAGGAGAAGGGAGATGGAAACAGCCAAAAATAATGTTTGATATCTTTGAATAGGTTTCACTCATGGATTTGGTTTATATGACATTTTTGTATTATGCATTACATCATAATATTAATGGAAAGCTGTTATTGAAAATGAAAATAGTAGAAAAAAATACTATTTTTTTAATAAATGATAGTGATATTTTATTTTTTTTAAAACATTACTATTAAAATTTTCAAGTTAAAAATGCTTATATTAAAGAATTTTAAATTTTAAAATTATTTTAAAAAATCTACAAACTAAAATTTTTAATTTAAAGTTTTAAATTATAATTTTCATGCACAATATAAACTTTTGATCTTTAAGTTTTTTTAAATAATTTTAAAATTTAAGTCTTTCAAACTTTATAGGTTTCAAACTATAATTCTTTTTCATTTTATTTTAATTAGCTAAATTTATTTTTTTAACTTTTTTTTCATATTTATTTCAGTTAATTATTTAATTTATTTTTATTATTGTATCATTTTTATTCTATCAAATATTTAAATAAAAATATTTTTATCATTTTTTATATTATATCAAAAATAATTATAGCTGATAAAGTTTTATTTCATTCTTATTTTTATTTGTTTATCCCTTTAAAAAATTTTCTTACATAATCAAACATCGACCTTCAATTCCAATCGGTGTCACCTCAACAATCCTAAATAGCTAGTGTGTTTTACTTTCAGGAAAAAAACAAGCTTTTACAACGGTTAATTTTCAAGGGGTTGAAAAAAAGAACATAATCAGTTAAGAACTAAATTATTTATCTTGTGAAAAGTTTTTATTAATAGAAATTCTTGGATAATGAAAAATGTAATGGCAAGCAGGGGGGTTTATCAAGGGTTTCCTTCTCCTGCAAGTTCATCGCCACTTTCTCACTGCACTTCTCCCCACACACAGTCCCACTGTACTGCTCTCTCTACTCATTCTGTCTCCCACTTCTCTTCTTCCCCTATCATGCTCTCACCCTTCCTTCTACATATCATCCCCTTCCAGCCATGATTACTTCTTCCAAACCCCACCGTCTCTCCAGCTGTTACCGCCATCCCACCAAGCCCGTTACCGGTTTCTGCGCCTCCTGTCTCCGGGAACGCCTTGCCGGCATCGACTCCTCTACCGGCCATGAATACCCTGCCCAAGAGGTTCAACTCACGGTGGAGCTCCGTCGCACGAAATCTTGCTCCGGCAGCGGCCGGGCTCCCTTTGCCGCCGCCATTTCCGAGCCTCGTCGTAGGTCCTGCGAGGTTCGAGCACGGAACACTCTGTGGGATCTCTTCAATCTTGATGACGAGAAGAAGGGTCTGAATCGGAAGTTTGAGGTTGAATTGGGAAACTTGGGTTTTGAAATACGAGAGGAGGAGCAGATTGGGAATGGCAATGAAGCAATTAGGGTTTGTGGGGATGGTTTTATAAGGATTACGGATGGAGGAGATGAAGTTGATGACGAGGAGACGAAGACGATGAAAGAGTTTATAGATCTTGAATTGCAGAGTGGGAAGAGTGCAGGGAGAGATTTTAGAGAAATTGCGGGGAGTTTCTGGGAGGCAGCTTCTACATTTAGCAAGAAACTGAGGAAATGGAGGCGGAAGCAGAAGTTGAAGAAACATAATGGCGTTGGTAATGCAGGTGTTGGGTTGACAGGACTGAACTTTGAGAAGCCGAGAAACAGGAGATTGAGGGAGACTCAATCTGAGATTGGGGAATACGGGTTGGGGAGGAGATCTTGTGATACCGATCCAAGGTTGTCACTTGATGCATGTAGAATGTCAGTGGATGATTCACGGGTTTCGTTTGATGTGCCTCGAGCTTCTTGGGATGGATATTTGATCGGGAAGGCATGTCCTAGGCTTTCGCCAATGATATCAGTTGTGGAGGACGCTAATGTTTCTGTTAATGTCATTGAAAACAGAGTTTCCAATGAAGAGAAAGTGAATCTGGAAAGTGCTGGAGAGCCTAATCCTGGTGGATCAGCTCAGACCAAAGATTACTATACAGATTCTTTGTCGTGGCAGCGGCGCAGAAGGAGTTTTGATAGATCAAGCTCTCATAGGAAACCAGCGATACCAGAGGTTGATGAATTAAAACTGATTTCGAATGCCAAAGTATCTCCTGCTACCACGGAGTTATTCTACGGGGCAAAGTTGCTGATCACAGAGAAAGATCTGAAGGATAGGGACTTGAAATCTCCGAATAATGTTGAAACTGATTGTGTACTGGGATCTGCTTCTGAGGATGCTTCTGATGTTGCTACTGGGGTTAATCAAAAGGGATTCAGGAAGCTCCCAAAGTGGTGCAAAATGTGGAATAAGTTGGGCTTAGTACAGAAGAAGAAAGAAAAGTTAGGAGAAGAGTATGCTAAAGGAGATGTGGTTAATAAGCCACTCACAGATTCTTGGCAAAAGCTGAGGAGGGTAGTTAATGGACAAGCAAGTGAGTCAGTTAGTCAAAAGCTTATTCGTAGCTATAGTGTTAGCTGTAGAAGCCCTTGCAGAATGGCCGGTTTGGTCGATAGCCTGAGGGGTCCTGAGACAAAAAGCAATGTTTTGAATGGAAGACAAGACTTCATGCTTCAAAGGAACCGGAGTGCCAGGTATTCGCCAAATAATGCTGACACTGGCTTGTTGAGGTTCTACTTGACGCCATTGAAGAGCTATAGGCGAAGCAAGTCTGGAAAGAGTAGCATAAGAGATTTGCATCCAACATCCAGAAGTGTCCTGTGAAGCTTTGTTAACTCTTGCAAGTATATCTGGTTGTAAAAGTATATATAATGCAATTGTGGTTGTTCATGAGATAAAGTACAATTACATAACATTGTTAGATTCTAATGACAATTTCTAATGATGTTGGTGGCAGAAATAAAGTATTCTTTCCATGGAGTTATTGGCATCGAAAATTTCTTATTGCAGCACTTCAGTAATGTAATCACCAAACATATATTACTAGTGAACTTTTTTCCATGATTATATCTTTTGTAGTGATGTGCTGTCTCAAGTGTTGCAACATTTCACTCCATGCTTTGCACAATGAAGTATATTGTTACTAAATCCAGTAAGAAAGGCTCAGCTTAGTTCTCACAAGCCTGTGCACGTTCACATGTTAGAGAGGAAGCTGGAGTTTCCAATTTTAGGTTCAACTACATTGATTGTTATATATGCTTGAAATTGAGAACCCAACATTTTTCTTTACACTTGTAACTTCTCTCTTTATTCTGAATTTAAGATTCTTTACTAAATGATAATTATGCTGTAATTCCTATTTATTCTTGAACTTAAAGAAATGTTGTAAGTAGTTCTTGTTTTCTAATATAAAAGATATATATATATGTGTGTGTGTGTGTGTGTGTGTTCAATGAGAATTTCAGGTTAGCTATTCAATTGACTAGGGCAGAATTGTAAAGTAGCCAATTACTGATGTTGCATTAATAAAAAAACAGGATGTTGTGTAGCCTTTCTCCCAGCATATAAACTTTATATTCTTAGTTTGCATGTGTCAATTTGAATCTTATGAGGATTTAATGCTGCTAATACTTTCCTTTAATAAATATCTATGTCTATGCCGAATTATATAAAATCAGACAGGCACTCAAAGCATCATATTCTGTCTCTTGGCTGCAGCCTTCGAATTTTGAAGTCAAGGCCCATTGACATCAAGGTGTCAAGTTATCTTCTCCCTTGTCTGCTACAATTGTATCTGTGTGGTGCTGACTGCGAAATGAGGGCCAGCAGGCAAGAAAATGGTTTGTGAATTTTTAGCCTGTCATCGTCCATTAATGGATGCTTTCTTGTTGAAGTGAAGTCTCCAAAACTATTCAATTTGTATGTTGCTCTTTGTGTGATTGTATATTTGGGGTGTCACTAAATTTCTGTTTGTATAGAAAAGTGGATTTGCTTTTTTTGTTTTGTTTTGTGTTTGTGTTTTTGTTGTTTTGGGGGGGGGGGGGGGGCGCTGCTTATGGCTTTTAGCTGTTTCTGTTGTGTGCTCATCTTCTTTTGTGTGGCTGCTGCTTTTTCAACCTAAAATCCAAGGTGATACTGCTAGCTGTTGGTCCCTTGGTTATTTTTCTTTTCTCGGTTTTGTAGTCCATCTCAACTGTGACGTTGATTGAGTTCTGTTTGTTTACTTTTGGCTGATTGGCTTGAAACCAGGGATGCCAATTGAAGAATTTAGTTTACCTCCATTGAATTATGATAGTTCTATGTTGGTGCTTAGTTTTGTTCATTTCAAACATCCCTCTCTAATTGAATTTATAAGCTGCTTAGGTTTTAGTTGAAATATGGCCACTGACACAGGCATGTGTGTTGCAATTTAATTTGTAGCAAATTCAGCTTACTTGGTCGTTCTGCGTTTCTGGTATAGTTAAAAGTGAATGTGTAGGATTAGCTTTCTGTGTATATAACCTGTGAACTTGTCTCTCTATCATCTGGGGCACCAGCTTGGGGTCAAGTTCATGATCCAATTATTCGCCATAAAGTTGATCATATATTGGGTAGTCCTATTGGGCAATGGGGCCTTTGAATTTGGCTGATGCAGGTGATCCAATGGCCTGCACTGGGTTGGTGTTCTCTTGTGAGCTAACCTGTTGGGGAAGTAGCGTTATCCTTCATTATATGTAGTTCACTGACTATTTGCATGTGTCTCTTTTTGACTTTTTCTCCACGTTTTGTTTTAATAATGTAGATTTTGCTGATGACTGAATGAAATACAGCTTCAGATCTTGACCATTATGAGAGAAGATTTTTAGTGGTTGTATGTTGTACAGTGGAGTCTTTCTGATTACTTTTCCGGTGCACTTTTCTGGTCATGTAAATTTCAACGCAGTGGCCGTTGGCTAATGTAGTGATGAAAGAAACCGTCTGACCTATGAAAAAGGCTTTTTAAGCATATACACTGATTTACAATTATGGTCAAGCAGCTAAGAATAAGTCAAATAAATTTATCAAAATGGGATGCTACACTAGCTTTTGCTATTTGTTGCTTCAATATCTTACTTGTTTTGCTAAGCCCATTTTTAGTTTGTTTGACATTCATCGCTTCAAACAAATACATCTGTTTTTAATTTATCTTGGTCCTCCTCATACATCTCTTTGTATAGCAGCACTGACTTGCTATTATCTCACCATGTACTGTTACAAGACCAGGATTCTTTTCTTCTCAGTAATGAGGAATTGTCTGTCATTCTATAACTAATGTAATATCTTTTTTCTTTCGAGGGAACAAATAGTGGAGCCATATTCTCTAATCTCCAGTCTTTTTAACATTCGAGACAAGTCACGGTTGCGTGAGCACATCAAAATTGATGCTAATTTACTCATTTGCTCAAACTTTATAGGGCTTTCTTTAAGTCGTACTATGGTGGCAAGGATTTGGCAATACTTGTACTCGTGAGCTAAGCGATGTACATCTACTTGCAATTTTGACGGTCTTCCATTTCTTAAATTTTGCAACGATGAAATGAAAAAGAAAATGCATAATGTATGAAAGCTTGTTGGACCAAAAATAAGAGTAAAAAAAATTAATGAAAATTTAACAAAATAAGTGTTCCATAAAGTAAGTTTACTAAGTCACCCACCTTAATGAGCTTCTATTAACAAAAGATCATTTAAAGACATAATAGTTCAGATTCAATATTTAACAAATTGATTTTCACAACAAATTGTTCTAATTTAGCCCCACGATCAGTTCACATATTTATGAGGGCGTCATAGAAGTTTACTACATTCATTCCACTCTTGAAGCTGAGAAATGACCTTTCTCATCTTCAGCCACACCTTCTGACTCACTCCACATCAAAGCCCTTCTCCTGAAGCTCAGCAATGACCTCATTCCTCATCCTCAGCCACAGCTTCCGAGCTTCCTGCTCAAACTTCTTGTTCTGCTGGTCCTTCTGGTAATTGTACGCATCCTTATCGGTCTCAATGACCCCTTTTGGACCAATGGTGGTTCCAATCATCCCTCCCTTGGCAACAAACTCTTTCATGGCTTCTTCATCGCCAGGGTATGGGAACTCCCGCCGCTCGTACAGGTGGGCTAACTCCCTCTCCTCCTTTGGCCGCGGCTTCAGCGTCCACCAACCCAGCGGTGATGTCTCATTGTACACCCACACTGCACCTATTATGGCGTACGTGCAAAGCAAACCCTTCCCAACTTGTTTCCAGAAGTAGCGATCATCTTTTCCTACTCCTATTTTCTTCAGAAACTTCTCCAGCTGAAATCCTGTGTGTTAGAAAATGTATCAAAACGTTTAACTCAGAAATAAAAAAGAAAAAAGACTCAAATTTTTGCGCCAGACATTCCATCAAACAAGTGGTATGCGAGTTAAGCTTATAAAATCACTAAACTAACACGATACGAATCATTTAAATCAGTTTCAGAAGCTAGTTTTAATTTATGGTATTTCTGGGTATTTATTAAATTCAGCGGCTGAAATCCTGTGTTAGAAAAAAATGAATCAAAAAGTCTAATTCAAAGAACGAAAGCTCCGAAATTTTTCCGCCGGACATTTCATCGAACATCTGGTATTCAAGTTACGCTTACGAACATTTCATCGAGCATGATACAAATGGTTCAATTCAGAGTTTCTGAAGCTAGTTTCAATGTATAGTACTTCTGGGTATTCATCGAATTCTGTAGCTGAAATCCTGTGTTAGAAGACAATGAATAAAAGAAGTCTAATTTACAGAAAGAAAGCTCTGAATTTTTTGAGTCAAACATTTCATCGAACACATAGTATACAAGTTACGATTCTAAAATCACAAATCTAACATAATACGAACGGTTCAATTTAGAGTTTCTGAAGCTATAGCTTTAATTGTTTGCGTGTGTAAAGGGTACCTTTCTCGGCATCTTGAAAGCGCTTACGAACCATGGCGAAGCTGGGACTCGATGATGGTCCTAATCTTGGGGAACTGAACGAACAGCAAATGGGTACTGTGGCTACGTTGTAGTTTGTAACCATTGGGCCAATACTACTTGGGCTCCATGGTAGTCTGTGCAAAGATAGACCCAACGATTTGCAGATTCGCCTGTGCAGCCCATTTCCTTTTTGTAGGCATAAATAATCATGTTTATTTGCTAGACAAATTTCATTTTTATAATTTAGTTTCACTTTTGATGTATCACATGATAATTTTTTATAATTGATTTATATTACTTAAATAAACAAATGTTTATTTAAAATTGCTCCTCCATTCCTCAACTAGCTTAAATTAGATTTGGAACTCAAACAGTATTAAGGAGCCATAGAATTTCTTTTTTGGGCAATTAATTTGTTACATAATCATGTCACATCAAATAACTATTACGCATCATTGTTGGAGATATTTAATCAACTAAAAATAAAAGACTAAGTCAGTTATAAATAAATATGCAAATATTTTAAAACATGTGTATCTAAAAATTTTTCTTGTTAAATAAATATGCAAATATTTAATCAACTTTTTACATTTGTGAAGAGTCAAATATTCATTTATACAGGGGTGGGAATAAAGTGAATTTGGTAAACCCAGCCAACCTAGTCTATAGTGGGGGGTTTTCTTTTTCCCCATGGTTTTGAATTAGTTAGGATTACATAATATTGCATTCTTTGCAAATGAAGTAAGACTTAGCACTAGGAATATTTGTAGAGTCAAATATTCATTTATATGAGGATTATACAAACAAGGTGAATTTGGGAAACTTGATCAACCCAATCTAGTCAGGGCAAGTTTTTTTTTTCTTTTCCCGTAGTTATGGATTGGTTAGGGTTAGAGAACATTACAATTTTTGCAAAGGAAGTAAGAACTTGGACCTTTTTATATTTGCAAGGAGTGAAATATTCGTTTGCTAGAGGTATACACAAGCAAAGGCGAATTTGGCAAATCTAGTCAACTTAGTCCAGTGGGAGCCTTTATTTTTTTAAAAAAGTATGAAACAATAAGTTGGGCTGAGCAGAAAACTTTTTTTAAAAAAATTTTATTGGACTTGAAGGTTTACAAGATTAGTTTTACTCAACCTGACCTAATTGCATATAAATATTTTTTAAATATAAAACTTTTTAAAACTTCATTTTAACTCCCAACATCTTTAACTCCCTCCCTTCCTCCTTTTTTGTTCTGTACCCTCCACCCCATCATTAGACTTGAGTTCTCATTATCTCTGCTCTACTTTCACTACACTGGTTTTTCATTAAAGGATTTGATTGTCTCAAATGCCCCTCAATAGTAATTTCATTGCTTTGTGTTATGGGAATAACATCATTGCACAGTTTTTTTTTTTTTAGTTTTTGAGGGGTCAAAGATCCAAAAGAAAAGAAAAGTAATTATAATGTGACAACTCGAGGCATTGAGATACCTATCATATCTATTAAGAGTAGAGATTGAAAATAATAAATAGCAAGTTCCTTATGAGGCTTAAAATCATTAATCCAAACTCGTTGAGAATTACGAAGCATGTTAATCCTCTTTCTTCTCTTTCTAGACATTTTTATATGATAAAAATGAGTGTTTCTATCATCTTCTTCTAGCCATTGCCCTCTAGCAGTGTTGCATTTTGTTTCCAATAGTGCTAGATAATTTGGATTATAGCTAACAATATACATACTCCCCTCCAATTCCACGCTATATTTTTATTCATCATTATAAAAGAATATGACAAAAGAGACCGACTATGCTTCTTGGGATAAACCCATACAATGTTCTGCTAACCTTCATCCTTCTGCAAAGGAGTTTAGTAATTAACCAATCCATCAATTGCCATGATTGAGGCTCCCTCTAAAACCTAAGGTCTTGTGGGACATTCAGTATCATTTATAGAATTTCTTGAAATATTCAGAGTAAGCATACCAGGCTAAATGAGAGGGATATCCAATTTTTTTTGTTGGTTACCCAAGCCTCCTCCAACCCCCAAATACGTTGGGTTTTGAAATGTCACTTAAACCATCAATACTGGCCCTCATAAAACCACTATTGGGTTGAAATCCATTTAAAGAACTTGAAAAGGCTTGGTTAAGAATTGTTCTGCTGGGGCTGTTATAGGGACGAGAAAATTATATGGATCTTGTTTTAATTTTATTGATATTACATATATCATTTTTTTATTTTTAAATTTTTTTTGAAGTCAAAATTTGTACTATACTCTAATTCAATTAATTTTCTCTTTGTTTTAGATTAAAATATCTTCTATTAATCTAAATATATATTAACTAAAACACCCTCCAATTGTAATGTAATGATAATAAATGAGCCAGGGACCTTCGATTATCGCAAACTCATGATCCTCTACATTGCTAAATCCTACAAAGCAGAAGTCATGCTTCAGGTCCAAGATGTTAATGACACCTTTGTTCGCCCAGAGTTGAAATCTTCACCCTCCTCTTGTTCACCATCTTCCTTAGGCTGATGTCATCATCTGATTGATCAGCTTCAACTCCTAAGAGGGACTCCTTTAGGCCCCACCCCAATCCCTATCTCTCCGTACCTTACCACATTTTCATATGATTGATCAGCTCTGTAAAGGTCATCAAACCCCTTTTCAATAGCTCTTAGGCTTCTTTGTATTCCGAAAAAGCAAGTCTTCCTGTTCATTGGACAATTGCCCTGTTCCTTTCCTAACGCTAGTCTCCATTGGCTCCCCTCTACCTCTGTTCTGTGTTTCACGGCAGGTTTTTTAACCATTGACAACAAGTTATTTGTAACTATTGATGGTACAAGTAATTAATTGCACAATAGTAATGGCATATTTTACCTTCATCGTTTTTGCAAGTCTTTCCATGTTGGCAAAATGACGAGTGATTTTATCCAATAGATGATGAAGACTACTCTATAGATAGTATCATGAAAGCCCATTTTATTTGAAACAATTAGTTTTAGGAAAATACAATGAAAATTTTATATGTCTTTATGAATCTAGCACGACCCAATGAAACCTGCGAACGGACTCGACCACACTGGTCTTAATGTGACTGGGTAGGGGGGTAGGCCTTATAAATAAGGGAACCAGATCCCCTACTCATCTTTTCCCTATTCATCCCCTGCTCATCTTGATTTCAACCATTCAGATCAAAATTGAATGGTCCAAATTTGATGTTTTTTATTTTTCATATTTTTTACGTTTTATTTATTTTAAAAAATAAAAAATAAAAATGATCTTTTAACTATAAATTTTAAAAATAATAATAATTTAAATTAAAAAAATTAAAAATATCAAATATTAAATCTGGACCATCCAAATCAAATTTGGATGGTCCAGATTTAGAGAAGCACCTACTCATCCTTTGAAGATGAGTAGGGGATCCAAGTCCATAAATAAGACCTGTCTTCAAACCGTGCTGGGTTGAAGGTTGACCAAATTCTCTTTATGTCATGTTTACACCTCTACACGTGTATAAATTTTTTAAAGTTTTAACTATAAAATTTTTATAAAGTTGGAAATAAATAAATAGAATATGAAACTAAACTAAAACATTAAAAGAAAGAGTTGCGAGTGAATAAATCTTATGGTTTTCAACTTTACATACAAATTTATAATAAAAAATTTAGGAGGTCCAAATTCCATCTACACAGTCCATGAGAAGATTAAATATAGCAAAATATTATTCAAGTGACTATACTTGATTTTAACTGTATGTTATCGTGAAATAATACGAGGTAAACAACAAGAAAACTGCACAACGGAAACTTTATGTGTACAATCTTCCGAGCTTTCTTCTAAATACCAAAAGATGGCACTCATAGATTTTAGCTTAAATTGATGGGCATGCAGAGAAACCCAAAAATTTAATTTAACCCGCTTTTTAATGAGATCGTATATACAATATTACATAACGTTATTGCAATCTTTGTATACAAGTATAATAAGAACTAAGGAGAAATTCTTAGGTAAAGTACTTTTACATATATATATATATATTAATTACAATGATCTTTTCTAAAACAAGGTTATTATATACTTTAGTTTAATTTTGAATTTTTTGACTAAAATATCTTTCATTAATCTAAATATATTTTATTAATTTAAAAAATTAAAATGAAGGACATTTTAGTTAACAAATTTAAAATTAAAATAAAGTATAATATAATGTCGCAACAATGTCAATAAGTATCAGCTAAAAGCTTTTGACCATTTTGACTACTACATTTTCATTTTTTCTTAAAATTTTAACTTAACTTTTGACTGAAAAATCATAACAACTCAATTGATTACAAAAAGTTACATGTGACAATATTTTTTTCAATCCCTCAATAAGAGATTTTAGACTGTTAACTAAAACAAACTTATTGAATTACAGTCAGCTAAACATGGCCAATTGACTTGTAATTGGACAAGACTAGCCAAAAAATAGTCAACCATGTTTGGTAGACTATAAATCAATTGGTATAAAAATTTTTTAGTATGCCGCTAATTTCAAAAACTTACAAATTTTAATCTCACATGCACACGTCATTTGAAATCTACCAAATTTTCATTTTTTTCTTTTTTATAAATACATAACTTTTTTTCCTTGCTTGAACTTCTCTCTTCATTTTTGTTTTATAGTTTCTCTAATCTCATTTGAAGGTATTTTTCTTTCTCTCAAATTCTTCATCTAAAACTGCTTCTCATCTCAGCTAATTTTTCTTCTCTTCCCTCAAGCTCTCTTCTTCTCTCTTCTCTCTCTTTCTTTTTTTCTTTTATATGTTCATCAAACTTTTATGATATGAAATTCGGAAACTATTTCATTTTCGTTCTCTAAGCATTTGTCATGTGGAACCATTTGAGTTTTTTATTTGTAATATTTGTTGCAAATTTTTTATGCATTAATATATTTTTAATATATGTTGAAATATTGTAGAATTTATACTAAAAGATGGAGGAATAAAGGTGAAGATGAAAGATACAAAAAGATGCAGGACAAAGACAAAAACAAAAATTTTAACAAAGCAAATAAAAATAAATAAATATAAAACAAAATACTATTAATTATAAAATAAAATAAATATAAGAAAATGCAAAAAAAAAAAACTATTTCCTATTGAAAGTCAATAGGAAACCATTGACTTTTAGTTGGCAAATTGTTTTTATTTCTTTTATAATTTCCTTCGATGTTGTCCAAAAAAAAGTTGCAACGAATCATATACTACTGTCCACTACTGTTTTGTAACTCCAATTCAAATGGTTACCACTTACTAATTAGAAAAATTCTGACTGATGAAGTGATTAAATTTTTAGTTGGAAATAATACATTTTTTATTGAATTTATGATTTTTTTCGACTGACAATTTAGTGTACCATTTCGTTGTAGCATAATGTTTTGTTTTAAAAAAAATTTGTGTATATTTTAAAAATAAATGAGAAGTTTATATCATTTTAGCAAAATTCAAAAAATGTCTATATAATTTACCCTTAAGTTAATAAAAGATATTTTAGTAAAAAAATTTAAAATTAAACTAAAGCATATATTTTTAAAATAAATAAAAGCGTAAAACTAAAGAAAAATATGTACAATCTACGTTATATATTACATATTATATAGCATCATATACAATAGTTAGGATTTAATATGCACATGCGAGATCTTTGCAGTACTCAGAACTTAGCGCTTCTTCATCTACAAAGAGTCAAAGATTCATCCATTCATAATCTAAAGCACTATTAAAAATAACAAACATTTTATACAAGTGTATATTTGATTTTGACAACACACACACACACACACACAGAGGATAGTAGAATACAAGATGGAAAACAACAATGCTTAAAAAAACTAGACTTTCTGTGTACAATATCTTCCCTGCTTATTTCTGAACACTGGTTGGTTGGAGCAGACATTGAATGGCAGAGATCAAAACCCAAGAATCTAACCCTATGAATCACTGATACTAATAGGGATATACGACTATAGACATTACTAACACAATAAGATATACGCTCAAAGGCAATTTGTAGTGACGTATTTGATACGTATCAGACACGATACCGTTTCCTAGTATCCATCCTTCATGAATCCATCCAACCCAGCTTTCAACGAAGTGTTCCAAGGGTTCTTTTATATTTATACAACATTGCCACCCCAAGGAAAACTACAAAATTCACCACACTCAACACGGTTAGAAGCCAGAAGAAATAATGGAGCTTCCCATAATTCAGATTATCAGGCAACCACCCAGGGCTCCCGTTTCTGGTACTAACTTTGGTAACAATGGTCACAAGTAGAGAGCTCACGTACTGTCCAAGTGCGACTGTGAGAAGGGAAAGAGCAGAACACACACTCCTCATAGCATCAGGAGCTTGTTCATAGAAAAACTCCAGTTGACCAATAAAAGTGAAAACCTCAGCACACCCAATAATGAAATACTGAGGAACCTGCCAGAATATCGAAATTGGAATCATCTCTTTCATCTCATAGTAATTATGTTTCTCCACAATTCTGAGTCTCACGAGCTCTAGAACCCCAGCGAAGAGAACGGAGAATATGGATATGAAGAGGCCAATGCCCATTCTCTGAAGCTGGGTAAGGCCTCTTTTGTGGCCCGTGAATTTTGTGGCAAATGGGACTATGATTCGGTCGTAGAATGGGACCCAGAAGAGGACACTGAGGGTATCGAAGACGGAGAGAGAGGCGGGTGGGATTTTGAAGGAGGTCTTGCCGACGCGGGTGTCCATGGTTTCTCCTTGGAGGACGAAGTAGTTGCTCATTTGGCCGTAGACGGTGGAGAAGATGATGCCGGTGACCCACACCGGAAGGATTCGAAGAATGGCCTTCAGCTCTTCCACTTGGGTTACCGTGCAGAGCCTCCATGGATTCACTGTGCCTTTCGCCTCGTCTGAGTGTTCTAGCACTGATGCTTTGTCGAAGAATCTACGGCATATGCGAAGGGTTAATTTGAACTAACGAATAAAGTTTCAGTAAAGTTCTTTTTTTTTTTTCTTATTTGCTCTAGCGTTTATTATTGGATTTTTAATTAAAATAATAAACTGTTAAAAAATTCAATTATTATATGTAAAAAATATTTAAAATATTTATTCATTATTTATTGTTATTAAAAAAATTAGTAATAAATGCTTAAAAGTTTTACGAAATTTTATTTTGTACGGCAGATTTTAAAATTAAAATTAGGTGAAGTTCAGCCTTATTTTAAAATTTCAAAGTTCAAGTCTATCCACCTTGACTGTATTTAATGGAATTTCCTATTTGAAAATTTTAATTTTAAATTATATTATATAATAATTATATTTTAGAAATACTTTACTTTCTTGTATTTAGAACTTAATGAACTTAATATTTCTTTCTTTATAAAAAAATTATAAAATACTTTTTATATTCAAACTATAATTTATAATTCATACCCAAGCTTGATTTAGTTTTATAAATAGAATTAAAACTTTGTCCAAACTTGTCCCTTTACTAATTAAACTTAAATTATAGATGGACAAAATTTGAGCACAATCTTTTTAAAATATATTTAAGATTCTTTAATAAAAATATATGTTTATATGGACCATAAACTTTCCAACTTTAATTAGAAGTCAAGTTTTGGAATGCAGCTCTCTTAAATGTTCATATTAATGATATCACAGCCTCCACTTCCTTCTTTCTCTCCCTGCCCTTCTCTCTCACTCTCCCGTGTAGTATAGGACGAACACATTGGAATCCGCGATGAAATGTTATGACCCACCTTAAGGTATAAGAATTGAGGCTCACATTATTGCTATGCATCTCACATCAAAGGTATGAAAGTCTGAGGTGAGATTTATATGAATTTTGAACTGTCTAAATTGATGATATAGCTTTTGAGATTTGGCTTTCCAAAAGGTTGATATTATTTTTTCAGAGAATTCTTTTCTGTTTTTATCAAACTAACATATTCTTTAATGAAATCATGAGTATCACCCGCTTAAGTTTTTTTAAAATTTTTTCTATACATGTATTAGTTGAAGAATTTAACAAAAATATACAAAAATTATAAAGAAGTGTTAGTCGTTACCTCAATCCTGTAGTGTGGTCAAGTTTGCGGCTTCCTACTACGGCAGACTCTGCGTCAGCATCAATCTCATACAAAAGACGCTTATCATATGGAACTTCAACCTTGTACTTCCTCAGGGACGCGACAACCACCTGACATATGCGCGTGAGAGGGCTCCCTCCGGGCTTCTGGTGCCGATATAACCTCGTACCGGAAAAGAAGCTAACCACCGCAATCGCCATTGCCACCGCCGGAATCCCAAACCCCAATCCCCACCCGACGTTGTCTTGAATCCATACAAGTACAGAAGCAGCGATGAGAGCGCCGATGTTGATGGAGAAGTAGAACCAGTTGAAGAAGGAGCCCTTCTGCTCCTTCTCGGCGTCATCGGTGTCGTCGAACTGGTCGGCTCCGAAGGACGAAACACAGGGCTTGATGCCACCGGTGCCGAGAGCTATGAGGTAGAGGGCTAGGAAGGACACCGCGTTCTGTGTCATAGTGGCGTGGCAGTTTTCTGATTCTTCATTGCACGTTGGTTTTATGCCGGAAATTGATGCTGATAGTGTCAAAAGTGTCATTCCCTGTAAATCAAGAGACTTATAAGTTGTGATACTCATGAAATTTTGATATAAACAGCAATGGTGTAAGAAAGGTGAGATTGAAGGAAGCATACTCACAATAACATAGATGATTGAAAAGGAGGCAATAGTCCAGTATCTTCCAAGATAGGCATCAGCAAGAAATGCTCCAATCAAAGGTGTGATGTAGCATGTTCCACTCCAATCTGCCACATTCTTTGAAGCAGTAGCACTGTGCTGCCCTAGTCTGCGTTTGAAATACAGCACCAGATTTGTGCCCATTCCATAGTAAGCCAATCTCTCACAACATTCATTTCCTATATGCCCATTACAGCTTGAAATGATAAGAATTTCACCATTTTCAAATTATTATTGTATGCCATAACCTTGGTTAGAGTGGAGACTCAGCATAGTTACCTAAAATGAAGGGGCAGGCTTTCCAGGTTCCAGTTTCCTTTTTGTTAGCTGGATTTCCATGATAATCTACCGTTCCATCTTTTGTGCAAACATTGTCTGTATCTTTATCTTTCATGAGAGCATCATCTTTATTTTTCATGAGAGCATCATTCTCTGCCATTGCACTTCAGAATCTGCGCACACCACCTGCCAATTGTTCAGTTGAGGTGTTCACTTGCAACCAAGCAACACAGAAATTGAAAGGCAAACGAGCAATAAACAAAGAATCAAAAATTAGAATTTGTCATCGTTTTGAGTGATTAGATGTGGTCTAATGGGGAAGACTAAGGAGTGTGAGCAAATAATAGGAGATCTCAAATTCAAACTTCTGTTCCAGTATGTATCAAAAGAAAATAAAAAAAAAATTATTCATTAACTATTATTAAAGTAGAAATTAGTGAGTATTTGGCCCACGAAAGTGCTTTCTGATACACCCCGCTGGACATGAAAGAAATGGATAAGGAAAGGAGTGCCGATTCCTCTAAAGTATTTGAAATGCATTAATCTTTTATTTTTATTTTTAATAAAAAAAACTACTTCTATTTAGTTGAAAAGTACACATTTTAAGAGCACGTTTAAGGTGTAGTGTACAGTTTTAACGAATCATCACTTCAAAGGAGTCGTAATATTAAGAAAGATGATATGCAGAAGTAAAAATAAAAAACAACAAAAATAAAAAGCAAGAAGAGAGCATAGAGAAAAGAGTTAGAAAAGCATGTGGGACACATGATTATCCTAGGAATCAAGTGAAATTTACAAGAATGATGAGTTGGCCCAAAAAAGAGGGTTGATGTGTCCATTCTGTTATTAGTGGAATTAGAATTAGATATTTAAAAACCTATTTTCTTATACAAAGTAACTAGAAGTCGGGAGGAGCAATGAAGAATTATGGAGAGGTATTTGCAGTGTTCTTCAATGGATTCTCTTCCTTGGCACCAAGAAGAAAGAATGAAGTTCCTTCCGTGACTCGAAGAAGGAAGCTCTCCCTTCACTATTTTCATTTCATTTCTCAACTTATTTTTCATCTAGTTCCCTTTTTAATTTCTTTGTAATCCCTCTTTGAGAGACTTTGAATGCATATTTCTTACAATAATATATACACTAAAAATAGTGCGTATCACTTTCTCATACGAAAGCTATTTAAACTTAAACAGCAGACTAAACACAAATCTAGTTTATACTCTTAAGAAAGACCCCTTGATAAAGTTATAAACAAATCTACAGGAAATCACTGCAACAGTTGGACTCCTTTGAAGAAAAATGCTTCTCTAGACGCTAGAGAACAATCTTTCTCAAATCATAAAGGTCTGCTGTAATAGATGTATTGGGTAGAAGACCGAAACTAGAAATAAAAAATAACTTATAGTCTAGTTTTTGAATCTTAGTTGTCAAGCAATCTGGGTTCTTTGCATCCTTTTTTTTTTGGGTGCTGTTTTGTACTACTTTAGTAGCATCCACTGTGGATCATCTAAATTAAAAATTTAATTTAGATGGTCTAGATTTTATTTTTATTTTTAAATTTTAATGATCATTTTTTAAAGTTCAGTATTAAAAGAAATTGTTTTTATTATGTATTTTACTTATTTTAAAATTTAAAAAATTTAAAAACTCAAAAAAAAAATTCAAACTGTATCTAGATCTACTAAAACAACATAGAATAGCACAAAATAAAAGACGTAAAGAATCTAAATTAAATTATCAGATTCACTAATAAAAGAGCAAAATATAAAATATTTTTTTAAAAAAAATAATAATATCGTCTTGACTTGTAAAAAATATTCATATGTTATATTTTTGTTAGAAAACCTAGTAACAAATAGCTAAGAACCTAGCTTAAGTCTTGTGCGCTTAAAAAATTTCCTCAGATTTTGATGTGTTTTTTTATTGATTGTTCTCCTTTGCATTAAATTAAACAATTCCAGAAGGGTTCAGGATTATCAAGAGATCAGTAACAGTAAACAACTGAAATGAGACTTCAAATTCGATAGCCAAGCACAGTCATACTACCAGAACCTTGTCAAGACAGAAAAAATATCAACATAGATATAATATATATATACACACACACGCGCATAAAAGCAGAGAATGTAGTTTTGGAATCATAAACTTGCAAATTGACATGCATATTCATTAGTTTAATCCCAAAAAAAAAGTGAAAATGAATCTATTTAAATTCAGATGAAGTTATATAAGTTGCAATTATAACAGTTTCTTAAGTAAAATATATTTAGGTGCTAAAGCAAAAGCCTTTCTTTTCAATTTGAGAAGGTAAAAACATTGAGAGTAGAAAGAGAAAAACCCACATGGTCATAAACCTAACCTTATGCGAATTTGCAGAAATGAAAGGTCATCCACCAAAGCTTGAGATACCCAAAAGCAAATTCTGATTCTGAGTGGCAGCTGGTAATTAAATGAAGGTTTAGAATCTTTAGACGGCAAAAGATAGGTTCTTGCTTTTAGACAAGGAGGACGTTGAGTTCAAGGACATTTATATATAGTTACACATTCACACAAACAAAAACAAAACAAATTTCATCCAAGGGAGTTAGTGACCGGTTGTAAGACAGAATAGTATTATTTTTTATTAATTTAGGTTTCATTCTTCTTAGAAATATTTTAAGAGTAAAATCTTAAATGTATCAAATTAATATAAGAAAGTATATTTTCAAAATCGTTCAAATAAAAAATTTAGTTCGGATTAAATCTGAAAATACACATCATCGTAATTTTTTTTTTCAAAAAACAATTTCAGGGTTTTGAATACTGGATTGAACATCAATGCAATAAAATAGCATTTGATCGTTTGTCATAGATGCAAATGCGTGACGTTGGATTTATCAGCGTTGGAGGAGAAGGGACGGATATAACAATTCTAATGATAACCAACATTTTAATAACGTTTTCCTTTTGAAGCTTAATTTGTGTACACGTTCTGATTTCGACAAGTAATTAATTATTAGTAATATATCCTTAATTTGAAAATAACGTCCATGAATAATGGGAGGCGTACACATTAGAGACTCATAATCGGATACAGCTCTTGGCTTTGTATTTCACTATTTTGTATCTCTTTGTCCATTCATAAACTAAATGTTTATTCATAAAAATACAAAGCTATATATAATAAACTAATTAATAGTATATAATATATCTGGGACCAATTGATTGTTTTTATTAACTCGTTCATATATGTCGGAAAAAATTATGCTTGATTTAAGTCAAAAGACAAATGAGTAAGGCAAACATATCCATTTCAATAAGTTAGAATAATAATATTAATTACAAGCCGTTTTAATTATATATATAATTATATAAAATATAAAAGCACTTTAAACATCAGTGAAATTATATTAGTTGTAGCTTTGAAAAAGCATAGATTTTTTTTGGATAGACTCATTTTATCTATCTATACTAATATGTGTTTGAGACATTATGCTATCTAAGTCTCAAACAATACATATAGCTATATAATAAAATAACAAATATAATACTAAAATATAAAATATGAGAAGATATTATTACAAAGACCTCTGCCATCTCCCTAAAAATGTGGAGACGAAAGTTATTTTTTTTAAAAAAAATATATATTTTAAAATAAAAATAAAAAATAAAAAGCCAAATTGACATGCCCTTGGTGCTGTCAAACCACTAGTACTAAAAAATAAGTAGAAGAACGCAACTATAAAAACATAAATAAGAGCCACCTGAACTAGCCAAGAGGGTTGGGGTTTCACTACAGCAAAATTTTTGCAAATTTTTTTTGTGAGAAAAAAATTTTAAAATTCTGTGAAAATTACTGTTCTCACAAAAATTCTTACAAATTTTGGGTAAAAAAAAAGTCATAAAAATTTATCACTCTTATGTAATTTTTTTGTGAGAAAAATGTTTTCAAGAAAAAATTTCAATAAGAACATCAAAAAAATTCTGAGAGTGTTTTTTTCAAAAGTTGCATGAAATTTGTAATTTTTTCGCAAAATTCTCACCATAATATATTATGAGAATAATTTTTTTTTTAATTTTTTATGTTCTTGTTGTATTTTACTGTAACAACTATTAAAAAAATTGTGAATCTCACAACAAATTATTATGAGAATACAAAAAAAATTTAATTTTAAAAAGACTTTTATTGGCTGCAATATTTGCTGGTAAAATTTTTTTTTTTAATTTTATTCACAAAAAAAGTCATCACTAAAGGGTTTTTTTTTTTAAAGTTATTTTATAATTCTAAAGTAAAACAAAAAAAAATACTAATAAATACCTTCTCACATTTTCTCAAAAATATTTTCAAACAATAAAAATATAAAATGTGAATGCTTAAAATTTTTTTCATATATTAAAATTATGACCTTTTAGTATCTCTCGTAAATACTCATATTTTATAAGATACTTAAAACTCTACTAGTAACGAGGTAAGAATATGAAAATTTCTCTTAAACGTTTAAATTTATATCCATATTACAATAAAATTTTTTTTAAAATATGATTTATAAATGTAAATAAAATTTATTAAAAAAAATTTAAGCTTATAATAATAGCACATATTCATTAAGTTCAAAAGAAAAGATGCAAACAGAAATCATCAACATCAAAGCTACTTACACACCACTTTATAGTTTATGCTTTGAATTATGAAAAGCAATCATGATGATGGTTATGTTATCTGATTATCCCTCAATGCATCATATATATATATATATATCCACCAAGGCCCATATCCATTGGAACTTTATGTTAGGACAACATGAATCTATTCAAAATACATGCTTTCTCACCGAGGTTGCAAATGGGGGAAAAAAACAAATTAAGCAAAGCTCCATCTAATGGAAAAAGATACAGGAAGAGGATCAATTACATATATGTGTGTATGTATATATATCTTAACAATATTTAAAATAGATGAAGCCTACTAATAGTGACATATTGCAAGATGATGTGGAGGGAAAAAATTTTGTATATCCAGAAAGTCTTTTTAAAAAAAAAAAAAAAAAGAAGTGAGAATGAGGAAATATAAGGTAAAAGAAACTTACTCACTTGAATCTCGAACGTTCACGGAGCAGCCTCAGTATTGCTCAACTGTAACTAATAGGACAAACTAATCACATAATAAAGTATGCATACTTCCATAGAACTACAAAAATTAAATAGGAGGTGTGCAACCATATATAGTGATGCTAAAATAAAGGAAAATTCTATTATGGCATGTGTTAAACTACTCTCTAGTAAAGCTAAACTAATTATTTTAGAAGTATTTTTGCGGAAACATGAGTCATTTCCTTAGTTCAAAAATAACTGGGCCAATTTAAAACTTTAATTAGTTATACTATTAATTAGTAATTAGAAAACAAAACTATTTAACTAAAGAGTAAAGATTTGCCATAATTTATTTCTTCCTTATTATGATTGTCTCTACATTGAATGCATTATACAAACTAGCTAACTAGAAAGACAAGATCTTAAGTTAAAGTTTGCATAAGAGAGACAAATTAAAATTTCTAACCTATGCTAAAATTTCTAACTCCATCAACTTTCTCTCAAATAGGCATCTCAAACTACTCACATGCATAACTATTCTGGTTCAAAGAAAATATAACATGAAAGATAATCAACTACTTGGTAAGCAATTTAGACAAACTCCATAACTAGTGCTAGGCTCAATGAATCCAAAGGTAAGTATCTAATTTCAATACATGGACAAAATTCTTATTTTAATTAACAATGCACCTTAATCTATACATACTCAAAAATATACATGATCTAAACTCCCAACTTGCTAGCTCAAGTTCTCTAGTTGTTCCAATCAGAGCTTTGTTTATCAATTCTTGAAGTTTCTTAATGCTTGCTGCTCCTTTCTACAATTCCATTAGAAGCAATTATGTATCAAATATAAGGTCTCCCAATTTCTCTCCAGGCCTACTCTTTTCAAAACCAATCAACAAATTACTTGACACTTCAGTTCCTCTAATCTTATAGTTCCAAAAATTAAGTCATCAACTCCTCAATTCCTTAACACCAACCTAAATTCAAATCCTCCATGTTTATGATCAATTGTGCATAAAAAGAATTCATAACTAATTTAGCACTAATTCCATTTTGATTAAACAGTACGCATACCATCTCTTAATTTTGATTATTTAAGCCACCGATAAACAAATTTCAGTCTTTCTTGTCTCTTCAGGATACTAAAATTTTCGGCCAAAGCAAGAAAGTAACCATACAATTGTATCTCCATTAAAACCACCTTACAAGTGAACAAAAAAATGGAAGTATTCCTTTGACTCCTCCAATTTCAGCTCCTCTAAAACAAGAACAAGTTTCACTTCATAAATTATTTCACTCTCTACATCAAACCCACAACGCCAATAAGCACTTTATCAAGAGTTGATGGAGCATAAAATTTCAAAAGAATCCAAGACCTACCTTCTCAAAAGCACTGGCTTCACCACTGGGAACACTGTACCAAAAATTTGGCGCTCCCCTAAAACATTATAGAAATCAGAACCGAACTTGCAAGAAAACAATCGAAAGAGGCCTGTAGCACTCCAAAATTATTAACATTGACACTATCAAGGAAGCATATAGCGGTCACTAATAGTTGGGCTTTCCATACTGTAGTTCAAGAATAAACAAAATGAAATGGTGAGAATAAAATATCATGCAGTAGGATAGTTGTATCAACTATTAATCAAGCATGTAAATAACATTAAATTCATCACTGTGCAAATAAATGTTGTGAGGCACATTTAAGGCCATATAAAGGCCCCAGGTTGAGTGTCCAAACATTTATAGAAGTCCCAAAGATAGGATGCACATTGACTGAAGCAAACTGACTCACATTAAAATGTAAAAGTAGTCCCAAACACATATAGATATCACCTACCAAATATTAACCACTTCTCTGTGCTGTAGAAAGTTGAATTCGTTTTCCAAATTCATAATCACTACTTCCATCGCTGCTTGAATCTTTGTCATAATCACCATCGCATTCTTCTCCAGTGTACCTAATGACATAAGAAAACCAAACCTAATTACAATTCCGTAACCATAAGAATTGCTTAGAAGTGGATAGAATGAGTTAATACACTCTGAAAGTAGTAAAAAAATTTCCACAAATGTGGACTCACATTCAACATTATACAAACCTTGGGTAGATATACAAATATAACATATTTAAATCCATCTCACTTTCTAATATAAACAGGTAGAGAAGTTCTGCTACGGAGTCAACTTTGAGACCCCATTCATAACGTCGCTGCTCTGAATTGCGGTGCCGAGCACCTCCAAATTTCATCACCATCTCTCTCTTTCTTAGTAATGGATCCCTTCCTCATCCTTTAGTGCTTTCCAACGACGACAACCGCAGCTAGCAGAGCCAAGGCTCCAAATTGAAGGATCGACGGTTGGTGTGGAGTCTGGTCTCTAGCTAGTTTTGCTGTTTGTAGAGGATGATGCAGACTCAAAGGAGGTGATTGTGGTTCATCAACATAATGAGTTCTTCGGTGTCTAGCAAACGAAGGTGCTACTAGCGGAAATGTAAGCGAACGGTGGGAGTGTTGGCTGAAGCAAATCCCTGGCAGAGGAACAAACCGAAAACACAAAGATGGAAGATCAGGAAGAAGAAGGAGCTCGTCGCACATTTCACTTTACATTCTGCTCTCTCTCTCTCTCTCTCTTCATACATTCTGACGGGAAATTTTTGTTTAGAATCATTTTTTTTTTAATTTTCACGAAATTTTTTTGTGAAAATTAAAAGAATTACAAATTTTTTTATGACAATATTTTGTGAGAATAAAAGCAGATTTATCTTCCTAAATTTCATAAATTTTTTAAAAAAATTTTACAATAAATTTGTGAGAGAATAAAAAATTTATTTAATATTCTGCTTTCTTTTCTTTTTCACCATTCTTACAAAATTTTTTTATGAAAATAGCAAAAAATTATAATTTTTTAATTCTCAAATAATTTTTATATGAAAGTTAAAAAAATTATAAGTTTTCATCATAAAAATTAAAACATATTTTTGTACACAAATTTTTTTGAAATTTTCACTATAACTTATTGTGAAAAAAAATTGTAACTTTTAATTTTCACTATAATTTTTAGTGACAATAGTAAGAAATATTTTTAGAGATTGTTTCTCTATAATTCTCATAGTGTTTTTTTGTAAGAATTAAGAAAAATATTTGTTAATTTTTTTCACAAAAAAATTCATAAGAATTATTGACACCTCATTCTTACTATATTACAACGCTTTTGCCACAATATTTTTTTGAGAATTCTCTTAAAATGTTCTCACAAAAGAAAAGTCCCGAGAATTTACAATAAAAATTATGAAAAATTTGTAAATTGTGATAAAGTTTGTAAAATATTCTATAAAAATTCTTATTAACAAATTCTGTGAGAAAATCGCTACTTTCTTATAGTGTTTTGGCCAAAAAAACAAAAAGGCCTCGTGTATTTAATATATATGTGTAATCATGTTAGTATTAAGTCTCATTAAAAAATATTTAAATCTTCTGACTAATTTATTTTATCCATCTCCTATAAATCCCTTAACAAAATTTTGTAGACGCATTCCTCATACTTAGTGTTTTTCTTTTATCCTTGTGGTTCATGTCATTCCCAACCAATAATGGTGGTAGTGATCGTGAACATGGTATAATGTTCTATGGAAGTGGGGCAAGATTTGAATCACTCCATCAAGTTGATCACAGACAACGACAACAAGGTGCCCTCATCTAGACTCAAACACAATTTTTGCGACTTACCAATGAAGGTAGTTTTAATGATATTTCGTCTAAAGATCAAATAATCATATTATACTAATGTAACAGTAAATATGATGTATTGATACAATAAATATATATATAACATACATTGATGAAGACTTTAAATAAAGATAAAATTCAATTTGATATCAAGTAATTCAAAAGTTTGCTTTTAAATAGCCTGAAGTTCAAGTATTAGTACCTTGTGATTTGATTAAAGAACTTTCTAACCAAGAAAATATGTGTGTGTGTGTGTGTGTCTCTCTCTCTCTCTCTCTCTGCATGTGACGCGTGATTTACCCTAATTTACGTGAATACCATCTTCTAAAAGCCTGATCTCCATTTCCATCAATTTCTCCAAAGCTTCTGAGTGATTTTGAAGCCCCTTTTTTAAATTGAACGAAGCCCTAAACAAAATCGAAGCCCCAATTTAGATGAAGTTCCTCATTAAACAAAGGAGGTTAGAATTTTTTCTAAAAACTTTGAACGAAATTAAAACTCAGTTTTACTGATTCCCAAACTTTTGATTAGTTTCGCAAACGCATGTCTCTTATTACATTCTAATCTAGGTTTTTTTTCCTTCATTAACTCATTGGTTAGTGTGATGAAAAGGAAATCCTTTTTCATCTTCTTTTTATAATATTTATTATATCATTTTGATCATTATTTAATAATATCTATTTTTTACTTTTCTTAAATAGAAACATAAAAATTATTTTTTATTTTTAAAATTACTTTTTTCCATTTCATTTTTTATTCTATTTTATTTCAATCTATATACGAAACGAGAAGAGTTCTACAATTTCTTCTTGAAGCTACCAAATTTTGAGATGAGAACTTTCCTCATATGCACTGGCCATGACCAATCAAGAAAGGGATTGCGTTTTCGATTCGACAAGTTTTGATTTCATTCAAAGAAAATTGGAAAATTGGGGCAATTTGCAAATTTAGATTTTTTGAAGATAAAATTCAGCCAAATTAGAATATTTGGAGTTTATGTGGCATGCTATTTTATGTCCAGAAGTTAGCAGAATAAAATCACAGGACATCAATATGCTTGCAGTTTAAACTTCGTGCTACTTAAATAGAAAATTTTAAACTATAAAGTACTAAAATAAAATCAAACCAATTCATAAAAAACAAAACTATATTTTATTCTTTAAATAATTAACAGAGACTAATACTATAAAGTGGGCATAGATTCACGAATCAGCTCGTTTAATCGGTTTATTGAGCACAGTCGAATATATGAATTTAATCCTGTTTAAATGTGAATTTAAACATTGGCCGAAAAACAATATGATCCTAAATGAATCGATCTCTTTAATTATATTAGATATATTAGAAAATTCAGTTGAAAATAAAGAACATGTTTTAACTACATGTACACATGGGAAGAATTAAATAAATGCTGTATATACATGATACTTAAGAAGAACAAAGAAAAAAGCCCTATGTATAACAATTAAATGATAAATAAAAGAGAAAAAAAACATTTATGAGCCTAGGAATCTACAAATTGGAATGCAATTATAAACGAGCTTTTAAGCAATGGTTTAAAAAATAAACCAATTTTTAAATTAAGATAAAAAAAATACTTTATGGTTCAATAATCTAACTATGATTGAATCATTTTTTAAATATATATAAAAAATATAAATATAAATATATAATATTTTATAATTAAATAAATATATATTGAAAAATAATATTTAAAATTATAAAAAATTAAATAAAATATTTATTTATGACAGTAAATCTGTATAAAAAGAATTAAATATAATTTAATAATATCTTGGAATGTCAAGATTTTGATTTAAACAAAAAAATAAAATAGAATAATTTTTTTTATCAGTTGAGTGTCAAACCGTCCAATGTTTTACGACTTCTAACTGATTTGGCCTTTTTTTTTTCCTCAACCAATTTTTAACATCAACTAAACAGGAATTATGACTAATTTTTCTGGTCCGACCTTTAGTTCAATCCGGTTATTGACCTTTAGTTCAATCCGGTTATTTTCAATAGTACTTTTGATACTTTTGAGAGATATGATATCCATCTGTTATTGGTTACATGTTCAGACCAGTATAAATAATTAAGAGAGCTGGATTCAAACATTTTCATTTATTTTGTTATTTAAAGTGGTAGATTCATTTTTATTCTGTTTATTTATATGTTATTTAATATTGTGGTTGCTGGTGAGATTGGAAAGGCGGCAGCAATTAGAAAATGAGAAACACAATGTGCTAGTTAACTAATCAGTGGGACAGCGGTCAACATGAGAGTATGAATAGTTTATTGAGATGAACTGCCAGCGACCAATCCTCAAATCTTCAGCTTTCAGGAAGAAACTTCTTTATTTTGTTATATTGTATCCAATATTGCCAGCTATGCCTGAAAGCCATTTTTCACCTGTTTATAAACTTTCGTTGGGCTAACAATCCCTATAGTGCTTGTTACATTTCACCTACTATATCCCGCTTTATGCCTTTCATGATGACACATTTCCCACTTGGACCAAAATCTATGAAAAATTAAATCAATAAATTTCATTATGCTCCTTTTAAAATAAAATAAAGATAAGTTGTAGTTGTTACTACAAGTTCACTCTCTACGTATCCCAACCCATGAAGTGCATATACCAATTCCTTTGCGGTATATTTCCATGTGTGTCACTGTCCCCCCCCCCCCCCCCCCCCTCCCCTTTTTCCCCCAAAAAAAGGGCATTTGTATTTATATATGGGTTTTCCTCTCTCTCTCTCTCTCTCACACACACACACACACACACAAGAAATGCTAATTCCTCTAAAGATTAAGTTTTGATATAATTTCTTATATCTTTGTTATTAAATTTCTTAATTAAAATATAACAAATATATGATTTTTAATTAAAACATAAAAAATGTATATTTAATTGAGAATTATATATTCATCTACAAAAATTATACATTTGTCATATTTTGATTAAAAAATGTAATAGTAAAGATATAAGTAAGTGCATATAATTTTTTTATTCTTATAACATGTGAAAATTAATTATCTCTACACAAAATATTTTAACTAAAAAATCTTAATTTTTTTTACTTAAAAATTGACAACATTAATAATTGATGAATGAAAATATCTCAAATTATTTAATGACTAATAGTCTGATAGTAATACCAAGTAAACAAATACTGTTACATTTTAAATACTGAGAAACGTTACCCAGTTATCTCTGCTTATATTTTTCAAAAGTTGTTACTTTATTTGTTGTGTGTTTACGTCACATCTCCTTGACTTAATTGATCAGGTAGAAAACTGTATATCCATTCCATTCCACCAATTGGCATGTTAGATGGGATTGTTGTACTTTACCCAATATGGTTGGACCAAACCCAGCATCAGACCACCTAGTAATGTAGAAAAATAAAGGAAAAAGGGGGATCACCCAGAAACTCAACTAGCTTTGCTTCGAAAGATGTCTTAGTTTGATGGATAACTACTTTATGTAATACACAAGAAAATAACAGAAGTTTCTGCCCAGCATTTTCATTTTCTTCTCAGTTCAGTTTTTTCCCTCTTTGAATTTGTATATTATAGACCTTACGTCTGAATTAGTATTCCTCCAACCAACTGATTAAAAGGACATTGCAGCAGAGAGTGTACATACCTCTTTATATTAGGTCAGCTCCTTTCCATTGCAGCCATCGAAGGACAACAGAGGCATCCGCGTCTGTGTGTGCTCACTGAACACACACACCCAAAACTCAAGAAATGGCTATGGCAGCAAAGTGGATTCGAGTCATTCTGCTAGCAGTAGCTTGCTTGCTTCCTCTATCTGTGGAGGCCAGGGTTAGGCACTACAAGTTCAACGTAAGTGCATTATAATGCAGCTTTTATCTCTCTATGCATGCAACCATAACGAAGGTAAGGATAAAAATAAGAGCCAGAAATGGAATGAAAATCATTTTTTATATCCATCAAGATTAAATGGAGTGCCCCCATTTCAACACAATTTGATTGGACTAATTGATTGCATAAAAATTAACTGGAATGGGAATTTAGAGTTCAGTTGAATAAGTAAATTCTGGCTACGTCTCAACTGATGTATGTCTATGTTGCAAAGAACAAAGAGTTTTAAATGTTATTTCACATCTTCGAATGTTAGGACTTGCAATAGTGTTATTTCAAGGTTATGGAAGTAGTCATTGTTATCAAATGATCTATAATTAAAATTGAAAAGCCACTAATTATGAAAAAAGAATTTGAGTGTCCTTTTCTATTGACATCGCACCTTGATAACATTCTGCAGTCCTTACAAGTGATAGCTAAGCATATTAGTAAATGTCCATATATTAGTTCGATTGAACCTATTTTCTTGCAATTTACTTTAAAGACCTTCCCTTCTTCCAATCATGGCCAGTTTCTGATACGTGAATTTTCCTTCCCAAAAAGTGAGGTGGCTCACTTTTTATGACAGACCCACAGGAAGAACTTACGCATAAAGAATATTCCTTCTTTTGTTTTAGCTAATCAATGTTTCATGTTAATTAAGACATCTAGACATGTGAGCAGTTGATTCAAATACAGTTGAACGGTTAACCTATGAGTCGTAAAACAAGAAAAATTTTATGGTATTCATAATATATTAGCGCCCTACTTATTTGACAGTAATATTGATCCTCAGAAAAGAACATCTAAATTCATCTAACAGCTGATAATAGTGTCAGCTAAACAGTGATCAATAGATTTCAGATATTGAAAAATCGACCGTACAACAATATTTTTTCCCATTAGTTCAATTACGCAAAGGCGTAGTGCCTACAAAATATGATTCAGCAAAGCTTTATCAAACAGCAAAGTGCTGGTGGTATAGTTGAGCAAGGCACTCAAGTTTGGTGAATTTGCAATACACAGGTGGTGATGAAGAATGCAACAAGATTGTGTTCAACCAAGCCCATAGTTACCGTCAATGGAAAGTTCCCAGGTCCCACCATCTATGCTAGGGAAGATGACACTGTTGTGGTTAAGGTGGTCAACCATGTCAAATACAACGTCAGCATCCACTGGTGGGTGCCGAAATTACTGATTTAACATCAATCTTTCAATATTTTTATGTAAACTTTTCTAATGAAATAAAAATGTTTTTAGATTAATTTAATCTACCAAATTTTTTCATATAAAACCAAATATAAAGAGACATGTAAGCATATCAGCTATAGATTCCATTACAATCTTTATAATTGATTTGGTTTACCTATTTTGTTATTCAAAAGTTGAGAATTTTTTTAGATGTGAACTTTTTCTGTTTCAGGCATGGAGTTAGACAGCTGAGGACAGGCTGGGCTGATGGGCCAGCATACATAACCCAGTGCCCAATTCAACCGGGCCAGGTCTATGTGTACAACTTCACCCTCACAGGCCAGAGAGGCACACTCTGGTGGCATGCACACATTCTCTGGCTCAGGGCCACTGTCCATGGAGCCTTGGTCATCATGCCCAAACTTGGGGTTCCTTACCCTTTTCCCAGACCCCATATGGAACAAGTTATTATATTGGGTTAGTCCTACCACCTTTTTCTCTTTTCCTGCTGAACATTTTAACTTTTAGAATAGTCAAACGTTATGAAAATCACACCTCATAATTTTCGTTATATTTCAATTTGGGTAAGGTGAATGGTGGAAATCAGATACAGAGGCTGTTATCAATGAAGCTTTGAAGTCTGGGTTGGCCCCAAATGTCTCTGATGCTCACACCATCAATGGCCACCCAGGGCCTGTCCAAGGTTGTGCTTCCCAAGGTAAAAAGCAAAAGCCTTACTCTTAAATAGGGCTCTATCTATAAAATTAGATCAAATTAGTCATAAAGAAGTCTTGTTAACTCCCTAGAGATAATTCTCATTAGAAAATACGCCTACATACTTGTAAGTCTCTTCATAATTGATTGATTTATTTATGTTTGGTAACAATTTTTCTATAACTTGCGTAACCGCAAGAAGCCTATGACTAAGAAATTCGTTTTAAAAGAAACTTAAATTATTGATGAGACCAAAGGAGAAAAAACAAAAGACTGAAAAACGTGAAGGAAAAAAGGGCCTTTGGGTTAATTCCTCTACCATGCAACTATCAACTTTCACGTGTGCAGGAGGATTCAATTTTCAAGTTCAACAGGGAAACACCTACCTGCTACGAATCGTTAACGCTGCACTGAATGAAGAGCTCTTCTTTAAGATTGCAGGCCACCAACTCACCGTGGTTGAGGTTGACGCAGCCTACACAAAGCCTTTCAAAATAGACACCATAGTTATAGCACCAGGCCAGACCACAAACGTCCTTCTCACAACCAACAGAGCCACAGGCAAATACTTAGTTGCAGCATCTCCTTTCATGGACGCTCCCATCATAGTAGACAACAGCACAGCCACAGCCACATTACACTACTCAGGCACCCTTAGTTCCACCATCACCACCCTCACTTCCCTTCCTCCCAAAAACGCGACACCAGTAGCCACAAATTTCACGGACTCTCTCAGAAGCCTAAACTCAATCACCTACCCCGCAAGAGTCCCCTTGAAGATCGACCATTCCTTGTTCTTCACCGTCGGCCTCGGAGTCAACCCTTGTGCTACTTGCGTAAATAGAAGCCGTGTGGTTGCTGATATCAACAACGTTTCCTTTGTGATGCCGAAGATTTCTCTGCTTCAGGCACATTTTTTCAACATAAGTGGGGTTTTCACCAACGATTTTCCTGGGAAGCCTCCGGTGGCGTTCAATTTTACGGGGGCACAGCCGGCGAATCTCGCGACCACGAGAGGGACAAGGGTTTACCGGCTTGCTTATAACTCTACGGTTGAGTTGGTGTTGCAAGATACAGGAATGATAGCGCCTGAGAACCATCCGATTCATCTTCATGGCTTCAATTTCTTTGTGGTTGGGAGGGGAATTGGGAATTTCAATCCCAAGAAGGATCCCAAAAGATTCAACCTCGTCGATCCTGTGGAGAGAAACACAGTTGGTGTCCCGTCTGGTGGGTGGACTGCCATTAGATTCAAGGCTGATAATCCAGGTAACGTTCTTCTAATGCTACAAATTGTAGCGATAAATTGTAAGATTAATAGCCACAATTTTGCTTACACGGTGTTTGATGTTTGAATTGATAGGGGTGTGGTTCATGCATTGCCATTTGGAAATTCACACAACCTGGGGATTGAAGATGGCATTTGTGGTGGACAATGGTAAAGGACCAAACGAGTCTCTGCTACCACCTCCAAGTGACCTTCCCAAGTGCTAAGAAGAGGAATAATTAACATCCATTTTCATGAAGTAAGGGGAGAAATCAAAGAGATTTATATATAACAAATGGACAAACCATCAAGGCTTATAACTATATTTTCTTGGAGCAAGAAAAGCGGCAGTCTTGTAGGGAAATAAAATCAATCGTCATGTATCTCCACTCTTTTTTTTATTATTATTATTTTTATTTCTTTTATTGCAATGTTGTTTGTACTCACATTTTCCCCTTCTTCGAAATTTTTTTTTTTGGGTTTTCATGTAATTATGAATACCATGCTAATGAAAGTTCCAAGGTTTTTTAAATTTCAATAGTACGTGGATTAGAGTTTTTTTTATAAGGTTGGGTGGTTTTCTCATTATTAAAAGTGACTCACAAACCCTTATCTCCATTATCAATAATGGGATTAATTGTCACTTCGGTCAAACTTACGTCCTCTCTAGGATCCGTTATCGGAAGAAGCTCCATTGGCATATGATCTTAAGGTATATTTATAGCGAGGTTAAACAATGTGTCAATTGGTTAGTTAACAAAAGTTTCAAGATTGATCGCGATCTCCATTTGTTTGACCACTCCAACATAAGCTGAGTATTTGTGTTTCTACTGATTTCAGAGGCTGTATTCTAGTTGGTTGGGCCAGGCCGGGCATGACATTGAGCTAGTGCTCGGGCCGATTAAGTAATTGAGCCACTTTTTCTTCCTCGATGTCAAGTCTGGACGGGCCAAGTTAAGGTTTGTTAGGTCAGCAAGATTTGAGTAGGATACAAGAGATAGTTGTTCAATGCCAAAATTTGTGTGATACCTCTCATACGAAAATACAAGACCACCTAAGATGGAAGATGCGTCATTTTTTCTGTAGTTACTAAAAGCTAAATATTGTAAATCCAGATCATGAGTGCCAATTGCAACAAGAGTTCTTCTCCTGAACAATGAATGATAGAGAATCAAATGAAGATTCATTCTTAAAGTTAAGAGCGCCATTAAGTTAGATGACCCCCTCCCCCCCAAAAAAACAAAACCACAACAGGAAGCTAGCATGATGCATAAATATGCAACGTAAATAAGAAAGGTAACAGCATAATGTAAAAAGACAGAAAATACAAAGAAATATCCAATCCAATAGCCAAACTTTAATAACTAAGACTTCTAATATCTAATAATCTATCCATGCATGCACACACATACATATAACCATGAGATCAACTGAACATTCCCGCCCCGAAAACCTTTGTCAATAGCATAAGTAAGATCATAACAAAAGTAAATCCAAAAACACCAGAAAGGCTTGCTTTCTTTTCTATAAATCTAGCAAATTGAAGATTATGACAATGATCTACAACATGTGAACCAACCTTTGTTTAAATTAGAGAGGATATCGACATTCATAAATACCTTAGTCTATCAATAACAGTATTTTTATCAAAAATAAAATTTTAACATCTAAGCACTTTGGCTAATAAGAACTTTAAAAAAAAAAATCAGTAAGTAGAAAAATAACATTTGACAACTATTAAATGTGCCTCATCTTTATGGAAAGAGTTTGAAATGTTCAACTCTCAAAATATAGGCTTCAGCACACGAAACCAAGTCATTCATAGCCCCAATTTTTTTTTTTCTGGAACTGAGCTGCCTATACTTATCTGAGCACACCATCAGAGAGCTATTCCTGCACTCAGTTTAAGCCCCATAGTCAGATCAAAGTGAAAAGCTATCAATTGGGACCTGCGAATAGTATCGGCAGATCTGAGCATCAGTTTTAAAAAGCTCGATTTTTTATAGCTTCATGGAATTCCCAATCAGCAATTCACAGTTGAATTTGCTCATCATCTGCTCAGATCTTTATATTCTGAATCGTAACCGCAAAGTCAAAATCAAGTGGGAAACATAAAATAAAAACACGCATTAAAGGAAAAAAAGAAAAGATCATGGAAGAATACATCTTGAGATCCTATTCTTGACTGTAAATTTTGGAGGCCGTTCTACACCTAGCCAAATACTCTTCTATATATAATGAAAGAGGGGGAACAGCAGCCCCATGAAACCCTAGTCGATTATCAAACGACGTAGCGCCGTTCTATTGCAGAAGTTCCAGATACGCACCGTTTTTCCTGCGTCTCATTATGCACACAATTTTAGAAAAAGAAACTCTCGGCCTAACTTTGGGCCCATTCTCTTAATTTTGACAAGCAAGGAGAATCTTATATCATCAATCGAATGAGCCCAAAAAATTGATCAACAGAAACAAGAAATGGGCCCAAAAGCTGTAAATGATACTTCGCCCTTTGGTCATGGACTCTGCCTGTGCCAAACAAAATCATTCGGCATTCGTAATATCAACATCTGAAGCTCCTGAAATCTCTGTAAAAATTAAACAACCATTGAAAATTAGAATAACATGCAGAGTATCCTTCTATTAGGTAAATTTATGAAGGTAAATATCCCTAATATTATGAGCCCAAGATGAATCAAATTAGATGACTATTTCAAACTTTAAAGATCCAACCCACGTACAACTTGAATTGGTATAGCTTTGATCCCAACACACCGATAACATGGAAGTGAATAAACATGTCCAATGGGCTCAAAGGATTCGTATATCAAAACGCAACAATAAGGACCGTTGCCTTAAGACATAGTCTCAAACAACTTGCAGGCACTCATTACTATAATAATTTTTATTAATTATATTTTTATACTTTAGTGAGAACAGGCTAAGAGGATATCACTTAAAAAAGAAAAAAGTCGCGCCTATGCATGTCAAACATTGATAATATGACATTACATAATATCTTGAATTATATATGTATATTTTGAATTTATATTGTTTTTCTATATTACTGTTTGAAATTCATATATACATATATGGGAACTAGACTTAGTAATAGATTGAACAGTGCGTGATGTAATCAAACTCGCTTTAAAAAACGTATTTGACTCCTAAATTTAAGTTTTTTTTTTCCTTCAAGTCAAAATTAATGCTATATTTGGAAGTTTATGGGAAAACAAAATAGGATAGAGTGGAATAAAACAGTAAGTAATGTATCATTTTATTATTAAAGAGTTAAATGAAAAAAGAGAAAGAATTATTATCATTATTATTTAAAAGTTACAATAAATATATACGAAATCGAATGCGTTATAAATAATTTTTCTTTTAATTTTATCCTTACAAAATAAGCTCGCATACATACACAAGTATGAAATAAATCCATTATTGCTTTAGCTTGTTCATAATACATAATAATTTGGTAAGAGCACTGTGAAATAAAAATTAATGGGGTTTATTTATTTTTTTTGTTTATCTTTCTCGTATTGCAATCTCTAATCTCAATTTCGGCTTTATCTTGAAAGAGGGAATCAGGCATCCCGTAAAGTTTATCCTAGGTTCGTCTTGCAAGTTTCTGCAATTTTGGTCATGGATAGATAGCATTGTTCTCATTCGCTGGGAGTTTAACTCTCCTTGGCTACAATAATGTGTTTGCCGTAGATCTTATTTTCTCCCCCTTGTCTGGTTGCTCGGAAAGTTCGGGAAGGAATTTATGATTCATTTGATCATGAATTTTTCGAAATGAGGTCATATCAACCGAATTAAGCTCAAATAGGCATTTGTTTTTGTTGCTGGGTGTTTCTTTGGGGTCCTAGAAATGGAAACTGAGACCTTCCATTTTGGCAGACTTTCTAAGCAACCAAACAAGGCGGATGCTTCTCTATGTAACGCCTAGTTTAACTACGTCACAGATGGAGTACCGTGATTGTGTGCATTAGCGGGTTTGTAACAAGCCCATGAGGATATGGGGTTATATTTGTAATTTTCAATACAAACGTAATCATTTATTTTTAACCTTCTAATTTAGAAAAATACAAAAATTTAGGTTTTAAATGATAGAAGAGAGGACTTACAAGTCATCCTTCAACATTCTATTTTATTCTTAGAAAAAAAAAACCCAAAATAACAATTCAACCTACTTTAATTATTTCATTCATTTGTTACTATTCATCCAAACACTACTTAAGGTTGGGGTAAACTCAAACTTTATTTTCCAACCAAGTTTTTTTTTAATTCAAATTTTCCAACCAAGTTTTAACTTAGTCTAAATTACAGCTTTTTAAAAAAATTTTGTTATACATAAATCAATTTAATTCAATTTGTAGTATACAAAAAATATATAATCAAATGATTTTTCTAAAAAAATTGGTCAAAGCTGCTTTCTTTTTTAATATCATTTAGAAAAACAAATTTAAGTTAATATTTTATTGAGTTTTGAGAAGGATTTCAACCTTGAATATATTTATTTGTTTGGGTTGCAAGAAAGCTCAAAAATATTTTTAAAAAATAAATTCAGGCTGAGCCAGCCCTCAATTTAATTTGGTTTGAATAGAATCTGAATGAAGCCCAACGAGATGTAGAAAATGGGGGAGGGGGGAGGTAGGTGTGGCTTGTGTTATCCTCTGGGAATAAATGCAGTGATCATGGCATATATGAAGGAATGAGAGTTACAGGAGTTGACTTTACCACAGAGCTACATGGTTGTAGCCAAGTATATGTGGAATAAACTTTTTAACTTTCAAACATCATTTTAGAATTTAGCCATATCTTACCAGCATAATTGACTAATACATGAAATTTATATTTTTTATGTGAACCGACCAATATCCAAAAATATACCTCCCGGAGGGGGGGGGGGGGAAGAGAACACGAACTACAGCGATCATACATAAATATAGAGTCCTTATTGGACTGGACCCTATTTAAAGGGGCAGGGGAGTGTAGCATTTAACATTTTAGAGAAACTTACAATTTTTTAAACAAATTTACATTAATTGACCAAAAAAGATTACACTGCTAGCATAATTACTGTTTTTATATTGATGTTTTAGTCAAAATTGTAAAATTATATATATATATATATATATATATATATATAAAGAGAGAGAGAGAGAGAGAGGAAAATTATATCAAGTGAGGGGATTGATGTTAGGAGAGGTGAATGGAGTAATTATCCTTCATTAAATCAAAATCCATCATCAAAAATCATCATAAATGTGTAATAATATCTTTTTTTTTTAATTTTTACATTAATTTTGATGATCCATTTGTAATCCAACAATAAATAATTAATTTTCTTACCTCTCGTATGATGTTACTCCTCTTATTTAATATGTTATATATATGAAAACATATCAAGTGACAAAAAAAATGATCAAAAGCGATTCAGATCTCTAATTTTCTTTTCATTGCTCATTCCTACTAATGTTAATTTATACCGTTTAAATTAAATTTGAACAATTCGAATTTGATAATTTTAATTTTATATTTTAATATTTTTTTAATTTAATATGATATAGGATAAAAAATAAAAATAACTTTTTAACTATTTTCTTTTAAAATAATAATAATTTAAATTAAAAAATTTTAAAAAAGTAAAACAAAACATTAAATTTAGACTGTACAAATTTAGAAAAGCATTTAAGGGATGCAAATTCGATCAAAAGAGAGGTGGAAAGAAAAAATAATCACTTTTAAATTACAAATCAATAAGCTAATGCAAAAATCAAAAAAAAATTATTACACATTTATTATAACTTTTAAATTAATTTCAACTATTATTTTATGATCAAACAATAATTATTTTCTCCTCTCACATCTCACATAATATCACTTCAATAAATACGCTACATTATTGTTTAAACTTGATATCAATACATACAAGGTAGTACAATATTCAATAGTGCCTCGTTTTACTTATAAAATTACAAAGAGAGGGCTCTATTGATATTTTTATTTTTGAATAATGAACACTTTATGCATCATACGCCCTCTTCAAGCATCTTAAGATTAAAAAAAATTACTTTACGTATTATATTTAACTAATATCTATGTAGCTCATGTTAAATGAATTGCAGAATAAAGTTAAAAATATATATTCGCTACAAAATTTTATGAGAAGACGAGTGAACAATGGCTCTTCCATTGATCACGTGGTTCAAAATTGGATAAACACTCATTAAAATACAACGTACACCTTAATTAAATAGGAAAAGTCAAATTGAATAATTGTGGATATAAATAATAAAAAGATAAGCATTGTGAATTATTTTGAAATAAAAAATTCCAATAAAAAGATAAGCATGACAGTGACGTGTCGTGTAGATAGATGGGTTAGGTGGATCTTTGTTGGTTGAATTCCACGCGCCCACACATGAAATGATGGATTGCGCAGACTTAGCAGAGACTTTAATAGGAAAGCGTCACGAGAGAAGGAATCTTTCCTTTTATGGCAAATATTGGTGGGGGTGCTACCAAAACCTTTTAAATTTATTCATATTTATTTATTTACTATTTTTTTAAAGGATCAATTTCTTATTATATGAAGTCACTGTCAGTGCAGAGAAATGCGCCATCCCTACAGGACCTCCAAGGGACATCGGCAACACAAATGTACACTGCTAAATTTGTACAATTTTTTTAAATATTATTATTAGTTGAATAAACTCTATAGTCTCTACAAATTAGTAGGAAAAACTATAAAAATTTAATTGTCTTCGTTAAATTCGAATTTATATTGATTTAATTAAAAATAATAAAAAATTACGATTTATTCTCACATAATTTTATTTATAATCAATTTATTTATCTACCAAAAAATAAAATATATATTTTTTATTTTAAAATGTGTGATATAAGATCTTTGTAATTTATTTTGTGAAGCCTTTGGTTTATTGTTTGGTATTTTCGGCTTAGGAATTCTCTTATGTGTAAAAGAGAACATGTGTGTAAAGAAAAAAAACGAGAAGTTGTATGTATCTCTCTTGCACAAGAGAATACCTATGTCGGTTCTTTTGTCTACCAAAAAAAAATTATGATTAGTGTATATATAATAATAATTATTATTTTGTAATTCTTATCATAACAGGTGCAGCCACATTTACATATCGTTAACTAATATAAACAAGGCTTAATTATATTATTAATTATTTTAATTAGAACAAACAATTTAGTCCTTTTAATATTTATTTAAATGATGTGATTTCTCTAGGCAGTGGATCAAAATAATAATAATCTGAGATAAAAGCTAAACTTAATTATGTTGTAAAAATTATATTTACATTTGTTTTTAAATATGTAAATAATAATATGTACAATATTTTGTTGGTATTATTAGATGTACAATGTTGATATAATTAAATTAGGGCTTAAATACACTTTTGGTCCTTCTAGTTTCATAATAATTATAATTTGGCACCCCTAGTTTTAAAAATACAATGTTACTCTTAGATTTTCTAAAAGAATAATTCAATTTTGCCCCTTATCTCATAATCCATAAAAAATTTAATGTCAAATTTAACAATATGTTGACTCAGGCATCAAATTTAAGTGCGAGTTAACTGTATTAAGTAAATAAATAATGTTCCAATTAGTACTAATGTTCCTGTTAGTAAATTATTTAGTTTGGGATTGAATTTTGTATAAATTATAAGACAAAGGGATAAAATTGGATTTAAAAAAAGAAGAAGGATAAGATTGTCTATTTCTAAATTAGAGGAACTAAATTAAATTCTTTATAAAACAGAGAGAGCAGAAATATATTTAAACCTAAAATTAGAGACGAGATTGTTCCTAATAAGTAAATTGGAAGGACAATATTATTGTATTTAAATATTTTCTTGGACAATCTAAGAGAAGTAGAAGGGAAATTAAATCCATATACAAACAATTTGAAGAGACATCAAATGTATTATATTATAATAAATGGTGGTGGCTTGGCATTTTGTTCATTAATTTAACCATTTCCCTGTTAATTTGTATACATCCTCTTTTTCAGGAATTGCATATGGACCACTAAGTATATACAAATAATTACTGCCAACGTAATGCCAAAGACAAGCGCTAATGCCTTCAAAAGTGTTTTTATTTAATCATTTTTTGAAATGTACAGAACTAATCAAGTTCAACATAATGCCGATGAAAGTGTTTGTGCATTCAAAAGTGTTTTTACTCAATTTAAAAATGTACAAGTTTAAAAGAAATTAAAAAAAATTAAAAAGGAATCCAAGTGAGTGTCTCCTTCTTGAAATAGAATATTGATGATGCTTTGCTGTGGAATTGTGTCGCGACAGATCAACACCCATCAATTATTTGGTAATTTTTTATTTAGAATGAAGTAAGAACATTTATTTTATTTAAATGGGAAAATAACATTAACAATCGCAAGCAACAGAAATTTGTTTTTGTTTCCCAAGGAGTGGATGCATGAATTCTAACAATGTGACTACAAAATATGTGACAAAACAACAGTTCCCAAGAAAAAAAAATTAAAATTATTATTTTTCTTCTTTTTTAAAATATACTGAAGAATAAAAAGTGTTATCCAAACAATGCACACATACATATGCATTTATCTAATGGGAGACTTGAAACTCCACCTTCAAAAGATAGTTGCTTTAATTTAAAAACAAATAATATTTTATTTCTATTTTTAAAATAATTTAATTTTATCTCTTTTGTCTCGTAATTTGTTTTAAATTTAATGTCAAATTTAACAATATTTTTATTTAAATTGAAACACAAAATTCTTTGTTCAACGCTAGTCTCTAATAGGAGGATAATGTTGTTAATTCCAAACTGAAGGACTAAAGTGAAACTTTTATAAAGTTAGACAGACAAAAAAGGTATTTGAGCATTTGAATTGTTATAAATAGAAGTAAAAGAACACGTGGAGTAGAGCTGTGAGTTAAGTTAAAGGAAAAAGGCCTACCAACCTGGGGGGGATGGACGCGATGATTGGCGTGAAAAGAAAAGGGTAGGGGCAAGTTGGACGGAAAGAAAGAGGGGCAATTTTGGAAATTGAGCACCCGATAGAGCTCATAAATGTGGCATTGAATGGCTACGCGAGATTCAAAGAACCCGCTGAAAGCAGCCGCACCACAATGCTGTTTGGATTGTCTTAATTTATTAAAAAAAAAAAAATATATATATATATATATATATATTAAAAAATTTTAATTGTTTAACTAATTTTAAAAATAAATAAAATTTTTGAATGCTTTAAATGGTCAAAATTTATTTAAAATAAATTATTATTATTATTATTATTTATACATTGAAACAATGTATAAATTGATGATAGTAGGCAGTGATTAAGAATGAACAAAATCGAACCAAATCATCAGAAACTGAATAAAATTGATTAAAAATTGATTTGGTTTGGTTTTTGTAATTATAGAACCGATTTGGTTATCAATTTTTTTTATATTTTGTTCGGTTAACCGAATCATTAAACTTGTAATTAATTAAATTTTAATATTTTTTTTAAATTAATAAAATCTTTTGTCAATTAAATTTGTATCAAAACTACATTCTTTATGTGGTTCAAAAAATATATAAATTATTTATACTACTTATTAAAGATATTACTCTTATTTTTTTCTTACTTTTTAAATTTTTTTGTGAATGTATGAAATTATTTTAGGTAAAAAAAGAGATAAAAATAATAAATTATTTCAAAGTTATTATTGGTCAAAATTTTAAGAGATGCATGATATTAGAAATTAAATTTTACATATTACAAGAAATAAATTTTTTTTAAAAAATTTACTTTTAGACAAAAAAAAAAAGACCAAATTGAACAAAATCTATTAGAATTTAAACTAAACCAAACCTTTGAACATCTTACTGGTAACCACTGATACTACCAAGATAATTGCCCACCTTACCAATGATGTAAAATTTGTGAATGAATGTCATACAATTTTACACTGCATCTTTTTATTGCGCCTCTAGGTTTATCGTGGTCATGTACTGTTTAGATATGCATGGAGCATACATCAATTAATTCACATGTCTAATTTGATTGAGGTCATTTACATTTAACTATGAGTTAACAATTAGAACTTTGCAGGTTGAATTCAAGAAATTGACGTAGTTATTTAAATATGTGATAGTGTATTTAACCAGAAAGTGACATAGTTATTCAAATATGTGACAGTGTACTTAACTATAAATGCTTGTTTTCACTATGTTTAGGAGTTGGGAAGGAAAAGAAAACGAATGACTCCAAAGAAAAATAAGAGAGAGAGAGAGAGAGAGAGAATTAAGTAGTAATTTTTTTATTCTCTTGTGCGAAAATTTGTTTACTTCAAAATCTTTTTAAATTACTTAAAATAAAGAATTATTTTTAAAAATTAGTTAAATTTTTTCTATTCTCCTCTCTTCCTTAAAACAAACTTTTATATAAGAAAAATATTTTAATTAAATGTTCCCTTTCTGGCTATCATCTTCTTACTTAACATCTCCCATCGTTAAATCCAAGATATTCTAATCGATTTTTATGCTTAATAGTATGCAATTACATGTATAATTATATGTGAATTTAATAACAAAATTCCTTCAAACCATCTTTAAAAAAATAATAATAAAAATAATGGTAAGAATCAAAATTTGTGTAAACAAGTTTTTTTTCCCTCGATTTTAAATGTAAACAAGGTTATCCTTAGCAACAAAAATACAATACAAAACCAAAGATTGACATAACAAAAATGGTCATGGAAGATGCAATTCAATTTCCTTGTCTAAGAGAAAGAGAGGGGAGGGGGGAAGGACTTGGATCCCCTGCTTATCATTTGAGGATGAACAGGTACTTATTTAAATTTGGATTGTTCAGATTTAATATTTAATATTTTTATTTTTTTAATTTAAATTATTATTATTTTTAAAATTGATAGTTAGAAGATCATTTTTATTTTTTATTTTATATTTTTTGAAATAAATACAACATAAAAAATATGAAAAATTAAAAATATCAAATCTGAACCATTCAACTTTAATCTAAATAGTTGAAATCAAAATGAATAGAAGATTTGATTCCAAGAAAAAAAGGGAGAACGATGAGTTAACAATAATTTTTAAAAAGAAAAAGAGAAGGAAGGTGATTATGGAAGTTGGATTATTTTAATTTGTAAAAAAAATATTTTAAAAATATTTTAATTAATCAAATCATTTGAAAAAAATATTTATTTTTTTAAATATAATTTATTTATTATTTGAATAATTTAAACAATTAAAATTTATGTAAAATGACCCTTTTTCTTTTTCTTAATAAACGAACTCGTGGTTGTTCCCAAGACGTGTAGATTTCCACAGGAAGGGTTAGACCAAAGCCAAAGAAATAGGACAAAGGCAGTGGTGCAGTTGGTCACATCTGAAGGGGACCGCTTTGGTTTCCACGTTCCACTACGGTGGAGCGCCACCTCACGCAGTCGCGCGTGCCTTCACGCTCCGGTGAAAGAGTCACACCTCATCGACACCCACTTTATCACGCGCCTTGTCCAGGAGCGTGAGGCACCGTCTTCCACTAACTAACAGATGTTTTCTTTTAAAAATTAAAAAATTAAAATAGGAAAGACTTTAAAAAAGGGAATCGTGAGAGGCGGTGGTTAGTTGAGGGAGCAATTACGAGAAAATGATCCCATACATGCACGACCACTTGTTAGTGACCCAACGGCTTACGTGGATCCAGATCATTGGTTGGTGGAGGTTGTCTCCCTCTGTTTGGGACTGCGCTGTTTTCAGGTGATACCGCCAATAATACAGTGAGACGCGTAGAAATCTGGTTCTCCCTTACTGGTCCACTTCCTAGAGATCGTAAACCTACAATTATTTCGGAGGCTGCCCAATGAGAAAGCATCAGTATGTTGTAACCGTACGTGGGACCCACCGCATCAACTTGCGGGTGTCATTTACCATTGATCTGAATTCTGAACCGTTGCATTGGCGGCTACTTGGAGCTGAATAAAATATACGTTTTTTTTTTTAATCTTTTTGGTTGGAAAATACATTAATTTTAATTGACTAAGTAAAAAATTTAAAGAGAAAATATGTTAAATAAAGATAACGGGATTAAATATACTTTTGGTGGGTATTGTACTGATGACTTGTTTTGGAGCCATTGAGGTTTGAAGCGACTATAAATATAGGAAATACATGGGGTTCAAACTTCAAACAAAAAAAGAAAAATGCTGAACCAGTTCTTGAGTGTATGCTGCTCTCTCTTCTCCTTATAACTTTGTTGTCAAATCGACTAGTAAACAAAAATCCTTCTTGGTTATTCGAAAGAAAGTGTCATCACCAATTTCTTACTTTATAATTTTTTTAATTAATTTAGCACTTGAGACTTGAGAGTATAACTTTGTTGCAATTTTACTCTTTTAGGTTACCAAAATAATACTTGACACCATCATTTTAGTTACAAAGAATCTTTGTAGTTGGAAAATAATTATACTTTGAAATACTAGAAAGATATTGTATAAAAATACTATTTTAATTCAAAATTTTAAATTGTGTAAGTAAAGGTTGTATAACCAATAAAACATATATTAGGGCCGACTCTTATGGACTTTTTTGACAGTAGCGGGTGACACAACAAAGTAATTCATTCCTTAGGAAAGAGTAAAACCTTATGTGATCGTTAATTGATGATATGAAATTATCCAATTGTTTTCAACCCTCAAAATGATGTTGGTCGTGTATTAGAGCTAGAATCCAATGGTTTAGAGAATCATAAATACTTTCTAGAAAGAGCATATTGAGTAGGAGAAAATATGTGGAGGTCAAATTGAAAAATATTATTTTTGAAAAATAAAATTGAAATAAAAGTTATGTTCCAAAACTAAACCATTACTATATATATATACATATAGTCTTTTTGGTCTCATATATAAAATTTTTTTTGAGACTTAATTTAATCTAAAATATAAGAAATAATTTTTGTATATCTAGTATATTAATATTGTAATATTCCAATTATACCCTTCATTAGATAAGCTTTTCAAATTATGAGTAATAATTGTCATTAATTTTAATAAAAAAATACATACATTAAATAAAGGCATTCTTAAAAAATAATTTTTATTTAAGATAAAATTAAAAAAATTAATTACTTTTAATTAATTTTTTTAATTATCGTAAGTTAGTTATTTATTTTTTATATATAAGACCAGATAGAATATTATCTTAGTATATAAACATTGTATGGTTAAGAATTACAATAAAAATTATATGATATGTAAGTAATTAAAATGACTATAATTTATTTTAATAGAGCATAAGGTACTAGCCTTAGTTCAACCTTGCCCGCTCTTGTGAGCTAATATCAGCCAATCTAAGAGCTGGCTTATGAACAGAGTCTCTTGTATCCTCACTCATTCCGCTGATAGTGTTAAGCTAACCCTATGAATCAGGTTTTTTTTTTTTTTACATTATATCTTTTAAAGATTTAATTGAGAGAGAAAATGGATTTTGGAACACTAAATCAATAATTGTTTCATAATTTTACAATAGGTAACAATTCTTATTTATTTAATAATAAGTCAAACAATTTTTTATAGTTTACAAATTTTAAATCAAATTGAGGATAATGATTGTATTTTGTTGAGTTTCATTGACTAGTGCAGCACAGGTGAGCTTCCCTCCCCAATGATGAGCTGCCAATGCCTTCTTTTTGTTGGCAACTTTAGCCAAAACAAGTATTTAAATAAAATAATATAACTAAATTAATATTTGATATAATAGCAGAGCTTTGAAAAAAAATAAAATTTTGTATTATTATCATTAATTTTTTAAAAAGTGCACAGGATAGAGAGCGCGTATTATAATTAGAGGGAACTTTTTGCACAGGTGCAATATCCATAAGCACATATGCTCCAATCACAGCTTACCACCTTCATCCCGCTTTGTTTTGTTCTCTCTCTATTCCGCTGGGCGAAGATTATAATTTAGATTCATTGAAAATTACTTTTTCAAATTTAAATTTTATATATTTTCTTTTTTTCATTTGGATCCCTATCCTTTTTCGTGTTGCGATTGTTTGCCATTATTTATTCTCTTTTCTTTGTTGCTCACACATCAAGGAAAAGAGAGAAAGAACTATTTCTTTTACCAGCTTTCTTTCTCTCTCTGTACTCATAAATTCACTCTTTCTTGTTTCCCAATTGGGTTTTGCATATTCATTGCTTTTGGCTTCTCTCCTTTTGCCTTTCCTCAGTTTCCAATTGCTTACCCAATTGAAGTCGAAGCTTACAGAAGCATCAGTTCTCTCCTCTATAAGTTCTAAATTTTCATTACACAAATTCTAATCCATTTATAGTTCTGTTTTCTGGGTTTTGTTTTCTCTTATCTGTATTAGTTCATTGGTTTCAGATCTCAGTGGCAGTTCTAGGGTTATCAGCTAAAAGCAATTAGATATCATATTATTGTTCAATTTCAATTTGGAACATTTCCTTAGATTTTTATAAAGTGGGTCTTTTTCAGATTCCTAAGGAGTATTGCCTGCCCATAAAGAAGTATTCTGATTCCTCTCAAAAATGCTTTCCGATTTATCCTTGATATTGTTCCGGTAAAAAATAAAAAGAAAAAAAACTCCAACTCTTCTCATTTCTTTCTGCTTCCCTTCTCTCCTCCTCTGTATCTGCTCTGTTTCAAAATTTAATTTTATGCCTCAATAGTTTCTGCTTGAAATTCGAGGTGATGAAGTGGGAAACGGAAATCCTCTCACCTGCGCAATACATCACCAATTCCAACACCAACTGGATTGTTGAAGATAATCGGAACCCCAAATGGACTCGTGCCGAGAACAAACTCTTCGAAAATGCTCTTGCAGTGTACGATAAGGATACCCCAGATCGGTGGCAGAAAGTGGCTGCAATGATCCCCGGGAAGACGGTCGGTGACGTGATGAAGCAGTACAAAGAGCTTGAAGATGATGTTTGTAATATAGAAGCTGGTCTGGTCTCCGTTCCTGACTATTATGGTACCACTGCCTCCTCACCTTTCACCTTAGACTATTTGGCGAACTCTTCTTCTGGGTATGATCCCTCACAAGGACTTCATGGAAAGAGATCCTCCTCAGGAAGACCCTCTGAGAATGAAAGGAAGAAAGGAGTTCCTTGGACTGAAGAAGAGCACAAGTAAGTTCCTTTTTGTCTTTTGCTTTCTGGGGGTTTTGAATTTTGAAGTGTTGCTTTGGGTGTGATTTACATGAGCCTTAGACATGATAAAGTTCTGTTGTTAAATAACATGGTTTATAATGATTTTGAAATGTTAACAGGGGTTTATAGTAATGATTCTAGATTTTTTGTATTTTAAAGTGTTGTGCTGCGTCTGAAGTCACTGTTCTTAAAATAACATGGCACACAATAATTCTGAGATGGTATTTTAGGTTTTTCAAATTTTGAAGAGTCGTGTTTTGCCTATACAATTACGTGGTGATAGGAGTTGTTTTCTATTTTGCTAGTAAGTTCTAGTTTTATACGCGTAAACTTGATGATTAAACGCTTCACAGACTGTTTCTTCTGGGGCTGAAGAAGCATGGGAAGGGAGATTGGAGGAACATATCTAGGAATTTCGTGCTAACTCGAACACCAACCCAGGTAGCTAGCCATGCCCAGAAGTACTTCATAAGGCAACTCTCAGGAGGGAAGGACAAGAGGAGAGCAAGCATCCATGACATAACCACAGTGAACCTCACAGAAACCACAGCCACATCTTCTCCTTCACAAGACACCACCAAGATATCCTCTTCACCACCACAGAATCCCATGAATATGATGCTCTCACAGTCACAGCAGCAGCAGCAGAATTCTGCTGTTTCTAGAACACAGTTTCAGTGGAACCACCAGCCAATGGCTGCTCTCAATAATCTTGCGGATGAGAAATTGTTCATGTCTGCCTCTTATGGAGTTGGTGATTACTCATCCTATGGGTTTAGAACGCAAGGCCAGAACCTGCACAGAAGTGCTCTTCTTCATCACGAATCTTCCTACTTAGGGCCGCATACTCAAAACATGGTTTTCCAATTGCCATGATATAGTGTTTTTATTGAATTATTAATGGCTAGACTGGAATAAGTATGTTTTCGATTTGTTGAGTTCACTAGTGTAGTGCTTCTGTGCTTTGTGCTTTTCTCTCTAGTTCTATGTGAATATCTATATCTTACATTAACATATTTAATTCATGGTTTTTGGACATGAGAAAGGCACATATAATTTGCTTCTTCATTTAAATAAGTATTAGACTTAGGTATAATTTCTTATATTTTTATTATTATATTTTTTTAATAAAAATATGATAAATATTAATTTTTTAATAATAATATAATAAGTGTAAGACTATATAATTATTTAAAAAATCTCACTATTGTTATGTTATTATTAAACAATTATAAATTTATCATATTTTGATTGGAGAATTTGACAATAAAAATATAAAAAAAATTTGTATAAACTTTTTTGCTTTAAATGAATCTCTACCGACTTAGATTTACTTTGTTGTTTAACCATAATCCTTTTCATCTCAAATTTGAATATAAGATAGAAAAAAAATTAATTTTTAAAAACATTTGTTATTAGATTTTTAAATAATTTCATGATATGAGTGGATGGATTTTTTTTTTTAAAACTTGTAGCATAATCCTGAGTTGTAAAATATTTTCTCACATGTTATATTTTTATAAAAAATTTAATAATAAATATATAGAAAATTTTACTTCAAGCTTTTGCACGTTAGATATAAGCACAAAAAGGCATTCTTAAAAATTCTTAAATAGATTATATATATATATATCTAATTTCTTATATCTTTATAGTCAATTCTTCAATTAAATTATATAGTTGTTATATTTTAATTAAAAAACCTAATAATAAGTGTATAAAAAATTGCTTTAGTCATATATATATATATAATTGATTTTACACTAAAACCATTAATACTATGATTAAATGACATGATTTTAATAATTAGTTTAACGGGTTAATTATTTTTGTGGGCCACTTAGACGTGGCATTGGAACTACAAGTAAAACCAAAGAATGATCCATTGTATTAATCAGATTTAATAGTTAAATCAAAGCTTTGCATTTGAGAGATATAATTTCATAGTAAGCCATGGATCTTCAAAGACAAGGTTTTGTGATGCTGAATGACAAAAAGGTACCACTAAGATCAGTGTCTTCAATCATAAGCTGAAAAGTGTAGCATATGTTACGCAAAGAAGAATTTTATACCACCAAATTGTTAATAATTTAAAATCTCGTGTGTGTACCTTTTCCAAACCGCATGGATGTGATTTGTTTCAACATCAAGGATTTTATTAATGAGATTAGTGAAAAGAAGGAAGATTAAAGAAAATATGACTAGAATCCGCTGTTAAAATGCGTCAAACAATTTTTACTTTGATTTGTAGATACACCAGCACTAAAATTAATGGGACTTTATATTTTTATCAAGGACTATATACATCCTTATAGACTTTTACTGGGGAAGGTCAACTATTTTGTGTATGTTTAAATAATATTGAAACAAAATAGGTAAACCTACTCATACATTTATTCTTTCTAAGAATATGATGGAGGAGCAAATATTCAAATTTAGTTATATTTATTTATTTATTTATTGTGATCTTTATTTCTGATTGTAATATTTTCTCAAATCTCAAAAAAATTTGCCATCAACTCGCTAGCAATGAAATTAGTGTGAAAGAAGAAAATTGAAAATTTGGACAAATCAAATATAAAATTTTGTTGAATGATAATTGCTGTCAAAATCAAATAAAAGTTGTTTATATGTCAAACCTAATTATTTAACAAATAATACGAACTACAAAAAAATACAATTGAAATAGTAAAATAACTAAAATAGCCTCAAAATATAAAAATTGACAAGTTTTGGTTTAAAAATGATCTCGACTGTGTAAATTGAGTGGGCACAACAATGAATTCTGAAAAAGTTTTTTATTGATATATAATAAGACCCAAAACTTTTCTAAAATTAAAAGTTATAATTATTTGAAATTAAAGTATCTATTTAACAATGAGGAATCTTCTTTTTAAATACTTCTAACACTAAGCTTGCTCTATACAATTATTTGTTAGACATTCTACATCAATTAATCCTCTTACAATAAGATCTTATTATCTAACCAATTTATTCAAGAAACTACAGCACAAGAAAGAAAGAAAGGCCACGTATGTCACAAATCAAACTTAATATGAGATTATAAAAGGATCCGAAAGATCGTACAAGGAAGCAACGAACTGAAATGCACTTACTATCGATTTCAAGCTGCTAATTTCAGCCTGCGTAAACTCTCTTTGAAGCCATTGATCAATTACGAACACAGAATATGGATAATATTTTCACTTAAATTTAACATCTTTGGTTAATTAGCGACACTCTCTACGATTAATAAGAGATAATGATATTTTCATTTATCAATGTGCTAGCCAACAGATACCAATATAGAAGAATGAGCTTTTAAAATGGCTCAAAAATTAAAAAAAAAAATGATTTCATGCAAAATTTGAAGGCATCTTTTATTGTAAGAAAAAGACTGAATTATATATTTTTTTTAAGTTTAACTGAATTATTTTTTACGCTTTTTTAAATTTTAAAAAAATAACTGGACTTTCTTGGCAGTTGATATATATTATAAAAATTCTATCTTCTAATTATCTTTTGTTACTGAATTAACTGTCACATTAATACGGAATCTTAATGTCAGTCTTATATTATTGTATCAAGAATAAAATTATAAATTTATGTTGTACAAGATGTTAATTTCATTGACAACAAATAAATAAATAAACTGTTACAAATTATCAAATATAAGGGGAGTTGAATAATTCTTTAAAACAATAAAAAATATTAAATATAATTTAATCAAACTTAAAGATAAATTTAGTGTAATTCACTTAAAAACAATAGTAAGTCACGGAGCACTTCAATTTAGATGCTGATAGTATCTAATAGCTTCTTTTTTTTCTCTATTATATCTTTTCTTTAAAACTCAATATGATATATAGAATGAAAATGAATAAACTAAAAAATAAAATAGAATAAGTAATTTTGAGATAAAAAATAACTATCATATTTTTATTTTAAAAAAGTAATAAAAATTATTGAATAAAAATTATAAAAATATAATCAAAATTACATAAATGCGGTTACATTTAGTCTAATAGGCTAATTAAGAATGACCATCTGACTTTGTTTGACCTTAATAGTAGGTGCTGAGTCTGCATGCACCAGTGCATATGCAATCATCATGTACTGTAATCCCTTAATACTTTTTCTTTTTCGTTGTTAAATTTCCGAATGAGAAATGAGACCTTTCTAAAGTGATTCCCTTAAGACGAGGAAGATCCTTTTCCAAGTGGATTAATTAATGGCTCATCAAGAATTAAAAATTGCTACAGAACAAGGTTCATATGGGGATTAGATGGTTAATATATTCTTAAACAAAGATTTCCAATCAGTTCATCTCTTTGCTGTTTGGAGTTTGGACACATGGTTTTCACAAAGTCCATAGAGAGAGCATCATATCTTCTGTGATTCTGAGTGTACGGAACAGAACCAAACCAAATCCATTAAGACATAATTTAAAATGTTTAATTCACTGTTCTCATCATATCTTGGAAGAAATCTTTGATGCTATTTATAGAGACAAAGCCCAGCCTTTTACTTGGCCTAAAAGAGGTCCTTGTATGTAGCTTTTGTTAAGCAGATCCGATTCTGGGTTTTGTGTTTTTAATTTTATATATCTTAAAAAGGGCTTTTGAGATTCTCTTTTGGGTAAGATTGAAAATTCGTTGGCCTCGTATTGCTTTTCTTTCAAAACAAGAAGAATCTTACCCTCCCCCCAAGAATGCTGTGCGAAGCTTGAGATCAATAATGTCCCATGACGAAAAGTAAGATTAATCATGGCCTATCATCATTAACATTTGTTAACTAGTTAATTTGCTTATACAGTGATTTTCGCAGCTACTTTATAGTTTTACTAAACAATTTTAGACTAAATCAATTATAAGAAGATATTTGATATGCTTATATATTTATATATAATTTGATTTGGTCTGCTTATATTTTATAAAATTGTGAATTATATTATAGCAGATCGTGGTTCAAGGGCGTTTCAGAACCATTTATAATGGTTCATTGTAATGCTTGCAATAAAAAGAAAGTGATGATGTAGAGAAGTAGTGGTTCTAGCACAAACTTGGCCAATGATAAATAGTAGAGAGCGCGACACAAGCTCATATGGGTCTACAAAATGCTGTATAAACAGAGTTTAGATGTGAGAATATCATGACACATAATTTTTAGGTGTGTAATCATTTGTGATTGAGATTTTCTCCTAATTTAAATGGTAATATGATGTAATTAATCCCAATGTACATCACGTCCATTAAAAGAAATAATAGGTCTAAGATTAGGTCAATCGACTAATTTAGACCTAACGCCTAAAATCTTACATTCATAGACCAGTTCCACTAATTAGATTGGTTAGACTTGTAAAGTGCCAATGATTCTAATCAACAATCTCTGTGCTTTCACTCTCTTTCTTTTTCTTTGTTTGTCTCATTCATCAGCACAAAGACAAGCTCTCAGCCTTTCCTTGGAAGGAGAATCTCTGCAAGTTGATTAATTACAACGTTGATTCATCATTGAGCACATGAAAAGCAGCAATAATTGAACTATATAGCTTCTGTTTGCAATTGATTATAGATGCAACTAATCACTCGCTTTTCTTCGTTGCAATAAGGTTATTTTGACCAAATCTGAATTACTTTCTAGATTCTTAATCTGAAATGCTGCAATATAAATTTCTTCTGTTCATATACCACACTAATCTTTCTCTTTTTATGTGTTAATTATATTATTTGAGTGCAATTTTAGGAATTTATTAGGGTGAGAGAATTGGATTTATGGGATGAGATAAATAATCTCCGAATGTTGTTTCAATTTCAGCTGTTGTCTTTTTTTTTTTTCAACATTTATTTTATTTTTTATTTGTTTTGGTCCTTTGGATACACCATCATGCATCAACAGGAAAATTCTATTATTTGTGAGCAAAAGTTCAACCTTTTAAAAAGTATAATCACACCTTTTGCAATAACTTTGTTATGAATTATTCATAAGACATGAATTATTCATAAGACATTATAGAGAAGTTTGAGTCATTGTCAAATTTTGTTTGGCCTATTTTAAATTGACCCTTTTTTATTCTTTTTTCTTTTCTTTAACAATTTGGCTGACAAACCTAATAAAACATCTCTGTCAATAATTTTTTTTATGTAAGAAAAAATTATAAGATAAATAAATTATTTTGTTTTAAGAATAGGGCATGATGTAATTAATAAACTATTATCAATAAAAATTAAATCCAAACTCATTTGTGTCGATTTCATCACACAAATTAAGGTAAAAATACATTGCCGCATGAATCAATTGGTCCTGCAGATAGCTTTTCTACAGTACATGACAAGACTAACCACCATCTTTCTGTAAAGGCAAAGCTTTTTTGCAAGTGGAATTAAAAAGCATTTTGGCCTCTTTATTCTTATTTCCATCAAAACTTGCACTGCAGGTTACCACCATGTCCTATGATGTCACAATTTCATTTTTTCTAGAGGTGTCCAACCAAAATTTTGAAACTTTGACTCTTCTTTGTTTATTTTTTAAAAAAATTTAAATAAAATCCATTTATGAAAAATTAATAGATTAAAATTAGTTATAAATATACATATAAATATTTTTTTAAAAAATAAGTCTCATTGATCTACTAAATAAGTTGAGTAAATTATAGATATTTCTTGTAAAATAAAAAATAAATTATACAAATCTCCTATTCATTTGCAAAATATATATAGATTTTCTTTGAAATAAAGAATATATTACACAGACATTCTATCTATTTTCAAAATATATATAGATCTTTATTAAATTTTATTAAAATTATACAAACATTTCATCTAGTTTTAAGAGAAGTCTTTGTTTATTTTGAAAATAGAAGAGAAATACAAAATTTAAGGGAGGTCAATGTAATTTATTCTTTTTTTTAATATATTTAATAAACTTGGTATACCTAAAAGTTGTTCAATTTGCTTTTAGTCAATAACATTTTTCCTCTACAGTTGCATGTAATGAATTAAAACTCATACCAAATTATTGATGAAAAGTTCAACTGAAGGTCTGTGTGAAGGTAGGTTGGATTCCCTATGCTGTTTTCATTGGCCCAGAATCTGAGATTATGGTATTTTTTTAATATTTTTTTCCCCTTCTTATGTGAAAAAAGAACAGAAAAGGAATGAAAGCAAGTGCATATACCCTGCTATGGGAATGAACAAGAATAACAGGGAACAAGGTTCATGATTTTAGGCATCTATGAACAAACAGATACAGTACTAAAGGATGTGTTCTCTAAGATAATAACATGAGATCTTGTCAGGTTGCTTGAGAATAGAAAACTGAAGTACTTAGAAGTTAGAATGAAATTTGGTCTTCACTGTAATGTTATGCATGGGAGATTAGCTCATTAATTACTCGAAAGCTGGCCTATGTTACTATCTCTTCGGATACAAAATGTATATGCTTCAAAAAAAAAAAGTTAATAAAGTTAATCATGAAGACACGGGTAAGAATATTAGACACTCTTCAAATGGCACTAGTGTCAATGTTTGAAATTGAAGCGAGTATAATATACTTGAGTTTGAACTTTGAATCATGTGATTTGTTGCCTTTTCCCTAGCTACTCCCAACTTCCTAGATCATCCACCTCCTATGTAACACCAAAAAAATTACTTCTTGTTACCTGGCAATTTGGAAAACCTAAAGCCAAGGAAAAATAAAGGTCCACAAGAATTAAATCCACCAGTTGGTAGATTTTCAATCCTTCTGAACCAAGACACAGGTAGCTGACAATTGAAGTCATGATCACCAGAGATAAGTAGATGCCGGATCCAGCTCCTCTAAATTTCACTATGCACTTTAGAGAGTAAAGTGCAAATGGGTAACCACTGAGTAGAAAATCAACTGTTCAAATTTTTATAAACTAGAAGCAACTTGATAACTACTTAACAATATGCAAAAATCAGATCCTTTCATTTTCTAATCTATGGATTTTTCCTTGCATTTTACTCTTTGAAATATAGGGTGCACTTTAGAGAAGCCAAATTTGGTGATACCTTTTCCAACAGCCATGGCTCTAAGACCAGGAGTCTAAGGGTCTCCCAGATATCAGAATAACCATAATAGGGATTTTGTTAGCAACCATGAAGTTTGTGTCCATTCCAGCTTGAATAGGATGCCATAATAATTGAACTCCCTGTGACATGCATATAAGGTGCCAAGTGGATTTTCTCTTACGTTGTTCTTTGATAATATACTATTTTCCTCATTTACATCTTTGTCTGTGCCTCCATATTCACCAAAATGCTTGAACACGCAGTAACATTGTCCTTGTTGTAATGATTAGGTGTATGAACATGATTTTGCCATTAAAAAAATTACTATTAACTTGGTATTTGTTTTCTAAAATGATGGTGAGTCTAAACCATGAGCAGAATTTATATACGTGAGCACGAAAACAAGGAAATATGTAACAACATATGATAGTATGAAAGCATTATGGACACCATATTTTATCGAAAGGCAAAAGTAGAAGCAAAATTTTAAGGTAAATAGCTCCTCTCCAGAGCAAGGATCTGTTTTTCTCACTCAATGCAGCAGGGGTATATTTCTCTTCCTCAATGAATTTAGGACGCTCATTTGCTCAAAAAGGATTTTTTTTTTTTTAATGAATTCAGAATCTACGCAAAATTGTCAGGAAAGACAATAAATTGAAAAGAAAAACAAAAGAAGAAAGAAATAGTAATCCCGCTGGCAATTCTCAATATAAATTTTTATTCAGATGGCAATAGATTTTAGTTATTCAGTATTTCTAAAGATAAATATACTTTGTATGAAATGGAAAACTGTAAGTCATATTAATGGCCTCTTTCTACCTCCCAGCCACAAATGCGTAGCCCCTCGGATGCTCTTCTGGAGGCTGGGCCTGCAAGCCCGAAACAAAAGAAGTCATTTTTTTACCATTTCAGTGTCAATCATGCAATAATGAAGAACTGAAGATTGACATCCCAAGGATTTAAGGAGGAAAAATTGTGGAATATGGATCTTTCCCAACTACAAAGTGACAGCAGCAAACAGTAAATAGAATGTTTCTAGCCAATAGTGAATTTTCACATTCAATATATGCCCAATTCTCTGTTTTCCCAAGCTACAAAGGCAAACCCATTTTTCATTTTTCCAAGCTGAAATAAGATTGCAGACAAAAGAAGTCTGGTAAGCTTTAATATTCCACTTTCATAAATGAGATAGTCTCCATAGCTTTAATAGCAGCAAACAAATTGGACAACTGCCGGCCTCTAAGAAATTTGATGTTCTTAGTGTAGATATGATCTTTCACACCTTTTATTTTTTTTAAGAAATGTAAGAAGATTAGTTTCAAGGTCAAAAATGTTTTCATCTAGTGGACAAATAACTTTTTTTTTCTTTTACTTCAAATGTCTTTGTTGTTGGGAAAAGGCTTTGTTGTTGTTGTTGTTGTTGTCTATATCATGAACTCATCACTACCACTATTGGTCAATCCAAAAACAGAAAAAATCACTCCAAAAAATAAAATTGAATTTGAAGTACAACAAGTCTTTGATTTTTATTCTAACAATTGTTGAGAATCAATTCACCATCAGAAGAACGTTTTTGATTCTGACAACATCAACTTCACCTTCACTGAGGAAAGAGTAAAAGGACAGGCTATATTCAGTAGTACAACTCCTAGACATGGACTAAAAGAAAAACGACATTACAAGGAGATATAATGGTAGAAGTTGGGAAATAAAGGACAAATGGTAGACCTGGTTATGTTCTTTATTCTGCCAAAATCTCTTATACAATAAAGAGAAAGAGAAGAAAATAAAAAAATGAATGGTCTTCTCATTGATCATTTTACAAGGACAAAACGGAAAATTAGAAACTCCGAGGAAATGGAGAGGATCATTTACAGATAAGAGGAATCTGATACCTACAAGGAAAACTCTGTATGTTCTTATTTGCATCTTACATTTTTTGTGAGGGATATGAGCCTGTTGTGACTAACAATAGAATAATCTACAACTCTAGGGAACCCCTTCAAACCTTCCATCCACTGAAAATTGGCTAGTACATGTGCAGCTTTATCATAGTCTTTTCATTTTGGCAAATTCAGCCCCCTGATCAATGTTACAGCATACTTCAACACTTAAAAAGGTGAACCACTTCATAAATCCTCTGCAAGGTTTTCATTTTTCAAAATGAACTGCTTCTCCAGGCTCTTTCGTGTTTGTTGTAATGCTATCTTCACTTGTCCCTGCTGATCTGAATAAAGCCATGGCTTCCTTCTTGTTTGATTCCTGTTCAATAGCTTCAATCTTGTTTGCTTCAGTAGATTTGCCTTCAATATCTTCAGCAAAGCTTGACCTGGTTACTTCATTGACCTTAGCTATGTTACCACTTGTTAGTTTGTCCTTCTCCATATCATCTTCAACCTCCTTTGGTTCTTTATGTACATTACTCACTTTTTCTGAGCTATCATTTAGCTTTGATGGGATGTCATTCTCTAACTTCTCTTTTATATCTTCCTTATTGCTAATTTCTGCATCATTCTTCTTTGACTCACTTTGCACATCTCTGACTTTTTCCAAGCTATCATCTGGCATGTCTGGCTTTGTTGGGGTGTCATTGTTAAGCTGCTCTTTGATTTCTTCCTTGTTGCTGATTTCTGTATCATTCTTCTTTGACTCACTTTGCACTGTACTGACTTCTTCTGAGCTATCATTTGGCTTATCTGGCTTTGTTGGTGTGTCATTCTTTAACTTCTCTTTGATTTCTGCATCATTCTTCTTTGACTCATTATGTACATTACTCACTTCATCTGAGCTACCATTTGGCTTACTTGGCTGTGGTGGGGTGTCATTCTTTAATTTCTCTTTGATTTCTTCTTTATCATCATTCTTCTTTGACTCACTGTGCACATTACTCACCTTTTCTGAGCTACTAGTTGGCTTCTCTGGCTTTGGTGGGTTGACATCCGCAAGTTGAGTCAACTCTACAGCCATTTTGCCATATTCTGTGGCTGTTGAAATACCACTCTTCTCAGTCACTTTTGAAGGACTAGACGTTACTTCACTATCAACTACTTTTTCTGATTTGTTATTGATTTCCTCGATAGCTTTCATCTGAGCTGAAATGGGGGATTTTATAGAATCATCCTGTCTAACTACTGACGTCGATTTGTCTTCACTGCTCTCACCATTCTTTAACTTCTCTTGTCTTGCATCATTCTCCTTGCCCGAGGATTTTGCGTTTCCTATGGAATTCTCAGGAGGATCAGCCGGCTCCTAGTCAAAGTCCAAAAACTGGGCAAGTTAGATCATCAAGCTTTTCTGTTATTCTTCTTATTGGAAAACTAGGTTACATGCTTGATCAAAACGATGAGATTTCCCTCTTGTTTTTTTTTGGTAAATGCGCCAAATATAAGAACATTCGTAAGTATGAACTCAACCAAAATGAAAATAATATGGGAAGAATGATAGTTAGCAAGACATTAGCCATATTATACCTTGTTTCTGGATATGATCAAAGTGTTATTCTCCTTCCTATCCTCATCATCAAAGATGGGCTTGCCTGATTTGTCTGTGGTGTTGGAATCATCGGCCACTGCTGATAAGCAAGATATTTCCTATCCACCATTTAGCATTATTAAAAATCCATCATTTCCCTGTAATATCTCCCTTTAACCATGCAAAAGTAATGCTTAGACTCACATCTAACATGTTCATGTTTTCTTTCCTTTAAAAAAAAAAAACCAGAACAGCAGCAGTTATAGTAATTAATCTTCCTTCTTGACTTGCAATTATATTGAAGCACTAATATGTCAATGATCTGTAAATTTCTCAATATAGAAAAAAAAAATCCTTAATTTGCTACCAGAATTCAAACCTGAAAATTACTGGGGGCACCATTATGTATTTGAGTAATTGGATCAATCAACAACGGCTGCATAATAGGAGGCATAGTGTTTGAAGGAAGTTCATCAGTTGAAGTTGATTGTGCCATGGCCTCTATATTCGATGGTGGAACATCTGTACGTATCTGCCGATTAAAAGCAGATGAAGAAACTTGATCTGTAAGGGTCTTCTCTGGCAACACAGATCTTGGCGAAAGGGATGAAGATGAGTTCAGAGAGACTGCATCGGTCGATTCTTGATGCACAATTGATGGCCCTGGATTTTCAGTGCTATTTGAGTTCTGTGTGTTAGTGGCTGCTGAATTATTCACATGATGATCCACGATTTGTGCTTCGGTTCTTGAATTTTCTGAAAGGTTTTGCCTTTCCTGCTGAGCAGCAAAATTTTTATAAAATGCAAAGTCTGTTCTTCTTCGCTAAGCCAAATCAAATGGTATTTGCAAACTAAAAAGTGCAACAAAGAAAGGGCAGATTACAATTCACCCAACGGTTTGGCCCAAAATTAATTTGTCCTGTGTTGTGTGGTTTAAAGCATCTCATTTTACGCTTGTGTGGTTTGTTTATTTATTACATAATTGCCTTGTCATATTTTATATCCAAGTTTTAATAAAAATAATCACATGAAAGTTAAAAGTTAATACGATGAATAATTTTATAATTAAATGTTTCATTAACTTATATTTTAAATATATCCACAATGTTTTAAACTATTATGGGGATTAAATAAATATATTTAATTTTGAAATGTCATCTTAGTCCTAATAATAACATTAAAAGATTATAAAATTATTCAATATATAAATGAAATATATTTTCAAAAATAAAAGTGTTTATTTTTCAATATTCACGTGATTATTTACATTAAAATTAAAACTCAAAATATCATAGATAGTTAAGTAATTATAGAATAAATTACTAAAAAATTGAATGAAACACTTTCAACCACAAAGAAACAAATTAATTTCAAACCACCCCCCTTTTTTGTAAACTGTAATTTACCTCTAAATAATTATATATTCAGAACAAGTCAGAATTCAAGGTCACCATAATGACTTACCTCTGGCTCTTCTGATTGTGTTTCATGAGAAGGATGATCCACAGACCTACCAATAACAAAATTTGAAGAATTTGAAGGCTCGATTGCTTGAGTATCCACCTCAGCTTTTTTCATATTACCAAAGATGTTATAATCATAGTTGATTTTTGCATGAGTTGGTGTGTCCCCCCGCAAATCAGATGTTGAGGAGAGTGAATTCACAAAAGCACCATCTTCATCTTCATCTTCAATTGTCTCCTGCAAAGTAATGATATTCCCCTTTGGGCTATTATTCTTTACTTCTGCAATATCATCCTCGCTAACTCTTGAATTGAATGAGACTCCTCCTAAATCTTCACTCCCAGGAGTAATAACAGCCTCTTTATCCATGTCCCCATCATACACTACAGATTCTCCATCTGTTGTGAGTGTTGGTGAGCCAATTTCTGAAAACTCCACTTGTAAGTCGGAAGCAATTGAACATGTTGGCCCATGAAAAATGCACCTCTCAGGGAAATACATATTCTCCTGGTTCTGGCTAGTTGGAGATGAAAAGGAGTCAAATGGAGACTCACATATGGCAGTACTGCTAGCTATTGGAAAGTTGAGGAACTTTTCACTAGGCTTATCATGAGTTCTTGATTCTTCTGGCTTCTCTGAAACTCCAGATTTTTCGTCCTTTGAGATCTTGTAATCAGTTTCAGCAAACCCACGATTGCTACTTTCCATGAAGTCTGACTCACTTTTATGATCTGAGATGGATTTTGTTACTCGAGCATTCTCCACTTTCTTCCCTTTCATATCAATTATGTCCGTTTTGCTTTTTGTGTCCTCTTGGTTTGTTGTTTCCCCTTTAAATATTAGTGGTTTGGGAGCTTGAACTCCAGTGCTGAAACCAATCCCAAAATCACTATTTTTGGAGAACAATTTTTCAATTATCAGGTCATGGTTCCCCTTATCTGCAATAGTGAAATGCGCTCAGCTTCATAAGAATATATATATATATATATATATACACCTCAATTCCCTCTTTCACTGGGTCATAAAACACAGTAAAAACCTTTTCGGCCTTTGAAAGAGACAAAAATGACTTATTTTTTCTAGGATTATTTTCTTTTTGTTTTTGCATGTACAGAAAACTGCATTTAAATGGTAGTAGAATATATTTTTATGCTACTGAAGTAGTAGTAGAAAATCGAAACTTTTCCATTAGAGCAAAATTTAATTTGCCTTAAGACAAAAATATTCTAACTTAAGTAAGGAAAAAAGTAGAATTATTTGGTTGGCCTTCATAACTTTACTTAATCTTTAATTTAGTCGTTATATTTTAGTAGTTTGCAATAAGTTATAATAGTTTTAAAAACTTTTAATTCGACCCCTCTCATCAAAACTCTATTATTGTGTGTTAAATTTTGACAATATGACCAACAATTTTTATTTTGGTATTATTAATAGCCATTAGCCATGCTAACAACAGAACTAAAGAAAAATCCATTCATGTGTGTGAAATCGCATGTGATTCTTCTTAGATTAGGTGGCCAACAGAAATGAGCATGAATTATATATATTTAAATGTCATAATGTCATATGATTAACTATATTAATAAAATTTAACAGAATATTATAAAAAGTTGAAAACAAAGATCAAATTAAAATTTTGGGAAACTAGTTTTGATATTGAGAAAAATCTTATTATTGTCCTTGATAGATAGATAAATTTTTAAATTAGTCTTTTACAAATTATTTCTTTCAATTTAATTTATCAATTATTAAAATTCTTATAATGTTGTCATTTCATAATGTTTTCATTCAAAGTTTAAAGCAAAATTTAACAACATGCTAACTTAAAAGCTCATTTTGGCTAATTATTTGACTCAGATTTATCACCTAATAACATCGAAGTCAACAATACTAAAACAATAAATTGAAAAAACAATATTTTGTGAATAATCAAATAAAAAAAATCCACCTACCTAATAGTATCAACTATCATAATATTTGGTCAAAAAATAAAAAATGAAAATGACCAAAATAGGCATGTCTCTTTCAAAATCTGTAATAAGAAAAGGCGGGAGAGAGTGGTGTCTGTACCTGGAAGCCTTCTGAACCTGTCTGAAATATTCCTCCCATTGATAAAGAATGGGTATGACTCTTCATCAAGTGGTAAGGAAGGCCCTAAACTGAAGCTCTCATGCCTACAAAACGGCATGTCCTTCTGGTGATTTGTTGTGAATTCTTGTTGGAAGCTATCTCCTGTGAGATTAGGTTTCTCTTCCGAAGCATCGTATGGAAGATCGAAAGGGTTTCGCGATGGTCGCAGAACCGACGGAGCCGAGCCAGGTATTTCTAATCCATCTATCCCTCCGTAGTTCCTAGGAGAATCGAACGGGTTCGTTCTTGCGATGAGCAAAGGGGCGACTTGAGTCGGAGAAACCGTTCTTATATCGATCAGACCTCTCTCGATCTGCAGCTTCAGATGTTGTCTCGCTCTTCTTCTCGCTATCAGACTTTCCAGCCTTCGGTTTCTCTCGATCTCTGAAATCCCTAGATCCATGAGGTTTTTCTGATCGTCCTTCGTCCATTCCACCGCTTTGTTCGTTTCCTCTTGCGATTCTTCTTCTTCTTGTGATTCTTCTCCTTCTTCCTCTTCGTCTCCCTCCGCCGTGTCTTCATTCTCCAATGCAGATCCACCGCTAAAACCATCTGATTTGTTATATTGTTGATCTGAATCAGAAATTTTAACTTGGTCACTAATCAAGGGTTCAGGTTTTAAGGGCGAGATTTGCGTATCAGGATTCTGGAATCTTTCTGCATAATCGGAAGAACTCTCTTCTTTCTCACTAGATTTAGCATCTTTATTCTCGGAATCGTTACTTTCAACTGTTGATAATTCTTTGTCTTTTTCTTCTACAACAATATCTTGCACATCCCATTTCTTATCTTTGAAATTTCGCCTTCTACTCGTAGCATTTCTAAGTGAATATCTTCTTTCGAGAAGCATGTCACGTTTCCCATAACTAGGTAATTTAGAAAGTTGCTTCTCAATCTTCCTCTGCTCTCCTTTTTTCTCATTTCCTCTGATATAATTGAGCTGGCCTTCCTCAGAACTCCAAAAGATTCTTACAAAAATGGCAGTACAGACAAGAAATGGGGACAGATAAACCAGAAAATGATAAATATAAGAGAGGAATAAATATAGGATGCCCAAGATTAACAGAACACCAGAAATTAGTGGGTGCCTTCTAATGAATGTAAAGCTAGCCTCAATTGAAACCTGAATCATTCTCAGGAAACAAACTGGAATCTCTTTTGCATTCAAACGCATCTTTGTTTCTTTGAATTAATGTGCATAGAACAATGGAGAATTCAAATGGGGGAAGTTTAAGCCATTAGTCGTTTGAAAACATGTAATTATGGTCATCGTGGTAATAATCAAACGGGACTGACATGTTTGCTATGAAGGTCCATTGATGAAATAGATGGAGAAACTTTGATTTTCTGCCATGGAAATAAAAAAAGGTGCAGAAATAGAGGTTAATAAAGATGAGTTTTTGATAGGAAACTATTGAATGTGAAATGAGTAAATGTAAGTGAAGTTCTAGCTGATGAACAAACTATAGCATTGATGTAAATATCTTCATGCGTTCATAGGAATCCTTCGGAAGAGTGAAAAGAAAGAAACTAAACCTAAAGAAGAAATGAGAGAAAAAGGGTCAACTAGCCTCCAAATTTTGGTCAGCTGTAAGAAATTATTTGATCTTTCCCTCAAACATATGGTTAGCCGGAGAACCATGACAGTTTAGTTCGTCCTTTTTAAGAAACCTTTTGTTTGGCTGAAAGTTTCATGGGATCCACAAATTCAGGAGTTTTACTATGTATTTCTCTTCCCTTTTGATGATAACGGTATAAGGGGAACTACATTTTCATGGGGTACAGAAAAAGGGGTTAAGATGGGTAAAAAAAATGGTAAAACTACATAACAGGCTGGCATTTTGGCATGCTCGGCCCAGGCCAACATTTTGTTACGAAAAATGGCGAGTGAAGACTATGGGATTTTCGGCATATATATGCTACGAAGAGCCGAAGTCAAACTAGATACATTTTGATTTATATTTAGTTTTTACTTATTGGTGATGTAATTACCCTGATAAAATTCAAATGATAGTAATTTTGTCTCCACCTATTTGAAATATGGTTCGGAAAATATTCAGGTAAGTATGGTCTTTAGTTTAAGGAAAAAAAAAAGCCTGGTCAATTATAAAGAATATATAAATATGTTCAGTATCATTTTTTATGGGATCCATTTGAGATAAATTTGTTGTGTTTTCATAATTGACAAGGCGGCTATAATCCTAGTTTACTTAATATCTGTAGCTCGTGCAATGATTGGCTTGGTAAATCCATCCACATGGTTTAAGTTACAACAGGCACACTGTTCTTGTGAACAGTATGGATCATTTATTGGATTGACTGTTTTTTTCTGTCATTTTTTGGTGCATTTTTTTTTAAGTTATTACCGTAGGACCCAAAAGACATTTTAAACTGTTTATGCATCTACTCGGACAACCAACTAGTTGCAAGATCTTTCCACATGGAGGAGCTTCACCTTCAATCCAACTGTTATCAGTTATCAGTATCCCACCTAGAGCCAATCCCAACAGGAGCTATAGCTTGGTAGGAGTAGGACTACCCATTGAGTTTGTGCTTAACTTTCTCGAAGAAAGCATGGGTGTAAGTACTGTTACCTTTTTTACTTTATAAGAAGGATGAAAGAAGATTTTGTGGTGTTGAGTCTGCAGAAAGAATGGGTGTTCATTTATAGGGGAATTGCGGTGTTGGCAAGTAAACTTTTGGGGAGCATAATAATTGGGTTTCTATCTACAACTTTCCACCGCCTTCTACTGCCTGTTCAAGGTTTCTTTACAATTTACAAAAACACTACTAAATCCACCTTCTTTTCTTTCTTTCTTTCTTACAGCAATCAACGAGAAGAGATGAACCTTATTTTTGCATTTTGTTACACTTCTATATTAATTAATCATTTAACTTTTATAAAGATCCCTTATTTATTTGGTCCATTATAACATTTTTTGTCCATTAAATTAGATGTCATCAATTGACTTAATATTAAAAAGAGAATTTTTTTTTTACTCATTTTGATCTTTATCTCCTACGGTAACTTTTCTTAATCAATTTTTGCAATTAACTAACTAATTTATTTATCTTGTTACACTTAATCAATTAAAATATTATGATTTGGCACAAAAATCATGATAAATAAATATAATTTTTTCTCATGTGAGGGGCATGTAATGCTAACATCTAAATAATTTAGATGGCTTATAACAACAACAACAACAACAACAACAACAACAACAATAATAGTAATAATAATAATAATAATAATAATAATTATTATTATTATTAATTGATTAATTAAATTAAGGCTTCAATTGTAAAATCTAACTAATTTATGGATAAAATTACAATTCTTGTCTACTTTTTTTTTTCTTTTACAAATTTCTCAGGAAATAATATCAGCAAATTTCTAAGAAATTATTATTAGAAGCGAACACAACAATTATTAAAGATTGCAACTTTCCTATATATTTCAAGAGAACACAAAAATTTGAGACAATGAAAGAGAAAAGTTTTATGCTGTGTTTGGAAACGTGTTTGGAAATCTCTAAACGTGATTTCATAGTAAGCAATAAAATAAAATTTTTGGATAAACGTGATTTCAAACGTGATTCTAAACATGCGACTATTTGACTGTCACATCTCACAAACCTTACGAATCCCTCTTTTCTCCCTTCTTCCATGGAGTTTTTACATTGATTACAGCTTCAAGGAACAAAGAAACTCCGTGTTTAAAGATTTGGACCTTAGAACAAATAGAAACAAAATCTTATCTTCACTTTACATGAAGTGATCAAAGTCTATTAAGATTAATCTGTATTCCATGCTCTAAGGAATGCAACAGAGCACAAGAGTCCATATGACCATAAATAAAAGGAAAACAAATAATAATTACGTGCTCCAATAAGTTTTATAAAATTAGATTCCATGTAATTGAAAAGAAAGTGACACAAATAAATAAGTGAGAGCATATATGAAATGTATTTTTTCTTTTGTGTTCCTTCCCTCTTTTCTTTTTATTTTTCTCTAAATATACTATATCTAATCAATTTGTGATTGCAAAAGATTTGGATTCTAAATCTTACCAGTGGATAAATGGAGGCATTTGTGGGTATTCAATGCTGTTTGGTGTACAAGTATTCGAAAATTCAATTATTACAAATTTAAACATAAGACATATAAAATTTTTTCATACATCTCTAGCTTAAATTTGTGTAAATAGCGTCCACTATTTCAGAAATTAATGATCTTTGCACCAAAGGCCACCTGAGCAGTGAATAATAGCTTATAAAAATAATGGTATAATCAATATATACAAAATTAAGGAAGCTTTTTTACTTGTTCGTTCTCAACATATTACAAGAAGAATACGGTATACATGGCATTATTAACGGAATACTCTCATTTAGTTACTAGTAACAAACTTAACAATTAGGGCCATCTTCATAAAGGATATATATTTATGTGCATATTGTCATTGTTGCTTGATATTTCTCCGAAGAAAATTTATATAAACCATAAGTAAATATTCATATTTAATAACACTAGACAAACTTGCTTGAACAGAATCTTTTCTCTAGGCTCCTATTTATGAGTTCTCCGTGCAGCATTGCAAAAGTGTAATATAATTATCTTTAAAATTATAATTAATATTCTCAATCTTTTATTTGTCTCAGATCATCACGCCACACTCAAAAGAAAAGGACATAAAAATATATATAACTATATATTTACTCTTTGTAATTTATATTGAATCCTAAAATTAGTCAATACTTCTTTAAAATCTAAATCTCTAAAATTTATAATAGTTTGTAATTAATTCGGTCTGAGGTGGGACTAGCAAAACAAGTCTAGTGAACAATTCAACAAGGCAAAGTATACTTCATATACTGTACATGTTAAATGTGAGGGCTTGCCTGAGGCAGTGTGGGTTAATGGGGAGATTTTAAATCATTAGGTTTTTGTTATTAGATTTTTGAAGGATTTATATAAGTGAGTTTAACATTATATCTCAATTTGTATTAAGTCTAAAAAATTTAATTTATTTTACATTTTTAATAATATTGATCTTGATTAAATAGATATTTATTGAACATGCTATATGTAAAAATTAAATGTTTATTAATTATCATCTTTTAATTACTTTTTAAAAATTATTTAGAGAATATTTTATTAAATAATTGAAAATTGTTATTGATAATTTTTTAAAATCATGAAATAGTTATTTTACCTATTTAAAAGTATTTTGATTAAAATAAATTTAATTATAATTCATCTTTTAATTTATGAGAAAGGAAGGTATTTTTTTTAAATAAGGAAGAATCATATAATTTTTTAATTTAGTCTCGCCGCATGTGTGTGTACATGTATGTGCGTGTGTGTGTGTGCACGCGGGTGTGCACACGCGTGATATATAAAGTCAAATATTAAATTTTAAAAAATTAGCATTTTATATAAGAAATTTTTACATATACCCAATATATTACATCATATTAACTAATAAAGTTGAATTATATAATAAACTATATATATTTCTTCCGGTTTCAAATATAAGTTACTTATTGGAGAATTATTTTGGTCCAAAATATAAGTCACTTCTTAGAATTGTCTTAATCATTAAATGACTTTTTCCTTAAGTACCCCCAATTAAATAGAGAATCATTAAGACTAATGCAATTTATTAAGAATAAAGGTAGACTCTTTAATTAGGGGCAAATATGAAAAAAAAAACTTATTTTGAGACAAATTTAATTAGTTAAACTACCTTTAACCAATTTTCTTAATATCTGTGAAGTACTATAATAAATAATAGAGTGTAGATCTCATAAAATTTGAATTTTAGATAATAACATTTGATATTTGAGAAACTTTTGATATATCACATTATCTATACATTAACTAACAAAATAAAATCTAATTATATAATATACTTTACACAATATTTATATAATCTTGATACTATAATGGGTAATAGAGTGTCAATCTTATGTAATAATAAGGTAATGAGTAATTAAATATAAAATTTAGTTATATAACTTAATATTATTTTATTAATAGATATTTTTGTATTTTATTTAATTTAAAAATTTTTATTAAAAAAATATAAATAATATAGCAATCTAAAACTATTTAAAATTTTTTTATCATGATTATGTTTTATCCCGAAAAGTCGTTATCTTAGTGTAAGAAATTCGAATCCAAGTCCAAAATCAACGCTCAAATATCATAACACCAAGCGGAGTTATTATGACAAATAAGCACCCTGATTGGAGACCGGATTAAGGAATATAATTTCATACAGAGAACCAAAGCACGTAAATCAGTGAAATTTTATTTTAGAACATTAATCTAGCCACTAAGGAGAATTTTAATAAGCAAAATCAGCATGTCAAATTCATATTTCATACCCAAAACGGATTTAAATTTGAGCGGGAAATTATTGTAACTTATTGCTCCAAAAAAACAAAATTTCTGACAAAATTACAATAGGCGGAGAAGAGAAAATAAAATAAAATAAAATAAAATAAAATCTAGATAAGATTAATCTTACCTTGACGTCAAATGTGACGTGGAAATCACATTCTCGATAAATTGTGAGTTACCTGCAGCCATGCGAAGAACCACAAGCTTTAAAACTCGTCGTTTTGTGGCTTTTCACATTCAGTGTTTAACCCCAGCAAAATTCTTCCAAAATTCCATTCGTCATACCATGCGTAGGCGAAGCTAAATATGTAGATCCATAGCCATGAGACTTTTGAGGTAATCAACTCCTTTTTCCCCATGCTGATCAACGACAAGTACTTTCGTCGAAACTATCTATTCTAATTCTTTACCTCATCCTTCTTTACGGGTGTCGTATATTATGTCCTGAAACTTTAATAACATAATTGATATTAATATTTTCAAATGAAAAACTGAAAAATTATTTATTCAAAATATTTTATGTGAATATTCATATATAACCTCGTCATAAATAGTTAGAAGGATATCATTTCCTTAAATAACCATATAATTTAATTATATAATATTTACAGCTCTAGAAAGAGTATAGCTAGAATCTGAACGTGCATGTTTATTTCCTTGTATTTTGACAAACAAATATAATTAAGTCCGAGCTGTATATTTATGAAAAATAGTATACATGCATGACAGAGAGATAAGATCAAATGAAATAAATATTATAACTATTAATTATTATGGTTATTACTTTATTAGTGCAGTGAAAACAATCAAACATTAAAGTAATTAACAATGTTCCCTAACAAAAATATCAAAGAATGGAAGAGTATGACTTAAGGCAATCATCATGCGTGCGTCATTTGGTGTCGTTGAGATGATGAAAACCGATTTGGTGGCATTAACTGGGGATGCCATCCATTTTTATTGGGTATTCCTAATTAATGTCACGAAATGTGGGTCCACGCACAGACTTGAGTGGTCAAGCTCCAGCACATTTTGCCTCAAATCAATACCTTTATCAATTTGATACAAGTAAAAAAGAATACGAGAATTATAAATAAATACTTAAAGTTAAAAAAATGATTTTACAAAATTTATTATTATTTTTTAAAAATATATTATTACTAACTTTAAATAAAATTAATAATACTTAATAATGACAGATTTTACAAAATAATTTTTTTAAATTTTAAATCCTTATTTATAATTCTTTCAAAAACGATTCCATGCTGTATAAGCTTAAAATGTTCCAAGACCTATATATCTTTTAAGTAGACCGCGGAAGCAGGAGTATCTAAGGGTCCCTTCTCAACTTATCAAAAATCATATATATATATATATATATATATATATAATTGTGTTAAAGTATTGTACCCAATATTTTTAAAATTTTTAAATTTATTAGTTCTACACACGTATATAATTTTCATATAATTTGATTATATTTTTTTTATAATTTAATATTTTAACTTGAACTCAATAAATTCATATAACTCATAAAAATTATTATAATTTTTCCCTTGTATTTTCATTCTTTCCTCCTTTTCTTTCTCTGTCTCTTTTTTTTTTCTCATTTTGTTCCTTTTTTTTTTTTCAATTTTTCTTCACAATTAGGGTTTTTGGGTGTGAGTTTGTTGAGTTAATCTCTAAACTCACTTTAAAATTTTTAGCATTTAATTTAAACAATATGTATAATATAAATAGATACTTCTTTAATAGAATATGAAAAAAAAAATTTGAAACTCAATTTTTCCTCCCTACTAATGGTCCTGCTTCCGCCGCTCCTTAAATATATACATCTCAATCTCAATTTCACTTTTAGGTAAACAGTTTTTCCTTATATTGGTAGTGCCATTCTTCATAGTTTCGTATTTCCTGGAAAATGTCAAATTCCAAACGTAAGCTGGCTTCACACCAGTTTCTTAAAATTCTTTAGATTAACAGTAAACTAAATTTATATTCTTTATTAATTTGCATAAATGATCTGATCCCATTTTTCTCTTCCCTCTGCTGGTCCTCTTAATTTTCCTTCTTATATGGACCCTCTTCAAGAAGAAACAAAATAAAACCCAATCCCCCATTAGTATTTTGCCTTTTCCTTTCGCAACTTTTTTGTAGAAAATTTAATCAAACTTCATTATTAGGATGACAGTTAGAAGTCGAACTCACTTTATCGTTTAAAGCCATCAATACTGTAGCACATTTTTGTTGTTTTTCATACAACAAATCAATATTACAGAACTTTACAGCCAAGAAGTTATAGTATTAATTGAATACGCAGCAGATGTTACACCTGTCATATGCATCTCTTTCTGCCTATAGTGACATTGACAAACTTTTAGAATTATACAGTGAACCAACAAATTATATAGTGAGTCGATAAAAATTTATAAAAATAGATATTTTAGATGGCTCACTTTAATAATTTTTATTAATTCCCAATTGGTTGGATCATAGGTGCGCTGAATTACTTCACAAGCAGGTTCAAGTCTAGGATAGCCCGCTTACACCAAAGAAGAGAACAAAAAAATTATCTAACTCCTTCATGCATGCCCCACTTGGCTTGTGGAGATATAGCTCGACAGAGCTCCGCTCTTGCAACTGAGTCATTGTTATTATAGGCTGGATGTCTAATTGTTTAGATAATAATGGACATATTAACTAACTGTACATTGCATGATTCCAAATAATTTTTCAAAGTTATACATCATGTGTTGAGAATTTGTGATTGCTTGAAGGGTATAATAGGTATAAATTATAAAGACACCTTTTTGTTTCTTTCTCCGATGATCCAATCTACTGTCTCTGTGAATAAAACGTGCGAGTCCTGGCATGTAGAATGGAAGCCAGGAAGGTCCCAAAGAAACAAAGGGAACCCCAGATGATGAAAGTGCTTCTATAGCACTCCATTCCCCTACATTTCCCATCTCCATCTTCTTCCTTACGGTAGAGAAGAGCAGCCAAGAAGCCAAACAGAAAAGAGCCTATGGGAATGTTGGCCACCACCACATTGTGGTTCACTGAAAAATACTTTGTGCCAAATAGCTCAGTGGTTGTGGACACAGAAATGGATGTGATAGCTCCAGTACACACTCCAATTATGGCAGTGCTGATGTAGAGGGCAAGCTCAGTTTTGTTAAGCAGCAAGAAGAATGCTCCTGCTATTGGAGCCATCAATGCTGTCATAGATGCTGGTCTTGAAATCCTATCCTTACCCCTGAAAATTTGAAGGCAGGTCAACAAAAAAGAAGAAACTTTAGTGTAGACTGTAGATATTATTTGTATTAAACGAGGGGTAGATGGGAAGGAAAGAAGGTAGAGGATGTGTAGAAGTTAGGACAAGAGATGTAAAGTTACTTAAATATTTGTTATCGAATTTTGTTAAAAGACTCAATTATATAGTATTAAGTAATAAAAAATTTTCATTTATCATGTTTTTATTAGAGAATTTAATATCAACTATTGCACCAAATGCTTTGTTTTTGAAGCTACCTGCAGAGGTAGTCCATGAAAGATGGCATGAGACGGCCAAAGAACCCAAAGGATGAAGACAAGGACACCAGAGATGAAGTATCAAAGCAGCCTCTGGATTCAGCTATTTGTCCCAAGTTGTTCAGAAATACTAAACCAAGTGTTGCACCAAAGAAATAGACAAAGAAATATAACCAGAAATCTATTCTTCTCAGCATTAACTTCACTCCAATTTCTTCTCTGACACTCACCTCTTGAACCTCTCTTCTGCTATATTCTTCTTCTTCTTCTTCTTCTTCTTCTCCCTCTTTCAGCTCACTCTCTGTCCTCCTCTCTTCATTTGGACTATTATTCTCCTCCACAGTAAAATGATAGACTCTTAGTCTTTCTCTATTGGTTTGCCATGATCCCACCAATTCATTGATCATCTGTGAGACTGGAACTGATAGAGGGAAGAGAAGGGACACTAGAATCCCAATTAGATTACTCAATGGAGATAATTTGCTTGACACAAATTGCAAGCTGCTTAACACAGCATATATGCCAGTGGAAATGGTAATAACAAACATTACAACAAATTCAATACCCATTCTTTTAGGCCTTGCTACTTCAATTTCTCTAGTTACGGGAGTTGCTATTACGCTCACTATCAGAGGTAAGATAGAATTCAAGAAAAGAAAGGCTCTAGCTTTTTTGTGTGGAGAAAGAACATCAACAATATCAGTATAAATCTTTCCACTTAATCCTTGGTAACTAGTTGTTAATCCCACAGCAACTTGGTGATCAGATGGGAAGTTCCTTATTGTGACGACATAACAGACAGTGTTAATCCAACAAATGCTATTCCCAGCCAAAACAGTTAGTAAGAAGACATGCCAATAGGACAGAGAAGAAATTTGGTTTGTTATGAAGAGATATTGCACTCCATAACCAATCAACCCAAGAGTTGAACCGATCATGAGGACAAGCCAGAGGGGGAGGTGAACAGACGCCATGCCAGAGAACCAGCCAAAAAGTTTTCCTGCATCAGAGGCAAAAGCAAGGTTATTGAGCTGCACTTGGGAAATAGAAAGGAACTGCTTCAGTTGGGATGAGTAGGCAGGGAAATTGGTGTTTGTGCCGTTTATGGCCTGGAGCCAAATGATGCCTACAAGGCTTAGCCATTGAAGAGCAGTTGAAGCCATAGTGAAGAAGAAGAAGCTTGTGAGGAAATTTGAACTGCACTTACTTGGCTAATGAGATTGGGGTGGGGGGTGTGGGTAAGGTTTATATGTTGAGAAGCTGAAGGAGGAAGGGCTAAACTACAGAGGGTTAAAGTGTGAAACCAAGGTTCAGAAAGACGGCTGCCAATTGAATGACATTCCGTTACTGGCTGTACATGTAAAATGTGGTTTCCTATCGACCACCACGTTTACTGGAAAAGATTTTGTGTGTGGAAGAGGAAAAGAACATCTACATTACAATCAGAGGCGTTTATAGGCAGTTGAGATTTAGCAGTAGAATCTCAAAACAGGACAAATCAATTTGGTCTTGAGTGTGTGAGATGGATGAAAAGTGAAATGGGTCCTATTAGAGACTATGGCTGGTAGGCAATAATAAAGTGTGCATCACAAGAAAAAACATATACATCAAGAGCTTCAACTCGTAGGTCAGTCCCATTATACGCTGTTCATGAAGTATAAAAGGGGTGGGGTTGGGTGGTGGCCATGTGTATTGTCAATCTGACGTCATCCGTGAGATTGGTGTGGGTCAGCCAGATAAATTGTCAATCTACAAATCTGGAGTTCGAATTCACTGGAACTATATCTGGAAAAGGAGAGAAGTCGTGTCCGAAGATTGTAAACAAATAAATTGATGACTGTCTGCAATGGTCATCACTACATCATTGACGGCAAGTTCAGATATCAAAGATAATTGATTATTGCAAGCCCCTCCTTCTTTAGGTGTTCATAGAACAAATCTCAATATGAAGTAATTTTCCTCTTTAGCAAAAATGCCAATTATGCAAAACTAGCAGTGACCATCAGTAGTGATCCTTTATAAATGAACAGAATTTCGGATTACCCATGATCTACGTATTCTTCCTCATATAAATATACATGTTCATGGCTTAGAAGTTTATCTATTGCGGTGAATTATCGGAGACGAATAATAAATGGGATGTAAGAATTTCTTATTACTCCAAGGATTATAGCACGGACACACATCTCAAAACTAGTAAATGAATTAAACAGCTTTAAAAAGAAATTCTGGGAGCAAGGCTTCATTGGAATAAAAAAAATTGGAGGCAGGAAAATAAACTTAATATAATAGATATAAAAAGCATATTGTAAGTTAACTGCAAAAGGTTTAAATAACAACGTACAAGTTGTCAAGTGTCATTCACCTTCTACGAACTTTTAAATTACAAGTTTTCACTTGCCCTTTAAAGATGGATTACTGTAATCAGCTGATGATAATCATACACAGATATTTTTATAGGATTGTCAAAGAATCTTTTAAAACCACTGCACTTGAAACTTAGAACACCAAAAATATCAAATGTTTTCGACATAAATTAGCTCAATTGACAAAAGAAATTAGATAGGAATTTCATAATTATTCATACCATGTTCAAATTCCCCAAGTCTCAAGAATTTATGTTAGTGGTTGACTCTCCTAGAAAATATCGAATAGTGCTTAGTCTTTTAGGTTGGTCTCTAGCACTCACCCCTTAATATATTTCATCCTTAAATTGTTAATTCCTACACCAAAATATTAGGTACTATAGATTTGATAGACGTAGATATACAATCCTACACATAGAGTGAATTAACTTATCTTTACTATATTTTTTTGTAAAATAAAATAAAATTTAAATAATTTTATAAGAAAATTAATTATTTGATTCCTATAATTTAATCTAATTTTAAATTTGGACCTTATAATTTTTTTTTCCTATATATTTAAGATTTAGTCCCACCGTGTCCTTTTGCCATAATTCCATTTATTTAATGCCGAATAGTTAGCTAACAGGGTGTGCACTTGTCGCAAGGGAACCAAAATCTTGCTACATATGCACATGGGATATGAATGTGCTGTTCGTAGTTCAACTTTCACAGCTAGCAGAGGTTACCGCTGCTGATCCGGATAGCCATGATGTTGATGAGCTTTAGCATGCTTCAAGGCAGCCACTAAAGCATCGGAACATGTTCTCTGAAGTTGGTAATTGCTCCAGCGAGACGCTGAAACAGAGCTCCATGTCTCTGCACTGGGGTAGGTGATATATGTATATATCTATATACATACAACTTTCGCGGATAATCCGTTCGCGTGCGTGCTACTACATGGAGAAAATCATAACAATATATAACTTTTCGCTCTTTCCTTCTAAAGCATGTCAATTACTTAATCTCTGTATTCTTTAAATCACTGATGATTAATTTATTGGACGTGTAAAACTTTCGTACCACAACTCCACAAGAAAATCTTAATTTTTTTATCATCAGAGTATTCATTAAGAAGGACAGGAGTACAACATGGCCAACACTTGGGCTGTAATAGAATCGTCATTCCTACTTTTGCTGGAATGATAAAATTAATTTAAATGTTATGTTTACATGCAATTAATGCAGCTATTTTGGGTCTGATTTGTCATGTGGAGAGGGTGTTCTCACACTTTTCCACAGAAAACCATGTACATAAGAGTTGGTCAGTTCAGTTGGGCTTTCTGAGTATGAGTTTCAGGAGTTTCATTTTTGAACTAAACTTATATATCCCTTTGGTGGGCTTGAATTACGTGGATCGCAATTATGAAATCTTATGCTTTGCTCTCCAAAGAGGGATGGATCAAATTATGGGTCATTCTAGATCTTAACCAGTTAATGGATTATTATCTGGGTATCTTTCTGATGTTATGTTGAGTTGAGAGCGCTACTGATTACTCAGCGACTTTTTGCAACAAAACAAGCATAGTTCCAAAAGAGACATCTATTACATGCCTCTGTATTTTTGGGTGAGTATGGATATCTTATCAGTTGCAGCACCATGAATGTGCTTCGGTATAATTTAACGAAATGACTGAGATAAGTCTTTGAAAAATAAATGATCGAGATTGCATGTTTATGGTAGAAGTGGCCTTGATTTGAGAGAACCAATCCCGGTCTAGTAATTTAATTGAACTATTCAAAGTACATAAGACACTCAGCTTTCCTGCGGGCTCAAAGGCATCTTGGGGACCAAGTATGATGAGAGGGGTTAAAATTTATATTTAATATAAATGTTAATAATTATTAAAACACAACTTTAGCTATTTATTAAATTAGGAGAATAACAAAATTTATTAAAATTGAAAAACAAAGACACATAATAATAATAAAATCAAAGATATATAATAATATTAAAATAAATATAACTATCTTAATACAAAAATATATATATATTAGAAGTGATATAATATGTATTAGTTATTAAAATTATTTTTTTTAATTTTTAATTAAATAAAATTTATTTATAATCTAATTTATAGAGAAATTCTTTATAATCTATTTTCTAATATAAGTAACCAAATTATTTGTAAAAAAATTATTTTATACTTTATTATGAAATCTTGTTTTTATATTGAATAGAAAGTATAGTTAAGGAAACAAAAAAAGGAAAGAATTTTGTAAAAGATTGAGAATTAGAGAATGGAGAATATGTTATTAATCACTCTTGAATAATGAAAATAAAAATTTTCTTTTAAAAAATTTTAATATATGTTATTTATTTTATAAAATATATTTTTATCATCAATTTAAAAAATAGTTATGTTTTTAAAAAGCATGAGTTTAAATTTTTAAAACATTAAAAGTGGTAAATTAAAAAAATTTAGGAACAAATTTAAAATTTTTTTGAATGATATTATATACATATATTCTACGTAGCAAAAACAGTTTTTTTTTCAAGGAGGGGCAACGCCCCTCAGTTATGGTTCATGGGTACCCTGATTTCGGGAGAATTACTGCAATTTTTCAGTTGCCTACTAATATTGATATAACATTGAGAACAATAAAATAAAATGGCAACTTTAACGACCCTTCCTGACTTCATATTAAGTTATTTGGGAAGAAGAATCACAGATGGAGAGAAACATACAGCTTAACTCTTGCTTGCAGATATCATTTGTCCCCAGTGAAGAGTCCTAGGAATCCACAAGCGGATGCCCCTTGTCTGGTCATCCCGTCACCATCACCATGAGCTAGCTGGAGAACCTTTTCCTTTCTCGGAGCTGGCCAGCTTCTTTGTTTATGCCTCGTAGATGCCAACTGGTGGGCCATATCCTGCTAATCCCACATCTGGGCTCACGTGCGTTCGAGTCATGCAAGGAAGTGTGTGTAAATACATACATACATATATATTAATCGTCCTCTCCTGTGCAGGGTCATCGAACTCTGTTTCAACGTTCAGAGACTGTGAGCCCTGAAATGGAACCTCCAATTTCCAATGCTTTAATGGCTGCCCTGAAGCTTGCTTAACATGTCGTGGGCGTTCGGAGCAGCAGCAGCAACCTCTGTTTGCTGTAAAAGATGAACTCAGAACAGGGCATTCATATACCAGGTGCACATATATATAGTTTGCTTGTGGGGAGTGCATGCGCTATTAGCTTATTCAGCCCAAAATACACTTTGGTTATAACAGAATCTTTAAATATTTAAAAACCATAGAAACTATTTTTTTAAAATAAACTATAAAGATTAAATTAAAAGTTTGACTAAATTATAGGAATTAAATAATTAATTAATTTTTCCAAAATTTTTAAGATTTGTAAAAAAAAGGTATAAATAATTAATTTAATGGTATATATTTTATGTTGAAAATTATACATTTAATTTATTCTAAATTTAAAAAAATTAAATATTTTTATATTGGTCAAATATATATTTAATATCTATTATATTATATAAATAATGTATATATAAAGATATTTGATCAAAATAAATATAATCGTAATTTACTTTTTAATATAAGAAAGATTAATACAGCATATTTTTTTATTTTATGAAAAAAATATGAATTTTTAAAATAAAAAAGAGAATTGTATAATTTAAATATTTTTTTTTATAAGAGAATGTAATTCATTCCAAGAAAAAAGTACACTAAGATAATATTAATTTTAAATTATTCCATTATGGTCTATATAAACACCGATCTTTTCTATTGATTCCTCACTCATGTTAATTTCATATAGCAGATACTAATTATGAGATAATTAGAATAAAATGAGCGTAGATGAGAGACAATTTGTGAGTGTCATTTCTGTGCTTTTGCATTTGACCGGGGAAGCTAAGGTTGTTTACCCTTCTCCTTGTAATTCGCCATTCTCTAACCTTTGTTTCCCTCAGTCTGATAAATATAATCCAAGAGCAGAAGACAAGAAGAACATCATAAAGAGAGCATGAAATAATGCTGGAAGTTCCGACGAGGTGCTTACAAAGATTCGAACAATGTATTTTACTTGGGCATTTAAAAAATAATAATAACAAATTTAAATTAAATTAGGGCAATTTTAATATTATTTTAAGTTAATAAAATAACTAAAAAATGTAAAAAGAAGGTCATTAAAATCCTAGTTAATTTTTATTTAATTTGAGTCATGTTTAACTGTTTTTACATATTTTATTTTTGAGTCCTAAGTGAAAAATAATAAAAATGGAATAATGAAAAGAACAAGATTTTTAGAAAAAAAGTAGAGATTTTAAAAAATAACAAAAAAATAGAATAAAGATAGAATAGATTTTAGGGAAAAGAAAAAGATATTTTAAATAATAATAATAATAATAATAATAATAATAATAAATGAAAATAAAGAAGACAAATTTTAAGGAAGAGAAATATCAAAAGAAAAAAATTAAAGCCCAGAACTCCCAAATAACTTAATCAATTCTTTCAACCTAGTTATTCAAAGCCTAAATAACTTAATACCCTAAAAGAAGAAATAAAAAAAATATCCCAATAAATTAATAAAGTTAAAAAAGAAAAGAGTCAGAAGAAGACCAAAAAATAAAAAGGCCTATGTATCCACCCATTTTTGAACATTAGCAATAGAATGAAATCAAATATATGTCTAAGGAAAAACATTGGAGCATGGGTGAGTGACGACAGGCTAGTGAAATCCGCCCATGATTTCCTCACCATCATCCTTCACATATGCATGAGGATTCCCTCCCAGTGGCCTCAGAAGTATACAGACTTGAAAGGGATGAGCTCTAAGCTACATTAACTAAAAATCAGATTTGCATTGGGGGGATTTTGGTCTCAAAGGAAACTGAAAATCAAATTGCTATGAGGGAAGCTCTAGGTTTCTAGGGCTTTTTGGATGAGGGGAGAAACCGATGAGCAACGGAGAGATAGAATGTAGCAACTGGCAGATAAACAAAGCAAAATAATAAAGGGAAGAAGAATTCGATTAGTGAAGCTTTACCCAAGGTAACTTTGCTAATTTGATCCTCATTTTCAAATTTTCCAAAATCTTGAGGAGTGAACTCGTTCAAATTTCATATGTACTATTTCTCTCTAATATATTGTTGTGAATGTTGAATGAATGTCAAGAGTTGTATGGAGACACAGTAAAAAGGAATGAGGTGAATCTAAGCTTGCTTGCTTGACATGAATACATGCTTAGAATGGGATAGATGTTTACCTTGTTTTTTTTTATATGAATTGGCTAGTGTTTGTTTTCCCTTTGATTCATAGGTATGGTGTTAGGAATGGTCATAAATAACTTGTTTTTTTCTCTCCTTTGCCATAGCTTAGATTAGATAACATCTTGATCTAAATGCTTGAAGCCTGCTCATTTTTAAATTAAATTGGACCCCTTTTTTTTTATCATCCAATATAGGAATTTTGGAAAGTTCTTGGCCAATATTATCTCTTTGCTGTATGTGGTTAAGAAATGGAATTATGCTGATCTAAAGTATTTGTAATTGTGGGTTTTGGAGTTGTCTACTTGATTAAATTTAGTTGAAATCTTGAATGCAAATCCCATTGAGACTGAAGCTTTCCTTGTTTGGAGTTTTGATAAAATGATTAATAATCACAACTTATTTCATTTCACCACCAGATATGTATGCCATGGACTAGAATTTTTTGGGTGCGGGTTTGAATGAGGAATTTTGTGCTTTCATAGTGGCTCATTGGTTATATTAGGATTTAATTTCACTTGGATTTTTAAAATATTATGGTTAGAATGTGAAGTGTGAAATGTTGGATGATAATTTGAATTTACATTTAAGTGATCAAAATTGTGGATGCTATTTTGGGTCATATGATCTTGAAATCTTGAATTTCTTTTGATACTTCATCTCATAAATATTTTGCCAATGAAGTATTCTTTTCTTTACTCTAGAATTATTCCTAATTTCATGTGACATGTGGACAAATCTATTCATACTAAGCATGATCGTGGAGAACGCGGATAAATCAGGGAAATGGAAAAGCAAATAAGCAGATGCAATTTGGTTCTTTCAAATTTCCTTTTTGATCATCTTCGGAAACATTACTTGAAATAATATAATGTTTGATTGGTTGTACAAAAATACATATGATCACAAAATATTGTATGTTTATAAATACGTTTATTTCTATTTCTATTTCTATTTTCATTTAAACGTTGTCATGTGAGATTCATGGCCTCCTCAAACATATAAAGTGTTAATTATTGAGTCACGTGTAAGAATAAGTCTCTGCAGATATTTATATTAATTAGATTTATAATCACATTTTAATAATTTTTAGAATTCTAATGGCTTATATCCAAATTCAAGAAAATTCAAGAAAAAAAGAGAAAGGAAAAATATTCTAAAAATTTAAAAAGTAGTTTTTAAAAAATCAAATGAATTTCTTTTAAAATTAAAAAATATATTAAAAAAAGTTCAAAAATTAAGTTTTTAAAAATTCAAATGAATTTCCTTTTTCATAAGAATATTTCCTCAAATTATTTTTTGAAAAATTACAAAAATTACTAAAAATCAATTTGGATTCTAATGACCTTTATTTTCTTAAAGTTTAAAAGAAATGAAAAGTATTGAAAGAAAAGCTTACTTAAAAATTAAATAAATATTTTTCGTAAGGGATTTCCTTTAAAATACAAAACTTCAAAAGTTAATCTTTTTTTTAAAACAAATCAAATAAATTTCCTTTCCTTAAGAATTTTCTGAATCAAAAAATTAGTGTTTTAAAAATAAAAAAAAATGAAAATCTGTTTACTTAAAAATCTATTTCTTAAATATTTTCTCTTTAAAAATAAACAAAAAACAAAAACAAAAAATGGCAAGTTCAAAGTTAATCTGAAAAAAAATAAAAAGATTAAATAAACTTTTCTAAATTTAAAAGTTAGTGTTTTAAAATTTTAAATAAGAAAACTTGTTAAGAAATTTTATTCCACAAATAAATAAATAAATAACAGCAATTTAAATTCCTTTTTTACAAGACTTAGGAACTTTCTTCAAATTTTATTTTGAAAAAATTATAAGAATTACAAAATATACTTCAAACAAAAATAAAATTCCTTTCTACTCACATAAAATGTCATTTAAAAACATTTGAAAAAAGAAAAAAGAAAAATGAAGATAATAAAGAAGTGAAATTAATTTGACTTCTACAAATTAAAACACATTAATCAATTCAAAAAATCATTTTGTTTGTAAAAAAGAAGTTAATTCTTGTTTTATTTTTATTTTCACAAAAAAATAAAAATCACCAACTAACTAACATGGATTTCTACTCAATCAAATTATGTGAATTTTGATTCTTTTTTGTAAGATATATAAATCTTAAACTTTTATCTTAAGTCAAATATATCTTTATAAATAAGTTTTTTAATATTTTTATTTTATTTTCTTAATCTCTTTTTTTTAATGCAATCGATAAGAATAATTAAAACAAGATTAATACCATATTATTTTTTGCACAATTAATTTAGGACAATTATTTTTGATAATGAATATTATGAGATGTTTAACACTTTTTTCACATATATCTAATTCTTGAATCTATTTCTAATTTGCAAATTATCTTTCTTTGCACAATTTTTTTTAAGTTTTACCTTTTTATAATTAAAATTTTAAGGATGATTTTATTTTACTTGGTTTTTATTTTTAAAAATAAAAATATTTTTTTAATTTTTCATCCCTACATCTTCGATGTGATAGAACTTGTCAAAGAATATGCTTAAGAAAGGAAAAATGAATTAAATTAGAGTTTTGAAGAATTTATAATTTACAAATATTTCAATAAATATATAATTTCTTTTCTCATACATAAATGTTACATATATAAGTGCGCGCGCGCATATATATATTAGTTACATGTTTGTATTAACATAAATGCAAGAGTAATGTTTTATCATTATTATTATTTATATAGAAAAAACTAGTTGGATAGGACAAAATTATTGTTTTCTTTATGAAAGATTATTAACTTCTTTAAGTTAGTCATTAGAAATAACAAAAATGATTGAAAATTAAATTATTATAAGACTAAATTGAAAGTATTACACTTTAGAAGATCAAGTTAAGAAGTCAATCATTTTTTAATGAGGAAAAAATAATTTAGTCTTTATTTTTTATTAATGAGTGATGTAAATGACCCAAAGTACTTTAATGAACAAAATTTAGAATAAGGATAAGGATAGCTACATTTGAATTTTTCTTATGGTTAAAATGTACATGTCAATCTATACTTAATTACTTATTTAGGCTTTTATTGAAGGACTTTTTTAGTTAGTTATTATTTATTTATATTTCTGAAAAAAATATCGCTTTTCGAATAAGAATGTGGACTGTGTTGAACCCCCTAACTACAAAAGTCATTAGCACAACATTTTTCTAAATTGTTTATTTAATATTTTTCTTTCAGTTTCATCGAGAGATAAATACAAAGTTAATTTGGCTGAATCATAAGCAATTTAAGATAGATAAGGTTAGTGTAATTTAATTAAGTATATCTTAAAAGAACTATAATACGTGTATTACCTGTGTTTTTTATTTTTGTCAAGAAATATTATATATATATATATATATATATATGAGGGAGCAAGAATTTAAATTTTAAATTACTTGTTAAACTCTTCATATTTGTTAACACATTTACCCCTACCTAGTAAATTTATATACTATCATTTTGATACGAAACAACATGAATATCAATCATATATATATATATATATATATATATATATATATATATATATATATTAATATATATTTTTTTTTAATAAGAGGAAGATTAAACTTGCATTCTTTTACCCAAGTTTTCTCTCTCACCCAATCACTTAATGAAAAGCTCGACTATTTAAAAAAAAAAGTTATTTTATGTGAAATATCTTTATTTAAAAATATACATAATACCAACTATTTCAACTTTTTAAAGACCAATATCATTAGTTATTTTTAAACACAGATATTGAAGAGAAACTTTATGATATTTCATAGCATATATAAGATTTACATATGAGAAGAGAAATTATTTATTGATTTTTTTTAGCACATCATGGAGTAGAAGTTTGAATTTAACTAAGACTTTCTGCTAACAGATGAATCCTTTCCTTTTTTCTTGAAACATCTATACATACATCTCATCATACACTTGTTCCAAGCAACCCCTCGAAATTTCCAGCATTCTTTCATGCACCCTCGACAACAATTTTCTCTGTGTTGTGTTTTAGAACTTGAAATATTACTAGTCTGAGGGAAAATATTATGAGAGAAAGAAGATAAATTGCATGGAGAATATTGACAAAGGAGGATAAACAACCTTAGCTTCCCTCGTCAAGAACAAAAGAACAAAAATGGCAATCACAAGTTGTTTTTCTATTTTCCTCATCTTTCTAATAATCTAACAAGTATCTGCTATGCGAATTTAATTAAGATGAGAGAGTAAAGTTAATCTTTGTATGTATATATTTTAACAAAGGAATAATTTATTGGCGAAGTAAAAAGGGGAACAATTTAAATATATCTTCATACCTTTTCCCTTGTGTGTATATACATATCGCAAAATAACCCTACAGCTTTAGAGCATTTTTCTAAGTAAAGCTACTTATTTGTTTAAATAATTTATCTCCGGTGGGACATTTCTAATAATGATGTAGGCAATAATTTAAAATAGTTAATTTTTTGGGGTGTTTTCCCATCCAGTAATTAAACAGAAATAAATAGGACAATAAGTTAAGCCCCCTAACTACGAAAGTGTTAAAGAAAAATTCCTCAAATCAATTTTTAAATAAGTTTTAATTATATGTCAAATAATATTTTAAAGGAAAATCAAATTAGGCCAAAGAGATTTTAAGGAAAAAATTTTTGGTGAAATTTTTTTAAAAAAAATATTTTCTAAAGCTTTTATTGGTGTAAATCATTCTATTAATCAAGCCTCTGTGTATGGGTTTTAGACGAAAAGAAAAAAAAAAGATTTTTATTTGAATATTCTCAGTTAATCAATTTTCCAAAAATTTTGTTTCAAATAATTAAACGCCATTATAAGTGCATTGAATATATATTTCTCTATTCTAATCCTTTAAATCTTTTGACCATTCAGGAAATTGAAATAATAGTATATGAACAATATTTTTAGTTATTATCAATGAAGGTAATAGAATATATTTCCTAGAATCAAATATACTCGATTCATGTAAATCTTGTGGGTCAAGCCTTTATTAAGAAAAATTATCTTTATAAATTTGGGCCAAATTGATTTTATCATATGTTGACTTTGGTCATTAAAATGTTGGGTTATTATATGCTTTTATATGCCCAAAATTTTTTTAACAAGAGAGTGCGCTCAAATGCATTTTAAAGTTTCTACAAGTTTGGGCCAAAAGTACTTTTGATAAACAATCAAATTGGGCTAAAATGTTTTAAACACTATGTTGAAACTTGATCTGCGCACTTGGATTAAATGGGCTAAGACTACACTTAAATATCTTGGGAAGTTCTTTAAACAAAAGAAAAATTATAGTTAATAAACTTAAATTAAAAACATTTATATGAAAAAGTTTTAAAATAAAAAAATTTAACTTGAGATCTTGAATTATAATTTAACATAATAAAATTTTAAAAGAACTCAAGTAACTTAATATTTAAATAATTTAAATATTGAAACCACTTTAATATTATAAAAAATTTAAAATTAATTTGTTTTTATATCATTAACCCTTATTCATGTTATATAAGTGCTATATTGACACTACTTAATAAAGAGAAAATCCTCTACTGAAACAATATCATGCTAATCTAGTAGAGATGTTTAAATTTTAAAAAATAAAATAAAATAAATAGAGAGAGCAACCCCGAGGTTACAGCACCATACTGTTAGAAGAAGCTCTTACAACAAAGGATGTAAGCCCCACTTCATAATCTTACATTGTCAAATCTAATATAGGAGAAAGATATTGTTTAGAAGCTGTTTTTTTTAAAACATTTGTTTTTAAATTTATTATAATATTACTTTTAATTTAATATCATATTATTGACTTCTTCCAAAAAAAATTCACTTATTATACTTTAATTTATAACAAAAAATTAAAATTATATTTAAAGTGTTTTCTTTTTATACAACTGAATTAAAGAATTGAAGCCCAAGAACAAGTCATTTGGCTCAGAACTAAGCGTGTGGTCCTCACGCCCCGCTAAACGTGTGATTCTAATTTGCGCGCGCAGTCGCCGCAAAATCATTTGGAGATCGCTACTCTTCCTCTCATTACTCGACGCTTGTCTTTGACTTGGATATCGTAGTCCGCGGGACGCAGCACACAGGATCCCATCCCATCGGACGACCAAGTGATTACAAAATAAAATCCCCTCAGCCAAGGACACCGTATTCTCAATATGGAAAGTGGATGGTTGAGATCTTTCAACTCTCCCTAATCCAACAGCTATTTTCACTTGTTGGATCACCTTCTCTCCCTCTCTCTGTGTGCCTCGTCTTCTTCCAATCTCAGCACCGTTGGTTCTCTGAAATTTTATATCTCGAGCTCACCTGTATATACATGTGCGAAGACGCAAACACACCCAGGTTTTGATTTTTCTTGTTTTCGGGTCTTTCGGAATGTCAGCGCTGGAGTATCTTTCACCGTTAACTCACAGCAAACTCTATCAAAATTCGAATTCGAATTTCTATCACTGGCAAGGATGGGGCTTTTTCCTCCAGAAATCGAGGGTTTTTTGCAAGAATTCGAGTCATTTCGTTTCGAATTCCGTGACGGTTCCGCCCATTAGAGCTTACAGGCAGGTTAATTTGTCGAGGGATTCAGAGAGGTTAAATTTGTGGGGAGGTTTTGTGAGGAACTACGGACTCAGAAGGGGTTGTTGTAGTGTTAGAGCTAGCGGTCAGGAAAGTGATTCGACGGCGGCGGGTTCGGGTTCCGGTTCCGGTGAGAAGAGTGAAGCAGCGAAAGCCAACGAGGGTCAAGGGGTGAATAAGAATTCGCCGAGTTCCGGTTCGAACCGGAGGAGGGAGAAACAGGGGAAAGGTGAGTGGTGGTGGAGTTCTAAGGGAGGGAAGTGGAGATGGCAGCCTATAGTTCAGGCTCAGGAAATTGGCGTTTTGCTTTTGCAATTGGGGATTGTGATTTTCGTTATGCGGTTACTTCGCCCCGGGGTTCCACTGCCTGGGTCGGAGCCGAGGACTCCCACTACGTTTGTTAGTGTGCCATACAGCGAGTTCTTGAGTAAAATCAACTGTAATCAAGTACAGAAGGTGGAGGTTGATGGAGTCCATATTATGTTCAAATTGAAGTCTGATTTAGGAAGCGTTCAGGATAGTGAAGTTGCGGGAGCAAGTAAGTTGCAGGAGTCAGAGTCGTTGATTAAGAGTGTTGCTCCAACAAAGAGGATAGTTTACACAACAACAAGGCCAAGTGATATAAAAACTCCATACGAAAAGATGCTGGAAAATGAGGTGGAGTTTGGGTCACCGGATAAACGTTCCGGTGGATTCTTTAACTCTGCTTTGGTAAGGAAGTTGCATTTGAGACTTGAGAGCATTTTGTCCTTATATAGAGTTAACCACAGGCCCCAATATGGTGTTGGAGTAATCAGAACTGTTAGTTGCTCATGGTCTAAACTCGGGAAATAAATTATACATGTATTGAACCAATATCTCTGAGTTTACATTGATTATGAGCAGTTTGATGCCGGGGCAATTTATTTTACATGACCTATGAAGAGTTTAGAATTAGATGCTGTATTTTTTGTACCATGAGGACTTAAAATAATAATTTCCAGAAGGTTTGAATGCTGTTTAATAGAATCTTCTTTTTTAACCTTGACTTCATGAGGTAAATCTGTCTGTGTACAGAAACCCAAAACCCTTTTAGCCTTTGCTAACTATTTTATGGTGTAGATTCATATCAGGTTTCCTTCTACGTTGTCTGTATAGTATTATGAATGCAGAATGAATAAGAAGCCTACTTTTATACATTTGCTATATCACCTTTTCATTCTACCTTCGTTTCCTTCTATATTTATTTCCCTGTTGTGGAGGGAGATAAATTAGAAACTACTACATATAGTGTGTCATGCTGACTACATTCTCATATCATATACACAGATAGCCTTGTTTTATGTTGCTGTGCTTGCTGGACTTCTGCACCGATTCCCTGTGAGCTTTTCTCAGGTGGTAGACTGCTTGCTTTGCCCCTTTTTTTTTTTTTTTTGTTTGGGGGGCGGGGGGTGCCACTTTGAATCCCTCTTTCCTGGATGGTTAAAATGCAACATTTTTCTGAGTTTATATATGCTGTGTACAGCATACAGCTGGTCAGATTAGGAACCGCAAACCAGGTACTGCTACTGGTGCAAAGTCATCTGATCAAGGTGAAACTATCACTTTTGCTGATGTTGCTGGTGTTGATGAGGCTAAGGAAGAGCTAGAAGAGATTGTGGTAGGCTGGACTCTCTTAAGCTCATATTCTTCACCTTCAATCTGTAGGATGTTTTAGAGGCTTTTTGTTTTATAGCTTAATCTTCTCCTTTCATTTTGAGTTTTTTTGATGATATAGAATTTTTTTTTTGGGGCTCATGTTCACTTGCCAGGAATTTCTTCGAAATCCAGACAGATATATTCGACTTGGTGCTCGTCCTCCTCGGGGTGTTCTCCTGGTGAGTTCTAGGCAGGGATATCTGACAAATAATGACTTTATGATCCCAGGATGAAAATGATCGAGGGTGTATTATCAATTGCTTTGTAATCTTAGATAATTGCCTAGGGAAGGGTCAAATAAGTGAAATGTCTCTTAAGGATCTCATGGGCCAAAATTTAAATTGTCTACTATATGATATATGGACTGTGCTTTCTCATCCTTACATATATATTAATTTACAATAAACTGGATAGTGTATGATCGAACTGTTTCATGACATTGGTGGTTCTAGGATTAATCCTTGTAAAATTCTCATTTCTTACTTTCACCTTTCCTGCATGTTTGGGCTTGTTGATCATATGATGCTTATAGAGAAGGGCTTAATATTATTGTTGATATTGTTTGTTTGATGTGTTGTAGGTAACTGTTGTTTTATCTTACAGGTGGGTCTTCCTGGAACAGGTAAGACTCTACTAGCAAAGGCTGTGGCTGGGGAAGCTGATGTGCCATTTATAAGTTGTTCTGCTAGTGAGTTTGTGGAGTTATATGTTGGCATGGGTGCCTCCCGTGTGAGAGACCTATTTGCACGGGCTAAAAAGGAAGCACCATCCATAATATTTATTGATGAGGTAAGAATATGCATTATCTTGTTTATTGGGATGATTTAGTTCAACAACTACTTATCAATATTTAACCAATCACCGTTTGTTTTGGTATACAGATAGATGCTGTGGCTAAAAGTCGTGATGGCAAATTTCGTATTGTCAGCAATGATGAGCGAGAGCAAACCTTAAATCAGTTGCTCACTGTTAGCATTCCTTTGACATCATTTCTTACTTTTTTATTGTGGAATTATTTGTCCCACTAAGGAAAATGTGCCAAAATTGCATTGCAGGAGATGGATGGGTTTGACAGCAATTCTGCAGTGATTGTTCTTGGCGCAACTAATCGTTCTGATGTCTTAGACCCCGCACTTCGCCGACCAGGAAGATTTGATCGTGTGGTTATGGTCTGTGTTCTAGTTCTAAAACTGCATTTGGTTTTCATTATAGATATTGAAATAGTTCTTGATTATGCATATTTTCAGAAGAAGTGCCTCATTTATTTCCCCATAATTTTTTTTTAGGTAGAGACACCTGATAGGAATGGAAGAGAATCCATCCTAAAAGTTCATGTTTCCAAGAAAGAACTCCCTTTAGCCAAAGATGTTGACCTTCGTGACGTTGCTTCTATGACCACCGGTTTCACTGGGTAACTGCATTGCTTTCCCCCTCATCTCCTTTTCACTTTGAATATGTTGAAGTTGAAATTTTAATCTGAATTATGTCACACATCATTACAGTGCGGATCTTGCAAACCTTGTGAATGAAGCCGCTTTACTGGCTGGAAGACAAAACAAAATTGTTGTAGAGAAAATTGATTTTATTCAAGCTGTGGAAAGATCAATAGCTGTAAGTCACACTTTTTCTCAGGGTGTCTGCAATGTTTGTGCATGCTTGCTTATGTTTCTTAACTGGTTGGGGGTGGGGACTGGGGAGTTTCTGCTTTTTGATCTCTCTTTTTTCCTTTTCCTTTCTTGCCCCCCATAAACCACTTTTTTTTTCCTCCTTTTTTTCTCTGTCACTAAGAGAACATCTGAGTCCTGGGTAGCTGGTGACTATTAGTTTCCTATATCTTGGATAGGCCTTATGAGCATCTTTGCAAGCTTTTGGCTTGCACTGTGTGATCATTCAAGTATATTTATATTTTGCAGACTGAAAGTAAAAATTGTTTGTTCTTTCTGGATAAATTGTTGTCACTTTTTACAATGTCCGCTTTCCTGATTTTCTTTGAATTTTTATGAACAAACCTATAGAAAATGCAGAGGTGTCAGCTATGTCTCTGGCCTACATGGAGAGTCCGGAAAAACGTGGCACATTTGCTCGTTTAAGGCCTTGGGATGCAAAATAGGTTGCTGAGTTGAATTTAGTTTGACAATGTTGGTTCTATTGGCAAGAAAATGTCATAAGGCCATGCCTCTTAGGTCGACATTGATGTCTTGGCTTCTTCGAGCTAATCTCTTTAGAGATTGAATACCATCATCTGAGTTCAAAATGAGGCAGTCACTTCAGAGAGCTTGCTTTTCTGAGACTCATGTGAACCAGTATGGTGACAATTGAGTAGGAAAGAGCAATATAGAACTAAAGCGAGACTGGACACAGGACAGATATAATGAGTAGAACTGTTCTAAAATGGTACAACCTTAGGATACATGGTTAATGATATAGTTGTAAATGGGGGTTGAATGTCAATGAAAACTACATGGTAGATTCCAATATATTATAGACGAGTTATGCGGAGACTCCAACCTATTGTGATCTTACTCCTTACTGAGTCACTGGGATATTTAAGCTTCAAGTTGAACTGAAAGTTACCACCACACAATCTGTGCTATTCTCAGAGGATGAGGTCGTTCTAAAAAGGCATCCAGGAGTGGGATGGCTGTCTTATTTGCGAAACTTTACATGGGGAAGCAGAGACAGAGTGGTCCCTATTGCCTGTCTTTTGCCTGTGGAATTCACTTGGAAATTAATTATCATCGGTCATGACAATATTATCTGCACAATGGTGGTCTTCATAATAACATCTAGAGGTTCGGATGGCATATAGTTGACTCAGATTAGTTGGAGATTTTATTACGAAACTTGAAAAGTTGGTTGGACATAGGATGTATGGCTAAAAGTTGTATTTTACTGAATTTTATATTAACTAGTATTCCTTTAGCACCTAAACACATCTTGCATTAGGTTCTTTTACTATTCTTAACTGTTTCTTTATGTATTTAGTTGTTGCATACTCATAATAATTTAGATCAGACATATCTATCTGTCAAATGGAGTAATGTTTAACATGCTATATAGAAAATCTTTTATTTTGATTAATGTGACTATAGTTTAAAGAGTCAGTCAAGAAAATGAAACAAGTTACTTGTTTCAGGGCATAGAGAAGAAGACTGCCAAATTGCAGGGAAGTGAGAAGGCTGTAGTTGCACGACATGAAGCCGGTCATGCTGTCGTGGGCACTGCAGTTGCAAGTCTTCTTCCTGGACAGCCACGTGTTGAGGTAAACCATGGAAGATGCTAGGTTATTGACTAAAATGTTTCATCAGATGTCTTCATATTGTGCTTGCATCCTATGTACTTGTTTACTTCAACTTTTTTGGAACCAAACTGTGCCTGCACTCATAATTACATTGATAATTAATAATTTTTGGCCCATATAGGTTAACTTTGAGATTTATATTATTCAACCTGTGACAAGAATTTTTTTTTTTTTAATTTGTTGATGGATAAGAGCCAGGTTTGGAGAATGATGTATAAATTTGATATGCATAATATGGAATCATTATAAACCAAGATTTAAGAAAAGGGATAGGAGATTTGTGGAAGTGCTGCATCTTTTGGACACTGTTTCGCTAAGTCATAAAATGCTTTGGCTTTCTTCTGAACAATGGCAACTGAGTATGGATTACTTGTAATCAGGGGTTGTGCTTTATTTTGCTTGTAGATTATGATTTTTGAGTACTTGCAACACTATGTATGATTCTTTGGTTATTGCCACCTACATGTACACATGCCATGGATAGATTCTATCTTTGAAGTTGCTAGTTGTTATGCTGCTTATCTGTGCATTAGTAATTGCTTATTATGGATTTTTCAGTTCCTTACTATGTTTCTTGTTGTTATCAGAAACTAAGCATCTTGCCAAGGTCAGGAGGGGCTTTGGGCTTTACTTATATTCCTCCAATGAATGAGGATAGATATTTGCTATTTATTGATGAGTTGCATGGTCGTCTGGTTACCCTTCTTGGAGGACGTGCTGCAGAAGAAGTTGTTTATTCAGGTCGAGTGTCAACAGGTGCACTTGATGACATTAGGCGAGCAACTGACATGGCATACAAGGCCGTAGCTGAATATGGTCTTAATCGGACCATAGGCCCTGTGTCAATAGCCACTCTTTCTAGTGGTGGAATTGATGAGTCTGGAGGAGCAATTCCTTGGGGAAGGGATCAGGTCCTGCAGTTTATTAAGTTCTTTCTTTCTATTGTTCCATTTCTTTCATATGCTGATTTTAGTCTGAACACAACAGGGCCAACTTGTTGATCTGGTTCAAAGAGAGGTGAAAATGTTGCTGCAGTCTGCTCTTGATGTAGCACTTTCCATTGTGCGAGCTAATCCTACTGTTTTGGAGGGTCTTGGTGCTCAGTTGGAAGGTAATATCTTTCTAGTATTTATTGATGTTTGGTGATTTTGTGGCATCGTTTATGCTTATCTTTTAATTTAAATGAAGGGGTAGTACATATATTATCGAGGGTTAAGGCCTTGCTATATGTAAAGAAAAAGTGTTATGCTTAAATTTTAAAATACAAAGCACTGGGGGTAATTTTAATTTGTGAGGGAGGCAGCGATTCATGGGTGGGGTGGTGGGGTGTTGGGTGAGATATACTTTCTTAGGTGCAGCGGACATGGCTTCATTGTTTTTGTGACTTATATACTGTATCACACCATTAGTTGATAAATGCATGGATGAATTAGAAGTATAGCTTATAGATTCAGGTTTTGATCTTTATGTTGTAGTTCAATATACAATGCTCATGTGAAAGATTCTTGATGACCTTGGAATGTGAAAAGCATGCTTCTCTTTTGAGTTTATACATATATATATATATATATGATGTTGTTAAATCCCTCTATTTGGGCTTTTTAGTCATGTTGTTCTAATAATGCTTATTCTCCAGAAAAAGAGAAAGTAGAGGGTGAAGAGCTACAAAAGTGGTTAAGATTGGTGGTTGCACCAACAGAGCTTGCACTCTTTGTGAAAGGCAAGCAAGAGTCTTTTCTCCCTTTGCAGACAAGTTTCTGAGAAGTTGAAGAGTTGTCTATTATATGCTTGCTTTGTGGGGTGAGACCTGGAGTATTATTTTTGACATACATACAAGGCTGAAGCCGGAGAAGTTGTCTCCCAATTAGCATTAGCTTACCCTCACAAGTCCCAACTTTGTATATTCCTCGTAAGGTAAAATTTGGCGCCATTTTTAACACATAGCCAGCCTGTTTTGTGTTAACCCACAATTTTCTCAACCAAAGCCAGAGAAGAAGTGAAGATGAAAGAAATATATACATCAGTGCCTCATCACGGGTTTCATAGCTGTTGCCACTTTTTGACAATTTCATTACGTATGAGCCGGTATTGAAATCTGTTTTATATTGACTATTATTTCAGTCATGTGATATCTGGCTGTCTGCAATTGTAATTTTTATACAGTTGTGTACATCATGGTTCTGTGAAATATATAGTACTCTGCTATATGTTACTCCGAAGTATTTTTCATCGGAATTGTTTGTGAAATGGTTAGTGACAGTTTCCAAATGCCGACCTTGTTCTCCCTATCAAAACTTGCTCTTCATTAAAGTGCAGTTGAGTATTAAGATTTGTCTTTTAGAAAGCTTAGGCTCAAAGGAATTCTTCTTTTGTGTAGGGAAGGGGGAATTGACCCCATATTGTGTTGAGTCTGCATCATCATTTCTCATCACGTTGTCTTCTTTCAGCAAGTGACTAAATCAGATTTTGCTTCTAGTCCTTTGCCCAGACGTGAATGATTGCGATGATTTTGTACTCTTATAGTATTGATTTCTGATATTTTTGAAGGGAGACTAAAAATATCTGTGTCGCTTTCTCAATGCACTATCTATGTACTACTATTGGGAGAAAGAACAATAGGATGCTATCCTTAGATATGCTTTTGGTGGACCATTCCTCTATGTGGATGAGTTTCTTTGGAAAGTGACATTGCCATGAAAATAATTTTTAAGTAGAACCGGTTTATTAAAATTAAATAAACTATATTAATTACAAGGAGATATATAAACTGTGTCAGGTATAATTTTCATATAATTTTCAGTGAAATTCAGCCATGATCTCATAGCTTTCTATTGGTCAGAAGCCTGGACAATAGAAGTTGAGAACAGGAGGAAGTTTTGATGTATAGCTGCCTGGTGGCGTGATGAATTTCTTTTCGAATTAAGGACTTAAAGAAAGTTTTTTTAAAAAAAGAAAAAAGAAAAAGAAAGAGTAGATTTTTATTTGATTTTTCTGTATATTAGAGGATATTCTTGATATTTAAGTTTCAAGACTCCACAGTCGCTTAATTTTGATTGTTATTGGCAATTCAGGGCCGTATCTTAATTCAATCTGATGCTTGAGAACGTGGAAAGGATGATTTAATTCTGTCAGATTTGGCTGGCCATAAAAGAAGTTAAAATAAAAAATATTAAAATTAAAAAAAGGAAAATTCAATTGAGTTTTTGGAGGATGATTTACCAACAAAAATAAAAGAACACCTTGTTGCAGAAGCAGTGAAATTTCGGTCCCATAAGATGAGTTTAGATTTTCTTTTGTTTAAGAGAGTAATACAAATGAGACTCATTGAACTTCATGTACCATATTACTCTCTTTCCTATAAGAAAGCTTCTTAGACATGAAAAAATTTAAATTAACTTAAGATACTCAAGAGGTGCAGCTATGTAGAAGAATATAGACATGAGATCAAGCTGATGACACAAGGACTTCACACTATATCACAGAAAAATTCTTAAGTAGATTCAGATAAAATATGTAAGTTAAAAGTATATTATACTTTTTTAAAACAATGAAATTTACATAGTTATATATTTATTCATGATTAAGTATATTTTTTTATAGACAACTTACCAACAAATTTTCTTATTAAGAGTTAAATATTTGTTTAATTCATGGAAAGAAAATAAAAATAGTTGTGCAAGAGGATTACTCATTCACAAAGGACCACTTTAAAATTCAGTCCATCCGTGGCACTTGAAGTAATAAAATTGTCTCTGGTTATTATCAATTCAATATTATGCCTAATAACACAAAATGTTTTCCTTTAAAGAAAAAAAGATAAAGTACAAGTTCTACAACTTTTATTCAAAGATTAAATTTTTTTTTTAAAGGAGCAATCATCTTTTATTCTTTGTAAGTATCCTTTGAATTTTTTTATATGAAAAGAATTAAAATTTACCTTGGATTTTCTTTCCAAGAGAAGTATTAATTGTTTTGGAAAGTTTCGCCAAATGAGGTGGGACAAATTCCTCCTAATTTGGATTGACAAACCAATAAGGCAATGCCATTTTTTTGGGAAAAAAACATAAAAGATATAAGGTATTACAACATTCTTAATATAACCTAAATTAGTATTAGTTTCATCAAACAAGATAATAATTTGAGAAATTATATCTAATCCTCTTGAACTACACAAACCTTTAAACATAACAAAACATTCATTAAACTTTGACTAAAATAAAAACATTAAATTTTAATTACTTTTTCATGAAAATTAATCAGACAATTATGTGATTTTAGCTGCAATAACAATATTTGATTGAACGCAACATTTGAACTTATAAAAAATTCTTTTTTAATTCTAAAAATTAACTAAAATTTGATATTTCCATTTTAGTCCACCGTTTATAGGTTTTAATAATTTATATAAAATTTGAAGAAGTTAATAAAATTTAATGCATTTAAACATATAAAATTTCAGAACAATAAACGTGCGCTATAAAATAAAAATTAAGCAAACCAGAAAAATTTCACGCGACTTAAAATGGTGCATCATTTAGAAGAGAATTTTTGGATGTTAATATCACGTGTGTGCGAGACAACATGGCTCACTTTGTAAAAAGAATTAGATAAGGGTTTCAATAATTTAATCCTTTATAGTTTAATTTGATATTTACTATTGACTTACAATATGTTATTTTATTTTTTTATTATTTGTTTTCTTATAATGCTAAATTTTTTTGTTTACATTTTAATTCAAATAATATATATATAATTTAATAAAACTATTTATTTATTTTATATTTTTTTAATTATTACATAATAATGAAGTAATAACATGAATAACACAAATGACACAAATAAACTCTACCATAGGTAATATAAATTCGCATGTTGTGTCTCTTATAAGTTATAATACGTTGATACACGAAATTATTAAGTATAAAAGTAAAAAATATATAAATATAGATAAAATATAATTATGTTTGATAAAAAATAAAATAAAATAAAAATATCATTTTATTTTTATATTTAATTAGATAAAATAATAATAATGATGATGATGATAATAATAATAATAATAATGATAAATGTAATAAATTTTTCATATATTAAATATATAATTATCATCTATTTCCATATTTGTAAAATAAAAATAAATTCCTCCCCCAATCTTAAAAAAAATATATCAAACAAAATTATTCCATACATCCGGCTTATTTTCCTTCAACTTCCTTTGACCAGCGTTACAAATATCTAAGGGGGAAAGAAAATCACGAGAGCCACATCACGTTTCACTTTTTGAAACCTTTCGGGCGTTTCGCTTGGGAGGCATCTGTCACTTGCTTTATAGCTCGTCCACTCTCAACGTATTTGCAGAGCCGTGTTTGACTCGTTGCGCGAGAATTCAGATAAGAAACACCAAGCGTTTAGCTTCAGGTTCTCTCTCTCTCCTCCTTCTCTCCCTCCCTCTCCTTGTAACTAGGCTTTAGTTTCATTTTCTCATTCAGTTTGTAAAGTTTGAAAGTCTCGTTTAGATTTTTTTCTTTGGGGTTTTGTGAGATTTTTGGATCACTCTCTACGTTGTTTGGTTGCGATAATATCTGTGGGGAAAAATGGAAGGGCATGAAAGATTCTAGGAGTCTCTGCCTTGTGCTGTTTCTGCTTTGTGAAGGTGAAAATACTCACTCCATTCAAGTAGTAAGGCTGAATAGGGATAAGTTAGGAAGAAATAGCGTTGATAACTTCGGAATTTACATCCGTGACCCAAACAGAACATTTGGGGAAAGGAACTGCTTCTTCAATGGTAAAATAGATTCCTCTGGTGTGAGGTTCGTGTTGGGCTCTGATGTAAATTTATTTTATCTGCATTTCTTGAGCTTGGCTGTGGGGATAATCATGGGTATGGTAGTATAGCCTCTATCTCCGAATACGGAGAAAAATGTTTTTTCCATTCCTGGACCCATACCCTAGGCGATTACAGACTCAATCTCCATCCCCTTTCCTGTTGAGTCTCTTAATCTCCGGACCCTGAATCATTTATCTGGAGAGATTTTAAAATGAGCAATTTTTTCTCAAGTCGGGATTCGTCTATTAAATTTATTCATACAAGATCACCCAAAAAAAAAAAAGTTTCACAATCATTAATATTATTCAAATACACTATTTTACATATCTTGAAGTTGTCTACTCTGGACAATTTTATCCTTAAATATATTTTATAGATAACAACGGATACATAAATATTTTAGATTGGGACTTGGGAGAGTGAAATGAAGGAAGTGGCAGCTAAGTTTTTGCTTATGAGATTGCAATCTTTGAGACAAACGGGTAAATTTTACCAGTATCCATCGGGTATGGGTATTTTGATCACCATACCTGGCTGTTTCTTTTTTAGGTTTTGAAATTTTCCTGTAGATCAAATTATACATGCGTTTTGTCTCTTGTTACCATTTCGGTTCTTTTTTCTTTTTACAGTTTTACCTATGTTATTTTTGCTTTTTGGTCCTTTTTTTTTTATATGGTTTAAATTTAGACTTGGAAGTTGGAACGAGTATATGTAGATTAAAATATATGTAGATTAAAAGCCGTAACCCTCATAATTATCTCCTCATCCTGTTTCCATTTACCTGCATATGGATCTTGGTACGGAATGCCTTTGTTCTTCAATAGAAATGTTTAAACAATTTATACATGATGAAAACCATTGTCAGAACATTTGATATGGAGAATTTTCATCAGCTATTATTGTTCTGATAGCGGCTATCAGCATGTACATGTGCTATTGACTATAAGTATAATTTCTCTTCCTATCAGTTTATATAGATACGTTTAGATTTAGACATTAAACATGCATGTCTGTTGTATTTAAAGTGAAAATTGATAAACTTTTAAAACTTGAACTTCCCTAGTTCAGCGTCAAGATGGCATCAGTTCATGCAAATGTAACATCAATTGTTTGCAAGAATGGCAATCATGCTTCTCAATCAAAGTTCCCCGGTACTGCGTTCTTGCCTGGGTTTGATGTTGTTGGGCGTGTCTCAAGTGCTTGGAAGAAAGAACTTGTCCCATTTTCCATGGCCTGGGGCCCTAGAGCCACATTGACATCCGATCCTCCAACTACTAATTCAGACAGAAGCAAACAAAAGAAGAACACTGTAGACCCTGCTTCTCCAGATTTTCTGCCTCTTCCTTCCTTTGAACAATGCTTTCCAAAAAGCACAAAAGAATACAAGTATGCCCTGCCTTGTTCTCTCATTACATTTTATATTTTTATTGAATTTTATTTCCAGCTATTGTGGCTTTTCAATTTTTTTCTTAGATAGTTGTATTCAGATCAATGTGCATATAAGATGTCCTCAAATGACTTAAGTTATATATTATGATGTTATAGGGAAGTTATACACAAAGAAACTGGTCATGTGCTCAAAGTTCCCTTTCGACGAGTTCACCTAGCTGGGGATGAACCACATTTTGATACCTATGATACTAGTGGCCCTCAAAATATAAGCCCGAGGATTGGTATGCTGATCAAACTTAATTCTACAAATTCTCTATATTACAATTTCTTGTGACTAATGTTGGATAACTTGGGTTCATAAGGAATTAAGGACTAATTGTTTTTTGGGTGAATTAATCAACTGTATATCCTCTCTTCAACATTGTCCTAGACAAAATTAACCCTTTCTGTCTTTGTCTATCAGCATTTCCGGATTATCTTGATCTTTTTATTTTTGACCATTCAGATTATCTTTTTCTCTATATTAGTTAGATATTGCAGCCAAAATATTATTCTGTCACTTATTCTATCACTTTTTCTGTCTGTTTCCTTTCTAAGGTGCCTCAAACTGTTTTGTGAGAATTCTTACAACTAGCTTAAATTTGTAATTATTTGACTCTTTTCCAATTCTCTTCCATATGGCAATCTTTTATCAATGAATTCAATAAAATGCCATATATGGTATGCGATCTTGTACCAGAAGGTTTTTCTTTTTCTTTAAATTGTAATCTAGTTTAAGGTTTTGGTTTAGAGTTTCTCATTTTCTCTAATTTACTTTCATTATGTACTAAACTAGCCAAGGCTCTCATTTCTCAGACATAGAGCGCTGGCATTCACATGCATTCATATATATGTGTATCACATTGCAATATAATGTTAGAAATGAAAGTTAGTCAAAATAGCGTTTTCTTTTTAAAAATTTTTTATTATCCTGACTTCTGTTACTATTACTATTTTCTTAAAAGACAAAGAAGTGATGAATGGAATTAGTAATTTCATTGAAGAATCATATTTTGGTTGTTTCTATCACACCAAGCCTTAGGAAAGACTCATTGATTTACTTGGTTTTTTTTTTGGGGGGGGGGTGGTGGATTTGATAATCAGGGCTCCCAACATTGCGCAAAGACTGGATTGACAGGCGAGAGAAAATAGGTGGACCAAGATTCACTCAAATGTACTATGCTAAACAGGGAATCATTACTGAGGAGATGCAATTTTGTGCTGCCCGCGAGAAGCTCGACCCAGAGTTTGTCAGGTCAGAAGTTGCTCGTGGACGAGCTATCATCCCTTCCAACAAGAAGCACTTGGAACTAGAGCCCATGATAGTTGGAAGAAACTTCTTGGTGAAAGTAAATGCAAACATTGGAAATTCAGCTGTTGCAAGCTCTATAGAAGAGGAAGTTTACAAAGTTCAGTGGGCAACAATGTGGGGAGCTGATACAGTCATGGACCTCTCCACGGGTCGCCACATTCATGAAACTCGAGAGTGGATCCTACGTAACTCTTCAGTACCAGTTGGAACTGTACCAATTTATCAAGCACTTGAAAAAGTAAATGGAGTTGCTGAAAATCTCAGCTGGGAGGTTTTCAGGGATACCCTGATTGAACAAGCTGAACAGGGTGTTGATTACTTCACCATCCATGCAGGAGTGCTTCTGAGGTATATTCCATTAACAGCAAAGCGCATGACTGGAATAGTCTCCCGAGGAGGATCCATTCATGCAAAATGGTGCTTAGCTTATCACAAGGAAAATTTTGCTTATGAGCACTGGGATGACATCCTTGACATCTGTAATCAATATGATGTGTCCTTGTCCATAGGTGATGGGCTACGACCTGGGTCCATTTATGATGCAAATGACACAGCTCAGTTTGCTGAGCTCTTGACACAGGGAGAGCTGACCCGTAGAGCATGGGAGAAGGATGTACAGGTGATAAATCTTTGGTGTTTCTTGATAGCATATTGCTGATAAATCTATGGCAAGATAAAGTACCTTAGTTTTTAACCGAAATCTTCAAATTGAACTCACAACGTGGTACTTATATCTGTTAATGCATTTCTTATCATTCTTTCTTTGGTTTGACTCATTATGGGCTTTCTTGGGACTAACCTAGACAGCTCTTATTACTCTTACACAATTGGGTATGAATAGACCAGTAATCCAGTGAGGAGGATATTGCAACTGCTTTTCAATTTCACACTGCCATTATGGCTAGTAAGGTTACTGGTTGGCTTTCTGCCAAACTTTAACACGGTGCATTGTGTTTATAAGAAAATTTGCTATGGGGTTGCCCTATCTATATCATACAATAAGTTACGTCAACTGATGCAATATTACCACCATCAATACTTTTTTGGAGAAAATGAGTGATTTTGATTGCTCTGACTTACAGGTGATGAATGAAGGACCTGGGCATATACCAATGCACAAGATTCCTGAAAACATGCAGAAACAACTGGAATGGTGTAATGAAGCGCCTTTTTACACTCTTGGTCCTTTAACAACTGATATAGCTCCTGGTTATGATCACATCACCTCTGCGATTGGTGCTGCCAATATTGGAGCACTTGGCACTGCTCTTCTATGTTATGTGACTCCAAAAGAACATCTTGGGTTGCCAAATCGGGATGATGTGAAGGCTGGAGTTGTAGCTTACAAGATATCTGCTCATGCAGCTGATTTAGCCAAAGGTCATCTGCATGCTCAAGCCTGGGATGATGCATTAAGCAAGGCTAGATTTGAATTCCGGTGGATGGACCAGTTTGCTTTGTCGTTGGATCCAATGACCGCTATGTCCTTCCATGATGAAACACTACCATCAGAAGGTGCGAAGGTGGCCCATTTCTGCTCTATGTGCGGACCTAAATTCTGCTCTATGAAGATAACAGAGGATGTGCGTAAGTATGCTGAGAAACATGGCTATGGGAATGTTGAGGAAGCTTTGAAGCATGGGATGGATGCTATGAGTGCTGAATTTCTAGCTGCCAAGAAAACTGTCAGTGGGGAACAACATGGTGAAGCTGGTGGGGAAATTTACCTGCCAGAAACTTACTTAAGTTCCAAGGAGAGGTAAACTTACTTAAGTTACAAGGAGAGGTGAAGTTAAACATATAGGATATCCTTTCCTATGATATATTAAGATGTCCTTTTCAACTTGACATTAATAAAAAGATGAGTCGTGAGTGAAGTCTGAATATACTGCTGATATGAATATTTAGTTATTGGCTTGAAAATCTCATTGAATAGACCACATTATTCATTAAGCAATGGGTCCCCTTGATTGATTTGTCAACATAGAGCACTATCTATACAATAGAATTCCCAGATTCTCTCAAGCTAGAAACTTATACTAGAAGATGAACCAATGCTAGTTACTCATAAAACTTTGTAAGACTGAATTTTACTCCTGCAGTCATTGTAAATTACACTTTTTCAAGGATTTTCCATTTGAATTAGTATGCTTGTGATGAACTTGGATAATGCATCAGTACACCTTACATCATGAGAAGCTTCTTCACTGTTTTATGTCAATAGAAACAAGGTGGACTTCTTGGTACTTCAGTGCAACATTGAAAAGTTTGTCTGCCCTTTGATTTTAATAGGACCCCCTCAACAGATATGGAAATGTCTTACAAAACTTCTCTTGCAGGGCCGTATGAATGGAGTGAATGATCATTTGAGATCGAACTTGGAGCTGGCTGCATAAACGGCTTATCAGAATGGTGAAGAATCATATTCAAGTTTCAAGCTGTAGGCGAATACAAAGTTCAGTTTGTTGACAATCTTTTTAAAAGTTTATCCTTATTCTATATGTCTGGTGTTCTCTTATTTTCATGAATAAACCGTTCATTTTCTCTAGTTTCATTTTTAGTTTTGTCTTTATCTTTTGGGAAATTTTATTAACATACAAGATGCACCAGGGGTGCCTGTATCTGCATGAGCTCCGGCTTTAACGAGCTAGGATGCTAGCAGATCAGGCTGAGATAGTCCCTTTGAACCTGAACAGGGTAAAGCCTGCGTAGGGAGCGTGCACTGTTCTTTTTTCTACATTTTTGTATGCATGTGCAGGGAGTGTGCGTTATGTATATGGCTTGAGCTAGCTGATTCCTGGGAAGCAGATTCAGCATGATGGCCATGGAGTTGCTGAACCAGACGGTTATTCTACAAAATCTGAATATTGTCTCTCGGCACTCAAGTTGATGAACTTCTATATGAAGGGTAATTGTATAGAGCGTTTTATTTCTTAAAAGTTTTTCATTGTTGGATGCGTGCAGTGAGAACACCAAGATGCATCTGACAGTGAGAATGATTAACTTTTTGAGAAGTAGAATTCTCTATAAAATTATCAAAGACTATTGATGCATCATAAAATTAACAAATCTCATGATCACTGAAAATTTTAATATAAGTGTGTCTAACACGTGACTCTATGCCTGTAAAGTTGAAATAATATTAAGCAAATTAAAACTGTTAATTTATTTTGCGGGACAATTTTAAATTTTTTTTAATTATTTGATGATTCTATGCCTAATAAAATTATATTTATAAACACATGCTTATTAAAATAAATTTGTTCCCTTTGACACGTTGCAAAATGCCTATGAACAAGGTAACTTGTGCCAGTTAATCTAGTAGGTATATTTTAAATTTGGAATAATATTGACATCACAACCTGTTTGGTATCCCATCTATATTACTGAAATATGAGGTTCTAATATAATAAATTGAGAAATGCTTGTATAAAAATTCTAACATGCCCTACTGCATGAAGTATTCAAATGACGATTTCGGCTTGTGTGTGTGTGTGTGTGTGTGTATATATATATAAAAGGATTGCGGTGAAGTGGAATATTTTGATAAAGCCAATCAACCCTTTAGAATTGGAGCCGTGCTTTCATCTCTTTTCCTCTTCATGGTTTTGAAGTTGGTTATAAAGCTTCTCAATTTTAATCGAACTTTGAACTTACATGTAAAGTTGCCCTAAGGCATCAAACTTTATGGATGCCGGATGACACAATTCTACTTTCTTTCATATATTAAAGTCCTCGGAACTTTTTTTAGAATTACCTTTTAATCTTTCCAAGTTTCACATTTACATGCGAATATTAGACTTTGCATTTATCGTTAAAAAAGACTCATGTCAACTTGTTCACACTTGGAAGTTGGAATTATTCCTTTCTATAGGTGTAGTGACATGATCATATACAGATAAAGCGATGAGGTCTTCTATACGGCGTGTGATGCTAGGTCTGTTTGTGAGTGAAAAATGAAACGTCGGAGTGAAATGCGCGAGCTAAGATAACTTGTTATTTCTTTTTCTTTTTCTTTTTTCAAATTTATATATGAGATGGTTCATTTAGGGTCAAATATCTCGTAGTTTAGAAATTTGCAGTCAATTACTTTATTTTATTCGCACGTTGCTACCTTTTGCTTTTATTTTCGTTAAAATTGGATGAAAATGGCCTGTATTGTGCATGTGACTCATTTCTTTTTTTTTTTTTTCAAATTTAACCTAAATTCCTAATTTATAGTTGCTAATCAATACCTGTATATTCAAGTAGTCCTATGTTATTTTTCTTACAAAAAACTCAGCCTAAAATTTTAATATTTCAAATCTGAAAGAATTCTTGGTCAAAACTCATAATGATTTGGCCGAAAATGATAGATTCGAGGAGAAGTTGAGAATTTAAGGTAAAAGTTGTAGAAAAATTAAGAATTTTATCTAATTTTTAACAAAAATTAAAAATTTTGATTAGTCAATGGAAGAACTTCAATTTTCACTATACAAGAAACTAGAAATTTTATAGGGAAATTAGAATTTTTTTAAAAGAAAAAGGGAATTCCATAAAATTTTTAACAAAAAGATAGCAAATGGTAAAGTTGTTAACTGTGCAAATAAGAAGATACCCAATTACAAACATTTAAAAATCATAAGATAATCTATTATAAAGAGGCAAAATTATAAGATAATAAATTATATCTTAACCTAAAATATAATATAAAGCTAGTCACGTAATTACATAAAATAACTAGACGAGAAACCTGTGTATAAAATAGTCTCTTCGATGATTCTTTGATACTTAAATTGAGTTTTTCACGTGACCACCAAGACATCACATTTTTTGACATGTCAATCAAAGTGCAGGTGGAATAAATGTGCTGTGGGATTTAAATTCTAGAATAAAAACAGAGGTAAAGATGGAGCAATCATAGCAACAAGCAAGAAAGTGCGATATACAGGGTTGTTCTTGCCAGTCTCCTGTGTCTTTTATGAGTGGGTGACCCACACACGTCCCTCATGATTTTTAAAAGGGTTTCTTAGATTGTAATTAACTTAATATACCTCTTCCACTACCCAGAAAGTACAGTTGTGTAATATAAATTAGTCAGTGTGTCAAAGTAAACAAGGCAAAGTGTATCACTATCTACTCTTTTTACCCATTCTCCCTCTTTTCCCACCGCCTTAACCCACCCTTATGCCACTTTCCTTTCTATCTCGAGACCTATACTTGTTTATTTTCACCCCTTTAATTGAAATGTTTGTACTTTAAAAATAAAATATAAATATATCTTAATTTGTATAAAAACTTAATCTTAATCTATCCATCTTAAATAATAAAACTCGGTTTAGCCAAATTGTTCACAAAGAGTTCGGTGCCTCCTTGAGCTGCGAGCTGCTTTAGGATTTTTCTTTTTTTTAAATATATGTATCATATACACGAAAACTCAACACTTTTTTTCACTTACTACTGTAGCATTTCCACGACTATTGTAGCACTTTTTTTTTGTTTTTTTAAGTTAAACACCTCGTGCATTGTGAAGGAATAAGTACGCCTAGTTTTTTTTTAAAAAAATTAAGTAAAATTTTTTATGTCCTTTTCAATGAAAATAAAACATGGAAATAATTGTTTTAAAGAACTAGTCATATCATATTTGACTGTGAAAGACACCTCTATATCAAGTTTTTGTTAGAGAACAAACGTCTTAAAAATTACACCTAAATTTTTTTAGGTAATAAAGATTGAACTCAATATAACTATTGGATAAAGTCCAATTTCTAAGTACTTTTTCATATCACTTGAACTCCAAAATATAAATGGTTTAATGAAGGCTATAAATATTATATTATAATTTTTTTTAAAGACCCTCTTATTGCATAATTGCTACTCCTCCACCAACTGTGCTTCTGGGTCTCACCTACACTTTCTTCTCTATTCTCAACCACAGCAACATAAAACACTCTCTTGCTCCTCCAGATCAGTAAGCAAACAAGCATGAGCAACACAGAGAGCCACAGAGGCTACTTGCATGACCAAACAAGCTTCTCATGGAGCCAGAATTATACTAGTAGTCGGAGTTCAGCTCGGAACAGGTACATGAGGACGTGCACCTTCAGGATTATTCCAGGGCAGTCTGAATTTTCTCCTGTGGAGTTTCTAAAGCATCTTGCAGAGAGAGTGGCAAGAGCTCTACGATCGGTCTCCGCAGAGAGAAGAAAAACGAAAGGAAGAAGACATCTGCCACAAGATTCATCATCATCTTCTTCCTTAGGAAGATCAAATTCAAAACCAGGTGGTGGGGGCTCTGTGGATTCTTATAGATCTGATGCTGTTGAGGACTGCATTGAGTTCATCCACTCTTCCTTTTCAAGATCAAATTCCTCAACCAGCTCTCTGCATACTCATTGAGCCATTTTTGAAAAATGATAAACTCCCTTTGAAGATTATGGTGTGCTGCCATATATGTTTCAAGTGTTTATTTATCCTCTTGAATGTCTTAAGGCCTACAAAACAAACAACAGCAGAGGAGCTACCTCCAGAAGGCTACTCTGTATTTATCCATAGTAGAGAGATTCTTAAATAGACACTTATTAGTGCATCAAATCAATCATAAAGAAATACATAGATACGTCAAAAATTGGCTTGGTCTACTCTGTACGTTCTTTTGATGAGATTCTAAGGGCGTGGATTCGGTTTCAGCTAAAATAGTAAGTTGGAAATTGAATGAACACATATTGGTTTCTTTTTCTTTTCTTTTTTTACCTTCCGATTGCTTCACTTGACTTTTTAAATTGATCGGTATTATGTCTATACTATGAAATATTAATATTACATAAAAAATCAATGACAATGATTGGAAATGTTAAAAACAACTTTAGTACCAAATTAACAAATATTATTGGGATTTTGTAATGTCATGGATCGAGTGATTGTTTACAGAAACCGCCCTAACTTGTCTACTAAATGTAACTGATGAACTCAATTACAACTTTGTTTTGGAATTTTTTATTCAATTTAAATGTTGGGTCCAATATACTCTGCTTTGCTGGTTTTCTGGTGTAAGACATCAACATATGAGATATCTTCTTTGATTCTGTTCTAAATAAAGTTCAGTCTTTACTATTACATTGTAATTGGAATTGAATTGATATTAACAGATACCAGTTATAGCATCAGTTAATTGACCCAAACAAGTAAAAGAAAACCAAAATCACCATACAGCAAAGTTTAATTTGTCAAACAGATTATTATACCCAGTTGGTAGTAATTGACACAAAATGAATCAATATGTTAGTTAAATACAAAGACCCATAAGCTAAGCAGTATGGAAAACTAGAAATAAAATCCAGTCTTTATGTACAATTTGAGGTGTGGGTGTCTTAAAAAGCATTGATACTAGCACTTTTATCCTTTCATGATGGGATAAGTTTTAACCTAAATAAATATGTTAGTATTTGAATTAATATTGAATAATTAATTATTAGAATGATTGATTATTATTTTTAAAAGGAATTGAAATAATTAATTATCTAATAATTATTATTTAAAAGCTTATGAACTCAAAAAGGGGAATTATATCTTATTAGTTAGTTATATTCTATCAATTGGTAATCTCCTATTAGATCTCTTCGAGAGAAATATAAATAGGGGTTAGGGGTTCCTAATCCTAAGGCGAAAAGCTAATAAGAAAACACTCACACATATAGGTATGTTTCTCTTTAGCTATTATTTTTAATCGTTAGAAATATTTTACAGTTGTATCAAAGCCTTGTTCGAAAGAAAATAGTATGGGCATGGTGATCCAAATAGATAGAGTGATAGGGCCTAGATTTAGTTTAAAATAGATATCCAATCATGTAGAGATTTGAAAGCACACACTCAAAGACAATGGTAAGACATTGGCTTAGTTTAAGGTAAGTGTCAGAGCCATATGAAATTTGAAAAATACACACTTAGAGCATTGTTAGATTAAAGTAAAAGAAAAAATAGATAAAAATTCCGATGAAATTAAATTAGAAGAATGACATACGAATACAAAAGATTCATACACCTAATACTTTGATATTTTGACTTATCTCTTGTTTGGTTTGAGGGGAGGGTCCCTCCCCTCTCTTTATTTGGTATGCATTAAAATTTTTCTTCCTCTCCCCCTCTCTCTTTCCTCTCTAATTTGGGAAGATTGGAAAGGAAAGTTACAAAAAAAAGACTAAAATGCCCTTATCTTTATCATGGGTATATTGCCATATTGAGTAAAAAGTAAATATGCCAATATTCTCAACCCAGATGCATTCTGATTTCATGAAATAAAACATGTTAAATTATATATTTGTTAAAATAATTATTTAGTTAGTTTCATTTGTTTGCAAATTTTTTTAAAATAATTATAATTATAGATAATTTTTTACATTTGTTTAATTGGATGGTAAAATGCTTTCTCCAGTAAGCGATATTATTTAGCTGTAGCAGCTGTCGAACAAGACTTTTGAGTTTCATTCTAGGCTTTGCCTTTAAATTTTTAAAAATAAAAAATAATTAATTGTATTGTCATTATTTTTAAAATATATAAAGATAAAATAGTTAATATATTATTATTTTTCTTTCTTTCCTTTTCTAAACCAAACAATATATCATTAAAATTTTTCCCCTGTCTCTCTGTTAAAATTCTTTCTTTCTGTTGAACCAAACAAGGCATTGAGAAAAGATGTCCATACCACCCATATATTTTCTCACAAAATCCAATAATAAAAAGCTAGACATAAAATGTTTAAATGTAACTTCAAGCGTAGGCGATGCAAGTGTCAAATATATACCAATCGCGAAATGACTAAATGTACCTTAGCTGATGTTGTGTGTAATACGAATTACACTTGCACAGAACAGTAAAGATAACTTAGGTTTCCATTATAATCAAGAGATTGAAAACAAAACACGGAGAACAATAAACAATGGATGTATGTATATGAGTAAGGTACTTGGGAGAGAAAATGGCTGAAAAAGGGGGTGTGTTTCAATTCTTTGCAAAAAGCCCTCCAAAGCCACCCTTCTTCTTTTGTGGCACCACCAAGGAGTTCTTGCCGCCGCCGATGGTTCCTCGGCGGCTTACGGTGCCTTCGCCGCCACTCTTGTCCTCCACCTTCTTGAGAATAGGGTCAGTCTCAAGAAGCTGATCTTCCTTCTGCAACCCTCCCAGAATCCAATCAAGAAGACCCTTCTCCTCCTTGCTTCCTCCTCCACCCTTCGCTGTCGTTGCTGCGAAGACTCTTGCAGTTGCAGGAGCAAATGACATAATTACGGAAGCCATGTTTCTGAGTTTGGAAGCTAACGTTCACAGGTTAGAAACGGTGGATTCGAATGGTAAGAGCCATGGTATTGTATCTCTTGTGGCTATTTCTGTCCAGTCAATCTGAGCCCTTGGATTGGGTTTATGGGAACCACGAGCACCCCATTAAGTGTCTTATCTTGATTGTTGTAGGTGAGAAAATGAAATTCTTTAATAAAAATTTCATGAAGAAAAAGTCATTCATTTATCTACCAAAAGTAATTATACAATTGTCATGGAAAACCTTTCTTTTCTTTGAGGATGATAGGTGTGTATGATAGGTGAGAGTGGCGATAGTAAACTCATAACAATAGGAAAAAGAAAAAATGAAAATTATTCTTTTACTTGTTTTTTTTTTAATTCTTATTGCTGAAAAAAAATTAAAAAGAAAAGTTTCTTTGATAAAAAAAATTCAATGATGACAAAACCTTAGCAAAAGAAAAAAAAATAGGTTCTGTTTTTAAGAAGGGAAAACTTAGATATAGAATTTTACATTTTTGCTAAGTAAGTTTTTTAATAAAAATATGATAAGTATATTGTTTTTTACAATTTAATATCACATAATTGAGGTTTTTTAAAAAAATATTTTGTATATATATATTTTGAAGGACCTGATGACAAATACTTAAAAAATTTTGTTTTAAGTTAAACCCTTTTTAAAAAACATAAAGTGCATAATTATTTTGTGGAAAGAGCTAATAAACAGACGTATGTATCAATGGATTTTGGTAGTTGCCACATTTAATATTTTGATGAATATTTATTCACATATAGCATAATTAATTGATGCATCATATGATTTGATAATTTTTAAATGTTCTTTAAAAAAAAAAATTATGATACCAGAAAATTTTTCAAAAAAAGCCAACGTATTATATGTTTATGGATAGATCTTATTACAAACTTGTAATGAAGTTTATGAGAATTGTCCTGTTTTAGCAGGATGAGAGTTCATCCGCTCACCTTGGCAGCCAAGGCTGTGAATTGGACGTGTGGCAATCGTAAGGCCATTGCTCAATACTGAAAGTGGGCCTCCATGGGGCAATTTGGAATGATATGGTATTAGCCTTCACAGTTTAGCCCATTAAAATGTGTCATCAAATTTTACCCCAAAACAAAACATGACATCAAATGCCTTCATTTTTTATGGTAGGATAAGATGAATGGGTTTACATGCCTTTTGACATGTACATGGTCGCAAAATGTTAAGGTGAACTGAGTATTCTAATTTTTTTTAATATTTAAGAATTAATTTATAAAAAAATTTTAAACAAATATATATAATCAATATTTTTATGATATTTAAAATAGAAAGTATTTTTATATAGAGCCCTAAACTAAAATTTAAATACAATACTAGCATGTAAATTTTAAAATGCAATACTTTGTTTATAGAACTATCATAAAAAGGAAAAATATTAGCTATTTGTTAGATGTAACGTTTAATAATAATAGTTATGTAATTAATAAAAGTTGACTTCCAAACCTACAGAAGCTAATTTGTGCTATTTATTTTGAGAAAAATGAACCAATTAATATATCTAATTTGAAGAAAACAAAATTCAAAGTAATATGAACCAATTAAATTATCTAATTTGAAGAAAACAAAATTCAAAGTAATATCAATAGTTTTTCTCAAAATAAATAATAAAAGTTAACTTTCAAATGTTCAAAAATCAACTTTTGTTGATTATGTGACTTTTGAACATTAAATTTAACAACTGACCGTTTTACTTTTTATGATAGTTAAAGAGCTAGCAAAGTGTTACATTTTTAAATTTAAATACCAATAATATAACTAAGTTATAGTTCACAGGAGATAAAATATAGTTTCTTTACTTAATATATATATATATAATGCTATCATTTTATATTCAAACATCTTTGTGTTTCTATACTTAAAATTTAAGAGTCAGATAAACCTTAATTATACTAATAAAAAATTATATACTAGCAAAAATTAAAGGGTATGGCCATAAAGAATTCGAGTGCTCGGCCTTTCGATCCTCGGATGGCTATTGGGATGTGTGCATGTCGATGGCCATTTTGGTCATCCAAGAATCAAAAGTTTAACTTTACCAATTGAACAACTCTGTTTAATGTTTTATTCAAATATTTATAAATAATTTTCAAATGCTTAAAAAATAACTTTTTGGCATATTACATATTAAACACAACCTAAATTTCTTTTTCCTTTCATTTTGATGTGCACCCTTGATACTAGGACTCGTCTCAAACATATTTATATATTTGTTAATAAATTGAACTCATATATTTATCATCCCTGGGAATTTACATGTATGAGATGATAAAGATCTCTCTATTTGTTTTTGGCATCAATTGAGACAAACCATTTCACAGAGAGAATGGATTTAATCATGGGTTGGTGTAGTTACCTCAGAGAGGCCTGGGTTTCTTGCCGTCAACGTTTCCCGACTCTCTCCTGAACAAGTGTCTAAGTTAGTGAACTCGTTTGGTATATACAATACTTGTATTTTCTGTGGATCATATCGGTCCATCGTCATAGATATCTTTCTTCTGTTGTTGTAATTAAAATTTGCAGCAATCCCAATTTCCCACTACGGGTAAACCATCTCTAACTACTCCTTTTTCGCTTGCACTCTATACACAGTGTGCTTACAAAGAATACCAAGAAAAGAAAACAGCTTTCGAGGCTTATAATTTAAAATGGTCATACAAGAGACTCCAGTTGGTAGCGGCTCTGTAGTTGACTTTGCTTTTTGTAATATATATATAAAAGAACGTTTTAATGTAGTGTAAAACCAAAATGCTAATAAATAGGTTGAATCAATATAGGAGAAATGTTTGCTGTGTTGGATTAATAAAATAACATAGCATGATCTCCTTATTAAATTAATTTCGATGCCTCTGAAAATATATAATTTAGAATGCAAAGAAATAAAGCCATTCCAAATCGTACTATTCATGAGCTGGATAAGTTGTGAAACCTACTGTAACAGTATCACAGCTCCATATGTGACAATAGAATTGCAATATTTTAATGGCAAAAAAATATTAAATATTTTTTGAACTCCACATTATATTATCGGCTCTTCAAAAAATATTTTTCTACGTATCATAATTTAATCAAAAATCTCTATCTAAGTTTCATTGATATTATTCTCACACGTCAAACAGCAAGCCATTTAAGCATCTAGAATCATCATATTATAATTTCAACATTCACATTCTCATCCAACTACTGAAAGCTAAAAAGCATGCTACGTTTACTTTTGAAAGCTAAAAAGCATGCCACGTTTAGCAAATAAGAGATATAAGAAAAAGAAAAATCTTTCACAGATAAAAATTATCTCCCTTTATTAATTTGAGTTTAATTCTTTTAAATATATAAGTATTTAAAATGTAAGGATATAAAGTAATTACAAATTCTACTATTCACAAGCTTGATAAGTTGTGAAACCTAGTGTATCATTATATATATATATATATATATATATTACAATTTAAATTCATACTGTGACAATACAATTGTAATATTTTAATGGCAAATAAATATAAATATAAGACATTTTTAACTCCACATTTATATTATTAACACTTCAAAAAAAAATCTGTTTTACATATCATAATTCAATTAAAAAAATCTCTGTATATGTTTTGTTAATATCTTTTCACACGTCAAATAGCAAGCCATTAAGCATCTAGAATCACCATATCTAATTTCATTTTTCAGCATTTTCATTCTAATCCAACTACAAAAAGCTGAAAGGCATGCCACATTTAGCAAACAAGAAATTTAAAAAAATGAAAAATGAAAAATCTTTCACAGATCAAAGTAGTATATCATCTTTTCTTGTTTCCTTCACACAGTTCCTATATATCAACCTAACAGCGACTCTTTGAAGCAAAAAAATTCCCAACAACTCTCTCCTAAACCTTCTTTTTTGTCATCCTATCTATATATATAAGCACCCCTCCTTCTCTTTTTAGTTCCAGTCATTGATCACACAAAATAATCACAACATGGAGACCCTTCCTCTTGTCTTCACTCTCGCAGCTGCTCTCTCTGCCTATTTCCTATGGTTCTACCTTTTGTTCGCTCGAACCCTAACGGGTCCTAAAGTGTGGCCCTTCATGGGTAGCCTCCCTCTTCTCTTCAAGAACCGAAGCCGAGTCCACGACTGGATCGCTGGAAACCTCCGAGCCACCGGTGGTTCCGCCACCTACCAGACTTGCATTATTCCGATCCCCTTCTTTGCTCGCAAGCAAGGGTTTTATACAGTAACGTGTCACCCCAAGAACATCGAGCACATCCTTAGATCACGGTTCAGTAACTACCCCAAAGGACCCAAATGGCAAACCGCTTTCCATGATCTTCTGGGTCAAGGTATTGCTGAATTTTTATAACATAAGTTGGGTTTTTCAATAAATTGATTATTGGATTGATATGAATTTTAAATAAATTATGGCATGGGTGTGATGGATAGAAATAAGTCGGGTTTTTTCTGTTAATGGTTAGCATGCGAGCTTTGTGAATAAATTTAAGATTGCTTATTACTTAACACATCAAGACAGCACAGGTTTTTGTTATTAAATTTTCTAATTTAAATATGTGACAAGTAAATAATTTTTTATAACTCAACACTTTATTAGATAGTTTAAATCATTCCTTTCACATACTACGTGTTTATTAAAAAAATCTAATAATAAAATTAAAAAAAAATTAAACTAAATCTAATCATATAAATACTGTTGGCCTAACATTAAAAGTTTATCAATGCAATGGAAAAGAGTAAAAGTTCTTCTTTCCCCATGCACTTTATTTGTACACTTCATTATCTTAACGTGCGTTTTGGTGTCCAAATATTTTATGAATGTATTGTGATGTTTAATGTCAAGAATCTATAACTATTGATATATATTTTCAGAATGCAATGGAAAAGAGTAAAAGTTCTTCTTTCCCAATGCACCTTATTTGTACACTTCATTATCTTAACGTGCGTTTTGGTGTTCAAATATTTTATGAATGTATTGTGATGTTTAATTTCAAGAATCTATAACTATTGATATATATTTTCAGGTATATTCAACAGCGACGGAGAGACATGGCTCATGCAACGTAAAACGGCAGCTCTAGAGTTCACGACCCGAACGCTAAGGCAAGCCATGGCTCGCTGGGTGAACCGGACCATCAAGAACCGGCTATGGTGTATTCTAGACAAGGCGACGAAGGAGAAGGTGGCAGTGGACTTACAAGACCTTCTGCTTCGCTTAACCTTCGATAACATATGCGGATTAACCTTTGGCAAAGATCCAGAAACCCTCTCGCCGGATCTACCAGAAAATCCGTTCGCCACGGCTTTCGATACCGCCACGGAGGCCACCATGCATAGACTCCTCTACCCGGGTATCCTATGGAGGTTCCAGAAGCTTCTAGATATCGGATATGAGAAGAGACTGAAAGAGAGCCTAAAAATCGTTGAGACTTACATGAATGACGCTGTTTCGGCTCGCAAGGAAGCTCCGTCGGACGATCTGCTCTCGCGGTTCATGAAGAAGCTCGACGCAGATGGAAACCCCCTTCCGGACCCGGTACTCCAGCGAATTGCTCTGAATTTTGTCCTCGCCGGAAGGGACACGTCCTCGGTGGCTCTCAGCTGGTTCTTCTGGCTCGTCATGAACCACCCTCGCGTCGAGGACAAGATCATCGACGAGATCTCGAAGGTGCTCCGGGAGACTCGCGGCGACGATCGCCGGAGATGGACGGAGGAGGCTCTGGACTTCGACGAAGCTGATCGGTTGGTTTATCTGAAGGCTGCGTTGGCCGAGACGCTGCGTTTGTACCCGTCGGTGCCGCAGGACTTCAAATACTCCGTCGCCGACGACGTCTTGCCGGACGGGACGTTCGTGCCGGCAGGATCGACGGTGACATATTCGATATACTCGGTAGGGAGGATGAAGCCGATTTGGGGGGAGGATTGCTTGGAGTTTAAACCGGAGAGGTGGCTGTCGGTTCAGGGAGACCGGTTCGAACCGCCCAAGGATGGGTATAGGTTCGTGGCCTTTAACGCCGGTCCGAGAACCTGTTTGGGGAAGGACTTGGCTTACCTGCAAATGAAGTCCGTGGCGGCGGCCGTACTGTTGCGGTATCGGCTATCGCCAGTTCCCGGTCACCCAGTGGAGCAGAAGGTGTCACTCACTCTGTTCATGAAGAATGGGCTCCACGTGTTCTTGCATCCACGTAAGCTCCGAGGAGCGGCCTAGGCGTGGGGCATTCTCGTCACTGCAAACGAAGACGTGAAAAAAGAGCAGAGGGGTAATATGGTCATTTAGCAGCATACATTTGAGGGTATTTATGTGAATTAATGTTCGAATTATTGTTTTTTTTTTCATAAATTAAATTAGCAATGAGTTTGTTGGGGTTGGGTGGGTAGAATTTGAGTTCACAGTTGCTTAACTAAATTGGAAGAGTGGTGTACTTGTTTATGTTGTTCCGTATCAGAAGATATGGGCTTTCATATTCTTACCGTCTGTCAATTAATAAAGATTATATAAAAAAAGGGTTATACTTTTTCTTTTCTGAGTTCAATATTTTAGTCTCATGAAATGAGAAAGAGCTTTCATTTTGGATATTCTAGTGATTGAAAGAAAAAACCAATATGAACGCAGCTCCGCGTATCCCTATATATTATTACAGATATAAATTTAATTTAACAAATCGCTCATTTTCTCTCTCTCTCTCTCTCTCCCCCCTCAATGTTCCCCTCGATTACTTTCACGGGAAATTTTCCCTTTCAAGTTTCAAATTACTCACTAAATTCGATTAGATCTCTTAATAGATGAAAATTCAAATATAACTTAATAAGCTCGAAGTGCAAGTTTTGTATTTTTTGGAGAGTCAAAACCTGAAACTCGATAAAATTCTATATAAGTTAAAGCTCGAACCTGAATTGGGATCATGTCTACTTTTAAACCTATCATACACCACAAAACTTGATATTATTCACAGTAACTGGAAGACTTGATTAGATCCCTTAATAGATGAAAATTCAAATATAACTAAATAAGCTCGAACTGCAAGTTTTGTATTTTTTGGAGAGTCAAACCTGAAACTCGATAAAATCCTAGGTAAGTTAAAGCTCGAAACTGAATTGGGATCATGTCTACTTTTAAACCTATCATACACCACAAAACTGAATATTATTCACAGTAACTGGAAAACTTGCTTCTCAGAAAACAATTAGTAACCAGTGTTTAATTGCGTAATGATATCAGTAGGTGACCGTCTTAAAAGAAAGAGACCCATCTAACGGTTCACTATCATGACACAACAAAGTCCACGACACTAATGCTACCAACTTATTTGACCAGAGGATGCAAGCAAGACAGGAAGATAGGAAATTAGGGAGGAGGCAAAAGAAGCTTGATGAATAATACATCATAAAGTAATTCCCACTCAAGCAACTGATTTTGCTTCATTGAATATAATATTTACATGTGTGATGTTAAGTCAAGCAACTAACACAATATTCCCACTCAAAATGGGGAAAACAATATAGGAAGAAGAATGTGGATCTCTAATTCTAAACCCTTTTCCCAGGTAGAACATCAGGGTTTAAACTATAAATGATGCCAATTCATCTCACAAGAACAAGAGACCTTTCACTTCTCTAATCCACCATGGTATGTAAGTATTCTAATTTTTCAAATACTTAAAAACTTATTTATAAAAAAGTTGAGCATGAAATGTACCCAAAAAAAAAAATCAATGTCCTTATATTATTTTTAAAATTTTCATTCGTGTATGCTCAAACATCTTATAAATAAGTTTCTGAGTGTTTGGAAAATTGAACTTTTCACATACCAAAAATTACCTCAATGCTCTTTTTGTCAGGGATAAAAGTCTCAGGAAGATGTGTTGCTTCCATATTAGACCTTTTCTTCCTGTAGTTGTTTGGTTCCTCGCTTCTGGGAGAATTGAGATTTATCTTATCTACACAGGCCAAGTAGTTACCTCCACCTAGTAGGAAAAGGTCTAACGTTACTGTTGTTGTTGTATACATGCCAAGTAGCAAGTATCTGTCTGTGACTGGAAGTTATTCCAAGATCTTTTCACCAGTTGAAAAAAGGTTCCACACCACAGTTCCAACCAGGTACAGCCCAACTGAAACCTTGAAAACATCATCCCAAGAACCTGATAATAGTTCAAGAGGACAAACATAAATGTAGTATCAGATTCTTGCCCCAAACATCAGATTTTGATAAATTATTGAGCACAAGGACTCATGCTAGGATGACATGCAGTGCTCTGCTACGCTACCAGAAGAATGCCTTCATTCCAAAATGTAGGCAATCTAGGTTTATTGTGAACGACCCAGAACTAAGTGTTTTCATCAGAACAAAGAAGAACCCAAGTTGGGGCAAACTAAGGTTCATCTCATGCTTGCTTATCCAACTTCAACATCGCCTAACCTGCTGAACTTTGTGGTTAATTGTTCTTGAACCACATTATTGAAATTTATATTACTGACTTACATGATAAATGAAATAAACTTGTAAGAGAGATTATTATCTAGATCCAATCTATTAAAAATAAGCAGATCAAGTTAATTATAAATAGACACATAAGTTACTAAAGAGTATGTCTAACATGCTTATATGTTTATTTTTTATTGATTTGGTTTACTTATCTTTAATAGACCATGTTTATCTTAAAATTTCTCATACTTGTAAAAGTTATCCATCGCACTGCCTTTTGGAAAAAAAAATCTGGACCACAGTCCAGAAATACAGTACTAGTGCGTCACAATTCCAGACCGTGTGGTTTCATATTGAAGTAACAATATCAAAATGATTGGAGTTTCTTCAGTAGCTAAGATAGTGTAAGGAACAGGTACTTACCATGCTGTAGAATGTACCCTGTTGCTGCTGTTCCAAGAACACCAGCCAGTACTCCAGCAGTATTAGATAGACCAAGCAATATGCCCTGAGAAGAAAATTGGGAAATAAATACAAAACTTATCTTTCTCCTTCTAAAATAGTATAATCATGCAATTAACTAATGGTGGGCTGTTGAACATAGATGGCCATACATTAGCGCACACAAAAAGATATGTTTGTGGCACTTTCGTTCCATGGATCAAATATAAAAAAAGTTACATGCTGCAGAAATATCTAGGCATAATGAATCTACTTACTGAATATCGTGGGCCTATATCTTGATGGTTGGAATATAGACCAGACTGAGAGAATGCATCAGTTCCCTATTTAGACAGAATATGAACTAAGTTAGTACTGTTGAATCTCAAAGTTGAACAGTTGAAACAATCCTTTCTAGTTCCTCTAAGGTTTTCACTGTAGCTTGATCATAAAGAAATTTAAAAAAAAAAAGGGAAAGAAAAGAAAAATGTATCATTAAACTTTCCTAAAAATTCTCAAGATCTTATTGTAAAGAAATTTGACTTTGCAGAGCAGTCAGATTCGCATGGTCATGCATTATGAACTAGAAACCATGATAAAATTAATTGATTGATACTTGAATGTGAGAAACTCTAATAACAAGAACTCTTTATCCAGATATATTGAAGGATTCACACAAACAAGAAAAAATGAAAAGTCACGATTATTCAGAGATTTCCAATATCAAAATAGGAAATACATATATCAGTACAAAACAAGAGGCAAACCTGACTGCATGTCATACACAAAACAGCCATTGCAGGAGAATTTATGTGGCTCAACTGAGTTAAGAAGAAAGCAGGGCCAAGAAACCCAACTGTTTGCATTATCTGCAAAGGAAAAAAAATAAAAGTATACTGTTAGAACCCTGTAGAACTTAAATTGTATAGAGCACTCACCAACTGAAAGCTCTAAGTTGCTATATGATACAATACCAGTAGGCATACCCATTGGAGCACAACAAGTTCGAGAAACCCTCATCCATCAAAAACTTCAAAGAGTTCAAGTGGCCCAAATCATGCATTATGTCCAAAATTTTCAAAGAGTTCAAGATAATATCTATGTTGAACGTCGGCCCAAGTTTAGAGCCCAAGATCCATATTTGATTAATCCAAAATATGCTGAATTAGACTTTAGACATGAGATCTCTTTAAAGATGCAAAAGTGGAAGTCCAAGTGGAAGCCCAATGTCCTAAGAAGGTCCATGGAGATGTTGAAGGCCCAATGTAGTTTTGCACATACAAGAGGAGTGCTAAGGCCCAATTGGAGTCCAATATCCAGAAATTAAAAATCATGTGTCAACCATGTGATTTTTTAATGAAGCATGAGCATTCCATGTGGCCTATTTAAAAGAGCTAATTAGTTTTAACTAGGATTCTTATGAATTTCGTTTTTATTATTTTATTATTTTTTTAGACTTGGTCAAGGAGCTTATCTAGGAGATTAAGTTAAAATTAATATCCTAATCTTGTTCCTTGATTTTAGGCATTATTTAAAATATTTCTAATCAGATTTTAGAGTTTTAGTTTTATTAGGATTTTAAGTCTTTTAGAAATTTTGCCTATAAAAGGCCCCCTATTGTACTCTATTTTAGAAGATCATGAATGAACTTGAGTATTATTCAATACTTTGTGAGGCTTTTGCTTCTTTGTGTTCTCTGAGAGTTCACGTGACTTGTCAAAGGATTGGTCTTCCTTTGTGGCGTCTTAAGGCTAGGGTTCTAAGAGACAAGTTCTCTTAGGGTCTTTCCTTTGACCAACATTCTTGTTTTCTAGCTGGTTCCGAACAAAGTTTCGAATTGTTGAAGGTTCTCTAGGGCATGTTCCTAGTGGGTCTTGCATCACTATATGTCCAAGGATGAAGAAGTCAAAGAAGCTTCTCTCTGACTATTGTAGAAAACATTTTGAAGTTAGCTTCAATAGTTTTAACAGAGAAAAAATCTGCAGAAAAAGATGCAATAAAGAAGGTTGATGACAGATGGATTTCTTCATAATATAAAAATGAGGGTAAAAAAAAAGGGAATGGTGAAATTAAAAGATTTTATGCACCTCTCAATCTCAGGACTGATGAGTATATTGTATGCGAAAAAAACAAAAAAGGATTTAATATGAACAAATTGACCCCTCAAATGTGGATTACAGTTTCCTAGACATAGCATAGTAAGAGAACGAGAATTAACTATTTTTCTCAAACTAGAACTTATTAAAATAATAATAAAGAACATTATTCATTTTAAACTTATTTATAAAACAAAAAAATAAAATAATTTATAGGAAAGTTTTGAGACAGGTAAAAGACAGAGAGATTAATTTTCTGCTTTGAAAAACAAAATATTTGAATTAAGAATAGGCAAGAGGTCCCAAACTCTTTGGGCACGAGGAAACTTTCGTTTTTTTTTTTTTTTTTGGAGGGGGGGGGGGGGAGAATATATCTAAAGAAATTATATTCCCAAAAGGAAGCTACAAGAAAAATAAGAACAACATAAAATTGATACCTTACGAACCCTTGTAACTGATAAACCCCTGTTTACAAGAGTGTCTGCAATCCAACCACCAAAATTTGCAGACAGTGCCATTGTAAACCACGGTAAAACACAAAATAGGCCAGATTCTGTAAGATTGAACTTCAGGACCTATGATTAAAAAGGAAAATAACCCTTCTGTTAAATTAAATGTTGACATTTTTTTCCAAGTTGCCAAGGACATTACACATCAAGATATTTACATTTATGATAGTCAGCTAAAGTCTGCTACCTTCAATATTAACAATGCAGAGAATTGAGGCTTGGCAAGACTGTAGTGAAGAATGCTAAACTGATGGAAACACTTACTTGGTTATAGTACGTTGGCATCCAAGTAAGAAGAATAAATGTTCCCCAGTTGTGACAGAAATGAGACACTATTAGAGCCCAAACAGGTGCTTTTGACAAAATTAATCCCCAAGGTATATTTTTCACAGGTTCCTTGGAAAAGCTGTTTGAAGTAATTAACTTCTTTTCTGCAGCCCGCAGTTGAGGATCATCAAGAGGTGAACTGTGTGCCTACAGCAGCAGCTCCCGGAAGAACAGAAAAGATAAGCACATGAGCAAGAAAAAAATGCTACTAGAATTGGGCAAATTTATCACAAACTAAAAAATTTTGTAGATAGATAGCAGCAAAGAAAAAGCAACTTAGTGACAAAAGAATCCTTAAGAAAACATGTGTATGGGTATTTCGAATTCAAAAAGGACAAGCCAATAAAAAATAAATAATTTAGCACGTGCAAATCTTACCTTACTAAGCCACACAGAAAACCAGATCGTCCCTAACGAACCAAAGGAGTAAAATACTGATGGCCATCCAAACTGATGAATTAGAAAGGGTGAAAAAGCCAGTCCAGTGACTGATCCAAGGTACATGCCACTGTAGACCAGCGCTAATGATCTACTTCTCTCTGCTACAGGAACCCATTTTGATAGAATATTATTCATGGCTGGCATAGCTACACCCTGAAACAGGCCAAATGAAATGAACTCCGTATGCATATATCAAATCACTGCTAGAACCAGGGACATCGTGAATTACAATGATAAAACATTTCTCTTTATTTATTTGATAAATTATTTGGTAGAACTTTGCTTATGGAGAGCTTTTCCTACAAGTAGAATGCAAATAAGCAAACTCTTTACAGCTTGATTAACAAAACCCACCTCACCAATCCCCATGAATGCCCGAACAACTAGTAGGAAGGGCAACCCAAGTTTTGCAGCAACAGGAGTGAGGGCAGTGGCAATGGACCACCAAACTACGCCAAATCCCAACACCTGCTTTCCGCCCACTGTGTCTGCCCATATTCCGCCAGCAATCTGCAACCAATGTCTATGATTCAGAGTCATGAACTTAAAGTTCATATTCGTACATATATACAAGTAAGAAAAACTACTAATCAAACTTATGTTCATCAATATTAACTTTCACCTGAGTTAGGAGATATCCCCAGAAGAAAGAAGACTGTATTAGACCAACAGTGCTGGGGTTCCAATTGTACTCTGCAGACATAGGAAGTATGGCAATGCTCATATTTACCTGCCAATGTGAAACAGATGAAAATATTAAGAGTATGAGCCAATTGAAAAATTGAAGTCTTCCGATGGCATGCAAGGTAGGGCAATATTATTTTATGGGACTACTGGATTGAACCATGAATATTCCTTTTTTTTTTTTTAACGTGATAAATGAGACCACCGTAGGTATCAGCAATTGAAATCAAGTTTTTCAAGCGGACGCATTCATTTTAGCTGTCAATACCATGACAATAATATATAATTATGCTTCCATAGCTTCAAAAACCAAATTATTTTATTGATATTATCTACTTTAGCACCTAATAACAACTAGTACTGCTACTATAGCTTCTCACAGCAAAATTACGAATTGCATTTCATACACAGCGATAAATGCAGCATTTCTAAGTCGCAAAACAACAAAGAACCAAATCGTTTAATACTACCACATACGCAGCAAACAACTGAGAGAAGCTTACTCTATCCATATTGCAGAGAAGAAACGCAGAAAAGCACAGAAGCACAATGACCCATCTCTTGGGGAACTCTTCCCACCATGGGCCCACATTATCCAATTCCTCCTTCTCAACGACAACATTGCTCACGACATCCCCGAACTTCACCGATTCCGGTACGGAGTCGGAGACGTCGCAGGGCTCGGATTTGACATCTGCCCACACTTTCCCACTTCCCCTCTCGCCGGAACTTCCCCCCGAAACGCGAAACTCACGAAGGTGGGGTCCCTGCGAAGGTAAGTGTAGCCAAAATAGAGAGGGAAAGGCGGCTATGTGCTTTGCATCGGAGCCAAAGGGTTTTCTGGAAACGGAGGTAGCTGAGGAGGGAGCTTTTGGTGTGAGAGGAAAAGAGGAAAGCAGCACTCTGGCGCTCATGGGGTGATGAATTGTAAGACTTTGCGAACTGTTTACCACTTCTCCGGAGGAGATAGTTTTAAAGGGTTAACGGAATCCTAGATTTTAAGGAAATGGGAGGGATATTTATGAATATTGGCTTTGGTTTTGACACGTGGTGGTTGTATACACAGGATTCTATCACCATGGGTAAGACATAGATTATACATATTTTATTTGTAAAAAACTTAAACTGAACAACTTGCACTTGGATTAATATACAAAATTGTTAATATAAAATAAAAATGTGAATTAAAAATAATGAATATATTTAATATAATATAAAATTAAAAATATTATTTTACTAATATATTTGGTTAAATAAAAAAATATTGAAATAAAAAAATAAGATAAAAAATGACCTTTATACTTTTAATAATAATAATAATATAATAAATTTTACATAAATTAAATATAATAATTATGACACAATATCTAACTACCAAATGAGATGTAGAAAATAATTTCTTCTCCATCTCTTTTTATCACATGCTACGATGTCACAAAATTATTAATTAATCTAGTTTTTTATAGTTTTGCTATTAAATTTTTTTGATAAAATTAGAACATGTATTCAAATTTTTTTAAAAAATTTCAATTATGTACTGCTAAATTATAAAAATCATACAATTATATGTAGAAAATATTTACTTATTATATTATTATTAAAAAATTATAAACTTATCACTTTTTAATAAGAAACTTCATAACAAAAATATAAAAAAAAAAAGCATATAAATTGTTTTCTTAAATTTTTCCACTCTTTGTTACTAGACTATGACTTTCTGATTTTGATTATAGATTCAAGTTGCAAATAAAATAAAAAAATACACCTAATAATGTAAAAATTAATTTTATTAAAAAATTGAAATGTTTAAAATTTTTAATTAATTTAATTTATGACTATATTAAAAATAATCCTAAATTAAATTAATCTTTCTTAAAAATATTTCTTAAAAATGACCATATTATAATTTTTTGTATTTAAAAAAAATTTATAAACAATTTGGGTATGAGATAGGTAAACAAATTAACTTTTTTATGGTGTTTTATACATACATATATATATATATGGTAACTTTTTCATTGATTAAATTCATATATTTTATAAATAAATATATAAATGTTTAGAAAATTAAAATTCTTACACATCAAAGCAACCTTAGAATTTTCGAGAATATACGCTGATGCTTGTGCTGTTGTGCGCGTATGTCACTGTGCTTGCCAACAAGATTTCATTTTCTGTACTATTTTCCTCCAAGTTCCCAAATGAATGTGAGGTAATGATATTATTATTTGTTGAATAAGCATTGAATTTATTTATTCAAACCGAAAAAGTATACAAATGAGCAGAAAATGTTTGTAAGACAAATCAATTGAAAAAAAAAATTATATGCAATTTTGTATGCCTTTATTATTAAATTTTTAATTAAAATATAATAAATATATAATTGTTTAATAATAATAAAATAAGTGAATGATTTTTAGAAATCAAAATTATAAGATTGAGTTTTTAAAGAATTTTTTTTGCATATGTTATAATTTTATTGAAAGAATTTAATACTAAATATATTAAAAAAAATACACCAAAATCTTATTCATATTAGTCTTCCACCATCATTTTAAAGTTCAATCACACTCTCACTTCCAAATAGATTTTTTTATAATATTGCATTCGATCTAGTTTTTGGTAGAAAAAAAAAAAAGCAATAAGCCTCACATTGTATGGCCCTCATATCTCTCTAAATTACTTTCACCTTTAACATACTAATTTCGACACATTATCTTAAAATTAGGAATAATTAGTCAAAAACTCAAATTTATATTTTTAAATATTTATATGTAATATATTTATTGTAATAAATTAAATAAATAACACATTGTTTCTATTTGTACACATAATTATATAATATGACATGTAAAAGATACTAAAAGTGAAAATGCAATATATTGAATATTAATTTTTAGCTAACTTCAAGCTTTGATGGCGAGGATGCTCTTGATTATGTGAATATTAATTTTCATTCATCACTTCTTTTAGGAAAAATAAATAATTTGGTCTTTATAATTTATCTTAATTCTTTATTTGATTCTTATAATTTATACTTTTTCAAACTTTAAAACTTAGTACCTACCATTTATTTCCCTTATAACTCCATTTAATCTTGTGGTTAATAGATTGCTAGATTGAAGCTAAGGTGGAGATGATAAAGCCACATGAGTGCCAATTTATTTCCCTTTTCAAAATACAAAAGCATCACTTTGAGATTAATAAAATCACAAGCAGAACAACACCCATCTGACGAAGAATCCCAATGATGTCACAAAAGTGAAATAGCTGAAAGTTTGAAATTACATAAAACTCACCAACTAGCTATAAGTTCACTAGCCATCTTATTTCTCTAAATCATAGGTTATTCAGTCCTCTTTGATCTAGCTAGGCATGGAGCTATTCTACTCTCAAGCCTTTAGCGTGAAACATCCAAAGCTTCCATCTTTAACCTTCCATCATTATGTGATTTTCCTCTTACTCTACTCTATTCCTATTTCCCTTCATACACAACATAACTTAGCTGTTTCCATATAACTTTGTTGCTAGAGGTTTTCATTGAGACTGAAATAGAAGTTGTTATCTTTGTTAATGGTGTTTTGGTTGGAAGTGTTAATGACTTTTTTTCTTTTGGTGTTTCAAATGTTGCTAAGGAACTTGTCCATGTTCATGACCCAAAATTCCTGCCTTTCTCACATAGCATGTGCTAGAACTCATTAAGTGTGAGCAAATATATTGATAATTGCCTTCCCAAAAATGATAATGCTTAGGTTTTGGTGCTTTCTCCCATTATAATGGCAATTTCACCTCCCTTTGGGACTTCATCTCTCGCTCTACCACCACCATTTTCTTATTCTTGGTCTTGCAAAACCAAGATGTAGCAAGTTTTAATAAGAAGCACGGAATCAAAACATTGTAAGCTTAAAAAGCTAGAGATTATACCCTTTACAATAATATTGATAAAGAATCATATATATATATATAATGTCAACGTGTAAATGCATGGACTTTTTTTTAGCCAATATACCTACTTTGCTTTTGCCATGCATAGGAACTATAAACATTTTCTAACTTTTAACAAGCCTTGAAAGATCCCAATAATTACCATTGTTAAACACTTGTATTGTACTATTAGCAACTAGTATCTCTTTGATTATTTTATGAGAATGATGTTATATTTTATAGCTAATGATAAGTTAATATAAGTTAACTATACTAAAAATGAGGATATGAACCTAAGTCACTTTTGCATATAGTATATTCATTTTCCACTTTAAATATATGCCCTATAAGCTAAGAAGTCAGCAACCATATTGTAAAAGATAAAAATTTATATGTAGTTTCTTAAATCTTTGTTATTAAAAATTTTAATTAAAATATAATAAATATATAATTTTTTAATAATATTACGACAAATATAAAATTTGTTGCATACAATTGTATGGTTTCTTAATTAAAATATGCACTTATCATAATATTATTAAAGAATCATATATTTGTCATATTTTAATTGAACAATTTAATAAAATAAAATAAAATGCACTTAAGTCTAGTTCATTGTAAAATTCTTTTTAGCTTACTTCTTGGAGATTATAAACCATTTTTTCACCCTCCACTACCCTCTTTCTTTCTTTGGGTATAAAACATTTCAAGGAATTATTTACAATTGGTGTTATGAAAGAATGAAACTCTAATTTTCTTTTATTGGTTCTCATGCTTCTTGCAATAAGGCTATGCAAATGTCATGGTACTTTCATCACCTATAAAGGAAGCATTTAAATTTTTAAATAAGGCTCTAATAACATAAGAGAAAGCGAATATTGGAGAAATAACTAGGTGAAGTCAACACCAGATAAGAGTGTTCATCAACTTGGTTGACTCGATGTTGCCCAACCAAATTGAACCAAGCAGATGGGGACAAAAAAGGTAGGTCAAGTGTAGTTACCTGGGTAAGCTGAGCATTGGGTAGGTTGTGTCAGCCAATCTAGTCTCCACCTAAGGGTATATCCTATACTAAAAAAAAGGACTAAAATGAAAAAAAAAATTAAGGCTATTTTGTAATTTTAGCTAAACTTGTTAAACACATTTTACAAATTACAAATAATAAAAGGGTTAAGACCTTTGCTAGGTCTCTATTGACATGATTATCACATCCAAATGAAAATAATAATATGAAATCGTGTATTTTTTTAATTAAAAACTAAAAACTCAAAATTAAGATAGTAAACATGTATTTTTAGAAAAATAAGCGTGCTAAACTACCTTTGGCATTTAATTTATATTTGTCCTAAAAAATTACCTAAAAAAAATCATCCCAATCAAACCATTAAATTTTCACTTTTTGAATTTTCACCCTCTACGCTTGTATATTCTTTTTATTTTCTCCTTTAGACCTTCGTTTTTTAATTTCCATTAAGTAAATCTTGCAAAGATATATCAACACAAATGGTCATTTGTAAAAAATAGTCAAATAATCACAAAGACATATACATTCAAAGTTTTGACATTTTAAAAAAAATGCAAATTTTGGTTTAGGCCTACTTACTTGACTTAGCTTGATTTTAGACTAAGCTAGACCTTGGCTAGGTTGAGCTGCAGGCCAAAGTTTTTTTTCTTAATTTTAGCCTAACCCAAGCCGTGTGCACTTTTAACACTAGGTGCCTGACCCCCTCTAAATAAAATTGTGTTTATTGGAGAGTTTTAAAATCAAATCCTAAGATATGTAGACTTTTTACCCAAATAAGTAAGAAGCTTGAAGGAATGATTAGGTGAGGTTGCCATGGGAAATGCTTTGCTTCAATGGGGTAGAGATTACACCAAGAGCTTCATTGGGTTTAATGCCAATAACATTTATGATACTTTCAAGATTCTTTTCCAAATGGACATTATCTTTAAGTTCGTGATTGTCACACCCGAAAATGCAACCGCATGGCGCCAAATTGAAATCAAATTTAAGATAAAAGTAGAAAAGTAGAGTCGCCACCAAAGTTTTATTTTGAAAAGGCAAAACTTGTGAAAAAAACTTTTTTAGTTTGGAAAATAAGAAAAATAGTCTACGAACCAGAAAATAGATTCGGGAGTCGATTGTGAGTAGGGAAGGTATTAGGCACCCCACAACACCCGTTCCTAAGACCGATTACCCTAAGTTAGTTGTGCAAAATTACCATGGCCTTTTAATTTATTTCGATTCTCCCTAACAAATCATATGCAAAATAAGTAATATAAACAAAAGAAATGAAATTAAAGAGGAAGAATGAAATTAAAGAAATAAAATTAAAAAATAAAATAAAAGAAAAGAAATTAAGAAAATAAAGATTGAACAGAAAATTTTATTTACAACGGCGGATTTGACCTAGGATGAAAGCTTAGGGTCTACGTACCCTCTAAAAGGGATCAAAGCCCATGTAGTTCGGACAGGAAGTTGATGTTTTGTTTTTTTGTTGTTTTTGTTTAGTTTTTATTTGATTTTTTTAATTAATTTTTTTTGAAAAGACAACGAAGATAAAATTATTTTCTCCTTTAACAAATAAAGCAATTTTAAAACTGGTTGATGTGCTTTAATTTGTTAAAATTTAATTTAATTTTAACCTTCTTGCATTTTCACTTTTTCTTTCCTATTTTCTTTCATCATTTTTCCTTTTGTCCTTTTCCTTTGTTTTGTTTAATTTTGTCTTTGTTTTTATCTCTTTCCTTTTTTTGTGTGTCTTTTTTCCTTGTTTTGTTTAATCTTGTCATTTTTTTGTTTTTGTTTCGTTTTGGCTTTTTAATTTTTTTTTGCTTTTATCTTTGTTTATTTTCATGTTTTTTTTTGTTGAAAGGAAAAAAAAAATAAGAATCATTTAGACCCTTACAATTAAAACAATTTTTTGAAGTTGGTTTGTGTGTTTCAATTTGCAAAGCCTAAATTACTCTCACTTCTCAACTCTTTCTTCCATTTTGATCTTTTGATTTTATTATATATATATTTTTTGATTTTTTTAATTAAGTTTTTGTCCTTCCAATTTTCTTATTATCCTTTTTCCCTTCTCTCTTTTTTTTAATCCTTTTTTTTGAACATCTTATTCCTTCTTATTAAACTTTTGTTTTATGTGTCTTTGTTTATTTGTTTGTTTTGTTTTTGTTTTTTAGTTTTAGCTCTTTGTTTCTTTCTTTTTTTTTAGTCTCTTTCTTCTTCTTTTTTTTAATTTAATTTTCATTTTTGTGTTGTATTTCTTTTTTGTCTTGATTGAGAAGAGAGAAAAAGAATAAAGATCATTTCAGAGTTAAAAAAAAACAAGTTTGAAACTAATTTGTATGTTTTAATTTGTGAAAATTGAAACAATTTTATTCCTTTTATTTTCTTCTCATTTTTGGTTTAATTTTCATTTTTTTTTGTTTTTGGTTTTTTGTTTTCTTGTGTTTTTTTAAAAAAAGATTTAAACCTAATCCAAAAATGTATTGACTTTCTTTTTATGTGTATTTTTTTCATTTCCTTTTCTTGAAACCAAAATTAATTTGATGTAAACCATGGGAATCTAGAATAAAAAATGTACCTAAAATTTGTATTCTATTAGAAACTAAATTTGAAAATTTCTTCCCTTTTTTTTTTAATTCATTTTTTAAGACAAAATCGAATTAGGCATAGGCTATTGAACCCCGAAAATATGTTAGCACACACACAAGAAAATCCTATAATTACCAAGGAGACTTATTGTCTCACATGGTTACTTAAATGGCCTTACGTGTCTGAGGGAACAAAACAATCCCACACGAACATTCTAAAAAGGAAAATAAAAAATGAAATTAAAACAAAGAAACATTCACGAGCTTGCGGCATTTGTTTTGATTGTGTGTGCTTTTGTCCAACCAAATGACATATTTAATATAATGTTTACAACTGGAGATAGAACATAAAACCAGAAATGGTTGCCTCCTTAGGTTTTTTGAACACATCGCTATACTGTTTTGAACCCACTCCTAAGTTGCCTCCATCACTGATGAAGCTCCTTTTTCTTTCTCTATAGTCACTCGTCCAAGGATTTCACGTGCATTCTCCACGACAATTTTCATGGCCAATGGTGTAGATGTAACAAAAGAAAAGCATGAAACAGAAGGAGTTCAGTAAGATTCCCCAAACATTCTCTGAACAATTTACATGGCCAATGATCCACTTGAGTAAAAGGGAAACATGAGCTAGAATTAGCTCAAAATCAAAAATAAAACAACTAAGCAACACTAATGACAAATTCATACTCATCATGTCACTACTCAATTATCAATTAACTAGCTTTCAAAAACTGAGACATTCATATAGACATCAGCTCCAAATTGCATATCCATTCATTACAAAATCACAGCACTGGGAAGATTAAAATTAAAGCACTATAGCTCCACCAAGCTTACCAGATCAGACCATCAACACAACAATTTTTAACAATGAGAATATAACAGCTAAATACTTAAGTAGCATATCAGACCTCTCTCAAGCATTTTATCGAACACTTGCCAGGCATACTTTAGGAGATGTACAGAGCATGGAATTTTATAGCTCACCCATGACCACCTAATGCAAGGCTGCTAGTAATTCCACCATGGTATATAAATTAGCACGTAACATCATATTTCAAGTGGTTATGCTTACTACCCGAAGATCCTCAGGTATATGTATAACAAAAGAAAATTATTGAGTTACCCAATCTCCCACCCCCATTTAGCATTATCAGCAACCACAAGGAAGTCTTAAACACATTGCAACACTATCACATGGAAGGAAAGCAAAACTCGTAGCCTACCTATGGGAATTACGACTGAAGAAAGGGATGAAACTCGATGAGTTTCCTTCTTCAAGCTCAATCCTTTAATAGAATGGGAGATAATGTACATAATTTGCTGGCTAAAAAGAAACACTTCCAAGGATTCAGAGCCTTCACCCCTTCTCTGTTTCTCTCTCCTTGGCCGATAGAGGAAAAAAATGCGTAGCTTCCCCCTTTCTGCCCAAAAACCAGAGCTTCCTCCTCAAACAGAACTTGAAAGCAGAACTCAAAGCTTCTCTCCAAAACTTCCAGAAAAATCTCCCTCCAAAAAGCCTCTGATTTGGGTCAGATTTATAGTGGATCCAAGAGTGATTTTCATTCTCACTCGCATGCATTGCTCATCTTGGTCGTTGGAGAGAAAACTCCAAAAGCAGAATTGCCGTTGTGCTCATCGTGTTTCCTTGCTCTAGCATCTCCTTTGGTCTTCTCTTCTGCCCCTCTCTTTGTCCGAATTTCCACCTCTCTCACTCTCTGCTTTCGATTTTTTTTCGGTCTCTCCTTCGATTCACCACCCCCTGAAAGCTTCTTCTCTCAATCTCCTTCAGTCCCAAAATCCCCCATCCTTCGCCGAATCTCTCTTCTCTTTTTTTTTTCTGCCTCTCTCGCTCGATTTTTCTCTTCCTTGATCTCCAAGTCTCTCCCTCGTGCCCTCTGTTCCTCGAATCCCCCTTTTGCACTCTCGAACCCCTCCTCCGAAAAAAAACCCCCGTCCTCCTCTTTTTGATTTTCAGCCTCGGCTTTTGATTATGAAGGGGATAGGAGAGGGGGGTCAACCCTTCGAGCGCTTCGCTGTAGCCTATCCCTCTCATTTTTCTAAGACACTGCGATCTGCTCGCCTCCTCGTCTCAGTCCTGCCCGTCTGCTCTGTTTTTTTCCTTTTTCACGTTTCTGTGCGCCCTGTGTCTCCCTACCTTCTGCTTCAGACTGGCGATCAATCAAAAGGGTTGGGTCAAAACGCAGGTAACCCTGCATTTTGGCCCTTTTTACAATTTTTTCTAATTTTGAATTTTTTTTTTACTTGCAGCATTTTGGTTGGGCTAATGGGTTGGAATTACGCTAGACTTAGGTTGAAATTCCTTTTTCCCTTACTATTCTTTTCATTCTTTCTTTTTTATTTGTTTGAATTGAGCTGATTAATTTTTTGGGCCCAATGGGTATAGTAAAAATGGGCCTGTGCTGGAAAAGAACTTGAGCTTTTCTCTTTCTTTTTTTTTAATTTTCATTTTTTTCTTTTCACCATCATTTTTTTAGGCTTTGGGTTTTTTTTTTCCTTTTCTTTTTTTTATTTGTATTTTGATTTTTTTCAATTTTTTTATTTTCTAAAGCTTTTAATTTAAATTTTTTCATTTTTCATTTTCTCCTACTTTTCTATTTTCTTTCTTTTGTTTTGTTTTTTTATTTGTATTTTTTTAATTTGATTTTGTTATTATTTTTGTAACTTGTTCGGACAAAATACGGTGTTCACAGTGATTTTTAAAACGGTGCTTCTATATTTTGAAAAGGGAAATACAAGAAAGATAAAGTAAAGTAGCTCGAGGTGGGCATAGGTCTGGACGGGCCGGGATTTGCTTCAATCCGAGTCCTAACCCGATTTCAATTTCGGGACGAAAAAATCGTCCCGGGGTTGGCTCAAATCTGGCCTGATTATAATCGGGTCAGATCAGGCCACAGGTCATTTAAAAAAAATTAATTTAAAAATTTATATTTTTAAATTTTCTCAATTATTTTAGGCATATAACTATATTTTTTTAAAAATTTATGTAATAGACATGAAAGAACATAAATTCAATGGAGAAAATAGGAAAAAAATATAAATATAGTAATTAAAACTTGAAAAAAATATTTTTTTAAATTTTCTTACATGAATGTGATAATTATATTTAGGAGAGTTCTAACATAAATTTTGATCCCTCTAATTATTTATAATTTATAAAATATGTTTAACAATTTTGGTTAAAATTATAAAAAGACCATAAAAAAAGAATTCTTTTTAACTTCGTCCATATCTTTTTATATATAAATATATATATATATATATATCTCAGGTCGGGCCGGACCGGCCTGATAGGGTCAAGAAGTTATCTCGAAATTCGTCCCGACTCGAAATATTATCCCGACCTGACCTTATTTTAATTCAAAAAAAAAAAATCCCGACCCTTCCTAGGCTGATTATGCATCTGGTCAGGACAAGTTTGCCCACCCCTAAAAGTAGCTAACCCTCATGTGGCTTCATCATCTCAACCTAAATAGTTTGTTAGCCACATTGGACAAAACCAAATGGAATTGTGATGAAAACAAGCAGTTTGGACTAAATTTTAAAACTAGAAAAGTATAAGGGTAGATTTAAAAAAAGATATAAATTACTGAAACTAAATTGAAATTTGAGTTAAATTGTAAAGCCAAATGATTAATTTTCTTTTTCTTTTTTTGTTTACATTAGGCAATATAGTCTTTTTTTTTTTGGTAACTTACACTTCCTTTAAAAAACACTATTCAAATTATATGACTTCTCTCTTATTTTAAAAATTTATAAATCATAAATTACGTTACATTGATCTCTTTTATAACAAAAAATGAGTTATAATTATATTTATTTTAATCAAAATAAAAGAAAAGAAAAGTGGGATTGTCACGACAAAAACAATCAAAATTAAATTAAAAACAAAACCCAAAGCACTGAATAAACGACTCTTTACATCAAAGTTCAAAATGAAAAACTTGGGTTGGACCTCTCTCCAAATATGCAGCGCTGGTGAGACCACAGGCATGTGAGGACACGAGCTTAGTTATTAGGCCTAAAGTAGTCCAATAAATTAGTAGATACGAAGCCCATTAACTGTAGGAGTGAAGGCGGATTTTAATTTACAGGCATGGACGGGCTGGGATCAGTCCATATAAAACAAATGGTAAGGGGCTTAATGACAGAAATTTTAAGTTCTTATCTACGGAAAAGATTGACAAGTCACGTCAATGACTTATAAATAAGCACATTATTAAGTGTGTCAAAATGAGATTCACAATATTCCTAGTTCATACGCTTTTTTGAATCTCCTAGTCCGCCAAAGTAACACTGGATATTATTAGCCCATTGATCAATTACGACCTAGAATGAAAACAACTTATGTGTATAGCCTTTGACTTGACAATGGATAGCACTTTAAATTTTGCAATCTTTACCTGAAGATCGATCATCACATGCTAAAATAAGCAGTAATAGAAGCTTTTGTGGGACCCTGTGCCATGAATCATTAGCAGCACAACCACAGCCCTCAATTAAGGTCTTAAAATTACTCAAATAGGTGCAGGGTCTCAACATGTTGTGTCTGTAAGTACCATTCTATAATGACCAGAAATCATCACCAACAAGAAAAATGAGCTTCAATAATTGCACTCTACCTGTGGGTCTCTCTTGAAACACTTGCTATTATCTATTAAGCCAACCTGTTTTTATTTTTTTATTTTTGGAAGAGAGAGTACTAGGAAGTAGCTAGGAATATTCAAACTTTCACTTTCTGCTATCATTGAGAGGACCCTTCAAAAACTGGCATCATCTTTCTATGGCATTGTAGAGAACATGCACAGTTGTTGATCCAAAATAATGTGAACTCAGAAATAAACATAGCAAAACAATAGAGAGACAGCAATTATAGTGGGTATACTTTATGTATCACCATTAATGTACTAGAGATTTTATATGATGCATTCCTCGTCCATTAGCAAACTACTTAATTAGGTTCAGTTTAAAACTTTAGCGGGGTTTTCTTTCTTTTCTTCTTTTTCTTTCTTGGCTAAGTTGGGAATGATATAGATAGAAGCCAACAGTTAAAGCTGATCAAATGCATATTTATTTAACAGATAAGAGCATGCTTTTCATTATGAAATAGTGGGTATGAATAAAGTCATTCAAAATGGGGACATAAGTGTTAGATAGACCCATTTTATATATAATCCATAAACTTAGTTTATATAATTTTATGCTTTACATGATATATACTATACCAACCGAAAGAAAATGATGTTCTTCTAACAACCACAATATCCACACCCACCGTTGTATGTATTTTGTGTTGTTTTTCATTGACCCGATTACTTTCCCATGCAATTACATTATTGCAATCATTCGAATTTATACTCAATAATGTTGTGAAACAAAACTTTAATTTGAGACTATAACTCATGATATTTCTTCCTACAATTTATTATCATTTTAGAGGATTAAAATACTCAATAATAATAATAATAATAATAATAATAATAATAGTAAATTACGCGTTTCTCCATTGAAAAATGTTCGAATTACACTCATTATCTCTACAACAAAATATGAGTTACAATTATATATATTTTAATCAAAGTACTCTTATATTTATCATGTATATAACATGACATATGTTTAACTAATATAAAAATAATTAATTTTTTATTTAGAATAAATTATATTTATAATTTTAACATAAAATAAATAACATTGAAATAAAAAAGTTTTAAAAAATATATTTTTAACAAAGTAAATTAATATTATTTTATAAGTTATTTTGGTCGTACTTTAATTTTAAAAAAATTTATGTATACTTTTATTAAAAAACAGAAGAGAGTAATGTAATTTTAATATTTTTTAGAGAATAGAAGAGTAATTTACTCTTCTAATAATAATAACAATAATTATTATAATTATAATTATAATTATAATCACTATTAAAGGGAGATATATATATATATATATATATATATATATATTTGTTGGGAAGAGGATGGGTACTTGGTAGGAAGAGAAAAGTGGGTGGCAGTATCATATACCTTAATGGCCATTGTAAAACGGTGTCGGCAGCTTTAGAGAAAAGATTAAAAAAGAAGAAGAAGAAGAAGAAGAAAAGCTTTAAAGCTTAAAGCTTAAAGGGCTTTCCTTTAAGGCCACAGGGGGGCAAACAAGGCGTTCTTTAACTGTATATTGTTCCCATCTTTCACTTACTTCTCCTCCAAGAGTCAACAACCTAGTCAAAGTCAAATATTGCACTCATGAATAAACCACCCTGATTAAGTTTAATCTTCTTTTCTTTTCCCTACTCATAGATAAAGGAATTATTGACTTCAAATGACATGGAAACCATGCAGTAAATTTCTAAATATGAGAGACTTCATTGCCATTTTTTTCAATAGTTGAATACCTAGAGTGACCTAATGATATTATGATTAAAAACCCCCCAATTCAATAAAAAGTTCTACTTCAATTTTTGGATTAAATGAGAATTAAGTTAGACAATCGTTTTCCTCAAGGTTGACGAGCCTCAGCCAAAAAATAGCTCAATTTTAAGTTAATTACATTCTTTGCATCCCCGCATATAAAAAAGAAAAATGAGAGAACATTTTTGTTTTTCATGTGTAATAAATAAGGCGAGCTTATAATTTAGTACTATAGAAGTTAACTTTTTTAAATTTAATTTTTTAACTTTAAAATAATCATAATGTTTGTCTTTTCATCTCATCTCTATTTATAAATTAACATAGAGGTTAACAAATTGTTGAGTTAATTAGATATTTTCTATTTACAAGATACTAGTTAACTCAAATTTAGCAGACACTTAATCCTTATAAAATTATTCAGTTCATAAAATTGGGATTGGCTGGGTGGATTTGATACAATGGCCAAACCAAAATAATGGAAGACACAAACAGAGCCAAATGAGGAGGGATGCTTCCGTGAACTAGAGATATGAAAGGGATAAACAGAACTCCCACATCATATGCCGAATGAGAAGGATTATATGTAGATAATCAGGACCCACATCGGAGACAAACCCACAAGCTCTAGATGATATATGTGGCCCACAGAGAGGCTGTTTGGTCTCGGGACCCCACTGTCATTATCAAAGCCAAACACAGCATTTGACGGTATGCATAAAGAGAAAATTGTCAAACAAATTACAGTCCTACATATTATGTAACAATAATAATTATGAGACTAAATTATGTAGATATTTTTTAATTTTATTGAATTTTTTTAAAAAATATATATAACTATCTTTTATAGTAAAAAATTATTCTATATTTTAGTTTAATTTTAAATTCCTCTATTTATTTATTTTTAATTTAAAAAAATGTATTTAGATTAATTAAATATAATTTAATGAAAAAAATTAAAATTAGACTAAAGTGTAAAATAATTTTTTATTTTAATAGAAGTTTATATATATATATATAATAAAAAATAAATTTATATAATTTTAACAAAATTTTAAAATAACTTATATAATTTCCTGTAATAATTATTACAAGCTTTACAAGAAGAGCTGTGTCCAAGAAAGTAAAGTAGTAGTTATGGGCAACTGTCATGGAAAAGAAAACCAGTTGTTACTGCTTTCATTTTTACATCTCTGACTTGTTTGCATCCAATTTACACATTTTGTATCACTTATAATTTTGTTCCAATTTTATGCTTTCAATTTCAAATGTATTAAAATTATATATTAATATAATTTGAAGAAGTTATTAATATTTGGAGTCATTTTTGGATAAATGAAAAAAAAAGACTTTCAGTCTTTTTGTCCTTTTATTTTCTGATTGAGAATTCATAATGTAAGGCTTCTATCCAAAATATCCACCCAACTCAACTAATGATTTGAGGCATTTGAGAGTCTCACTTCTTCCCATGAATTCAGTTCAGCCAAATTAAGAAAAATGGGCTGTGGCTAATGTGATAACTGATATAACCTCAAAAACAGAGACTCATTGTCAAGATTGAAACTTCCAACTCAACAATATTCCTGCATATCACTTCAAAATCTATGGCATCTACCATGTTTGGCTTGGTTTCACTCATTGATATCTAGATATCATGGTATTTAAAATTTTCAGGCTTAATATAATTATTACAAATTGTCATAAAGATATATAATTACAATTTTTCACAAATTAACACGAGTTAAAGGTACATGCATGCGTGTGATATATTATAGCTTTTAAATGATATAAATATTATTTAAAATAGTATCATTTTATACTTAAATAATCACATATTAAATATATCTTTAATATTGCTTCAAAACATTTAAAATGCCAAAATTAAAATAATTACGTATCCATCATTCACGCATCTCCTAAGTATCACAATTAAAAAGAAAACTGATGGATACAACTAATATCTAGCTCGCTAATTAATAATTTTTTTTTCTAATTATACTTTAAAGATTTGAAATATAATCTTCCTCTGCTACTACAAAAATATGAAAGTAGAAAAATAAAAGAAAATTTCACCTAAAAACCATAAATTAGTAAAAATAATACTAAAGAATCTTAAAAATTAGGATTTTTTTTAAAAGATTAAAAGATCAAAGTTATTATTAGTGTGTCTTAAAATTATTATTTATTTGTTTAAAAGTTATAACTTAATCTTTTCAATGTTACAGAATTACTTTCACTAAAAAAAAAATAATAAATCCAAAATACTTTTATAATATCAAGAATATCAAATTATAACTTTAAAAATTATAAATAGTACCTTTGTAAAATATCAATAATGACTTAATTCTTTAATTTTTTTTAAAATTTAATTTTAATATTTTTTAATGTTATTTTACAAAGCTATAGTTATCAGGTAAAATTTATTCAAAGATAAAAATAGTTCCTCCAAGTTCTCTTCTACTAAAAGCCAAAGGGCTTATCAGTATCATGTGCTTCGTGGCCCTCAAAGCACAGAACATTTGTCTGTGAGCCAAGGACACTGCACAGTACAAATCTCAATAAGATTCATCTATGTGAGTGTGTTTCTGTCTACATAAACTGTAATCAATTTAGAAACAGCTTCACTAATATATACTATAACCTCACAAGACTTTAGAACAAACATAATTAGGGAACACTTAGAATCCGGAAATGCGTAATCAGAGACAAAGTCATGTGTACGTACTACTCGATCGAATCTTAAAAAGAAGAACTATAAAAACACTAGGGACAAAGTGAAGTGCTCACCTAGGATTCTCCTTGAGAAAACGATTTATATATATGCATTGCACGCAGCTCACAGCTCTTCTAAGTGTTAACTGTTTTTATGTGAAATGGCAAATAATTATCCAAAATAAATCAAGCGATTAATAAGGAACTCTGCACGTGGGAAACCCACGTTCTTGCCATATCTTGGAAATAACATGAAACAAATAATTCTTCTGCTAAATCATATATAGATACTGAAGTCCATGCGTTTCTCGAATCAAAATCTTATGGAACTTCTAATGATCTTCACATGCCCAAGTATGATTTGTTGCCACTTGCACGGCATGTCAATGTTTGACATCCTTATTATTATTCTTATTATTTTAGTCCTACACATCTAAGTATAACCAGATCACTCTTTTTTTTTTTTTCAAATAACTATACTTTCTTTATATTATGATAATTTGTATATAGAAAATGAATCCTTCAAAATCAGAAGATTGTGAAGCTAAAGGGAGGGGTTTTTTTTCCCCGGGGGGGGGGGGGGTGGGAGGGGTGTTTAATTAAAAAAAATGGCAAAATACACACTTTCTTTCCTAAATCTACCATTTCAGAGACACTCCGTTCCAGCGTATCTTGATCCTTTGTATATATGTATTTTAACTGGTTCATTTTTTGAATTCAATCAAAAGCAAGTTATCTGTGTTAAAAATTAAAAAAAAAAAGTCATAAACAGAATTTATTGTGGCCTTATCTAAAAGAAATTTATATATAACCAAAATTTAGATATATGACAATACATTTAATCGCATGTCACATATTCATTTTTATTACTTTTGTTGTAAACTAAGGATATATATTTTATTATATGTGCTTATTGCAGATTTTTAGATATTGATTTGTATGAAAAAGAAGAAATTATTTTTGTTGCATAACTTTAAAGTAATTTGACCTACGGTTATTAAATTCACAACTACATCAATATTTTGTTGGATTCACGAGATAACATTAACACTTCATTTTTCTTTTCGATGTTAATTAATAGACTGTTATACATGTGCTAGGTTGCTAGTGTAGGGAACGGGGATGACACTTTTTTTTTTTTTAATTTGTGAGAATATTTATGAGGGATTAAAGATGGGGGGATTTTTCTGTTGCAAGGATGACTAAGATGAGGATAATTTTTTTTTTGGCCAAGAATATGTGAATGGGAGTGAAAATTATATTCCTTGTCTCGTGAAACCCCCTGTCATATTAAAATGATTAATTTACCTTTCATTTAATTGAATTGTTTAGTATATATATGTCTAACTTAATATTTCAACATTTATAATTTATACTAAGAAGCTATTTTAACGATGTGTTTGAATTTAGGGTTATGTTGTTTTGATTTTTCAAAATTTTATGTAATTTTACAAAATTCTAGCTAATCTTTATAAAATTTACTTAATATGGGGATCTTTGAATTCAAACCATGTAGCCAGTACTTAAAGAGAATTTATTGTTTTATATATATATATATATATATATATATATATATATATTTGGTTGATATGCGAAGAAGGCACTTAAGATCTAGTGAGGAGGGACATAGTCTCAGTCGATGCATTGAGAATACTCTTACCTTACCTTAAAAAAATAAAATAAAATAAAATTCCATTGCACATACCTCAAAGGATTTACTATAACCATTCGTTTAGTATGTAAAAAGTTAAGTATAAAAATAAAAATAAAAAATAAAAAGATAATTTTAAAAATAAAAAATAATTTTAATATCTTTACTTTTAATAATTGAGTAATAATTGAATAATAATTGATAGATAATATTAAATAATAATTAAAAAAACAAAATTATAATTCTCTTTAATTTTCACTTTACTTTTCATTTTACCTAGGGATACCAAACTGCTGTAATTGTATTAGTTGCAGTAGGATCCTACTGCACGCTGTGAGATTTTCATGTTTTTAATTTTTTTTTAATTTTTTAAGATTTAAAATTTAAGATAAAAGGAAAAAATTGTAATTATGAAAATAAAAAATTTAAATGTAAGAAAAATTATATTTTAAAAATTTTAACTATATAATATAGTTAAAAATTTTAATATAATTAAAATTTGTATCTTTACAATTATATTTTTTATTTTAAACTTAAACAAAAAAAATTAAAAACGTGAAAATCTAGCCACTGCAACCCCTACAGTAGTACTATAGGGGATCCAGCTTCGTATTAGTTGGGATTTGATTCTTTTAAAGAGTAACTTAAAAAATAAAATTTTTGAATGTATAAAAAGTGATGAAAATTTTATACCCTAATTATATATGTAAAGGAGATTATTTCACTAAATTAATAATTTAGTCTTCAAATAGTTAAACTCATATAATCTTAGTTTTTAAATACTAAAGAATATAGAAACTAGAATAAAAAATAATAAACATGTTAAACATTAATATCTGTATTTTTGTGTATGCAAAGACTAAATGTTAAAAAATTTAATAATTTATAGAAAATTATTAAATGTTTTTAGAGATAGTTCCCGGAAATGAAGGTGATATAGAGTAGATTTCTTGGTTCACAGTTGCTTATCCGTGTGCTGCTAATTGGTAGCTTGAGAATCATTTTCTTGCCTGAATTGCAGGGAAAATGAAGGAAGAAAGGTATAGAAAATATATAGAATGACGGACCGTTACTTTCGGTTAAAGCTGATATCATCAACCCAAGCCCTCTCACTCACCACCCGCGAAACTCCCCCTTTTATATTATAATCTCCATCAGAGGCACCCCACTGATTATTGCATTACACACTGTGCTAGACACAGATCAATCAGCTATGAAGTTGCGTTCCACCTACTCTTTTTAGTCTTTCATCCTCTTTTTACCTTTATTCTTCTTCCTATGCTCCTACCCTAGCAAATAGGCATCAATCCCCTTTTCCATTCTTTCTTCCTTTCTTTTTCTCTTCCCCTTTTTCCCCTCTCTTCCCACTTTTTCATCATTCTCGTCACAATCCATTGTCTCTTTCAATCTGCTGATGAACCCCTCTTCCTCCTTTCTCCATCAATGTTCATGGCGTAGCTGAAAATCTAGAGTTCAAGGTTCTTCTTCCTTTACTTATGGCAACCATTGCTAATTTCTTGGGCAAGTTCGTCTCTCTTTTCATCCTCTTTGTCCACCTCAGCTGCTTCATCTTCTCCACCACCGCCGGCTGCGGCGGAGAAGGAGAAGTACAAGATACCCAAAAGCCACCGTCAAAGAAACGCAAGGTCTCCCCTGTCTCACACTCACAAAAACCCTCTCCTTCCCATCCCAACTTCAAAACCCGTAAGGCCCTTTCTTCTTCTTGGACTTTCATCAAACACCTTTTCTCCACCAAATCCTGCAAAACCAGCGACGCCGCCCAAGCACCACCGCAATCCTCCACGACCGCCACCACCACGGCCGCCGTCTCCGCCGCACTACCTTCTTTAACCTCCTCCAGATCCTCCCAGCAGTCGCTTGTCTCTCTGGCGCAAGCCGAATCGCATACGCTGGATCCTCCGGGAAAAAAACCATCCGGGTCATGCCCAGAATCCGATATTGCCGCCGACAACAACCACTTCTTCCCCCTCCGCAATGACATCTTCCCTTGCACCGCGTGCGGCGAGATTTTCCAGAAACCCCATGCCCTCGAACAGCACCAATCGCTCAAACACGCCGTGTCGGAGCTGGTGGAGACCGACGCGGGTCACAACATTGTCCAGATAATATTCAAGTCGGGTTGGACCAACACCCAGAAATGCCCCAGAATAAGTCGGATCCTAAAGATCCATAACAGCCCGAAGATCCTCTCCAAGTTCGAAGAATACAGAGAGACGGTGAAGGCCAAGGCCGCCAGAAACAGCGCCGTAAAGAAGCGCGACGAGAGGTGCATAGCTGACGGCAACGAGCTCATGAGATTCCACTGTTCCACATTCCTCTGCGACTTGGGACTGAACGGGAATTCCGGCATTTGTGGGCAGCAATATTGTAATATCTGCGGGATCATCAAATCGGGGTTCTCACCCAAGTTGGACGGAATCTCCACGCTATCGACGAGCTGGAGGGCACACGTGGCCATCCCGGACGAGGTGGAGGAGGAGTTCAAGTTCATGAACGTGAAGCGGGCCATGCTGGTATGCCGGGTCATAGCGGGTCGGGTCGGGTGTGACTCGGACGAGGCCGACAAAGAGGACGGGGGTTTTGATTCGGTGGTGGCGCGCGGAGAAAGCGGAGTTTACACCCGGTTGGACGAAGAGGAGCTCTTGGTGTTTAATCCAAGAGCTGTGCTCCCATGTTTTGTGATTGTGTATAGCGTGTGATCAACGAGATCAGACGGTGATCGTGGCTTGTGGTCTTAATCGTGTGGTGGTATTGACACTTTGAATTTTTCCTTTTTTTTTTTTTAAGAAAATAAGGATTTTGTAAGAAGTATTAATCTAATTTTTGTTTGTTTGTTTGTGTGTGTAGTTGATGGTCACGAGGGCTAAGGCAACGGGGAGAAGGTGCTTGTGTAGTTGGTTGTTAGGGTAACTATGAATGTAGAGCTTTGTGAAAATTTTCAGCTTCTACTTCAACGGTTCATATGGAAGACTGCAATGTCACGTGATCATATTGGACCATATTTTAGAAATTATATGATATAAATTAAGTTCTGATTTTTGATGAATTGTTTTCTTTTTTCTCGTCTTTCTTTGAATTCTGACTTCAGTAAAAAATGACACTTCTAAGTAGCATAAGGTTCCTTTTTTTTTTTTTGAACTGAATGCACAACTTAATTATTGAAACATACTCATGAATTTTTATTTTCATTTTTATTCTAATTAAGATTTAAATTTGGAGCCTTTAGTCTCATAAAAGACTTTTTTTAATACTATTGGACCGAATCCTCCTACAAACCAATTCATGTATTATTTAAAGTGACTGATCATATGAACCAAAGCAGAGCATTGAAGGTCAACTTATTTCGGTCGATTTTTTCTTTTGCTTTAATTTAGTCCAATTAACCTGAGCACAGCATAAGTATATTTTAACTTTTTTTTACCATAAAATTTTTTGTAAAGTTGAGAAGGAGAATAACGCCGTGAATAAAGTATGCATGGGACATAAAAAGGGACCAAAAGATCTAAGCATAAGGGTTTGCTTACACGCGCGCTAAACTTTTATTTTTTATTTTTTTTAAATACATGTAATTTGGATCTAAGCCCCACCCATGTAAACAACCATACCTCAAAGGCCCAACCCAAAACTAAATGAAAATATTGTTTTTACTTTGAAATAATTCTTAAAATAAAAAAGATGAAAAGAATTATTTTTTTATAAAAAAAATTTAATAAGAAAAATACACATTTTAAGTCTTAAAATTTATTTGACTGTACAATTTTCATATTAGAAAAGAAACTAAATTGATATATTATGTAATTTTTTGTTTTAAAAAAATTGAGTCAGGTATAAGTTCATTTTAATATGAAAGCTATACTCGAGAATTTAGGAGAGAATTAAATGAAATGATCGATAATAAAATATAATAAAAATTATATGTCACTATATTATTTGATAGTTTAATGAGTAAAGGAAAGATATTATTTTATTATTATTTAAAAGTTATAATAAAAATAAATGAAATAGAATTACTTATAAATTATTTTTCTTGATATTACCTTTATAATTAAGAAAACAAACTCATTTACAATAGTGTAATTTTAGCAAGCTTTTAGCTAAATTTCCACCAATATTATCATTTTTGATACCAGCAAGTTATTATCTCATACAAAAAATGGCATAATTTAATGAAAATGGATCCTGAGAAATAAAAGCAACCAAGAAATATAAACAAAAGTAAACCAAGCGTCTTCTTTTAGAATTAAGTGAAGAATGTACAGAGGAGAAAGAAAAAAAAAAAGAATTATTCCTTATTGCCTCTTCTTTGACCTAAAAATTGAAATATTCTCTTGTTCCGCTTCAAGCATGATGGACTGGCTGATGCTGGCATATGAAGTAACACTTAAAGTTTGTTTTTAGATAATAATAATAATAATAATATAAAAAAAAATTGGGTTGGATCATTATGCAGAACTTGACGCGGATCTACAAATAAAATTCTTGGTATATCACACATCTATTGCTTATTTCTTAGTTTCTTCAATAACAAAAAAGGGGTGCATAATAAAGATTTTCATAAGTTTAGTTTGTTTCAGTTTGATTTTGGATTAAAATTAAATCGAATTAAGATTGTCAATTTAATATTTTTTAAGATCTTGTCGGTTTTAATTTCTAATCGATTTGATTCTATTTTGGTTCCATTTAGTCCATTTTAGTTTATATTTTTTTTCATAAAAATGATTTAATTTTTTTTAAAGATTTTGTTTCTTGTAATATATAAATTTTGACTTTTAATATAATACATCTCTTAGCATTCTAACCGATAATAGTTTTAAAATAATTAATTATTATATATCATTTTTTCTAAAAAAAAGCTCTTATAATTATATTTAATTATTTTACAATTGTAAATGAATATCATATATAAAGATAATAAAATAATAACATTTTAAAGATAGCTTATTTGATAAACTCATTTAAATATAAAAAAAATATTACTATTTTTTTATTAATAAAAGATTTATGTATGATTTATACTTAGTTAATAAAAATAAAAAAATATATTAATTTGGTTCGATTTGATTTTAATTAAAACAAATTTGATAGAATTAAGAATCAAACTAAATTGATCAATGTTATAATATTCAAAATCAATTTTAACTTTTTTTTATTAATTTTTATCGATTTAATTCAATTTAATTCAATTGATTTGAATTGATTTTGAACCCTCACAATACATATGTTGCTAATTATATCAAAAAAATTCTCCAAGGTCACGAATAACATGTTAATTAAAGGAAAACTTAGATCAAAGTCCATAATCATCTGGGTTTCTTTTTTTTTTTTTTAATAAATCTATTTTGGTTTCTACATGTCTATGTAAAACTGGCAATTACATAATCTCATTCCACATCCTTATAGAGTACATCAACTTTATCAGACGTCTTACAATTACAAGGGACTCTGCCTACAAGCAATTCCCAAAGTGAGACCGAGTCCAATGAATATTACTGCATCTGATGGATTCCACTCCATTTCCGAAGAAGAAGCAGGAGGAGAAGTGGAAGCTTCTTCCGCCATTATTCTGCAAGGAAATGTTGCTTCCCTCACTGAGAGAGGGATCGTTTCAGCTCATTGGTCACTCTACATGTGAGAGTGAGAACAAACAAAACTACAACCTGATACACTGGGAAATCGGTATAATTGTGATTTGATTTGGAGCCAAACAAAAAAAAAGTTTGGTTTTTGTGCGATAAGGAGTGTTGGAATCCCTTTTTATTGTTTTATTCAATTAAAAAAATTCCTAAATAAAGATTGATTAATCATTTTACTTCTTGTCATTTCACTCCTTACCTACCATCCAAGCATAATTTAATGTTCAAGCATAGCCCAAATAAAAAAAAAAAAAGAGAAAAATAAAGGAATTTGATTGAAGCTTTAATTTTGAAACCCATATTTTTTCAAGATGAGCTACTCGACGAAATCATGTTTAGCTTAATTTAGTTGAATTATACTTGATTAAGATTTATTTTTTAAAAGTTTAAAATTTTTTAATTTTTACATGTTAAAAGTAAATTTTAAACATCTATTATTCAACATTTATTATATAGAAAATTATAAATACATGTGTAAACTTATAAAATATAAGGACATATATAATGATAAGTTAATTTGACCTTTTTTGTTAATATTGAAGAGTTTGCACCCATAATACTATTCATATGTTGACTCATCTTTTCCATTTGAACTATATTAAAGGCTCATTTGGTTATTAGATTTAAACTAAAAGAAAAGGAAAGGGAAAAGATATTCCCTCAAGTAAACTGTTTGATTGTTGGAATAGGGTCCTCTTCTTTCACTTAAAAAGTCCTTATTTCATTATACGAAGTAATTGAGATTCTTCTTAAAAAAAAACCAAAGGAAAGGCTAGCTTTTTTATAGAATCTAATGGAGATGGATTAAATTGCCTTCGATTATCATCGTTGCCACTATCATCACTAAAAGATGATTGTTATTATTATTATTTGTTTTATATTATGAGTATTATGGCCATTTACGCGATTCTCTCATTTATTATTGCTATATTTTCATTTAACCATAGGAAAATAATGAAACATGTATTTCTTTTTATATCCCACCAAATATTATTATAAGTCACTATATTCTGTTTTATTAAGATCATTCTCATTTGTATTCTTATTTTCATTCTTATACCCAATTATTTCAACAACCAAATGAGCCTTAAGTGACTTTCAATTTCATTTACTTTTTGACTAATAATTGAATGAAATCATTTGATCTTTATTTAAAAAAGTAACTAAGTCAATTTTGATTTATTTAATTTTAAGATGAGATTCTTGTACAATATATTTAAAATTTTAAAAAATGAATTGTCATTTTAATGATCTAAATACATACTTTATCTCAATTTGATCATTAAAGATCAAGAATATCATTTTAACCATCCAAAGATTATTTTCTTTTTTAAATGATCATCATGCTAAGCTTATTAACATATAATTATTAGGATAGGAGATATTGTTTAACAGAATATGTGATGTGTTCAACAACTCTTTCTATGTCTATTAAAAAGTTGCATAAGTGCTTGAAGTCCTTAAAAGTTTATAACACAATATCTTAATAACTGCTTAAGCATTAAATAATTACATCACTCATTTTGTTAAATTATATTAATTGTCTCATTAACTTAATGTAAAAATTATTTTAAAACAAAAATAATCTTTAAATGATTAAACTAGGACATTTAATTTCTAGAAGACTAAATGAACAAAAAAATATATTTTTAAATGATGAAAATGTCCATTCACTTCAATTTTATTTATAAAATTTCCCCCGAAAGAATATAATTTATGTTGCTAAATATCCCTTTAAGTAGTCCTTTTCGCGTGATATATTGAGTTAATCGGATTTTCGGGTTGACTAAACCTAATAAGTAATAATCTAATACGCCCCTCTACTCGCGATGAATTAAATAAAAAATTTGACAGAACATAGAGGGAAAGAAAAAAATAGTTTTATACCGGAAATCCAACATCACGTTGTTCTTCACTACTTGCTCTTCAAGTCAGAGCCGCTTCTTTCACTTTGACTTTGCGAGCCCCGGAATTCGTTCCATTCCCAATATTCTACTCCTTGGGCGGTACTCTCCCACCTGGAATCTCGCCTCCTGAAGATGGAGAAGGCCATGATTCATGAACTACTCCAAATCATTAATTGCTCGATTCATGGGATTTCCCCCCCTGTGCCAATCCCTTCTGATCCAAGCTCGTTCGTCTTCCCTTTTCCGTTGCGTGCTAATCAAAAAGCACAACCTCGCCTCACGTCTTTAACATGATTTTCTGCATTTCATTGGGTACGATTCTTCAATTACCGAGAGTTTGAGTTTCCCTTAATTTATCTTCATAAGGGTATTGGAAATTCGGTGGCTTTTGTCTATTTGTGCATGAACACGCTGTGGATACTGTGCGTGAGATAGTTATCTGGTGCATTAACCCTGAGATTCCCACGGGTCCCGTCGGTATGAGCTTCAGTTTATTGCTTCTGTTCTGTCTTCAATCATAGTTTCTCGTTGGTTTTGACGTTTTGTGCTAACATTGAACTTTTGGGGTTTTTTTTCTTCCTGCTGAATTGTCGTCTTCCATCATTACTCTTGTCCAACTGGGTTGACGGTTTTTATGGCATGTAGGTATTGCATGACGCATCACATGGTTTCAGCAGGCTATAATTGTTTTCGATAAGCGTTTCCTGGGAATAGTTAGGGAATGAGCTTTGCTGAAAATTATTTTCCAATTCTCTCGACTTGATTAGTCTTTATTAGGTTCCATTCAATGTAAAATTTTAAATTTAAATACTGCATTCAAAATTTGCATTCGCTTACGGTGCCATTTTGGCGGTTATTTTGTTTTAAATGTTTCTTTGTTCATTTGAGGAAAATTGTAACATATGGCGCAAGGAATTCTGATAATGACGGATAATTTTGACTGATTAGCATTTAAAAATATTGGCTAAATAATGGAATGTTTGCTGCAATCTTATGTTTATTCGGAGCAACCTGGGCCATGAAATACTTGTAAATTAATCATCTTGTTCGTCTTTTATGCTATGGGCCTGCTTATACCTTATCTCTTCAACTCTTGATTAAACAATAAAAGGATCGAGTCTTCTATTCATATAATGTTTGCATTTGGTATGCCTTCCATCTTTTCTGACTTTGATCAAATTTTCATCTAATATTTTCCTACTTGCAGGTTAGCAATATGTTGACAGATTATAAAATAGATATTGTTAGTCGTCCTGACTCTGAAGAAGAACCAGAATTAAGCATCTTACCTTCAAAACTGTCACTAGATGAAAAGGTTAATGCAGGGCATGAAATGCTTAGTGGAATTCGTGAGCAAGAAAATATGTCAATCAACAACTTTGTAACAAATGCAGAGCGTAGAGCTTTGAGTGATAGGTGTGAAGTAAATCTTCTTGTCTGTGTTTGTTGTCAAATGCGCCTTTTTCTTTGGAGACCAATGTTGTTTATCTTTGTGTATTTCCCTTTCTCTGCTTTCATTTTCATTCTTTTACTTGGAATTTGACACAAATTTGATAACTTAGAAATCTTTTTCTTGCTATGTAATTTAACCTTCAAAATGTACACAGTCACACGTGGGTGCAATTTGTAGTATTTCAATTATGTGCCCACTAGCATGCATTAGTGCGTTACCATGTGATTTTATTTCTCATTCATTTTAGTGTATGTGTCAAACGGTTCTGATCTACTTGCTCTCAAGTCTCAATTGTTCTGTACAAATTTTGTTTTTGGGTGCATTAAAGTTCTTGTGATTTTATAATCTTACAAAGCATTTGCTAATGGTAATTAAGTAACAAGGGAAACACATTCATCTTTTTAAACAGGTTTCTGAAAGCAAATAAAGCTACACTTGGTTACAACGTCAGTCATGCTGATGGGGAGGAAAGGCGACTGCATAGACCAGCGAAGAAGTCTGGGCCTCTTCTCTCTGGAACAGCTTACTGTATTTCTTCTTGCAGCATGATAATGCTGAACAAAGTTGTTTTATCGAGTTATAATTTCAATGCAGGAATATCTTTGATGTTTTACCAGGTAAGTTGGTTTTTCCTGAGTTTCTGACCTCTTTCTCATTATAGTAGTGTTGAAAGTTGAAACTTGGTAAGATGTATTGATGATATCACAGTTCCTATTAATGGAAGTTTCTCCGCATCACATGCATTGAACAATCATATTATAAACGAAAAAGTGCAGTTTATTGTGTGTACTTTTTAATATTTTATATTGATAGTTTATTTTTGCACTGCTTCATTGATCTATTTTCTTTATTGGAGCTTATGATAATTGCAAAATTAATTATTATGTTCGCACTTCTTTGCAGAATTTAATAAGCACATTGGTTGTTGTTCTATTGGGTCTGTCTGGCACAGTGTCAGTTGAAAAGCTCAACTGGAGGCTGGTCAGGGTCTGGATCCCTGTCAATGTGATATTTATTGGCATGCTTGTGTCAGGCATGTATAGGTATGGAATAAATTGCATTTTTTCTTTTGGTATATGCTTCTTTAAGACCTATGGATGTGGAACTTGATTAATAAGACAGTATTGAGATTTGAGAAGATGAGCATTGTCCAATTATTGTCCACTACTCAGTGTAGTTACCTTGTCCATCTCCTATCTAACCTTAATGTCTTCTGGTGCATTTTTCTTTTCAGCTTGAAAAACATAAATATTGCAATGGTGACAATTCTCAAGAATGTGACAAATATTATAACAGCAATTGGAGAGTTATATTTGTTCCGGAAAGGTCAAAATTCAAAAGTGTGGATTGCCATGTTGCTGATGGTAAATAATACTCTTGCTTCCTACTCATTGATAGGCTGTTATTTCTGTCAAATTTGAATATCATTGCTGGTTAGGATCATGTATTAGGAAAGCATTAATTATTCTTTTTTAATGTATATCTCAGATGGCCACATGCCTACATCACCTTGTCATGAAAATTTTTAAGTGCTTGTAGTAGCAAAACTCTTCAAGTTGTTTAGGTAAATGTCTTCTATGGAATTTAGATACTCAAAGATTAAAGTTTACATATTACTTTTTAATTAAGACATGTTGGAGGATTTGAAGATACTACTTATTGGCTTATCACAACATTTAATCTTTGGAAACTATAGTATTTTATTTTTTTGTTTCGACCCACTAGTATTTTGTTTCCTTGGTAGTGTGATGTTTGTGAAGATTTTTTTTAGGTCTGAGATTTGTAACTCTGAATAATTGGAGAATGAAATTTTCTTAACTGTTTCATCAAGCTCAGAAATCACAGAAATGAGAATGCAGTTAGTTTAATTCTGAAGTCATGTGTCTTTCTACTAAACTTTAATAATCTAATTCGTTTACTAAGTTTCTGATATTTTGATACTCTCTTATCAAGTTTTTTAGTATATTTTGTTTATCGGGAAAAAATCAGATCAATGTTTTGAAGTATTGTTGCCCTCTATACATACTTGATGCAGATTATCTCTGCTATCAGCGGCGGTATGACAGATATCTCCTTTGATGCAGTTGGTTATGCCTGGCAGATTATCAATTGTGTTCTTACCGCAAGTTACTCTGTATGTATATTTAGTTTAGATGCCACTTCATACATTCTGTGTTCTTTTTCCATATTCTGCAAGATTTTCAGCTGTGATTAAGAATTTCATAATTGAGAATAGGAATCTCTTCTAGTGCAAATGCCAATTGTACCCAAATATGAGCTGGAACCCTGTGTTTTTTGTGACAGCTTACACTTAGGTGGGTTATGGATGAAGCAAAAAAGTCAACGAAATCTGGATCTCTTAATGAAGTTTCTATGGTGTTGCTGAACAATTTACTGTCTTTACCTTTTGCCGTCATCTTGATTTTCCTTTTTGGCGAATGGGATTATTTAATACATGTGTGAGTAAATATTTTTCTGTGCTTTTAAATTTAAGAAAGCCCTCTGCTTGCTCACAATAATTTTTGGTTTTGATTTCCAGGGATGTTGTTAGACTGCCAATATTTTGGGTTGTTGCAACAGCTAGTGGACTGCTTGGACTTTCCATCAGCTTTACTTCTATGTGGTTCTTACATCAAACTGGTCCTACAACATACAGGTAATATCTAGAGTTAAAATAAGTTTTATACACTGGTAAACTCTACCCTATCAGTGACTAAGAGTCCAGGACTGATTGGCTCTTTTGGAGTATTAAGTATTTTACTTACTATAATAGTTATCATACTTTTAATATGTGACGATCTGATTTATTAGCTGTGCAAAACTCTCTTTACATGAGTAATCAATCTTAAACCTGACTCCGTAGGTGTGTGCAGTTTACAAGAATATTTTGTAATTAATGGTTTAGTTATTCCCAATGTGTTCTGAAATGTTTCTGCTTATGGTTTATGAAATGAGTACCTGTTATAAGTCATTTTCCAATAAAGCAGATGGCTAGATATCAATTATTAAACATCTTATGGTCTTAACACAGCTACCATTGTTGCCCTGTGAAAAGTCATAGGTAATGGAGAGAAAACAGCATTGTGGATAAATTCTTAAGGTGACCTTTTGCTTGAATATATCCTAATTTCTCAAATACTTACAAATATTAAAAATTTGAGCCTGACATATATGAAATAATCAATTTTTTTTGGTTATGTAGGATACATATAGCACATGGACATTAATTTTTCATATTTTTTATGCTCTAATATCTTATAAATAGGATTTCAAATATTTGGAAAATTAAAATCTCCCATGAACCAAACACAACCTAAATGCACATCAATTCAGTTTCGGCTAAATTCTAGTTGTTTCATGTCTCTAATTTTGTGTTTTGAGGCGCATTGGTCTCTAGCTCAAGACACTTCTGAATGCTTTCTTTTACTATTCTTTGATGTCCCTCTTATATTTGTTTTCTGTTTTACAGTTTGGTAGGTTCCTTGAACAAGATTCCGATCTCCATTGCCGGCATTTTATTGTTCAAAGTTCCTCTCAGCATATCGAATTTATTCAGTATTTTGTTTGGTAATCAACAGCACCACTGTACTACAATGAATTTTTTGCTTGTTTCCTGTCCTCTCTTTCCTGATACTGATAATGCACATTTGTTTCCAGGTCTCTTTGCTGGGGTATTCTTTGCCAGAGCCAAAATGTCCTGATAATAACAATTGAAATTTGATAATTGCTACATTCGTATGGTTGTATAGTTTTTGTTCGAGCTCTCAAGTTCATGCTAATCGTCAACGGAAGGTATTTTGTTTTCAGGCAAAGTCTGAAGATACTCTAATCTTATTATTATTGCTTTTTTTTTTTTTTAAATACACTGCAAGAGAAATTGTCTTCATGGTGTTTCAAGCTTTTACTGGCTTGCTTAGAGGAAAGGCTATTCCTGAAGAGGAATATCCACATCTTCTCCAGAGTTTTATTTTATTATTTGGTTGTTTGTTTAGCTGTATACTTATTGGAAACAAGAATGAATACTGAATGCATCTTTTTATTGCTATTGGAGCATGTATGAATTTTATTAAATAAACGAGTTCTGCTTAGGTGGACATGTTCATGATTATTTAGTAATTTTTTCATGTATTTAAAAGCATAAAGGATATATCTCTTTCTTATTCACTAATTAATGTATTTGTAATGACGTCTCTTCTCAATATTTCATTTTTTACCATTAAAGAAGAGCAGTGAAGTATAGCTTAATTCCCATGAAATGACAATTTCATTTACTTACAAGTTTGATTCCTTAGACATACATAATGGAATGGAGTATAGATAAATGGCCCAAAAAAAAAAAAAGAATAGAATTATTTGTCATTACAACTAAAAAATCGTATTATATGATAATAATAATAACAACAACAATAATAATGTAATTTTAACATTGTTTTTCAGTTATTCACTTAAACGAATATCTTTTTATAATTATTTTTTATGTCAACAGTATTTAAAAAAATTATGTTTCATAATTAACAGCATACCTTTAACATTAACTTTTAGAATTAAGGCAAAACAAAATACATTAAACTCATATGTCATTTAGTACACATGATTTTCATGAATTTATGTTTTTACTTTTAAAAAAATAACACGCTAATTTTCATAAATTATAATTTGTACATCATTAGAAGCTAGTGTTTTTATTCTGATATTTTTAAAATCAAGTCAGTCATTAAATTGATAAAAGTTTTGATTTATAATTTATTAATTTGATCATAATTAAACTGTAATCCAATCTATTTAGTTAATTAATTTTAAAAAATATTTAATACACTTTTATTTTTATTTTTATAAGTAGCTTTGTAAAAAACTTTGCAATCTAAAATTAATTGTTCTATTAAGGATTCTTGGCTTAAGTGTTTTCCTTCTATCCTTAGGACTCAAGATCGAATCCTTGCGTTACACTTTCTCCAAATCTTGGGAAATCAAGTTTCATAGTGATGGGGAGAATGCTTTGCCCATGCTACTTTTGCCAATTTTAAAAACATTAAAAGGATAGACTAATTCAATTAATAGTTCATTAATGTTCATCAGCTTTTAACTGATTTTTTGATTGACCAATTCCGTGGATCACTTAGACTGGATCTTGGATCAGTTCTTTAGTCTAAACAGTCAAATTAGCTAATTTGGTTTGATTTTAGTTACCATGCTTTACACAAAATGATTTTAGTAAATGGAAGTTTTCCCAATAAGGATATGGTAATTGAAGATTTTTATAGAAAGCCAATGTAAAAAATATATAATTGTAGAGAAAATGAAAAAAAAAATAGTATCTTCACTTTAAAAGAATAATAAAAAATTATAAGATATTGTTGAATAATAATTATAAGAATATGATATATATTATACAAGAGTTATATAAAGATAATATCTTTTTATAGGGATCGCCAAATTGGTTATATGTGCGAAATACATCTTATGCCTATGATAATGGAGATATAGTAAAAATTGTAGTTATGCTTTCAGCGTCTCAAATTCTTACTTTACACACGGAATATTTCGGTGGATGGAAGCAATTTTTTTTTTTTGGCTTTTTTTTCCAATAGACATATGGTAATTGAAAACAATTTTATAAAAGGCCAATGTAGTTTTCATGAGATATATTATGTATACAAAATACATCTTGTGCCTTGAATAAAGGAAATATGGTAAAGAATAAATTACACAGATTTTTTTTTGAATTTTACTCTTTTATATTTTTAAAATATGTAAATAAAATTTTTGAAATAAAAAATTATCTTATATTTTAGTCTAATAATAGATTTATTAACTAAAATATCTTTCATTTAAATTTTTTTCAGTTTAAAAAATATATATTTAGGTTGATAAAGAGTATCTTAGTTAAAAAAAATATTTAAATTAAAATAAAATATGAAATAATTTTTTATTTCAGTAGAAATCAATATAATTTCAACAGAGAATTTCTATCTAATTTACTTTACAATAAAAATTGAAGTTACATATTTTGATCTATCATCTCAATTGTAATATTCCCCATAATCATAGCTTGGGTAATTGTCTATACCTATTATTCGCCCTTTTTAGAATTAAGATTATCAGTGGACGCAATCAATTTCTGTAACATCTTAACCTAAAAATCCCTGCGGTCAACATGCAATATATATTTGAAATTCAAGATCAATCAGTTGTTGAAAACGTAATCGATCAAGACATATATAACGAAAGGGATAAATTAAAGGAAAAGAACAAAAATTTCTCAAGGAAATTTACTTGCAATCTTAGGGCAAAAACAGAGAAAACAACAAATATCCTTGTTCATAAAAACCCTAACACAACCCATAATAGCCTCCCCAACTCTATTATGAAACCAGTATAGTTTCAAAAAGTAAATGGATCTTCTCAGTTTTAAAAGACAGACATAAAAGTATGAGGAGTGCACATATTTTGTGTGAAGTTCGGATTTCACGTACTTTTGTGTCTTGAAAGGATCTAAATCGCTGGGATAAATTAAACCACCAATAGAAGTAATTAGAAGCTTCTGTTGCTGCTGCTAGTTGAAAACTGAGAAGAAGAAACCAACTCCATCAAATCCATCTCTCTCTTTCCTTCACACCAAGCTTGCTGATGAACCCCCACCTGCAAACCCATGTTCAAATTTTGATGTTTTCCATAATCACAGCAGCAAATTGATGAATTATAACCAACCCCATTCAACAACTGAGCGAGATACAGATCAGAATGATGATGGCGATTCATGGGAGTACTACTGGTAGCAGTACTCTGTGTAGGGAGATAACCCTCAGGCCCACCCTGTGTTTGATAAAAATCCAAAGTGGATTCATATTGCTGATTCTGATAATTCTCTGAGAAGAATTGTTGCATGAAGAGTAGCTCATCATCAAATGCTTCAGCCATCACAGATTCATGAGAGGGTTCTTGATCAGAAATCACAAGTTTGAATTGGTTTTCTAGTGGGTCCTCAGGATCAATGGTGGGGTTATTGCCGAGAGTCTTGCTTCTGATGTAGTCTTGAAGTATGGAAGAAGGTGGCTTTCTTCCATTATTGTTTGAGCTTTGATGCATATTTTTGTGCTTTCTCTTTGAGTTCTGCCTTCTTTTGGTGGCATTCCAATGGTTCTTTATTGCATTCTCTGTTCTTCCTGGAATTCTCTTTGCTATTTCCGCCCACCTATTTCCTACCTTCGCATGCGTCTCTACTAATATTTTCTCTTCTTCCTCACTCCAACTATCTTTCTGAAACCAAGGAAAATGATAGTTTATATTTTATATTAATTATAAATACCGAAACTTATAGAACTACGACAATGGTGGCATCGCCAGGTGTCAAAGTCTTTTTACTTTTATTTTTTAAAATGTAGTTAGATCTCAATATTAATAAAATTTGCAATGTTTCGTGTGCTTATTGCTTGATTCAATAAAATTTGTAAAGAAAAATAACTTAAATGAAACTAATGATAAGAACTTCTGTGCACTGTATATTTTTCTTATCAAAACAAGTTATATAAAACATTGCAAATTTTATTAAAAATCTCATACATTAAAAAATTAAAAAAATAAATAAAAATCTATTTTGCACTGTTTACACAGCAAAAGATCCATTCTCACAGAACTTCTTATATATAAAATAAAAATCTGAAGACCAACACACACACACACACACACATATATATAATGAATTTGTGTAATTAACCTGATTATGTAATTTTGAAATTAACCATAGGTGGTGCTTATACAATGCTAAGTAATTGGCACCAATGAATTACATATTTAGATAGTTTGATTCACTCATGTAACAGTAGTGGTAATATAAGAAAATCAGATGGGGTATTTTGGTTGGATGTAAAAATTTTGAAGTATTAATAATCTAAATATTAATTAAAACAGGATTCTGAGGATGAAAATAAGAAATTGTACGTGAGAGGATCAGAGGAAGCAGGATCCAGAAAGATAGGGAAAATATGAAAGATTAATTATGGAATTGCAAAGTCACCGAGTATTTACTGATTCCCAGTTAATTATAAGACAATATAAAGGAATATCTTTAGATGATATATGAAAGCAGACAGCCAGATACCAAAGATAAATCCTTGGTAATGAATATCTATATGTAGATACTTCCTAATTAACTAAGAAGAAATTATATATAGATTTCAAGGTAATCTTAGTGATATAATATTTTTATTAATTATCAGAAATCCTTCAATGAAACTTGTAGAAACTAGATAAGAAAATCCAAATATACATGGCCACGCAACCCCTATTCTATAAGCCGAGTAATTAAGAAATAATTTTAAAAAAAGGACACAAAACTACCTTTTTTCATTTCAAAACATTGAGGTGAGTTTTAATCTTGTCTCAAATATTTATTTTGCATAAATTTCATCATACATGTTCACAAAATTCTCAATGCCTTCCTAAGCGTTCAATTGCTTAATGTAAAAGCTTATTAGTGATTCATGTGGCTAGACGATGATTAAGGATGCTGCTATTAATATTACATTACTTTCAAAGATATTACACTACTTATTGTTGCCATTGTTTTTATTTTTTCTGTCCCTAACCTAACCTAATTGAAACTCATTTCCTAGCTACATGTGTCTTTTTTTAGGTACTAAATAAATTAGACACAACTAGTGTATGATAGGTCAAGACATTGAGAATTTTTACAAGCATATAATACAAAATAAATATTTGAGATAAAATTGAAACTGATCCAAATTTTTTAGGGAAAAAAGGATATTTTTACCCAAAAAAAAAAAAGAATAGAACATGAAAAGACAATATATGGCATGAACCCAGGCTAACCCCATTGATAAAAGCTGAAGCGGAAATTATAGACAGACCTTAATATCAGGACGCAAATGATTATGCCATCTCTCTCGGCATTGCTTCCCAGCTCTTCCCTCCAAATTCCCAGCTATCTGAGCCCATTTTCTCACTCCATATTCATTCACTAACCTCACCAGTTTCCTTCATATATACATACCAACAAATTAAACATCATCTTAACATTTTAGTTAATTGGCATGCAGATGTATATATTTACAAAAACATAAATAATAATAATAATAATAATAATACAGAGAATAAAACTAATTTGAAGTCGTCCTTTCTTTGTGTATATACCTATCTTCTTCATCAGTCCACTGTCCTTTGATCAATGACGCAGAAGAAGACCCTTTCTTACCTCTCCTTCCCGCCACCACTGTATGACCACTTTGCTTCCCCATAACTTGCACTTCCTTTTTCAATGTAGGGATGATTTGTGTATCATTTGCTAAAAGCCCATCAATCAAACTTGCTTCTATATCATCACTGTTAGGCCACAGAAACCCACAGGTGGCAGTGGCACCACCAGAGAAGTGGGTGAGTTGGCCCCATAAGAACCTGTCTATGGCTGTCAAAGGAAGGCCTGAAGAAGAAGATCGATGCATGGAAATGGAGGGGTTAGTCACAGCCTTGGCTTCCATGGAAGCCCCTTCAAAGGAAAGCAGAATTGAGAGTGATATATATTATATATTAGGGGAGAAATTATTAAGGACGAGGTTTGGCACCATGAAGCTTGTTCCAAGCCATGTAATAAGCCCAAATATGGATCAACAATGGCCGTTGATCTTGGGGTTTATCTAACGGTTGTGATTCAACGATGGCGTGTAACTCCTGAACTTCCTCTTTCAGACAAAAATGTAGGAGTGGGGAGGGATTAGTGGATTCGTTATCAATTCATAATTTCTATTATTTAAAAAAAGAAACAAAAAGAAGTTACTTGTAATATATAATACATATTTATCTATCTAACTATATTAGAGAGAGAGAGAGAGAGAGAGAGAGAGAGAGGAGCATATTAAGTGAATTGAATTTTAAACGACCGTTTCTTTTTCTCATTTGACTGTCATGTAAATCTATAAATTTTTCTTAAATAACAAAATTAAAACTCTCACCTTGAAATTTCTGGGAATAATGGCAAAAAGAATAGTTAGCCAAGATTTTTTTCACTATATTATGTCATGGATATTGAATTATTACATAATGATATAATGAAAATGAGAATTATAATTTACTTAATCGCCATAATAGACTAATTAATGACATTGACATAAATTTGAGTTAATTTCCAATTGCAAGACATTATTATATATTTAAGTACATTAAAGGTTGAGTTTTGTTCACCAAACAAAAAAGGGTTTTGGAGTTTTCAATATTCTTTTAAGCATTTCGGTACGTATAACTCAAAATCTTGATCGTGTGTTTTGTAAAGAAATTGTGTTTTAAAAGTAAATCATCTTGTGATTTAGATTGCTTCTATATCTTCGATTTAAATTCCTCTGTTCTATTAATGGCCCAAAAAAAAGTTTTGCTTTGTTCTATTTATTTTCTCTCTAATGAGCCAGCCAATATTATAGGTCAGCTAGGCCCACCAAGGTCCAGTAAGGTTGGGCTTTTTTCTCTTACTTATGGGCCTAGCGTTAATCTCAACGTTAGTGTCGCTTTACATCATTATAGCATTACTAGCACACTCTATTCTTGGTCATTGATTAATTATCTCAGAAAAACATTTCGACCAAAAAAAAAAGAAAAATATTCTTTTCCAAATTTTCAGAAAAATTATTATACCTAAGCTATAAGCTATAGGATGCATTTGGTAGGCAGCAGAAAGCATTTCTTGAAATGATACTATTTAAAAATAAATAAATAATATTTATTATACTCTTATTATTATTCAATACTATTAGTCTTTTTTATTTTTAAAACAAAAACATAAATATTAATTTTTATTTTATTTCATTTATTTTTTATTTCTCATTTTTATTCTCTCAATTCCTATTCTCCTATACCAAGCACAACCTATATATGTTTGGTTGAAGTGAGTACGAAGAGTAAAAAGAAATAATATCAAAACGAAAATATATTTAAACACGGCTAATTAAGTTTGTGTATATTGTCCTTTTATTTAACTTGCTCATTTCACCTTAACATAGTGTGATTTTGACTTGGAGTATTCGTCCTTTTGTAATGTAATTCGATTCCCTAATGAATAAATTTCATACCACCTTCATTTAGTAGTCTTCTATTTTCTAATATAGAGTATTCTGGGATAATCTTTTCTGTGTAGCTTCTCATTTTCCCGCCCATGCCATTTTTTTTTGTTTAACCACTTTTAAAAATGGTGTTTTATATGGATTCGTTGCCAATTAGTTTGTCTGTCTTCCTTTTTTTTTTCAAACTTTAAATTAAACTTTACCACAACATTTATTTGGTCCTTAATTTAAAAATTATATTAATATTACTTGTGATAATAAATTCATATAAAAAAGTATTTAATTCATTCGATTGAATAAATAGTGATGATATTATACTCTTATGAATACTATATTTTCTAGTTAAGATGCAATAATGATTAAATATAGAATATTATTTTATTAAATAATTACTTAAAATATTTACTTACTTAATACTTAATAACTCTTAAAAAATTAATTTAATCTTTGTGTAATTAATGAATGTAATTATAATATTAAAAAAGGCAAAATATTTTTATGTATTTAATAATTATTGTATCATAATTAGAATACATGATGTTGCCAAAAATATAGTATCATCATTTTTAAATAAATTAACAAATATTATGCTACAATATGCATTATCACAAAATTCATTTAATTCTTTAAAAATAATCTCAACATCATTTGGGTAATAAGCTAATACTAAAACAAAATATTTCAATAAGTCAATTAAATTAAATATTTGTTCTTCCTCTTGTTTACATAATATAAAAAGTATTAAATCAAAATATACATTATCAAAAAATACTTTTGGTCCTTGAAATATTACATTAGTGTTATTTGAGATAATAAATTAATACAAAAATTATTTTAGTTATTCAGTTAAATAAAATACTCTCTCCAACCCTTATAAAATATAACAAATATTAAACTAAAATATTTATTATTATAAAATTCATTTAGTTGTTTAAAGATTATCTTAGTATTATTCATATAGTACACTAATGCCCCAAAAAAAATCTTTCGAGTCAATTAAATTAAATATTATAGAATTCATAATACCTTCATTTGCTATTGAAATTGATAGCATCTTACATCTCACAATGTACGATACTTATGTTTTAGCAGGAATTATCAGCTATATCTCTTTTATTATGGCTACTGTTTAAAGTGTTATATATGAATACATATAATTCAGTAAAAAAGATTCTATAATATGATTTGTGTTATATAACTCTAATTTCTTCTTTGCATTGAATTAAATATTTTAATTCGCTTAATATTCACTTATATGATATAAATGCATTTAGCTCAGAATAAGTCATATTTTTCTGCCCTCTCTTTTGCTTAATTTTCAAACAACTTATTTGTTTAAAATTTGTAGAGAGAGAGAGAGAGGGATTTGAGAAAATATGAGACAAAGAAAAACAAAATGAATAATATCTACTTCTATTTTCTCCCTTAACCTTTCTTTCTTTTGTTATATGCTCCTTCCATGGTTTTTGCTGCAATTCCAACTCCCATGTTTTATAAGAAATGGAAAACATAGAGAATTTATAAATTGGAAATCAATTTGCTCCTTTTAAATTTGCTGGATTGAAGAGATTGTTTATTCACAATTTCTTAATTGAGCACATTTATCTACAAATTATTATTATCATTATTATTAACATTTTACATAAGAGAAGAAAGAAGGTGATGTAAAATGAGATGAAATGATTTTTTTGTATTCTTTAATTGAGCCTTTATCTATTTGATCTTAGCTCTTGTCTATGAATTGAAGAAGGCTTCTATTTTTTCCCAAACTTCTACTGAAGTTTTGCAACCTAGTGTTCTTGTAAGCACTCATTGGGACATTAAAGAAAGTAACCAAGATAGGAGCAATTGGTTTTGTCATAGCTAGGTAATGAACTCTAGATTAAGCTTTTGTTCTTGAGTTTGATCATTATACTCAATATATTTTGTTGGCACCACACTTAATGGATCAATAAGCTTTTTAAGATCATAATTGATGATTGTTGCTAGAATTTGTTGATGCCAAAGGAGAAAATTTTTATTGTTTAGTTTGATGGATACACCATGAGTGAAAAAAATGACATTTTTTTATGCAATAAAAACGGAAGAGAAGACTAAAATGAGGTTATCTCTATATTTAGTTTTTCTTCCTCTGATACCATATTAATATTTTATAAACGAAAAGAAAGAAGACGAAGTAATATGAGATGAAATGATTCTTTGTATTATTTTTCTTTAAGACAATGCTAGTACATAGTTGCCCTTTTATAACTAGCATCCCCTTCTAGTTATTTGAAAACTAACTAAGATAAATTGTTTTGAAGTTAGCTACAACAACTAAAAGGTTACTCTCTAACAATTATTATTATTGTAATATAATACTTCAATTGAACTAACCATGTAAATTATATCCCTTTGTTTGATTTTTTTTTTATTTTATTATTTGGAGTGGTATACATGGTTAGAGCTTACAATATATGAGCAAAGCAATTATGCATAATATTATTTTTTGTGGGAGAGCCTACTACAAATTTTTTGGGTGCTATTTCATTTTGTGAAAGAAGATTACATTAATTAATAATGCACAATATTATTTTTATGGATTGACATTAGAACACAAGTTCAAGTTTTAAATTTTATATTGCTTCATATCACATTGACAAAAGAGAAAAAAAAAAAAAAAACTCACCTCGTGCGTCACAAAGGTACTATGCTAGTTCAAAATAAATTTGGGTCCATGCCTTAGCTCGTATCATTAACTAGTAATCGATGTAAACTTTTTTTTCATTCAAGGTATGAACTAGAATTATACAAAGTATATGTCTATTAATCCATATATAAGAGTGTACTTGCAAGGGCACAATGGCGAAAAAAGAAAAGGAAAAAAACAAACTTCAGTCTTATTTAAAAGAACTTTACAATAAGTGGAGGAAAATAGAAGATTAAGAATTTAAAATCTTCTATCATTTATTATTTTAAATTCTTTCAATTTAAAAGATCTTAAAAGAGATTTTTTTTGTCAAACTTGATAGAAGGAAAATCATTACCTGGCTATCATTTTCTCTTCCAAATTTGAAACATACCTTATGTAAAAACAAATCTGGCGAGGCCGGACTAGATAATGCCACTTTCATTAATGAATGATATGATGTTATAATTTGATAAAATCATTTAATTTTGTACTATAATGAAATATTATAACTACTTCAAGGATGTGAAATTTAATTAATTTGTCTATATAATAACAGTATCGATAGTTTAACAATAAATATTTCTTTTGACTATAACAAATAGATATTACGTTTAACACCATTATTATTGGATAAGAGTGTTTGTACCGAAAAAATAATTAATGTCTTGTTTAGCTGGCCAAAAGAAGAAAAAAGCTACCATGCACTTAGAAATTTAAAGCCTACTGCCAATGAAGCTTGTTTAGTTGAAGATTTACATTTGGGAATGGGAAGTCCATTGTTAGAAGTCATTATTCACTTGGGAATGTAGATTGCTTCAAATTTTTTATGGAATGTTGATTATTTTGTGAGAATGATAAGGTAAATAACTAAATTACCCTTGACTTTTATGCATCTTTACTCTCGAAATGTTTAACAATTTTAATTTTTTTAATGGTAGGAAAAAAACTTGTTTTAACAACTTTTAAAAAATTAAATATTTTAATATTTTTTATTTAATGTTAGCTTAAATTTTGATATATTTATCTTACGTTATAAAGATTAATGAAGAGAGTCCACGTCCAAAGCTCAACCACATTTTTTAAATGAAGAAAGTAAAAATAAATATTTCTATAGATTTTTCTATTATTGGTAATTTTATTGGCAATTAAAAAAATCATTTTGAAATAAATAACAACAAAATATTACAATTATTTGTTTAACTTTCCATTTCATTCTTAGGTAGTTTTTATCTAATCAAATATATAAATGTTTATATTTTTATATTTTTTATATCATACCAAATATAACTGTGATAATTAAGATTTATTTTATCAAACCTTATTTTTATTTTTATTTTTATTCTCATTCTTGTAAAAATTATTTAACTGCCCTTAAAAGGGTTTGATCCGAAAGGTATGGACAATAAAAGGAGTGGGTGGGATTTGATTCGAAAGGTATGGGAAAATGGCGTCATTTTCTGCTTGGCATCACTTCCATACATACCTAATCTTGATTGCTGAAACCCATTCCGATAAAGATTGCATGTCGTAAGTGTTTGATGAAAGGCCTTCAATCATTCACTAAATTCTATATGTTACCTCTTGTTCTCTTCCATCAAATCTCCTTGTGTTTGGAAGCACAATTCTGAGAATGACCCACAATTTGTACAATGACTATGGTTAGATTGACCTTATATCTTTATTATTATTAGATTTAAAATAATTATACATGTAGAAATTTTATTAAAAGATTGGATAAAAAAATTAGAATTATAAAAATTACATGCTTATCATATTTTTGTTAAATAAATATTAAAAATATAAAAAACTATACCTAATTTTTCTTTTGTTATAAAAGAAAACTATCAACTAAGTGTATGGTAGCTTCAAATAATTATACTTAATTGGGGTAGATTACATATATTTTTTTCCCCCCCTTCTACATTAACTTTCATGTAAGAATTAGAATATATCTTTGGCCCTAAGTAAGAAAAATTAAAAAGATGGTGTGTACCAATGGCGGATCTATGTTGCAGGGAAGAAGGTATATTGAATGTTAATGTTATATTTTCATATTCCTTAAAATTATAAATCCATTGAGATGGCATAATTCATTGGAGAAAAACACACACACACACACACACACATTCTTTTATTATTATTTGACATTTTAAATTAAAACCTAAAAAATATAAATTTTGTTCTCTTTTCTTTTATTTCATTTCATTTTTGTCTTTTTCCTTTTTTTTAAGATGCCTTTCTTCTTTTTCTACTTCTTTTCATTTCCTCCTCACTTTTTCTCTTTTTTTTTTTTTAAATAAATTGTCCTTAACATTAGATTTTACACATGAGTTCTTCTTTCTCCCCTGTTGCCCTCTATCAAATATTTCTTTTATTTTTCAATTTATCTTTAATCAATACATGCCTTTCATACATTTTTGTAATTAGTAATTTTACAATAATTAAGTAAAATATAACCCAAATTTAAATGTTAATATATTATTTTTAGTTGAACCAATAATTGTTTTTGAAAGTAGTGCAAATTCTTTTTAAAAAATTGTTAGATAAAATAGTCTCTCATCATATTTTATAGATATATATTTTTGTAAATTGACAATCATAAATTTTTATACTTTATCAAATAAAATTTTTTTCTAAATACTATTCTAAATTGTTCATCAAATTATTATAATGTTGTTAGTGATAATATATTGTTTTTAATATATCCTTGTCATATATTACATAAGTACTAAATAGATATAGAATTATCTAGAGATGGACACATGTCGAGACGGGCCGGGAATTGTTTTAGCCCGAGTCCCGGCCCCAATTCAACTTTAGGGCAAAAAATGTGTCATGAGCCTAACTCGGCTGTAACTGGTCCAATTTAAATTGGGCCAAGTTTAGGCCGAGCCAGTCCAATCAGGTCATGGGCCAATTTTTTTTTTAAGGAAAATTTTAAAATTTTAGAAATTTATATTTTTATATTTACTCAATTATTTTGGATATATAACTATTTTTTAATATAGTTTTTTAAAATTTATGTAATAGATATGAAAAAAATATGAATTCAAAGGAAAAAATAGAAAAAGAATATAAATATAATAGTTAAAACTTGAAAAAAATATACATTTTTTAATTTTATTTTTCTTATATAAAGGTCATAATTATATTTAGGAGAACCCTAATATAAATCTTGACCCCTCTAATTATTTATAATTTATAAGATATGTTTAGAATTTTTTGGCTAAAATTATAAAAAGACCCTTAAAATTTTTTTTTTCAATTTAGTCCCTATCTTTGTATATATAAATAAATATATATATACTTTGACTAGGTCGAACCTGATAGGGCCAAAGGGTTGTCCTAAAACCCGTCTTTACCCGATCTTGTTTCAATTTTTTTTTAATTATCCAGACCCGTCCCAACCCGATAGTGCTCGGGCCGGGCCAACTTTGCCCATCCCTAAAATTATGTGTTCGTATGTAAATAGCAAAATTATATATATTAATATGAAAAGTAATTCCTTATACATTACTAATTTAAATTCAAATTCATTTTTAAATTTAGGAGGAAAAAGTCAAGATATTGTTAGAGAGTTAATCTTATTTAGCTTATTCTAAAAGTTTGAACCAAAGCATTTTATTTAAATAATATAGTATAAAAGAATAATTTTTTTAAAATAGAATATAAAAAGAAAATTTTATTAAAAAAAAATCCTCTCTATAACTTTTGTTGAAATTACACATATCTTTTTTCTATTTTTAAAATATACACAGGCTTTAATTGAAATAAAAAGTTACCTTATACTTTAGTTTAATTTTAATTTTTTTTTGGCCAAACTACCTTCTATTTAAAATTTCTTTTAGTTAAAAAATATGTATTTAAGTATAATAAATGATATTTTGATCAACAAATTTTAAATTAAACTAAAGCATAAGGTAACTTTTTGTTTTAAAAGAGATTTGTATATATTTTAAAAATATAAAGAAAATCTGTATAATTTCAACAAAAATCATAAAATGTCTAGCTATATAATTGGAATAAAAAACATGAATAGTTGAGTTTGGTCCAACAATATTAAGTGAGAACCACCTTATAAGAGCAACTTTACACTACTAAAATATAGGGACATAGCAGTGGTGGTTTAACCATAATTCTTCAAATTGCAACTAAACCTAGGTTTTTGAATTTCATCTGTGTCTTAGCTACAATCTTGAAATTATGATTAAGACATGATTTTAACTGCAATTTGTTGCAATTAAACTTTTTTTTAAATGACCCTTAAAACTAAACCAATGACCCTACCCCCCCTCCAAAAAAAAATCTTGACCTACCCACATCTTTTTATTAGTTTTAAAAACCCTTCAATAGATTTCGCCAACGCTCCATACCCCCCAACAACGAACCTTTCCATTAGCGACAACCTCTTTATCAGAGCAAACAAATGGTGCCAACCTCCCTCAACTCTATCATTGCACCACTATCATTTTTCTTTTCTACCGGACCTCCAATCATTGGTAGAACTCCCCCTTCATCTGTATGTTGAAACTAATTTACTATTTTTTTAATAAGTGCATTTTACATTCTTTAAATTTATATGAAGTGTCGGTTCTCTTCCTCCGTTTTTGCATGTATTATTATTATTTTTTTGTGAACTTGTTTTTGCAAAATTTACAACACTGTAGTGGTAGTCACCCAATAGTAAGAGCTTCCACTAGAAATTCCATGGTTGATGTTGCAGCAAGCGCAAAAAATCCAATTCATTAATTGCTATTTTTTCTCAAGAATAATTAACATCATTCTTTTTCTTCCCTTGCAAATACTATACTTTATTTTTTTTTAATATGAATTATTTCCATATGCAAAAACAAAAGAGATTTTGCTAAATATATATCACTTAAATTTTCATTAGTTGATGTTGTTAAGGTCATAGAAGCAAGGGTTAGAAAATTAACTAATCATTGAATTAAAAAAAAAATTGGTGTAATTTCAAATGATATATGGCTAAGAAGCATTTTGCTTCATATATAATATATTGAAGATAAAAATAAATAAATATTATTAACTCAAGTTGCTAAAAAGTTTTTTAAAACTTTGACAAAGTTTAGTACTTCATTTTAGTGCCAACCCCAACACTTAAACGTGCCTGCTAAAAATGGTAGCAATTCTTTTATTCTATGTGAGGGAATCAGAGAATATAATTTTCATTAAACACACGCTATGTATATCATATATGCTATATTTGACTCATAAATTGGCTATCGCTTGTTGACAAAATTTAAAATGTTGTCGTGATAGTTACGTCAATAAGCATGCTTTTTGCAAAGTTTACTCACAAGTATTATCCTAATAAAGCAATTATATTATTCTTAACGTATTTTTTTTACTACCAAATTCACTCTTTAACTGATACGATTAATAGTATTTTTTTTTCAATCTTTTCGATTTGTGACCTTTATCAGTTTGATTGATACCATTACTAGGATGAGTACTCATCAAAATAACTTATATATTACTTAGCAATCAAAATTACTTGCTTTTCAACTATCAAGCTATCTTATAGTTTGGGCAAAACGATTGTGCATAGAATGCTCTAATCTATAATTTCTTTATCATATGAAAACCTTAATGTTTCTAACAATTAGGAAAAGCAATTTAAAAGAAAACATTTTAGTGTTTAATGTCTCTAAACGAAATGTTGTATGCACATTTTTTAACATAAAGCTCTACGAATATCAATGGTTAGTATATATTTCCTTCATGTTGCAACAAAGAGTTAATAATGGAGAAGAGATTGGAGAAAAAATGATAGATGCATGATGAAATTAAAAAATAGTATTGTTGGAAAAAATTTTGAAATTGTGTTATGCTTTCTTCATATACTATTGATTGATTTCTTTTAAGGGATATGTTGAATTTGTGTTGTGCTAGAATTGGGTTGTGTTGAAATTGTGTTGCGTTGAAATTTAATTCGTTATTTTATATATTTACTTACTATATTGTTTTGTGTTGCTTAAAACTTGATTTTTGTTTATCTTTAGAAAGCCTTGAAAGTGAAAAAAATGTTAGAACTTTGTTTCATGTTGGTAATAATTTCACTATAGATATATTAGGATGTTTTTTGCAATTTAGTTTTTAATTGCAATTTTATATATGTATATATATATTTTGCAAACGAAGGAATTTAAAAATTATTAATTTTTGAAATATAAAGAACTTAAGTAAGAATGCTAATCTATTATATAATTAAATCATTTCTTCTTTTTTTTCACTTGATCAAGTAGTGTGATTACTTGTTTTGTACTGTAAGATGTGACATGTTTATGCATAGATAATTTGTTTCCTTAAGAATAGATAAGTCTTGAATTACTAAGCCTTGAAATACCTTTAACTATTTAAAGGGATTAAATAGGTTCTTAAACCTTGCAATGGCTAATAAAGATGTTAAAAGTAGAGTTATATGTACATGTCCTAAGTGAAATTTTAAGAAATGGTAGTTTAGAGAATATATGTGTGACCATTTAATTGTCAAATCATTTCCATAAGGGTATACTTTTTGGACTACACATAGAAGAAACTTGTTAAAAAATAACCTCTTTCAACTTCTTCATCAAGGACATAGGTTAGAGAAGAAAGGGTTAGTTAGGATGACCCTATGTAGGACATGGTTTGTAACACATTTGAGATTCATCGTGAAGTAAAAATTATGGATGAAATTGAAGGTCTAGCTCCACATTATGACTAAATGATAAATGAAAAAGCCAAATAGTTTTGCAAGTTAATTAGGGGTAGGCAATAATCTTTGTATGAAGGGTGCAAGAAGTATTCAAAGTTGTCTTTTCTAGTGAAATTATATCATATTAAGTGTATGTGTGGACTAAGCAATAAGGTCATATCGATGATATTATAGTTGTTGACATATGCCTTTGAATATGCAAATATTTTATCATTTTTTTATAAGGCCAAAAGAACTATCAAGAAGCTAAGGCTTCACTATATGAGTATTCATGCATGTTTGAATGATTATAAGCTATATTAAAGGAAGGATGAGAACATAGATGTGTATAAAATGTGTAACACATGTAGATGGAAATCAAAGAGCAAATGTGACAAGCAAAATAAGAAGGTTGCAAAAATCTTCAAAAACTTTCCACTAAAATCACAGTTGCAAAAGTTGTTTATATCTTCTAAGACTGCTAAGCACATGAGATGACATTATGTGGATGAGAGTAATGATGGCATGATGAGGCATCTGAAAGACTCGAAGGCATAAAGGAGATTTGAGATAATGAATCTTCATTTTACTTCATATCCTTGAAATGTATGCCTAGAGTTAGTTATAGATGGTTTTAATCCATTTAGCACCTTAAATATATGTTATAGCATTTGGCTGGTGATTCTTATGCTTTACAATTTTTCTTTCTAAATGTGTATGAAACAGAGTCCATTCATTCTTTTAATGATAATTTTGGGAAAGTGAGCATCCAAAAATGATATAGATGTTTATCTTCAACTGCTAATAGCAGAGTTAATAAATTTGCGTGATATGGGAGTTAAGACCTATGTTTGTTATAGCAATGACATCTTCAATATGTGTGCAATTGTGATATGGACAATTAGTGATTTTTTAGGTCTCAGAATATTATTTAGGTGGAACACACAAATTGGATTAGTCAATCTATCTTGTAACTTTAGCTCAATTCCTTTTCGCCTATCTCATAAATGGAAGTGGCGTTTTAAGGGACACTGTCGTTTTTTGAGTTAATATATAAATTTAAATTGGCTTGAAGCCATTTGATGGAATGGAAGGAAAGAAAAATCCACCAATTGCAATAACAGATACAAAAATCTTAAGACAATTTGAAAATGTTGATGTCGTATTTGGAAAAAAGGTTAAAATTGAGGGCCGATGAAGAAGGCATTGAGAAACTAGTGATGTTGATAATGAGACACTAGAACATAATCAAAGTGATATAGGTCTACATTCTCAATGAATGCTAAAACGACTGCCCTAACATTTATTTCATCAGGGCAATAGCAAAAAAATAGTATATTTTTTAAACATTCCTATTGGGTGAACCATTTGCCATGTCATATTCTTAACGTCATGCACATTGAGAATTTTTTTAACAATGTGATATTTACTTTAATTAATGAGTCTAGACAATTGAAAAACTATTTACATGCACGAAGAGACTTAGAAGAAATGGGTATTCTATCTTAGCTCTAGCTAAACAACAATGGTAAATATTTATTGACTTTATTCATGTTAATAAAAACAAACAAATATATCTTTCTCAAGACATTGAAAAATATCTATTTATCCAATGGGTATTAAAATAACATTTCTAAATACATTGATTTGAAAAAGAAAACATAAGATTAAAGGATTGAAAAGCCATGAATCAGAGTTCTAATGAAGCAATTATTACTTTTGGCCATCAGAAATACATTTTTCTAAGCAAGTGTTTGCAATACTAATTGACATGTGTTCATTTTTCAGGAAATTGTGTAATCAAGAAGTAAAAGTGAATGAACTTGACCAACTCCAAAGTAAAGTTATCCTTACACTTTGTCATTTAGAAATGATTTTTGGGCCTTCATTCTTCATAGTCATAGTTCGTTTGATTGCACACTTAACTAAGGACCTTATCCAATATCGATAGATGTATCCTATAAGAAGATCAATATATATATTCACAATTTTATTGCTTCCTATTGCATTCAAATATTTTTATTTGTATTAATGACAAATAATGGGTCTCTTCAATAGGTGCCCTAAAAAGTTAAAGTCAATGTAAGAAACAAGGCTTGGTCAAAGGCTTAATAGCTAAAGGTTACTTAGTTGAAAATGTTTAACCTTTTACTCGAGGTATTTAGATGGAATGGACATAATATTCAATTGACCTAAATGTGTAAATGACCAACCCGATGATGATTCATCGATTGAAGGCACAATGTTTCCATCCATTGGAAAACTAATTGGTAGCTTGAATACTTCACTCTCTCCCTAAGGAGAAACTACAAACATATTGAGATGTGCTAACTAATTGTAAGGAAGTTGATCCCTTTCTTTAGTAAGTATATTAAAGCTATTACACTACAAGTTCTATAATCACTGCAACTAATATATTTTTTGATTGTTTTCATGTAAAGAATTCAGCGTCATGGTCATGTAACAATTAAAAAATTATACACAATTAAGTGCAAAGGTAGACAAAAAAGATTCACAAATAACTTATTGACTAGTTTTCTCGTCATGTTAAGTGTATGTTCATCCTAATTTTATTGCTCCATGCACAAAGCCATTATATAAATGTATTGCCAATTTCCCTTCATTCATATAAGAAATTATGTCACTAGCTCCCATTTGGTAAACAAGAAGATTCTTTCCCTATGTCCAATTGATCAAGCAAGACATTGTACTGCATATAATGTTAACAAATTCAAATTTTGCACTATGCAATGAGATTATGGCTGAAAACTTAAAATAGTGGGACCTTTGTGACTTTGAGACAATAAGTTATTTAAATAATAGTGATGAACATATATGTTTCAAAAATGTCTAATATTATAATGAATTGGTTAGCATAATCAAAATAAATTATCGTATTTAATTTATGATAATTATGTCTAAATGTATATGAGTCAATACAACCACTCTTGCAATGACTATAACTGATGAGTTAAGGATCACATTTGTTAATTTTTCTTGGTTGACACATATTGGTGATAATGAAGATAACACGTTATACATCCAAGTTTTAGAAGCTCGATAGGTATATTATATAAAGGATGAGTTAGATTAAAATTAGAGTATGGTCGTGTATCTAAAGTCATGAGACTTGTTTAACATAGGTGAAGAAGAAGATGATACTACCTTTAAAGTGAACCATTACTCGCTCTACATTTGGAAATACTATTTCCTAATGTAGTAGCATATTGGAACTTGTCTTTGATAAATATCTTGCATCTTTTACTTGTGCTTATATCTAATGAACTAAATTTCTTTCTTATAGTTAATTATATGTGTTTTATCTATACTAAATTACTTATGCTAGTTTTATTTATGTACAAAAATCCTGAAAATGAAGATGTTTTTGAAGAAGAGTAGTTTAGGTCCTATAAGTAAAGATAGTAAGTCTAGCTCCATAGTACCACTGCCTAGTGTGGCTATTAGTGATGGTGGATAGCCACAGTATCTAAGTACACCAATTAGGGATCCCATTAAGGTTTTAGCCATCAATCTAAGTATTAAGGATATTCATGAGTTTCTTTAGAATGAAAAGAAGGGATATTATGATCAACTTGGTGAATCCGCACATCATGAATGAAGGAGAAGTTAGATAGTTAATATCATTAGTAAGTACAAGAATGTGAAATATAGTACGTTGAATTGATGTAGTGTAACTTTGTACACAAACTTTAATTATATACTCAAACTTTAATTTTACATATAAGCAAGGAAATGATAGGCATAAACAATTAACATTGTAGGAGGTTTAGGTCTTCCTTCCAAGGCAAAGAGTCATCGTGGACTATAATGACAAAAACTAACCAATTGGAGAATGAGGTAGATTATTAGGTGTTTTCTTAAGGAACCTTGGCAAAAACTTTAATGTGTTTCCTTTTAGCTACTTAAATTGGAGGAAGGTTCCAAAAGACTATAAGAATGACACTTTTAAAGATCTTATATCGACAGCATATCAATTATTTAATTAAGTTATACCTTGTTCATAATAATTTAACTTAATGAACAATGTTCACTTATTTTTTTGGTTACAAATACATTTTGTCTTTAATGATCATGAGCATAAGAAATACTATTTAAGTTCCATTGGATCCAAGTGGCCATGGGTGTGGAGAAATGTATAGAAGAACATACAAGGTGGTATAAAAAGTAAAGAGCAATTACTAGACACTCTATCGAAGGGCATTCAAAGGAAAGAGTGGGCGTTGTACATCATTTACCGTAAAGATCCTAAGGTAATAACACTTTCTTATAATACATATTATTAATATTCTTTTGTTGATCATTATGGGCTTGGGGTGAAGAATAAAGAAAATTGACAAAGGCAAACAATCTCCCACATTAGTGGATCGAAGAGCCTTACTAGAAAGAAGACTAAGATGATAACTTTATTTTAAAATATAGTATAATTGAACTTTCAATGTATTTAGGATGTTGTTATAATATTTGTTCTAAAATTTATAGCAAATTGAACATGTGAGCCCAGTTAGCTAGGGAGATGTATGGATTACCACATATATGACCAAGAATAGAAATTTAGTCAATGAATAAGTTGGAGAAATCATTATATGTGTATGAATTATATAGGAATAAAGTGTTGTTTTTTTGGTTTTGTTAGATGCATTACTCAGGTGTTATGTTAGACTATTTTCTATAACATTCGAACTTGTAGGATAGGATATTAATGATTCGACCTCAAATATTTTTTTTAAATATATTGAATTATAATTATTTTGCCATAGCTTTGGGCCACCAAGAGCACCTTGGTTGGATTCGAGGATCGGAATTCAGTGTTTCTCTATCTTAAGTGTTTGGTTAATCTTGTCACTTCCTTAATTGGACTCTATCATTTGGACCTTTTTCTTTAGAGTTACATAATGAGTCGAAAGACCTTAGAGTAGAAAGCAACATAAAAACAACTTAGAATAGAATGAGAACGAAGTAGATTATAAAAGGTATAGGTGAATGCATCTTTGACATTCCTTTTACAAAACTTCCAAGGCAAAGTACTGTTTGACTTTGTTGGTATCAACATTCTACGGATAATATAACAAAATTTTATCTTCACATAAATTATATTAATAAACTGGACTTTCCTTTAGCCTTTCATTTGATACTAACATTGTTTCATTTTTATTTTTAGATACCAAATGTTCAGGATAGTGACAATCCTGGCCCTGTAATTCAATCTTTACAATTTTCTAATAGATATGATTAATACAGTAGAATATAGTTGTAATAGAACTTAATTTTGTATATGAACTAGACTTTTTGTAGAAATTTCAATATAACTTTAGTTATAATTAGATATATTTGAAGTTTATTGGTTGGCTAGTTATAGATTGAATGATTATATGGGTATGTAATACTACTAATATAAGTAGGAACAAAATTCAAATAGAACATAGGAAAAAACTATATTAATTTCGGTAACGGTTATCACTGTTAACAGATCAAACATGTCCTTATAGTTTACAAAAAACCGGAATTAGACCTATTCCCCTACATGGTTTCACTATAGTTGACCACAGCAAAACCACAAAATGACTATGGTTAAATTACTTTTTCTCTTTTGGTAGTAGCAGGCTATCACCTTAATTAATTCAATATGATTATTTTAAATTAACTCTTAGGATGATTAAATGGTTCAATTTCTTAAGAAGTGAAAGGCTACTGCTTATTAATGCATTTCAAAATTTCAAAATGTTGGTTTGCAATATTTCATGAAATATTTTGTGTGTGTGTAACTGTCGCATCCGAAAATGCGACCGCGTGACGCCAAATTGAAATCAAAATTAAAAGTAAAAGTAGCGTAGGTTCAGGAGTCACCACCAAAATTTATTTTGAAAAGGCAAAATTTTAGAAAAACCTTTTTAATTTGAAAAATGGTCTACGAACTAGAAAATGGATTTGTGAATCGATTGTGATTGAGAAAGGTGTTAGACACCCCACTACACCCGTTCTTAAAAACAATTACCCTAAGTCAGTTGTGCAAAAATAAAATGGCCTTGACACTATTTTAATTCTCCCTGACAAATCACATGCAAAATAAAAAATAACTAAATTAAATGAAATAAAATTAAAAATAAAAAGAAATTAAAGAAATAAGATTAAAAGTAAAATGAAAGAAAAGAAATTAAAGAAATAAAAATTAAAAGAATATTTTTATTTACGAAAGCGGACTTGACCTACAATGAGAGCCTAGGGCCTACGTACCCTTCAGGAGGGATCAAAGTCTATGTAGTTCGAAAATTGCATTTGTTGATTGGTGGTTTTTCTTTTGTTGTTTGTTTTGTTTTTTGGTCTTTCTTCCTTGTTTTTTTTTTAAGTTTTGGTTATTTTCTATTTTTATTTTTTTGTAATTAATTTTTTTGTTTGGGTGTTGTTTTTCTTCTTCTTTTTTCGCGAAAAGACAAAGAAAATAAATTACTTTTTACTTTAACAAATAAAACGAATTTTGAAATTGATAGATATGTTTTAATTTGTTAAAGGAAAATTAATTTTACTTTTCTTGCATTTTTAGTTTTTTCTCTCTTTTTCTTATCATTCATTTTTGTTTTTGTTTTGATCACTTACTTTTTTCTTTTTCTTTTTGCTTTGTTTTGTTCTTCTTTTTTTGTTTTATTCTTACTTTTCTTTCTTTTTGTTTTTGTTTTTGTTGTTATTTTTTGTTTTCTATTTTTTTGGTTATTGTTGTTTTTTGTTTTTCTATTTGTTTCTTTTTTTTAAATTACTTTTTATTTTGTGTTCTATTTTGTTGTCATTTTTTGTTTTTATTTTTTTGGTTATTGTTGTTTTTTGTTTTTCTATTTGTTTCTTTTTTTTAGTTACTTTTTATTTTGTGTTCTATCTTGCTCTTTTCTTTTTCTTTTTGTTTCTATTTTTGTTTATCTTTGTTTTGTTTGTTTATTTATTTATTTTTTCTTTAACCCTATTTTTTGGTCAAATTTATTAATTTTCTTGATTTGTTTATTTTTATTATAAGATTAAATTTTAAAATGACATTTGTGTTTAAATACAAGAATTTCCTTCTTTTCTTTCATACTTATAGATGTTTTCTTGTGTCTCCTTCTTCTGATTTTTTCTTTCCTTAAATGTTCTTGTACTTTTTTTTGTTTTGTCTTTTCCATTTTTTCAAATAAAGACAAACTTTAGTGACTTTAATAATATATATATATATAAGGATTTTTTTATTTGATGTGCTCTTATGACCTTAATGAAGAAAATAAGAAAAGGATTTTATTTCTCTCTTCTTTTTGCATTTTTAAAACTTCTCATTTGATTTGATCTTAACTTTGATTTTCTTGCATTTTGATATTCGATTTTCTTGATTTTTTTTGCTTGTTTTAATTTTATTATTATTATTTTTTAATTTCGAAACCAGATTTTGCCTAAGTGAAAGGATTTTTTTTTTGAATATTTCTCTTTTGTTTTTTTTTAATAAAAAAAATTCTTTAAAAAAAATCGGCTTGGTATGGGCCGTTGAAGCCTAAAGCTTGTTGGAATGTAACTTTGAAACCCATTGGATAATAAGTAAGCTTATTGTCACACATGATCGTTGAGTTTATTCCTATGGGCTTGAGGAGATAAAGAATCTCACACGGCTGTCCCAAAATTAAAAAATAAATTTAAAGAAACAAAATACTATACCAACACACAATAATTGGTGATTATGTGTACCATTGTGTATAGTTAAGTAAGCATAAGATTCAAATACATTTTAGATATATAAAGAAGGATATAAAACCCATTTGTCTTCATTTGGTGTCTCCATCCCTTCGTTAGATTGGTATGTGACCCTCAGGTGTTTTCTAGCAGGTTCCACGTGTTGCTCCTCTGAGGCATCTCACCTCAACCAATGGAGTGCCTTCAAACTCCTCTGTACAGCTTCCCTTTCTCTTCACTTCACCAGTTCCAAGGACCTCACACACAACAGAAACAAAGAGTCATATCAGCTTCCATGATGAAAAGTTATACTTCCACAATTGATTAAGCATCCCAAAAAAAGTTTGGACCAATCCCATTTGAACCAGATACCCAAAACAAGACATACAGCTCCTTTAAATTAAATCAACCCTTAACCAAATATCCTAAAGGAACATAAATCTGAACACCCAAACCCATGGAGTTGGGTTAAGTTCAAACAAAGAGGCCCTGAAGGACAAGAACCAATGGATACCAAGACTTGTTCCTCCAGCCAATACATGTCTTCTAATAACCAAACCAGAACAGAGAAAAAAGGGAATGGGGAACAATTACAAGACCCAAAGGAAGGAATAGCAACTATAAAATATGATCTTGTGAATAAATTATTCCAAGTGAGACTCTACCATGTCCAAATTCACAAACAGAAAGGAAGAAATTAATGGAACAATGAGCACCGTACCCAGCCCGATTGCTATCATGAATCAATGAAGTGACCAGCCTTGCCAAGTCAGAACTTAATCAAGTTTCCAGTGCAAAACAATGACAGATTAATACTTCCTTATTTATGTTTCATTTTTAGTGGCAGAAATGGCATCATAGGGACATTGACTATACAAAGAAAACACACTAGCTGGAACACCATATGATCAATCATGAAGACCTGATAAAACACGGAGCATTTTCTTATCCCCCGATTAAGAAATGCATGGCTAGAGCAAAGGGATAAACCCATTATAACCCGAAGCTGCCCCACTACACGACTAACTTGATTAGCTTCAGGAAAAAAAAATAACTCATGACATTACGAGACAACTAAGCAGAGTCTAACTTATTTGTGGAAATTTCTCGTCATAGTTCAAACGTGAAAACAAATCCCAACAAGCCACAAAGATAGAGCCCAGGCGCAACAGTTATATAACTAAATAAATTAGTCAAATTCTACACCAAATTTTAAACAGAACTCTCAGATGCAGCAAATGATTCACAATTACACAGAAGGATAATCTTCCATCAATGCGGAGCCAAATCAGAGTATACAGGAGCAAATAAAATTTTACAAATCAAAACCTATTCTTCCACGGAATTAGAACGTGCAATAAGAACAATCTTTTAAAAATCTTTTATATAGCAATAATACGCTCAGGAGAAACAAAATTCAAAGGAAGACAACTGTGAAAACATACCTCTAAGGAATCTAGAAATGATGAAACCTCCCTTGAGCTCACCTTCCGTCTTTTTCGTGTTTCTGTTTCTCGATTTTTCAGTCTCTTGTTCGCATCGTTTTTCCTTTCTCTGTTCGTCTCTTTTGTTCTCTGCTTCTCCTTTTCGTTCTCTATTCTCGGCCTCCTCTCTTCCTCCCCTCCTTCTTATTTTGATTCCTCTTCTCCTTTATTGATCCCCTCCTTCCTGGCTGATGATCTCTTCCCTGTCTTCTCTCGACCCGAATCAGAAAACCCCATTCTCTCTTTTCCTCTCAATTTCAGACACTCCTCCCTTTTTCACTCTCAATCTCTCCCTCTCCTTTCGGTTTTCAATCTCAGACCTTTTTCGCTCTCCTTCCTCGAATCTCCTTTTTTCTATCTATCTCTCGCTCCCCTTCTGTATCAGCCTCCCTCTCCCTTCGAAAAATCTTCCTCTTTATGCTGAAATCGAGAGTGAAATTCACTATTGCCCGCGCGTCCTTCCTTGTTTTGCGCACCAGAACGTACCCCCTGCTCCACCTTCTCCTGCTTTCTACGTCTCTGCGTATCCCTCTCTTTTCTGTCTATGTGTGCTGCGTTTTGTTTCTTTTCTGCGTCTCCCTAGGTCCGTGGTCCCCCTAGCTCGTGCTTGAGTGCCTCCTACCGAAGCGTGTAAGGGAGGAAAGAAATGGCTAAGGCTTCGTTTGGATCCGGGTTGAGCTTGTTTTTTTTTAAGATCTAGTGGTTGGGGCTTTGGATTAGGCTGAAAGCTTTTTCTTATTTTATTTTATTTTTTTTGGGTCCCTTCTTTTTTGATTTTTTTTTTGTTTTGGTTTGGGTTCTTCTGAATTAGGCTTCAAAATCTTAATTCCTTTTTTTTTGTCTTGGGTTTCTCTTTTTTTCTTAATATATATTATTTTGGTAGATTTTTTTTGTAGTCCTTTTTGATGAAATTTTTTTTGTTTTTAATTATTATTCTTTTAATTATTTTTTGGTATTTTTTTATTTGCTTTTAGCCCTTTTTTGTGGGATTTTACTTTTTCCTTTTTAATTCATTTTTTCTTTCTTTTTTTCTAGTCTCTTTTGATTTTTTTTAATTCCATTTGTTTTGGATTTTTATTACTCCCTCTTTGATTTTTGTTTTTGTTTTAACTTTGAATTAATGGGCTTTTACTTTTTTTTTTAATTTTATTTTTGAATTCTTTCTCTTTTGATTTTTTTTGAGCTTATTAAGCTAAAATGACCTATTGATTTTTTTTGTTTTTCTATTTTTTATTAATTTAATTTTATCATTATTTTTAGAGTATGTCCGAATAAAATACGGTGTTCACAGCAACTATGCACATATATTTAGCTGTGTTGGATAATTCCACTTTACTTTACTTTGTTCTGTTAAATATAGACAAAAGCAATATGTTGAAATTGTGCACAGTTGCAATTATAATAATCATAGCAATGGATAGAATTTGGGATATTTTTTGTTTCCCTTCCGAAGCGAAGAAGCTTTATTATAAAGTAAATCAGATATATTTTTTTTAAATTTTATTGAAATTATACAACTTTTGTATTTTTAAAATATACATTTCAGTTTAATTTTAATTTTTTTTATTAGAATGCCTTTCATAAAAAAGATGTAAAAGAATATCTTTAGTTAAAAAATATTTATTCAAATTAATAGAGAATATTTTAATCAAAAAAATTAACATTAGATTAAAATATATATTTTAAAAATAAAAAATGTATTTAATTTCAATAAAAATCTATATAATTTGCTCTTTATTATATTTATCTACAACGTGAAAGCCTGTTTTCAAATAGAATACATAAGAAAGCAATTAATAAAAAAACAAGGTCGAAAAGCAGAAACAAATTCCTCTAGATTCTAGAAGGAGGAAAAGGGCATGAGAGGCAAATTAAAAAAGAGATATTATTCTTTTCTAAACCTCCAAAATTAGTGTTACTCATATTCTTTCCTTTCATTTTCCAGCCTTTTAAGTCGCACGATGCTTTTCTTTGCGTCTTTCATTATTCATTCTTTCGACGGAAAGACACAATTACACGCCACGGCCACTAAGAATTGTCTACAGTGAAAACAACCAATATATAATAATATTTCAAGACGCAATGGGTACCTTACTTCCCTCTCATAAGAAAAAGAAATATCTTGATGCCAGCCTCGATTGATTAGGAATGAAGAAGAATATATAAAATGTTCATATTTAACGTGTTATATATTTAAATTCCATTCCTGTTAGTTTTTTTTAAAATCACATTTAAGGAAAAATCTCAACGGTAATACTAAAAAATGAATAAATTATTTTATTGGTGCTTGAACAATATTCTTGTTATTAATATTTTAAATAATTTCTCATTCTAATTCTGACACTAACTCTGATGAAACTAAATTGATAATAATAAAATTTTAAATTATGTCTAAATTAGTGATAATAAATTTTTAATAATTAATTAAATGGTTATTCAAAGAAATATCTAACAATATCGCACGTGAATCATGAAGCTCTTATTGTCCCCAATTTCATCGTGAAAGTTCTCATCATCTCATCTTACCATCGTGCTATACAAGTCCAAAACCGGCTATTATGTCATCAACAAAGAGAAAATTTAATTACAATTTGCCATGTGACTCTGTCATCCAAAAGGGCAAAAACAAAACATAATATGTGCAAAAGCAAATCCTCACCACTACTCATCCTCATCTTCATATCTTCGTAGTCTTCAATCATTTCCCCATTCACACTCCACGAATCTCGAAAGGCAACGACGATTAATAACATAGCCTAAGTTAAACGCAACGCCGTTTGGTTTGTTGCCACCTTCTTAAGCACAATACACCCAGTTTACAGCATTATTCCACCTCATTTTTTTGACTCCCTAATCCAATTTGAAAGAAAAAATAAACTACAAGAAAAATTCCTTTTTCTTTTTTAATTTATGGGTTCCGCGTATGAGTTGAAAATGATCAAAGTTCTTGGGAGGTGTCTGGGGAAGAGAGAGGGAAACAAGTGTCTTCAGCACCAGTGTTCCAGAGGAAATGAGCGTAGTTAGCAGCATAGTAAGAGTTTGTGGGTTCAGCAGAAATGGCTTCCAAATAGGTTTCTTCTGCACCCCACAAGTCCTTCTTCACCTTCCATAGGAAGGTTGCGTATTTATTGTATGCTTCCGCGTCAGCACCCTCCACCCCTATCGCTCTCTTGAAGTACTCTTCCGCTCTGTTCAAAGTTCAAACACAACATTAATATTAATACCATCACAGTCAAACAAGCAACCTCTAGTTCTTTCACATGCAATGCAAGCAACTTTACACCCATAAAAATCAAGCCTTCTCCGTTAATTTTTCTATTTTACTCCAGACACATCTTATACATACGTTGAAATCAAGGTCAACGGGATTAGTTAGAACCTAGAAGATCTTTCTTATCATGCACGTGGGCTTCACGTGAGGAAGATGATAGCTAATGCCCACGAACCAGTGGTGAACAGAAACTACACCGCAAATTTCACTATCGAGTTTCTAGTGCACAAATTGATTTTCCCATTTGGCCTGATTCTGAATGAATAGTAGCAAGATTTTGCATTGGAAAATGCCTGACATCTACCTTTATGTATTTTTTTGTATTTTTTTAACATATGTAAACTATTCTTTTTCACGATTACTTGGTATAATGATGGGAATTCTGAGAAACTTAAATGCTATAGTGTGTAAGAAAATGGATGTGAAACGACGAACCTGTCATAGTCATGGGCAACAAGGTAGAGGAACTGAGCGTAGTTGGCGAGGAGAAGAGGGTTATTGGGTTCCTGGGACAACGCTGTTCGGTACAGAAGCTCCGTTCTCAGGTACTCTGCATAATCGTCGGATTCAATTCTTGCCGACACCGGCGAAACGAACCTTTTCATAGTCTCCTGGTCCAGAGCTTCACCTCTCGAACTTGCTTCCATGTTCCTAGCTTCGTCCACCAAGAAGTCCCACAGATGCACCTCTTCATTTTCATTCTCTCTAGTCTCTTCCACTGACACCGACTCTGCTTCCCCCGTCGTCCCCACGGAGGAAAACTGAGAAGACGCGCCGCCATCGGGGAGTACCGTACGATGGTAGTGCTCCGACCTGTCAAACCCCCCATCGCCTCCATCTGTGCCACTGGCTATTGGCCGGAATTTCCCGCCGCCGCCATTGTTACCCCCGATAGAAGTTGTTTTCCCGCTTGAAGAGGAGACCGAGAATGTCTTGATTGCCGATGAATCAAACTTCTTATTCCGCTGGATTTCACTGGCGGGAGCGATATCCATCGTGGATACAGGCGGCGGAGCCGGCGCGGCTATGGCGTTGTTGTGCCCCATTGAATAGACAGTGAAATTTGCAAAGAGGATCATCACGTAGACCATGAGAGTGGGTGTGTGAGAGAAAACTTGCTGAAATAGCCAAACGAACGACGCGTGCACTTCTTTTTGTACTCGAGCAAGAATCCCTTGTAGATCTTCGTAGAATAGAATTTCTCTCATTTGCAGTGTGTAGCTATGGAGCTCACGGATTATGAACACCATGGAAGAGAAAGCTTTCTTTACAGAACAACAAGCAGATTCACCTGCCTCTCTGAAGCCTTCCTTCCACTGCAATTTCTTCTTTAGGATTCTCAGAGAAAACGGAAGCTCCACGCTGTTTGCTCTTCTTTCGATAATTGACGGAATAATCTCGTCGCCGCCGCCGGCGCTCCAATCCGGCGGGTCTTTCTGGATTTCCAACCAGGGACGTTCGATACTGTCTAGCTTGGAAACCGGGCTTTGTGTTTGACCTTCACTGAAACTATCTGATTCTGAATCCGTGGCATAATTATTCTCATCGGAGAGCTGGAATCTCAGTGCCAAGTCCTCCATTTCCTTGGAGAATTCTTCGTCCGAGAAGGATTCTAAGCTGGCACTGCAGGGCAATCTTATTTTTCTAGATGTAGAAAGCGGGTAATCACAAGATCGAGACCTGTAAAGCCGTGTCGATGGGCAACCGAACAGGCTCGACCTGTCCAATCTGTTCAAGAATCGGCACACCAGAGCCCCTCCTCCTCCATTGGTGCCACGACTTCCCCGCTTGGAGGAAGGAGATGAGATTGCAGAGGCTAGAGTTTGAGAAGAGGATGGGGAACGAGGAAGAACTGGCTGCGACCACTGCAAACAGGTTGAAGCTACTTTCACTCCCATTTCTTATCTTTCAGGGTTAAAATCGAAGGCAAAGGGTAGTGAACTTTAAGGTTTATAAGCCGAGAAAATATGACAAACAGCGAAAAAAGGTAAAGAAATCAAGAAGATTCAGAGTCCTGGAAAGCTAGATCCAAAAAACGACTTTTAGGCCTTCAGAGAAGGAAAATTTGGGAACACTTTATAAAAATGCACCCAAAAATATAGAACTCTTCGCCTGTCTTCCTTCCAACCTGCAAATTCAAGAAAACAGAATCAGTTTAACAATTTCCAGTAAAAACAAACAAACCTTACTTCCATAGCTAATCACTGCTCTTCCCGGGAAAATCGGATCGGAGAAAACGCAGCCCAAAACACCACCGAAGCTGCACGATACTCTAGAATAACGAGATCCCAGAGAATGAAAAATGGAAAACCCACTTACTCTGATTTAGTTTAATCAAAACGGAGTTGACGAGCGATTCTGCCGTTAAACTCCGGCGACGTACAGCCTCAACTTCGGTTTATAAGAGAGAGCAAGCGCGAATGGGTCTGATATATATACAACCCCTCATCGCAAGCCCCGCGAAGGAGAAAATATCATAACGCGCTACTGGTTAGAACGGGGTTTGTGGCTCTACGGTTTCTATACTAGTCCCAGGTATGAAACAAGTGCATCAGGTCGCCGGTCAGTGCCGCCACTCACTCTAATTAGTAATTCTAATATTGAGAAATTTGTTTCAATAATCGGTTATTATTAATTTATAACTAAGATTTTTTGGGTTTTGGCGGTTCGAAGGGAGAGAGAGAGGGCCATGTCAATCCGACGCGGCTCGTTTCACGGGATATACAGATCTGATCTGGCCGTTCCGACGATGCCACGTGTTAATGACAGTCCACTTTTTGGGAAAAATTTGCCATCCAGCCCGGTATTACCGTGATTCACCACCCACCTGCTCAACTAAGGGACACGTGTCCAAACTTGGGAACGCAAATATTTTCTTTTTTTTAAGTAAAATAAAAAATACAGATGAAAAATTTAAAAGAGTTTTTCATACTTTCAATCATAAAAAATGAAACAAAACACTTTGAGCTAATTATAAAACACAGCATGTCTTTCCCATTTTTCTTGTGAGAAAATGACTCTTGGATGTTAACTTGGTTAAAAATCATGAAGATCAACCAACAATTGGTGTAAACAATGACTTTACTTATCTCTTGATAAGTATTTTTGTGCATGTTAATCTATTTTCTATTTTTATTTGAGTATAAATCATTTGTTTTACTTTTAATTATATATTAACATGGTAGTTATAATTATAACCAAGAGGGTGAACATGAGTCATGAGAAGTGGAAGGTATGCATGGTACAATAAGAAGCCTCGAAGTTATATTAGTATTAAAAAATTAAAAAATTTATTTTTAATTACATTTTTATTAATTGCACGTACAATTGATTATTCAGAGAGATTTTGTAATTCGACTGTATTTTTAAAAATAAATAATTATATTAATATATTTTATACACTAGATTTATGTTAAATTTTCCCATGATATATATGTAATGATTCGTCTCTATTGGTTAAAATTATCATTACAAAGAAACTGTTTCTCTTTTTTTTTCTAGTTTAATAAAAAGATTTAGTTAAGTTATATTTGATAAGACAAAATTTATATATATTTATTTATATCTTTGTTATTAAGTTATCTAATTTAAATATGACAAATATATGAATCTCTAATAATAACATAATAAATGTATACTTTTTGTAGATAATTATATAATTTTTTAATAAAATTATAATCATACATTTGTTATATTATTATTAAAAAAAATTATATAATCATTATTTTTAATTAACAAAAGTGATAATAAAAATATAAAGAATTGCACCTAAATTTAATATTATTTAATACGGCTCTTATTTTATAAATTGCACTCGACTCTCAAGATATTTTGATATATATATATAAAATAAAAAATTTTATCATTATATATTTTTTCAAAAAAAATTAATTTTTTTATAACGATATTATAATTTTATTTTTAATATAATAATAAAAATAATTAAATTGATATTAATTTACAATATAAAATTATAATTTTATTCTTAATATAATAATAAAAATAGTTATACGATTTTATTTTTAAAAACAAAATATTATATAGAAATTAATTTCATTAAATAAAAATATAATATTGAAAACAAAATAATTAAATGTGATATACATTATATTTATTATATGTGTGTGTGTAAACAGTTCATCCTATTCACCGATTTCAAAATAGTATTGCTCACTTTTACCTCGGGTTCTATGTCAATTTTTTTTTAATTATAGTTCTATCATTAGTCTCATGCTTCAGCAAGATCTCCTAATTTAGTTAAAATAATGAGCGGTGCCGGTAAGTACAGTTTAGTTTAAGAAAAAGACATTTTATTTTGAATAATTATTGCTGGTGGGGCCACCAATGGGCAGAAAAAAATCAAGAAAGTGAAAATCTAACAGGAAGAAGGTGAGGAACCAACGGTCCGAAATGAGAGGCTCAGAAAATGGTGTCATAAAGAACTGTGAAGAAGAAAGTGGCCAACTTGCTCAAGCTGGCTCCTCATCATGAATGCGACAACCTTATCAAATCGACGGCTACAGTATCCATACTCAGATCCCATTCAACGGTCCAGATTAATTCCCCCCCCACTGCCTATTTTCCTTTTGTTTATTATTACTTTTTCCTAATATTCCAATCAGCTGAGGCGTCAGAGACTGCGAAGCCACGGAGGAAAATCAGTTCGTACCTTGTCGTACTCGAAGGATAATCAATAAATTATATAAATATGATGGGATGATAATTATTATAACAAATATTATTCGTCTTTGTTTGCAAAGTGCGGCAATGTTTACATTAATTATTATCTTTTATGTCCAAATTTTTTAATTTTAAAAAACAATAGACAAAGTTTTTTTAAATTTTGCATTACTTATAATTATTTTTAAACTTTTAAAATTGACAATTAAATTCTTCAACTTTCACATTCTCACAAGTAAATTTTTATATGTTTTTTATATTTATATTCACTCAATTATTAGCCCAGACATTTTTATAATTAATATGACAAGATTTCATTTACTTTTAATACTAATATATTAATTATAAAGTCGTTTCAGGTGGTATATAAATTAATATTAATAAAAATTGATAAAAGACTTATTTATTAGGTTGTGAAAAATTAAAAATTTAACTACCAATTTTAAAAGTTAAAAAAATGCTGTTTTGCAAATGATTCGACTTTTAGGTACTTTTTGCATCTTATTAACGTTTAATATTATTATATGAATAAATATGCATATATACTAAGCCATGAATGCGATCTTTATTCAACTTTTTTTTTTTTTGCGGGGCTAATAAACTATTTTCTGTATCTAGTTAAAAAAAAATGTTAGATATATATTTTAGTTTTATTTATCTATTATAATATATTTATGTATAATTTATAGTTAATTTACTTTATCTTATAAGCCTAGTTTTTCTTTTTCCGCCACTTATAGACGTAGTCCAGTTAAGAATATTTTTTGTAAATTTAATATAGTGTTGGTATTCGTTATTTACTATCATCGCAACCCATAAAAAGATAAATCACAATCCAATGGGAATAAAATATTTATGTTCATATGCAAGGTGATAATATTGCCCAAAAAAAAATACAATGACAAAATTTAACTACCACAGAATTTGACTAAAGTTTTTAAGACGTTTTTATCAAATTTTTTCCTGAAAAAAATAGCACTTGAGTTTTTTTTTAACTAATCATATAATGTTGAATTATTAAAAAAAATATATGTCATATTTTTATAAAAATATTAATAAATATCTAAATTATACTTTAATTGTATGACGACACCGATGGAGGCAAGCTTTACTATTTTACCTCTGCAAAATATATTGATTTGATGGTTGAAAAGAATATTTAAATGCATTAATGTAATCCGTCGTTTGGGAACAATGAAAAGGTGGGAGGAGAGAGAAAGGACAAGGAAACCTATATATAGCTTATTTAGCAGTAATAAAATAGAATTATACTATTGCATACTGAAAGAGAAAAAAAAATATTATTTTTTGTAAATAATAATAATATTTTATTTTTGTTTTAAAAATATTTATATTAAATGATCTTAAATTTTAAAATTATTCCCAAAAAAATTTTAGGAACAAGAAATTTTACTTGAGTTCTTGACATGCAATTTTTTTTATACATTTAAAATCTTTAGAATTTAGGTTTTTTAGAATATTTTTAAAATTTAAAATCCTTTAATATAAATATATTCAATTTGAAATCCTTAATTGTAATTGTCTTATTTTATGTTAATTAAAAAAAGTTATCTTTTTAATATTTTTTTGACACCAATGGTGTTTTGATTATTTATTTATCTTTCATTTATATTCTTATATTATTTCTACTCTACTAAGTATTAAAATAAAAAGATATTTTTATTATTTTCCATGTCATATCAAGCAAAATTTTTAAGTTATCAGATTCTATTCTATTTTTTCCAGAAAGATTTCTACTCCACTAAATATAAGACTACGTACCTTTATAATCATTTGACAAAAGAAAAAATTTGGGCCGTGTAAAATTTAAAAATATTTTTAAATGAAATTGCATATATATAAAGCAGTCAATGGGTCAAACATGCGGGCCTAATGAGGGTGAGGAGCGAAGTTGGGTGAGGAGCCCTCTCCTCTCCTCTCATTGCTTCTATTTCCCCAGTGTCTAAATTCCTTGTCCCTTTCTATTTGTTATTATTATTTTTTTGGGTCAAAATGATGGATAAACTCATTGGACATTCGCTCACCTTTCCTTCCAATTTTTTCAGCTCTAAATAAAATGTGGACTTTTCTGTACCAACAAGCATATTAAGGGATATTCTGGATCGGGTAAAATTACCCTCTCTTTTTTTTTTCAAGTTGTTTAGATTTCACAACTATTTTAATATTATATTTTTTCTTAAAATTAAATAATGTGCTATATTTTCTTTCTTTTATAAAAAAATGTTATAATTATACTCTCATCTCTTAAAATAAAAAAATATATTATACTTTCTTTTTCTGTAATAGAAGATAAATTATGATTATATTTATTACTTGTATAATATACTCAATATTAAATATATATTTAAATGACATAAAATAATGGATATTTTAAATTTAACTAAATTATAAATAATAATTAAATTTCAATAATCTTACATGTTCTATATTCTCACGAGAACCTGTCATGCTACTCATCCGAATCCTTCCCTAGTTACAACACGAAAATCGAGGAGTAAGCCCCACGTACGTCCATCGTTTGAAAAAAATAAAAACAATGAAAATGAGGATAAAGTTATTTTGACGGCTGCAATTAATGTATTTTCTTACTGTCATTTCACCGTTTATTCCGCGATGGTACTGAAGGGGGTGATCAAAAATTGATTAATGTATCAAATGGTAAATGATGTCTAGATACACTATAAATGTTAAAATATAAAAATAAAAACAAACACTAAACAAAAATGAGTGAAGAACGATTTTTTCGTTTATCTCTCACTAAATCACTTCAGCAAGAGATTAATCAGAGAAGAACGAAAATAATTAGAACTATAGATTAAAGTAGACAAAAGGAGGGTAGAAGAAGGAGGTGACTCAAAATTAATTAATGTACCGGACCGTACATGATGTCTACGTACACTATTATTATATAAATGTCAAATTACAAAAATGAACACAAAGTCAACCGTTTTTTCAATAAACCCGGTAATTTTGTTTTGTGATCTACACTTTTGCTTTTTTCATGAATTTGTATTATCAATTGATCGACTTGTCAGGTTATTATAAAAATGAAAATAACGTGACAAATTTACAAATATATTTACATGGGAATCTACTAGTATATATAGCACAAATTAATATGAGTTTTAAGATTAGTTTTCTTCTGTCAACCAATCCCATTTATCTATTTATAGTTCATATATATATATATATAGAGAGAGAGAGAGAGAGAGAGAGAGAGAGAGAGAGAGAGAAGTAACTAGGAATAGCAATTATACATAGCTTATAAAGAAATGAAAAAATAAACACAGACAAACACAGAGTGAGGGACAAAAGAGAAGATGGGATTTGTGACAGTTCACGTTATGTGTCGTGGAGAATGTATGATAAAACCAAAGAGAAGTTAGAAGAAGAAAGATCCAATTTATAGAACCATGTTTAGAGGAAGAAACCAAACAATATGCAAACAAACAGGCATACCAAAACTTTGGGGGAGTGCACTAAGAAGTTCCTAGTAGCTTGCCCGCTATGCATATGAAGAGCATGTTCCAACGAAGAAATTAATTGATGGATGAATCATCAGCGTTCTGAAAATGCACAATTCAACTACCGCATGCAACTTTGCAGGTAAAACCTATACAAAAATTAAACCATGCCATGTGCACTTTTGGCCCACATCGAAGAATTGTCAGCAATGCGCAAAAATTATATATCTTTCTCTGGTAACGCGGCCACGCTCATGCATGGTCTCTGCTTGTTAAAAGTGTCTCTTGTACTGGTCCCCTCAATCCCTCTGCTGTTTTCACGTTACGATTCCTTTATAAAGGAAATTGCATATTCTCCTTGCACCTCCTTTAAATGTAAAGAATCATTAATTTATGTCCAATAATTCCTATGGAAGCACTCTCTGAAATTTTACTCTTACCTATTAAATAATAATAATACCAATAACTCTTAATGTTATATGTGTCAGTATTACTGAATACACTTACTGCAATAATTTTTTATTATATTTTAAATTCAAAGAATGTAGTTCAGATTTATTATTATTATTAGAGGGGGGGGGGGAATAAGTATTAAGTAAGTTGTAAATCATGTTCCTAATTAATGTAAGATGCTTTTGAGAGCTTCAACTTTTTTACTATCACATGAACTTTCACAATCTAATGGCAGAGAATTTGGACTGTGAACACAATCCAAACCCCAATTAATTGCTCATGGTGTGCTATAACAAATATATATATATATATATATATATATATGTGCATATAGGGCGGTAGTGGTATATCGCACATTTATGATGAAAAGTGAAAACCCAAGCTTGGTGGGGAAGGAACGTGTATGGTATAGTATGGTACCACAAAGATAACAGCAACAGGGTCTACAATCATTGGGTACTACAGTCCTAGTTTGGCGGAGAAGCTTTAAAAGAGTGGGGGGACTACAGAAGCATTTTATTTAGAAAAAATTATAAATTAAGATTTTAGGTTAACAATTTTAGATTGGATAATTTTGAATTTTAAAATTATTAAAATATATATATAATTAAAAATTTAAACTATATAATATAATTACAGTTTAAGGCCCTAAATTAAAAGTATTGGCCTCAAAGTTTTTTTTAAAATAATTTAAAATTTTAAAAATGTTTAATATAAATATATTTAATTTTGAATTTTAAACTATGTTTTTTTTCTATTATTTATGAGTCATCGCATGGGAGATTTTGAATTTTTGATCTGTTGAAATTTCTTATCATTATTATTTTTTAATTTATCTAATATTTTTTAATATAATTTAATGATCTTTAACAAAAATCTTTTATTTACTCATAGATCTGGCGGCTAGGGTCGAGACTAGAGAGAGAAAGAGTGAAGCTAGCATTAAAGTCTCAATTGCACTCCTGCAATGGATCCAACGACTAACATTATAATGGTATTTACGAAATGAAATGATACCACAGAATCCTGGAAACGTGAATCAGGCAGACTTACGTGGGCGGCTTATGTGGTCATTTAATGGAATCTCAATCCCAGGTTTGTGGCAACAAATGAATCTCCATGTGTAACAGTGGGGTATAGGGCATGTGCCTAATTAAGATTTTACAATGTGAATCTTAACACAAACCTATATACTTTTCTTCTTTTTTTTAATAATAAATTATATTAATTTTTTAAAAATTGATTAAATTATATTCATTTTTTCTTGTTAAAGTAAGATAAATTATTAATTTCTTAACTTTATTTTAAATTTTACTTATGCATCTTAACTTTACTTTGTTTTAACTTATTTTTTTTAACTTTAATAGTAGATTCTACTTTTATCATTTAATTTAATTTTATTGTAATATAATTTTTTCACATTCTTTTAAGTTTTGTTTGTATCTTCTAATTTAATTTAATTTAATTTTTATCTCTTAACTTATAAAAACCATTCAACCCTAATATTACCAAATTGTTTAATAAGAAAGTATTAGATGGCTCATTAACCATTTAACTTTTATAATTTTTTACTAATTTGGATTCTATTTGTCATAATATCCTTCGTTATCATCACTTAAACGTCGCATTTTATAAATTGTGTGGGTTATCCTATATATTTTCTTAACTATTGTTATATTATTATTCTAGTCAAATTAAAGTTATCATTTTTTCCCAATTTCTACAGGTATTGTCACTTGAGATATGAGAATCATTGCCCGTGTCTATAAATAATATGTTCACATTATCTCATATTTAAAACACACAATGGAATGTGATGGAAAACGATATCGGAACAAATAAATCTAAAGTTGGGAAAAGATTATTAGAGTTAAATCACAAATGAGTTGCACAAGATTTTTTTATTAAATATTTTAATTTGATGATGTTAGAGGTAAGAAAATATTTAAGTAAATTTTCAATATTGAGATGAAATTAGAACAAAACAACATTAAGAGATGAAAGTGAAACCTAAGTTAAAGAATAAAATTGAAACTAAATAAAAGTTAAAGAATAAAAGTAAAATTTCACATAAAATTAAAAAAACTAGAAGTGCATTTTTGGCTTTTTTTTTAATTACACCAAACTCTTTTCTAATTTATTTGTTATCAATAAAAATAATTTTGTCTGTAACATGTATTTCTTTTAAAAGTCAAATTATTTAAATGTATTTAATTTTAAGAATAAAATCAAAATATTATATTATATGGACAGTTAATTTCTTTCATAATAAATTAAAAGAGAAGTTTTTTTAATATATATTAAAATATTAAAAAAATTATGGACAGACAAATTAAACTTAAAAAAGTTAGCACAATTTATTCTTCTTTAGATATAGAAAGGTGTGTACGCGTACACGCTGCATTGTACTATTGTTTGACTTTAGGTTTTGTAGCACAATTTAAGAGGAGAAAGCGTGAGAAGAAATGAAAGATGGCCCTCTATTTGGAATCTCAACAAAGAAGCCAAATCGATTTTCTGGACCTCACTAAGAAGCCAACATTTTTCTAAATGGTAAGAAAATGTGTTTAAGAGTTAAATTAGTTCTTCAACTTTAAAACAACATGTTGTCACATGGGCTACGTCACTAGGTCAATCCGACGTTAGAAATGAGGCAAAAATATGGATAGTATCAAATATTTAAAGCCTTAAATGTACTTAAAATAAAAAAACAATGTCATGTGATTATTACCATATTAAAAATAAAACTATAATTTTATGTTGTATAATTTTTTTTTCAAAAATAAATTAGAAGGAAACATAAATTTTTTTAATTTTCAGGACCTCGTGGAGAAGTTAATTAAATTAAAAGTTTTTTTTTCAATAATTATGTTCAAATAAATCTTTGAATAAAATCCCAAGCTAAAATATAAAATCACTGAGACGTGCTTCAGTAAAAGTGTAGACGATAGTACACTATATATATTTGGCGTAGTTGGGAAATGTCTCACTCACTTTTCTAACTTGAAAGGAGCTTCTTTTTCGCGTGCGTCCGTTGGTTTCTTGATGTGTGTATGTCTATATATAACTTAAATAATCTGATCTCTTTGTTATTCACAAATACTTCCAAGGTTGAGCATAGCATGGGACTGCATGCAATGCAAAGAGACAAGGAGATGTAGAAAGGCGATACCACTCCCATGTCAATCTTCTTATCTCCTCATCTATTCCCTCCCTACCTCCTTTCTCTCCCACCCATGCCAAACTCTTGAGATAGTTAGTCTTTTATCCTCACTCTCTCACTTGCTTCAATGGATGAGGCAAATGTGTGATGTGTAATTAAGTGTCTTATTGGTATGTTCCAATTTAAATTACTCTTGAACATTGAGATTAGGCTCTATTCTCACATGAATAACTCACTTTTTACTAAGTTAAAGAAACATTAATTAATTAAAATGTTAGTAATATATATTTATCTACAATTCCAAAGCATAACATGAGCTAATTAAGATATTTTATATTAATTAAATTTGATCACAAAGAAGGGCATGAATTAGCTTTTTTTTTTTCAAAAAAAAAAACACAAAAATTAAATGCATGACTCTACTAAAAGTCAGCCTTAGAAAAATAGATTCCTTCACTTTTTTTTTCTAAAATTAGCATTTAACAGAAGATAGATATAGAATGTGTAAAATATTCATTCAGATGAGTCATAAACATTCAATCAAGACTCATCACTTTAAAGAGTTTATATATTCTATGTTTATATCTTTTTTTATTGAAATTGATATTATTAATTTCTGAAAAAAATTGAGAGGGTTCAAACTCCAGTTGTAAGCCCTTAGATACTTTGCAGTATTTCACTGTGTGTAATAAAAAAAAGTATAATGTAAAGAAACGAGAGTATATATATATAAGATTCACTCTTTTTTTTTAATCTCCAATTACACTTCATATATTTACTTATTAAATGTAAAAAATTCTTAAACTAGTTGTAGTTGATACGATTACCTTGTATTTACAAGACCTAATCCATTTGTATCATGAGTTTGGTATGCCATTTTGCCTTCCAAATTGTGGAATATCCACCAATCCTAAAAGTTTTAACCCCGAGGAAAAGGTCCAAAAACAATTTGTATAGTCGAGAAACTAACAATCCCAACCATTTAAACATCTAGGAGGATGCCCATCTCTTACAGAAATGACCAAAAGAGACCTTGTCATCAAAGATCCCATTATCATTCAATTATGAGAAAAATCCAAGTGATATATTGAAAATGGGTGGGGAAGAGGGAGGAAGGATATTTGGGTACAACACACGCAGAGGAAAAATATCTATAGTGGGCCGAGTGAGTTTGGACATGGTCATGGTCCACATGGCCCACTTTCACAATCTAGAGGGGCCCAGCGAATTGATTCAATGCCATGGTTCACCGGGCCTTCTTGGCCCTTTATTCATGTTCCTTCACATATTTTCCTGGTATGTAATTTGTGTTTCTTCACTTTTGGTTGCAGATTTTTGCAGTCCCTATATATACGTGTTGTACCTCTCCACAGACGAGGAAGGATCCTTAATTTATGAACTAGATTTTCAATTTGTTCAATATATATATGTGCTGTGTACAGCTATTTTTAATTTTTTTTAGTGTAACCATATTTCTATCTAAATAAGATTTGTAATATTATATATATATATATATATTACTTAATTTAGTAACATCTGTAATAGAAAATGATTTAAGAAAAAAATATATATAGTGCACAATAATTTTTATCAGTAGTTTATCTTTATTTTTTTGGGTAAATTTTACTAAATTAAACAATATACGTATAAAATGTTATAAATTTTATTAATATGAGAATTTAACTACATTAAAAAAAAATTAAAAAAAAGCTGTGCACAGAATACATAGCATCGTGTTGGGCATACCAGAGGATCTTCCTCCTCTACAAGCAATGATGTAGAAACGTCCAATTTCGTTTTCGTTCTGGTATGTCAAGAAGAGGATCTTGTGGCCACCCGCCAAATGCAGCTGAAAGTTGAAACCAAAACTATTCTTGTAATTAACTAATCCAATATGGTGCGAGTGGATGATTGATCTAAACTGTAACTGGAATTGCATAAAAGATAATTTTATATTAAAAAATTATATGTAGTTATTTATATTTTTAAATAAAATTTATAAGTAAAATATAATAAATATATAAATTTTATAAGTAAGTGTTCATAATTTTTATAATTTAGTATTACGTTAGTGGTTTTTTTTTTAAATTTTTTAATATATATTATAATTTTGCTGAAGAACATAATAATAAAAATATAAGGAATTAATACCTGAGTCCATTTGTGTATTATATATGGATTGACGAAAAATTCTTCTAATTAAGAAGAAATTTTTGATGATATCACTAGTCACAGAGATTTTAATTATTGTAAATAAAAAGAATTCAATGTATGTATAGTTTGATTAAGGGTATTTTAATTAAAAAAATGCATTAGTTCTTCAACCGCAAAAGAAAAAAGCAGAATAAAACAAATATCTTCAAATTTTACTAAAAAATCTTAAATTTAAAATTTAGTTTAATAGTAAGGTCTATTTTTAGAGACATGTTAGTATATATATTTTTATAATAAAAATAAGAACTCAATGATTAAGTCATTTTAAGAAGAGAAAAAAACATTTCACAATGATGGGTATGCATATGCAATGCATAGTTATTAGTTGAATTTTGTTTTTTTCTTTTGGGTTTCGATTTACTATACCGATTGATGTGTGGTTTGGTAGTTGGTGTGCTACAAATATTGGTGGCCCAAATAAACCTGGAGTGATCTGCTAAAGCGAGGCTAGCCCAATAGAACATAGCGATTTTTGTGTGAGTTAGGAATCATTAAATGACCAATAATGTCCTCCCTAAAAAAAAAGGTAAGGAATGATTAATAAAAAAATTTATATGTAATTATATATATATATATTATTAAATTTTTAATTAAAATATAATAAATATATAATTTTTTAATAATAATATAATATATGACAATTTTTGTAAATAGTATAAGATTCATGAATTATATTCTGTATTTCTTATATTTTAATTAAAAATTTGAAAATAAAGATATATGAAATTGTATTTAAGTCTAATTTTAATTAATAAATTGATTGAGCTAAAGCATATTAATTTGAAACTTTTAAAATTAAAATTATCAAGAAAGAAACTCATAAAATTAGTTTTAGATTAAAAAATAATTAAATAATTAATAATTTTTTTAAATGCTTGTATGTATATCTCAAGCTAGATTAGATGTGCGATCATGTAAAAATTTGTCCTTTTTTTCATAGATTTAGGAGTTTATAAAATTTCAGTATGAAGATAAAAAATATAATTAAAAAGTCAAAAAGTATGATTATAAAAAAACTATATTTAAAAATTTTTATTATCTTGAATTTTATAAACCCTTAAACCAAAAAAACAAATGTAAGAAGCCAATTTTTTAGTTTGATTACATTTCTACAGTTGCTCTCTACAGTTGCTTTATATATATATATATATATATATATATAAAGTTTTTAAAATGAATTAGCGCGGCTAATTTGTAAAATAAATTGAGCTTTTATATTCCCATAAATTTCGTATTGAGCGAGAGACAACCGATGGTCCGAAACACCCGCCATCTGGCGGGAAACGAATTTACCCCGGCAATGCTTTCCCGCTCCTCTTCGAATCATTTTAAGGATTCGCCATTCACGATTCCTTCAAACTCCAAACCTCATCCATCGTATTCATATACATTTCGATTCAGTTCGTTCGCTCCCACATGCCAACCATCGCCGGCCGAAAGTTAGCCACCGAACTACTCTCGGAGACAATGGCCGTCTCGCCGGAGACGACAGCTTCCGATGCTCGATCTGACGCCAACTGTACTCCTCATAAGCGGAGATTGAGATCCGATGGGCCGCCGACCACGAACAGTCCGATCCCTTCGCCGGCCCAATGGAAATCGCCCCGCCGATGTAGCAGTGCGACCCCAAATCGTGCTGTAACTGTGAGTGAAAACTGAGAAATGAGTATGTAATTCTGGAAGTTTGATCATCATCGGTTACTAAATAAGTTGGTTGCTTCTTCATTATTGGCAGGGGAATGAGATGGTTGCTAATGAAGACGAAGTCAAATCGCATAAATTGCCGGCGAAGCCGCTGCAGGATAGTTTTGCTGCTAAACCGAAATGGAATCCCAAGGGTAAGCTTCGTTTGTGTTGATTGCAAAGCGGTTCTGTTATAAACCAATCGAATGAACATACCAGACTGTAACATAGGAACAAATCTGAGAGAGACACCAAAGAGTAGGAGGAAGCAGGAGTGTCTTTTACCATCAGAAACATGGCAACCACACTTTTCGGTGTTGGCTTTTCTGGAACAAATATAAATGTCCAATTGCTGTTTAGATCTTTATGACATTCTTGAGAATTGTCGATATTGTAATATTTATGTTTCTCCAACTGAAAAGAAAAATGCACCAGAACACATTAAAGTGTAAATAGGAGATGGATAAGGTAATTACCATGCTGAGAAGTGGGATAATAATCAGATAGTGCTGATACTTTTAATATATGTTTTAATTACTTTGAATTGTTTTATTGTTTATCTGGTATCTTTTGTGATACCTGTGTTTTATTGATTACTAGATGGGGAGCAGATAAGGATGGTGAAGGAGGCATTGCATGTGTCTACAGCACCATCTACAATTGTGTGCCGTGAAGATGAGCAGAATATGGTTTTCGAGTTCTGCAAGTCATGCATTGAGCATGAGAAGGCCGGGAGTATGTACATATGTGGGTGTCCTGGTACTGGAAAATCGTTATCCATGGAGAAAGTAAAAGAGCTTTTAGTCGATTGGGCTAGACAGGTATACTGTTTGGTTTTATTACTGTCTTTAATGCAATAGTATGATTCAGGTTTATACCTATGGGCCACTTTAAGTACTTGTAATACATATATCTTTTTTACATGCTTTCTTTTTACGTTGCATGTTCTTTCTCGCTAAATTCTATCTTGCTGTTCATCTATTTTCTACTAAGCGCTTCAGACATGAAATGTCAATTGAAGTTGCTGGGAAAATTTTGTTTATGATTGACCCCTTTAACTTAAACATGGTCTTTCTAATATGTATTACGGTTTTTATTCCTTACACTAAGCACTGCTTGTCTGATTTTTAGGCAGGCTTCCTGCAGCCTGATGTCTTATCTGTGAACTGTACTTCCCTTGCTAATACATCTGGCATTTTCAGCAAGGTAGAGACTTGAAAGGCAAATTTTAGTAAAATCAACATGGTCGTATACTGACCTGCTGTTTGTTCTAACAGATACTTGGGTTAAACCAACCGCGGGGAAAAAAGATTTCAGCTACTCCCTTACAACAACTTCAGAACATCTACTCTCAAAAGTCGTCTAGCAAGAGCATGATGTAAGAAAAATATCCTTATCCTGGACTTTGCTACATATAAACACACTAGAATTCTCGCGTATTCTGACAGGCACTTTATTATCAGTATTTAATAATACTCGTTTCCATACGTTGCAACATATAAACACACTAGAATTCTCGCGTATTCTGAGAGGCACCTTATTATCAGTACTTAATAATACTTGTTTCCATATTTGGGATGTCATCCAAAATTCAATGTATCTCCGTTATAACAGATTGATAGTGGCTGATGAATTAGATTATCTAATTACAAAAGACAGGGCCGTGCTTCACGATCTTTTCATGCTCACCACTTTCCCATTTTCTAGATGTATATTAATAGGTAAAATTATTGACTCATGACCTTTTCATTGTTGATCTTGACCTGTAATAGATTTTGGTCTATCAGAACTTAAACTGCTTATTTATACAGGGGTGGCAAATGCAATTGACCTTGCTGATCGTTTTCTTCCAAGGTTAAAATCATTAAACTGTAAGTAAATCAATTCCATAAATTTATGCAAAAAGAATTCCCCTGAGCATTGAATCTTTGAAAATGCTGCCTTAACGACCTCACTGATGAAGCTAGCCCTTTTCTACTTGGCAACATCATTAACGCTTCTTTTTTTTTTTTTTTTTAAATTATTATTACTTGTAGAATTCTTACGTTTGTTTTGTTCTAGGCAAGCCTATCATTGTAACTTTTCGGGCCTACTCTAAAGACCAGATCCTTAGGATTCTGCAAGAAAGGCTAAGTGTAAGATTATTGTTGAATTTATTTTTATCATAGTTATCCGAACATTGAATTACTAGTTTGATCTCTAGAGTTTGCCGCCTAATGACCCAGCCGAGGGAAAAAAATCCTCTACTGGCAATAAAAGTAACTGATGTATACATTTCTCTGTATTGTTGATTATTGTTTATTGATAACTGTTTGTCTCACTGTCAGGAACTTCCTTACACTGTCTTCCAACATCAAGCACTAGAGCTCTGTGCTAGGGTAAGTCCCATACATCATTGTCTAGATAACTTTATGAGTGGTCTTGGTGGGGTTCTATCCAATGAGAATGAGATCATAGGATATGTAAATAAGCTATGGCCTGAAACGTGCTTAACGGATCTCGTGACACCTGACTAATATTGATCTCGAGTTTATGTGCATGCAAACATAAGGTCTTCTATGTAATAGCACTCAAAACAGGTTCTTTTATCAAAGTGGAGGATACCCACTTAAAACCATTCCCTTTTGTGTAAGAGCGGTATTGAATTATACGGCAGGCCAGTGCTCTTAAATAGTTTAAAAAATTATGCATGGTTTTGCTGCTTCATCTGTCAATTCTTATCTCTCTTTTGATTGCTTTATCCCATAGAAAGTGATGCAGGATGAAGAAGAAAAAGGGGGAAATGCATATAAAATTCAACTTACGGCGTTGTAGATGGTTATGATTCCAAATTAGAGTCTTCGCAGAATTGCTTTAAATACATGATACTTTCACCATATGAGAGGAGAATCCTAGGAAAGTTATATTATAATTCATCTTGAAGCATATATAGAGGCTAACTGATATTGTGCATTGCAGAAAGTTGCTGCAGCTTCCGGAGACATGCGGAAGGCTCTTTGTATTTGCAGGTTAGCCATTTTATCATAATAATTAGCTAGTAATTGTTTCTGGGCTTCTGTGCACACAATGAGTCAGTGCATTCAGATTTTGCTTTACTATATTAAAACTGTTGTCTATTAGTCTGTTCTTACGTGCAACCTATATGTTGCTCGTGAGGCCTTTGGGCTATCACCTTTCCCTCTAAAATTCTGAACCGCAGCGTGATCTTTGATTTCAGGATTCTTGTCTTCTTAATTAATCTTTTCAATTTATTTAATAATTAAAAATAAAAATTATAAAGGAATTTGTCCATAGCTTTTGTTGATCTTAAACTGCAAGTTATAGGATTCGATCTTACATCTTAGATAACGAAAGCATTCTTGCAAGAGGTGATATGACTGTTGATACATTATCTGCTTTGGCCATTCGGCCAGAGTAGAAGCCTTCAAAGGAATGCTTGTAATAGTTTATTTGCTTTCCAGGAGTGCAATCGAGATGCTGGAGGCAGAGATTAGAGAATCTACTGGCGCTTTAGAAATTTCATCGGAAGAGAAAGCGTCCCCTGAACAAAAGATAGCTTCTGCTCTTGATTACGTAAAAAAACAAGAATTTGATGTTGTAAGCGTTAACTATTTGCTTTAAATTTGCAGTGGTTACCCTTGGATGGATAATACATTACTTTAGACTAAAACAGCAAATTAATGACAGCTAAAGAAAGGATGAAATAGAATGAGTGTAAATTTGCCTATGGCATGCACCCCGTTTTGACCAATACATAGAGTTTGGATTAATCTCTTCCATGTTAATAATGAAAAGTATAAAAATTAACCTAGTTCTTTGTAGAAGACATTGGCACATAATTTAAGTCTTTGCATTACTTATATTCTGACTGACTCATCAACGATGTAAGCAGCTTAGTTACATTATGAATATTGAGGTGCAAAGAATTTCTCTTCTGTTTTTTTTTTTTCCCTCTGTAATTGTAGTAAGCATCGTTATCAAGTCATTGTTAAATATATTCTCTTTTATATTAACTTCTTAGCACAAATATATGTTGATTCCAGATATCAGAAAGATTAGGGAGTTTCCCTTCCTCTCTTTGTAGCTAAGATTCTCATAATGAATTGCAGGTAAGGATTAATCATATGGCTCTTGCCTTGTCCAAGACATATAGATCGCCTGTGGTGGATACAATACAATCTCTACCACATCATCAACAGGTAACCTTGAATTAAGAACATGTCAATGTGCCTATATGAAAAAAAAAAGAACATGCTAATGTTGTGAGCTATGTGCTTAATAGAACTTTTCTTTCTAAGCTGGGTGTCGTGTTATTCAAGAAAGTAATGGACTGTGTGCTCTGTAATAGAAAATTATGTATTAATTATTATCATAAGAGTCCAATCAAATTTCAAAGTGAAAAGAAAATGAAATGTAAAAAAAGGCGTTTAACTGTGACGGTAGTTGAAAGACGTTGAAGGGTAAAAAGTGAAGAAGCATTTTCAACTCTCTAGCTTCTACCATTTCTTAAAGTGCAATCAAGTGATGTCAATCTGCAACAATTGATGAAGGGGAAAAAGGAAAAAGGAAAAGATGATAAGCTATACAATAATCTCTGGTCACCCTTGTTTTTTTTCGGAGAATCTTCCACTAATTTATGACTTTCATACTAAGGATGCCCGATCGCTACTATAAGATACACTAAGGGCCGGAATATTTGTTTTTATGGTATGCAACGAAAATACTCATCAATCACCAACCAAAGGGAGTTTTAATTAGGTACTAGATTGTCAGGTAATGCTTTGTATCTGTTGATCAGGCTACTTGATTATGCCATTCCAATCACAGCGCTACTCATTTTACTACTTGATTATATTTGTAAAATGCTATAGTTATACTTTTCTGGACATGTACTGTTTGCAGATTGTACTTTGCTCTTCCATGAAACACTTCCGTGGGGCGAAGAAAGATACAATCCTTGGCGAGGTATGCTTTACAGGCATTATACACCACTGAAACGTTGGTACCATCCTAGCATATTTATTGACTTCTATAATCGTAATACATATGCAGTTGTACAAATCTTACATAGGCATATGCAAATCATCACTAATTCCTCCAGCTGGAATTTTGGAATTTTCAAATATGTGCAGAGTTTTGAATGACCAGGTATCCAAGACAGTATTTAATGTAAATATGATTTTTTAGACGCAGCTATATGCCACTGGATATGCTTCGGCATTCATGAACATTTTACCAACTTGGGAAAGTGGTAATGGGTGAATGATGAATTTATACATGAAAATCGCAGGGGCTTATTAAACTAGGACCATCGCGAGAGGACAAATTGAAAAGGGTGACACTGAAAATAGATGAAGCTGATATTACCTTTGCATTGCAGGTTGGTTTCAGAAGTTTAAGCCTTTGTATATACGATTGGATTTTTCCCTTTTCAATTTCTATCTGCATTGTTTGCTCATCTTTAAAATAATTTTTTGCCGTCATTTAATTTCATGACACAGGGAATCCGTTTTTTTCGAAACTGTCTTCAATGATTGTGCCTGGGGTAACAGATTGACATGTTTCATTCAGCTTGATGTTTGAGAATAGATTCTTCCATTTTCCAGATCTTCCCTCCATACTTAAGGTTAGAACCTCTTGCTATTAAATGCGTGTTACAAATATTTTTTTCCCTTAAAAAAAATGTTTACTGGTTAACCTTTTTCAATTTCTTTCAATATAAAATTTACTGGATTAACATCTGTACGCCCATTAAAAAAAAGGGCGCAAACAAGTCAAGTCATAACAGTGATAGATTACTAAAACGTGTATAATATTTGTGTTACCAGATACAAGTTTTCCTAATTTGAAAGGCGTTCATAGTATTTATGAACTATAACCGATTGAAGTAGAGAATGCAGCATCGACCTATTTCAGGCTTCAATACTTCACATAGTTTCCCCTACATCCTAATAGCTTTTCTTCCACTGTTCATATGCAGGTTATTACATTCAGCAATGATGATGAAAATCAAGTTTTCCTATAGTTCTTCACATTATTTATCAATGGATACACTCAATAAAACAAAGGTGAATCAACTTCACAGGAGTTTCCAGCGAAGAAGTGAAAGCTTTCCTTAAATATACAGATGTTCTCGAGTTTTCTCAATTAACATAATAGCAATAGAAGAAACATTGATTAAATGTAAGAGAGCTTGGTTCCTGTTCATTCCCTTGTCTATTGTACCATAAAATAAAAAATATAACCACTACATTGTTAAGGTGAACCGAACTTCGCTACAAGTATTAGTTAAGCACCTTTTTTGGCCAATAGGATGGGTTAGACATAGTTAGGCTTTTCTGTGTGTTTGCTTTCTTAATAAAGAAAGAAATTTTTTCATTTTCCTTTTTAGTGGCTCAAAAAGGAAGTAATTTTTGTTTTCAAATCGTCTACCTTTATGTAGCTGTGACGTCCTGTTACGAGTTTCAAGATCTAAGTTAATTTCTTTTAACTTTTATCAAATTATTTTATCTTTTTATTTTTTGTTTTAAATTATTACAAGAAAATATGTGAATTTCAAACACTAATTTTTATGGGATAAATTATTAAAAAAATTGTATTTAAGGATTTATATTATATAAATTTTATAATAAAAAATTTAAAAATAAAATTTAAAAATTTATTGATATTTTTCTTGTTTGAAATATTTTATTATAAATTTTATATGATATAGATTTTTGAATGTAATTTTTTTCTAAATTATTAGTATTTACCTTAAAATTTAAAACTTTATTGATATTTTTCTTGTTTGAAAAATGTCAAAATTCCTCGGTCAATAACGTTTTGTAACAAAGTTTAGCCATAGAATTTAATTACGTATTTACCTTTGCCTAAGCTAGAACCTGTCCTGCTTGTTCCTTCTGAAACACATTTCTCTCCCTTTACCATTTTCACCTCTGCATGCTCTCTTTCTCCCTCTAATGATAAGTGGCGATGGCAATGGGTTCAAATTCACTTACTAGACTCCCATTCTCAATCTCTTTGATCTTCCTTTATATAAATACGTGGCCAAAACCCAAAAGCTGGTTTCCAGTCGATTCCTCTATCTTCTCACTTTATAGAATTCCAACTTGCTCATGCTGCCATCAGCTCTCGGAATTGACTGCAGTGGCAACAGTATGAGACATACAGAAATTGGAGAGAAGAAAAGACGCCGTTGAAGAGAGAGAAGGGATCGAGAGGCTAGCTACACTGGTTCCATGGATGAGGGTAAAGAGGACAACTTATTTTCGGAGGAAATGAAATCTGTCAATGGGGCCCACTCTGTAGTAAGCTTCTGTTAACTTATACAACAGCATACTAACGTAAGGGCTTGTACGAAAGCTTTGAGAAATCGGAGAAGCGGTGGTAATCTTCAAGAATAGGCGAAACAGGTGTTTGTGCGAAAAATGTAATTTTAAAAATTATTTAAACAGATTTTGCGGTAAAATAGTCTTACTGAAACTCTTAATTTAAATATGCAACAACTTAAACTGATCAAGATGGTATGTAGGAGTTCACATCTTTAACATTTGTAAATTGACTGCATATAATATAATATATTTAAAAAGAAATAAAAGAAGAAAAAATAAATAAATATTAAAAAATGAGTTTTATGTATATTTTCATTTTTTTTGCATTATTTTCTTTTTAAATATAGGAATGTAAAAGATATAATTTAAAATATGTAGTGTTCTTGATAGAGATAACTAAAATTACAGTCAGTTTACCATATATAAATGCTAGTAGAAATTTAAACACAGTTTAAGTTATGCTTCAATATGTAAAGCAATAACTTAAAGAGAACAGAACAGCCCAACATATTATCCTCATTCTGACAACTTATCCTTTTGCTTTACAAGGAATTTTTTCAATCCAGTCACAAATGTTTCAAGTTTCTAATTCACCTGCAACTTATATGTATATGTTTATATAAATTTTTTTATCTTTCAAATTATATTTTATACAAAATAATAATTTATTATTTTTACGTAACAATAATTAACGAATATGATTTTAGCTTCCCCATACATATATCTAAAAACACACTAGGTGACAAAAAGTTTTTCTCTCTCTCGCCTCAAACAAGCTTTCACTGTACTTTACCCTCTAAAACAAATTTACAGTGTTTGGAGACCAAAAAACAATAAAGGAAACTTGTTTATTTGCTCCCACAGCATATATATCTAAACATTGGGCTCAATTCTCAGCTCAAAGAAGTAGAGACAGAAGCACAATACATGATTTTCGTTTTCTATCAATTCTCTCCACTTGTTTCTGTTTTGTAATTTCTTCTATAGTGGAGCCCGTTGGAGAAGTCATCATAACACTTTGCCCCCTTTTCTCTCTCTTTAGTTGACTGACAATAGCTTTTGTGTTTGGTTGTGTGTCAGAGAAAGAAAAAATAACCCTTGCAACTCTTTTTATCTAAAAGCAATAATTTATTGCTTCTGACCAAACAATTTTTCTTCTTTCTCCGACGCGCAGTTAAACACACACGAATTTGCAGCTTTATTTTCTCTGTTTGCTTGATTGATTGTAGCCTTTCTAGAGGACGCGGATTTGCTCAATTTCGAGCGCGAAAATGACAAGCTCATTTTGGAACCATCTTACCGTTCAATTCATCCAACATCACCCAACGTGCCATGTCACCAGAGGATATATGAAACACAGCGTTTCACATTCAATTCATCAGAAAGCCATTCTTGCAAGTCCGGCGACTACAAAGCCATTCTGCAGGCATTTAGCGGGAAGTGTTTCTTCCTCTTTGACTGGTCCCTCTATGTTGTTGGTGTGTTTATGGTGTTGTCCTTCCATCTTGCCAGTAAGCAGTTCCATTTATTCGCTCCACAGTTGCTTTTCTGCTTCTGTTAAGAGGCTTCAATGTGGGGTGCCCTGTTCAGCTGATTTGGAAGGTAGAAGAGGTTGGTTCGATGTTAAAACTTTTTTTTTTCTTGGAGCCTATAGCTAACTGATCTTCATTCATACTTCTACAGCGAATGTACCCTGAAGCTCGAATCTTGAAATACACATTTTTCCGCTTCATGGTTTCATTTCTTGGATGACTTTGTCTTATCAAATCCCCCTTCATAGTTTCATACCAAATCAAATCCCCAGTGATAGTTTCATACCAAAATCAAACTCAAGTTATTTGGTTCTGCATTGCAATTTAAATGCTCCTATTCTACATTGAGAAAATATCATTTGAGCTGTACCAAAATCATCAACAGTAGTACACACGAGGGCATGGGTATACAAGGTAATTGAAGACCACAAAGAGTCACAAATCCTATCTGCTATGCTATAGACTCTTAAATCGCAGACCAAGCTACGTAAATCGCAGACATAGCTCTCGTTTCCCTTGTCCTCCACGATGATTTACCAGTTCCTTATCCTCCCTGTCCTAGACATCAATCACAGATAAAAAAACATAATCACACGCTGGTTCAGCAAAATCAAACGAAGGGGAACGAAGATTTGGAACCAATTCTCATCGGATGCTGCTTGCGTGCAAAAGGGAGGCCGGATTAAGCTATTAAGCTTTCGAAATTTTGATGGAGGCGACAAAATCTCCCAGCTATAGCGACAAGGAAGGAAAAAGCGTGCCACGATCGTGGGCGTCGAGGGCGTAAACGGCTAAGACTTCATTTGCAGCATGAAAATTAAAACACACACACACACACACACAGAGCATGAAACGCTGTGTTTCATTAGCCAGCCACGACTGGATCACTCAACTTGAGCCACTCATGTTCGCGCCTGAACATGAGCAAATCCGCATCCCCTTTCTATATTTTCTCTTTTCTGCTTAACTGATAGCAGGGAGTTCAAAGATTGATTTGGTTCGGATTTGGGCAAAAACTAAATAGAACTAACTTAATCGGTTTAGCATTTTATTATACTTTGTCGGTTTTAAATTTTAATTGGTTTGATTTGATTTTTATTCAGTTTGGTTTATTTTTTTTTTTTGCCTAAAAGTAATTATTTTTTTTAAATTATTTTTTATAATATGTAGAATTTAACTTTTAATATCTTACGTCTCTTAAAATTTTGACTAATAATAAATTTGAAATAATTTATTATTTTTATCTCTTTTTTTTGCCTAAAAAAATTTCATACATTCACAAAAAAAACTTTAAAAAATAAGAAAAACAATAAGAGCAATATCTTATAATAAAATAGTATAAATAATTTATATATTTCTTGAACCATATAAAGAATATAACTTTGATACAAGTTTAATTAACAAAAAATCTTATTAATCTAAAAAGAAATAAAATATTAAATTTTAATTAATTACAAATTTAATGGTTCAATTTAGTTCGGTTAATCGAACCAAATATAAAAAAAAAACCGACAATCGAACTAATTTAATTGGTTTTACAATCACAACAACCAAACCAAACCAATTTTTAATTGATTTTATTCAGTTTTTTATGGTTTGGTTCGATTTGATTTGATTTAATTGGTTTGGTTTGATTTTGTTCACCCTTAGCTGATAGCAGCTTTTCTGTATTTTCTGTTTTCGGCTTGACTGATTTGCTTTTACGTGGTTTGTAGTTTCATTTCCAGTTTGAATTTTGGGAACTCCTGACAATTTGAAGCTTGTGCGTTGTCATCTTTTCTGCTATTTTTCAAGTTGCAATTATAAGCAATTTTTTTTATTACACAAATCAAACTTTAGTTATAGATAAATCATAGTACTCAAAAAGTTTTCTAATTTCTATCTTTTATTTTAATTTATGAATAAGATGTTAGAATTTCATAAATTTTCACAAACAATATAAATTCAATAAAAACAATTTAGTAAATCACATACCTTAATTTCATTGTTCAATTATTCAAAACCTGTATTAAATCTTTTTGATACATTTCTATATAAAAAAATGTTTCTATTTCTTGACTTCTTTTACTTTCATATTTTTGTGTACTTAAAAGCGAGAGAGCATAAAACTTTTATAGATAAAGACCAATTTCTTGAATAAATCCTAATTATAACTCTTATTACTCTCATCAAATGATCATTTATATCAAGAAACTATCTCTCAACTAATTAATAAAAAATTAGTATGTTTAATATTTATTTATTTATTTAATCAGTTAAATAATTGTTACTTAATCCATATTACTTGGCCCAATTAATTGTTACTTGTTTTTAAGAGAAGTAAATTCATTAAGGAGGGAGTTATGCATAGCCTCATCTGATTGTGTAAGTTGCTTCGTCACCTCGTTCAAAGCTCCTTGCATCTGTTCACGACACTCTTCATTCCTCCTCTCAAGCTCCTCGATGTAGAAATTATACTCCTCCATTCAAGCATCGATCTCTTTTAACTTATCTTGACTCTTAGTAACCGTGATCTTTATTATCATGAATCTTGTGTCAAAATCCCCTAGGTTCTTCAACCTAGATGGTTCCCGAGACTTTGACTTACTTCCTTTTTTCTTTGAAACTTTCTCTTGTTCCATATTATGAACATTAGTAGTCTTATTTGCCATCTCCACTTTAACAAGAACTTATCCTAATGAGATGGACTATGTTTTGATACCAATTGTCACGGACTTGACTTTTTCAATGACTGTGTAGCATTTAGATACTCTTAACTAATACTCAAGTCAGCCTTTCTTCCACTCAAGACTCCAATACGAGGCTTTAGAACACAAGAGGAAACTTGTCAAAAAGTTATAAAGGAGAGAAATTAAATAAGAGAACTTGGAGAATGCTTATGTATTGCAAGAATGAGAGTACAAACTGAAATGTCTTTCCCCTTAGCATTTTAGAGGTATTTATAGGTTTTTACCTCTTCAATGGATGGTGGAGATCAATTCAATCTAACGTCTCATAATCAATTTCTAGAAACATCTATGATGTTTACAAGGACTCTAGATATTTATAGAAATTCATAGAATACTCTAAAATTCTCCTTAAAAATATCTAGAATTTTACATGGATATTTGTATGAATAATTATGTAAAAGATTCCAGAAACTTTTAAGATCATTTTCCATGGTACGCTCGTGTCACGTTACACGTGCTACCATACTCTTCTTCCTCTTTTTTTTTTTTTTTCCTTACTTCCATTTTATCATGTGTGTGTATATATATATATTATATAATATGGATCAAACTCAAATTGAATTTTAAAAAATTAACATTATATTTGAACCTTTTTGAAATAAACTTTCTTTTTATTAATTTTTTTTATATCATACCTATTTCTTTAGTTAAATTTAAAAGGTCTTATAAATTTTCGACTCATGATCAAATTTATCCTCAAATCAGTTACTTTTTTGTTTAATTTTAGTCTAACCAGATTTTTCACCTTCTACGTGATCAAATTTACTTATCAAAAATGATATTGCAAAGTGCTAAATGTATTTGAGGCCATTATTAATTTTTAAAATTGTCATTTGTTTTAATGGTTTTATGATTATCAAAATACTTCAGTTAAATGTGAAATGTTTAAAATTATGATATTTTAGTATACTAAAATATCTCATTTAAACTTATTCTCTTTGAATATTTACACTGCGAGAAATAATTGAAAATTTGAGCTAAATATATTATCTTACACCGTTCTAAATTGTTTATTTGAGGCAAAAAGATTACGATGGGCACAAAATTCCAAACTAATAATTAAAAAAGGTACTTTTTTAAGAGATAGTTTAATTATCGTCTATTATAAAAATATATATATACAAAATTTCCTTCACCAAACCTATTATACCATTCATCAAAAATAAAAAAAGAGAGAAAAATCCATTATACTTCAAAACTAAAATTGATTTCTTTTAAAAAAATTAATTTATTAAAAAATTATTTCTTAATTTTTTATTTTAATATTTTGTTAGATTTCTTAAAAATATAAATCTTAATTTATTTTAATATTTTATTAGAATTTTGATATAATATATATAATACATTAAAAATTGCACAAATTAAATATCATTAGCTATTATTTTTTTATTATTTGAATTTTTTAAACAATATTTTGTGAATTTTTATTTTATAAAAACATTTTAAAATATTTAAAATTTTAAAAAAGTAATATTTTAAATTATATACATAATTAATATAAATATATTTTTAATAAAAATGGATGCAGTTATAAGTTACTTTTTTAATTTTAAGAGGTAATACAAAATGGATTAAATTTAAGTATAGTTACTTATATATTTGCTATAGATTTGTTAATTAAAATATGACAATTATATAATTCTTCAATAATAAAATAATAAGTATATAATTTAATTAAAAATTATTCATTTGTCATATTAATAGACAATTATATATTTATTATATTTTAATTAAAAATGTTAATAATAAAAATAGAATAAATTACATATAAATTTTACTCTAAAAAGATTTATAATTAAATTATTTCTCCTGTGTATTTTATTCTAAAATAAATGATTTATTCATCCCAAAAAAAATGTTAAAAGTCCGGAATAAAGGGAAAAAAAACTCAAAATATTGTAGTTCACCATTACCTACTGTTTCAGTTGCAGAAATCGGTGAACATATGCCAATACCCACAAAATAAGAAAAAAAAAAGGCACAAATCTTGTGTCGTGTGTTAGGCGGGCGTTCCAATTGTCTGCATCTCTCTGCACTTCGGAAAAACGACGTTCTTTTTGTGCGTTTTAATGAAGTACTAAGTTACCAATCATCAAAATAGTAAAATGAATTTGGTGAAAATAATAAAGCTAATGATACAACATTTATTCACTGACAAAAAATAATAATGAAACAAAAAAAAATAATATTTCATAAACTGTGTATAGCACTTAAATTTTAATGAAGCCAATACATTTTATTTAAAATTACATCCAATTTAACAGTATAAAAATCTATTAGCTATAATCTTAAAATATATCGCTCAATAACCCATCAAAAAACATATTTAGATGAAGAATGAGAAAAAAAACGAGGTGGAAAACATCTCTTGCTCATTCAACTGTTTAAGCTCAGCTTTTAACTGTTCAATCTTCAGACTTATTGACCTCTGCAGAGCTGCCCTCTCGCATTCTGGCAACTTGGCCAACAACCCCTTGAACATTCCCAATACTTCAGTGACAGCAACATGAGCACACTCTGCTTCTTTGTCGAAATACAGTGTCTTTTGACTCCAATGCCGTCTCTATTTCTTCCCCCTTGCTTTTGTAGAGTTTAGATGAATCATGTCCGCCTCCTTATTCATGAGTTCATAGATGATTTTTCTGGTTCATGAGTTCTCACCTTCCTTCTAACGTCAATGTCACGTAGCCTCTAAATGCATCAGAATTTTCGTGTTTTCCCACTTGAATGCAACAATCTCGAGTTGCTGGAAGATGATGAAACGCTACGTTTAAATGGAATTGAATGGACAGTCGAGATTTGCCAGCAACGGACAAACGAGATTGCATGGCTTATTTTCAGGATATTACGCTCAAAATGTACCATTTCATTAAACCAAAAACGGTGCGTTTTCAGTTTCATTCTTTGGCTATGCATCTGGGCCACTGGATCATGTGAGGGGCTAGGATTAGACACCAAAAGAACGTCGTTTTGTTGAAGTGCACAGCGAGATGTATGAAGGAGCTGTGCAGAGAATCCAAACAAGTTAGGGGGACGCAGAGAGAGAGAGAGAGAGTGTGAGATGGTGAATGGAGAATCTATGGCGTGCAGCGACGGATCAAGACCCGAACCCCGAAGACTGCAGTGGGCTCGAGTTCTAGTCGAACCCAGAGCGAGCCGGTTGGCTCACCAAGCAAGGCGACTCCATCAAGACCTGGCGCCGCCGCTGGTTCGTCCTTAAGCAAGGGAAGCTTTTCTGGTTCAAGGACTCCTATAGCGTCTCGCGCTCTTCCACCTCTCGCGGCGTGATCCCCGTCGGCTCTTGCCTGACTGTTAAGGGCGCCGAGGACGTCGTCCACAGGCCCTGCGCCTTCGAGCTCTCCACCTCCCACAGCACCATGTACTTCATCGCCGACACCGACAAGGAGAAGGAGGAGTGGATCAATTCCATCGGCCGCGCCATAGTTCAGCACTAGCGCTCTGTCACGGACTCCGAAGTCGTCGATTACGACAGCAGACGGTAATTTTGTGATTCATAGTTTCCGAGCTGCCGTCGATTTCGATAACTGTTTCTGTATAATCTGTCTTGCAAGTTGTAAATTTTGTGGATTTGTTTCTTGTATGAATCATTATTAGTTGGTTTCATAGATCAAATTATTCCTTTTTCTGTATTTGAGATTTTTGTTTCTAGAGTTATGGGAGATAACTAATCCCTTTGACCCAATGCGAGTGCTTTTTGGGATGGGTGAAATCTTATGATAATTGTTGTGGGTTTCTTTGCATCATCTGCTGTAGTAGGAGTGTTGGACAATCTTCTAATATTTCTTTACCACGCCTCATTTAATCCTTCTCCATTCTCCATCATCTGCAGTCCGCACATTAGGAGATCGTTTTCGTATCTAATAAAATGCGATGCTGCAACTTACTTTAATCTATTAGCTTGGATTTCAGTCTTTGCTGCAAATTAGCTTCTCTCACCCCTTTCTCCAGTTTCCCCCTGAAAGGCATTTCATCTTTAAAATATGACTGCGAGCAACCAGTTTTTTTTCTTAGCTGATTAGTTACAAGTGTCCACTAGTTAGTCGTTCTCTTTTCTGTCTTCATTGTGTCACTGGAAATGGCTGTCTAATCTCCGGTGTTAAAGTTTCTTAATGCCTTATTCTCTTAATGATAACAATGCTTAACTTTGTGCTACATACCTCTTATGCTATGCTCCTCCAGTTGGATACACCAAATTAATTATGCTTAAAACCCAGAATTTGACTCATTGATCTCTCTGTATTTCCACTGAACCTAGGTCATGGAAGATACCAATGTGTTCCTTTCTGTTTCTCTTCTTTGAAAGTATCATGTCTCTACCAAGGAAAATCTGATTATCCCGTTCTAGTTGGGGTTTTTTTTCAGTACAGAATCCGTTCACTCACACCCTGTGCAGGATCCTATCTTCCCAATTTCCAAATCCATGGATGGAAATTTTAACTCAGATCTCAGATTCTTTCTGCTTGTCGCACATGTTCAACTCATTTGCTTTAAATAGATTGCTTTTGGCTGTGATTTCTAAATATGGCAGATGCCAAGTTTATATGACGCTTCATTTATGTTTGAGCATAGCAAGGGGTTTATAGTAAGAACTTTGGGAGTTGGAACTATGTGATGTTTTATTTCTGGTGACCAAACCTTGAGGCCATTGTTGACCATCATAGCTAGCCCCTTGTAAGGCCTTGTTTGGAAGAAGGGGGAAAGAGAAGAATGGAGGGGAATAGAGACAAGGCTTTCCTATTTTAGAAACATCCCACAAGTGAACAATTGCAGAGTATCAACTTGCTTGTCTTTGACTATGAATAGGAACTTGTAGCCCCTCTGTTATCACCCATAGGAAATTCTGAGGTCTTCTTTGTATGAATGTGAGTTTGGCTGCATGAAGAGCAATGGTACGTATGTTTCTGTTGGTGGGGGGACCTGGGTTATAACAATTCGGACATGATATTTCTCTTTCCCTAAAAAATTGTCTATTGGATTCTGAAACAGTTTTCAGTGTGTATAGCAATAATCCTGTATGAGTAAATTTCTCTGTCCTTATAAGTGAAGGGGCTTCATTACCATTTTGACGTGAAATGGTATAACATGCTAGCTATTATGCATGAAGTATGGTGAGGGAATTAGGACTGCTGCTGTTGGAGTTGAGGAAAGTGATAATATAGCTTGTGTGTAGTGTTTATTATATCGTTCTTATCATTATTTAACACTTTTTTATTACTTATTTAAAGTATGGGCACGAAGGTTATTTCTATCTTTAAAATCACTTTTTTTCATTCCTTTTGCAATCGCATGCTTTTTATATTCTATATACCAGATGAGCCCTATAGTGTAGGTATAATGAAAGCTTGGGTTTGGACAGCTTAGAATTGTTATTTCAATTTTTTTTTTTGGGGTGGGTCTTTTTGATAGTATGATGGAGACTAAGGGGGCCTTTGGTTTTGTGCTAGATAGAGGGATTCATTTTATATAATTATGTATAATATCTATTATACTTTTATAATCATTACTTATTATTATTTAAGAATATTTATCTCTTTCTGAATTCAAATTAAAGTAGGGGCACAAAAGTCTTTTTTATCTACAAAATTATTTTTTTCCCCTTTAAAAGATATTCTCTTTTTTATTTTGTGTACCAATTGTTAAAATTACATACTAAAGTCTCATATTGAGTAGTATAGATTGATCAATGGGTTATTTAAATAGAATAATTCTCCCAGCTAACTTTTGAGAGGGGGTTATTTATCTCACTTGGGTGCCCATCAATTGATATCAGTCAAGTAAAGTGCTGTAAAGTGTAGCCATGAGAACATTCAAAGGCAGCCAATTGATAAAAACTGAGGTAGCATAGGATGCCAAGGTTTCACATCGAGTACTATGAACGCTTAATGGAAAGCTTAAGTAGGTTGGTTCTTTCACTTTAACAGCTGGTTTTTTACTTTTGAGGGAATTTTTTACTTTACTTAGGTGCCCATTATAATGTATTATTTGCACTGATGTATTTTGAATGATATAAGCCCTTTTTTGAACGTATGCTTGAAAAATGCTTCTGAAGACACTAAGATGGAAGGGAATTATAGGACAAGTTAACTGATTAAATTCCATGTCATCATGGACAAGAAGTTGTCAGGTTGGCATATTTTATTTCCTGTACATAAAAGTAGATAACAAAATGTTTTCTGTCAAGGTATGATTTGGAGAACACACCTGATTTTTTGAAAAATCTTGTCAGAACTGAGCTGAGGGTTTTGTACTTAATGCAGTGATTTGTACCGAACTAGTATGCTTCGTTTCAAGTGGTATTGAACTGATTGAATAAAATCTAGTTCTCGTTATTTGGTTGTGTTATGTTAGAGGTGATTTGCTCCTTTCCTCTTGTCCTGAAGACCCAGAATTTCGTCACTTGCTGGTTTTGTTTGCACTAAAGATTTCTTATTTGTATACAGCACAATTTCAATATTCTGGAGATTCTGTAATGCTATGTGTAATGTCTATTTGATTCAATTCCTCTCAAAAGAAGAAAAAGGATAAAAACAATCTAATGTTTAACTTCTAATTGTCATAATTTTTATGGGGAGCATCGTGTTGAGACTGCATCCCTTTTTCTGGGTATCACTTTTTGCCTTATCTTTTAAGCTACTCTGTGCACACAGAAGTGGTAATGTTTGACAATTGACATGGTGTTCAAATTGGTAAATTGGTGATGAAGAATTAGTTGTACTTTTTACCGGTTAATTAGCTGCAAGAGTTGTTCTGGACTAACATAATTTGTAGTTTGCAAGAAACTACAGAGCAATCAAGGTGTACAATCTGGTAATAATATCGCGGTCTGTTCTTTTAAAACTTCCTTATATTGGTGCCATATTGTAGAGATATTGAGATTGAACGGAACCTTGAAGCGTTTTTCATGCTAACGATTTGCTTGTTATTATTTCATGGATATATATGTGTGTGTGTGATGGTACTGTGGTCATCTATTTTAATTTGTTTGGAAAAATTCCACAATGGGAGGACTAAAGCTTGTGGAGCGATTGGCCAATGGCAATCCTGGTAGTTCTTTGTGTGGGAAAGATAGGCAAGAGGGCGTGTTACTGATGGACGAAGAGAAGAGCGGAAGAAATAAAAAAGGCAGAGTGAAATGATGAATTTCATGAGTTAATGCACATATTTATACCACAATTTTGATTTAGTCTTTCATGTTTAATTATCGTTAATTGACAACTAAATATTTGGTCTCATATTTTCTTGACTGTGTTACTCCAATTACTCAAAGTGGGGATCATGTATAACTATGATAGCGCTAACACTTGATGTGTTGCCACATTAGGTCTCTTCTGTAATGCATCTTATGAAGCCAATAAACTTACACTATGTGTTCTACTATTTGTAGCTATCCAACTTTATTGGCTACCAAAGCACTCTCGGGGACAACGGTCGTGGCGCCAGAGACGACCGCTTCCGATGCTCAATCTGATGCCAACTCCACTCCTCGTAAGCGGAGATTGAGATCCGATGGGGTGCTGACCATGGACAGTCCGATCCCTTTGCTGGCGCAATGGAAATCGCCCTGCCGATGGAGCAGTGCGAGCCCAAATCGTCCTGTAACTGTGAGTGCAAACTGAGAAATATGTAATTCTGGAAGGTTGATCATCATCGGTTAGTAAATAAGTTGGTTGCTTGTTCATTATTTGCAGGCGAATGAGATGGTTACTAATGAAGATGAAGTCAAATCGCATATATTGCTGTTGCAGGATAATTTTGCTGCTAAACCGAAATGGAATCCCAAGGGTAAGCTTCATTTGTGTTGATTGCAAAGTGGTTCTGTTATAAACCACTCGAAGGAACATACCACACTGTAACACAGGAACAAATTTGAGAGAAACACCAAAGAGTAGGAGGAAGCTGGAGTGTCTTTTACCATCAGAAACATGGCGACCACACTTTTTGGTGTTGGCTTTTCTGGGACAAATATAACTCTCCAATTGCTGTTTAGATATTTGTCACATTCTTGAGAATTGTTGATATTGCAATATTTATATTCCTCAAACTGAAAAGAAAAATGCACCAGAACACATTAAAGTGTAAATAGGAGATGGATAAGGTAATTCCTTTGAATTGTTTTTGTTTGTCTGGTATATTTTGTGATACCTGTGTTTTGTTGATTAGTAGATGGGGAGCAGATAAGGATGGTAAAGGAAGCATTGCACGTGTCTACAGTACCATCTACAATTGTGTGCCGTAAAGATGAGCAGAATATGGTTTTCGAGTTCTGCAAGTCATGCATCGAGCATGAGAAGGGTGGGAGTATGTGCATATGTGGGTGTCCTGGAACTGGAAAATCGTTATCCATGGAGAAAGTAAAAGAACTTTTAGTCGATTGGGCCAGACAGGTATACTATTTGGTTTATTACTGTCTTTAATGCAATAGTATGATTCAGGTGTTATGCCTATGAGCCACGTTAAGTACTTATATCTTTTTACATGCTTTCTTTGTACGTTGTATGTTCTTTCTCGCTAAATTCTATCATGCTGTTCATGTATTTCCTACTAAGTGCTTCAGACATGAAATGTCAATTGAAATTCCTGGGAGAATTTTGTTTATGATTGGCCCCTTTAACTTAAACATGGTCTTTCTATTATGTATAACAACTGCTTGTCTGATTTTTAGGCAGGCTTCCTGCAGCCCGATGTCTTATCTGTGAACTGTACTTCCCTTGCTAATACATCTGGCATTTTCAGCAAGGTAGGGACATGAAAGGAAAATTTTAGTAAAATTAACATGGTCATATAGTGACCTGCTGTTTGTTCTAACAGATACTTGGGTTAAACCAACCGTGGGGAAAAAAGATTTCATCTACTCCCTTACAACAACTTCAGAACATCTACTCTCAAAAGTCGTCTACTAAGAACATGATGTAAGAAAAATGTCCTTATCCTGGACTTTGCTACATATAAACACACTAGAATTCTCGTGTATTCTGACAGACCCTTATTATCAGTGTTTAATAATACTTGTTTCCATATTTGGGATGTCATCCAAAGTTCAATGTATCTCCGTTATAACAGATTGATAGTGGCTGATGAATTAGATTATCTAATTACAAAAGACAGGATTGTGCTTCACGATCTTTTCATGCTCACCACTTTCCCATTTTCTAGATGTATATTAATAGGTAAAATTGTTGACTTGTGACTTTTTCATTGTTGCTCTTGACCTGCAATAGATTTTGGGCTATCAGAACTTAAACTGCTTATTACACAGGGGTGGCAAATGCAATTGACCTTGCTGATCATTTTCTTCCAAGGTTGAAATCATTAAACTGTAAGTAAATCAATTCCATAAATTTATGCAAAAAGAATTCCCGAGCATTGAATCTTTGAATATGCTGCCTTAACGACCTCACTGACGAAGCTAGCCCTTTTCTACTTGGCAATATCTTTAATGCTTCTTTTTTATTTTTTATTTTAAATTATTACTACTTATAGAATTTTTACATTTGCTCTGTTCTAGGCAACCCTATCATTATAACTTTTTGGGCCTACTCTAAAGACCAGATCCTTAGGATTCTGCAAGAAAGGCTAAAGGTAAGATTATTGTTGAATTTATTCCTATCATAGTTATCCGAACATTGAATTACTAGTTTGATCTCTAGAGTTTGCCTCCTTTTGACCCAGCCGAGGAAAAAAATTCCTCTATTAGCAATAAAAGTAACTGATATATACATTTCTATTGTCTATTAATAGCTGTTCGTCTCACTGTCAGGAACTTCCTTACACTGTCTTCCAACACCAAGCGCTAGAGCTCTGTGCTAGGGTAAGTTCATACATCATTGTCTAGATAAGTTTATATTTATTAGTGGTCTTGGTTGCGTTTTATCCAATAAGAATGAGATCATAGGATATGTAAATAAGCCATGGCCTGAAACGTGCTTAACGGATCTCCTGGCACCTGACTTAATATTGATATTGAGTTTCATGGGAATGCAAACACAGGGTCTTCTATGTAATAGCTCTCGAAACAGGTCCTTTTTTCAAAGTGAAGGATACCCCCACTTAAAACCATTCCTTTTTGTGTAAGAGCAATATTCACTTATACGGCTGCCCGGTGCTATTAAATATTTTAATAAGTAATGCATGGCTTTGCTGCTTCATCTCTTATCTCTCTTTCTTTTGACTGCTTTATCCCGTAGAAAGTGATGCAGGATGAACAAGAAAAAGGGGGAAATGCATATAAACTTTAACTTACGGCGGTTGAACATGGTTGTGATTCCTAATTATAGTCTTTGCATAATTGCTTTAAATACATGATACTTTCACTATATGAGAGGAGGATCTTAGGAAAGTTATATCATAATTCATCTTGAAAGCATATATAGAGGCTAACTGACATTGCGCATTGCAGAAAGTTGCTGCAGCTTCTGGAGACATGCGGAAAGCCCTTTGTATCTGCAGGTTAGCCATTTTATCATAATAATTAGCTAGTAATTGTTTCTGGGCTTCTGTGCACACAATGAGTTAGTGCATTCAGACTTTGCTTAAGTATATTAAAACTGTTGTCTATTAGTCCCTTCTTACGTGCAACCTATATGTTGCTCACGAGGCCTTTGGGTTATCACCTTTCCCTCTGAAATTCTGAACTGCAGGCGTGATCTTTGATTTTAACATCTTGTTTTCTAATTAATTTTTTCAATTTATTTAATAATTAAAAGATAAAAATTGTAAAGGAATTTGTCCATAGCTTTTGTTGATCTTAAACTGCAAGTTACAGGATTCGAACTTACATCTTAGATAACAATAGCATTCTTGCAAGACGTGATATGACTGTTGACATATGATCTGCTTTGGCCATTTGGCCAGAGTAGAAGCCTTCAAAAGAATGCTTGTAATAGTTTATTTGCTTTCCAGGAATGCAATCTTGATGCTGGAGGCAGAAATTAGAGAATCTACTGGCGTTTTAGAAATTTTGTCAGAAAAGAAAGCGTCTCCCGGACAAAAGATAACTTCTGCTCTTGATTACGTAAAAAAACAAGAATTTGATGTTGTAAGCGTTCACTATTTGCTTTAAATTTGCTGTACTAACCATTGGATGGATAATACGTTACTTTAGACTAAAACAGCAAATTGATGACAGCTAAAGAAAGGATGAAATAGAATGAGTGTAAATTTGCCTATGGCATGCATCCCGTTTTGACTAATACAGTGTTTGGATTAATCTCTTCTATGTTTATAATGCTAAGTATCAAAAGTTTTTTCCCCTTCCTGTCATTGTAGTAAGCATCGTCATCAAGTCATTGTTAAATATATTCTCTTTTAAATTAATTTCTTAGCACAGATATATGTTACTTCCAAATATCAGAAAGATTAGGGAGTTTCCCTTCCTCTCTTTGTAGCTAAGATTCTCAAAATGAATTGCAGGTAAGGATTGATCATATGGGTCTTGCCTTGTCCAAGACATATAGATCGCCTGTGGTGGATACAATACAATCTCTACCGCATCATCAACAGGTAACCTTGAATTAAGAACATGTCAATGTGCCTATATGAAAAAAAGAAAAACATGCTAATGTTGTGAGCTAAGGGCTTGATAGACCTTTTCTTTTTAAGCTGGATGCCGTGTTATTTGGGAAAATATTGGACTGTGTGCTCTGCAATAGAAAATTATATATTAATTGTTATCATAAGAGTCCAATCAAATTTCAAAGTGACAAGAAATGAAATGGAAAAAATGATGTTTAACTGTGACATAGTTGAAAGCTATCAAAGGATAAAAAGTGAAGAAGCATTTTTAACTTTCTAGCTTCTACCATTTCTTAGAGGGCAATCAAGTGATGTCAATCTGCAACAATTGATGGGAAAAAAAAAAGGATGATAAGCCATACAATAATCTCTGGTTACCCTTTTTTTGTTCGGAGAATCTTCTACTAATTTATGGCTTTCATACTAAGGATGCCCTATCGCAACTATAAGATACATTAAGGGTCGGAATATTTGTTTTTATGGTATGCAACGAAAATACTCACCATTCACCAACCAAAGGGAGTTTTGATTAGGTACTAGACAGACAATTAATGCTTTCTGTTTGTTGACCAGGCGACTAGATTATGCCATCCCAATCACAGCGCTACTCATTTTGCTACTTGATTGCACTTGTAAAATTCTATAGTTAATATACTTTTCTGGACATGTACTGTTTGCAAATTATACTTTGCTCTTCCATGAAACATTTCCGTGGAGCAAAGAAAGATAAAATCCTTGGTGAGGTATGCTTTACAGGCATTATACATCACTGAAACGGTTGGTACCATCCTTACATTTATTGATTTCTGTAATCGTGATACATATGCAGTTGTACAAATCCTACATGGGCATATGCAAATCATCACTAATTCCTCCAGCTGGAATTTTGAAATTTTCAAATATGTGCAGGGTATTGAATGACCAGGTATCCAAGACAGTACAACAACAACAACAACAACAAAGCCTTTTCCCACTAAGTGGGGTCGGCTACATGGATCAATCGACGCCATAAACATCTATCATAAATCATATTTTTAGATAGACCATTTAAATCTAAATCTCTCTTAATAATTTCTCCTATAGTTTTTCTTGGTCTTCCTCTACCTCTAGTTATTGGACTATTCTCCATCTCATCTACTCTCCTAACTGGGGCTTCTATAGGTCTCCTCCTCACATGACCAAACCATCTAAGTCTCGATTCTACCATCTTTTCCACAATAGGAGTGACTTCCACCTTCTCTCTAATGCATTCATTTCTAATTCTATCCAAGACAGTATTTAATGTAAATATGATTTCTGTAGATGTAGCTATATGCCACTGCATATGCTTCATATGCTTCGGCATTCATGAGCATTTTACCAACTTGGGAAAATGGTAATAGGCGAATGATGAATTTATACATGAAAATTGCAGGGGCTTATTAAACTAGGCCATCGCAAGAGGACAAATTGAAAAGGGTGACGCTGAAAATAGATGAAGCTGATATTACCTTTGCATTGCAGGTTGTTTGCAGAATTTTAAGCCTTTGTATATACGACTGGAATTTTCCCCTCTTCAATTTCTATCTGTATTGTTTGCTTATCATTGAAATAATTCTTTGCCGTCATTTAATTTCATGACACAGGGACTCCGTTTTTTTCGAAACTGTCTTCAGTGATTCTTCTTGGCGTAACAGATTGACATGTTTCATTCAGCTTGATATTTTGAGAATAGATTCTTCCATTTTCGAGATCTTCATTCCATACTTAAGGTTTGAACCTCTTGCTATTAAATGCGTCTTACAAATCTTTTTTTTTTTCTTTCCTTAAAAAAATGTTTACTGGTTAACCTTTTTCAGTCTCTTTCAATATAAAATTTACTGGATTAACATCTGTACGCCCATTAAAAAAAAGGGCGCTAACAATTCTAGTCACAACAGTAATAGATTAGTAAAACATGTATAATATTTATGTGTTAACAGGTACCAGTTTTCCTAATTTGAAAGGCGTCCATAATATTTATAAACTGCGATCGATTGAAGTAGATAATGCAGTATCGACCTATTTCAGGCTTCACTACTTCACATTCTTCCCCTACATCCTAACAGCTTTTCTTCCAGTGTTCATATGCAGGTTATTACATTCAGCAATGTTGAAAATCAAGTTTTCCTATAGTTCTTCACATTATTTATCAATGGATACACTGAATAAAACAAAGGTGAATCAACTTGGCAGGAGTTTCCGGCGAAGAAGTGAAAGCTTTCCTTAAATATAGAGATGTTCTCGAGTTTTCTCAATAACACAATAGCAATAGAAGAAACATTGATTAAATGTAAGAGAGCTTGGTTCTTGTTCATTCCCTTGTCTATTGTACCATAAAATAAAAAATAAAAACTACGTACATTGTTAAGGAGGTGAATCGGACTTCGCTTCAAATATTAATCTAGCATTTTTTTTGGGCCAATAGTAGGGGTTAAACATAGTCAAGCTTTTGTGTGTGTGTTTTCTTTCTTAATAAAGAAGGAAATTCTTTCAATGTTTTTGTGGCTCAAAAAGGAAGTAATTTTTATTCTCAACTCGTCTACATTTCTATATGTAGTTGTGACCCCCTGTCATGAGTTTCAAGATCTAAGGTTTTTTTTAAAAAATCAAATTATTTTGTTATTTTATTTTTAGTTTTAAATTAATACAAGAAAATATGTGAATTTCGAACACCAATTTTTATGGGGTAAATTGTCAATATCTTCCTTAAAACTTAAAACTTTATCAGTTGATATCTTCCTTGTTTGAAAAATGTCAAAATTCCTCGATCAGTTACATTTTGTAACGAAGTTGAACTCCAGAATTTAATTATATATTTACCTTTCCCTAACCTATAACCTGTCCTACTTGTTCCTTCTGAAACACATTTCTCTCTCCCTTCGCCACTTTCACCTCTAGATGCTCTTTCTCCCCGTCGGTCCGTCCTATTTGACTCTTTCTCTCCCTCTAATGGTAAGTGACGATGGGAATGGGTTCAAAATCAATTACTAGACTCCCTCCCATTCTCAATCTCTTTGATCCTCCTTTATATAAATAATTAGCCAAAATCCAAAAGGTGGTTTCCAGTCAATTCCTCTATCTTCTCACCTTATGGAATTCCAACTTGCTCATGCTGCCATCAGCTCTCGGAATAGACTGCAGAGGCAACAGTATGGGACATACAGAAATTGAAGAGAAGAAAAGACGCCGTTAGAGAGAGATGGAGTCAAGAATTTGAGAGGCTAGCTGTACTGGTTCCATAGATGAGGGTAAAGAGGACAACTTATTTTCGGAGGAAATAAAATCTGTCAATGGGGCCCACTCTGTAGTAAGCTTCTGTTAACTTATACAACAGCATACTAAACATAAGGGCCTGTACGAAGGCTGTGGGAAACCGGAGAAGTGATGGTAATGTTCAAGAGTAGGTGAACAGGTGTTTGAGCGAAAAATGTAAATTTAAAATTATTTAAACAGATTTTGCAGTGAAATAGTCTGAAACTCTTAATGCAACAGTTAAATATCCAACAACTTAAACTGAGCAAGATGGTATGTAGGAGTTTGGATATTTAACGTTTATAAATGAATGCATATAATATAATATATTTGAAAAGAGATTTAAAAAAATTAAAAAAATAAATTTCATATATATTTTTATTCTTTTGTATTATTCTTTTTATACATATATAAATATAGAAGATCTAATTTAAAAAATGTACGTGAATTCTTGATAGAGATCACTAAAATTACACTGACAGTTTACTATAAATAAATGCTAGTAGAAATTTGAACACAGTTTAAGTTATGCTTCAATATGTAAAGCAATAACTCAGAAAAGAGAACAGCCCCAACAAATTACCAACAAATTAACCTCATTCTGACAACTCATCTTTTTTGCTTTACAGGGGATTTTTTCAATCCAGTCACAAATGTTTTAAGTTTCTAATTCACCTACAACTTACATACCACAAAAAGTTCTCCTCTATCTTACCTCGAACTAGCTTTCACTGTACTTTACCCTCTAGAACAAATTTACAATGAATATAACAAAGTTTGGAGACCAAAAAACAATAAAGGAAACTTGTTTAATTGCTCCCACAGCATATATATCTAAACATTGGGCTCAATTCTCAGCTCAAAGAAGTAGAGACAGAAGCACAATACATGATTTTCGTTTTCTATCAATTCTCTCCACTTGCTTCTGTTTTTGTAGTTTCTTAGATAGTGGAGCCCGTTGGAGAAGTCATCATAACACTTTGCCCCCTTTTCTCTTTCTTTTTAGTTGACTGACAATAGCTTTTTGTGGTTTGCAGCTTTATTTTCTCTGTTTGCTTGACTGATTGTAGCTTTTCTATATTTTCTCTTTTCTGCTTAGACTGATAGTGGCTTTTCTGTATTTTCTGTTTTCTGCTTGATTGACAATAGCTTTTATGTGGTTTGTAGTTTCATTTCCAGGTGAAAGGGTCCAGCAATCCATCCATTTTGATCAATTTGTCTATGGGACAAAAGTGCCATTGTCCAGCTACCTCTTGTTTGAATTTTGGAAACATCTGACAGTTTGAACCTTGTGCATTGTCATCTTTTCTGCTATTTTTCAAGTTGCAATCACAAGCAATTTTTTTGATTACACAAATCAAACTTTAGTTATAGATAAATCATAATACTCAGAAAGTTTTTTTTTCTATCTATTATTTTCCCAAAATGTTGGAATTTCATAAATTTTCACCAACAATATAAATTCAATAAAAACAATTTACTGAATCGCATCCCGTAAGTCATTGTTCAATTATTCAAAACCTGTATTAAATCTTTTTGATACGTTTCTATTTAAAAAAAATATTATGTTTCTATTTCTTGACTTCCTTTACTCTCATGTTTTTGTGTACTTAATATATAGAGAGAGAGCATAAAACTTTTATATAGATAAAGACCAATTTCTTGAATAAATTCTAATTATAACTCTTATTACTCTCACCAAATGACCAATTATATCAAGAAACTATCTCTCAACTAGTTAATACAAAATCAGTATGTTTAATATTTATTTAATCAATTAAATAATAGTTACTTAATCCACATTACTTGGCCCAATTAAGAGTTAACAGCAATCCGTTTGAGACAGAAACGAAGCCCCCTCAGGCCAACAAGAAAAGAAAAAAGGAGGCTTCAAGAGATTTCTGCTGAAAACATGCTTCAGCCGACTTGCATTTGCTTTGGCCCCCAAGAGGAATTAAGGGGTAAAAAACACTGACTTGTATTGCATGATGTAACAGTTGATAGATTTTTGCCCTCAACTGTCCAAAAAGACTTATTGTTGCACCTTTTGCTTTCAGCTGCGTCATGTCAATTTTATTTGAATCAGTGGAAAATAATAGTAATTATTAGATTTTAAATAAACAGTTGTTTTTTGAATATATTTAATTATAAATTGAGTTTATTTAAAAATAAGTTGGATTTAAAATAACATAAAAAAAAAAAATAGACCCGAGTCCAGTATTATTCACCAAATTTAGACCCGAGCTCAATTCAATTTAATGCGGATGAAACCTAGTCCCACCTATTTTGTAAAAGTTAAAAATTACAAAAAAAAACTTGTATTTTTATATACACACAATTTTTATACTCTAGTTTTTGAACTTGGGAAGCAGTGCTGTAATGGCCTCACTTCATTTAGGGGTAGGCAAACTTGTTCTCGGCCGATGCATAATCGAGTCGGGACGGGTCAAGAATTTTTTTATAAAAAAATTAAAATAAGGTCGGGTTGGGACAAGTTTTAGGATAATCTCTTGATCCTATCGGGCCCGGTTCGACCCAAAGTATATATATATTTATATATAAAGAGATATGGACTAAATTTAAAAGAATTTTTTTTAAGGTCTTTTTATAATTTTAACTAAACTTTTTAAACATATTTTATAAATCATAAATAACTAGAGGGGTCAAAATTTATGTTAGAACTCTCCTAAATATAATTATCGCATTCATATAAGAAAAATAAAATTTAAAAATACATATTTTTTCAAGTTTTAACTACTATATTTGTATTTTTTTTATTTTCTCTATTGAATTCATGTTTTTTCATATCTATTGTATAAATTTTAAAAAAATATATCAAAAAAATAGTTATATGCCCAAAATAATTGAGCAAAATAAAAATATAAATTTTTAAAATTAAAAAATTTTTCTTAAAAAATTAAAAAAAAATAGCCTGTGGCCCAACCCGGCCTACTTGACTCGATTATAATCGAGTCATATTCTGGTTGGGTCGGGCTCGGGACAATTTTTTCATCTCGAAGTTAAAATCAGGTCAAGATTAGAGTTGAAGCAAATCGTGACTCATTCCGACCCATGTCCACCCCTAACTTCATTACATGTGTTGTTGTAGTTTTTCTCTTTTTTTTTTTTACCTTTGCTTGCATACGCAAGCGTGCGTGCGCGCGCGCGCGCGCACACACATATATATATATATATATGTGAAATAATATGAGGCGAACTCAAATCAATTTTTTTAAAAAAAATTGAACTGACCCATATCATATTTAAATTTTTTTAAAAATAAACTCACTTTTTAATAAATATTTTTTAAGATCATATCTATTTTTTCAGTTAAGTTTATAAAATTAAATAATTTTTTGAGTCATAATTACATTTGCTCTCAAAATTTCCTTGACCAAACCTATTTTACCATTTATCAAAAATTAAAAAAAGAGAAAAAAATCTCCTTGACCAAACCTATTATACCATTTATCAAAATTAAAAAAAGAGAAAAAAATCCATTATACTTGAAAACTAAAATTGATTTATTTTAAAATTTTAATTTATTAAAATTTATTTCTTAATTTTTATTTTAATATTTTTTTTTTATTTTTTAAAAATATAAATCTTAATTTATTTTAATGTTTTATTAGAATTTTGACAATGTAATATATAAATAATATCATTAAAAACTGTACAAATTAAATATTATTAAATATTATTTTTTTATTATTTAAATTTTTTTAGACAATATATTGTCAACTTTTATTTTATAAAAATATTTAAAATTTTAAAAAATTAATATTTTACATTATATAAATAGTTAATATAAATATATTTAAAAAAATGGATGCAATTATAACTTACTTTTTTAATTTTAAGAGGTAACGAAAAAAATAGATATAATTACATATATATTTGCTACAACTTTGGTAATTAAAATGCAATAAGTATATAATTATTTAACAATAATATAATAAATATATAATTTAATTAAATTTTTTTGTAAAAATATACATTTTTCATATTATTAGAGATATATATAATTTTAATTAAAAAATTAATAATACAAATATAATAAATTATGTATAAGTTTTGTTCTAAAAAGATTATAATTTAATCATTTCTCAAGTGTATTTTATTTTAAAATAAATGATTTATTCACACAAAAAAAGTTAAAGTTAGGAGTAAAGTAAAAAAAAAAAACTCATAATAGTGAAGTTTACCATTACAAGGGTTTCAGTTGCAGAAACCGGTGACCGTATACCAACACCCGAAAAAAAAAAACAGAAGGCACAAATATTGTGTCGCGTGTTGGGGTGACGCACAGAGAGAGAGAGAGAGAGAGAGACGGTGAATGGAGAATCTATGGCGTGCAGCGACGGGTCAAGACCCGAACCCGGAAGACTACAGTGGGATCGAGTTCTGGTCGAACCCGGAGCGAGCCGGTTGGCTTACCAAGCAAGGCGACTACATCAAGACCTGGCGCCGCCGCTGGTTCGTCCTGAAGCAAGGGAAGCTTTTTTGGTTCAAGGACTCCTATAGCGTCTCGCGCTCCTCCACCCCTCGTGGCGTCATCCCCGTCGGCTCTTGCCTCACCGTCAAGGGCGCCGAGGACGTCGTCCACAAGCCCTGCGCCTTCGAGCTCTCCACCGCCCACAGCACCATGTACTTCATCGCCGACACCGACAAGGAGAAGGAGGAGTGGATCAACTCCATCGGCCGCGCCATAGTTCAGCACTCGCGCTCGGTCACGGACTCCGAAGTCGTCGATTACGACAGCCGACGGTAATTTTGTGATACGTAGTTTCCGAGCTGCCGTCGATTTGGATAACTGTTTCTGTATAATCTGTCTTGCAAGTTGTAAAATTTCTCATAATCTTATGGATTTTGTAATAATTTCAACAATAAGTTTCGTGCTGGGTGTCTTGGATTTTGATTGATGTATAATATTTTGGAGTTGATCTGACGAATCTCTTTTTTTTTTTGGGGGGGGGGGGGGTTAGTTCTTGTTGTTCTGCTGCTGGAGTCGGGAGACATCCTTCGCTGCTTCTTGAAGCAAATTCCGTTGAGCGCTAATTCAATTTCCATCTGGAAAATTATTGACATCCAATTCTTATCCTTTTATTTGGTTGTTGCTGCTTGATTTACTGCCCAGCCTTGGTTCTTCTCTAAATTTTGTGGATTTGTTTCTTGTATGAATCATTATTAGTTGGCTTCATAGATCAAATTATTCCTTTCTCTGTATTTGAGATTTTTGTTTCTAGAGCTATGGGAGATAACTAATCCCTTTGACCCAGTCTGAGTGCTTTTTGGGATGGGTGAAATCTTTTGATAATTGTTGGGGATTTCTTTACATCACCTGCTGTAGTAGGAGTGTGGGACAATCTTCTAATATTTCTTTACCACGCCTCATTAATCCTACTCCATTCTCCATCATCTGCAGTCCGCACATTAGGAGATTGTTTTCGTATCTAATAAAATGTGATGCTGCAGTTTACTTTAATCTACTAGCTTGGAATTCAGTCTTTGCTGCAAATTAGCTTCTCTCACCCCTTTCTCCAGTTCCCCCCTGAAAGGCATTTCATTTTTTAGAGATAACTGCAAACAACCTGTTTTTTTTTTTTCCCCTTAGCTGATTAGTTACAAGTGTCCACTAGTTAGTGGTTCTCTTTTCTGTCTTCATTGTGTCACTGGAAATGGCTTTCTAATCTCCGGTGTTAAAGTTTCTTAATGCCTTATTCTCTTAATTATAACAATGCTTAACTTTTTGCTACATACCTCTTATGTTATGCTCCTCCGGTTGGATACACCAAATTAATTATGCTTAAAACCCAGAATTTGACTCATTGATCTCTCTGTATTTCCACTGAACCTAGGTCATGGAAGATACCAATGTGTTCCTTTCTGTTTCTCTTTGAAAGTTTCATGTCTCTACCAGGGAAAATCTGATTATCCCGTTCTAGTTGGGGTTTTTTTTCAGTACAGAATCAGTTCACTCACACCCTGTGCAGGATCCTATCTTCCCGATGTCCAAATCCATGGATGGAAATTTTAACTCAGATCTCAGATTCTTCTGGTTGTCTCACATGTTCAACTCATTTGCTTTAAATATATTCCATTTGGCTGTGATTTCTAAATATGGCAGATGCCAAGTTTATATGACGCTTCAATTATGTTTGAGCATAGCATGGGGTTTATAGTAAGAACTTTGGGAGCTGGAACTATGTGATATTTTATTTCTGGTGACCGAACCCTGAGGCCATTGTTGACCATCATAGCTAGCCCTTTGTAAGGCCTTGTTTGGAAGAAGGGGGAAAGAGAAGAAATGGAGGGGAATAGAGAGAAAGCTTTCCTATTTTAAAAACATCCCACAAGTGAACAATTGCAGAGTTTGCTTGTCTGACTATGAATAGGAACTCGTAGTCCCTCTGTTGTCACCCATAGGCAATTCTGAGGTCTTCTTTGTATGAATGTGAGTTTGGCTGCATGAAGAGCAATGGTACACGTGTTTCTGTTGGTGGAGGGACCTGGGTTATAACAATTCGGACATGGTATTTCTCTTTCCCTCCAAAATTGTCTATTGGATTCTGAAACAGTTTTCAGTGTGAATAGCAATAATCCTGTGCGAGTAAATTCTGTCCTTATAAGTGAAGGGGCTTCATTACCATTTTGACGTGAAATGGTATAACATGCTAGCTATTATGCATGAAGTATGGTGAGGGAATTAGGACTGCTGCAGTTGGTGTTGAGGAAAGTGATAGCATAGCTTGTATGTAATATCTATTGTATCATTCTTCTCATTATTTAACACTTTTTTTATTACTTATTTAAAATAAGGATACGAAAGTTATTTATATCTTTGAAATCACTTTTTCCATTCTTTTTGCGATCGCATACCTTTTATATTCTACCCACCTGGTGTAATTGTAATGAAAGCTTGGGTTTGGAAAGCTTAGGATTGTTATTTCAATTTATTTTATTTTTCCGTGTTTTTGATGGTATGATGAAGACTAAGGGGGCAATTGCTTTTGTGCTAGATAGAGGGGTTCTTTCTATATAATTATGTATAATATTTATTATATTTTTATAATCATTCTTTATTATTATTTAACAATATTTATCTTTTTTTTGAATTCAAATTAAAGTAAAGGTACACAAGTTTTTTTTTCATCCACAACATCATTATTTTGCCTTAAAATTTTTTTTTGGTATCAAATAATAATATTAAATGTTTAAGTCTCATGTTGAATAGTATGGATTAATCAATAAAATATTTAAATAGGATAATTTTCTTATTTCAATAGTTAACTATTAAAAGAAAGTTCTTTATTTTGTTTGAGTATCTATCAATTGGTATAAGTAGATTTAAATAGGATAATTTTTTTCATTTCAATAGTTAACTTTAATAAAAAAAAAATTATTCTGTTGGAGTACCCATCAATTGGTATTGGTATCAGTAGGGTAATATGGATTGTTTAATGGAAAACTTAAAAGTAGGTTGGTTCTTTCATTTTAACAGCTAACCTTTTACTCTTGAGGGAAGATTTTTTACTTTGCTTAGATGCCCATTATAATAAATTATTTGCACCAATGTATTTTGAATGATATAAGCCCTTTTTTGAACGAATGCCTGAAAATGCTTCTGAAGACACTAAGATGGAAGGGAATTATAGGACAAGTTAACTGATTAAATTCCATGTCATCATGGGCAAGAAATTGTCAGGTTGGCATATTTTATTTCCTGTGCATAAGAGTAGATAACAAAATGTTTTCTGTCAAGGGATGATTTGGAGAACAAACATCTGATTTTTTGAAAAATCTTGTTAAAACTGAGCTGAAGTTTTTGTACTTAATGCAGTGATTTGTTCCAAACCAGTATGCTTCGTTTCAAGTGGTATTGAACTGATTGAATAAAATCTAGTTCTCGTTATTTGGTTATGTCATGTTAGAGGTGATTTGCTCCTTTCCTCTTCTCCTGAAGACCCGGAATGTCGTTCACTTGCTGATTTTGTTTGCACTACAGCATTTCTTATTTGTTTGCAGCACAATTTCAATATTCTGGAGATTCTTTAATGCTATGTCTAATATCTATTTGATTTGATTCCTCTCAAAAGAAGAAAAAGGATAAAAACAATCTAATGTTTAACTTCTAATTGTCATAATTTTTATGGGAAGCATCGCGTTGAGACTGCGTCACTGTTTGCGGGTATCACTTTTAGCATTATCTTTTAAGCTACTCTGTGCACACACAAGTGGTAACGTTCGACAATTGACATGGTGTTCGAATTGGTGATGGAGAATCCGTTGTACTTTTTACCGGTTAATTAGCTGCAAGAGTTGTTCGGGACTAACATAATTTGTAGTTTGCAAGAAACTACAGAGCAATCAAGGTGTCCAATCAAGTAATAATATCGCGGTCTTTTCTTATAAAACTTCCTTATATTGGTGCCATGTTGTAGAGATATTGAGATTTAATTGAAGCTTCAAGCGTTTTTCATGCTAACGATTTGCTTGTTATTATTTCATGGATATGTGTGTGTGTGTGTGTGTGTGTGATGGTACTGTGGTCATCTATTTTAATTTGTTTGGAAAAATTCCACAATGGGAGGACTAAAGCTTGTGGAGCGATTGGCCAATGGCAATCCTGGTAGTTCTTTGTGTGTGAAAGACAGGCAAGAGGGCTGTGTTACTGATGGACGAAGAGAAGACCGGAAGAAAGAAAAAAGGCAGAGTGAAACGATAAATTTGATGAGTTAATGCACATATTTATACCTCAATTTTGATTTAGTCTTTCATGTTTTATTATCGTTAATTGACAACTAAATATTTGGTCTCATATTTTCTTGACTGTGTTACAGCAATTACTCTAAGTGGGGATCATGTATAACTATGATAGCGCAAACACTCGATGTGTTGCCACATTAGGTTTCTTCTGTAATGCATTTTATGAAGCCAATAAACTTACACTATGTGTTATACTATTTGTAGCTATCCAACTTTATTGGCTAATTGAATATTTAGGTGTTATCCTGCAACACTTACGTGAAAATGATATTAAAATATGAAGAATTAAATTAGAAATCAGATGAAAGCATACAAATCGAGAGCAATAAAAGTGTGTGGGTGTATATATGAACTAAATATATAGCTTAACCGAAAAAATGGTTTCTCTTACCTACCCCTGATGAGTTTTTTTAAGAAGGGCACCATTCATTTGTCAAAGAAAAATTTACTCAAAACTGAGACGAGGAATTGAGAATGCAAATGGAACTCCTTTTCAGAGAGCTCAGCAAAATGTCTTGTTTGTATCTAAATGATTATCCACCAAAAACAAAGGAATATGGGATTCGATCATATAAAATGCTCCAAAGCCACATTTTTATTTGTATATGTCAAGTTTAACATGTAATTTGATATTGCATTACATTGAGGAATTTATTGCAAAGCCTATCTCAATAAATTAATTAGCATGAAACTATGGACACATCTGTATAGAGAAACTGCTGAACAACCACAACTAATAAGAGGGTTACACAACTTTGAAGAAGGGAACAGATTTAAGCTTTTGAAATAAAATGACTACAGGAGAGCTTAGTTTACAAAGAAATTGGGCTTGGAGATTAATTATAAATTTTAAATCATACTGGGTTACTAACGGATGTTGGTAGGCAGGCAGAAAAAAAGAATGCTTGAATGCTTAAAGGAAGCAAACTGCTCTAAAACTTTATCAGAAAAATAATTATTTCAATTATTTCTCTTTGTACTTGCAAAGGATAAAATTCTAATTTTCAGTACTTATTCATATGAATATGATATAAGTACAACAATCAAAATACAATAGTAAAATAACAATGAATAACTATGTAGTTAAGATTTTGATTCCTTAATAACCTGAACAAACTCTCCTATTGTTATTGTAAGGCCAGAATTTAGAATACTTTTGTTTTGGTATATTTTAAATGGGAAACAACTTTTGAAGATTAAATTAACAAACTTTATTTTCAAAGGTCAAGTTAAGAGAGAAGTTACTTAAAATTAAATTAAAAGATTTTATTTTTAAAAGATTAAATTAAGAGCGGAATAATTTTTTGAGGATTAAATTATCAATTTACTCTAAAATTTTATAAAAGATCCGATTATATAATATTAAGCAATAAAAATTTTTTAATCTATTTTTTATTAAAAAACTAATTACACTTTAGTTTTTTTCTCGCAAAAATGGCAATTGATAATCACATAAAAAACTACGGTTGATTTTGAATAAAAATTCATTTCTTCTACTAAAAAAATTTCTTGATTCTTATAAAATTGTAACAAATTTGCATTAAAAAAAAAAGAATATAGCGAAAGAGTCAAAGACAATAACTGGCTGGTGACACAGACAAAAAGAATCCTTAATCAGAGAGCAAATACCGTATTTCTCATCGCTTAACCATGTCTAATTCTGATTTTCGTTCATGCTTTTCGTTCGCTTCAAAGAGTAACCTTGGTTGCCGCTTCTCCTTAAATCTACATAAGTTTTCCGCTTTCCTCAAGCTTCAACCATAAGAAAGGTCTTCCTCCAAACAGCCACAAGATTTCCTACATTCCAGTCACCGGAGATGTCTCTCCGGCCAGTACCCTTGGCATTTTTCTTCTTTCTCTACCTCTTGGTCTCCTCCCAAGCCACTGACTTCAATGGCATACGCAAGAAGCACAAAATCGATGGACCCATCAAAACTCTGGTCGTCCTGGTGATGGAGAACCGATCCTTTGATCACGTTCTGGGGTGGCTCAAATCGACCCGACCTGAAATTGACGGGTTAACGGGCAAGGAGTTAAACCGAATCTCGGTCTCGGACCCGAACTCGCCGGAGGTTTCCGTCTCTGACGACGCTATGTTCGTTGACTCTGATCCGGGGCACTCGTTCCAGGCTATAAGGGAACAAATATTCGGATCAAACGATAGCTCCGCGAACCCGGCTCCGATGAACGGGTTCGCTCAGCAGGCCGAGAAGATGGTTCAGGGATCGTCGAAAACCGTTATGAGCGGGTTCAAACCGGAGGTTTTGCCGGTCTACACTGAGTTGGCGAATGAGTTCGGCGTGTTCGACAAATGGTTCGCCTCGGTGCCCGCGTCGACTCAGCCGAACCGGTTCTACGTTCACTCGGCGACATCCCACGGTGCGATGAGCAACGTTCGTAAGGATCTGATCCACGGGTTTCCTCAGCGAACAATCTTCGATTCTCTGGACGAAAATGGCCTCACATTTGGGATCTATTATCAGAACATCCCCGCGACATTGTTTTTCAAGAGCTTGAGGAAGCTCAAGCACGCCACGAAATTCCATAGCTACTCTATGAAGTTCAAATTGCACGCGAAGTTGGGGAGGCTTCCAAATTACGTGGTGGTGGAGCAGCGTTACTTCGATGTGGACCTTTTTCCGGCCAATGATGATCACCCGTCGCATGACGTGGCGCTGGGGCAGAAGTTCGTGAAGGAGGTGTACGAGACGCTGAGGGCTAGCCCTCAGTGGAAAGAGATGGCCTTGTTGATTACATACGATGAACATGGTGGGTTCTATGACCATGTACCTACCCCTGTTTCTGGTGTCCCCAACCCGGATGGCATTATTGGACCCGATCCGTATTACTTTCGGTTCGACCGCTTGGGTGTTCGGGTCCCCACGATTCTGGTTTCGCCGTGGATTGAGAAGGGTGCCGGTGAGTGTTGTTGTATCTTCTGTATTTTTTCAAAGTGTTCATGCTTTAGGTACGCTTGAACTTTGTTGAGGCTAAATTCCCTCCAGGACAATCTTAAAGATGTTCGCAATTAGGATTAGTCTCATAAAGTGTTCCTCAGAGCATTTGAATTCAGGTTGATAAGGCAGGATATTGCCTTGCATGTGTGTGCCTAAGAAGCATGAATACTGTCTGTCTGCAAATTGAAGTTTTGTGTCTGTCTCGTACTTAGTATTATAAACTGATCGCTCCGCTATTATTGCCTTCTTAATCTCTGTTTTGGTGGCTCTGTGAGTTGTGGAAGTATTAAGGATCTACGGAGTGGTTATGTTCCTAGTTACTTGATCCTAACTTTTGCCTTTCTGTATTTAGCTTTGTTGAAATCCTTTGGCTGTGTTGGTACGTTGCTGTAAATTTGAGCTTTTGGCTTGCTGCTGAGCATTTGCTATTGTTTATATTTGGTGGTATTGTACTTGTATCTCTAGACTTAGTTAAAACATGCTTCTGCACAAAGTTGTACCAATACATGGGTTTATCTGGTTGCACAAATACGATGGTCACTTGAAGACATAACTGATTAATTATTTTTTGTTAAATTTATCTTTGGTATTAACGTAGCCTTAATAGGGCTTCTGTGTTCTCTCAGCAGATACAAAAGTTTTGGCATGTAGATTCTTATACTGTTATAAGTAGTCACTTTTTCTCTTACTGGGGATTCTTGTACCATTTTCCCTTTTTATTGGAAACATTATTGCATTCTAACTTTTAGAATACTATACTGAGAAGTAGATTTAGTTTGGTCATCTTTGTCTATACTGTAGTTATCACTTATCAAATTATCTGTGACTTATATTTGAGTAAGCGTGAGCCACAAGAAACTGTTTCCAGCATTTTATACAATTAATGGGCAGAAAGCAAATAGCTTAATATCTGAGAGTGGTAGTCATTATAGCATATATATGATAGAGTAAGAGATATATTTCTATTCCATTGAAACGTTTAAAAATTATAAACAAGGGCTAATCTTTAAAGTTAACTCCTTTGAATCTTGTTGACTGTCCTACTCCTACGAAAACACTCTAATTCGATGACTTCCGGTGCTAACCCATCTAAAGTTAGGTTCTTTGTTCAAAAAGAGTGAAATATAGCTCTCTATAGACCCAGGGCAGAGGAGAGATTAATCCATCATAATTTCAGCCCAATGAACTTGTAATATCTGATCTGGATGAAAAGATTATCATCTTATCCTATGAATGTGATATGCAAAGGGTATTTAGAGTTGTTTGGGCAGTGACCTTACAGGAGGTGAGGCCATGGATAGCACCAACTAGTTTTTCTGTCGTCAAAGGAGGTTTTTCAGTTTTGATTTCATATTGGTTGTTCTTCAGGGCCCATCAAAATTTCTATACATTGTTCAGCAATCCTCTATGATATTTTCATTCTCAATCCGCTGGAGCTAACCTGCAAGGTTTTAAGTTCAAATAAATGGGACTTAAATAGACATAAGTTGTGCCTTATTACCCAGATTTAAGTTTCTGTTTATTCTGTTGCTGTACCTTTTTTTGGGGTCTTGCTTTTGTCGCCTTTTGCAGTATGAGGTGACTCTTAATTTTTTTGTTGCAGTGATTCATGAACCAGAGGGGCCAAAACCATATTCACAGTTTGAACATTCTTCTATTCCTGCCACGGTAAAGAAGCTATTCAATTTAAAATCCAATTTCTTGACGAAGAGAGATGCATGGGCCGGTACCTTTGAGAAATACTTCTACTTTCGTGATACTCCTCGTAATGATTGTCCAGGTTTGCATCTACTTTGATTATCACACAGCTCCTTGTATTCTTAGTTTTCATTCATCTTGTGCTCATGCTCTTGGGTCTAGGAGGGTAGGGCTGTACATATTGATTTGGGCTACTCTGTTTTTCCACTATCTATCAGATCTGGTTAACAATGTTGCAACACATGGAAAATTAGGAAAATTATTAGATAGATTAAGTCAATTATAAATAAATATGCAAGTTTGTCAAATACATTTTTTAATGGGACCCATATCTGATAATTTGGTAAACCGAGACTATAGGAATCTTTCTGCAAACTGCCTTTCATGGTTATAACTTAGTAGAGATACCAGTGTAGTGCGGAGCTGGGCATGCCTAAGTGCATAATCACCGAAATTTCCTTTCTCTTTCACTCAGTGCAATAGAGCAAGAGTAAGTTTCCACCTTTGTCTACTTCCTGAAAGTGGGTTTTGCATGGATAGTGAAAATACCAAATGGTACAATTGTACGTTACAAAAATCCAAGACACAGAACGCAAAGCTTCTTGTCCTTTTCATTTTCTGATTAGAACATGGCCAACATCTCTTTACAGAGAGGCTTCCGGAGGTGAAGATATCGCTAAGGCCATGGGGACCCAGAGAAGACACAAGCCTTTCAGAGTTCCAAGTTGAACTGATCCAGCTTGCGTCTCAGCTCAACGGTGATTACATGCTCAAAACCTATCCGAATATCGGAAAAAGTATGACAGTGGGAGAAGCAAACCGATATGCAGAAGATGCAGTGAAGAGGTTTCTGGAAGCCGGAAAGGCAGCTCTTAAAGCTGGAGCTAATGACTCTGCCATTGTCACAATGAGGCCTTCCCTCACTAGCAGGGTTTCCATGGGAGAATACAGCACTAATCTTAGAACCCAGTAATAGTTTCATCATATATATATATATATATATATAGCATTTTCTGTATATATCTATAGTGCCCTGTAGACCTAGTGATTTTTGAAAAACACGATTTCTATCAGTGTAATATGTCTTGTACTTTTGGTTCTGAAGGAAAATTAAAACTTTTTTTTTTTTGGCTTTAGTGTCTTTATATCTCTCTGTAGCACGAACTTTTAACATGGAGATATAGATAAATACGGAATGTAGTAGTGGTGAACACATGGAGATAAATGCGGAATGTAGTAGTGTTGAACACTTTTATTTATATAAAAAAAAAAAGCAGATTTAACATTTAACATTTAGAATATAAGATAATGTGAGGACAAGTTGTTAAACTAGATTAAAAAGATTCTGCGTGATAAACATAGCATGTAATTTGAATATTTGAATAATTCCTCGTTATTTAATTACTAAAATAACTTCAGGTCAATAAAACTAAAATTATTCAGCACTATTTTTCTGTCTCTTATTTTTAGGTTCTCATTCCAAGACGCCAAATCTTCTCAAAACCAGAAATATTAATATAAATGTAAATAATTTAAAACAAAAGTGTTTAAATATTTGAGAAATAATAATTTAATATTGATTAATGGGAGGATGCAAGAAAATAAACCTTATGACGCCGAGCTATTGTCAAACCCTAGACATGGTAATGCAAAACAAGATTTTAAAATTCAGACACATTGACAAAGCTAAACAGTCTGAGTCAATGTTTAAAATGTTTGGCTCCATTATAACCAACAAAAAATTGATAAAACCTGATACAACTTGGGATCCAATCTAAGCTTTACAAAATCGGTTGGGTGAAATTTTTCAAAATTATAAGCCTACCAAAAATTTTTGATAAAATTATACTAACATTTCTTAAATTTTATTAAAATTACATAATTTTTTCTTTTATTTTTAAAATATACATAAAATTTTTTGAAACAAAAAGTAATTTTATACTTTAATCTAATTTTAAAATTTTTAATCAAAATACCCTCTATTTAAAATTTTTATTAATTAAAAAATATGTATTTAAATTTAAGGAAAGGTATCTTAGTTAAAAAAAATTAATTAAATTAAAATATAAAGTAACTTTTTTGTTTCAAGAAAAATCTATCTATATTTTACAAATAAAAGGGAAATGTGTGTAATTTTAATAAAACTTATGGAAGGACTGTGTAATTTACTCAATTTTTTTTTCTTTTGCTTTCACAAATATTTCTTTTTTCACATAATAGGGTTAGAATACTTATGTTATTACGATTGTTCATTTAACTTGTCAATAAATTTGTCTCCACTAAATTAAAACCTTTGTTTTTTTGTTTTGTTTCTTGTTCTACATCACTTTGGCCTTTTCATATAAATAATAATGGAATATTTTAGTAATTTGCTAAGTTTGTTTTAGATTGTTCCAACTAGAGAGTAATCAGGGACGTTATAAGCAGCTTGAATCGTTTGATTGTTACAGCTACTAGGCATTTTCTCTTGGACGTTTGAATAGCACTCAAATGAACTCCTGGGACAACGATATTCTTAAAGTTAGTTCATGAAATCAGAAAATTTAAAATTTGTATAAATTTTATCTTAAAATTTCATAATTTTAATGTGAAATCCAAATCTCATACTTTTCCCCTTCTGTGAATGTAGTTGCAATGAAAGCTAGTGTTGTGTTAACTTTCTAGGAGAAGTTTCTATATTTTACTTTCATTTTGGTATGTAGATATTATTTATTTATTTTACCATTTAAACGTGTAATTATTATTTGAAATAATTATAAATTTATAACTAATTGATTGAGATATTTAAAAATAATTAGGAGTAGTGTATGTGTGTGTTTTGTTTTGATACCATCACTATGCTTGAAATTAAAATTTTCCTTCAAACAATATCGGGTTAAAGGATTTTACATGTTAAGTATTACCTTTTATTTTTTGTTATAAAGGTCAGGTTTAATTTTTCAAATTATTAAAGAGAGAGATTATTTTTTTTATTAATTGAACTAACCCCTTAGTATGTCAGATACTATGTAAGATATTTTTTTTGAATTAGATTTAAATACAATTCTTTATAAATTTTTATTGAATTTTTTAATTATAATATAACAAATGTATAATTTTTTAATTAAAATATGATAAATTATAATTTAATAAAAAATAATATATTTATCTACAAAAATTATATATTTATTACATTATTATTAGAAAAGTATACAATTTTTATATTTTAATTAAAAATTTAACCATAAAAATATAATATATTATGTAATAATTTTTTGATTTATTTTAAATTTATTACTATCTAAAATGCTTATATTATTCAAATATTTTACACAACAAAAAATATATTATATTACTATTACCTCTATATATATATATATATAGAGAGAGAGAGAGAGAGAGAGAGAGAGAGAGAGAGAGAGAGAGAGAGAGAGAGAGAGAGAGAGAGAGAGAGACGGTGCTAGAGAAATAGATATTAAAATTTTCCTTTAAACAGTTTCGGATTACATATTAAATATTACCTTTTATTTTTTGTTATGAAGGTCAGGTTTAATTCTAAGTGAATCAAATTCAAATTATTAAGGAGAGATATTATTCTTTCTTATAAATTGAACTAATCCTTCGGCAAGTCAGATACCATGTAAGATATTTGTCTTGAATTATATTTAAATACAGTTTTTTATAATTTTGTTATCAAGTTTCTTAATTATAATATAATAAGGGTATGATTTTTTAACTAAAACATGATAAATTATAATTCAATTAAAAAAGTATACATTTATTTACAAAAATATTTATTATATTATTATTAAGAAATCATATATTTTTATATGTTAATTAAAAATTTTACTAGTAAAAATATAATAATTTTTTTCATATATTTTTAGTATATTAATATCTAAAATGCTTATACTATTCAAATATTTTATACAACAAAAAATATATTATATTACTATTAGCTCCATATATATATATATATATATATATATATGGCAGAAGGCTGGTGTACGTAAATGGGAGACTCTCGAGAGCGGGACTACAGAACTTAGTGCTGTTTGGAACTCGAAAAGCAGGACCTCTCCTCGCAAGGTCTCTATCGTTCCTTGGCCCAAAGTCTGAAAGTCGATCCTACCATTCTTCCTTCCTCGTGTCCCACTGTCCAGGCATCTCATTCAACTTCCATCCCGGCCGAATGAGCAACCAAGCGAAGGCAATATCTTTAGTTAATTTCTATGAAATGTCACTTTTGATGACTTGCAATTGTCACACCTAATGTCAAAATTTTAAATATTCTACAATATTTTATTTGGATGGCATGGAATGAAAAGCCAAAGGGATATTAAACCGCTTCTAATATCTAATAACTTTCTTGAGATGCTCCTGCTTCTTACACATTAAGGGAGAGAAGTACATATACAACTTATTAGAAAATTCTTGCACATTAAAATTTTTAAGTTTAAATGCATTTTTGAACCTTCTAATCTTATAAAAATATCTAATTTAATCCTTCTAATTTAAGAATAGTTTAATTTTTTTAAATTGATTCAAATATCACTTGAGTGCTTGACTGATAAATAATCAACTAGAATTTGTCCTTTTTCTTGGAATATCCATTCCAGGAATTTGGGCCGCAGATTTTATTATAAAAAAAGCCTATCTGTTGCCTTGAAAACCATTGAAGCAGAATGCACAATCTGTCAACATGAACCCAACCCCACTTGTTCAAAGTGCAAACAGCTAGCGGCTGACAGCACCTAACTACCCTTCAAACTCACCCCACCTTCACACACACATTCATCATCACCCATCATCGTAAAATCATATAATCCTCAATCTTCCTATCTGTGTTCCTCATTCTCTCTCTTTTTCTCTCTCATATTCATGGAGGCTTCGTGGGAACAAAGTGTCACATTCTCCATCAACACGATTTACCTCCTCTTCTCTGCCTACCTAGTCTTCGTAATGCAAATTGGCTTCGCCATGCTATGTGCAGGCTCCGTTAGAGCTAAGAACGCCATGAACATTATGCTCACCAATGTCGTCGACGCCGTCGTCGGAAGCATCTCCTTCTACCTCTTCGGCTTCGCATTTGCTTACGGCGACGGCTCCCATTCTAACCCTTTCATTGGTACCGATCTCTTTGCTATTGTTAGTATTCCAAATGGTACTTATGATTATAGCTTCTTTCTTTACCAATGGGCTTTTGCTATAGCTGTGGCAGGCATCACAAGTGGGTCCATAGCCGAGAGAACCCAGTTTAGTTCCTATCTTGTTTTTAGTTTTTTTCTTAGTGGGTTTGTATACCCAGTTGTGGCCCATTGGGTCTGGTCCTCCAACGGTTGGCTCAGTCCTTTGTCGAGCCAGTTGTTTCTGGGCTCAGGTGCGATTGACTTTGCTGGAAGTGGAGTGGTGCATTTGGTTGGTGCAATTGCTGGGCTTTGGGGATCTCTCATAGAAGGGCCACGGGTTGGCCGGTTCGATGCATTTGGCAAGCCCGTGCCACTCCGAGGACACAATGCGAGTCTAGTGGTACTTGGAACGTTTCTTTTGTGGTTTGGATGGTTTGGGTTTAATCCGGGCTCTTTTGATAAGATTCTTGTGTCGTATCCTGACACGTCTGATCAGGGTAATTGGACTTCCATCGGTCGAACCGCGGTTGTGACTACATTAGCCGGTTCAACTGCTGGGATCATCACCTTGTTCGGCCGGCGATTATTAATCGGCCATTGGAATGCAATAGATGTCTGCAATGGCTTGCTTGGTGGGTTTGTTGCCATTACCTCTGGATGTTCGGTTGTTGAGCCGTGGGCCGCCATTATTTGCGGGTTTGTCTCGGCGTGGGTCTTGATTGGGCTCAACATCTTGGCACTGAAATTGAACTATGATGACCCATTAGAGGCAGCCCAACTGCATGGTGGATGTGGGGCTTGGGGTTTAATATTCACAGGGTTGTTTGCCAAAAAGGAGTTTGTGATTCAAGCCTATGACTCAGATGTGAAAGGGGTAGCCAGGCCCTATGGGCTCCTATTAGGAGGTGGATGGGGCTTGATTGGAGCCCAAATTGTTGAATTGTTAGTTATATTGGGCTGGGTTAGTGTGACAATGGGCCCTCTGTTCTATGCCTTACACAAGCTTAAGCTACTGAGAATCTCCAGAGACGAAGAAGTTACAGGCCTTGATATCTCAAGCCATGGTGGATATGCTTATGCTCCTCCAGAGGAAAATTATCCTCAATCTTATGCAGATTATATGCGCATAAGAGATGGTGATGCATAATTTCATTTCATGATTTCATTTTTTTTCAATAACGGTTCAAAATTCATATATTTTTTTTAGCATTGCATTGATCAAAAAAATTGGTAGGGTTAAAATTTGAATATCTTATCGCATGCCATTCTACACATCAAAATATTTGCCTCCACTACTAGATCAATTCCTTGAGTTGTAACAGCTTAATATTTAGTAAGACGTAGACATTAATCAAACTTGTACACAACTTCAATGACGCTCCATTCATTTGATCCATCCTCTTAAATAAGCACAATAAGTGAGGATTGAAATGACTCGACATAGGGCATGTCAAGAGATTGTAAAGTCACTCTCTCATATTTTGCTTGTATTGTGCCAAAATGAAATGCAAGGATGAATCAACTAGTAGAAGCAACTATTGTGCCTTCCGATTCTGTTGGAAGGCTATTACATTACGATCAATCTAATCCCCTTCAAGCATGAAGACCACACTACACCAAGTGGAACCAGAAGATCATCAACTTGAAACCACTAGGAAAATATATTCATAAAAAATGACAATCACATTACTGTCTAAAATGGCATGTACAATGAAATAGTAAGCATATACAGAGTTCCCAAGGCTGCAAATATAGCCCTCACCTCCTACACGGTTCATAGGACACATACATAGGGTCCGGATCAACAATAGGCAACTTCTCTATGTACAAAAGCAGCCTCTTACGATTTTCTTTGAAAATCGTCCCAACATCCACAATATCACAATTATCTATGAAATTCCAAAGATCACCCGAGTTGATCCTCTTAAGATTATCCCGGCAAAAGGGGCAAGACTCGGATCTGGCACGCCTGAAGTAGAAAAGCAACAAGCACATAATCATCACCTAGTCCTATCACTCGTAAATTATACACGGTAAAAGATCCTCTAAAGTGCATTAAATAGTGATGTGCAGGGTGGAACAAACTATAGATTTATGAGAACCCAATTCCTTGAATTTTTCTTTGGCGGTTATCCACCTGCACCTCACTCTTATATGACAAAATTTCATAAGACTAGCCTCGTAAAGCAGAGGATCCTGATTAAAAAAATAAAAAAGTTGATAAGAAATTCATGAAATAGATCACATCCCTTGATTCCCATCTCGGGAGTGTGACATCCTTTTACTATTTCTTATCTGACATGTTACTAATATTGAATAACAGACTATAAAAAGCATATTGCTGGTATAACAACTCCAATTAGCAAAACGACATATTAGAAAACAAAAAAAAGGCCAATTGAAACTTCAATACAGGTCATAATACGAAAAGAAATATATAGATATCTGGAAGGAATCTAAGACGGAGAGGAAGAAGAAAGAAAGATAAAGGAATTTTTACCAATCCCTGAAGCATTTCAAACACATACAATGCCAGCAATTAGGCAGCACAACTTTTGGCTTCACCTCCATGCAAATTCCACATTCCCCTTCTCTTTCCATGTCAATTTTAGATTGCTTTTCCTTCCTTTTATACCTAACAGCATATACTTCTTTCTGTTTCCTTTCCTCCAAATCTGTGATGCCTTTCTGAAGTTGCAATAAAGCAGGAAATATCACCGCTGTTTATCAGGAAAAAGAAGCCACAGCAAAAGGGAAAAGAAGTGAAAATGTATGTATACGTGCATGTGTTCAATACCAAGAATTTAAAAAAATGGAGGTACTTCTGCCCAAAAAGAGCAATAGGCGTACAGTTGTGACTTGTGAGTACATATTCATCCTTTACCAAATATGACTTACAGTTAAATTCTTTAATGCTTGCTTTCCTTTCATATATTGACATGGTGTCCTTCCCATCTCCATAGGTCTGCATAAATCCATCATATTACTGCACTTACTAGAAAAATGTGGTCAAATAAAATCCACAAACAGACACTGACAATTTAAATGGAAGTTTTGATTAGAAAAAGGTCGGGTCAGGATGTGCTTCAGGCCAGCCGTCTAACCTGGTCTAGCCTGGCTCGGCCTGAGTGTGTGTGTGTGTGTGTGTGTGTTTGAGTAAAGATAGGACTAAACTGAAAAGGAGTCTTTTTTTAACTGAAAAATTTTTAAACATCTTTTATAAATTATAAATAATCAAAGGGGTCAAAACTCTTTCTACGTATGATTATCTTGTTCAGATAATAGAAAACAAGATAAAAAATGCATATTTTTTTAATACAAAATTGAAAAACTAAGATAGTAAACAACTCTTTTTAGGAAAAATAACTAGGCAACCGACTTACATAGGTTGCCATTGCCTTCATCTCAAAATAATATCCGAAATTAAAAAAATTACCTAAATCAAACAACCAAACTCCAAATTATCACATTTTGAAGTTTTAGCCACTATTTCTGTGTTCCCCCCCCTCCCTTTATTTTGTCCTTTTGATCCATGTTTTTTAATGTCTATTGTGTAGATATCAAAACGGGTGGCCATATGTCCAAGATAGTTAAGTGAACATAAAGATGAGTTTTCAAAATTTCAAAATTTTCGCTCCCCCTCCCTCCCTCCCCAGAAAGAAAAAAAAAACTTCTAGCCTAATCCAGCCCAGCTGGCCTATACTTTGCCTGATAGTGACTAGGCCAAGCTAGGCCTCAGGCAACAATTTTGTCCTGAGCTTAAATTGGGCCGGGACTTGGGTTGAGACGGTTCCTGGCCTATCTTGGCCTATGCACCCCCTAATTTTGACAGACATAAACAAAGCAAATAAAATTCAACTGCAAAAATCCATGCATTGGATAAGTGTAATCTATGAAGGACATGTACCATATAAATTAGAATTCTCAGCAAACCCAGAGCACCAGCCAGGTGGCAATGTGTCCATTGAACAAGAAAAAGAAAAAAGGTGGCTCCTGGACTGTATGATAGTCTCATCTGAAAGCATGCTCCATCCTTATCCCTCGGATATCCTAATAGCCTACAAAAACAAGAGGAAAAAGAGAAACATGCACATTAAATATAATTTTTGCATGACAAAAGTGCTTGAAAAATGCTAATATCATTGTTCAAGGCTTTTTTTGGGTGCTCCAACTTAGCCATGTACCATCCCAATTCCAGCTATATTTTTTCTATGGGGCTTGTTGTCTCTTTACAGCTATATACAACAAGAATTGAAACATAAGCATGCAAATGGAATCCTCTAACAATTACCAATCCGCTCATTAGGAACATAAGCTTCCAGTGCACTTTTATATTTATTCTAGCTAGATTTAATTCTACAACGCACACCTCTCTTTGTGAAAAATTATTCACAATTATATATAGAGTACATACAGTTGTTAGGGGCAGAATCAAGGGAAAAAAGATGATGATATCGGAAGATATGGAAGTCAAGGATCTTTGCTACTTGACTGCTTCATCCAGATATTATGAATTTTACAAAATTCTAGTGATTCATTTATCACTTAAGTGGAAAAAAAGCCACAACTAGAGCATAAATCTCATAAGAAATGACAATAAGAAGGTGATTACAACTTACAACCCATTCGTGCTAATCCGTAGAACCAAAAGAAAAGGACTTTTGTTTTATATTTCTAAAGAATCCATCACTGAATGGTTGAGGACAGGACAGTCTGCCCAAAACAAGTCCCTCTATTTTACCACATAATCTGAATTAGCAAAGAAATTTAAGATAACAAACTAAATCTGGCTTTTAAAGGCTTCTTAAAATCCTCATTCATCGCCTACAAAATTATTTTTGTAGCAATTTCCATAGAATTATGCAAATGCATAGGAACATTTGCGACAGAGCAGGGTAAATTTACCCCATTAACATATGGGGTGAAATATAATAGGTAATCTTCAAAGTGAATAATAACTACTAAATAAATCTTCTGCCCTTGCATAACACATAGAATCTTACTGATCTGTTAATTTGTTCCAAATCACAAAATCCAAAATGTCAGTCAACTAGAATGTAGCATGCACCTTGTTTCTATCTTCCCAATAAAATTTTCACATAATTGAAAATTTATATGGCCGTCTTATATTTGCATTCACAAGGCACCAGGCTCAATCTTTAAGATCAGAGTGATTGATGTGCATGGGTTCAATCCCCATCCCTTCTCCAATTCCCATTTCCAGGGTAATGAGGACCTTGTTAGTTTGTTCAATAGCAATGTCAGGGGGAGAAAGTTTTCTTATGAATAAAAAGTAAAAGGAATTATAGACTTTCAGATTTACTCTACTTGTGCAAGTACTTAATAGGTAAATTTTTATTATTTTTCATCTTTAAGTAACTTATCTCCATAAGAATTTCCCGCTTCAAGCTCCATTATATCTCTTGTGAAAACCCATTATTGTTTGGTTCCGAATTACAAAACATGCAAGCAAATATACAGAAAACCACATTTACATAAATAAAAAGTAATTTAAGGCTGCAGCGTGCAATTCACAAGCGTCACACCAAAATAAATATATTTAGAAAATCAAGTGAAAAATTCCACTGATGGGAAATTGGGAAATAGAACAATTTATGGCTAGACTTCATATTTCAAAAATTTTATAACAACACAGACACTCAATTATACGATTGAAGAAAAAAAAAAAGAACAATTTCTAAACTACATTATCTGCTTCTAAAGCTAACTAAATACTATCCAGAAAGAGAATTCATGACAATTTTAAACAGCGAGACTTACAGAGTATTGGCATGCTGAATATCAACTTCCAGAGCTTTGAGAGATTCATGGAACGCTATTTTTCCCATTAATCGGAAAGTGATTTCCGCCCAACAGAGAATTCTAAAGATATGAAACGGAGAAAGCCCCAGAATCCAATACGCACAGCAATAAAGAAGAAGAAGATCGTGAAGATTCCTTTTCCCTTACCACTTGACGAACGAAGAACTACAATCAACGCACTAAAGTGTCTACTGGGGAACACTAGCTCCGGTTTTGCCTCCCCATTAGGAATACCAAGTTGGAGATAAATATTTGCATAGACGATTTTGCCCTTATCAGATTGAATTTGTTTTCAAAAGGATTTGAGTGTCGGGATTCTCTGCCGTGAAGTCAAATTGTGTTCGGAAGGTAGCCAATGATGTTCAGCAGCATCGCACCCATGGATACTACGTGTGAAAATTTGATTGGTTTATTCGCTAATAAATGTGGACGAGCATGTATAGGAATGCCGAAACCGAGTGGCGCGGCCCCAAGTTTTGCGAGTTTGACAGTCAGCTAATGAAAAGACAATACTGCCCAGCAACACCTCCATCTTATCCTATCACTATGTGGATAAATTTGATATTTTATTAAAAGGAAAACACCAGGCTCATCCTTATCCGATTCGTCCTTAGACTTATGACTGCTTTGATAATGGAAAGGATTCGTCTTATGATTAGTTTGATATTCTAAAAGATAAGAGAAGGTAATAAATGAGTAGATAAAATAAAAAATAATTTTTATATTTTTATATTTTTAAAATAATAATTTAATAATTAAAATAATAAATTAATAAATAAAATAATAACTATAAAAATATAATATACAGTGTATAAATTATATAAAAAATTTATGTTTTTGTTGTGGGTTTTTCGATTTTTTTAGTAATGTTATTCAGATAAAATTTTTTCACAAATTAATGTGATGTTCTATTTAAGTTCATTATCCCGGGATGATTTCACTTTTAACAATTTGTGCAGAATTTGCAAATAAAAGTTTAAGTAACTGTGTTATATTAATTTTTTTAATATCTTGTGCTTTTTTTTTTGTTTAAATATGAGGATAAGAATTTGATAACTGATTCACAGATTAAAAAAATTAATTAATGACTTGTTTGGTATGTATAATGAATAAAAAAAATACGATCTTAGAGGAAATAAAAGAATAGTTTTTTAAATAAAATAATTTTTTATTTTTTATTTTTTTAAAAAAAGAAAAAAGTAGTGAGATGCCACTAAATAATAATCACAAGATATAATAAATATTGTGTAAGAGTTACGCAAAGATAGTTACCTCCAAATCAGCCCAATTTACAGATCGGCCCAATTACTTTTCCATATTTCAGATGTGTAAGAACAATGATCAATCTTATTACCAAGATGATATTATACTATTTCATGAATATTTATTTGATAGTTTAAGAGTTTAAGAGAAATAAATTTTAATATAGTATTTGAGTCATTGACAAAAGTTAAATATAACTATTTTTTAGATTATAAATTAAAAAAAAATTAATTTTGACACGAGGTATGATATCTTCTAAATTTTTGATACTTATCAGTATACTTAAAAATTTATTTATCATTTCAATATTTATGTTATTATTTTATTTAAAACTAAAAAATGATGTATCCTAAAGAATTCAAGTGATAAAACCAACTAAAACAAATAAGATTAAACAACAAGCTTTAATCAAGACAGTTCAAGTTCAATATATCCTTGTTTAAAAAGAGAAAACTGTCTTTTTATTTTACCCTTAAAAAAAAATACTCATCTTTTTATAATCTACATATCTTTGTTAAATAATTGTACGTACCTATATATAGCAGATATACAAGAAGAGTCACTTATCATATTTCTTTTGGGATATAACATAACAGTAATTACTCTTTATTCAACTAGCATGAAGCTAGTCTTCTCAGTTCTATGTAATTTGGCACGAACCTTTCCATTCTTGGCCAAAACTAAGTTTTAAGCCAACACAATGGTATTTGGGAAATATACATAATGCTTATGAATGTCGTCCACCAAAGCGTCGCTGCCTCTTCTGAAACGAAGCCAATGCGTCCACAAACTGCTCCTTCCCATAATCAGGCCACAGTTCTGGCTCGAAGAAGAGTTCTGCGTAGGCCAGTTGCCACAACAAGAAGTTGCTCACTCTAACTTCGCCACTGGTTCGAATCATGAGGTCTGGGTTTGGGAACTCGGTGCAGTTGGTTTCCAGTTCTTGTTCGATGAGGCTTTCGTCGATGTCTTCTAACTGGACGACTCCGTCTTTGACCTTGCTGGCTATGGTTTTGCAGGCTTGGACGACGTCGTATTTGCCGCTGTAGCTCACTGCTACTATCAGTTGGAATCTGGAGTTTTGCTTCGTGCTCTCCTCTGCGTTGTGCACCATTCCCTGCAGAGAGGTTGGGAGTTTTGCTGTGTCTCCTATCACGGATATTCGGATGCCTTCCCTGTAATATGCCAAAAGCAAGATTTCAGAAATATGTGTTACTTGAAAAAGAAATTGGATCCCTAAAGTGACTGATGATAATTGGTTACTGCACCTTTATAATAAATTTGAATAGTGCAGATTTTAGATTTTTTTTATTGGCTTCAATTTTAATTATTTATTTTTATTTTACGTTTTTTTTTTAATTTTAAAGGAAGTAAACACAAGATAAAAAATAAAAAATAAAAAATTATTTTCATCTGATGTTTATTTCTTTTAAAATTACAAAAGGGATGGTTGAAAAAAAAAAGATAAAATCTAAACCATTTAAATCTACTTTAAGGGAATAGCACAACAGGAGATCCTAATTCCTCCAACAAGAAGGATCAAGAGACGAAAAGAGAAGACTTTATATCCTATTAATTTGGAAGTAAATTCACACTCTTAATTTAGAAGAAAGAAGAGAGGAATGGGTAGAAAGATAGAGAGAACTCTATACACGTGGGAATTCAAATCTTTTGAAATAAAGAGATAAAAAGAAAAGAAATACTAAGTAAAAATAAATAAAGTGAATTCTATATGCAATCTTATCTCCACATCACTCTTTTTTTTTTTTTACTTCAAAAATATTTTACTAATATCATACTTCAAAAGATGCAAAATATTCTATGCATTTTTATTTTTCGTATTACTCTCTCCTTTACTGTCATTTACTCTCCCCCTCTCGTAAATTGATCTCCGTATTTTATTTACCCAAACTGTTTAAAAAGCATATTCCAAACTTGATATAACAAAAAAGGAAGATCAGTTTATGATCACAACACAAGCGAACGAATTTATACCATTGGTTTAACTTTTATTTGAAAGTGCTCGAAAATTTAAATTTAAATGTATTAAATCAATATATGAAAATGTACCCGTAATATCATTTCTTTATTAAACTTAGACTAAGAAAAAAATTCAAATAGTGAAAAATGCTTGAATACATTCCTTCAGTTGTCTGGTGCCAAGAGTAACGACTGTGTTAGTGAATTTTATCATTTAAAACGCTTCAATAAATTTTCATTCTCTTTTTATGCAACAAACTAATTTCCTTCCTCGTACTAGTTAGTTAACTTGTGTAAAGAATCGATAGAAATTTATTTATTTACCACTTAAAATATTCATTTTAATAAATTTTTATTTAGTCCTTATACAATCAAATATTTCCTCATATGCATGTATCTAATTAACATGTTCCTTCTTACTATACTATGGTATAATGAATAGATTCCCAAACAGATGATTGCATTCATTGTGAAATGAAGTTAAGAAAGCAAATGCAGTAGCCCTGATATGGAGTTAGGCTAAAGGAATCGGAGAAGTCGAAATTAAAATGTGAGTAAATATTTTAGCAAGGGTCCGGGACTTCTATGTTTTTCCCACGAGTGTTTATAGCAAGGGTTATGTACAGGTTGAGTTGAAAATAATCAGTATTTAAAAGGGGTTCAAACAATTTTTTTCTTTTATAATTTGACAGCAAGATTTTTGAAATAGCTGAATTAACAAACCCCTACTTCTCTACAAAAGAAAAAATAATGTTATATATATATATATATATATGCGTGCGAAAGACTTAATTCTAGAAGTAAATAAAACCTTCCCCAAAAAATTAGGGAACAGTTGCCTACAAATTTTAAAATAGAATAAAAATTATGCTAAATTTAACTTAAAACTAAAAATCATTTTAAAGTTTTCTTGACCCATGCATACATAGTATGAGAAGTCTTTGAGATGCAGAAAAATATCACTCACACAATTGGAACTAACTCGGTAAAACTTTACTTTGATCATCCAAAAGATAATTTTAATATTAATTAATTCCTTGAAATATTTATAGAATCATTTCAATACTCACAAGTGTGACTTCGTTTCAATCCTAAGGATCCTTTAGTATCACTTTCACAAGTACTAAAATATTTTATAATATTTTAATATTTCTGAAAGGATAAAATTATAATAATTTTAGCTTTTTAGTATTAAAATGATAATATTGAAAAAAGTATTGATAGGAACTAATAAACTAAACTGATTATTCCTAAAAACCTTATATTGCCAATTCATTGTGAACAACTAAAAGATGAACAATGTAACATATTTTTATCAAAATACTCATAATGAGAAACTTACTAATTTATCTTTTTAGTATCACTTGTCAAATTTAAATATATTACTACGTAATTTTAACTATTTTAATGACTTGGACTAATTGAAACACCTTTCTCAACAAGTTAAAATCATTAAGACTTGATAATAATATACCTAAACTTAATAAATAATACTAAGATGATATGTTAGTAAGTTTTTTATTTATGAAAATAACTTTAAAAAAAAGTAATAAATAACTTTTTCAATTTATGAGAATGAATAGTAGTTATTAGAAGTCTAATAACTCTATGAAGCATATAATATAGCTATTAGAATTTTAACAATACCTCATTATAACTATTAAAAAAAAAGTTACAAGTATATAGCAACAGAGTTAAAATCATTAAAACTAGATAGTAATAAAACTTAACTCAATAAGTAATACGCATAATTAGTTATTAAGTTTCTTATTAAGAAAATTTTGGTAAAAACATGTTTCATTTTAGATTCTTTAGTTATTAACAATAAATTAAAAAGATAAAGTTTTTAGAAATAATTAATTTATTTTCTTCTTTCATATCAATAATTTTCTCAAAATAAAAAAATAAAAAATCAATTGATATTGAAATGAAGTAATTAAAAAGCTTGGTTAGGGTTTAAAGCAGGTGAATTAGCTACCTCTTAAAAGTTTCAATTTCGGTGTTTATTGTTCTTTCAAAGAGGCTCATCAAAAACTCAACCTCCACCTGCACCACAATCAAATCTTAACATCAGAAAGCCACTCACCACTCACATCATGACATAGAACAGTGAAGAAGAAAAAGAACAGATGAAGGCCCAAAAAAGGGGGGAAAAAAAAAGAAGAAAAAGAAGAAGGGGAAGAGTAAGAGACTGAACCCCTTCAAAACTAAAAATTTCATCCTCAAATTCTTACATCACCTTAGTGCAGCTGTTTTTAAAATCATAAATTTGTTATATCTAGTAATTCTGTCATTTTTGAACCACTAGAAAGGATTTTGTTTACAATAAAATTATTAATTTTTTTAAAATATATATATTTTATTTAAATGTTAAAATATAATAAAATATTTCTAAATTTTGAATTAAAATAAGAAAAATTAAATCTTAAACTAAATTAACTACAAGAAGTGATATGATTTTTTTATATTTTTATTTTTATCTCAATTCAATACCAATCCAGATTATTGAAATAAAAAATAAAAAATCTTTTTCACTTTTAAAATTTGATAATGTACTCTCAACTTTTAAATTTATGTGAATAATTCCCTAGTCATTAATTAATTCGTTATTTTACTAATATAGCATGACACATTATGAGATTATATACGCATGATTTGAAGTTTAAGAAAATTATCTATATATAACCTAAAGTTGAGGTAAAATATCTACATAAAAAATGAAGTTTAAAGAGATTCATTACAACTGATATATCATAATTTATTAATAAAATAATAAATTAACTAATAACAGAAGATTATCTGTACAAATTTAAAAATTTTAAAAAATTTATTGTGAAAGTTTAAAAGTTAGGAGAATTACTTGTACATCATTCAAAATTCAAAAAAATTCAACATAATTTAGTATTAATTTAAATTAAAATTTAATGGTTGATTGAGTCTAAATTTCAATAAGTATTTCATTATCTTTTAAAATTCACATAAAAATTTTATAATTACACAAGCCGTTACCCTTTTCAAAACTTGTGCAAGAAAAAATTTAAGGAAAAAAAATTATTGACTTCAATACATATTTTAATTATTTGATCCCTTAAATTTAATACTCCCTCCGGTCCTATTTATTAAAAACAAAAAACTGTTTCACTGGTATTAAAAAAAATAGTTAATATTAGTTTAACTCATTAATTAGGTTCAAGTTTGATAATTTTTTCCTATTTTATCCATCTTTATTTTGCATGGGAAAACGTTATGCATTGTTAAGTGTATTAGATGTAACAATAAATGAAGGGTAAAAAAAAATTTATTATTTAGTGAAATAAAAAAATATATTATGTTTTTTATATTTTGGAACCAAAAAAATCTCTTCAAATTTTCTTATAAATAAGACCGGAGGGAGTAATATATGAATGAGTTATTAAAAGCTTTGAACCAAAAATTTGAAAATTTTGAATCATATATTTTTAAAATTAAAAAATCAAATAATTCCGACATCTATCTTTTTAAGAATCTATATTATATTTTAATATTTAGATATCAAATAATAGAGGCATATATATTTTAAAAAATAAACATTATATTTTCTAAATTTAAATAATACAATTTACTATTTTTTGACATCAAAACGGATCCCTTGTATAAAAAACATGCCGTAGACGTTAAAAAGTAATAATAGCGAGTAAATAAAATGGGACCATCCTTGTCTGGAAAAGGAGCACCGTGCAGCAAGATCCCCGTGCTGCAAGGTATACGGTTGCCTTTCGACGCACAGGAACCGAAAAAACGTTCCCAATGCTATCAAAGCTAAATTCATATACAGGTAGCTGCCGACGAAGATGAAGATGAAAACGGAGACGAAACTAACCTTTGGGCGAACCCAATTATCATAAGAAAACGCGAAAACTGTCAGAACTTTAATCCCCCAACTACAACATAGCTCGATAATCTTCCTCAGCGACCGCACGCCGGCTTCGTGACCCGCCGACGGCGGCAACCCCCGTATCTTAGCCCACCTCCCGTTTCCATCCATAATCACTGCCACGTGCTTCGGCATAAGATCAGGTCGCAGCTCCGGAGGCATCGGCTCCGGCGAGGCTACGGCGGCTTCGTCCTTCGGCTCGCCCTGAACCTCAACAGCCACATTTGGCGAAGGGATTGCTGTACTGCGACTTCGAAGATTGGGATCAAGAGGAAGGGAAGGGAATCGGTGTGTTTGGGGACGAGGAGAAGAAGACGGAGTGTGAGGCTTAGGAAGAGAAGTTAGAGTATTCTCGACGGAAATAGGAAGCCTCAGCGAGAACATGGTATTCCTGGTTCGGGATACGATTGTGTGTGTTGGCGCCCCCAGAACCAAGGGACGTTGAGGTTTGGATTCGTTTCATGGGGCGCCTTTATTTATAAACCAATCGTTGCGGGGAGATATAATGATAGCCACCGGGACGCCGCTTTTAAACGTCGTCGTATTTGGCAACATGGAGGTGGACAAATCAGAGGCAATGGGTGGTCCACGATATTCTTAATTCTCAACTAAATAATTTGGTTCAAATTTTAAGTTTCATTTTTTTATTTTTTTAATCTCGTATATTATTATTTTTTAAGTTTATAGTTAAATTATTATTTTTATTCTGTATTATATTTTTTAAAAATTTTTTAAAAAAAAATCAAATTGGGCAGATGGGCAATTGAAAAGCAATTAAGGAGATCCGAGGTCTCGGTCCCCTCTACCTCTTGAGAAGGGACTATTTCGTACAATAATCTCCAAATAAATGATCGCAGCTAGTTTTCTTAGTGACTTTAAGGCTATGTTTAGTTAAACGAAGGAAGGGGAGGAAAGGTTAACAGAGAAAAGAAGAAGGGGTTTAATGAATTTTGTTTGGTTGAAAAAAAAAAATTATTATTTAGTTCAAAAGAGGAGAGGAGGGGATGAGAGGTAATTATATTTAGATAATTTTTTTTAAATTATTTTAATTTTTTTATAAAAAATTATTTATATCAATATTTTTTAAAAGAAATTATGAATTCTAATATTTTTTTATTTTTAATTCTTGATAAAAAAAATCATCTTAATTTTTATTAAATGTTAATATATTAAAAAATTAAAAAATTAAAAGACAAAGAAGTAAATTACAAATTAAAAAATTCTCCTCCCCTCTAAAACCCTTAATTTGGAGTAGAGGGAAATTTGCCCTCCTTTCCTCCCTTCTAATTTTTTTCAACTAAACATCTTATTTCTTTTCTCTCTCTTCCAAAAACTCCCAACCAAAACCATCATTGTCAATTTTTTTGTTTCACTTATATTAAAATGTGAAAAAATTATAAATAAGCTTAGATAATTAATACAGCGTTGCGAAAATATTCTCTTTATATAGTTAATATAATATTTATTATATTTTATTATTTTATATATTAAATTATATTTTATAAAATAAAAATAAAATAATTATTTTTTACCTCACTTACTTCATCTATTCATATTTTATATTTTCTTTTATGTTATATTTTTCAACCAAACAAAGCATAAATACTCATGTCTTCCTATATAAATGTAGTTTATAAAAAATGAATAAATTAAAGTAATTATAAATAAACATATAAAATTATTTAAAAAAAATTCACTAAAACATATTTATGATATTAACTTGATTTGTTTATCTTTTAGCGATTAAGATTATTTAAAAATTATTTTAATCTATCAAAAATAAATAAATAAAGACCGTTATAAACTAAAATACAAACATATGTTAAGCATTATTTTGCTACTTTTCATATACTTGATATAGTATTTAATCAAAACTTAACGAATCAAGTCTACCTAATAAAAAAGGATTATAAGTTTATTGTTTTAATTGATTAGTAATGCGAATTATCTTGTATTTTGGCATTCTATAACATGATTTATAATATATCCATGACTTTTGAATTTGTCTAAGAATAAACTATGCTAATATTTGTTTTAGAATTGATTGAATTGTATATGATATCTATTTTATTTTAAAAAGTACACTCAGTTCTCCTAATAATTTAATATATATTACGGAAATATTCTCTCGAATCTTATTATGCTAAAAAGTTAATTTTTCACATAATGCAATAAAGTAATTTTATTATCAATATGACAATAAATATAGCTAAATTAAAGATGTTCATAGGTAGATACTGTAGTCTCTATTCCCAAACTCATATCTAGCAGATAAAAAAAATTATCTATCTTCATTGAATCGCTAAAACTCCATTCTCAAACTAAACCAACTTATTTAAAAATAAATAAATAAATAAACAATTTTTTTTAGGTTGAAACTTATTTTTTATAAAATCTGTTTATATAAAATCATACAAAAGAATCAAATGTTTCAAAGAATTATTAATATAATTCAAAATCTATATTTGGATAGTATTTTTTTCACATTTTTTATTATGTCGATTAATGTGTGTGTGTGTTATAGGTTAGGATTGGGCATCATACAATACCGAGCCGGACTCTGGAAACACCTATTAAAATTCCTATATGCGGACACACTGTGTCTGGATATTTACTCATTCCTAAGCTAAATTTATGTTAGGCTTATAAGATTGTGATTATATTCTTAATTATAAATAAATATTTAATGTTGTTAAAATGAATTATATTTTCATTTATTAAAATAACACAAAAATTTATAATGTTTTAAAATAATAATAATAATAATAATAATAATAATAATAATAATGATAATACTTTTTGAGAATTAAAATAGAATTTTTATCGTACACATAATTAGTATATGCCCATTAACGATAAATCACCAACCGCAATAAAATCCAAAGCTTTTTAAATCAACCATAACTCCATCTTCCTTATATGTGTACAACAACTCATTGCTTCACATCCATCACAAGACAAATTGGACAGATTTATATTTTGGAAGACGAGGGATATACGCAAGCTGCAGTGCAAGGTAACCTCACATCGCAGATAGAGCTTTCTTACAAAAAGCCATTATCTGCAGACTTTTTAGTCCATATTCAAATCTGCACCACAAAAATTTGTGTACTCAACTTGTTAACACTAAGTCCCAAAACCTTTTATAAGTCTCTAAAAAGAAAAGAAAAAAAAGTCCTCATTTTTCTTTGCTTGTTTTTAAATGGGAAGTAGACCATTTAGCAGAAGCTAAGGCCTATACTGCTCGTGGGGTTAACACTAAGAGAGATAAGTCATGAGTGGATGACAAATTCACTAATTTCAACGATGAATTAACTGCAAACAAAATTACATAATAATCTCATATACTTAGTTGAGATTATATACAACCGAAATATAAAAGTTGTAAATATCTTCGATCATGTTACATGAATTTGGACCAGAAATCCAAAACTTGACTTTATAATCATAAGACTAAAAATCACGAATAAAAGAAAAGATGAATATCATTGTGTTAGAATTTTTTTTTTGGGGATAAATTTAGGAGACTGTAGTAATAATAATTTTTTAAAGGATCTTTTTTGTTAGAAAAACTCTTAAAAGACTCAGAATGGTAAGTTGTAAAAAATATGCTCTAGTCTTCTCATAAAAAAATAATAATATATTTAGTTATTTAAAATTAATCAATCACTAACCCACTAACTATGGCAACCTCCAAAATTTAGGAGTTAATGAAGATAAGATATATTTTAAAATTATAATAAATGAAATATTATCAAATATTCAAATAATAAAATAATTAAAATATTTATTTTTTCAATTACAATTTTAAAATATATTCCAATTAGCCTATTTGTTTGTTTATTCATTCATTCATTTATTTGTTGGGTTTAGCTCCGAGCTTCTGGAGACTTCTCCAAATCTCCAATTTGTCTTTTTCATAGTTTCAATAATCTTCGTATGTCTGTATGCATTTTTATCTTATTGTAAGATGGTATTCTACTTATTCAGTATCTAAAATATAATCGTATAGAATATTACTTTATAAGTTATTCTGGTACTCAATAATTCTGTATTAATATGATATTAGATGATATCTTAATTCTAGCCATCTTAAGTGCAACATAATATCTTAAAATATTAATATATTTTTTATGGTAGATTAATGGGACTTAAAAGCCCAGAGAAAGAAACTTCAAATTAACGAAAACCATGGGAATGATACGTTTTCGTAAGATCCAAAATAAAGAACAAACTAGGAAAAAAAGGTACACTATCCCAAACTTGCATGCCTAAGGCCAAAGTCAAGCTGTGGTTTGCAAGTAAGATAAGAGAGTTTAGTTCCATGTGAACTTTGCGAAAGCCCTTTCTCCAAGCAAGTTGAAGCCCAGACAACGCACCCCAAATTTCTGCATTTAAAATATTAGTATATTTAATATATACAATGTAAATAAGTTTGATATTTAATATATTGAAAGGACTAAGAAAAAAATAGTTATTATGCTTCTGTAATATTGAAAATTTGAATACTATTATTTTTATTTTGAAAAATAAATAATCTTTGTTTAAAATTTGGATTATTTTTATTCTTTAATATCATATATTATTACTTTTTTAAGTTTATAGAAAACTATTATTCTTATTCTGTATTATATCTTTTGAAAAAAATTTAAAAAAAAAAATCAAATTGGTCAGATGGGCAATTGAAAAACAATTAAGGAGATCCGAGTTTTTGGTCCCCCTCTTATGGAGGGTCTATTTCGTACAACAGTCTCCAAATAGGCAAATTCCAAATAAATGATTGCAACTAGTTTTGGCAGTGACTTTAAAGTTTAAAGCGCCATTGTCAATTTTTTTCGTTTCACATATATTAAGATATGGAAAAATTATAAATAAACTTCGATAACTAGATACTCTTATCTTCCTGTATATATGTAGCTTATAAAAAATGAATAAATTAAAGTAATTACAAATAAATATATAAAATTATTAAAAGAACTTTCACTGAAACATATTTATGATATTAACTTGATTTGTTTATCTTTTACCGATTAAGATTATTTAAAAATTATTTTAATCTTTCAAAAATAAATAAACTAAGACAGTTATAAACTAAAATATAAACATATGTTAAGCATTATTTTGCTACTTTTCATATACTTTATATATTATTTAATCAAAACTTAACGAATCAATGTTGATAAGTTTATTGTTTTAATTGATTAGTAATGCGAACTATCTTATATTTTGGCATTCTATAACATAATTTATAATATATCCATGAATTTTGAATCTGTCTAAGAATAAACCATGCTAATATTTTTCTTGAGAATTGATTAAATGGTATATGATATTTGTTTTATTTTAAAAAGTATACTCAGTTCTCCTAATAGTTTGATATATATTATATAAATATTCTCTCAAATTTTATTCTATTAAAAAGTTAATTTTTTACATAATACAATAAAAATAATTTTATTATTAATATAAAATAAATATAGCTAAATTAAAAATGTTCATAGGTAGATAGTATAGTCTCTATTTCCAAACTCATATCTAGCAGATAAAAAATTTTCCATCTTCATTGAATCCCTAAAACTCCACTCTCAAACCTAAACCAATTTACCCAAAAAAAAAAAATTAAAATAAACAAGTTTTTTTTAAGGTTAAAACTTATTTTTACAAAATCTGTTTATACAAAATCATACAAAAGAATCAAATGTCTCAAATAATTATTAATATAATTCAAAAACTATATCTTGATAGTATTTTTTTCACATTTTTATTATATTGATTCCTTAAACACCTATAAAAATTCCTACATGCAGACACATAGTGTTTGGATATCTACTCATTCCTAAGCTAAATTTATGTTAAGCTTATAAGATTGTGATTATATTTTTAATAATAAGTAAATATTTAATGTCGTTAAAATTAATTATATTTTCAATTATTAAAATAACACAAAAATTTATAATGTATTAAATTAATAATAATAATACTTTTTTAGAATTAAAATAGAATTTTTATCGTACACATAATTAGTATATGCCCATTAACAATAAATCACCAACCGCAATAAAATCCAAAACTTTTTAAATCAACCATAACTCCATCTTTCTATATGTGTATAACAAGTCATTGCTTCACATCCACATCCATCACAAGACAAATTGGCCAGATTTATATTTTGGAAGACGAGGGGTATACGCAAGCTGCAATGGCAAGGTAACCTTACATCGCAAATAGAGCTTTCTTAGAAGAAGCCATTATCTGCAGACTTTTTAGTCCATATTCAAATCTGCACCACAAAAATTTGTGTACTTAACTTGTTAACACTAGGTCCCAAAATCTTTTATAAGTCTCTAAGAGAAAAAAAGAAGAAGAAGTCCTCATTTTTCTTTGCTTGTTTTTAAATGTGAAGTAGACCCTGCAGGAGCTAAGGCCTATATTGCTTGTGGGGTTAGCACTACGGGAGATAAATCGTAGGTGGATGACAAATTCACTAATTTCAATGTTGAATTAGCTGCAAATAAAATTACATAATAATCTCATATATTTAGTTGAGATTACATACAACCGAAATATAAAAGTTGCAAATATCTTCGATCATGTTAGACGAATTTGGACCAGAAATCCAAAACTTGACTTTATAATCATAAGACTAAAAATCACAAATAAAAGAAAAGAAGAATATTATTTTGTTAGAAGTTTTTTTTTGTTGATAAATTTAGGAGACTTCAGTATTAGTAATTTTTCAAAGGATCTTTTCTGCTGGGAAAACTCCTCAAAACTCAGAATGATAAATCATAAAAATATATGTTACAGGCTTCCCATAAAAAAATATAATATATTTAGTTGTTTACAATTAATCAATTACTAACCCACTAACTATGGCAATCTAAAATTTAGGAGATAATGAAGTTATGATATATTTTAAAATTATAATAAATGGAATATTATCAAATATTCAAATAATAAAATAATTAAAATATTTATTTTTTCCAATTACAATTTTAAAATATATTCCAATAAGGCTCTTTGTTTGTTTATTTATTTATTTGTTAGGTTTACCTTTGAGCTTCTGGAGACTACTTCAAATCTCCAATTTGTCTTCTTCATAGTTTCAATAATCTCCACATGTTTATATGCATTTTCATACTACTGTAAGCTGGTATTCTACTTATTCAGTATCTAAACTATAATCGTATAGAATATTAATTTATAAGTTATTCAGACACTCAATAATTTTGTATTGATATGATATTAAATTATAAAAAATTATAATTTATAATTAAATATTAATAAAACTCAAAATTCAAAAATATAATTTTTTAAAAATAATTTTTAGATGATATCTATGATCTCATTTAAAATGATGATATCTTAATTCTAGCCATATTAAGCATAACAAAATATCTTAAAATATCAATATTTTTTTGGGTAGATTAATGGGACTTAAAGCCCAAAAAAAGAGACTACAAATTAACGAAAACCATTCGTAAGGTCCAAAATAAAGAACAAAATAAGAAAAAAACGTAGACTATCCCCAACATGCATGCCTAAGGCCAAAGTCAAGCCGTGGTTTGCAAGAACATTCGTGCATCTGTTGGCTTCCCCTAAGATAAGAGAGTACAGTTTAATGTGAACTTTGCGAAAGCCCTTTCTCCAAGCAAGTTGAAGCCCAGACAATGCACCCCAAATTTTTGCATTTAAAATATTAATATATTTAATATAAATAATGTAAATAAGTTTGATATTTAATATATTGAAAGGAATAAGGAAAAAATATTTATTATGCTTTTGTAATATTGAAAATTTGAATACTATTATTTTTATTTTGAAAAATAAATAATCTTTGTTTAAAATTTGGAATTTCACTTAATTATAAATGAACTAGTTAATGAAGTATTCTTGTGCAGGGCATATATAAATTAAACATAAATTTGATAAATTTATAACTTTTTATGGTTTAGTTTTATTTATTTGTGAATCTACAAATACATACTAAATTAAGTAAAAACAAAAAAGATTCTCTATTTGACTCTTAAAGCTATTGAGGCCGACCTTTTAGAACCTAAATCGTCAGCAATAGACAATTTATTACATTTGATACAATAATGCCAAAAGTAGAATTTTTTAATATTTAAATTTAAGATTTAATGAGATGTCTACAAATTATAATTAAAAATATAAAAAATTAAATTGTGAGAGAAACTTATATTTTTAACTTCCTAATTATAATTTTTAGACACTTCATTACATTCTAAACCTAAATAACAAAAAAAAAAAACATTATTTGGACATGTTACTATATAGATTCTATTACTGAAGAATTTATTGCCACCTTCTCTGAAGCACGGATACGGCAAACAATATGTCGTACCCATACCAAATATGTGTCCAGTACTGACATGAGTACCATATGACTACAAATGTATCCATATGTTTTCTTATTTCATCCGTACATTTTAAAATGTTTCTTTTCAAACAGAAACATTTTGAAACGGCTAAGGAACGACATCGAAACGGCGCTGAAACGTTTTGTGCCTCATTTAACCTATTGATCAAGTCAGTCTTCATTTCTCTCTCACTTGTGGTTTCCTATTGCATCTCCCTCCATCCTACTCATCTCTTCACTCCGTGCTGCGTCATCTTCTCTAGCAAGCCGTTCGTTTCTCTTCTCCAGTTGTGGTAGGTGCGTATTCTTTTCGGTGGCTTTTGTTTTCATTTTTTTTAAAGCTTGAATCATTCAAGTTGAATGTCTTCTTCATTCGATACGTAAGTCAGTGAATGGAGCGTTTAGCTACTCGCACAAAGTAAATATCTTATATGAGGACTGGTTGGAGAGGATGATATATATGTTGTCCTGTAAGGGAAGATGCTTGTTTGATAGAACAAGGAACTATGCAGATATGATTAAGTCATTGAGCATTTATAATTTGTTTAGTTGTTGATTATTCCAAATGGAAAGGCTTTGTTAATTGAAAATTTTGTTAAGTTATGCTTCTGCTTATCTCCCCAGAGCTAGTAATAGCCTCTTCATTTGGAGCAGTTAAATTTGAAGATGAAGATTGAAAAATTTCAATTTGACTACTCCAAATTTTGCTTCGTTAATCCGTGCCCATGCTTTGTTAATTTATCTACTTTGTGTAATTTATGCATCAATGGCCTGTGTGCTTTAGAGCTCATTCTTTGTGTTGATAATTCATTACATTGTTGTTGTTTCTATATAAGCTGGATTAAAATAACAATTAGGCTTTGCTATCTCTGTTGTAGTTTCTATATGTAATATGCACTAGTTTAATCTTAGTTCTTAATGTGTTAGATTATTGAATATATATATAATTATTCCTGTACTTATATCTTAAAATTTTAAAAATTATCATATCTTACATATTATATCTTGTCGTACCCGATACGTGTACTCGTATTGGTGCTTCTTAAACCATCTCTTAGTTGTATAAAGTAGCTTAACAATCTAAGGTGGGTCAACCAGTCAACCTCAGTCGCCTTTTTGACTATGAGATCGTCCTTCTATTATGGAGAGGAGTGGTCCTATCCTATGCTAAACTACTAGTAATGGCAATTTTCTAACATTACATAAATAAATACGAATTAAATGCAATGTTACCCAACTCAACTAAATTAGCTTATTCTTCTTCAAAGAATTATGACATTAATATGCCACTAGAGGAAGTTCAAACTTTGCCTTTTATGATGGGTGATGATATTATAAACTTTGAATATATATATATTATATATTTTAGTTATGATAAAATAACTATTAAATATACAATAGTATTTTGTTTTAAATATTCAATGTTTAATTACTTAAAACATTGACTATTTTAATAATTAATAATTCTGAATAGGGTTATTTTGATTTTTGTATAATTATATAATAACAAACTTAATAAAATGAACAAAATATTATTTTATATTTTGTAATATTTAATAACAATTATATCATAATTAATTAGAATACATAGTCTATCTGAGTTCATAATATCATTTATTTTTTACGATAAGAAGAAATATTTAAAGTTTAGGGAAAAAAATCTTTCTTCTTCAATACTTTTACCTTTAAATACTCAATCTTTTTGCAAATAGACATTAGTTAAAGGCATTTTTCTTTTGATGTAGTTTTTTTTAATCGCTTAAAAGAGCTTTATAAGTGCCTGAGACTTTGGAGCTTCCTCAACGATTGATTGGAGCTTTTTTTTTCTTTTTTCATAAATACTGAGGCTTCGGCTTCAGTTTTTCTCTCTCTTCAAATGTGTATCAAGGTAGAGCAAAGTGAGGGAGGCTTGTTTAACGTTTTGATTCTCCCTCCATTCTTGTTTCTCTGAAAGCTTTTGGCCTAAATGCTTTGATTCTCTGAAAATACCTTGTGGCCCAAACATATGAAAGCCTGATTACTTTTTAAAGCACATTTGGCCTAAATACTTTTCCCATTAAATATATTTTGATTTTCTGCCAAATATTATTTGACATAATTAATACTCATTAAGAATTCATTTGTAGATTTTTATATTAACAACATTTTAGCCTTGAAATTTTCATAAAATTATTATTACTATGTTGAAAGTAATGGAGCTTCAAGGCACTTGAAAATGTTATGTGTAAAAGAAAAAGGTATTTACTCTCGTAATGATTGTTTATTCATACAAATTTAAAAGAAAAATGCATTTGCCTAATGTGTTTCCAGTTTTTATTTTTCTAAAACAATTCTCTTTTTAACAGGTGAACCTGTTGTCTAAATTTCTCCTTGTTGTATGACAAATATGAATTTAAAAAAAAAAACTTAAAATAGAAAACATATTTTCATATTGAGGACACTCTATTGTTTAAATGATTGTGAACCTAGTTTTTAAAAGGCTTGTTAGCTCAGTTTTCATTTTTCTTCATTTCTTCTCTGACTGCATAATATCCAAGATATTGTTCGTGTGAGTTTTTGATCATAGCCATCACCTAAAGTATCTGGTGCTGTACAACTCAATTTATCTAAAAATCCATCATTGATGCATTCAAGAGACCTTGTGGTAGCTTTGAACGTATAGGCGTTCAAATTCCTTGACTTTACTTTTGTCCGTATACAAACCTTAAATGAAGTCGTGTTCGCATTCTAAGCCCTAGTTCATCACCCACGCATAATTTGTAATCCCCTTTCTAATTCATCAAGGCTAAACCTTGTAATACAAACCATGCAATCTTAAAGCTCGCCACACCTCTCTGGACACAACAAAAGTTGGGCTTTGAATCTAATTTTAAACTTTTTGACAAAAAACACCTTCTATTAACTTAAATATATATTTTTTAAAACTAAAAAATTTTGAAATATAAGGTATTTTAATCAAAACAGTTAAAATTGAACTAAAATGAAGAATAACATTTTGTTTCAGACAATATTTGTATATTTTTTGAAAAAAGAAAAGAGATTAGTATAATTTTAGCAAAATTTAAGGGATATTTATGTAATTTGCTCTTCTTCTTTTTTTTTTTTTTTTTCCTGTAAGGGCTGTTTTTCTGGATACTTTCAGACTTAATCATTTTATTGGTGTCTTTTTTCATTTTAATGTTTTTAAGGGCAAAGGGTTTGTCATTTTATATCTTGTTGTATTGATCTCATTTTAATGCTATTTTTTCATAGGCTTCTTAATTCTCTTTCGGTAACAGTACAATTAGCAATTGTTTGTGTTACTGCTAAATCTTGTACCAAGAATTGGGTCTTAGCCTGCGGTTGCGTTTGTAGCAGAAGCTTTGCGGGGAGGGATGATGGGCGAACTGACTAGGTTGTGTAAGAAAATCATCTTGTACAGTTATCAATGGATTTGATTTTTACCTTTCATTGAGGGACTTCCTCTAAAATGCTGGCCTAGTTTGATCTTTTTTTCCATTTGCTCTGCTTCTCCTTCTCCTGCTATGGCCTTAAAAAACATGGGGACCTAGAAGCATTAGTAAAATTTTGAATGCTTTGATCGCAATTGAGTTATCTCCAACTGAAATTTGTACTTAATTCTATACTGAATTTAATTATTCAAATATGAATCTCAAGTTGCACCCTACGGAAAATGTGCTGAATATAATCTCATTTCACCCAAAAAAAAATCAATATTTTGATGATAGCATTTGCATTACAGGCGCGGCTTCAACTTGAAACTATTTTAATAGAAGAAAATTATTAAACTAATGAAAATTCAATTTATGATCATAAGAATCGTTTTTTAAGAAAAATTGTTAAATATCACTAGCTTATCATGCAAGATTGTTAGTCTTAAAGAACATAAAAAGTAGGTTAAAATAGACACTTTGGAATATCATTGGTTTTTCAAAATCACTTCCTAAAACTTGTTTGAATATTAGATCTCTTAAAAATGAGTAAGAAAATATTCTTAAACAGAATACTTGATTTGAAATATTTTCTTTAGCAATATGTGAAGTATAAAACCAATGCAAAAGATAGTGAAAGTAAGGAAGATCACACATAGGATTTATAGTGGTTCATATTAGGAAGATAATTTGTTATGAGTGGGTAATCATAATGCAATAAGCTAATAATTTTTAGAGGCTTAACTATTCAATTTTTCCTTCATAATCATCAAAGAAACTTCTAGAATTTACATAAGAGTTGTATAGCCAATAACGAGACAACTTATATTTAAGTTCAGCTAATTAAACCTTTTACAGTTTAATTGTCAAATTAACCCGATATACAACATCTGTTTTAGAACTTTTACAATTTTACCTAACTACAAAATTTTTCTTAGTTTCTAGTAATTCAAATCAAATAAAATCAGAGAAGATAATACAGATGAAGAATGAGCTCATTAAGAGAACTTAGATTGCAAGTTCAATTCTTATTAAGAGTATTAATGACAATACAAGCTTCGGAAGAGACAAACTAAATGCTTGTGATGTTTCTTTCTTCACGTAGGTTGTTGTCTCTTTTTTCTTGGATAAGCTTCTTAAATACTAACTATGCAGAGCTAGTAGTTTCTTACAACTTCAAGCCTTTCGCTTTGCATATCTTCACTAACGACTAGAAGAAAGAATGTCTGTAATAAATACTTCTTCAAATGAAGGCCATTGTAATGTTTGTTTTTAATAAATGCAATAGCTTTCTTCGATGGCTTATTGTTTTCTCTTTCTTCGAATCTGGCTTCTTTGGGAAAAGTTTGGAATAAAAAGAGACTTCTTATTATAGTAATTGATTTGTTTTACTCATTGAAGATTTATGTGAATGGTAACTTATTCAAAGGCATAATTACCTTGTCATAGACACCTACGCTTCCTTCATTTTTGCTGAAGCTCATGTGAAAGTGTACTTAGTTGACAATTTAAGAAAGAATACTCTGACATTCCCTTAAATTCTCTCTATTGTCTGTGTAGACTTTTTGTTTCTTGGATAATGCTTTTTGGGTCACTGCACAAGGGATAATTTAAAAGTTAAACAATTGTATTAAAATAGTTTGGGCATGGACTAGTTTTCTTTTGCTTGACCAATCGGCCCATTTAAATCTTTCTTGTTTGACTAAAAAGAGTTGGGCCTTCTTCAAATGTTCAAGTTTAAACAAAATATGGGCTTCATAGAGGTTGCATTTCAGAATGGCCCATAATATCTTTTTACATAAAAATTGGCTAGAACCTTCAGATAAAGTTCAGGAGTTTAGCCTTATCAAATGCAACGTGGCCCATTAACCATGCTAAATTCCGATTATGCCCCATTTTAGTAAATTCTATTTTTCAAAATCATTTTTTAATATATTTTTTTAAAATTTTGATATAATTAAAACATTTTTTGCCAAAAGTCTTTTTGGAGCTTTTGATTCAATATGGATGTTGTCTACTTTGAGGAAAGCAATGAAGAAGTTGAGACTGCAGGCTTTTGCGGTGAGGGAACACATCATCTACTATATTCTTCAAATAGAGAATCGTTCCTTTTTTAAATATACATCTTTTATTGTAACAACCCGGTGTTAACATAATAGAATATATATTTTTTCTTTCAAATAAGTTACAGAAGTTAGGCCTTTCAACTTGCTTCCAGTTCCTAATAAGCCTCCTTGATCCCGTAACTTTTCTGCAACATCTCAATCACTGCCTGCAGGCACTGCGCTTGGCATAAGATCAGAAGTGACAAGAAACATTTATTCTATCCCCAGAAAGGATGCTAAGAGTTACAAAGGGACAAGAAGCACCTCTTCTATCACAGGAAACGCTACAAACTGACATGAGATACTTCTGTTTGAATGGCTATGCACTTCATTTAATGCTTCTTTGATTTCGTCATTATTTTTGTAACTCTTTCACGTGTCTTGGGTGATATTGCCTATGGTGTTACTCTGACAATGTATAACCTAAGCTTTTTTGTTATTATTTTATCATAGCATATTTTCTAAATCAGCTAGTTTCTGTATAGAAGCATCAGCCAAAGAAAAAAAATAAAGAAAGGGGGAGGAGGTGGTTTTACGTTTGAAAAGAAAATTTGTTAAAAGAAGAAAAAAATATGAGGCGGAGTCCAGTGGAACCCATCCATGTGGACTTTACCTTTTATGTCATCCGTGCATTTTTTATATAGCAAATTGTTGTTTTTTGAATGTTCAAATTCATCATTGTCATGTTTCTACAATTGATTCAAAAAATTATCTTCTCAAGTGCTATAAATATTTATTTCAGAATAAAAAGTTGCTGGTAGATAAACAACCAAGAGAGCGATGATCATATAAATTGTCTCCCTTATGTGAAATAAGGATTCTGAAGTGAGGATTAAAGTGAAGCTTCTCCCTTCACTACTACCCTTTTTTTTTTCAAAGAAAAGATCAATAAGTGATGATGTGAGCCACTCTATAGGATATGGGTCAATTCTTATCATTAAACAGGTTTACTGGCCTAAGTTACCACTACATTGCACCAGCTAACGGAAGCTCATTAGCTGGAGATGCTCTGTATTTTCATTTTACCCTCAACTTGAATGGGACTTCTATTTGTTCTTCTTTTCACTTTTCATCAGAAGATTCTTCCTTTTACTATTCAAATAATTGTTGTCCTTTTTTTTTTTTTTCTAATTTTAACTTGTATAAATTATTATTTTCTTTCTTTAAAGATGTTCAAATCATGCAATCATGTCCCATATTATATAAATATACATTAATTTATTTCAGCATTAAAAGATGTTCAAAATATTCTCAAATATAATATTTTTTATTAAAAATATAACTTAATAAAAATTATATTTTTAAACTTTTATTTTAATATTATTTATTTTGTATTGAAATTATATATTTAATTTATTTTAAAATTTAAAAACTAATAATTTTATATTGATCAAATATATATTTAATACATGTTATATTATATAAATAATAAATATAAAAATGTTTTAATCAAAATAAATATAATTGCAATGTTGCACATAGTTACGTTGCTGCAATCAACTCCATACAACATAAAGCAATGTCCATGCATTACAGTGAGTCTTCTGTGCCCAAACTCATACGCGAAACCAACGCTCTTCTGAAGCATCAATCTTATTTCCCTTCTTGAATTTAACATTCTAAATGGAGACTAATCCAACTAAAGTTCTTGGATAATGTTAGGGAGAGCTCAAGTTTTTTACCATGTGTTCACTCGAAGTTTTTTCTTTTTCGTGTGTTTGTCATAGGTTTTCAATAGAATTATCTCACGTGAAGAAATCATTTATATATATATATATATAAACTTTGTAAAATGTTTCACAATATATAAGTCATGAATAGTGCAATATCTTGCCTCAGGCTCCCCGTGTTTCCCCTTTATGTGTACTTTTGTTTTTTTTAAAGTACCATCTGTTATTGTTGCTTTTACCCACAACAATTTCTTAATTGCCTATATAGATACACGACATGTTCTAATTTTTTTTTTTTTAATGAAAAGCTGTGAAAAGTCTTCCCTTCTCATAGTAAAAACTTGTAAAGGGTTTTCTAGCAATTTTTGTTACCATTATTAGCATTTGCTGCATAGAATAGCGAAGACCTTGGATATATGATATGGAATTTTTTAAGTGGAAAGGGTAAATGATAACAGTGAAATCTTGCAAGTGACAACTTTCCAAACATAAAAGCTCATTAGATTTGAAGCAGGCTCACTTTATCCTACGTTGAAATTTTATTTTAATTATAAGAATTAGAGATAATAAAAATGGAACTTTTAACATTTTGGCCACAAAAATTCTGGATTTACGTCAAATATCATTTTAATTTAAAAACTTAATCTTTTAATTAAAGACGTAAGAATAAATTTGTTATAATATCTAACAATAGTCATTGGGGTCCGAGAGCCTCTTTGTATGGACTCAAATACGAAACTAGAAAATGAGTACATTTCCTAGATTTAAGTCATTCTTCATCACCATTTTTTTCTGTTTTTTTTTAAACTACAATTTTTTCCTAATTGATACTCTAATTTTTCTTTTCATAATTGATAAGTTTAAATGCTCAGCTTTCTGGCCCCCAGCCCTGCCTGCCTTTCTTGAATTGGGATTCTTCTTTGTGCCCCCCTTTCTTTTTTTTTTTTGGTAAAAAGAAAAAAGACAAAAAGGAAATTAAGGAGCGTTTGTCATAGGATTACCAATAACCTAGACTCTTCGCTCATAACCAACAGAATCTCATTAAGGAGGTTAGTAAACACATGAAACTCCATAGGTTTGTCATAACTCAAGTTGACAATCTTATCAGCAATATTTTAAATTATTCAGATTTAATTTAAACATTTTAAATTATTATTATTTTAAATGAAATATAAAATAAAAATAATTTTTTAATTACAAAATTAAAAGATGATAATTAATGTAAACAGATAAAAAAATTTTAAAATTTAAATTATCAAAATCAAATTTAGATGAGCTAAATTCGCTAACCCACAGATAAAAGAGAGGGTGCACGAGACAAGACCCGATTCCCCTCGCCAACAAAATCCAACCCACATTTCTTATGCAATAGCAATTGTGGCTGTGCTTTTTGACTTGCTAACCTCCTTGACAAGATTGAAGATTTGGAAAGTTATGCTGATATTTAGACTAGATGGAACAAAAATTTTAGTCTAACATCTCTTGATAATTATATACAATCTTATAATAGCTTTATGTTCCACTTTTGATTGACTTACTTTTGTCATAATCCTTCATTAAATGTAGAAAGGTGTAACTATTTTGTTTAAAATTATACACCAATGAGTTTTGACTAGGTGATAATAGAATTGTTTCTAGAATGAAAGAATTCAAATTTAAATTTTAATAAAAATTTGAAAAAAAATTGCTATAGCTCACCCTAAATCATGATTAGTAATGAGGGATCCATCCCTTATTTATAATAGGCATAGTTTGTTTTAGTATATAAATACAGAAAAAAAAATTATCTTTGGTATGAAAACTTGGATCAAATTGTTTGCGCACAAGAAATTCTCAAATTTCCATTCCGTTTGACACGTGTAGGTAGTAGACTATCGTGGACATCAGAAGAACAGGACAAACACTAACTGAATTTGGAAAAACAGATGGTAAATTCCTATCCTAACCAATACAACGACAATAGAGGAGGATACCTCTGTGCCGCCAAACGCGAGCGCTTTTTCGTCATTTCAATATGCTTCAAAATTAGCCCGGCACGAACCAAAGCGTTCGTTCTTCTACATCCGTCCCTCTTCCCTCCTCACACACACTTTCGTTCTTCTTCAAACCTTGAAGGGGAGTGAGAGAGAGAGAGAGAGAATGGCAGCTACCGACGGAAGCGAGTATTTCGACGTGGGATCAGTGGGGAGCGACAGCTTCGCGAGGCCGTCTAACGCGGAGACGTTGGCGGAGGACGAAGAGGAGCTCCGGTGGGCGGCGATCGCCAGGCTGCCGTCGCAGAAGCGGAACAACTTCGCCCTTGTCAGGCAATCGTCTCTGGAAGCTCGTGAGGCAGAGGATGGGAGCGGAACGGAGAAAATAGTCGATGTGAGGAAGTTGAATCGCGCTCACCGTGAACTCGTCGTCAAGCAGGCCTTAGCTACCAATGATCAAGACAATTACAGGCTCCTTTCTGCCATCAAAGAACGGCTCGATAGGTGTCTGTATCTTACGATTTTGAAATGTTGTTCATGAAGAATCATATCTTACTAGGAAGCAGAAATTATCTAAATTTAAAAACAGAGTCGTATGGTCCCATACGTATCCAATTCTAGCATCAAATATGACATGTTACTTCAAATTTTATTTGAACACTGTTATTTTAGCGTAGGTATCTGTATCGTGTTGACAAGTATCCATGTACCATGTATATATGCACGTACATGAAATGGATTTGTCTTTCTTTGATTTTGAGCTAACTGTTTTGTTTTACCATTTTTTTTTTCTGAGACAGAGTTCAATTGGAGGTGCCCAAGATTGAAGTGAGGTACAGGAACTTGAATGTTGGGGCCGATGTTCAAATTGGTTCAAGAGCCCTGCCAACTCTGATCAATTGCACACGGGACGTCCTGGAGGTTCATTTTGGATTTCTTTCTGTAATTTTAATTCCTGATAATCAACTAATTGTATTCGTCTTCATCCGCTCTGATCCATATTCGTTGCGGTTGCGCCCAGAATATTCTAACGAAATTGAGGATATTTCGACCTAAAAGGCATTCGCTAACCATCCTAAATAATATCAGTGGCGTCATCAAACCTAAAAGGTTATGTTTCTTCTTGAATCATTTACTACTTGTGGTATTTGTCATTAAAATTCTTTCATTAGATTAATCTAATGATATGAGTTGGAGAGAAATTAATAATTTACTAAACAAAATTTTGCTACATATACAGTAACACGTCTCAAGTCAAACCATAAAATTGTAATTGTTTCCCCCTTACTGTTTTTTCGGTATGTTTTGCGGAATGAAGTCATCTCTTAATAATATATGATGAATGAATAAAGTTTTTGTTGGGTAAAGTGCGGTTCAATTATGCTACTTCTTCAATTGCATACAAACAAGCACATGGCTTTATATAAATTTGATGACCTCACATAAACGTGTCGGGTAATTTCAGCTGAATCAAGCAAGTAAACTAATATGATGAATGTGAATGAAGAAAGTCATAGTTAGTTGGGACTTGGGATATGGGATTGGGACGTACGTGGGGTGATATTAAAGCGGTGAAGCATCACCAGCGATTGTTCTTTATCTGAGAAGTTCAGGACTTTCATGTGTGCTGTTTTCTTTTTGGTAAAAGTCATGGGTGTGATTTGTAATCAGTACTCGACATTTCTTGTGTAGGATGACTTTGCTACTGGGACCCCCAGGATCGGGCAAAACTTCCCTGCTTTTAGCTCTTGCGGGAAAGCTTGATAGCAAACTAAAGGTAGTCCATATATTATAATAAAATTCGTGCTAGCCATGGTTTATAAATAATAATTTTTACATGTTACATGTCAAGACACGATTGATGTCAATACATGAATAATATTTTGTTTCATACACTTATTATTTACTCATTTCTTTCTTACTTTTTTTAAATATTTTTTGTGAGACTCAGATTATTTTTTAAATTTTCCTTGCATTTTGCAAGAGAAGAAATTAGTTATAACGTATTTTTATTGATTAACAAACACATGTACTTTTTTCTTTGTTAAATAATATCTATCTATTAATATAGACAAATACCTTCAAGGAACCGACTTAAAATAAATTGTTCAAAATTGTAGTAGGCTACATTTTATCATTCGAATGATTAATAACAATGACTAGATGAGAGGTGGACGGGGTGATCATCATCGGATTATGTAGCAAGGGCTTTTGGAATTGGGTGTTGGCATGTTGTCTAGGTGGAATGATTCGGTTTTCGGATTTAACACTTGAAAGCATTAGGCTTGAGCATTTCTATCTCGGTTCAACTGTTGAGGAGGCCAGCTCTTATAGCATGAACTTAAGCGATGATAATCTGAGATCCTTACATTCCTAATTAACCTGTTTGAATTTTTTCAAATTTTTTTTTTACTACCCTATTCTTTCCTCTGCAGAAAAGCGGTAGTATAACATATAATGGACATGATCTAGATGAGTTCTGTGTTCAAAGGACTTCTGCATACATTAGCCAAACAGATAATCACATAGCAGAACTGACAGTAAGAGAAACTTTTGATTTTGCTGCAAGATGTCAAGGTGCAAGCGAAGGTTTTGCAGGTATATTAAACTTCATTATGTTAAGGGTGTTATACTCAATTAAAAATTTATGTAACTCTATAACCTTGTTTTTCTTCCCCCCTTAACAATCTTTTAACAATTTTTTTTTAAAACTCTTTTCTCCCTCTTCCGCCACCCCTTTCATCTTTTCCTTTCAGGATATACAAAGGATCTGAGCCGCCTAGAGAAGGAAAGGAACATACGACCAAGTCCAGAAATTGACGCCTTTATGAAGGTTGCCATCTAAAATGTGTAGTATTTCATAAAAAATAATGCACGCGTGCACGTGCCTATTCAGGGCTGTCCTAATGTCTAGCCTTTGAAATTGTTACACTCCACAGGCATCATCCATTGGAGGTAAAAAGCACAGTGTGGCCACAGACTATGTTTTGAAAGTACTTGGTCTCGATATATGTTCAGAGACGATAGTTGGGAACGATATGCTTAGGGGAGTGTCAGGTGGCCAAAGAAAAAGAGTGACGACAGGTTTATTTCTCCCCTTTTCAGGAATTAGCTATAATTGCTTTGTGCTAAACATTTGGAACTCGTCATAGTCACTTCTGAAGTTAATGATATTACTAGTTTCAATTAGATCCATATGCAGTTTCTAGAATCTAGATAATCCATAAACTAAGAATTTCATAAATGCTGTGACTGTGTCTGAACTAGGTGAGTTAAAATATTGAGATGACACTGATTTAAGTTTCGCAGTTCCGGCAATCAATGACATTTTGGTGCATCACATTTTTTTCAGGAGAAATGATTGTTGGACCAAGAAAAACTCTATTTATGGATGAAATATCAACTGGACTTGATAGCTCTACTACATACCAGATAGTAAAATGCATAAAGAATTTTGTTCATCTGATGGAAGCTACTGTTCTCATGGCCCTCCTTCAGCCTGCGCCCGAGACATTTGAGCTGTTTGATGATCTGGTGCTGCTGTCAGAAGGGCATGTGGTATATCATGGCCCTCGAGAAGATGTACTTGAGTTTTTTGAGTCATTAGGTTTCAGACTTCCACCCCGTAAGGGGATTGCAGACTTTCTTCAGGAGGTTTGTATCTTCTGAAACATACTTTTTATGGTCTACTGCTTCCTAAATGTTCACTTTTTTCTTTTTTATCTTTTTGGGCAGGTGACCTCCAAAAAGGATCAAGCTCAATACTGGGCTGATCCTTCTAAACCATATGAGTTTCTCTCAGTTCGTGAGATTGCAGAAGCCTTTAGAAATTCCAAATTTGGAAGGTCTATCGAATCCATGCTTACTGTTCCATATGATAAATCAAGGTGCCATCCTTCAGCTTTGGCCAGAACTAAATTTGCGGTGTCAAAGTGGGAGCTTTCTAAAGCTTGCTTTGCACGAGAAGTGCTCTTGATCGAAAGGCATAGCTTCCTTTATATTTTTAGAACCTGCCAGGTATGCTTCATAAAATCATGTTCCTTAAACTTGTTTTCTAATTTTATTTTCTATTTTCCACTTCGGCACTGAAAAAATTTCCCTTGGTAGTTTACAATTGAAGTTCGCGATTAAGCGTAACTGTCTCCCCCACCTTCCACTTGCCTTCTGAATACACATCAGAATCTATATTCTCTTACCTAGAGTTTGGCGCACAAATCGTCAAACTTAAAGCGTCGAAGGATTTTCTGTTGAAAATCTTGTAGGAAAATTTAATGTTACCAAGGATAGACTGACTGATTTCAGTCCTTTGTTCCACCATTATATAAAATATTTATTGTGTTATTGTAATTATTATTTAATAATGTATTTTTTATTATTTTCTTAAAATAAAGATATAATAATTATTTTCTATTCATAAAATTATTTTTTTATTCTTTTTTTTAATATTAACAAATTTATGTAGAATGAGATTTATGCTCTCTTATTGTTAGCTTTTCCCCATGAATCGAGACATCTTGATAAAGTTATTTAAAATTATCTTGGAAATTAGGAGAAAGGCTCAAACACTGCATTTCAAATGGTTGTAGATTTTTGCTTAGATTAAAATTTTATTTTTGTCTTTCACAAATAAAATATTTTTTCATTTAATTTTTTATAAAATTACCTTCTTAATTTGATCATTGATGGATGAAATATTTCTCACTTTAGTCCTTTATAAAATTATCTTTTCAATTTCATACATAGGTATTTTTCAATTTAATTCCTCACAACCAAAATTATAATCAGTATCATTCTTCTAATAATTTGCTGTTAATGAATTTATCAATCAATCTTGCATATTATATAATAGTAACTAAGTGACAACTTATTAACAAATATTTTATGTGTCATTATATACATTAATTTCATATATATAAATTGACACAAAGACATTATTGATTATAATTATATTTTTGAGAGATCAAATCGAAAAATGCTTATATATGAGAAATTAAATTAAAAAGATAATTTTATGAAAGATTAAATTAAAAAATACATCAAATTAAGAAAGCAAGTTCATCAGGGACTAAATTGAAAAAAATATTTTATCTATAGAGGAACAAAATGAGGTTTTAATCTTTTTTCTTTTTTTAATAAAAAAATACAGTTTCTTTCTAAATAGAGTTTTAGAAGAAATGTTATGAGGAAGAAGCAATTTGTGTTTAGCAAAATCATTTAATAAATACTTTTATCAATATTTGAGAAGCAGTTTATAATTTATAAATCTTTTAAAAAATGCTTTTAATTATTAATTTATGAAAAGGGGCATGTACATGTTTGACTTTGTAGCAGAGGTTTTGTATAAATAACTTAGGGAAGACTTGGTAAATAACAACTTTGAGTCGAGATATGATTGTATTTAAAAAAATTGCGTGCTTCTCCAATTTTTTACTTCCTTCTTGTAGTAGGAAAATTGTCTCTACTATTACCCAGAAGCCTTCTTTTTCTTTTTGGGCCGAGGCTTGGATAAACGCCTCGAAATCCCTAAATAAGTACTGTTTAAAAAAATAAGCAACTTTTTTCTCGAGAAGCAAGGTCAAAGAGGCTAGTATAAATATGTTAAAAATAGAATATACAGAGCAAAATAATTAAGCGGTAAAAATAATGGATGCAGAAATTAAGATAGTCTGGCTTTTAGTTTGCCTGTGTCTCTTGGGCTAAGAGGCCACGACCCAAATACACCAAATATATGTCACAACATTTTTCTCACCACCGTCCCCACTCACCCTGCACTTCACAGAGCACCTCTCACTCGTTCACTCCCTCACACGTTGCTCTCCTTTCTCTGCATACAAAAAAATTTCTGCATTTTCAAAGACTTGCAATTCATGCCTAATTATAACAAGAAAAAGCAAATGCCATTCAGTGCCAGATGGTAGGCCGGTGGGAGGGAATCAGATTGGATTGGAGGCTCATTATATCTTCTTTAAGCAATTCCATGTTTTGGATTGGTTCCTGTGGCTGTGACTATTACATTTGACCAGCTTACATATATCTGTTGTTTTGATACTTAATGATTTTCTGGTATCTCCCCTGTTGATGGTGATTTGAGCTTTGAGGATGAACTAAGCTCATATTAAGGATGTAATTCCTGAGAAATATTTTGAGTAAAGTGAAATCCTATAGCGATGGTAGATACTGTTATGACTTATGATGCTTAGCAATAAGGACTTCTAATTCTTTACATCGTTTGGATGATAGAAGTACATACTCTAAGAGGATATACCATATTATGACAAACTTGTGACTTAAACATCAATCATTAAGTTTCGATTCCTGTAGTTCGTTTTGTGAGTATTGCATGAGTACATATTAAGTACTGACTTCCAGGGGGAAATGTATGTATCTGTATGTTCTCAGTTTTCTGTTATAATTTAATTTGACTGTTTTTTCTCAGTAATCTTACATATTTATGTATTCTCATGTTGTTAGGTTGTTTTCGTTGGATTTGTCACATGTACTATATTCCTTCGAACAAGATTACATCCAACGGATGAGAATAATGGAAACCTTTATCTCTCGGCTCTGTTTTTTGGGCTAGTTCACATGATGTTTAATGGATTTTCTGAGCTACCTCTCATGATATCTCGGCTTCCAGTTTTTTATAAGCAAAGAGATAATTTTTTCTATACTGCATGGGCTTGGTCTTCTTCCAGTTGGCTTCTTCGTGTGCCTTACTCCGTTGTCGAAGCTGTTGTATGGACTTTAGTAGTATACTATAGTGTTGGATTTGCTCCTGGTGCTGGAAGGTGTCTTAATTTTATTACTTCTTTGTTGCGATTTTTTCCCCCTCATACGAATACTCATTGCATTGTGTTAAATATTTCAGGTTTTTTCGCTACATGTTTTTGCTTTTTATATTGCACCAAATGGCGTTAGGTCTCTTTCGGATGATGGCTTCTATTGCTCGGGATATGGTTCTTGCCAATACATTTGGATCAGCTGCGCTGCTGATTATATTCTTGCTGGGAGGATTCATTGTCCCCAAAGGTACGCTATGCACAATCTATTGGGTAAAGTTCAATAGACTGCTGTTAGTGATTTGGCTGTTATCCTTTCAGGAATGATTAAACCATGGTGGGTTTGGGGCTACTGGTTGTCACCGCTTACCTATGGACAACGCGCAATCTCAGTTAACGAATTTACTGCCACAAGGTGGACGCAGGTATTTAATTGAGACTTAGCTTTTGTCAAGTTTTTCTGTTAATTAATACTAATTTTCATTAAAATATCAAATGGACCTTTTAATGGATGGCTGTAGATTATATATTAATTCCATAATGGTCTGTTTGTAGAAATCATCAAGCGGGGACAACACGCTTGGTTTTAATGTCCTCCAGTCGCACAGTTTACCAACCGACGATTACTGGTATTGGGCTAGTGTTGGAATTTTAATCCTCTATGCAATCTTTTTCAACAACATGGTCACTTTGGCCTTGGCCTATTTGAATCGTAAGTATAGAGTTTTTCTTTTCCTTACTTTTGTTTTAACTTTCATTGCATGCATTTTTTTTTTCAATATAATATCCATTCCCCTTGGACAGCGGATTTCTCTATTCATTGATATTTGTTCTATGTTCTTTTACTATTCCTCTATAATTTCCTCCTTTGTCTCCTTTTAATTTTTATGATTTCACACCGCAGCACTCCGAAAAGCGCAGATGGTTGTTCCTCTTGATGACTCAGAAAAGAATTCTTCTGGAGATGGTAATGGGCCAATTAAAATTTGCATGGGTGCCAGATAGATTAAAGCTGATCATGTATCCACAAAACGTCTCACGATTCATCACTTGGTTATGCAGTCGGTGTCACGGCGTATACAGATAATCAGGTAAACGAAATGAGTACCATGTCTACTGGAAAAGGCAGTAAAACGAAGGGAATGATTCTTCCGTTTCAACAATTGACAATGACATTTCACGATGTCAATTATTTTGTTGATATGCCAAAGGTGGGTTTTCTTGCTTCTGTCGATTCTGTTACAATGTTATATGTGTAACTAGGCAAACACCAGAAACCTATATTCTGTTTTTCATCAACTGGTTAACTTGTTTTATCAGGAGTTACGTAGGCAAGGTATACCAGAAACTAGGTTGCAGCTGTTGTCAAATGTGAGTGGAGTTTTCTCGCCCGGCGTCCTTACAGCATTAGTGGGGTCAAGTGGGGCAGGAAAGACCACTTTAATGGATGTCCTAGCCGGGAGGAAAACTGGAGGATACATAGAGGGGGACATTAGAATATCTGGTTACCCAAAAGTGCAACAGACATTTGCCAGAATATCAGGATATGTTGAACAAAATGATATTCACTCTCCTCAAGTGACAGTAGAAGAGTCCCTATGGTTTTCTTCATCTCTTCGCCTTACAAAGGAAGTCAGCAAAGATTCAAGATGTGTAAGCTGCTTCATGAGACATTTCTTTATACCTGGTTGCGGTGAATTATTTTCCTAAGTATTTCACTGAAATGTTATGTAGGAATTTGTTGAAGAAGTGATGAGACTAGTTGAGCTAGATACTTTGAAACATGCTTTGGTTGGCTTGCCAGGTAGTTCTGGCTTATCAACAGAGCAGAGAAAGCGATTAACAATTGCAGTAGAGCTTGTTGCGAACCCTTCCATTATTTTTATGGATGAACCTACATCTGGACTTGATGCACGAGCAGCTGCCATTGTAATGCGAACTGTTCGTAATACAGTTGATACTGGAAGAACAGTAGTTTGCACCATACATCAACCAAGTATTGATATATTTGAAGCATTTGACGAAGTTAGTTCAACTACTATATTCTAGTCAGTTGACTGCTCTGATAACTTACATGACGCACTGGCTTGGCTTGAAGAGTCTAAACTTCGGTTTTGTTCCTTTCAGTTACTTCTAATGAAGCGCGGGGGACGAGTGATATATGGGGGAAAACTTGGTTCGCAGTCACAGATAATGATAAACTATTTTCAGGTGACATTACAATTTATTTATTCCGCAAAGCTCTGTATTCTGGAATCTACAAGAATTAATGAGACGTTGTAGATTTATATATGTATCTGTGGCAGCTGCTTAGGCAAATGGAAAAACGTCCTGCTCTGCTATCAAATTGCGAGGTTTTGCTAATATGTGTATGCTTAGCTCCAACTTGGAAGCTTACATATTGTCAAATCCATTTCTTCTCACTTGACTCATTACATAAAGAGGAACTATGAACAGAGTAGACAAGACGCATATTTCATGGAAGTTTAGGTCCTTTTTTCCTTTGTTGATTAGGTTTATTTTTTTTCAATGACTAAAACAAACGCATCTTTATTTTATAGCCTGGACGTCCTCCTCATTCTTTATCCAAATTAGTTGTCCTAACCTGATCTTATATGGCATCCCTTATTATCTGACTCATCCATGAGTGTGAGTATGATATAAAAATGGTTATGCATAATTTGTTTTTGTTTCTATCATTCTATGTTCTTTAATTTTTGTGGTTTTCTTTACCGAAACGAAATCCACGATGTTGTTTCGGATGTGATTATTTTTCTATTTTCTCTGCAGGGTATAAGTGGAATACCCCCTATTCCAAGTGGCTACAATCCAGCTACTTGGGTGCTTGAGGTAACTACACCTGCTGCTGAAGAGAAACTTGGCGTAGATCTTGCGGATATTTACAGGAATTCTGAACAATACAGGTGATTTTGACCATACGCTAGTTGTTTTTTTAAGGTGCTATTAGAGAAGTCTCTCTTTTTTTTTCCAATTTTGGCGGGGAAGGTGGGGAAAGGTGATCGAAAAAGTTCGTTGTTTTCAAAGAATATTCGAATTTGGTGCATTATGCTACTTGTAATAAAGGTTGTCCAAATTTAATTCAAATAGTCTAATTTTTTTATGTTTTATTTTTTAAAATTTGAATAATTATTTTTTAAAATTAATAGTTAAAAAATTATTTTTATTTTATACTTTACATCTTATAAAATTAAAAATTTTAAAATACGAAAAAAATAAATTTTAATTCATCCAAATTAAGTCTAGATAATATTTATTCCAAGTAGCATAAGGCTACCCCCATCTCTTACAAGCGGCATCAAATCTGAACGCGCGAACATACATAGTAAGCTTGTTTTCCTTATGGACTAATGAATAAAATATTTTCTTATAAATATTTACCTCAGGAGCGTGGAACATAGTATTATGGAGTTCGAACATCCTCCTCCTGACTCAGAACCCCTGAAGTTTGACTCCATGTATTCACAAAACCTGATGACCCAACTTCTGTTGAACTTACGGAAACAGAATCTCGTGTACTGGAGAAGCCCACAATATAATGCCATGAGGTTATTCTTCACCGCAATCAGTGCTTTGATATTTGGTTCCGTCTTTTGGGACGTTGGTTCAAAAAGGTGAACACCGATACAATCTCATTTTCATATTCTCATCTCTCATAAAGAAAATATCTATACAAATATTTAAAAAAAAAACAGAAAAAAAATACACTTTATAATGGAGGCCAAAGGGTGAACTGTCCCTACTGCCTATGAATGCACACTAGATAAGGCAGTGTTGACCAGATGGAAGCTTCTGGTTATGCAAGGCCAGGTCTGAACTGTACTATGAAAAGTTGGATTGTTTTAAATATTAAAAATTCCTTTTTCCATCCAAAATAAATAAAAATAGAAATTCTTAGCTTTGATAAAAAAAGTTTAATAAAAGTAATATCTGGTAGCAGTTTTCAATATCTGGTAATGAAACTGTCATTAAAAATATTTTATAGGGCATCAGCTCAAGAGTTAATGGTTGCTATGGGAGCTCTTTATTCCGCGTGCCTGTTTCTTGGGGTCAATAATGCTTCTTCCGTACAGCCAATCGTTTCAATAGAAAGGACAGTCTTTTATAGAGAGAAAGCAGCTGGAATGTACTCTCCAATCTCATATGCGGCAGCCCAGGTAGGTTTTACGGTACTGGAATTAATAGAGAAAATTGATTTCAATTATTGGCATATGGAGAGACAATGTTTTTAAATAATGTTGCGCGAGACACAATTTTTTTTTAATGTTTTGATAATTTTAAAATAATTTAGAAAATTATTAAATTTTATAACCGTTCTAGAGTATGGTATCTCTAAAAGCACTAGAGACAAATTTTCTCAAAATGATGTCCAAGGTTGAACTTCTTACACAAATATCATACATGCTTAACTTGATCGACAGGGGCTCGTGGAGGTCCCATACATTTTTGTTCAGACAATTCTATTTGGCGTAATCACATATTTCATGGTCAATTTTGAATTAACAGCTGGTAAGATTTCAGCTTTCTGTATTTAAATATCTACATTGCTATTAATAGAGTTTTTTTTTTTTTTTACTTTGGAGTTAAATTACTTCCAGTTCAATATTTTATTGTGAATATTATCTTTCTGGTAAGTCAGTTCAATATTTTAGTATCCCCTAGGACATATTACAAGGTTCTTTTGTGGTGTTAATATCTGAATCGATTATTGACAACAATCGTTTATAGAATTTATAGAATAACTTTTTCTGTCCATATTGTGATATCATGTGAATATTGGGATCGGTCATATTAAGGAAGAAAAATGAAAACCGTTATTATATGCTTTTAAATAAACAAAAATAATAATAATAATCTACCTGGAAGAATTAGCCGATCAACTTTTGTAGTTTTTTCCTTGCTGTTTCCGTGATATAAACTGTTCCCATCAACAATTGACTGATGCTATATTCAAATGTTTTTTTATGGCTGAAAAGAAAGATTCAATTGATTAATTACTTGCAATTTTGCTTTGCACAGTTGCACACTGTATAAGAATTTATAATACAGAAGAGTTTGCCTGTTCAAATATTTGTTTGTTTAAAATTTTCTGAGTCTACGTTCATGTATAATTATTGAACTAAATGTGAGTTGCATGCAAATGCATGAGATCCATGACAATTTGAAAAAAAAAAATTAAAATAAAATAAATAAAATTAAAAAAGGTAAGACCCATGAATAATTTAATAATAATATTTTACAGTGCAATTTATTATTTATATACATATATATATATATGATACAATTAAAGAAGCATGCCGGTTTTGTTTTCCTTAACTTCACTTTAGAAATGACATTTCACATTTGCAACAGTTGCAAATTCTGAATGTTTATTTGTTATTATGTTTTCTTTTCAAATAAAAAGAAATGAAACGGTACAAATGGTTGTAGATTTTCCTTGTTTATTAAACATACGTACTCTCAACTGTTTAAATGGTTGTGTATCTCTTCTTATTCTTGGCCATTGAAGCTTATCTATTATATTGCAGGAAAATTTTTTCTCTATCTTCTCTTTATGTTCTTGACATTCACCTACTTCACCTTTTACGGCATGATGGCTGTTGGTCTTACACCTTCCCAACACTTGGCAGCTGTTATTTCTTCCGCATTTTACTCTTTATGGAATCTTCTCTCAGGGTTTCTCATTCCGAAATCGGTAATATGCCATACTTCTGGCTAAACATTTCCTTAATTTTAGTTTGAGAAATACCTTATTCTTTTCTGACCTGGGCTTCTAAAATCAAAAATTAAATAATTAATCATTTATGAATTAGGCATAATTACACTTCTAGTGATTTTGATTAATCAATTGAAGCAAAAGGGACTAACTTCTTGTTTGCTAGACCAGAGTAGAGGGATGAAAAGCACAATTAAGCTTAAAATAGTAAAGAACTTTAAGGAAAAATATATTTTTAATTATAAAAAATGATATATTATAATCATATATCAAATTTAAATATAAAAAATATACAGCTATAGTATACGTGTTATAAATTAAGAATTTTAGATATTTGAACGAAAATAAAATAGTAGTGAAAGTTGTCAAAATTGGTTGAATTTGTTGATTTGGCCCAAACGAACTCGCCGATTCTCTCTATTAAGGGTCTCAACCTGACCATAATTCCATCAAAATAACAGACCAAAGAAGATTGATACATTTTTTACTTCTCTAATATAATACTGCGTACAAATTAAGAACAAGAGAATTCATGTTATGATACAAATTTCCAATCTCACAACTTGAATAAACATCGAAACTGCGACTTTCAGGGATAAGTTTTGCTTATGTAGTTTAGAACCTATGGCCAAACATTTTCCTCCTATCTGTTTCTAAGACCTCTTTTTTGTGTGGTTCTAATATAGCCAATGTCTTGCATGTTACAGAGTATTCCGGGGTGGTGGATTTGGTTCTATTATATCTGCCCAGTTGCATGGACGCTACGTGGTATTATCACGTCTCAGCTTGGTGATGTTGAAAGCAAAATAGTGGGACCTGGATTCGAGGGAACTGTGAAAGAGTACTTAGCTTCAAGCCTTGGATATGATTCTCAAATTAATGGAGTTTCAGCAGTGTCGGTGTCTGCGTTAGTGCTTATTGGCTTTATTCTTCTCTTCTTCGGTTCCTTCGCTGTATCCGTCAAATTCTTGAATTTCCAAAGGAGATGATTGGATGACACAGTTCGAAAGGATTAGAGAATTAGCTGCTGTAACAATGTATAGATGATACTATAGGTTGAATAATGCTTGAGGGAAGCAATATTGTCCCTTTCAAATTATGTTGAAGCAAAATAGATGTATTGCAGTTTTCTAGGTACCGTAGTTTTACTCTAGCACTTTAACCTGAGAGTTAGCAGATAAATAATTGTAACTTTATTCCTTTTTTTTTTCTTGTCAATAAAAAGAGGTAAGTGGTTCGCATATATATAGCTTTGTAATCTTTTCCAAGAACAATTTTTGGCAGAGTGAGGATGTTTATATATATGTATATATATATTTCTTTAAGCATAGATATAGATGCATTTAGCTTGTTTAGTAATTCTATACATATAAATGCATACATTTAGCCAAGGATAATTTATATATAAAACAAATATATTCCATGATATTGGAAGAGCACTATAAGAAAAATAGAAATTAGCGACGAAATTTTTTGTCACTAAATTTGAATTTTCCGTCGCTAAATGAATTAGCGACGGAATTTTTTCGTCATTAATTTCACTATTGCTAATTCATTTGCAACGGATTTTGGAATTTCATCGCTAATTAGGGATGAAATTTTTTGTCACAAAGAAGAATTTCGTCGCTAATTCTAAGAATAACATATTTTGAACTTGTAGCCGATTAGTAATAGAATTTTTGTCATTAATTAGCGACGGATTAGTGAAGGAATATTCCGTCGCTAATTAGCGACAGATTAGCAACAAAGTATTCCGTGATTGATTAGTGACAAATTAGAGACCAATTTTCTGTTGCTAATCATCGACAGATTTGTGACGGAATATTCTGTCGCTAATTACCGACAGATTAGCGACGAAATTTTCTGTCACTGATTACTGATAAATTTGTGATGGAATATTCTGTCACTAATCACCAACAGATTTGTCACGGATTATTTCATCGCTAATCAACGACGAATTTATGACTGAATATTCTGTCACTGATATAATTTTTTATTTTATAATTTTTTTAAAATTTAACCTCAATATTATTAATTTGCTACCTATCCAATAATATACAATAAAAGCATGATAAAGTAGGGTTAATTGAAAATAATATTATTATTGAATAATAAAATTTTACTTTCATTTAAGTATTTCTCTCTATCTAATAAAGTATATAAGCACAATAATATTTAATAAAAAAGTAACAAATATATTAAAATAATTCTTAATTAAACGATAACCATTTTAAGACAAATTATAACAATTCTCAATAAAACATGTCTTAAAATAAGGGAAAATCATCTTTATGGTAGAGGATAATCATCAGGATCTAATAGAGCACGAGATAATCGCGATTTAAGATCTTGTAACCTATTAAGTGTTTGCTGATACTGGTTTAATAGAGACAAGATTTCTTGATGCTGCTCTGTAATATATTGATTCTGCTCTGTTATACGTTGATTCTGCTTTCTAAACTCTTGATTCTCTTGTCTTAAAGGGGTTGTTTTTGTGGCAATCCTCCTACGTAATTCCTCTTCAAAATCTGAATGGAGTCATAAGTTATAAACGAAAGAAGAGGTCCCACGAGAACAGATAGCATCAATATCTAGAGCCTCAAATCCTACCCCAAAAATGAGACCCTTCTTGTTTTTACCACCAACAACCTCCAACCATAAGGTGACTTCATCATCATCTTCTACATCATTTGACGTTATACCTGTTGAGTCTTGAGTAGAAGCTTTAACATTTTTAAGCCTTAAATAATAAGCCTATTAAAGAAAGTAAAGAAATATAATTTTACAATAAGAAAAACAAAGACAGTGCATCTAAAACCAAAGGTATGCACATATTTAAACATCTTTTCTGTCATATAGTATTAACATGAAGTGTGATCATATAATGAGGAATAAATATCTTGAAATTACAAATATATTAGTCATTACAATCAAATGTATGAAATATTGAAATTACACAATCAGGTATATGGAAAGAATATATCATGTTAATAGCCACAGAGCAATTAAATAAGTAAAAAAATATTAAATAAAGGATCACATAATCCTAATGACAAAACAAAAAATGAAGACTCACACTATAACTAGTCAGACCTCTGGCCGTCAGCCCAAGTCCAGTGATAATTAAAACAAAAAATAAAGATTTACACTACAATTATTCAAGCCTTCGATCGTCGGTACAAGTCTAGTAACAATTGAAACAAAAAATAAAGACTTACATTATAGCTAGTCAGACATCCAGCCATCAGCACAAGTCCAATGACAATTAAAACAAGAAATGAATACTCACACTATAACTAGTTAGGCCTCTAGTTATTAGTATAAGTGCAGTGACAATAAAAACAAAAAATGAAGAGACACTACAACTAGTCAGACCTCTGGCCATCAGCACAAGTTCAGTGACAATTAAAACAAAAAAGACAAGACACACATTACAAATAATCAGGCCTCTGGCCATCAGCACAAGTTCAGTGACAATTAAAACAAAAAAGATAAGACACATACTACAACTAGTCAGGCTTTCGGGCGTCAGCACAAGTCCAGTGACAATGAAAACTAAAAATCAAGACTTATACTACAACTATTGAGGCCTCTAGTCGTTAGCACAAGTTCAGTGACAATAAAAACAAAGAATTAAGACTCACACTACAACTAGTCAGGCCTCTGACCATCAGCACAATCCCAATGAAAAAGGAAAAGATAAACATATACATACATAGATTTTAGCTGCCCTATGGTTCACAAATTGACCAGTTGTCTCGTCATAATGCTTGTACTTGAACAATTCAAACATTGTAAGTGGTCTTCCAAGCTGTAAAGTCTGTAAATGTTTATTGATATAAGTTATCTCATGCATTAAATAAATTAGGATTACGCTTGAATTTAAATGCTTACCAGCCTCTTTTTATGCTAAGTTGAGGGAATGCTGCCCTCTTTGTGTTGCATGCCTCCTGTGGTAGATATCCGGTTGTTTTTAGTTATCTGGCACATGGCTTTATATTCGTTTGACTCCCAATAGTGCTTTAATTGGATCATTACATTATCTAGGATCCAATTAGGCATGATCCATTTTTCCAAATCTACCCGTACTCTATGCATTGCATTTCGCAATATGTCCCCACACTTTTTATTCCAGTTGCGTCTGATAACTTGGATATCGCAATTACCTAGTAATTATGGGCATATCATTGGCTAAACAATCAGCAACTAACACAATGAAAAGAAACAACATACAAAATTAGTAAAAGTAAAGGAAAATAGTAGTCACTTATACCTGTTAAATTGCATATGTTTGTTAAAGCTAATAAGTACATGAAATTTTAACTTATTATCATCATGTATTAAGTGTATTTTCTTGATTGAACTACAATACAATTAGAATTATTTAAAATCTTTTTTCTCACGAGATTGAAAATTTCTTTTATATATAATACAACAAAAAATTATGCCGTTACAAGTGCTAGCTAGCTAAAATGAAAAAAGAGAGAGAAAAATGTTGACCTACTTGAAAATATTTCGGATGAAGAATCTAGAAATAGAAAACCGCAACCAAGGAAACTTCGATTTTGTAAGGCACTAAAAGAAAAAAGAACGAAATAAAGTTAACTATTAGCAATCATGCGTAGATTCATTACTCTATTTACAGACCAAATTAAAAAGACATTATCAATATATAGATAAACAAAATAATGTAACCCCATTTATTGACATATCAGAAAAATAAAATAAAAGAAAATTATTAATAGTCCTGATTCAACTTCCACAACTAATTAATCTAAACTAAGTTTGTGCTTCTTATTAGGGTTATTTAAGTACTAATTATTTGGTCCTTATTGGCCATAGACACTCTCATACGCACAAATGCAAGCATTTGTTCCTATATATCCTCCCTATTAATTGTCTGGGGAATATTAATTAAAAAAGAGTTAAAGAAATAAAACTTCTCTCAGTTAATTTAAATTTATTGTCATAAATTAATGTTGTTTGCATGCATTACATTGTTTACATTTTTAATCATTAAAGTATTTTTTTAATTATGTCCTAATATTTTAATATCAACATGACTAGCTTATCTTGTAATTGAATTAATTAAACAATAAATGAAAAAAAGGCACATAAATTAATCCCAATAACACTTAAGTGTTATACAAGCTATTAACACACAAAAGAGACCTTGAACATAAAGCCTCACTCCATTAGCATCGTAGACATATGAGTGATATAATTTTGAACTAAATATATTAATATTACTAAGCGGTTATTATCTAAAACAATCACACCTGCACTACCCTCAATACTCAAGCGAACGATAGAAATGTAATATGGGAGGATTGATATCATAATGACAAGAATGAATAAGATAAGCTCTTACCAATACAAGTATATAGAAACTCACTTAATATATGATATTAAAAATGTTACAGTTGGTTTTTATTAGTGATCTTTTTTAACAAATTGGGTTCCCCTTGATTCCCACAAAAATTTATAATTGTTATTTAATAATTGATAGGTTTGTCCTCACTCCCACACCATCTATGATTCCCACAAAAACTTTATTGCAAGTGTTAACGATAAATGTCCACAAATATTGTAAGTTCCTCTTATGGACGTATCCATATAACTAATCTCACTTCCTCGTACTGCCAATAGCCCAAGAAAAAAAAAATGAAAGAAAATTCCTAACAATGCATTCAACAAGAACCCAACAAGAAGGGAAACAGCCTTGCCCCAGCAAAGTGATTAGAATCAGAATCCTTTTTGATCTTGCAAGAATAGGAGAGTCTTGTTCTCTCGTGGAGTCATGTGTTGTGTGAATTTAATATAAAAAATGATACAAGGAGAGCATGATTCAACGGGACAGGACCCTTTTGTCCTGGGAGAATAGGAGGGGATTCTAATTTCAAATGATGCTTAAACAATCACACAATGTCTAAAGTTCTGCCCAAACCCATCATTAGCAGCAAACACCTGGATTCTGCATTATCCTTATCTTCTCCTACAGAACTAAATAGTAATTTAAAATAAAAGGAATCTATTATCTATTTTTTATATATATATATATAATAAATTTCTGACATTGTAAAATTATTATTTTTAACTTATTCATAGATGCCACAGCCTTTTTTTTTTCTTTCTATTTTGTTATTCATTATTGTTTGCAAGGTTTACATATGTTTTCCAAATCTAGTTTACAAATCAACACAAAAATTGCTAATCCATTTAGCAACAAATTAGGATATATACTAAGTTATAAGTAGTTTTGATCATTGATTTTAAAACTCACGTATTTAATTCAAACAACAACAAAAAATTCAGAAAGAATTACAAATATGTTTTAAACTTATACTAACTAATCCAAAGCATTGAATTAACAGTAGTAAAACGGAAAAAATATTTTTTAGAATATTATTGCAAAGCGTCAAGCCATTGCTCTGTCAATGATGAATTACTATTACTTCCATTTTAGGAATCCTCTAAGGAATTCTCTACCCAGAAGGCCAAAACGCAATTCTTGGTTCGGGAAATTCAAAATTTCTAATCCTGTAATGATGAATTACTATTACTATTTTACTTTCGCACCCGCTATAATTTATTTTATAAATATTTTAGAATATCTACAAAAGAGTAAATCACGAAGGCAAAATGACACTGAAACATTGCTTTGTTAAGCTCCCTTTTTTTGGTTTGAATGGGAACAATGCACAAATCACTCGTTTGAGTGAACTAAAAGGGACAATGTATTCAGGAGATGATGTTTGCTGTTCTTGTAAAACTTTTTTAAGAATATTGACTCCTTGAAAATACCTAAGAAATTCTAAAACAAACAGAACAACATAGTTTACAAAGAAATTTTCTTGTCAATATCTTAACCCAGATCTGCCCATCTTGAAACGTGAGAGCCAGTAAAAGAAGCGAGAGATAAAAACAGAGATGGAGAAGCTAGATCTAAGTACTTGGTTGCTAATGGCTTCTATTACTAACATCAGATTAAGGGAGAGAGATAGAGGCAGAACAAAAAAATACCACCCAGGAAGTATATATATATTCACTAAGGAAAGGAAAAGAGAGACAAACCTTAACTACCAGAGAGAGACAATGATCTTTAACAGAGCTTCAGACAGCAGCGGCAACAAGCTTTGAACGAAAAGGAAAGAGAATGGTTTAAGGCTTTTGATGGAGGGGGATGGCGTGCTTTTTCTAAGACATAATTTTGTTTGTACTGGGTCTTTTGATCAGATAGTATTGTGGTATGGACTTTTGCTCTTAATATTTATTAACTAGATCCGAAATAGGAGGGGGAAAAAAAAGAGAAATGGCCATCTTGCTAAACGTTTTGACATAGCACTAAAAAAAGTGTAGATAAACAGTAGTGGTTGGTTTTTTAATAACGTTAGTTTAAATTTTAAAATGTAATGTCATTAATTTAGTCTTTGATCAGTTATCAATTTAATCTTTAAGAAATTGTAATAGTATCAATTTAATCGAACAATTTATTTTTAAAACATTAAAATTAAATTAATAACAACAGTAAATTATAAAAAATTAAGTAGTAATTTATTTATTTTTTTGGACAACAATATATAAATGTTGATAAAAGGCTTGGATTTCCAACATCCTAGATGGCACATGAATCAGAAGAATTGCAACAAAAGTAACATTTGAAAAATGATTAATAAAATTCTGAACAACAAAAGTCAATTGTTTTGGAACTTAGTATCACGATCTCAACGCATAAGTAAAATTAAAATTTTCCTAATGGCCGATATGTACCAAGTCACTTTATGTTGGAGCTAATACTTGAATAGACTAACGATGGATGAACCAATGTAATGACCCCTTCATCAAAGGACAAAGGATGCATGATGGGTTTGTTAAACTAATGATTTTTAGTTGAAATCCATTTTTATATATTAAATGGGATATACGAAGTATGCAAAATGGGTCTGCTATCTTTTTATCATGTTATTAAAACTTAATATAGGTTATTCCAACATAGGAATCATATATTAATTTTGTAAAATGTATATAATTTAGAATTAGACAATAAAAAAAATCTACTAGGACGTTATTCCAACAATTTAGCATAGTTATATATATTATATAAAATTTGATAAGATAATTTATATAAAAGATTAAACCTAAAAATTAACTAAAACATTTGGTAAGTTAATAATTTAATAATTCAAAATGATATAAAAGAACATTATTTTTAGTGATATTTTGTACTACCAAAAGTAGCAAAAAATTCACATCACAACACTCTTTTGTGCGCCATAAAATCTCTTATAGTTATATTGACATTTTAAATATGGTCAAGATACACAGCTTTTTTAACTTAAATAATGTGTAAATAATTCTTTTTAAACTTAAATATGGTCAATATGGTCATGCGTCCCTCTGACTCTATTGATACATTGAAATAATGTGTAAATAATTCTTTTTATCTTGAAATCTTTTAAAATAATTTTAAAACTTGGGATATAATATTTTAATATAAATATATTTACTTTAGAATTCTAAATTGAAAATTTCCTTATTTGGATGGAGACGTGGGGAGCTTCATCTATTTGGATCCAATTTTCATATATTTCCCTCTTCATCCTTTTTACCGTCTGTACTATGTAGTAAAAGATCAATATCATTCTTAATTCAAAAAAAAGTTATTATTATTATTATAAACAAAGACGTAAAATTAAAAAAATTATTTTGTAAAATTTAAAATAAAAAATATTATAATATAATTTTTTTAACTCTAAATCTTTATTTATAATTCTTTCAAAAAAAAGTCCAACATCATTCTGATGACTCTTATGTCAAACACATTTCTTTTTTGTTAACTATTTTTTCAATTAAGAATTTGAAGTTATTAGGTATGATTTGCCTTATTTACTACATGCATCCAATTTTTACTAATCGCATGTGCTTTCAATTTGGCTAATATGATTGTGTACAAACAACTATATGTAGGATCCAACCTATCATATTACATGTAATATTTCTTAAAAATGTAAGGAGATTTTTGTATTGGTGAAGATTTACACGCAAATTCATTTTTGAAAATTCAAACCAATTTTTTATGGAACAAAACAACTTATAATCTAACTGACAATCAATTTTAATGAATTCATATGTCTAATCTTTTAAACTTCTAATATATAAACAAATTATCACTAGTGCATGGTTGTATATATCAATCTCATTTATATTTTGATTAATAAATATTTCTTATTTAAAATTTAAAACATAATTTAATCCTAATTTAAAATTAAAATATGCGATTTCAATTATAAAAAAAGGTTTTGATTAATAAATAGTATTGTTGACTATATAGTTTTTTGAAATATTGAGTTTCTCTTAGACAATTTATAACTTTAAATCAAAGTAGGAGAATGATTAATATATCTTAAATTTGTTTAATTCTTGTTTCTTAATATTTGAAAAAAAAGGACTATAAATATTTAAATCATTGTAGAAAGTAGAAGAAAAAATCAATTTCAATACTAGAAACTGTATTTGCCATTATGTTATAAGGCTTCCTTAATTGACTCACTTCTTCTTAAGAAAACTTTTGTGTTATTTCATTTCTTTTGCTTACCAAAAACAATGCTTCCAATATGTTTTAGGTCTCTTTATCTTATTGACTTGTTATTAACTTGTTCATTAAATCCTTATACTATATATATTAGCTATTATTATTTTTAAATTACCTTTTCTAATTTCTTTAAATAAGTTCGATAATTTACCATATTTGCTTTATTTTTCATTTAGAAAAAATTACAAATAAATAGTGATTCTATTTACTAGAAATGCATCTTCTTCTAATCAAATTGATTTATGAGTTATTCAATTAATTTTTTTGGGTTGGATGTTATTCAATTAAATTTTAGTATAAAGTATGATGGCTTTTAAATTTCAAATTTTTAAGTTTTTATTAGAAAAAAAAGTTACTCTACCAATAGACACAAATTATTCTCTCTTTTTTTGAAGTAAAAAAAGTATCTTCATTTCATAAAAGTAATAATAGTTAAACTTATTATCAAAATCGAAGAGTTATTAAATAATAAAAAATGTTAGAACATGAACAATGACTAGGTCAATATTCATTTATTATATCAAATTCAACAACTTCTATATTGTCATATATATATATATATATATATATATATAAAAATTAAAAAGCTTACATACTTTAATAAAAATATGAGCTTAACTCTAATTTAAGCATGATTAAAAAACTTTTAAAGTAGATTGAGAGAATAAAAATTATGAACTTTTCTTCTACTATAGTATATAATTCCAACTCTCTCTCTCTCTCTCTCACACACACACACACACAATTATATATTAAAGTACTAAACTTAGGTAAAATTCTATAGATATTTATTTTCAATCCCTCAATAAATATATAATACAAAAGGAAAATTATTTTAAAGTCCAATTATATAATATTGAATTGTTAAAAACAAATTACTCATACTTACAGCCAAATCTCAACATAAGCTATTAGAAGAGTGAAAATTTAAAAAAAAAAGTTACGAATTCATAATTTATATAAAAATTTTACATTAACAATATTATATGTAACATACCATTTTATAATTTAACGACATAAATTACTATGTAGTCTACAAAAAAAATATTTTTCATATTATTTAACGAATACAACATTATGTTATAATTAAATCTATTCACACTTTTTTTTATTTTTTATAAATTAGGAGTTGGGTAATTAAATAATTTACTTAGCAAGATTTAATAGATTGGTAAACCATAGTTAACATCATATATTATGATAATTTTCATGTTAAGAACAATCATCTTGACAAGTTTTTTTCCTTTGTTGGGAGGGAAAAAAAAAAAGCTTTCTTATCCCTTGGACTCTCATGAGTAGGAAATGAAAAATCATTTCAAATGTAATTAGAAACAAATATGAACCAACAAAAATCAAATCTCAATTGAAAATGAAAGAAAATAAAAAGGATATTAATTATGTTTTTGCATATAGTGTAATTAAAAGAGATTGGGGAAAAAAAAAGGAATAGGTGTAAAAAAAAATAAATTAGATACATACTCTTTTATATTATTCTTTCTCTCTAACTACATAACTATATAATATGTATTAGATTTTAGATCATACTTTTCATTTCTTTTTTGATTTTGCACCTTTCGGTATTTAGTCTTTACTTCTTTTGAGAGAATTTGAGAGGTTTGACATTTAAATGAGAAAAAGACTTAGTTTTCAAACAAAGAAAAATCTTGACATGATCACTTAAAAAAGTGCTAACAGAAATAGAAAAACACCACAAAAAATGTATGAATTTAACTAAGAATTTACACCATGACAAAAAGAGGAAACCGATTAGGAGTACAAAAAGATGAGAGACATGATGTGATTGAAGGATAGCGACTGAGTGGAGTCATTTTTAATATTTATATAATTTTGGAAAATAGACATGTCATAATTTTTTTTATATCATTTATCTTTTGAATTTTGTTGAGTTAAATATTTATTTCACTTTTATTTATTTTGTATATTTTTATTTCAATCATTTCTTATACATAGTTGTTTAAATTATGATTTTAAATTTTCAAACTTTTTTACTATTTTTAGTTAATTAAATATATTTTATATTTATATTAATTTATGACTTAAAATAAATAAATTATACATTTTTTAATTTTTGAACATAAATGGAGGCCTTTTATTACTCATAAAATAATTAAACACATTACTATTTATCACATTTTACTATTATGATATTGAAATTATTAAATTATTAATTTAAATTATAATATATATATATATACACACACAATTAATAATATTTAACTAATTTGCAACAGTTTCATATATACATATATATTTAAGTCATTATATCATATAAATTATTTAAAAAATAATATTTAAATAATCTACAACAGATTTAACAATAGATTAGCGACAAAAAATTTTGTGACAAAAATTCCATCATTAAATTAGTGATGAAATATTCCATCACAAAATTCTATCGCAAAACTGGAATTAACTATCACGCTTAATAATAACGGAGCTTTTTATCGCTGAACTCCGTCACTAACTTGATTTGCGACAGAAATTTTTTGTCACAAATTTTATCGCTAATTTCTGCGACGGAATTAGTAACAGATTTGTGAATGAACAAAATTCCGTCACAAATTTACTTTTGTAGTGGAGTATTAGTTGGTTCACTGTTAGTTGATGATCACATCAATATATACATGCAAAGATTAATGCATTCTTGTATTCGGAAATTTTGAAACTGTGTGAAGGAAAAATTTGAAAACATGCACACATTGTAGAAAATTATTGACGTATGTTTCTATGCCATCAGGGATGCGTCTCCGGTTTGGGTTGCAACTTCACCCTACAGCTGCTCCATCAGCGTCAGCATCTCAGTCAATTCCCTCTCAGCCCACTGCACAAATCCAAGCTCAAGTGGATGATTCATTAGGTGTGGTCTAGCAGATGTATACACACAGCTTCTTGGTTAACAACTTGCTCCCATCGCTCACTGCTGGACTTCCTGACTCTCAAGTGGACCTTGCTACGAAAGAACTAACACGGCAACACTCGCGGCCCTTATCCCCACCACGTGTTGGATCATCATGGGATACCACAGGAGAATCAGGGAGAGCATTTTTTTTTTTTTAAAGCCAGTGTGGAAAAAGTGAAGGAGCAAGAAAGGAATAATGAGGAAACACTGATCGGTGATTTGGTATAGAGAATTTTAGATAGATAAATAAAAATAAAAAAGTAAATGGAATAAAAAAAATCATTGTGTTTCTATTTTAAAAAATAATTAAAAAAACAGATATTATTGAATAATTATAGCAAAGATATCATAAATATTCTATAAAATTTTCTAATTTCTTCTCCATTTCTGCTTCGCTACAAATATGCCATAAGAGAATATCAAAGAATAGCAAGGGAACGGAGCGGGATTAGAGAGAAAATAGTGGAAAAAAAAAATACGGAGGAATTAAGTAGGACTTAGTGAGAAAATATCTACCAACACTTTGACATTTTAAAAATTTTCACAAGAGATTTTCACCAATGCTGAGGGAATTCCAAGCCAATCTGCAAAGGATTTTTTACAAAGTCTTTTTTTTTTTAACGCAAACCTTGATTAATTTGAATTTTAACATATTAAAATTAACTAGGATGACGTACTGACCAAATCCAGTGAACAACTTATTTGGCCACGAAAATAGGCGAATAATAACATTAACAAAGCATGCCGAGAAACACTATCCTAATGATCTGTCGCTTGGAGAAGATACCCAAACCCAACTCAGGTTTTATTATTCCATAATTCTAAACCATTCCCAATTTAAACTTACTAGTTGTGATGATGAAGAGGGTGGGTAGTTTGTCATATATTTTTAACAGTGTTTGGTATAATGACATTTTGTATATATAATATTTTGCATATAATAATATCATGATATAAAATATTGTCTTGCGTGTGTGTGTGTTTGGTGTAGCAATTGATGTGATAAGATATTTATGTTTGATTTGACATATTGCTCGATGTTATTTTTTCACTGAATTTTTAAATATACCTTTTTAAAGTTTCAGTAAATTATATCCCATAATTTCATATTATTTTTATCATATAAAAATAGAAATATAATTCAAAAAATTTTAAAATTCATGAGTAATTTATTCTCTCTTCGTCCATATGAAAAAAATAATACAAGGCAGTTTTTTTAAATTTTTTATATTTACATACTTATAATTTTTTTTTTTATAAATAAGATTTGTCGGGGAGTTAATTAGTATAGAAAGACAAGAACAATATTAGTAACATTTAAAAAAAACATATTTTATCTTGTGAGGTGAGATGACAAAATATTTTAGCAATTATTAATGGGCAACCATTTTGTTTCCTTTAAAATCAGGGTGTTATTTCATATATCACCATGTTATCATGTAACAAAATATCAATCACATTGCGATCTTATTCAAAGGTACCATAATATGTAAGATAACATAGTCAAGATTATAGTATGGAGGTGTTTGGTATGTATAATATGATCTTGACCTTATCTTACATGCCATAGTATTTTAATTAGATATTAAGATTGAATGACAATATTTGGTATCATGTTATGAAATAATAAGCACTCAATTGTATAGAGTCGGTAATATATAATAGAGAAAATTTATATATAACTTTTTATACTTTTGTTATTATATTTTTAAATTAAAATATAATAAATATATAATTTTTTAATAATACTGTGATAAATGTATAAGTTTTATAAATAATTATATAATTTCTCAATTAACTTTATATATATATCATGATATTATTAAAAAAAATTTATATTTGTTATATTTTAATTAAAGAAATGTTAAAAGTCTAATTCATATACAATTTGGTCTAATATAAAGATTAAATTATAATAAGTTGCAAATTAATTTATATAAAAAATAAATTTTAGAATTAAAGTATTATGAGATATATGTTTTATAATCAAATTATGTATTTATTCAAATATAAAACTACAAGAATCTTCCTATGACAACTTCCCGTGGAATCTTCTTTCTAAAAATGAAATGCAATAACAAGTGTCATGAAATATAACTGTAAAATATCGTGTTTCAACGTAGACGGAGATGACTTATAATAGAAGCCAAAAATGGCAAGCGAGGCGCCAAATGCGTCTATCTACACTCAGCTCCATGTATAAAACCAAGACTTGAACTTCTCTCTCTCCATCTTCGTCTTTCACGTTCTCTGATTACAACATGGCTACCTCTGATGGGAAAGAGTTCGTGTACGACATCACTTCAAATTCGAGGCGTGAATCCTTCGCGAGGGCGTCGAATGCGGAATTCGTGGAGGAGGACGAGGAGGAGCTGCAATGGGCGTCGCTCGCTCGGTTGCCCTCGCAGGACCAGAAGAATATTGCCCTCCTCCGCCGCCGCTCCTCCGCCAGATCGCCGGCAATGGAGCAGATCGATGTTCGGAAGATGGATCGGAGAGATCGCGAACTCGTCGTCAAGAAAGCTCTCGCCACGAGCGACCAGGATAACCTCAACCTCCTCACCGGCGTCAAGGATCGCCTAAATAAGGTCGGATTGGAGATGTCGAACATCGAAGTGAGGTTCGAGAACTTGAATATTGAGGCGCAGGTTCAAATTGGTTCCAGAGCTCTTCCCACTCTCATCAATTATTCCCGAGATGCCATTGAAGTTCGTTTCTATCTCTAACTTCAATTTCTTTTTCCGTAAGGATTTTGTTATTTCATCGTCATCGAAATTTAGTAATAAAATATTATTTTACATATATTTCAGAGAATTTAATGATAAAGAATTCAACACATCTGTAACATTAGCCGTCTTGTAATCAATTTTGATAAAATTGCAACTAAGATGGCGAAAACTTAATCATATTTTTGGATACTGATTATGATGAAGAGTACAGAAAAATAAAAAGAAAGGTAATTTTAAATTTAGTCTTTTATGTACATCTAAATAAATTTTTATTTTAATATTTTAAAATAAATATTAAATTAAAATTAAAATTAAAAAAATTAGCTTAAAATTTTCTTTCTTCCTGCATCCTAATTGAATCATGCGCAAAGGTAATTTAAAGATAGATGCATATTTTAGTTATTTGATTTTTGAAAATTTTTGATTCATTATTTGTTAATTTTTAAATATAGATATTTTTGTGTTTTTTATTAATAAAAATCAATGAATAATGAATAAAAAAATTAAATCACATGTATTTTAAAATTTTATAAATCAAATAGTTAACACTTGCATATACCATAATCGTTAGTATTGTTAGCTGCTGTATCCATATTTCCATTGCTCTGTGCAGAGAATCCTAAACGGGTTGAGGATATCTCGAGCTAAAAAGCATTCTTTAACTATCTTGAACAATATCAGTGGTGTTATCAAACCTGGAAGGTAATTCTTGTTTTTGTTTTTGTTTTCTTTGAACTCTACTTTCCTTCGTGCATGCATGTGCTTATATAAAGCAGGGAAACGTCTATAAAACTTTGTTGAATTATAATCTAATTATAGTTTCGATATATAAATTTATTTCTTAAAGCATCACAAAAAATAAAAATATTAGGTATCAATTAAAATGAACATATAAAAACATTATATCATTGTCACTTGATATGTTGTGTCTCCACCAATTTTCGATCTGGATGATTTAAGACATGCATTATTTATGCCAAATTTTCTATTTTTTAAGTATTATTTTTAATTGCTATGTATTATTTTTACTTTTTATTATATTTTAGGGATAAAGTATTACGTCTTAAAATTTGTATATAAAAATTTTGATTAAACTATAGTTGAAGGGAAATTTTATGTAGTTTCCCTTATGATATAAATATATATTCAATAAAAACTTTATGATAATCATAATGTATCAATGTCCTAATTAGTTAGTTAACAATGATAAAACCATATGCCTAGTTTAAAATAATAAAAAAAAAGGTTTGGGTACAATTTTTAAGTGCTTATAATTAAGTTTTCTGAATAAAATATAACAGATTGACTTTTTTACGACTTAGTATTGTATATTTAGATATTGAATCTTCATTCTCTTAACCTCCACCCATTAAGTTGATTCTTAAAAGTTTTAGTTTTATTTTCATTGTCTCATTTTCATAATCAAGATCAGATTTTCTGCCTTGAGGTTCTACAAGTCTGATGTTAGTAGGTATTAAGTTGTAATTTTAATCACTGTATAACCTCCTATATGTTTGTGTAGGAATTTTTGTTCATTTTACATTCTATGCATAGCTTTAATGATGTATTATTTATTGTACTCAGTCCAAATATGAATTTTTAATATATATATATATATGAATAAATATTTTGACTGAAGAGAAAAAAATGTGAACATCCTGAGTGCGCACAAGGGTCACATACTAATTATAGTAAACACTAATTTATTAAATCTTGTCCATTAAATATTCGTGCTACTCCAAAAGATCCTTAATTAATATTATGATATTATTTGTAATTATTTGGTACAGTGGTAACCTGGCATCACTCAATTTGGATACTTTTGTTAGAAGATATTAGAATTTAGGATAACAAGATATCTACAATTTTTTTTGTTTGATATAAAAATTAATAATTATTAAATTAAAAATGATACAGTCATCATTTTTTAAAAAATGGAGAAATTTTATTTGTATGAGATATTTATAAAATTATAATATTTCGCGTCACCCAATCATCCAGTTTTTATGTTTGATGCAAAAATTAATAACTATTGAATTAGAAGTGATACAATCAATTTTTTTTAATAACAATGGATAAATTTTGTTTATATGATATATTTATAAAATAATAATGTTTGACATCTCCCCTAAATATAAGAATCATAAAGTCTTTGATTAACGGGGGCTCGATGTAGACTTCCCACTAAGGTCTCCTTACCAAATATGATTGCTGTGTAGGATGACCTTGTTGTTGGGACCTCCAGGATCGGGCAAATCTACTTTGCTTTTGGCCCTTGCTGGGAAACTTGATGCCGAACTAAAGGTTTGCACGTTTGTTTCACCACATTTATAAACATATAAACAGATTCAATTAATGGTTAGAGATATAAATACTATCATTCACCAGTTATATGGAAAAAAAAAAATCTATATCTTCAATCCAAAACTTTTGTTACTGTTGCAAATTCGTATTCCACTATTTTAATGGTTTAAATAATAAAGCTCAGCATCATATATATTTTCAAATTCATTCATTAACCTATCTGAATATGAGATTTCACTAGAGTTTAAAGCAATCGGAAAAAAAAACCCAATTATTTTATAATAAAATGAACATTAATCTGTAATTAATTATATCAATGTAATTCTCAAATTGCTGTTCTCACATTTTTTAAGAGAATGGGAAAATTAAAAATCTTATTTTTAAGACTAAGATGGCAATTGTTTTCTTTTCTATCTGGGGGACATTAGACTAGGATTGAGGGATAACTTCAAGTATTATGGTTTTATTACCCAAAAAATGCTATTTTGGCATATTTTTCTCTAGATATTTATAACGTTGTTCAATCTAAAAAAATGGAGATTTATTATATTTCTGGTGATGAGGTGAGAGATTTATTATATTTCTACCAGCGGTTTCACATATACTAAAATATTAATTCATTTATATTTTAATTAAAAATAATTAAATAATTTTAAATATTTGTTCACATATTTAATAATTATTTCACTTTTTTATTATTTTAACTATTTAAAAATAACAGATATTTTTTACATTTTATGTAATTATTCATTAATTTCAAATAAGTACTTATTAACTATGATTATCTACTCATGACTTCAATTAATATTTTGGATGAAGTTTAGATGTAGCTTTTTTATGTCTTTTGCTATTAAATCTACTAATTAAAATATAACAAGTGTATAATTCTTCAATAGTAATAGGATAAATATAAGGTTTAATTAAAAATTTATACAATTATTTACAAAATCATATATTTATCATATTTTAGTTAGAGAACATAATATTAAAAATATATAGAATTGCATATAAGTTTTCTCTTACTTTTTATTGATAATTACGCATAAATATTTACCCATATATTATACTCATAATTTCAAATCATGCAAATGAGAGATACCAAAAAATGTCATACAATTCAAAACATATATTAATAATTTTTCAATCTGTGTATCTTAGTTTTTCTAGAATAATCATTTTTTATTTTCTATGTGATTTAACACCTAAAGATAAAAAAAAAAAAATCATGTATCTTTATTTTCTTTGAAAACTTGTATTTACCCACTTTCATCTTTGTTTCTAATTATCAAGTTTTCCTAATTTATAAAAGTTGGCAATTGCCCTTGCAATAAACACTAATTTTAAATTTAATTTTAACTCATACATATAAAATTACAAAGATACCCTTCTCATTGTTCAGTACTCATTTAACCTCCTCTTCATATTCATCACCCATTTTCAATGGCACCAAATATATAAGATTAATGCATACATTTTGAACCATCTTCCTCCTTAATCTGGGCTTGAGTTGAGAAGACCCAGGCCTCTTTCAGTATGTCAAATTTAGCTTTTCCAGCAATGCATGGAGTGTTCCATATACAGTTAATTATAGCGTCCGAAGAATCAGAGATAGGATAGGCAAACTCATTTGCTTCTTCCTCTGCGTGTAAATCATTGCCTGAGATATGCACAATCTTCTTTAATTTCTCTTTTGATAACGAGATGAAGGCACAGGTGAAAGTGAGTTGATCAATCATGGTTTACAGGTGATTAGAATGGGTTAGTAAGATGCAGAGAAGATGATATGAGCAATAAAGTGGTATTTTAATAATTTTACAGAGTTAAACTCAACCGAGGGTAGGGGGTTTAATTATTGCAATTTGATTAATAAATCAAATTGTCAATTGTGAGCTTTTAATGATTATGAGAAACATTGTAATTGAATGATCATGAGTAAGTGCAATTCCTCCATATCAATGGTGAGCTTTTAATGATTATGAGAAACATTGTAATTGAACGATCATGAGTAAGTGCAATTCCTCCATATTTATTTAAAAGAAAATGAGAAATCAACGGAAAAATGTGCATAGGTTGATAAGGTAATGTGCTTATAGATAATTAGAAAACGATATTGTGCCTGCAAAAAAAATCCCGGAAATAATGTGATACGGCAATGTTCTTCGATAATTCACTTTCAATCTTGTAACTGCTCTCATTATTATTTCCTTTTCAGAAAACTGGTAGCATAACATACAATGGCCATGACCTAAACGAGTTCTTTGTTCAAAGGACTTCGGCATACATTAGCCAGACTGATAATCATTTAGCAGAGTTGACAGTACGAGAAACTTTTGATTTTGCTGCTAGATGTCAAGGTGCAAGCGGAACGTTTGCGGGTAATATTAACGTTTTGGATTGTGTTATTATCTTACCACTAGATTCATATTATTATTCCACCAGAAAACAAAATAATATATTATTAATTTTAACACCTCATATTTGTCATACACTCATACTTTATTACCAAAAATTTAAGTACATTATTTGTTATTATATTAAACCAGTGATAGAAAAAGTATCCTTGTAAAAAGATGGATGAAAATGATAACGTAAAAGTATTATTTGTCTTTTGTTTTTTGGGTGATTGGGAATCAAACTGCTCCAGCCTAAGAACTAGATTCATCAACGTAAAATACATATGAGCTAAACCTAGGCGGCAGTATATTTATTTATTAAGATGGGTAGAAAATAATAATTCAGTACTCAGTGTTCACGCACTGCGTAAGACTGAAATTAATATAGTTCAGCCTTATACAGTATGTATAGAAGTACTTCCTCACACCACTATTTTTACCCCTATTCATTTATAATTTATTTAATATAACAATGAATGACGCAAAGAATTTTAAACAAAATATTGCATGTGAGAGAAAGTAAAAAGCCGTGTGAATACTGCTTCTAATGATATTAGTCTATATAATAGTATATACTGTGTATGAAGGGTTGTGTCGGTGTATGCAATCATTTTCTTTTTTTTTACGTCAGAGTATCATTAATAACACTTACTGTTAACTTATCGTAGTTACAATTACCGATGTCCCTATCAACTACTGTCATTAATGTTACCACCATCACTTGCGTTGATTTAATATTATTTTGATATATAAAAATATTTTTATTCAAGTAGCTCAATAGTTTGTATTATTTCTAATTATGTAAGATTGAGTTTGACTGTTCTAAAATGATTTCAGAAAAAATTGTCGATATTAGATGCAAAATATTAGTATTATAAATTTCCATTTCTTCATATATATAAGACAAAATTTTTATTAAATGTATATACTGATATTTTGTGTTAAATATCAATAATTTCACCTAAATTTACTTATTCACCTAGGATTTCCTTTTTCTTTTAGCATCTAGGATTAGATAGCTAACTAGCTTGCTCTCTTTCATCTCTCACTTGCAGCGTATCTGAACGATTTGAGCCGCTTAGAGAAAGAAAAAAACATTCGCCCCAGTCCCGAAATCGACGCATTTATGAAGGTTGTCAACTGAATTGTCTCATAATATATGAAGATAAAGCATGCCTGCACGTGCTTAATGATACTAATGTATTTATATCTCTTTGAAATTAACTCCACAGGCATCATCTGTTGGTGGCAAACAGCACAGTGTGATGACTGACTATGTTTTAAAAGTGCTTGGTCTTGATGTTTGTTCAGAGACAATAGTTGGCAACGATATGCTGAGGGGGGTCTCAGGTGGCCAAAGAAGGAGAGTTACAACAGGTTTCTCTCTCCCCACTACCTGCAATTTCTTACATCTTCTTTGCAAGGCCCTTGTATATGCCACTTCTGAAATTAATGAATTTGACTGGATTGTTTATGAGAACTCTGAAATCACTCATACACACTCTCTTATTCGTGAAAGAGAGAAAACTCCTCCACAAAGTGCTATTTCATTCAAATTCATCAACATATCTCATTACAATTCCTTACATTCTACTTATACAATCACACAACCTAACAGACCATTACTAACTACTATAACAACCTCAACAAGCCCCTTTTCCATCTTGACCGAAGTACCTATCAATTTCTTATGTTGCAGATAAAGTGGTTTTATTTTTCATCCTTCCTTCTAATTTTCTCCACTTTATACGGTGTTATTAATTTCAACTTCTATATGTATAATTGATGCAGCCTCGATGTAATTAAAAGGAGATTTAAGATGTATTTCTGTTGTTGACATCAGGTAAACGGATAAGAATACCATTTAGTCATGGAAGTTACATAATTCTTCCGTTTATGCAACAAATTATCATATCATTGTTATTAGTGCTGACGAGGATTCTATAGGTAATGATCATGGCATGTTAGTATATTAATTCAAGATCCATTAGTAGTTTCTGGAGAAGACGACAAAATTAAAAGATATCAGAAATCTTGTGGCTTTCTCTAAAGCACATATTACACGAATATAAATATTATGAGTTGTGACTAATGTTGAACATTTAAATCCAGCAATCAATGACATGGTGTTATATTTCACTTTTTAAGGAGAGATGACCGTTGGGCCAAGAAAAACTCTATTTATGGATGAAATATCAACTGGACTTGATAGCGCAACTACATACCAGATAGTAAAATGCATAAAAAATTTTGTCCATCAGATGGAGGCTACCGTACTCATGGCCCTCCTTCAGCCTGCCCCTGAGACTTTTGATCTATTTGATGATGTGGTGCTTCTATCAGAAGGTTATGTGGTATATCAAGGCCCTCGAGAAGAGGTGCTTGAGTTTTTCAATACATTAGGTTTCAAACTTCCACCGCGTAAAGGGATTGCAGATTTTCTTCAGGAGGTACTTTTCAAACGTATGTACTATTTATGGTCCAAGTCCAGCAATCCTTCCTGAAACTCTTGCTTAACCTGTTTTTCTCTTTCTCAGGTGACATCTAAAAAGGATCAAGCTCAATACTGGGCTGATTCTTCAAAGCCATATAAATTTCTTTCAGTTCCAGAGATTGCAGAAACCTTCAGAAATTCCAGATTGGGGAAGTCTGTGGAGTCTGCCATTGCCGTTCCGTATGACAAATCAAAGTGCCATCCTTCAGCTTTGCCAAAAACCAAGTTCGCTGCTCCAAAGTTGGAGCTCTTTAAAACCTGCTTTTATAGAGAAATGCTCTTGACTAAAAGACATAGCTTTCTGTATATTTTTAAGACCGTGCAGGCTGCCATTGTTGGAATTGTCACATGCACAATATTTCTACGGACAAGATTACATCCCACAGATGAGGTTAATGGAAAACTTTATCTTTCTGCGCTATTTTTTGGGCTGATTCACATGATGTTCAATGGTTTGTCCCAGCTTCCTCTCACAATAGCTTGGCTTCCAGTTTTTTATAAGCAAAGAGATAGTTCCTTCTATCCTGCATGGGCTTGGTCAATCTCCAGTTGGATTCTCTCATTGCCTTACTCCATTGTTGAAGCTGTCATATGGACTATCGTAGTATACTACTCTATTGGATTTGCTCCTGCTGCTGGAAGGTATTTTTCTTTACATTTGTCCTCATATCTTTCTTTTAGCCTCATACTCAGTATTCTGGTTAAATCTTTCAGGTTTTTCCGCTACATGTTTTTACTTTTCATAATACACCAAATGGCATTAGGTCTATTTCGGACAATGGCTTCTATTGCACGTGATATGGTGATTGCCAATACATTTGGATCAGCTGCATTGCTGCTTGTATTCTTGCTGGGAGGATTCATTCTCCCTAAAGGTAGGCTACACCACTCAGATGTATAAATATTAAGTATATTTCTGTTACTAATTTGGCTGTTATTCTTTCAGCAATGGTTCACCCATGGTGGATTTGGTGTTACTGGTTATCACCATTAACATATGGACAAAATGCAATTTCAGTCAATGAATTTACTGCCACGAGGTGGAAGCAGGTAGTTTCTGTCGGCTAATGTACCTTTTCTATATTTTTCACTAGCTTAATACAATTTAATGTTTGTGACAACATCATTAAAACATTTCGAGTGTCCATATTGCAAAATGGCTTTATAGTATAGAAGATCAATGAATAACGAGAACTGTCTGCTTGTAGAAATCAGCTTTTGGGCAAGACACAGTTGGTGCTAATGTCCTACATCTTTTCAGCATACCAAATGATGATTACTGGTATTGGATTGGAGTTGGAGTTTTAATACTCTATGCATTTATTTTCAACAATATTTTCACCTTGGCCTTGGCCTTTCTCAATCGTAAGTTTAAAATGACTTTTGCCTTTCTCTTTTTTTCCCAGTTTATTGAATATAGTTTCTTTTAATATAATTAATATGATTGTTCCCCTTGGGTGGTGAATTTATCCATTAATGTATATTTGTGTTTGTTTTACGACAGCACTCAAAACAGCACAGACAATTATTCCTCTTGATGCTTCAGAAGAGAACTCCGCTGAAGAGAGTAATAAGCCATCCGACTTTATTTTCTTTGTCCACTTGGTTGAGTTGTCAATATATTTGAAGAAATAGCTCACCATTTAGCACTTGATTAAAGCAGGGAGTATTCAGGTGGATGAATTGACTCCTGGATCTGCTGGCGAAGGCAGTAAAAGGAAGGGAATGACTCTTTCATTTCAACCATTGACAATGACATTCCTTAATGTCAATTATTTTGTGGATATGCCACAGGTTGGAGATTTGTAATTTCACTTCAACCAAACAACACGAGAAAATTATGGGAGTTGGCTTTTCCCTCTACTGTTTCTAAATGAACTTGTTTTACCAGGAGATACGCAAGGCAGGCATATCAGAACCTAGGTTGCAGCTGCTGTCAAATGTGAGCGGAGCTTTCTCACCGGGTGTGCTTACAGCATTGGTGGGATCAAGTGGAGCTGGAAAGACCACTTTAATGGATGTTCTTGCAGGCAGGAAGACCGGAGGGTACATAGAGGGTGATATAAAAATAGCTGGTTACCCAAAAGAGCAACGCACATTTGCCAGAATATCAGGATATGTTGAACAAAATGATATACATTCTCCTCAAACCACGGTTGAGGAGGCTCTATGGTTTTCCGCTTCTCTTCGCCTTCCAAAGGAAGTCAGCAAAGAAAAAAAACGCGTAAGCTCTTTCAGCCTTCACGAGACATTGTTTATCTCATTTTCCACAGTAATTCACTGAAAAATGACATATTCTATAGGAATTTGTTGAAGAAGTAATGAGACTAGTGGAGCTTGATTCTTTGAGACAAGCTTTGGTTGGTATGCCAGGCCATTCCGGCTTATCAACAGAGCAGAGAAAGCGATTGACAATTGCAGTGGAGCTTGTAGCAAACCCTTCCATAATTTTTATGGATGAACCTACTTCTGGACTTGATGCACGTGCAGCTGCCATTGTTATGCGAACTGTTCGCAGTACTGTTGATACTGGAAGAACAGTGGTTTGTACAATACATCAACCAAGCATTGATATATTTGAAGCATTTGATGAAGTGAGTTCGATTAGCCAATTGGATATTCGGATTACTAATATAATTCATTAGTTTATTTGAGAGGGTCTAACTTGGCTCTTATTCACAGTTACTTCTTATGAAACGCGGGGGTCGAGTTATATATGGGGGAAAGCTTGGTATGCAATCACAAAAAATGATAAACTATTTTCAGGTGATGCTTCATTTTTAGCGTTTCTTCTACATTTTATGGTTTCTACTCCTTAATATTGAGCCACCAGTGTGCTATGGTAGAAACTTCGTGAAGAATTCAAGATGACACCCTTTAGTGTGATCGTTTTTGAAAATCTTCCACCTTATGGGCATTCCTCCTTCAAGTTCTTTCTTTGCTGCAAACGGATAATATTTAGAACTATGGTTGTTTGACAGCTTCTCGAGCAAATGTAACCTCTTACTCTGCCTTAGAGCATCTAAATTTTGAGGTTTCGCGAATACGAATATGTTAACCCCTTGTAGGAGGCTTATATTTTAATTTTGATCATTATTCCCAACTTCGAAGATTTTTTTTTTTCTTCTAGCTTTCCAGGTAAAGAGGAACTGTGAACATAGTAGTGCATACTGCATCTGTAATCAGACTATAGTTCATCAAATTATGTCCTATTCGCTCACTGTTAATCAGGATTATTCTTTCATCTCATATTACCTAACCTATCCATGAGTACGAAATAAGAACTTTTATGTATAATTTCTGAAACACTGAAACAAATAGCAGGCCATGAGTATTTCCTGCTTTGTGTTGCTTAAATATTAATATTTTGCAATTGCTTTCCTACATTTTCTGCAGGGTATCAATGGAATCTCCCCCATTCCTAGTGGTTATAATCCTGCTACTTGGGTACTCGAGGTTACCACACCTGCTAATGAAGAGAGACTTGGTACAGATTTTGCAGATGTTTACAGAAATTCTGAGCTATACAAGTGAGTCAGATATTTGTTTACTTATGTGCTACTGTCAGGGTTGGGATTTATTTAGAGAGGGTTAAGGAAAAATGACCACAAAACATCATCTGTTTTGAACCAAGAAAACAAAAATCATCAGCTTACAACCCTCTTGTGGGATGAATGTGTAACATGTTTTTCACATTTTTACCTCAGGGAGGTGGAAACCTACATTAAGAAATTTGGACAGCCACCCGCTGGCTCAGAACCACTGAAGTTTAACACTACATATTCACAGAACACTTTCTCCCAATTTTTGTTGTGCTTATGGAAACAAAGACTTGTGTACTGGAGAAGTCCACAATACAATGTCATGAGATTACTTTTTACCGCAATCAGTGCTTTGCTAATTGGTTCCGTATTTTGGAATTACGGTTCAAGGAGGTAAGTGCTATTCCCTTATCTCATCTGTCATGAGCCTGAATTTTGGAATGGCGGTGTTTAGTAAATAAGAAGGACAAAATAATCGTTTAAAGCATTATGAGTTTCTCTTCTAAGTTCTATCCCTGGATATGAAATAGTTGTTATTTTGGCATTTAGTACCATTGTTCTAGAGGTTTTCCTTCTCTACCGCTTGGTGAATTCAGAAGAATGTCTTTTTCATTTTCTTCATTTCATGTTTTGGTAAATTTTGTTTGCCCTTTATTGGGTGCTTTGTCTATCACAATTTCTTCTCAGAACAATCATAATTTTCTCCATATCAATATTCTCTAGGTCATCAACTCAAGAATTGTTTGTAGTTATGGGAGCTCTTTATACTTCATGCTTGTTTCTTGGTATCAACAATTCTTCTTCGGTACAACCGATTGTTTCAATAGAAAGGACAGTCTTTTATAGAGAGAAAGCAGCTGGAATGTACTCCCCCATCGCATATGCAGCAGCCCAGGTAGCTGTCACAGTACCAAAAGTGATTTCTAAGGTTAAATTTCCGAGACAAGTAACAAATTAATGATTTTTTGGTCTCTGACTGACAGGGGCTTGTGGAGATCCCATATGTTGCTGTTCAGACAATATTATTCGGTTTAATCACATATTTCATGATCGATTTTGAAAGGACAATTGGTAAGAATTCAGCTTTCCATATTAAGATGCTTTTTGCTACACGGTTTTGATATCCACGTAAAATTTACAGAGATAGAAACAAGGAATTCCTCAGCATTTTTCCCTCTTATTGTGTTTTGAACTTCAGAGTTAAATTACTTACATGAGTGTGTGTGACTTTACATTGTAGTAATTAATGGTTAGGTTTATCACCTTTTTGTCATACCCCACAAATTTAAGTACGTTGACGTAGAAGCGGAAAAATAAAGAGAATAATTATGAATATCATTTTTGAATCATATAAAACATATAAACTTTTCTTTTAAAGGACATTTGTAGAAATTTCGGCAGAGTCTCCTCTATAAATTAGACCTCCCGATATTTCTACAAATTGTCAGCCAACACAATACATCCAAAAGGGATAACCCATATCCATTCAAACCAAAAGAAATTTTCGGGGAGTGGGGATGCCCTATCTATGATTCAGTGGAGCCAACTTTACAAGGTTCAGGACAAAATAGGTTACACACATACAAACAAAATGCACCCACATGAGCAACTGCAGGCTCGCCAACAGAAGTAATCAAGAGATCGACAACTAGTAGGCTGCTGAAAGTATATTAGGGTCCGTACTGCTCTCTGAAAAAAATAATTTTGAAAAAAAATGAGTTTGATACTCAATGAATAAGCAATGTCAACCTCTTTAAAATAAACATAGGGTCAAATATGTATATATATATATATAGATACCGTATGAAACATGTTTTATGCAAATTCTTTCTTGTAATGTACTAAAAACATCTAAGCAGAACCAATTGGAACAGACGCAGAGCACACAGCTCGCGGGAAAAATCACTACAGACGCAAAGCCTTCAGCTTGCGAAAATAAAATGACTCCGCGTGTGGTGGCCTGCACACGGGGCTAGCACCACCCCTGCTAGCTGAGGTACAGATCATGGTGCACCAAGGCTAACATCTACTGCTGTTAACTACAGGGTTCTGAGTAGATAACTTCATAAAATAATACATTTCCTCCAATTAACATTTCAGACAGAGTACCTTCCAGATCAGTTTCATAGTAAAATTTCCAAATAACTCAAACATCTGGCAATTTGCAAAATTTCACATTCGAACTGATTTTTAGTAAACATGCATATAACAAAACATTTAAATATGTATCTCCATAAATAATTTACCAAATTTTTGAACACTGCAAGGAAACTTAGTAACAAAATAATAATTTCTCGATACTCACGGTCCGCATTTCTTACTCACCTTCTAAGGTAGTATAGAAATTCCCTGCCCAGTCCTCAGTTATGACTCAATCTCCTGAATACCCTACAATATCCATTTACCAGGTTTTAGAAGGTGAATCACTCCAATTTATCTCATACAGAATTTATCTTATTTTTAAAAATTATTCCTCTACTAAATTTCACGCCCTCCATACTCATACAATATATACAATATACATATATTGTGCCATTTTCTCCCTAATTCCACTTAGGAGCTAGACTCAAAACCCATAAATAAAAGAAACGCATACCATCTTCAATCTGCAGCCACACGTTAAAGGGAAGCTTGTTCTGCATAAATAGAATTTGACAAGTAAGAAAAGCACACTGGAATTTGGTCTTAAATTAGGAAATATATGCAGAAATTGGGAGGAATCAGCGTATAGGAAAATGGGCGTATAATGAAGGAAGTTGAGATTACTCCAATCAAAATCATCTTCCTACACCATTTTTTTGTCTTCTGTACAACACTTAGCTGGCTGACCACACACAAAACACATGCAAAACTCGTACAAAACAGGGGAGGGGAACGCCCTTCAAATGGACCAAGAAGAAGCAATACTTACAGCAGTAACTCCCAGCCTAGAGAACACTATATAGCGTTAATCTCCAGCCACCACCAACCACGTGACTCAGCCTTAAAACAAAGAGGAAGTGAGCTGCAAGAAGGGCGAACCAGCAGAAGCAAAACGGCGTGAACAGAGGGGAGAAGATGAGCCCAGCAGAAACAATTCATATGGCAGAAATTTCAGACCTGGGAGATTAATTTTCTGGCGTGATTTCACCAGCAACCAGCAGCAAAAACTTAGTAAATTCAAGGAGCAAGCACCAGCAACAAAAACTCGAACAGGGACAGCAAAGTGACGCTGAACAGAGGAGAAATAAATTGAAATTTTTGATCAGCACGAGCCTCGTCCAACATGAAGGTTTTATGCGATTGGAATGAAGCAACTTAACTGGATATGCAGCAGAGAATAACTCATAGCTCGAAGAAGCAGAAGGAGCAACGTCCAGCGAACAGGGATGAAGATACAGAGCCTCTGGTCTGCTTCTGCGATTTTCTCTGCTGGAAAGGATGTGTGCTGCAGAAGTTTGGATGATAAATGACCGAAAAACCAAGCTGAAAGGGAATAAAAGGAAGGATATATCAGTAAATTGTAGAAGAATGAAGACCGGTATGTGGCAGTTGCACAACGTTCTTTGAAAAGTCAACTTCACTCCATATACATACAGATTCATGCATGTCGGGTCTTACACTTTTTGTCAGTACCATTAAAGAGAAATTTTGTGAGCTAAACTTCTGGGAGCCTCGTGAAATTTCTACTAATGTTAGTAGACAAAATTTGTGAACTATACAGGAAAACCAATTTGGTTTTTGTTTGTTTGGTAAATTTTCCATATTTAGTTTCAATTACACTAATCACAACTAGTGTGGTTTGAATAAATTTTGGTTGAAATGTTTCATATGAATGTAATTTATGTAGTTCCAATTGCTTAAACAGATATTTTTTATTGCAGGAAAGTTTATACTCTATATTCTGTTCATGTTCCTAACATTCACCTACTTCACCTTCTACGGCATGATGACTGTTGGCCTTACACCTTCCCCACACCTGGCAGCTGTGATTGCTTCTGCATTTTACTCTCTATGGAATCTTCTCTCAGGTTTTCTTATTCCAAAAGCGGTTAGTAATCAGCCCTAGATCTGAAATTTTGTATGGAATCATGCCCTTAACAGTAACAATGAACTAAAGGTGTAGCCAGAAATGGTCATTTGTAAACATCATTGTTCTAGCACTTCTTTTAATCCTAGTTGTCAATGAAAAAGTGTAAGTTATTAAGTGAAGTTCTATGAATAGTTTTATAATAATGTTTAACATACTTCCTTACACAAAAGTTTTTTGACTTTGAAGTGTGGATAAAACATAAGTCTATATTTTCCCTCACAAGAGAGGCAAAGATCAAACTCTTAACCACTTCAATTATTGAAGCTCTGATTCCATATCAATGACTATTTTAATTCAAAAGTCTAAACTGTTAAATGAATGTCCATAAATAGATTTATTATAATCTTCAACACTAACGCTAACAAACTCTTGCAATTTTCAGCAAATTCCTGTATGGTGGATATGGTTCTATTATATCTGCCCAGTTGCATGGACAATACGAGGTGTTATCACGTCTCAACTTGGCGATGTGGAGACCCCAATTGTGGGACCTGGGTTTGAGGGCACCGTGAAAGAGTTCATAGCTGCGTATCTTGGATTTGAAACGGAAATTTTGGGGGTTTCAGCAGTTGTTGTCTGCATCATAGTGCTTATTTGCTTCATTATCCTCTTCTTTGGTTCATTTGCTTTATCAGTCAAAGTTTTGAATTTCCAAAGAAGATAAATGAGATCGGAGGAAGAAAGGAAGCTATTGCTAAACAGCATGACAATTAATTGATGATTCTTTTATATATAGTAGTAGTAGTTGTTGTTGTTGTTCGTATTCCCTTTTCTACTGATTTCTAGTTTGTTATGTCAATGGACTGTATTATGAGCAAAAATAAAAGTCCCGAACAGGAGTCTATCTTTTTTCATTGTTACTTGAAGGCTTTGGTTACAGATTAATCAATTCAATCTTCATTCTTCTAATTTTTTTATTGTTAAATCTTTATACTGTAAGATGGAAGGAACGAAACTTTTGTCAAGCTTTAAAACACTCCAATTCAGAACTCAATAATTTTTTAAAATAAAATATAATATAAAATTCTGCTCACAAAGTACTGCATAATAATGCACCACAGAACCTAGATTCTTTTTTATACACAAGTACGCATGATTCTTCATGATTCTTTATTCACTGATTATTTTTACATCCAATGTGACAAGGGATTTCTCATTCTTTGGTAAATCAAGTGTTGGGATCAAATATGCATGGAAGTAGGAAGAAAATCTAGAATTGAATAAAATTGTACTAAAGGAAGACTATATAAATAAAAAGGATTCATAAATTTAATGTACTAAAATTTTGAATCTAGTATTAAGTTCATTTATATAGATTCTTTTAAAGTTGAGAGTTTGTAATCTTGACTGTTCAAAAATTATAAGAGTTTTATTTTAGTAAAATTATCTTTTTCAAAATTATGAATATAGGTTTATTTAAAAATCAAACCACCCTAAACTTTTGTGTTATTTTTTTTTCTATCTATGTTTTTGCCTTTGGTCCTAATAGTGGTATCAGAATTAATGGTCTGGTAGAAACAAGTATAGAGATAGTGACACAAGTAGATGAAAACCCCATTTCCGTCCACTTAAAGCAAAAGGCTCAATGATTAGATGTAATTACGTGGAGATTGGAAGGCACATATCTAAAGCAAAGGATTTAATGACAAGATGTGGATCCAATGAGTTCTTGTAAGTAGATTAACATATCTATGTGAACGTGTGATGAATTCATACTTTATGAAAAGATTGTTAAGGTCAAATGTAAATAGAAATGTAAATAACCCTCACAATAGATAAAGTTAAACTTAAAAAAAAGGTATGTAACTAAAAAGAACATAAAAACCTAATACTTTATTATTTTGCATCAAAAGATAATATCAAATCTATTTATATAGTTTTTTTCAAAATTTAATATGAAAATCCAATAGATCTCCCTAATATTTGAAACTCTAAACCTTGACATATTAAGTATATGAAAAATTATAGCCTCAAAAAATTAAATAGGAAAAGAACGTACAAGTGTTATTTTGAACCCCAAGGGTCAAGGGTGAAACCTTATTACAAAGAAAGCAATATACAAAGCCTTTCAATCCTACTTAACATTTTTATGGCTTGTGATGGAGCTCAAAGCCTGAGTTCGAAAAGGTTACAACTTGCGGCATAAAGGGGCACCCAAACTCTCCGTTCCAAGTGAAAAGAGGTTGATATTGTCTTTCATTTTCATGGATCCATAAAACAGTGACGGTGGTTTTGTAAGCTTTGGGAAACATAGCCCAGAAGTGAAGCCATTGATCAAGTCAAGTGGCCATGGTGCCCAGGGATGGTTGAGCTCTCACTTTGTCCCCTGGAATTTGATCTGCAACCAAAGAAAAAGATCAAATGAAAATAATTGGTATTCAGACAATAAAAGCCCTAAAATATTATTTAGGTAATTAACTTTGCAGGAGGATATCTGAGTTCATAATATATCTAGTGCATCCAACATGTCTCGCCTTTTACCTTGAAAGTATGTTTGGAAGTTGGGAAGAGAAAAACGGAAAAGAAAGGAAAATTGATGGTTGAATGATAATTTTCCTTCCCCTAATTTACGAAAACTTTCTCTTTAAAAATCTTTCAGATTAGAAGAACTTAAAAATATAAATAGGGGATTTTGCAAGATTAGCTGAAAATCCTCCATTATCTTCCCCCTCCATTAGTCTCCATCCAAACAAAATTGCAAAAATTGAACTCCTTATCACCTCGTGAGAGGCTCTGATGCTTTAGAAGAAGGCTTAGATGTGATTTTGAAATATATTGTTAACATGAACAGATAGAAATTTTTAGTGATTTGAGAGTTTAGATTTGAGAAAGCCACTTACTGGCGAGTGGAGCTTCGTGAACAAAAAAGCAAGCAGCAATGACAATGTAACACAGGGAAAGGACCACTCCTTTCATATAGTGTGAGGTTCCATCCTAAATGAAACACAAAAAAATCATATTGGTCATATAAAATATTTTATGCATAATAATAATAATAAATATCCAAATAAGAAATTGTGCAAAATCAAATTACCTGCAAAGTGAAAGCTGTAACTATTATTGTGAAAGCAAGACACCCAGTTTCTAGGAGATTAAAATCTAGATCCATTTTTATACCCATTGTCCATGCAACAACCACACTTAATGGAACCTGATCATTAGATAATAAGAATTTATTGGCAAACTAAAATTAGATTAATTAATGACTTTTTCTATAATGATAATCATAATCTTAGTTGTTCAGTGTTACCACAAACATAGAAATTTGAGTTGCAGATCCCATAGCAACACCAAGGGATAGATCCTACAAAATAATCACAGCGTTATATGTATAAATACATTTTAAAGCATAGTAACTCAAGTTTATGAAGTGATGAAATCTTCTCCACATTATGAAAAACCATACCAACTTGTTCTTAAAAGCAAATATGATTGAACCAGCATGTTCTGCAGCATTACCCACAATTGGTAGCAAAATTATGCTAATGAAGCTTACAGAAATGCCCCACGAATCTGAAGCAGCCTGGTTAATAATAATTAAAGAGATCAATACTTCCAAATAAACAAGAATGAGTCAAATTATATATGAAGTTAATTATGTGAATATATACCTCAATAGTTCCCACAACATATTCAGAAAGCAAAGATATCATGAGTGTCATACCCACCAACCAGGTAAATGCACCCCAAAATCCTATCACAGCCTTCTCTTCATCTTCATCTTCCTGGTCATCATTCCACTTAAACTATTCAGTTCTGGGCATTCTTTCTGCATTTGCCATAATTTTTTAAAAATTGTACTCCTCCATCCTAAAGAAACACTCACCCTTAAAAATCACCATGACCTTCATATTTAAAAATTAACAAGTAATTATTTACTTAAAAATAAAATAAAAAATCAGTTATTAATTTTAGAAACACACTTACAAGAATAATCTTATCTCAAGAATTTTCTAACCCACTTCTCTATTTTTTAGAGTATGTTTGACTCGAGATGAAAAAAGAAGAAAGGATAAAAAAAAAGAAATTGATTTAGATTTAAGTAAAAGCGAAGATCTAAATTAAAGCTTTGTCTCTTTTCCTTTCTGTTATTTGCAATCTAAGCACAGGGTCTATGGCAGTTGTTTTAACACTTATCTATAGAATGAGAATTAAGGGGGGCAAAGGCTGGTCCATTATATTTCTCCTTAATTTCTTAGCATATCAAGTTATGTATTATAAATATTCTACAAAAGTAAGTGATTTTTCTTTTTGTAAAAGAAAAACAGAGTTGTTTTCTAAAATTTTAATTAAAAAAAAAACTTTGGGGTTCATCTTAATTACCTCTTGTGAATCAAACAACTCTCTGTGAGTTTTCAATTGGAAGAAGATATATGCAACATATGCTAGAAGCATAACGATACTGCTTGCTCTTGACAATTTAAGAGTACAAGCGGCTATTGGGTAATAGCCCCCTGCTAGGGCATATTTGAAGATCAAGGGCAGCAAATGGCAAAGCAGCCCCAAAAGCAAAAGTAGTGAGTTTACATCTGCCTGTTTCTGTTCAATCAAACAAAATAACAAAATTAATCAAATAGATTCAACATCTACTTTTGATCAATTAGTATTGATGAACAAATAGTGAGTAAAATTGCTGCAAGTAAAATAACAGAAAGAAGCCATACTCTGTCATATCTCTGTTCTTTCTTAAGGTTGGCTAGGCCTCCACAGAGAAGTGAAGTCCCAAGAACCAAGAGAAGGTTAGAGAGAATGGAACCCAGTAGTGAGAACTTCACAACATTCACTTTGTTCTTGTGAAGTGCCAATAATGCTATGATCATTTCAGTTGCATTACCACAGGTTGCATTCAGAAGCCCTCCAACTGTCTCACATTATATGTAGAGTTTATTAGTGCGGCGTTCTAGTTCAATAAAACCATCTATTATTTGCCCAGTTGACACTTACTATTATTTTCATATTCTTAAGCTCTGGCCTGATATATATCTCCTTCATATTATGGTTAGGCATTTTTAAACTTTGTTCGACTTCGATACTTATTAATTTGAGAAAAATATCACGTTGGTTCTTGAAAGATTTTAACACATTAATTTAGTTTTTAAAAGTTTATTGTCATCAATTCAGTTATAATCGCATTCATTTAGTGTTGGTTCTTGAAAAGTTTCAATAATATCAATCTAATCTTCAAGTTTATGACTAAAATAATATGTTATTTAAAACATTAAAACTAAATTGATATAAATAAATTTTCAAAGACTGAAAGAATAACAACAGTATCTTTTAAAAATTAAAGTGATAGATATTCTATTTTAATTCTATATCACAGACAAAGTGTTCCTTGACTTAATTAATTTGTCATGCATAATATATTTATAATTTTATTTGAAAGTGCTCTTAGATGGACAAAGAGTGGTTATACTATTCTTTACAAACTGGATTCATTGTTTTAGATTGACAATGATTAACTGAATTTGTTCACGGAGATACCCAAGAGATGATTAAAATAATAATGGTATATACCTGTTGGGCCAGTGTAATATGCAATTTGCCTTGAATTCCAAAAGAGAAATAGTTATGAACAAGGTCAAAAACAAAAATGTTAGAAAATGTAATATGTCAAATTATAATATATATATATATATATATATATATATAAATGTAGACACAGACACACATTATAGTGTCCAAATTGAGTTTGGGGGCATAATGCAAACTTACTCAGTGAGGAAGCTGACACGTTCAGCTAGTGGGGCGAGTCCAAGTAAGCTCAAAGCAAATATCCACGGCTACGTGGCACGAAGTACAGTTCAAGTCATGAAAAGATCAATTCAGATTTAAGTTAGAGTCTCGCCTCTCTAAAATTTTTTTTATAAGAAGCTTAAAATTAAAAAAGAGAGAGAGAGAGAGAGAGAGAGAGAGAGAGAGAGAGAGAAAATGTCTCATTTAATATACAAAATAGAATAAAAATAAAAAAATGATTTTAAAAATAAAAAATAATCATTATATTCATACTTTTAAAAAATAATAATAAAATAAAAAATTATTGAAAAATAAATATAAAAGAATAATAAATATTTCAAAAAGAAAAAGAATGAAATTCCATCATTTCCCTCAACCAAACAGAGCAAGAGTACAAACAAAAAAGTCTCAAATATATTTTTACTTTCTTACCTTCACTCTGGGTATGACCTTTTTTTTTATTTTACAAAAAGTTTACAACCAAAAATTTTAAACATCCTTACCCTTTAGCTTATCATAATTAAAAGACACATGCAGGCAGAGGGAGGAAGTAAAAATTGTGACGTAAATTCTATTTATAAAAAAATATATAAATATATCAAACACGAAGCATTATATCTAATACGTTATTTGTGTGATACATTCATAAATCAAAGTCTCATAAAATTCAATGAACTCCACTATATTAAATATTTGTGAATGTAATTAATATATAACATGATATAACATGTGCTTAAGAAAAATTCGTGAGGTAAATTTTTGAGTAAAATCTAACAGAATAAAGTAATATAATATATAAAAAATGAAATAGATACTTTGCAGAATTGTTTGAAGTGCAGTTGGAAAAACAAAAAAACCAAGATTAATTTTTTGGTATTTGCTTTCTAATATCAGCCTTACTCCCTCAATCTATCATTCTATAACTACGTAGCATTAATTTTATCAAAACTGCAGAGTATTTAGACGCAGAAATGAAATGCTTAATACTGCTTACTCTTCCAAAGCGATAGAAATCAGCAGCAACAGCTAAAGGGATGGCTGGAAAAAGCACAGCAAGCTTAGTGCGGAAGATGACCTCTTGCAAGTTGCTCATGAAATTCCTAACCATTTGGAATCTGACCACATTATGCTCTGTCACCAGAATTGAATCTGACTTCTTTCTCACCGTCGAAGACGAAACCATCGTGTTCTGGGCCTTCTTTCCACTACCTGCTCTATTCTTCTCCAAGTCCTCTTCCATGGCAATACGAAATCAAACAAACAAATAAACAGATAGATTAAACGAAGGGATATATATATTCTGATGGATAATATTCTCCCTCTCGTTAATGGGGGTGGTGTAGAAGTGAATGAGCTTAAATATGTGACACTGAGAAGCTTATTAAATATGTATTTTGAAACTTCGGGGAACTTTCGTAGCATATGGTTGCATGAGCCACGTACTTGCATTTCCTTCGTATGAGTGATAGGTGGTGTTTTACCGTTGCACAAAGTTGGCAGGGAGAGGCAACCACTCAGCTTTTTGTTTGTTTCAGTCATCAGAAACAACCAACGAAAAAACAAGAAGCTACGAGATAAATATTAATTATGGGTTTACCTCTTTCTTATTTGGCTTGAAATTTTTTCTATTTAAAATGTTTCATTTTACTTGTTTAATTAGTTTAGTGTTAATATTTTCGATATTAAAGTTGACATTAATCACGTTAATATTAAGTTTTTGTTTAAAATTACTTTTATTTACACTCTTAATAATTTTATTGTCTGTTATAGTTATTACTAAAATTAAGCTAATATTATAACATTAAACTTGCCTATTTAATTTCGAAAATGTTTTAAAACAATATAAAAATGTTAAAGATATAAATGAAATGCATATTTATAAATAAAGCAATTCATTATTTTAAATATTCATTACAAAATATTATATAAAATGATAACTGAACAAATCATAAGAGAATTTTACAAGAAAGTACACTAATTTTGTGTTAACCAGGAAAGTAAATTATAGTTTATCTATTAAAAGAAAATGAAACTACTATAAAAAAAAGATTTTGTAATTTTTAGAATTATTGCAAGTAATTAATTTAAGTTTATTTAGAAGTTTAAAATTTTTGAATTTGATCAATTAACTGAAATTTAATCGCAGATTGTGAACATTTTTAACTGTGTAAATATTAAGCAATTAGTGTATTAAAGAATATATAATAGACGAAGCTTGTGTTGTGGCACGAAAAAGTATAATATATACGTCCACAAGAAATTATACTGTATTGGGCATAGCTTCATTTCCCATAGCTAAACATTGGGAATTGAAGAGTTGTAACTAGTGCTCTCCTCGCTATGTCCAAATTTATAATTTCTAAATATACCCAGGTAAAAATTGAAACTGCAGTATATATACTATATTTGTATCGGATAATATATTAAATAGCTAGAGTTGATAACAACGATATTTTTGTCGGACTTATTATGATCGCTTCCTTCAATTTTTTGGCTTAAACATTATATTTGTTTTTTGAGGGAAAAAATGTTACAGTCAAGAATTTTATTTAGATATTTTATTCATTTAATTCTAATTTTAATACATTAATTTTAAAAAATAACAACAAAATTCGTTGTTCTCTTTTAATATGAGAATATTTTGTGATTTTTATTATCATAAAAAGTATTTTATTATATTTTAAAATTAATGTACTAAATGTAACGTTGTGATATTAGATTTACATATATACTTTTTTTGGATGGTAGCATGGGTGAATTTGTGACTTTTAAGCTTAATTAAGGCTCCATCTAAAAATATTCTTCTAATGTTGCTATTTTTGAATTTGTGTTTTGTAGAATTGATTCAAGGATGTTTCCTCTAATATTTTTTCAAATATTTTCCTTAATCTAAAACTGGATTACTTTTTTCTGTTTGGCCCAAAAATAACTGGATTATTTTAATATCTAATTTTCATATGTTAACAACAACATATTATATATAGTGATTTAAATTTTTTAAAGTCATAATATATACCTCCTGTAAGTAATAAAGTGTCTTTATCAATATAATATAGTATAATATTAATTAATTTTTTATTTTTTAAAAAATGCTTAAATTATATAACTTTTTTATTTTAAAAATTACACTCCCTTCTGTGAAATTAAGAAAAAAAAACTACATTAACGTGGCCTCCACTAAAAAAATAATATACAAATATACCTATTTAAATTTAGCCAAATAGTCTTTATTTATTATTTATATCATATAACAAATATTTAATATATATTTAACTAATACAAAAATAGTCCCATTTCTAAATTTAGAATAAAAAAAAGTTTAGAATCTCAACACAAGATAAATAAATTAAAATAATTTTTGAAAAATATATTTTTTAACAAGATATACTTTAATAAAAAAATCAATATTAGCCTTAATGATATTTTGGTCATATTTTAACTTTAAAAAATTTGTATTTATTTTCATAATAGAGAGAAAAATTGCATAATTTAAACGTCTTTCTAAAGAAAAAAAAAATGCAATTTATCCTAAAATGTGTTAGATGAGAGATTAAGCATAAAACGATGAGACAAAATTTAAAATTGGGCATTTCTTAACTCGAATAATCCTAATAAGTTTATTATTAATTATATGCATATCAATATACATTTTACGATATATTAATCTTTAAATGTAATGTACTTTCTATCCCCCAACAAAATTATATAATAGATGTACAAATATAGTAACTTCTAATTAAATTGAACTAATAGTAACTTCCAGAAATATTTTTTTTTTAATTTGGTGCCTCAAAATTTATTAATCTCATTAATTTCATTCATGTAAAGAGTATTTTATATTTAGTATGCTTTTCACGTTAAACTGAAATAAGTAACGTGATCTGATATAAAGATAATGCAATTATAAGTATCTTATACTACTTAAAATAGCTACAAATTGTATTTTTTTTAATACTTTATCATAATATAGGTTTTAATCGCAATAACACTTACTGTTCACATTAGTTTCACGTTATATTTTTGTCAAACTATATGTGTTAACAATCTTAATATAAATATAAATATATATATATATAATATCTTTAAAAGGAATAAAATAATACGTTTAAAAATATGAAAAACTAAATTAAAATAAAATATAACAAGACTAATATGTCAAATTCCGTCTAAACTTTTTATCCCCACTTTAGGTTGGCAAAATACTTTCTCTTTTTTTTTTTTTCTTGTGGCCAACAAAATTGCAAAACCTTAAAATAGAGCACGTTGCCCCTTTAAGCTGAAGAAAAATTAATATGAAAGCATTCATTTGAGAAGTAAATTTCTGGGAATTTTCGAGAGAGAATCAAACGGTAGTGGGTGAGCGTCGTTTTTCCCTCTAAGCTGCGGTACATATTCCAAGCTTTTTGCCTCCCTAGGATGATCAACGTCAAACGAAATTTCCAGCCACACTGTCGTATTTACCATCCATGAACCTTACTTGAATTGTACTGGCCAGCTCTTACGTTTTTGAGACTCCAAATTTCCTTACTTCCAAATCTAGTAGCTGTGGGTAAATTGTTAATTAAGTTAACCAATTCTATTAAGAAAAAAGAAAAATTGGCTCAGATGAGACCCAATTTAGTGCTTCTTCCCGCTCCTCCTCTTTTTCCCTCACATGCGAAATTTTGTACCATATTGTCCAAAGTTTGATTAATTTCTCTTTAAACTGAAGTTATCCTTTGTTTAAAAGTAGCAATAATCCTTTAAATTTGGGAATTCTTGCAAGAACTGTTTCAATTAGAGACTTGTATTAGGAATTCTTTTCTTGTGGAAGCAGGGATTTAGGAGAAAATTTCTTCAGAACGTAGTTTCTGGGATTAAAAAAAAGGGGGATCATACTGCTTATTTCGTAAGGTTATTATTCCTGTCACTTTTATATAAATGTCTTTAAATTTTTTTATTTGCATGTCTTATTAATTTTTATCTTTTTTTTTAAATTATTTTACTCTTTATTTATATTTATATTAAGTTAAAATAAAATATAATCTAACCTAAGAATTAACTCTCAGTCTCTCACTTGCTCTCCATGACAGAGATCCCTAATGAAGATCTATGGAGACTCGAGGAATGGAGATAGGAGAAATTCCCTCTATTATAAGGCTTGATAACAAGGATGAAAAAAAGATTAGGTAACAAGGACGTAAAGCAGAGAAACACTTCTCACTTTCAGATTGTTATCCCTAGCTCAATTGGAGTGATACTTGAATTATAAATTAATAGTTAAAATTAATATAAAAATCATTATAAACTGTAATAAAATATTTTTTATTTGCATTAAATTATTTTTCTTACTTAATACGTTTATACACACGCGCGCGCGCGCGCCCGTGAAAATCTCGACATTTTACCTATCAGGGTCTCCCCTACCTCTTGCACCGAACAGCCGTCCTCCTCAGCGGCTTAGCTCTTTTGCATCAACACCGTCCGAAGACAACCGCACCGATTGCATTTGAAAAAAACAAAAAACAAAAATTGCAGGGACACAGAAAAGAAATGCAGGACGTAAGATCCATCGTATTAAAACGAATGCGGGGCCCACTTACGATTCCATAAATCCTTTTCTAGTAATCTTGATCCTTTTGAAGCATGAATTAAATAAAATATTTTTAAAATAAATAAATATATAGAGAAAATAAATAAATAAATATATTTTTTATTTTCACCCTTTTTTTCTTTTTATTTTACTCTACCACTTTACAGCCTTTATATATTTTAAAGTATCCGGATTCCTATTCCAAAGCTGATCAGAGGCCACGTCTCACGAATTGTATATTTAAAAAAATGATGAGAAATCTTTAAAATACTTTTATCTATCCATTTTTGTCTAAAATAATATTCTATTACTTTATTTAAATCATAATTTTAAAAATTAAAATATTTTTTCATACATGCACGTAATTGACCAAGCCAACCCAAGTTGTCCTATCAGCATTGAGTATATTAACATTTTTTTTAATATTATAAAATTTTAATTTCATATATTTTTTCTTGTTTTTAACCTAAGCATGAGATATATAATTGTAAAATCAAATTAAATTATTGTTGTCTTATCTTCATCTATGTGTTGATTAGGATAGATCCCCACAATTATTTGTATAACTGTAGAGGTGCATTCAATAATTTGTTAAGAAATTAAAAAATTATAATTATAATTATATGATCAAAAATTTTAATTGTCAGTCGCTTAAGATTAAAATTAAAACATTAGAAAACATTGAATGTTCCCCCACAACTGTCCATAGGACAATTACAATAATTCCTTCCTCGTGTTGATTACGATACAATTAACTCCATTCGTGTCCTATTTAACAAATTATGAAATGAAATTATGCTTAAAGCATGTGATCTCCGTTTTTCATCTCATCATTCCGACCACCATCAAGTTGTAACCTATCATCCAACTAGTTCAATGTTTTAAATGTAATTTCACTTCATAACCTATCATTTACCCAATCCATGATGATTAAATCATGAGTTCATGGATGAGTTAGTTGCAATGACACCAACTTTTATTACAACGTGAAAGGAAGGGTTTAATTACATCATTGGAAAAATAAAATCATCAAAGGCAACATTGATTCATTTAAAAATGAAAAATACTACACTGAAACTTTCAGAATAATAAATGAATAAAAAACATGCTTAAACAATTGTTAAGATGTTCAACTAAGTGAGTATATAGACTAGTTGTACCAATTGTTACGGTACATTTAACCACACTATACAATCATTTTCATTTTTTTTTCTTTTGGTCTGAATATTATTGTTTTTAAAGTATATTACACTTTTTAATTTGTATTTGACTTTTTTTCTTTATATAAACTTAACACCTTACAGTGTTTAAAAAAAAAAGAGATAAAAATGTACCCTTTTCATCCTTTATATCTCAAGTCAATTTAAATTCCATTTTAAATGTCTTTTCTAATCAATTTTATCCTACATCTTTATAAATTTTTTTAATATTTTCCTAATGGGTAATAGCATTAGAATTATTAACGAGTTAAGTTGACATATCTGTGAGCTAACACATCTCACATCGTAGCCACGTCATCTCTTATTTCCTCTATCACCTCAGCTCTTCCTCCTCCTCCTTCTTCCGTTGTCCGAAAATGGGGACACCAAAGTTTTCATATTGCCAATGCACAGAAAGCCACAACACTAATCTGAAAAAAGGAACACTAAACTTTACATATGGCCAATTTACACGAAACCATATTGCTCTTACATAATCTGAAAAGAGGAATGTTGATGGAAAATTTTCCAAAGAAATTTTTGTTAAGTTTTAATTATCTCAAACAATATAATATGTTTTTAAAAGAATATTTTGGAACCCAAATACTTTAAAGTAATGTGTTTTACAACGAATTCGAATATGTTTGGGCCAAATGTGGTTTATTAATGCAAATTTATAATATGCCAAAAGCGTTCTTAAACAAATTTGATTTGGGCCATAGATATTTTAAGAAAAAAGCTGTTTCTAATCATCTTAGGCCGAATGCGTTTTGAGAAAATCAGGTTTAAACTTGGAGATGATTTACATGGGCTAAGATATTATGGGCCCATAAGGATTTTAAGAAGGAATTAACCTTGTGGTTCATTGATGTAAATCTTAAATCTAGGCTATTTTAAGGAAAATCGGATTCATGTGTCTCGGCCAAAAGTTTTCTTGATAAAAATCCTCATGGGGTTAAACAAGTTTTAAGAAATTTTTTTTTTTTATGAATTTGAGCCAAATTGTTTCTATCCCATATTCACTTGATTATTGAAGTGTAGGGCTATCATTTGCATTTGCTATCATGAGCCCAAAATGTTTTTAACAAATGGTTGCTTTATTGATGATGGGCCAACAGAAACACCAAAGAAGACAGAATCCTGCAAGCGCATAAAAGCTTCATAAAAAAGAAATTGAGTTTCACTCTTTTGTCTTATATTTACAGTGAAGAAATGGACCGATAAACAGAGACCAGAAGACAAAATGTGACTGTGCAATAAAACAGAAGCTACCGAAGAATTGTCAGAAACTAATTTTCCTAAATATGAAAGTATAGTAAGACAGCACAAGAGAAGAAATCAGCTGAAAAGTTGCTGCACAAGTTGTCTTGTCCAACGTAATGCTATTTAATGCACTACAACAGAAGAGGGAAAATCAAGTTAACCTCTACCTTCCTTATTAGCTTAGGTTGTTCGATTAGTGCCTTGGAGGATTCCTAACTTCTTCTTGATAAACCAAGAAACCTTATCTTTAGACCACTAGAAGCCTTTCTTTCGTCTTACTACCTAGGATGTTAAATGAAATTCTTGCAACCTCTGTCCTAATCACTCCAAATATTCTCGACACAATCACTTGGAAACCTTCCTTAAAGGGTAGATTCTTTATAAAAACAGCCTATCACCTCTTCATCCCTCTAAATGATTCCTTGCCCCTTCCTGGATATGGAAAATCCCATCATATCCTCATGAACAATTCTTCCTTTGGGGATCGTTTCACAGTGGCCTTCCCACAACTTAAAGCTTGCACATTAGAAATTGCATCCCCTCTACTTTTTGCACATTTTGCATTTCCCAAATAGAATCAAATGCTTATATCCTTCAATACTGTCGAATATCTTCACGAGTTTGGAAATTTTATGAAATTTCTTTTAACTTCTTCAACCCCCTCCTTCTACTCCTAGCTTTTCAAATTGATGGAACCTCAAATCACCTTTATTCCAACATCCATTGGGAAACCACCTTTGCTTTTTACCTACAAAATTATTCAGCTAGATAGATATAACCATATATTTAACCAAGCACCTTTTAGCCCCAGAACTTCATTCATCGAAAACAAAGGTAAAGCTTCATAATTCTTTTTCAACATTGGCCCAAAAATATCTCTTAAAAAGAAACTTGATCATCGATATTCATACCAAACCCCTTACCCCTCGGTTCAAACTAAATGTAGGTGTTTCCGGCTATTAAGAAAAACACCTCAACATTAACCAGCTTGACCAATTTTACCTCAGCAAATAGCTTAGCCCCAAGATAGACTATATCCAAATAAGTAATTCTAGCAATAGGTCATCTTAGAATAATTTTCTATTTTCCCTTTGTATACACGTGTCTACATCCTAACAATTACTGTCTCTATATATAAACACGTTTTGTATTATGCCTAGTGTGTTGAAAGATGAATACAAAAGTTTTATTTTATGATATCTTTTCTCTGGCTTAATACCGGCTATAAAAGTTTGTCAGTGCAAGTGGTATCGTCTGTGACTTTTTTGAAAATTGGATAGCAAGTTTTGCAAAATTCCTTGGAACGATTGACATCCTGCTTGCAAAACCGTAGGTAGTCTTACTTGGAGAAGAGCTTTCCATCTCTCTCAACATCAACAAGCTCAAAACTGAATCAAACTTGTCTTTGGCTGTTTTCATGATCACTAGAATGAACTCCCTTTGGATTTTTTATTAGAATACATTTTTTATTTAATTTTTTAGTCAAATCCATATTTGTAAAAAATATCATACCTAGATCCTATACAAGTCAAAGTTGGATCCAATAAAACCAACTTTGGTGTGGCAAGGGTTTCAAGGGAATAACTTTGATTTGTAAGAAGTAATGAAGAGGTAATAATTGATGTATAATAAGTTAATACTTAATACATAATTAAGCAATGATTGTTGTACAATAAAATAGTTAAAAGTAGTTATGGTTATTTGTTATGGTATAAGTAGTAAATAATGATTATTTAATGATTAATTAGTTAAAATTAGTTAGTTTTAATTTATTTGATAAGTATATGATATAATTAAATAATAATGATGATTGTATGATTAGTTGGTTAAAATTAGTGATTAATTTGTATGATTAATTAATTAAAATTAATAATTAATATTAATTATGTAATAATTGATTAATACATTTAGTTAAATAGTAAATACTAATAATTATTAAAGAAGTAGTAATAATAAAATAATTATTAAGGAATTAAATAAATAAAAAAATTAAAATCGAAAAAATAGAGAAAATTGCATAGGGATATAAATAAAATTACAAATTATTGTTTAAAAATTAATAACAATATAATATGCTCTTGAGTATGGGATAAACTAAATTAATACTACCAATATTATTTTTTAACAATATACTAAATAATAATTTATTTAATCATATATATATATATATATCAAAAGTAGTAGTTACTAATATTACAACAAACTTTTCACTTTTCACGTTATGGTCGCTTTTGACTTATAAGTTCTTCATATTCTTCATGTTGTTGATCTGGTAGATTGTTAATAGGAGTAAGCAATGAAGAATTTAAATCAAATGTAGGAGAATGCACAGAGAGAATCGAATGCTGAGGAGTCACAAACCCATAATGTCACGATCCTTTAATTTCAAAAAATTGATCACTATACTTAGCATTGAAAATCATTAAGTCATCAAATAATGATGTGAATGACTCAAATTGAGAGAGACCAGGAGATTCAAATTGAGACAATGGTGAAGGAGGCACATGATAAGAGGGACCAGCTTCTCCAAAATCTGCATATTGGCTTGTCAGCATAGAAAAAGACGAGTCGACTTTACTAATGTGATGTTGTGTCATAGCACCTCCATTTAGCATAGATAATACTGAAGCACCGATACCATAATAATTTTACTCATCAATATCAATAATAGGCAATCAGGTAGATATGTAACCTTCACGTCTCTTACCTGACATGCATTCTGGAATTTCTAATTATGGTAAATTAGGTGCAAATGGAGTAGGCTAAGAGACCATTGTGAAATGTTATTCCATAAGAGCCAATAAAATATTCATTTGATTCTGACTTACCCTCTCTCGATAGTTACAATAATCTATTTGTAAAAGAATAATCTATTTGTAAAAGAATCATGAATGCTTAACCTATAGAGGTCATCGACAATATCGGCCTAAAAAAAATATGCTAGTAAAACAAAGATATATGATATATTAAGAAAATAAAAATAGTAAGACAAGTAAAAAATATACTGCAAAACCAATAATAACACTAACGAGGTGGATCTACCAATAAATATGGGTCCAATACTATCGCATGAATTTGAAAGTACGATCCATGGATGTTGAAGCTATGAGCGCCTGAAATAAGGCATTTTGCCATGCATTCTATGCCTTAACAAAGCTTATATGCTCTTCTTGCTAATTCATTTATGTTTTTTTTTATAGTTGTAATGTATGGCAAGCCCTTAAATTGATTTGAGAAGCAGGGGTTGGCTGTTGGCTGCCAAACTAGCGGAGCACATGATTTGGCTGGTGCCACTTAATGATATGAAAGCAAATAAAGGGTACTGAAACTAGCCAAATGTCTTAAAACGCCAAGCAATATCATAGGATAAGTTCTTGCACATTGTCTGATTCATAAGGCTGCTAAATGATCTATGCACAAAATATAAAAATGGTATAATAAATACATCATATACAATAATTGATTTAATAAAGATCAATTCATGCGAAGTGAATAAACGTCATTATCTCGCCTTACATCCAATAAAATTCGATATTGTCGTAAGACCATGACCCTAAAATGAGGAGGTCATCCCACGTTTTTTTATTTATGGTTCAAAATGAATATGTCACAACATATTGATAAAGAAATAAATAATATTTTGAATTTATATAATAAGTATACATTATTTATCATATCTTACCTGAACCTTAAAAGAGGTAATGCCAGATAGATATTTATCTGGAGATCTGGTTGTGGAGGTTTCTATAATGCTAATATCAGGAATCTAACCCATGCCCATAGATGAAGTAAGGTCAGACAACCACCTATACCTTATTCCTTAAGGTTAGTTGCATTGCAAAGCTCTCTGTATAAATGAGTTAATAGTGCAGATCCCTAACTATATTCACCTACCTATTCGAAATCCCAAAACAATGGAAGGTATATTAAGTATACCTTGTAATTAGATCTATTTGACATAAGAAAATCACCGATCAACCTTAATATATATACGCGTGTAAATCATCGCACATCTTCATTATTTACATCATATGGCAGTTCATTGAAATGCTCAGTAGATAAGTCTCTAAATTACTATATTTTTCTTAACATTTTAAGGGACTTATCATATGAATGCAAAAAGTATGTTACGTTTTTAGTATATAAAATTAATAAATTTTTGTAAGTTAGTATTTAGTAAATTTTAGTTTTATTTCTTTATTTTTTATCCTTGTTTGTTTTAGTTAAGTTGTATTTTGTGTTTTTATTTATATTTCTATCTTGCTAAATTATTTAAGTTTTATTAGTAGGTTATAAATAGTAATTAGATGAATTTTAAGTTTTTATATGGTTAAAATTATAAAGACACAAGTTTAGAAGTCTTGAAATACAAAATAACAAGAGTTGAGAAAATTTGCTGAAAAAGGATTGAAAAGAAAAATAAAAGGAGAAAAATATGGCACTTAAAACTGCTGCTAACAAAAATGCAACTCTGTAGCTCGCAGAGAAATAAAAGTAAAATAAGTTGCAATGTGAAATTTCACATCATGGTGCTTTTGACCGCTACAAATGAAAATTTGTCTGCGCCTTGGCGCTTTTGAGTGCTACGACAGTGCAATTCAGGAAAAATGCAAAACATACCATTTTTAGCTGTGTTTCATAAGGGTTTCAGCATCTCTTTAAATTGAGGCTGCCATTTTGAAGGTTCTAAAAAAGTATAATAAGGGTTTGGAACTTCATTTGCCATGGGAGAAGATTAGATTTAAGAAAGATTCACCGATTAAATCAGTTTTTCTCTTCTTTCTTTACTTTTTCTTATGCCCATTTGGTTTATGATCTACTCTTAATGTTGCTATTTCTTGTAATTATGAGATAAATTTGTTGATTTGGGATTGTGATAAATTTTAGCTTGTAATGTGCCATAATTACTCTATTTTATTTGCAATCAATAGTATGATTTAATTACTCAATCCTTATGTTTCATACTTCTAAATATATGAAAATTATTAAATGATTTGGGTAATCTAAATAAATTTAGAAAAATAATTTTAGAACTTGACCATAAATTAGATAGTATAGGTTCATGAAATTTGCAATGTTGAGTGGATTGATTTATTTATAAGATAAAAATATTCTTATCAACCTCACATAGCCATATAAGAACTTATTATTGATTAAACTTCTAAATCAATTATATAAGGAATTTTGGATTAGTTAAGGAAGTACCTATATGTAATTTGGAAGATGCTTATAGGTCAATTAAAGTCTTAGGCTATTAATGGCATTAAGAGAACGATGAGGAGAGGTAATTAGTTTATATGAAATGTTAGGAAAAATCATAATCTCAAATCATTTTGCTTTTCAGTTTTATCTAAAATGATGTCTTTCTTTTATTTTATTTTATTCTTTACTTTTATGTATTTAGTTTAGTTTAATTTCATATCATCTTTTATTGTTGGCTTGATTTATATTAAGGTGCATAATTTTAGTACTTAACAATTATCTTAGTGACAAATTCTTGTGGGAACAATACTCTATTCATCACTTTATTACTGTTGTAATATGTATACTTGTGTGTATACTTTAAAAAAAATATTAGCCAACCAATTAATGAAAAATTTTTGTCCAGTTATTTTGTCATCTGGTTGTGTAATTCCAAGTAGTCACTCACATGTTTATAGCCATATGAAATTTGTGCGACCAATAACAGGCCTTATTGTGCACGGAAGGCCTAACTGTATAACAACATCCTTCAAAGTGATTATACATTCTCAACAAATAGTGTAAAAAGTATAGGTCTCAAGCTGCCATCTTTTCACAAGTGCTAATACAAGTAATAGATCATATTCAAACTAGCCTAATTAGATAGTACCATAGAATCCAGCCTATCAAAAATAGCGAGAGGAGGTAGGGGTAACTGATCACTATGCATGACATGTCATAGTTAAAGCACTCAATCATGCTACAAGAAAATATAAAACATTATACGTACATTATTACAATTGAATCAAATAAAGTATAAAATATTATAAATGTGAGATTATCTTATGTGACCAAGTCATACGGCTTGTGACACGTGTTGCGTTTAGAAGTACAGAAAGGAGTCATCCTCTGACCCTCATTATGTTATAGATAATACAAAATATGATAAATCTTAATTATCAAAAACAACAATAATTAGTTATTATACACAAAGATATGATCTATTCAAAAGTAAAGTCTCAACCCATATACATTCAGGCTAAATTTCTATACATATACATGTTCATAAAATAATAAGATATATTCAAAAGCAAAGTTCTAACTTATATACATTACAGTCAATTTTTTATACATATATATGAAAAAACTTGGTCCTACTATTGTCTAGTGAGGTGATAGTGTAGATAAGTGGAATAATTATAACTAACTTCTTTGTATAACTCGCACTTATTTGGTTGACCCGGTTGTGTCCAATTTATTTTGCTATGTATGCATGTTGAATGAGAATGGCCTTTTACTCGAATCATCAATGGATCAGAAATCAACTTTGACAAATCTATTTGTGGCCAATGAACTTTACTCCCAATAGGTTGAAACTCATTGTTATACGCATTGTGCATCATCTCCAACCAATAGACGTGGTTAACAAATTGCAAATACCTAAGGCCAACATTACTACAAGCCACAATAACATATTGACATGGGTACTTTCAACTAAGTTCATCTTGCAACACCCATCAAATTGACGATTTTGGACATCGTATGCCTTCTTAACCTTAAAAGATGTTGCTCTCCTATCAAACACGTAGAAAACACATGCAGAGGTAGCTTACATCATTGGAGCCAACTTCTTTATAAGCATCTGACAAAATACTTGGCCAACTGTTATCTGTGCAAGTATCTGTTAACCATTCAATGATTCGAGCGCACACACAAGATGCACAGATAACTGTACATGATTGCTTTCGCAAAACTAGTTATAGGCAAATTCTTGACGCACTTAAAGATACCATTCATTGTCTCGAATAGATTTGTTATCATGTGACTATAGCGTTGACCCTCTATATTGTAGGCATATGACCATTACTCCTTGGGAATGTTAGTTATCCAAACAACCGCAGGGCTATATAAAATTACTAACTCGACCAAATGTGCATAAATAATATGATGCTTATATACATATATAATATTTATGAATTTTTTCTTTAGCCAATTCGTCTCATATGCTTTATGCAAGTTGCAAACTACATGCTGAAGACAAAAGATATGATGCCCTTATGGTGGCTGCCACCTTACCTTCGAATTAGAGATGGTGAATAAAAATTGAATGATGTTTATCTGATATCAAGCAAATCCTTCTTTTACTCTTGACAACACTTTTACGAAGATTGAAAAGGAATCATGCCAAAACTCCTCATATCTCTCCCTCCACAATAACAAATGCAAGGGACATGATCTTTTTATCACCATCTTGAGATACAGCTATAAGTAGTGTGCCCTTATATTTTTCATATAAAAATGTCTCATTAACTTGGACAATTGGTTTAAGGTATTGAAATGCATCAATGCATAGCTTAAAATGCTCAGAATGCTTAACAACACATCTTCATAAGTTGCCCATCCAAATTGTCTTGCTGACATTGTTTATTTGAAAAATATACAATTGATCCAAGTATGAAATATTAAATAACAACCAACTACCTAGGCAATACTGCATATGAGCTTTCCCAATTTCCAAATATAATAGCAAGAGTGCGGTGTTTTGCCTTCCATGCCTTTCTATAAGAGATAATATGGCTAAATAAATTTTGCATTCTCTCAATGATTTGGGAAACTTTAACCTCTGGTTGGTTCGTCACCATTGCTACGATATATGGTGATATAAAATCAGAATCCAACTTTGGATGGTCTTGGGACAATGTCAAAGATAAATATGCATGTGGTCCTTTATATTTTGTGATCTCTCAATGTGTTCTTTTTGGTTTTTTGCATGCTTTGACTCTCTAACTGCAATTGTGACTATAATCAATACACCGATATTATTCATTTTTTTTACAAAAGAATGATACACATGAAATGTATAGTGTACTCGTATAAAGTAAAGTTTAACCACACGACGTAATGCCTTGATATCTATATATTACATAACAACACTTAACTTTCAATTGTCATTTAGATTCATAAGCTCTCCCCTTCAAAGAAAATTAGATCACTTGTTACCTTTGTATTAACCAGTGTTAAAAAGGTAAATGTTAGGTCATTATATTCACTTGTAATTTCATTTACTGTAAGTTCCCTTAGACCATCCCTACCATCGTTGGTCTCCACATTAGACTCATTGTCATCTTTATCATTATCATTATAATCATAAAAAATGGTAGAGTTATATTCATCCTCATCCTCATCCTCATTCTTAAATTCATCCATTATAAATTTTTGTAGGCTTTGGCCCAAGCCTCGCCTAGTACTATTTGAATAGTATCGGGCCGAGCTAGGCTCGATCTGTTTAAAAAAAAAAAAATTTTCTTACAATTTTTATCTTTTTTAATTTTAAATATTAAATATATTTATTTTATTACTTGGTAGGCTTACTTTTTTTATTTTAAATATTAAATAGATCAAAAAAATATTACAAAAAAATTACATAACTTGATATATATACATATAAGATAGTAAAACTTCTTAAAATAATATTATTAATTAATAATTTATTTTATTTGAATTATAATCTATTCCTAATAATATATTATGTAATAAGTAAGAGTAAAAAAACATAATAATCATATAAGTTATATAATTCTTTTTTACTTATATTTATAGTTATAAATACATTTTCTAATAATATTATTTATTAATAATATATAAAAAAATAATTATAATACGGTGGATTCGAGCTCAAGCCAAGCTTTAAAAAAAGCCCAAACTCGACCCATTTTATATTCGAGTCTTTTAAAAGCAGGCTCGTTTTTTATTGAATTTTTTTTTAGGTTCATATCCATTTTTTTGGGTCGAGTCTTTCAGGCTAGGTAAGCTTTTTTGGCCCATGATCAGGTCTATCTATTAAGTCTTCTATTGTAATTATAGGAGATTAAAATAAAGTATTATCAAATACTTGATAGGATGAACTCGACTGAGACATGTGGTATATAGAAAGAATGTTATATTGCCCACTATAGCTGGCCTATGGAACAAATGTGTGAACATCTCTGAGATATATGCTAAATGGGGATGCATGTTCTACTACTTCATTCATATTACTAGCAGACGACTAAGACATGTGATCTATAGAGAGAATGTTATATTATCCATTATAACTGGCCTATGGAACAAATGGGTAAACATCTCTAAGATATATGTTGAATGGGGATGCCTTTTCTACTGCCTCATTCATATTACTAGTAGATGGGAGTGTTAATACAACATGATACTCCTCTAGTTGTCATTTGAGGTTCAAATCTACTTCATTATTTAAGATACTTGCATACAACTTTGCATTAGTCAATTAAGATGAGAAACATGAGTTTACTTGCCATATCCATTGCATGTCTAAATCATCTTTTAAGTTATATGATTAGTATTGTATTGGATTTAATGACACCAAAATGCCTATATATTAGCTCAAATACGAATTGATTTGGGCAAAGTTGTAACATTTGTCCAACCATCTGCTTCAATATCTCCAAAGTGATGTTTGAATCAATTGTCATTATTTTTACTTTGATATACTCAAATGTCACACCATTTGAATTATAAAAAATTTATCCATTTGTAAATATATATATATAATCTCATTTCTAGTGGTCATTATTTTTTCCTATAATAATATTTGTAAATAAAAACATATAAAAAATTAATTCTAACAAAATAACTATAATCACACAAAAAATTTGCAAAAGAAATAAACATATCAAAGACAATAAAAACAAACTAAATAAATATAATAATAAAAATAATTGCAATGTACATAAATATAATATAAGAACAAAATCTAAAGTAATGTAAACAAAATAGATATTACTACAAAATTTAAACCAGTCATAATTAATATAACCAAAGAAAATAAATAGATAAAATTAAATATACCACAAATAATAAATTCAAACATAATAAATTTAGACAAAAAAATAAATGTTCCTAAAATAAGTATTAAAAAATAAATAGTAACATGCCAAATATAGCAAAAAGGCAAATGTTACCAAAATAAATACATAAAAAAAATAATGCAAGCAAACTAAATAAATATAACATAAACATTTAATGGACACAAAATAAATATAACAATAAAAAAATAGATATAACAACAAGATAAATGCAAATAGTATAAATATAAGACACAAAAAAATTTAAACATAATAAATATAACAAAAAATAGGTATAAATAAAATAAATATAATGTAGAAAATAAATGTAAACAAAAAAAATCATACCCTAAAAAATGTAACCAAACTTAAAATAGAAAAAATAAATGGAAATATAACAAACATAGCCAAAAAATTAAATTTCATCTAAATAAATGCAAAAATTAAATAAATTTAACACAAAATCAAATATAATCAAAGTATATATAAACAAAAATTAAATACCCACTAAATATGTATAACAAAAACATTAATTTCAACAAATTAAATAAATAATACAACAACAATGAATGTAACAAAAAAATAATTAATGCAAACATAATTAATATAAAAATAAATAAATAAAAACTAACTATATATATGCAAAAATTAAATGCTACTAAAGAAATATAACAATAAATAAAATACAACCAAAATAAATATATTATTAATAATTTATGCAAACAAACTTAATATAACAACAAAATAAACATAGTCCCAAAAATAATTGCAATTAAAATAAATATAACAATATATTAAATATAGGTATATAATTTAACAATCTATAAAAAATTTAAAAAAATTTACTAACCTTATTAAGTCAGACAAAGAAAATTGAACGGAAGAGATGAATCTTTTTAGCAATTAAAATAAATCACAGGAAGAAAATTAAAATATTAATATATGTAGAAAAATAATGTAAGAACTTGAAAAATCAAATTTGGCTGAAGGAGATGAAGAGGGACGTGGGATACTGATGAAGAAAAAGAAGAATAAGCACTTACAAGAATTAAGACTGTTTATAGGTAGGGTCAGGCCGGAGATTTAGTATGTCCGATACTTAATTCAATTAAGATATTAGGTTTTTTTTAATGTCAATGACCCGACCCAACCCGAATAAATATGATTTTATGTTGGGGTTGGAACGGGTTAGAGCCACTTGTGCTTTTTTTTAATAAACTAATACTTGTAATATAAAAATATCTTTTTGCAAACTCAGGTATATATTTTAAAAATGGGTTTTTAGAACTCTTATGTTTTTATCAGTAATAAAAAAATAGCCTAATATTATCAAGTAAAATAAAGTTATACTAGTATAATTAGTGTTAAGTAAATATATGTATTTTTATTATTTAACAAAAGAAATATTAGTAAGCATGCACATTAATGATAAAAATAATTAAAAAATAAAAAAGGTTTGAATAAATAATGAAAGGTGCAATATACAAAGAGAATTAAATGAAATAATATATATATATATATATAAAAGATAACAAGATGTTGATAATTAAATAATAATAATTATTAGGATGGATTGGGCAGAACATGTCTTTGCCCTTGACTAGATCTAAATTAATATAATTTTGTGTAAAATTTTATCAATTTATAATTTTAGCCAGCCCATCCCAATCCAATTAGCCTTGGCCCTTAAAGCCAATAAATACCCCTAACAAAAATAAAAGATTATATTTAAATAGAGAAAGCGAAAGATGCAGCAAAAAGAAACCATTGGGATGGACTATGTGAAAGGCGGCGTTGGTCCATCTCATATTGTTAAGTTAAGATCTACAAAACAACGTCGTAGGCTCGGCCTGTCACATAGGTCTTTCTTACAACTTCGTTGATGTAGGCTAACTTATTGCGTTGCAAGACAATTTAAAAAATTTTAATTAATTTAAAAAATTACAAAAGATAAGTTCCAACATTTAAATATATATATTTTAAAAAAATAATTATAAACTTTGTGAAAGTTGGAATCAATTAAAAATGATAATTTATTTAAAAATTGGAATTATTAGTTTTGACTTCCACATCTTTTATAAGATATTGATTAATATTTTGTATGACAATAAATTTTAAAATTTTTTTTAATCAATCGGATCCTGCTCAAAATTCCACTGCTCAAAATTCCACTCCCTTCTCCGTTATTCCCACCATAACTTCAAACAATTATAAAACATTCTTACTTCCCTCGAAGATTGGTCTATACGTCACGCTACATAGAGAAAAACACTTGTGCCTAGTTGCTTTCAAAACACAGAAGAATTATAGCCTTCCCCTTTGCCTGTTTCACTTCTATTTCACCTTTTGCCTCCTAGGCATTTCTCTCCAACAAACTAAAGGTCTTGCAGTAAAGCACCCCTTAGGAGACAGCTTCTTACTCTCCTCTTCTTCTTTTTTTGGCCCTTTTAATTGCCCTGTGTATCAAAGAAATAAAAAAGGAAAAGAAAAAAAATAATCCAAAAGCATGTTTGGTAGCCATAAAGAGGGGAGAAGGGAAAGTGAGAGAGAAAGGAAAATCATGAAAGAACCTTTTTCATAGTAACGAAATTAAGGATAGATTCATTCTTTTTTTTTTAAGACATACTATTCACTTCTTTGTTTTTGATTTAGAATAATATTGTTGTTTATTTAAGAAAAAAATATTATTTTGTCTTGATTAAGTAATGTTTTATTTCTATTTGAATATATTTATATTGAAAGATATTAAATATTAAATTATTTTAAAAAATTTTAAAATTAATTTTTTTTGCATTTAAAATGTTTAATCATTGATTTTTAAAACAATTTTAAGATTTAAAATATTTTAATATAAATATATTTAATTCAAAATTATTCATTATAATTTTTTATTTTATGTTAACAAACAAAATTAATTTTTTAATTTTTTTAATACTAAGAATATTTTTGTTATTTACTTATTTTTTTTTTTTATTTTTATATTATTTTTTCTACTAATGATAAAAATAAAAAAAAATATTTTTAAATATTATATCAAACATTATTTTAAATTATAAAATTATATTCTATTTTTATTTTTATTCTCATCAATAACCAAAATTTCTAGGTCTTTTTTGTGGGGCCATAATGGAAGTTTTAAGACCAAACTAACAAAAATAGAAGGAAAAAAAAAAAACACCGCGCGAGCCGGAAAGCAGAAAAAGAACCCAGGGGGAAGCTTAGCGCATCAAACCCTAGAAGATGGCGGAGAAATTGGCCCCTGAAAAGCGTCACAGTTTCATCCACAACGGTATAGTTCGTCTCTCAGTTTCTGGATTTTTTTGTGTTATTCTTTATGATCACCGAATGAAGCCATCTGCGATTAGGTAACAAGGTGTTCGAGTGGGATCAAACCCTAGATGAGGTGAATATTTACATAAACCTACCTCCTAATGTCAGTACGAAGCAATTCTATTGCAAGATTCAGTCGAAGCACGTCGAAGTTGGCATCAAAGGCAGTTCTCCATATCTCAATGTAAGCTAAGATCCCCATCTCATGTTTCCTCGCGGTTTGTAAGTTTTTTATTTTTTGGTTATACTTTCGCCTCTTTCCTTTTCATATAGGATCTTATTTTCTCATTCTTTGGTTGGGCTTTGTTATTTCGGTATACTGTCTCAGCACGATCTTACTTGCCCTGTGAAGACAGATTCTTCTTTCTGGACAATAGGTAAAGGTTTAAAATTTCCCTACTTGCTGTTAGGCACTTATCTATTTGTGTTTTTTTTCCCCCGCTCAAATATGTTAATATAAATGATTTTCTATGTTGTCATGTTCCTCTGATTCTAGTAACCTGGTCTTGGGAATCATTTTAGGTAGCTTGTATTCAAGGTCTCGGATGAGAAAATATGTTTATTTGACATTGATACTGTTTATGCTGTTTTTGGGTTTTGATGTGCAGAGGATGACATAATGCACATAACACTGCAAAAGAGAGATAAAGGTCAGACTTGGGCTTCTCCAATAGTAGGTCAGGGTCAGTTGGACCCTTACTCTACTGATCTTGAACAGAAGCGCCTCATGCTTCAGAGATTTCAAGAAGAGGTAAATTTCAACTTCATCGCCGTTCTTTTTCAGAACTGTGGTTTAAAACTTCAAAAGTAATTGCTATCAACTATGATGCATGGACACTTAAGGAAAAAAGTAGTTCCTGTCAAATACATTTCGAACATTTGTATTAGAGACCCAACATTGTAAATTATATATGGACATTTAATACTTTTTTCGTGTTGCATTGTTCATGTGGATCATTCCTTCTTATCATCAAAAGCTTATTTTAAATAAGGATGTGCATCTGAAAAGAAGATTTTGCCTTCGCCTTTGTTGTTATGATCTGCAAACTTTATATTAGAGTCGCTCATTTTTGACCTCCAACTTGATACTATTTCTTTTCACCACTTTATTTTTTACCAGTTCATTTTTTCTTTTTGTGTATTTGAAGAAATGTTCATTCTTTCATGCTGTGAATAAATATGCGCTGTTGCTTTTGTTCCATAGTAGTGGTTTAGTCATTTAAAGCCATGCAACTCTTTAATGCTCGCATGAGAGCATTTTAACAAGGATGCCTTTAGAAATGGAACACTAAATGTACATACCAGTTTCCACTTCATGCAGATGTGGATTAATTGCTTAATAATTGGGTCCCAGATTGACATGGATGAATTCTAATTATTTTTTTAATTATATAATGGACGGATTAGTATATAATTGTATGTTGGTCATGGATCATTCAAGCTCTGTTTCTTCCATCTGATCTTCACTTGGCTTGCTTTTGAATTTTGTGTGGTGGAATAGGTAAGATGGAAATATTGTTAGGATCTTAGGGATATGACATTCATCTTGAAACTGTTGCAAAATTTCCTTCCATGCACATTCTTTTGATGGATTGCAGATTTCTTGAATTTCTTACCAAAAACGTAATTGCTCTTATGTACTTTTAACAAGGAAAAGAAAAAGTTTTTTTTTTCCCAGAGTTTACTGTTGTTTTTTGTACTGTTTGTGTATTTCTTGTTGGCATTTAAGGCTTAATATCTATTGCCTAGAATTTTGGAATTGCTCAAAGTTCACATGTTTCTGTCATAGAACTTTCTTTCAAATATTACCTAACTTTTTATAAAGCTACAATTACTGGTAAGTGTATGTTTTTTAGGGAATAAAGTTTTTGAGTAATCTACACATGGATGGAAAAATAATGTATTTTTACTGAGCGTTTCTTGTCCTACTACTCATCTTGCTATTGCATTGGCCTTGGCAGAGCCATGTCTTTGGTCTGGGTGTTAGACAGTGCTCCTCTCAAGAGTGGTTATTTAGGAGCAGATAATATGTCTTTGAATGTAGTGTTTTGATGCATTTGGAAGTTTGGTTTTTTAAAATTAAGAACGGGCATGGCTTCTATTAGAATATCAAATTTTTTCACCGACTTTTTTTCTTTTTTTTTTTTTGCTGACAACAAGTGTGTGTGTGTGTATTATTAGGAGTGGCCGTGTGTGGAAGGGGAATTATTTTGGATGGTTGATATTGGTAGATTCAATTTATGTTGAGATGGTAATTCTGCTTAATAAGACAAACTAATCAATTTTGGTGGATATTATTACTCTGTGCTGTATGGTAAGTTCATATACTCCTGCATTCATGATATTAGATGATTCTGGAGTTCCCTGGCATTGGGAACTCTGAATTGTGATTATTATCATTCTGATAATCTGTTTTGGCCACTAAAATTAACTTCATTCAGCAGATAAAAATGGAATAATAAAGTTCGCGAATATCTGAAGGAACAGAAAAGATTGTAATTATATTGAAACGATCATGTTTCAGTGGAATGATTTTGCCGCCCTTCTTATAAATATGTTTTTCATTTTGCAGAATCCTGGTTTTGATTTCTCACAAGCTCAGTTTACTGGAAGCTGTCCTGATCCGAGGACCTTCATGGGTGGGATACGATCTGATTGATGGTCTTCGCTGCATTAATTATTTGTATTTGCCTGCTTCGAGAGATCATCAGATGGTAAATAATCTATGTAATTCCATTTGTCTTTACTTGTTAAGACTCCTGGTAGCTTAATGCAACCTTTCTAATGAATGACAGGATGGCATCCTTTTTAATTTATTATTCTTTGCTCTTCTATTGGCCATTGGTTTTGAATATCCATAAATTTGAAACTTTTTAAGTAGATAGTGTGTAAAAGTTAACCAAGAGAACCGTGAATAAACTCGTAAGTATTATCAGATATATTTGTCAATGAGATTCAATTTTGATATTCTTGTATATTTATTTATGATTAAATTTATTTATTTAATGTGCAAGCTGAGTTTATCTGGTAATCACTCTATGCAATTATAAAGGAAGAAAACAAAATGAAGAATTCGAAGCCATCAAATTGGAACTAGAATCGGATTCTAGGTATAATACGCCGACAAGCGACCGGGTACCTTTTCTTAGCGTCCAGATATAGTAGAATCATATCCCAAGCGCATTAGTGTCCGCCAGTGCATCATAATTCAACGAATTGAGAACAAAGTGAAACATGAACGATGACTAACATTATTGAAAGTATCCTTTCAATTGATTGCTTAAGACATATACCTTAGAGCAATGATATTTCCTTTACTTTTTATAGTAATACTTATTGTCCAAAGTTTATTACAAAAAAGAAAAAAGTTTTCCTATTAAATTCAAGCCTATTGATTGCCTGATCTGACCTCTACACTAAAGCTAGAGTCCTGTGGTGTTCCAGTTACAAAATATAATTAAATTAATAGAGAAAAATCTACATTTATATTAGAGAATTTAGAGACTGTCTAATTCTCGTTTCTGGTATGAAACTCCAAGAATCCCTTGCTCTATTAAGAGAGTGATATATTATTGAGTAAATTAATAATTTAACTTTAAAAAAATTATTCTGTTTTCAATTTAGTCATTTTAAAATAAAACTTTTTAATTTAGTTCCAAATTTATTTGTTCTCAATTAGAATGGTATAGCGCGTTAAGGCAAAGTTACAACGACATTATTATGACCGTTGGTTAATAATTTAGAATTAATTATTTGTCATTTTCTCAAATGACATTATTATGCTTGATTTCTCAATACATGGTCTAGTAAAATAATAAAAACCAGGCAATACTATGCTGCTTGGAGGAAAATAATATTTAGGTAAGCCTAGTTCGTTAGTTAATAGTCATATAGGCTACTGTATATGTCATGTTAGCTAGTTTATTAAGTAATGAAGAGACTTTTTTTATTAAAGAAATATGATTGAGGTGGTTAAATTAAAAATATTTATCTTTAAAAAAATAAATTAATATTTCCTATAGATCTTTTTATAGAACCCTATTCATACATACTATGCTACTTCATTTTTGCTTATTTATTTATTTATTTTAAGAGTAAATTACACATATTTTGCTGAAATTGTATAAATGTCTCATTTATTTAAAAAAAATTATAATCAATAAAGTAAAAAAGAAAGGTTCAAATAATTTACTATTATTGTAAACTAAAGATGGTGTTGACGAACCTAACGGTGTTAAATTAAAAAAATAAAAAATGAAGCCATGCGTGAAGGAAAAGTGAACAAGACCCCATGTGAGAAAGGATTTACTTTTTAAGGAGCCATTTGATTGGAAGATATAAAAGCAAATGAAATATAAAAAAATAGGTAGGTAAGATAGAAAAATATTTTTTTACCTCTACTTTTAAAAAGTTAATTTAATAGTTAAAATGATTATTTGATAGATGAAGAAATAATTACAAATGTATAATAGATATTATACAAGTTATGTAAACTTAATACGTTTACTTTGTGGTAAATCAAATGACTCATAAAGATGCAATTTAATGTAATTTCAATCGTTGGTCATCTCTCCTACCAACTTCGGCACCAACCCACCATTCATTTCCCTATAAATAAAAAGTTCATTGTGATAATGATAATAATAATGCAATCTTAATATATATATAATCACTAATTAAGAATGACTAAAGTATTTTTAAAGAACTTGTATATGGGGATATATACGAGCTAAGCATTTGTCTAGCTCAATATCCAAACTAACTTTAAAAAGATTTGGTTTGTAATTTGATTAAGTTTGTTGAGTCTTTCATTTTTTTTAAGCACTTTAAACGAGTTAGAAGCATTGAATTTTCATATTTTTGTTATTATTTAATTATTTTAAAGATATGACCATTAATTTTAATATCTCTTTACAAAATTTATGTAATGGAAGTGAAAAAAAATATAAGTTCAGAAGAAGAAATGAAAAGAAAAGACAAGATTAGAAGATGAGACTTTAAAAAGCTATAACTCAAAAATGGATGATTCATTTAGGGGTTTTTTTTATAGTAAATTTTCAAGATCTAAATGACTCTGTATGTGTGTATCACTATTAAATTTATGTTGATTTAACTGGCAGACTAAGAATGACTAAAGTATCTTTAAAAAACTTGTATATATAGTTGTACATAGGCTGAGCATTTGTCCAACTTTGTACTTGGCTCAGCTTGAGGAAGACTTGTGTTGTGACCTAATGGGGCTGGTCAGGCCTTCAACCTTTTTTTTTGGGGGGGTTGGTGCTTTAAAGGAGTTAGAAACTTGAAATATCCATATATTTGCAATCACTTAACTATTTTAGATATATGAGCATTTGTTTTAATATATATTTACAACATCTATGTAGTGGAAATAAAAAAAATGTCGATTTAAAAGAAAAGTTAGAAAGAAAACACAAGCATAAAAGGTGAAGTTTCAAAAGGCTATATAACTTGGAGATTGAAAGTTTGACTGGAGCTTTTCTTTTTTGGGATAATTTTTCGAGATCCAAGTGATAGTGGTGTGCTTACTTATTTTTTTTTTTTAAACATTTTCTATCTCAATTTTTAGATTTTTGTTTTTAACTTCTTACTCTTCTATCGTCTTACATTTCTATTTTTTAAATGTGATAATTGTACTTAAAAGTGGATTGGTAGGAGTCTTGGCTTCTTGAGTTTTTTATAATTTACGAAATGTGTTTAAAAATGTTTAGAAAATTTAAAAAATATCTATAAAAAATAAATTTTTTATATAAATCATTGTAAAATTATATATTTTCAATAAATTTTTTGTATATAAGTCTTTACAAAATATATATATTTTAATATATATGATCAAGACAAATTAGGTCAAATTGGCTTACATGCATAACCCCGAAACTCAACTTGTCCCAATCAATTTCTTTTAAGGCTTTACCTACTCTGATAGGACCAAATTGAATTAGCTAGGCAAGTTGAACTTTTCTGTAGCCCTACTTGTATATAAATACCTATAACCATCTTTCTCATATATAATTATCTTTTTTTTTTTTCATTTTAGACCTTGTTTGGTATCAATTCAGAAATGGAAATTGAAAAAAATTCCATTTAACATGTGTATTTGGTACAAAGACTTGTTGGAACAATAAAAAGGGTGGAGGAAACCAATTTTCTGACACTATGGCAATCAAATTATCAGTAGTTTTGGAGAAAATTTGCGTAAAAGATAGGATTGTCCTTCTTTACCTACAAGCCCACTCCATTTTTACATGTTCTTTCTTTCAAATTGTTTGCAAATGCAGAATAAACTTGATTGCAAATGCAAAATAAAATTGAAGTTGATAAAAAAAAATTGCACTTATAAAACTGTACTTAGTAAGGACAATATTGATTGCAAATGTAGAATAAAATTGAAGTTGATAAAAAAACTGCGATTATAAATATGGAAAAAATTACAAATGTTCATTATTTAGTAGAAAAATAAATTATTAAAGAGGACATAGAAGATAAAGAATGGAGTGTAATAATAAATATAAATTACAAAAGAAGAGATGGAAGAGGAAGAATGGGGTGGAATAATGGATGTAGAATTGTTTTATATTATTAATAGTAATTTTTATTTTTATTTTCTATTTATAATTTAATCATTTTATTTGTTTTTATTTATTAATTCTCAATCTAACATTAATATATTAATAAAATATAAGAATATATATTCTAAAAAATTGCATTTTCATTTTCATGTTTATTATATATTTTAATTATATTTGTATAATTCTATTTATAATTATTATTTAAAATTATAAATACTTATATATTATTTAAATTAAATAATTAAACATAATAAACTTATTTAGTTTAAAATTTAAAATAGTGTATTTACTTTCTTTATCTAGTAAAACATAACAATAAAAAAAATAAAAAATAATTTTATCATTTTTTCCTTTTAATCTAAAGGCATTTTATTATCGCTTATTTTTTATTCTATTATTATTTTCATCTTATCAAATAAATATATGAAAAGAAATTTTTTTATATACCAAATGCAATTAATCTAATTATATTTTATTTAACATTTCTTTTCTATTTTTATCACAGAAGATTCTATATATCAACGAGATATACGTCATCCTCTTTGAAAAATCATTTTCCTCTTACTTTCCAGTTTATTTTTCTAGACTATTATTATTCTTTTATATTGATTTACCAACAAAACCTTCAATTTCTTTACAACACAGACTTCTTACTATTTTGTGAAGTTATGAGGACTTCACATTGTCACATCTCTCACATGGTTTTTTCGTAATTAATAAGGATTTAGATTCAAATAATATAATAAACAGTTATACGAATGGTTTTTTTTTTATCAGCATTATGTATTTATTATCAACAAATATTTCATGATTAGTTATAGAAAAAAACAAACAAACTAAAAGCCTAGTTAGATTAACTCCAAAGAAGTGTTTAAAAAAAATTAACTTAAATTCATATTCGATTGCTTGAACTCATGCCATAATTAGGCCTTTAATTAAATATCTAATATCATCACTTAATTAAAAAAAGGTAAAATGTTAGCACTGCATTTTTGTAAGATATACTAATCACTTATATAATTATATTGGTGATAGAAAAAAAAAATGATCTATTGAACTCCAATATAATTAATACATTTAACTGTGTATATGTAACACCATCCTAGAAAAAAAGGAAAAAGGGAAAAAAGAAAATTTTGTATCATTACAATACGTTAAATAATTATATTCCCTCTATATTTGTATATCACAATTAGCATAATGGTCTAAGACTAAATCGCAGAAAAACCTTGAAAACATAGTTCTCGACAATTTTTTTTTTCTCTTTTGACATCACTTTCGACAGTTTTTACTGACTTATAATATTTATATTTTCGTGTAGGTGTTATTTTTTCAAGGCTGAATTTAAGTGTTAGGTTTTTTAATTAAAATATAATGAACGTATAATTTAAAAAATGATAAATATATAATTTAATTAGAAATTTATATAATTGTTTAAAAATAATATATATCTATAGAGAGAGAGAGAGAGAGAGAGAGAGAAATAAAAAAACGGTGATCTGGATTGGCTCGCGGCGGCTCGTAATTAATTAATTAATTTTTAAAATTGCTGCCTGCCATCGCGGCTACATATAATGCCACCCAAAACTAATTCTGGCGCGCGTCGTCCTCTTCTGTGCACACTTTCACGTTCTTCCAATTTTGTTCTGAAGCAAAGAAGTACTTTCTGCTCTTTCAATTCATAAGTATCCCCTCTTTGATTTTTTTTTCCTTTTTTTTTGTTTCATGGATTTTCATAAGCCTAAGCTTCCATTTTGATCTCATCCATGACCCACGTACTCCCTATCATATTACCCTCTGAATCGCTTTGCCCTCTTCACCAAGTCGCTCATGGGGAGAGACACCAAAGCGCCGCCGCAGAACTCCATTCTCCGGGGCCTTATTGTGGGCAATTACTGCCATGACGTCCTCATACGCGATGGCCTCGTCATCGGCGAGACTCTCGGCGGTGCCGCCTCCTTCGTCTCTGCCGTGCTTGATGTCCTCTCCATCTCGTACCAATTGGTCTCGAAAGTCGGGTCGGACTTTGCTTACTCGACGAATCATCGCCCGAATGTGATACCCACTTCAAAAACCACCCTCTTCCACGCGTATTTCGATTCTGAGGTCGACGCAGCCGGGCACCAAGATCGGGTCCTGAGACGGCTATGTGCTTGCGACCTGATTCGTCCATCGGACCTTCCTGCGGTGGTGGGTTTCCAATTTGGAATGGCCGTCGGGGTGGGTGGGGAGATATTGCCGGAGACTCTGGAGAGAATGCTTGATATCTGTAATATAGTGTTTGTTGATGTTCAGGCGCTGATTCGAACATTTGATGTTGGCGATGGAACCGTGAAGCTTGTTGGGTTGAAGGATAGTGGATTCTTCCACCTTCTGCCACGGATTGGGTTTCTAAAAGCATCATCTGATGAGGCTTTTTTCGTTGACTTGGATGAGGTGAGGCAACTGTGTTGTGTTGTGGTTACGCATGGGAAGAATGGGTGTAAAGTATATTGGAAGGATGGGGAAATGGAAATTGCTCCATTTACAGCGAATCAGATTGATCCGACAGGTGCAGGGGACAGTTTCTTAGGTGGTTTTGCTGCGGGGCTAGTCCAAGGTTTAGCTGTGCCTGATGCTGCATTACTAGGCAACTTCTTCGGTTCATTGACTGTGGCACAAGTGGGCCCACCAAAGCTTGACATGAGGTCATTTCAGGTTGGTTTCTCAGAATCCTTCTCTTCTAATGTCATATGTTATATTGAATCCTGCTGTTACTGTGCGAAGGGAACCTGGATAGATTGTCTTATCGTATAATTAAATTTCATGTTTGGGATTAAAGTGGCTTCTCTTGTTGTGGGTGTGTTATGTGCAAAAATGTTACCTGAGATGTTAGATGTTCTGAAATTTGGCCCCAAGATGGTGCGTTACAGGCACATTTTGGGGATGTGAAACATAGATTGGTAAAACACCTGCTGTCTTGTTAACTGGACGTGAATTGAGAGGAAGTCTCAAAGTCCTGGAAGTTATGGATTTGTTTGAAGCATATAGAGATATTAAACTTTATTAGAACTGCCGCATATTTGTAATTCGTCGTCTTGCAACATCTTGGAGGAAATTAGATATCAATTTTTTTTTTTGGGGATAATACAAAATAGACAAGAATTTGTATACTTAAGCTTTCAGAGCCTTCATGTTCCATTTCACTTTTCAGATGTTTGTTAGTAGAAATTGGTATACTAATTGCTCTGCAGAGTTGAATATAGAGGAAGGTAGACTACATAGGGGTTTGAAAATCAAGTGTGATGAATGGTTTTAAAACATGGACGGCTTAATTGCAGGATGACACGGTTAAACTGCTGGCAAATTGATACTATATTATGTTACAGCCTTTTACGTTTGACTTCCATAGGAGCTGGCTATGTTCAGTTGCCCAATATTTGGCTCATTGGAGTTCAGAGAATTCCATATTATGGAGATCTTTGATCTTGTTTTTTATGGCATGCAATTCATTGTCCCTAACTTGTCAATTGTACGCATGCGCAGATTGCTTATTAGTGGAAAGTTAGGGTCTGCTATCTGAGATCCTTATTAGTTATTGCGGAGTGTGATTTTGTTAGTCTAGAATCATAGTTTCCTATTGTTTCTGTTGCTTCTCTTTTCCTTGGTATCATTAGCAATACGGGAAATGAAAGGCTTGCTCATGAAATCATGAAGAGCAGTTTCTGTTTAGATAAAAGACAAATTAAGTCTAGTGCGAATGCGGATCTGAAAACGTATCGTTGCATTAGCTTCATCAACCATAATGTTTTGTTTGTTTCTATGTTTAATTCATACTATATATCTGATTTTGCTCTCAACTTTTTTTCTATCAAGAAACCTCTTAACTACTGAAATTATGGACCAAAGTAAAGAAAGAAATATGTGTCCTTTGAATTGCTTACAGGGGGCTACAACTCTTTTTTTTTTTTTTTAGTAAGAAGGTACCACAACCTTATTCCATCTGTAATCATGTCAATTTGTGCTTAAAATTTTTTTGATATTGTAATGTCCCTTTCAACTTGTTATTTATGGTTTATGCCCACTTGATAATTACTTAATAGTCTTTACTGTTATATTAAGAATAAAATCATAGTTTCATATTAAAACTCAACATCAACTTAATTGCTTTATTAAAAATCAAAATTACATTCTCGTGTTATGAGAAAAGTTAACTTCTTTGGCATAAAATGAATTGGAGGAGATATTTCTATGATATATATATATATCAAAATGTCAAGTGAGTCGAATATAATTTTTTAAAAAAGAGAAATATTAGCTGTAATTTAGCTAAAACTTTGGGAAGATTAGTATAATTTACTCTTTTGTTTATCAACATATTACCTTGCATGAAAAAAAGAGTTAATTGAGAAAAAATAAAATAAAATTAGCATAACAAGAAAATGCTAAGATCAAGTGAACCTCAGGGTGCTTTAGCCCCACGTCTTTCCCATTTATTATTACTCCTCTGGAAGCTTAGAAGCTGTATATCTCTCCCTCTTTCAATCAACTGACAATCTAGATAAAATAAATGGAGGGGAAAATAGCACTTCTGGAAAGAACTGAATATTTAAGTTACATGACATGGTTTCAGAAATTATATCTTCCCGAGAGAAAAATGTGTTATTCTTAGCCTGCCTCCTTTTGTAGAAATTCTTGTATGGATATAGTTCACGTTAAAAATAGAAAGCCAAGAACCCAAGCGAGTCCTGCTGCTTTGCAGAGGTTAGAAAATTCAGATTTTAAGTGCTTATTTATTTCCCGTGTTCTGGCAGGGTTTTTTACTAAACTGATTCAATTATGATGTAGAGTCTGATAAGTTTGCAGCTGTATGAACTATTCCTCTCTTAAGTTCTTATGGTCTTAGTTAATACTAAGGCAGAAAGCCATAACATCAAATATTGTGAATATCAAGAAGAATTGAAGTCCTAAGCATGGTACAATAGAAGAAAGTTTCTGCAGCTGCCAATTTGAAAATACTGATCTGATCATATGCTTGTGTTCCGCTTGATGCTGCATGTCTCTTGATTTGTGTTTTATTATCTGTTGTGTCTCTTTCAGACCCAATGGCTGTGTCTTGGGGTTTGAGAATTCCTTTTTCATACATTGGCATCTTGTACAAAGATATTACAAATGTGAGGATGTTTTCCTCATTTTGTTATGTGATTTTTTGGATTTCAGATGGTTAAGGATGAGATGCACAAAAGAAGGATGCAGGACTTTCCGTGCCCAGGAAGAAATGAAGATAGGTTGAGTTTGCGGAAGCCACCTGATCAACAACAATTCTATGCGTCTCTTGATGCTGCCAGATCAATTGTTATGTGTCAGATTCAGGAATCTGGGTGGAATCCACTATTCTCTCCTAAAGCAATGGAGCATAATAGCATGAAGACAAAGTTGTTGCTGAATTCTGTCCATGAGGAACCCATTAAAACTGTTGATGGTAAACCATGAGATTTTAGGATAACTGCAAAAGACTTGATTTATAAATAATAATAATAATAATAATAATAATAATAAATCAAGTTAATATTAAATAAACATGTTAGTCAATATGTTTGACACATTTTTTAAATAAATTTCATTTCTGACATACTTGTTTGTTTATTATTGGGTTTTCTTTTTCGCAAATCAAATCTATTTAAGAATTTTTCCTTCGTTTCCCCAACACCCTTACTAACAAGTGTTTGTTCATTTTAAAGAATGGTACTTGTGCACTTAGTCTCACAGCTATCTCCAATTGTAGTTCTAATAGTAATATTTGGTTTGATATTTTTTTACGTATGTGCCATCCATATCTGATCCGTGATTTTTTACAACAAATACGCACCAAGAATAAAATAAGAGGTATCTAGTCAAAATTAACCACATTGAACATTTCAAAAATATAAATATCTGTTAAGGATTGAAATTAAAATATTTAATAATTAAAAATCCAATCACAAATAATAATTTACTAAACACGTTTTTAGAAAATATCTTTTGTTCAACAAAATATAAAATATTAACGATATTGTTAGACATTCGGAGGGGATAGGTCATAGCTCATATATTATAGGTTTCATTTGTAAATCCCAACCTAAAAGTATGTAGGAACCTAAATTTTAGTGAGAAAGAAAGGACAATAAGAACTTCGATATACGCCCTTATTACATTTAATTAGTTATTATATATTTTAATAATTGAGTGATAATTAATTTGGTGGAATTTAATTTATTACAAAAATAATTAGGTAGGATTTACTTATCCTTATCAATTATTTACCTGATAATTAAAAATATTTTTAACTCATTATAAGTTCCAACATAATGGAAACTCTCTAGTAAACTTAAAAAGTTATAGTATGATTAGAATTTCACCTCATTTCTAGTGCTATAAATAATTATATATTATACATAAATTACAGAGAATATGTTCTTCAGATCTTTTGTTCTTTCAAATTTGCAACATATTTAAACTTGAGGGATTAGAAAATGTTCTTGTTTACCAGAGAGAAGATATCGGGATATTTGATATCAAATTAAAGGTAATTTTCTGCAACCTCACTTAGCTCTAGAAGAGATAATTATAATCAAAGATTAATCGATTAGTCATAGAGCATATGATAGGTTCAACAGAATCAAAATGTAACTAACTAAAATAGTAGAAAGAAAATACTAAATAATACTCAAGGAATGGATATTAAGCAAAGTATTAGAACACTCCTTCCTTACTCATCAACCATGAAGGTCTTAAAAATATTTTCCTTTTTGAGCTACACAAATTCTTATCCTAATAATTGATAGCATTCATCCTTTCCACACACTCACACTTCACACATGCCAATGTACTAAATGCGCTAACAGTATAATAATTAACTTTATTCCCTTCGCCACATGTCATGTGAGGCCTTACTGAAAATTTTGCATCAAATCCTTTGCCCATCTAATAGTCACGTGCCCATATTAAAGGTTTCCTCATTCTTTTGTTTGCTATGATATTCTCCTGCTTACCTTTATTGTATTTGGTCAGAGCAATGCTCCCATGATAAAAAACAACCTTGTCCGCAATGTTGAGATAAAGGTACATGTTTTGTAGAGTAAGGTAGTTTTCCTAAGTGGCCTCTTCTCTACCACACCCCTTCCATTCTACTAAACATTATAGCGGTTAACACCTTCTTGAGTAATGATCCTTTAGTCCATGATAGCTACAGGTTAAGGAGCCAGAGGAATAGTTGACGATGATAAATCTGGTTGTTTGTCTTGTAAATCTCCATGAAACTCTTTTAAGTAATGACACATAGAACACTAGATGTATCTTACTATCTTTTGGTAATTTAAGTCTATAAGCCACTTTGCCCACCTTCTCTCAATTTCAAATGGCCTATAATACCAATAAACCAATTTAAAGTTAAGTCCCGTGGCTAGGGATTGTTGTCGAGACTTATGGAGTTTCACCAAGACCCAAGTGCTAATAGAAAATTATTTGTCCATTCGTTTTTGGTTAGTCTTTTCCTTCATCCTCAACTAAGCATGTTGGAGATTTTTGTTGGAGTTGCAACTATAGCTCCTCTATAGTTTTGAATAGATCTTTAACTTTTACTGCTTTTGAGTTGCCAAAAGAATAATAGGAATTGTATTAAAGTTGAATCCATAAAGTACTTGGTAATCCTATATAAGAGTGATGAGAAAAATTATAGGATAATTTGGCCCAAGTTAGATAATTACACGAACGTTAAGGTTGTTGAGTAGCAAAAGTCCTTAGATACTGCTTAAGACACCTATTAAGGACCTATTAAGGACTTTAGATTACCCAACAATTTGGGAATAGTAAAAGGTATTGTAATGAAGGGTGGTTCTACTATTCTTAAACAAGCATATCCAAAATTGGCTTAGAAGTAGTGGATATCTATTTGACATCATTGTCAATGAAAAACCATGATGATTGGCCACTATGTTAATGAAAAGAAGCACCACTGTCTTGGCTATATAACCATTCTTTAAAGCCCTAAAATGAGCCACTTTAGTTAGTGTATTGATGACGACCAAAATACCAATGTATCTATTAGATGTTGGTAACTTGATGAAATCTATTGCGATATCGATTTATGGGTTATGAGGTATAGGTAGAGGCTGCAACAACCCTTTTGGCTTGGTGTCTCATATTTGTTTGTTGACAAACCAAGGAAGTAGATACATATGTCTTAACATCTTCCTTAAGATTTTTTTAGTAAGAACCTTGGTAATTCTTTGAAAAATTTTAAGTATCCTAGCATGTCTAGCTAGTGGTGTGCAATGGATTTCATGAAGAATTTGATGTTTGATAACAGGGTCATTTGAAATATAAATCCTATCATTATAGTACAGTAGTTATCCTTAAATTGAATAACTTTCAGGAAGTAAATATTTGTCATGTTGTTAAATAGCAAGAGTTCCTCCATTTCATGATTAGCCTTAACAATATCTCTTTCAAAAGAATTATAAATCACAGTCAACTATAATAAGCCACCTTCTTCACTCTTAATCTCTTGTTCTTGCACCTTAGATAAAGCATCAATAACTTGATCGGTCTTCTTACTTTTGTACATGATTTTATAGTTAATGCCTATTAACTTAGCTAGATAAAATTGTTTTTGAGAGTTTAATCACCTTATGCATGATCTATTTAAGGCTTTAGTAATTTGTTTTAATTAAAAATCTCCTTTACAATAAGTGCTGCCTCCATTTCAAAATTGCTTGTGTAATTGCATACAATTCCTTCACACAAGTTGACGACAAAGATATCTTAGAAGCAAGGGCTGTACTAGAGTAAGCTAAGGAATGACCAACTTAGGACAACATTGCTCCCTCCCCTGCCTTTGAAGCATTAGTTTCCACCATGAATAGTTTGAGAAAATTAGGCAATGCTAAGACAAATGCTTTGGTCATTTGTAGTTTTAACTCTTCAAAAGCTTCTTGGGCTTTGTCACTTAAAGCATAAGTGTTCTTCCTGAGTACTTGAGTCATGGGTTGGGCATTGAGTACATAACCTCAAATAAAATTTTTGTTATATCCTATGAGTCTTAAAAATCCTCTTAGTTACCTTAAGCTTCATGGATTATATTTTTTTAGGATTTGCTTATACTTTCTTATGCCTTATGATATGTTTAAGATATTTCATCTTTGTTTGGCAAAATAAACACTTTGAAAGTTTAGCACAGAAAGTATTCTCTTGTAAAGTACTCAGTACAAGTTTGAGATGTTGGATGTATTCTTAGAGATTTTGACTATAAATGAGTATGTCAAAAAAAAATATTACTATGACTTCCTCAAGCATAGGTAGAAAATTTAGTTCGTTGTAGCTTGAGAAGTTAAGGGTGTATTAGTAAGGCCAAAAGGCATTACCACAAACTCATAATGTCCCAAGTGCTTTCTAAAAGTCATCTTATACACATTAGAATCACACATTCAAATTTGACGATAACCAGATTAAACGTTTAATTTTGAGAAATATGTTGTCCTTTGTAGTTTATCAAGAATTTTATTTATAGATGGAATTGGAAATTTGTCCTTAATTGTGATGTCATTTGAGGCCCTATAATCAACGCAAAATCTTTAGCTTTCATTTTTCCTTTTAACCAACAAAAAAGGTGAGGAATAAGGACTTTGATTATCTGTTATAACTCCCATTTTCAACATTTCTTCTACCAATCTTTCAATCTCAAATTTTTGAAATTGAGGATACCTATATAGCTTCACAGTGATAAGTTTTGAGCTAAGGATGATGGGAATTTAATGATCTTATTCCCTTGAAGAATGTAATCTTTTTAGCTTTGTGAAAGCTTCTTTATATTGTTGTAATACTTGCTAAACTTCTACTGACATGTTAGTGCTTTTAGGAATCTCTTGATCTGCCACTAGGTGTAAATGATACAAAAGGCTATAGCTTGCTCACTTACCAATTTGTTCAGAGTTTTATAGTTCATAGGTTGATCCTTTATAATGGTCTCCTTTTGCAATTTAACTCATAACCCTTCATAATCAAATTCCATGGTTAACTATTTTAGTTGATGAGTATAAGACCAAACATCTCCAACCACTACACTCATAAAATCACATCAGATCCTTTTAAATCTAGTGTATACAATTCAACTTCAAAATAGTGGCCTTGTTTGTCACACCTTTGATTACTCGTTACATAGGCACTGCTTCCCACTAGGACTTTAAACTCTTTGGTAGGTTCTTTGTGCACTTGTAGCTACTAAGCAACTTCTTTATTGATGAAGTTAGGAGTACTTCTATTGTTAATAAGCACCTTTAAGCTTCTACCATTACATTTCCCAATCATCCATAAAATGTTAGGATGAAATTGACCTTTTAAGGCATTGAAACTAATCTCAAGTACCATTTCATTAATGGGTTTTGCTATTGTTTCTATTTTTCCCTCTTCAAACTCATGCTCCTATAGAATCTCTTCTATCTCCTCTTGTCCCACTAGTAAGTAGCACACACGTTTACATCAATGGTTAGGGTTATATTTCTTATCACATCAATAACACAATCCTTTTTTTCTGTTAACCTTAATCTTTGCTATTGTAAGCTTCTTATATGGATTTGATGGTGCTTGATTAGAGGCTTGGGAGGATTTTGTGGCATAAAATTAAGTGTGATTATACTCTTGGTAGAAGAATAAGGTACAGAACTTTGAGGTCTAATGTAAGATAAATGTGGAATTAGTAAACTTAAGGATTTTGAATTGCCAAGCTTGTTTTGGAAGGGTGTTTTTAGGGTTATTTAAAGTTTTAAGTGTTTTTATTCATGGAGTAGAGCTAAAGGCACTATGTGAAAATAACTTTTAGGTTGTGCAAATTGCAATTCACACTTGAAATAATCTTAAAGGCTAGCAATAAAAAAAACTAATCAACTGTGGTTTAGGAAGTCTAGTTACCGTAGTTGATAATTTTTCAAACTACCTTTGGTATTTCATAATAGAAGTTATCTATTTCAACTCTTTCATAGTTAATTTGGGATCCTCATACAAGGTCAAGCCAATTATAACAACAGAAACACTCAAGAACTCATCCTAATCTTTTATGAAGTTGGTTTTCATAACCCACTTGTACTAGGAATAAGCAAGCCTAATAATGTGGAATAATGTGATATTCACCTTTTGATTCAATGGAAGACAAACTCTTATATCTTAAAGACTCGATTCTCCACATCATATTTGTGAAAATAGGAATGTCAATTGTTAGGTTCTTACCTACTATCAAACTTTAATTAAAAGTGGTGAGCTTAACTTCTCTTATTAATGGTTGTGGTGTTAAAGGCCCAATTTGACTATTGTTTTGCTATATTTTACACACCATAATTTCCATGCTTTGAAAAGATTCTTGATAGTTGTTAATCATTTATTCTAAGCAAGCTTTTCAATCATCCAAAACTCCAATAGTTCATTGAAGCTCACCTTGTGTTACCTTCAGTTTTGCAAATCAAGTTCCCTTTGTTATGGCAAGTCTCTCAATAAGAGCACAAAAAATGATAAGTTTAATAGAATCATAATGTAACTAAGTAAAAGATAAGAAACAAAATACTAAATATACCTAAGGAATGGATATTAAGTAAATCATCATAACGCCCCTTCCTTTCAAGTACGAAGGAAAACTCCTTAACCATGAAGGTTTAAAAAATACTTCCTTCTCTCAGCAATACAAATTCTCACTCTAATAATCAAAAGTACCAATCCTTTTCACAAATTCATACTTTACATATGTTAACATACTAAAAACACAGTATCGATAACTAATTTTATTTCCTATGCCATGTGTCATGTAAGGCACTATAGAAAATTATACATCAAATCTTTTGCTCATTTGATAATTACATGCCTATATTAGAGGTTTCATCATTCTTTGGCCTGTTATGATATTTTCCTATTGACCTTTATTGTATCTGCTTATATCAGCATAGTTATAAAATGACACACTTATGAAAGAAAAAGAAGAGAATGTTATAATTAAACATTGGTCAGTTAATTAATCATAAAGCATATTCATAAACTCATGCAACTCAAAAAATGAAAAAGAAGAGGTAATTTTAATCAAGCATTGGTAATTAATCATCAAGCACAGTTAATGAGTTGGCCAATCTTTTTTTGGGAAAAAAGTAACCTTTTGAATTTAAAAGTTTAATTCAAAATTTCGAAATGGACTCAAAATCTAATATATATTTTTTCCTTTAAACTTTGAGAAGCTTGAATTTGAATATTATATTTTTGCATATGTTAATTTAAGTTAAAATATATGATTAATTTTAAAACGTTTTATTATTCAAATGCATATATTTTCTAAAAATTGATTTTGATTTAAAGTATATTGTAATTAATTTACCACCAAAATTATAGTTTCTTTATTTGATAATTGTGAAGAAAAAAAAAAGAAACCAAAAACATGGGACTATTATAAGGAAATTACATTTTATTCCATAAACTATAATCTAATTATAAGATCGGTACTTGAAATTAAAAAATTAATATAAAATTAAACATTTAATAGTCATGTAATAAATAGAAATTAACTTATGAACTTGTAAAAATTAGTTTCTTCTATTTTTTTAAGAAAAAAACTATTGATATCACTTAAAAAAAGACTTATTTTTTTTAAATAGATAGTGCAACTTGACTTCTTTTTTTCAAAACAAGTAGCATAAATTGATTTTCAAACTTTAACTAATTATACGACCATTAATCATTAAATATAATAAATATTTAATATTGTCACTTTTTTATAATAATTGAAGGCCCAAAGTGTTATGTTATAAAGTGTTAATATTTATAATTAAGATATAGTTTAGGAAGTAAAACGCATTTTTCAACATTATCATCCAATATATTCAAAAAATAATTTATAATTTTTTTAAAATCAAAGTAAAAATATCCTTGCTGCTCATTTTTTTTTCTTAAAAAGGCAGTTCCCTCGTTAAAAGTTGGAAAAAAAAAACCAACATGGTTGAGAAGTAACGTTTCAACTCAAAAGTCAAAAGAGACCAAACGTCCACGTCATACCACACGCCGTTATTTTAATATAACAGAAAGGAGCGTTTGGGAGATCACCGAATTACGCGGTAAGGGAAGAGACAGACAGACAGAGCCGTCAGGCAATAGTTTTTTTATCTCCAAACGCGTTCTTAGGGATCCTTCATTATTAAGGGAGATTCTCCCATGATGTCTTTCACTTTGTGAGTATGAAATCTCTCTCAGCTCTCAACAAAGAATCCTCCATCTCTTCTGTTTCCCTCTGCAAAATTCCTCCTTTCAAATTCAGAAACCCGAATTTTCCTGAGATTTTATCATCCAGGATTTGGAACCTGAATTCTTCTGAACCCTAGCAGGCTTTGTTCTTTTTTGTTTTTTGGACGCTGATCTTCTTCGAAGATGAAGAACAGGAGGAATAAGAAGAAGCGATCGTTGGCTCCGAAGTCTACCAGCAAAAATGTGGCGGGGAAAAAGGATGATGGGAAAGTAGTAGGCGGGGTAATTGAAGCAGAAGATGAGCAAAAACGTGAGGTGCTGGAGGGGTTGGTCGGTGCATTCTCTTTGTCTTCTCTAGAGGAAGCTGCTTTGGAATATAGAGATGCCGAGGGTGATCTCGACAAATCCACGCAAATTCCAAGAGGGGGCTTCATGGACCATGCTAAAGATCCTTCCACGTGTTCCAGCTCGAGTGGGCTTTTAGGCTTGGATTTGGCATCGACTTCCTGTTCGTCTGAGGGGTTTATGGAATCAAATTGTGCTCGGGATATCAGCGGCTGCGCCAATGGTTTCAGAAGGGGTAAGCAGAAGAAGGTAGTTGCAGGTATGGGTACCGTTTCTACGATCTTGGGGAAGGAGTATGTGAGACGGAACTCGAGGAGGCCCAAGGGATATTATAGTAAAAATGTTGTTGAAAAGGAAGAGGCGGAGCAGTTTCTGTGCTCGATGCTCGGAAATGATTGCGACATCAGCTTGGCTGTTGTTAGAGATGTCCTATGTGAGTAATCATCTCTTTTAAATTTTTTCAGCTCTGATGATAGTACCGAGAAACTTGATGAACTGGCAAGGTATGCTGCTGGCTGCAATGACATATCACGAAGTTCATGATTAATTAATTATAAGAAGCAAACTAAATGTTGTTGTTGTGTTTTATTTATTTATTTATTTTATCTAACGTTAAAGCTTCATGCATTTATGCTATTCTTTATCGTCTATATTTACGCCATAATGCCAAATTATTATCTTTGACTTTGGAACTACAAATCTGCTGTCTTCTGCTGCTACTTGGCAAATGCCTGATAAAGTTAATTTTGATTTGCCATAATGCTACTTCTAGTCATTGTTTATAAATAAAGAAAGCAAGATAACATATTCTTGTTTACGCTGTTGCTTAATATGACACTTTATTCAGTGGATTATTTTTCGTTTATTGCATGACTTGAGAATTTTTCTTTACAGGTCAGTGCGGATATAATATTGATAAGGTATACTGCCGAATTTGAAGTTGTTACTTCACTTGCATCCTTACAACTTGGTGGTCATATTTTCTTAATGTTTTTTCACAAATTTGAGTCTTTGACTTTTATAATGTTAAAAAGTTAATTGCATTTATTTGTTGCTCTGTGGATATCTGGCATAACAAGAGAAGGGGCTGTAGTAACTGGAATGCTGTAATTTGTTGTTTATTATTTGTTTGTTTTCTAGTTTTATTGATTCATTGACCATTGATGGTAATTGATGGGTTCAGCCGAAAAGAGGGTCAAGTGTATGACCACAAGAGAGATAAGTTTGTTAATGGCAATAGATTGGGATGAGTTTATGAGAGAAGGAATAAAAGGTTTGTGGTGAGTTGGCATGTAAGGGGCAGGGTAGGAATTTCGACGAGCATAATTAATTTTGTCTTCTTGTGCCTTGTGCATGATTGCTGTGTGAGGCCTGTAGTTATAGGGGGGGAAAGTGAAGGTGAGATAGGGAGAGAATTTTTTAGTTTGGGTCATTCCTAGGAGAGAGCCTGGCCTCTTGAACGCCAGGAGCTACCATTTTCTTCTCTTTTTTTTTTTTTTTTTGTTTTTGCTAGGTTACATTTGTACTGGAAGGATTCTTCCTCTTCTCTTTGAAGAGGAAGATTACTATCTTATAAAATCAATAATACTAGTTCAGGGGTTCCCATCATTTTTGGTATCAGAGCCAGTGAAGGTTATTGGGCATGGTTGGTACCACGATAGAATCTTGCATGGACACAGTGGAAAGAAACATGGGTGAATTATAGAAGAATCAAGGAGCTGTGCAAGAGACGTTGTTAACTATGCAGCTCATGCTAGCGAAAATCAACGAGCAAATAACAGAGCTTCATACCGCACGTGGTGTAAGTAATCTCAAGAGACCCAGGGCTACTGATAGATAGAAGGCATTGGTGGAATCAGGTGAAGTTGAGATTGGGGAAGAGGAAGCCAAAACTATTGGAATGATGGAGGATGAGGCTCGACGTCCAGAGGTCGTAGAAAAAATCGATCCAGTGGAGGATAAAGATGGAAGCAAGTTTCAGCGCCTTGAGCTTTCACTCTTCTCTAGAGAGGACACAATTGGCTGGTTGTTTAAGGTGGTATGATATTTCTTCGTTAACAACATTTTGGATAGTGAAAAGTTGGAAGCAGTAGTGGTTAGTCTAGAAGGGAAGCCCTGAATTAGTTTCAGTGGCTGGAAACGAGAGCACCAGTGACAAATTGGAGAGTTTAAGAGGGAGGTAGTTGAAAGATTTCATTGCAGGCAATTAGAGGATAGTTATGAGAGATTGATAGCTCTAAAGCAGGATGGAATAGTAGAGGAGTTTAGGGAGAAGTTTGAGTTGCTATATGCTTCGGTATTCCTAACGAGGTACTCATGGGTGTGTTTAAGAATGTACTAAAAGAGGAGATTAGAGCTAAGGTTAGGAAGATGCAACCCAAATCTTTGGTGCAGCTCATGGATTATGCTGCAAAAGTGGAGGGAAAGAATATAGCATTGCAGAAAGTTCACGAGGAGAGAAAAGCTAAAGGTGGGAAGAATATTATGGGGCCAAACTAGACCAGGTTTAAACCCATCATTCCTAAGCTTCCTCTTAAGATGGAAGTTCTGCGAAGTAATAGCAATGTTTTCAACAAACATACTTCTAAAAGCAAAGGGGATGATGATATAAAGAGTGTAAGCAGCAAAATCAACATTCTCATTACAACCACCTCTACTAGCAGCAGCAGTAGCAATACTGGCAAAAAGAAGCTCAATAAAACTGAGATAAATAGAGAAGAGAGCTAGGACTTTGCTTCAAGTGTAATGAGAAGTTCAGTCCTAATTATAAATGCAAAAGTAAACAGTTGCAAATGATTAGTTGTAGTGAAGAGGAAGAAGGTGAAAAGGAGGAAGCAAGTGAATGCAATGGCCCAGTTGATGAAACAATGGAGAAGGAGATGGCCTCCATAGAGTTATCATTAACTACCATAACAAGCATTACAAGGAACAAAACACTAAAATTAGTAGGAAGAACTCAGGGGGAGGGAGTGCTGGTCCTAATTGATAAGGGGGCTTTTCATAATTTTATTTTAGCAAAGTTGATTGGGAGACTGGGTTTAAGCGTGCAACACACTTCTTGCTACTCTATAATTTCTAAAGGAGGAAAATAATTGCTGAAGGAGCATGCAAGGATATTGAATTGGAGACAAGGTGTTACCATTAATCAAATATTTTACCCTTTTAATTTAAGAGATATGGATTTGGTGTTGGGAATTGAGTGGTTGGAGTCTTTAGGGGAATTAAGAGTGAATTGGGGTCAGTTATAGGTAAAGGTGAAGATAAATAAAAAGTGGATCTACTTTAAAGGAGATCCAACCCTTACTCGAGCTAGAGCTTCCTTTAAATCCATAATGAAAGCTATAAAAGGGAAAGGACAAGGTTTTTTATTGGAGTATAGAGCTGTTTCTGTGGTAGAAAGGGAAAAACAGCCTGTTGTTGCTGAAGAAATCGAGAAGTTACTTGAAGAGTTTGTAGAAATGTGTACACCAACTAAAGGACTACCCCCTCATCGTGCCATAGACCATTCCATTGTGATAAAACCTGGTGAACAGCCACCTAGTGTTAGCCCTTATAGGTATGCTCATGCACAGAAGGCCAAAATAAAGAAGTTAGTAAAGGGAGTTATGGAAGCAAGGATAATCTGGCCAAGTATTAGTCCATATTCAAGTCCAATTCTGCTTGTTGGGAAAAAAGATGGAGATTGGAGATTTTATGTGGACTATTGGGCTTTAAACAAAATTACCATGCTTGGTAGATACCCTATGCCACCAATAGATGAGCTCTTTGATGAGTTAGGAGAAGCCACCTTGTTTTCCAAGCTTGACTTGAAATTTGGATATTGTCAAATAAGGATTAGACCTAGAGATGAGCCAAAGATAACATTTAGAACCCGTGATTGGCGTTGAGTTTCTAGTCATATCCTTTGGCTCACAAATGCACCTTTTACATTCCAATTTCTCATAAATGATATTTTAAAGAGCATCTAAGAAAGTTTATATTGGTGTTTTTTGATGGCATCCTTGTCTACAGCAAGGACATGGGTGCACACGTGGAGCATATAAGGATTGCCTTAGAAGTGTTGTGCCAACACCACTTGGTTGTCAATCTAAAAAAATATGTATTTGGACAAAGGAAGCTTGAATACTTAGGTCACATTATTTCTTCGGAGGGAATGCAAGTTGACACTTCTAAGATTGAGGATATGGTGAAATGGCCTATTCTTAAAAGTTTACAGGTGTTGAGAGGGTTTTTGAGTTTGACTAATTATTATAGAAAGTTTGTTAAAGATTATCTGGAGGTAACAGCCCCATTTACGAGTTTGCTAAAGAAAGACTCATTTAAATGGGATAAAAAAGCTTAAGAAGCCTTTGAAAAGCTAAAAACAGCCATGACTATTGTACCAATCCTTGCAACGCCTAATTTTAGTTTATCCTTTGAGATTGAGGTTGATGCATCTAGGAGTGGGGTAAGGGCTATCCTAATGCAACAAGGGAAGCCTATTGCATATTTTAGTCCGCAGCTTTCAGAAAAAGCAAGACAAGGGTCTGTTTATCAGAAGGAATTGATTGCAATAGTATTAGTTATGAAAAAGTGGCAACACTATTTGGTTAGCTAGCCATTCATAATTCAAATTGACTAGAAGGCCTTAAAATTTCTGTTGGAGCAATGAGTAATAGACCCAGATAAGAAAAAATGGGTCTCTAAATTGATGGGATACAGGTTTGAAATCCACTACAAACCATGCCAGGAAAATAAAGTTGCTAATGCTTAATCTAGGAGGGAAGGGACCATTATGGAGATGAAGACTTTGTCATTATGGCAATATGAGGGATTAGATGAATTTGAAGTTAAAATAAAGGAGGATGACAGATTAAAAAGCATATACCACCAGTTGATTATAGGCTTGGGAGCACCTATTGAACATACCCTTAAGAGTGATTGGCATATGTATAAAAATAGGTTGGTGGTGCCTCAGAATTCATAGAAGACCAGGGAGCTTATCAAAGAATTTCATGGCTCTCCTGTGGGAGGGCATTTGAGGTATGTTAGAACTTGTAAAAGGCTGGCTAAGGTATTATATTGGGAAGGAATGAAGAGGGATATTCAAGAGTATATGGCGAGTGTTAAGTGTGTCAACGAGATAAGTATGAAACCTTGAGTATACCTGGGTTGTTACAACCTTTGTCTATTCCCCAACAGGTGTGGGAGGAGATTAGCATGGATTTTATGGTAAGACTTCCCAATGTTAATAGATTTGATACTATTATGGTGATAGTAGACAAATTCACAAAATATAGCCATTTTATTCTCTTATCCCACCCCTTTACTGCTAAAGAAGTGGCTGAAATCTTCACTAGAGAGGTAGTAAAGTTGCATGGCTTCCCAAAAATTGTAGTGTCTAACAAGGGCAGGATATTCAGTAGTCAAATTGGAAGAAGATGTTTGTCATGGCTGGTACTACTCTCAAATACAGCTCTAGATACCGTTCCAAAACTGATGGACAAATAGAGGTGGTTAATAGATGCCTTAAGACCTACTTGAGTTGTTTTGTTGGGAAGAAACCAAGGCAATGGGTTAAGGCCTTACCATGGGCAGAATATTGGTAGAACACAGCCTTCAACTGGTCCATTGGCATGACTCCATTTAGAGCTTTATATGGGAGGGATCCAGCAACCATATTTAAATGGTAGGTGACTTATCCATGGTGGAAGAAGTGAATGAGCAGATAAAGGAGGGAGATCTCATCTTAATAGAGTTGAAAGAGCATTTGCAAAAGGCACAAATGTTAATGAAGGACCAGGCTGACAAGAAAAGAAGAAAGGTGGAATTTGAAGTTGCGGATTAGTGTATCTCAAACTTAGATCATATAAACTAAGAACCTTGGCCAAAAAGAGAAATGAGAAACTATCTCCAACGTTTTATGGTCCTTATAAGGTGGTAGAGAAATATGGCAAAGTTACATATAAACTAGAACTCCCCAAAACAGCTAGGATACACCCTGTTTTTCGCATCTCCCAACTCAAAAAATCCTTACATCCAGCTTTTCCAACTCATCCATCCCTCTTTCTTTAATTGAAGAATGTGAGTTGCAAGTACAATCTAAATAAGTGAAACAGGTCAGGACAACTGTAGGTGGACAGCAACAAGTTCTCATTAAATGGATGGGTTTACCTGATTGCGAAAGCACATGGGAGGATGCTGAAGTTATTTACTATCAATTTCCTAGTTTTTGCCTTGAGAACAAGGTGAAACTTGTAGGGGAGAGCAATGATGGGCTCAGCCAAAAAGTGGGCCAAGTGTATAACTGCAAGAGAGATAAGTTCGTTAAGGGCAATTGATGAGGGTGAGTTTGTGAGAGAAGGAGTAGAAAGGTTAGTGGTGAGTTGGCAAGTGAAGGACAAGGTAGGAATTTCTGTGAGCATAACTAATTTTGTCTTCTTGTGCATTGTGCATGATTGCTACACGAGATAAGTGGTTATAGGGGGGAGAGCAGAGGTGAGACGGGGAGAGAATGTTCTGGTTTGGGTCATTCATAGGAGAGAGCTTGGCCTCTTGAACACCAGGAGCTACCCTTTTCTCCTCTTTCTTCTCTTTTGTTTTTGTTGGGTTATGTTTGTACTGGAAGGATTCTTCATCTTCGTCAGGCATATGAAGATGAAGATTACTTTCTTATAAAATCAATGATACCAGTTCAGGGGTTCCCATAAGTAATATTGTATTGCTATGGACCTGTCAGTTGATGGATACAGAAGTAATTGGCATTCCCAATCTCTCTTCTTTCCAGCGAGTGGATCATCTGAAAATGAAAAGGGGATATTATAGAATCATACTCTTGAGATTTCTGTAAGGATGGTGGTAAAATTGAGAAAATCTCAAAATCATGAGATATTTTCCCTGCTTCTCTATGGGCTTCTGCTTATATAAAAGAAGGTCGCCTTGTGAGATATGATGTGGGAGCTGATGAATTATTCTTCCCCTTATTTAGTTGTTTTGTATTCCTCTTCTGATGTAGCACCCGCAGGGACAGGGAAGAAGTAAACTAGTGAGATAATGAAAGAGAAAGGAAGAAAAAGAGGGAGAAAGGAACAATGATATTTTATTTAATCATCAAGCTGACAGAAAGTTCTACAGCAAAGAGTAAGACAAAAAAGAAATGCTTAAAACAATAAAAGAAGTAGAAATAGAGAGGATCCCTAAACTCATGCCTTAATCTATGTTCCTATGTTTATGCGTAAAACAAGTCTTCCATTCTTTATTGGGAGCATTGTTGTCTTTTCTCTTAATGAAGACTTCCTTTATGAAAAAAGAATTATATCATGATTCACTGGTTATTGCACTTAACCAAATATGAGTGGGTAAAAACTTTCACTGACTCAATTTTTTCTATGTTATAGAACTTTCATTGATCCAATTATTATTATTATTATTATTATCTTTTTTGGTCTCTAACTCTGCCTATAACGAGTTTTGATGCAAATTATTTTTCATAGTCGGTCCCAAACCAGGAAAAAAGAGAAGGGTTGTGTTAGGCAATCGACAGCCAACGTAAAACTTTGTCGAATCTTTATGACATGGACAATCGATATATTAAACGTAATGCTAGGTCGTTACCTAGAAGTAACGCGTTGTATAGCTCGAGTATTTTGACAAATGAGTAAGAGCCGCTGCATCGTCGCTTGAGTGTAGTGAAAAATAAGCAAGGGCTTCCACATTTTCGTGAACGAATGTGAGTAAAGAAGTTAGTTCACGAGAGTAGGATTCGTTTTGGGATTTAGAATATAGGTACACTTACGGGTAAGTCAATGGAAATAGTAGATACTATGATTAGGAGGAAGATTAATTTTATATGTCTATAAGAAACTAAATGGGTAGGAGAAAAAGCGAAAGAATTAAACACTTCAGGTTTTAAACTTTGGTACACTGATAAGGCTAAATCTAGAAATGAGGTAGGTATAATTGTAGATAAGTTTTGGAAAAATGTTATAGTGGATATAAAAAGGTTAGGAGATAGAATCATTGCATTAAAGTTAGTAGTGGAAAAGGAAATTTTTAATGTTATTAGCACTTATGTATCACAAGTAGGATTAGAAGAATATCACAAAGTACAGTTTTTGGAAGATTTAGAATGTTTAGTTCAGGAAATATCATTAGGAGAAAATATTCTTCTAGGAGGGGATCTAAATGGTCATGTGGGAAGTGTATCTTCAGGTTACGAGAGTGTTCACGGAGGACATGATATAGGAGAAGCAACTGTAGAGGGTAAAATTATTATAGACTTTTCATTGACGTTCGATCTTATATTAGCTAACACTTGTTTTATTAAGCGTAAGGAACATCTTATCACTTACAAAAGTGGAAGGGCATATTCTCAAATTGATTTCTTTCTTATAAGGAAATTGGATAAAAAATTTTGTATAGATTGCAAAGTTATACCTGGAGAGAGTTTAACTACTCAGTATAGAGTTTTGGTTATGGATGTATGAGTCAGGAGAAGAGTAAAAAGCAAAGGCGAAAATAGGGTGTTAAAGACTAAGTGATGGCAACTAAAGGGGGATAAAGAAAAGAATTTGCAGAGACGGATTGTGGAGGAAGGACCTTGGGAAATATAAGGAAGTGTTAACGATATGTGGAATGAAATGGCTAAAGAGATTAAGAAGGTGTCAAAAGAAATATTAGGTGAATCAAAAGATTTTGGACCCAGAGATAAAGAATCTTGGTGGTGGGATGCAAGTGTGCAAGATAAGGTTAAAGTTAAGAGGGAGCGTTATATAGTGTGGTCGTTATGTGAGAGTAATGAAAATTGGGAGAAATATAAAGTAACTAAGAAAAATACTAAGAAGACGGTGAGCAAAGCGAGAGCGAGGGCATTCGATGTTTTATTTTTCCCCCCTCTTTTTTGGGTGGGGCAGAATAACTACAGAATTTAACATTCATTAGTAAATGCATGTGGTTATTCAGATAACACTTCTTTAGTTCCATGCACTTTACGCTAAATCTTTAGTGGTTATGGATGATAATGGACTATTGGTGTTGTGGAAACTTCTTTAGCAACTTTAGAGTTTGAATTCTGTGCCGTTTGATGGTATTTGCTATTTGTATAATATGAAGATTGAATTATGATTTTTCAGGCCCTGGATATGTTGCTTGAGATGTCTGTGTCTTCCTTTGAGAAATCTGATAATGATAGACATCCTTATGGCACAGCAAATAATATTGATGATGTGAGATTTCTTGCTTGCCACTCTAACAATGTAAATGATAATCTTTCTTGTAATATTATTATTTCTTTATTTTTTTTTTGGTCTCTTGATGAAGTACATTTCACTATATTATTCAATGTTTGAGTTGGCCATGTATTATTTATCTTCAGTATGATTGAGCCATTTTCATGTACTTGTGACATTCTAGGTGACAAAAAATTCCTTGTTTTCTTCTGGATTACATGTTGACTGCAGTCTTAACTTGTTTTTTTGTTTTTGTGATGTAGTAGTTTTGTTAAAGAGGCTTTGCACTGTGCATGTGCCTGTTTCTGTTTTGTAACTCAAAAAGCACTTCCCAATCAGATGGGTGCAAACATCAACTGAACCCATTAACAGTCTTAGAGTAAGAACCATAATGGACATCAATTGACTATGTTTAGCCTAACTGATCCATGCTAATTGTGGGTAGAACATTCTTTCCATGCAGGTTAAGCTCATCTAATGTATTTAGCAATTGTTGAAGTAAGAACTATCCAAAAGTGACAGTGTTTTGCTTATGATCATCAATGATGCTAAGATATTAATATACTTGCACATTTCAATCCAAAACACACACACACACACACTCTCTCTCTCTAACACACAGTGTCCTTTAGATACACACTTAGGCACAAAAAGTCATTAACTTGGTCTTTGTTATAGATGAATGACTGTTCTATTCTTTTGTGACATGGTTTTAGATGATTGTTCAATTATGTGTTGTTGTGCAGAATTTATAATTTTGGCTCACTGTTGTCACACTTACCCTTTTATTCCCCTTCCGCCCCCCCCCCCCCCAACAAAAAAAAAAAAAAGGAAGGCACATTGTCATCTTGATTTTGACATCTTGGATGTTAATCAATACCCAAGATGTCTGTGTTTGGTATACTTATATCCAAGGTGAGGAGTGTCATCCGAGATATTAGGGTGTTGCAGGATTACACTATTTTAGGTGGTGTCTCATACCATTCAAAAATCATGGGGATCTCACATCACACCCTTTTTAGCTTTGTTAACTTTAATAAAAATCCCTTGCATCATCTCTATGACTATTGAAAAATTGTCATACCAAATATGGGCGTCTTAAATACCATAGTATTTTATACCTAGGTATGCTATATCATGGTATTCAAGATACCATAGGATGTGAAATACTAGTGTACCAAACACCTCCAAGAATTGTTCCATATAGCATACATAGTTCATATTACTCATCAATTCATATATTCTAGAGTTGCAACTTACAAGACTGTTGATTTTGGATTTTTTTTTTTTAAAGTTATGCAGTAATGGCTTCCACACTGTACATAGTATTCATTGACTTCTTATTTATCACAGCTGATAGATAGTAGATCAGAGTGCACATCTTTTTCGTCCGAAGGTGAATTTTCTGACAATTTGTGGTCCCTGGGATCTTTTCGCAGGTAAATGATAGCAGTGTATTCATTCTCTTCGGCCTGTTCATTGTACTATGTTCATAATACGTTGTAATTATTTCAATTATGGCGTCAATTCGTCTGTTGAAGAACTCTTGGATGATAGAAATTTGAGTTGGCAATTCAATATTGTCTATGATTATGTCTTGGTACCTTTGGATCACAATACTTAGATTGTATTAAGTTATGCTCAATTACCAACTCTAAATTACAACGTCACTTTGTGCATAGACCTAAGCAGAGTATATTCTTTTGGTTTAATTTCTCAGAAATAGGGGGGCTAAATTTAGTCATTTCCACTAGGGTTGTAACTGAGCCAGGCAGGCCAAACCTTCACATGCACAAAATATACCAAATTTGAGCTGGAGCTCGAACTGCAAATTGTAGCTCTAGTTTGAATTGTTCACTAATTGAGTTTAGATTGAGAATACTCGAGCTTTATATTAAGTAATATTCATACTTGTGCACACATAAAGTAATGAAAGAGAACTCATGTTTTTTGAATTTTGAATTGCCGATTTCTCTAATAGTCTCTTCCCCTTTCTAATAACTTTTTTAGTTGCATGTATATGCTGGAAAATTATGGGAAAACATATTGTAATCTTAAGTAGCTCTTAATTCATATAGGACAAAAATTAGGTGCAGATTTTAACTGTTTGCTATCAAGTTTTTCAATAAAAACACTTGAAGTGGATATCTTTATAGCTCAACACCACTTAGTTTCCAAAAAGTTCCTCCAACATGTTATCTTTTCATTGGAGAATCTAATGTATATCCTCCACCGTTTATTATGGACCAAAAAGCTACCCACTTCTCTCTAGAAGACCCCGGTAAATGCAGGGGCATTTAGGTTCTTTTCTTTAAAAAATATAGTATGAGGGTATTTACATCATTTTTTGAATCTTTTGAAAACTTGAATTAAATGACTTTGGCATCATTATGTTTTGAAAAAATAAGCTAAATTCCCTGCATTTGTTCACACACACACACACACACACGCGCGTATGTATAAAAGAATAATAGATGGTTCTGTGGTCCTATATATATATATATATATATATATATAAAGATGGTTCTCAAGTTTTCTATTGAGTTAGTTTTTCAATTGATGTATTTTATGTGCCATCAATATCTAAATAATTACAAGAGTATTTTGTTATGATGTATGTGCAGTATTTTCTAAACTAATATAGCTTGCTTTTGTAGACCCTTTAATACCAACGTGCAATTGAATCTCAACCTCCTTTGAATCAAGGATTAAGTGTTTGCAACCTATTTTGCTAGCTTAGTTGTTTCTTGATTTTAGGACTTATGCAGAGGTTCTCTCTAGTTCTAAAGCTCAATATGATAATAGCCCTGGAAATGTAAAGTCAGATCTTCCTCAGAAGGTGTTGGAATCTCTGTTTGACATTCGCAAAAGCACTGAACATGACAAAGATGCCATGAATTGGAGAAATGTAGTAAAGAAAATGCAGTCTTTGGGACCTCAATTTAATGTTTGTCCTGGTATTGCAACATCTCAGCGGCATACTTATGGTACTTAATGTCAATATTCAATACTTTACTTTTGCTTGGGTTCTTAGATCATATCCTTTGGTTCACATTTTTTTTTTTTAAATTCAACCACAGTTGTTTGATCTTCATCAACCTGTTGCAAACCCATTGCCTTGTATTTCATATTGTCATGAAATGGGGCCTTCTGAGTGGTTTCCAAGAAAGTTGCTTGCATAATATTTTCTGTCATTCCACGCAGTCTATAAGGCTTGGTTGAGCATATCTTGCATTCTTTTGTTGATGGAAATAACTTCATGGTTGTTTTCTACTAATTTGCAGCCCTTTATTAGAAAGATTTACCCTAGTTGAAGTAACTGCTCTGATAAAATTGGCAAGAGTAAGGTGGTTATACAAACACTGCCTATCACACAAATATAGCACAACTCACCACCTGCTATTCCCTTCTCTCTCTCTCTCTCTCTCTCTCTCTCTCTCTCTCACACACACACACACACACACACATTATTTTGTGTCACATCACATCCTGATATTTCTTTTATATTTTTCTCATTTTATGTCCTTCTGTAGTGCATGTGATTATATATTTCTCTCGCTCAATAGATATAATTTTTCCCAAGTCCAACTTAAGCATAGATTGCAGGCAAGAAGACACCATCAAAAATTTAAAGATACTTGGTGGCCTGAACTTGAATTTTAAAGCACTACTCCCCTTATGTGTATGCATGAATGTGTTTATTATATTTTGATAATAAATTGAAGGTCTTATTGCTTCTGCACTTTGAACTAGTGGTTGCTTTATTGTTTGTCTTGCTTCTCAGTAACCAAGCTCATTGGTTTCCATGTGCTGGGGCTGGTTGAATATAGCACCATACTTTCTGTCCATCTCTAGAATAGTGATTACTTATCTGCACAAATGAAATATTATTTTCTGCTCTCTTCTCCCAAGGGTTAACGCTCAATTCTTTTGATAGAAACTTATGCATTGAGTGGGAAGTATTGATGCTGATACTACTTGGGATGTATCAGTACATTAATGTGGTTTTCATGAATTGTTCTACCCCATCATCAATTACACTTTTTATGATCTTTCTTTTGGATTATCTTTCTTTTTGTATGGTTTAATTTGGTGATTTCCTTGATGCTATTGAATCATATCAGTTCATTTACTTGATTAATTTTCCTCTGTTGTAGCTAAAGGAGATGACTATTATGTGTTTAGGGAAGATGCAAAGCAGCATTGGGATTCAATGAAATCTTATTATCAGAAAGTAGTTCACATTTGACCTTTTCTGTGATTCATCTAACTTCCCAATCTCTTAGTTGATTAGCTTTAGAGCTCAGATGTCACTTTTAAGAACATGAAATGCATGACATAACTTTGCAGGCTGCAGCTGCATATAGGAAAAAAGATCGAGCATTTGCAGCATATCTTTCTGACCAGGTTTGACTGTGGGAAATTTTTTTTTTTAGGGGTAAAAATTTTCATATACAACTATTTTTTTGGTATACCTTCTTGTTGGGATTTTTGTGTATGATACATCTTGTTTTCAGTTATATCTTTAATAAAGATTGAAGTTTAGCTATTAAATCATGTGGATTGATTTGGAAAAAAAAAAAAAGGATAATAAGGACGATGGAGTTGACCACATAATTTGTTTGTGTCCTTGTACAATATTTGCTTGAGTGTGGAAATGCGATCCAAATATTTGTACGTCGTATCTATTCTTTTTCAGGATCCATATGCTTCATGGAAAATAACATTTTAGAATGTTTTCTGCATTTTCTGGTTTTTGGTAATTAGTGGCATGTGGACTGCTTTTGCTGTGGTGATTTATCTGTGAATTACCTTTAAGATTACTCGTATCCTTTAGTTTGGGCTGCCTTGTTATAAAATATTAGCTATATCTGCATTTGGCCAGGGGAAAGAACAAAATAACTTGGCTCAGAAGGCGGATGCAAAGGCAAGCCATGACATATTTATAGCTAGGTCAGTGAGAAGCTTTTAAGTGCAAGAGAACTGTTCCTTTTTTACCTTTTACCCTTTTGTATCTATACTTGTCCCTTTTGTATCTATACTTGTAGTAAGCTATTGTTCATGATTTGCAGAAACAAGGATATAGAAAATGTGTTAACTATTGATTTGCACGGGCAACATGTCAAACCAGCAATGAGAATGCTTAAACTACACCTCCTTTTTGGATCATATGTTCCCTGTAACCACTGGCTGTGCCTCTGGGATCTTGCTCTTTTTTATGACTTCACTAAATTGGCATTGTCTACATGAATTGAGTTCTTATTTGTTTCCATTATCTGATTACCTTTTAATGTCTGCTTTAGCTGTCCAGGTGCTAAAGGTTATCACAGGACGTGGATCACATGCTGTGGGGAAGTCAAAGCTGAAACAATCGGTTTGGCTTAATTCATCCATTTCTATCTTATCTTTCTTGTTCTGATAACAAGTGAGATATAGTGTTTGAGATACATTATGCTATGGTCATATGCCAGCTTATATTTCTGAACTTGGTTTTTTTGCATGGAATATGTATTAGATGATGTTTTATAGTCACAAGTAAAACTGGCCAGAATTTAGTGATCCACTTCCATTATGCCATTTATCATTTATTGAGATAATTAGTGGTTGGAAGTAATTTCAATATAGATATCACCTAATTGCCTATCGAGATTTCACCTTGGGTGGTCTGATGAATGACTTTCGGAAGATATTGCTCTAGACTTGTTGAAGTTAGAAATCTAGTCTTAAGTGGACTGCAGGAGTGCTAGGTCTAGTTACTTTCATTGAATATCTAGTGGAAGAAGACCAAAGAGCTTGATGAAGGAGTTGCAGGTAGGGGATAGAGTTGTTTGGGACTCAAGTTCTATTGCTGCCAACTACTATAAGGGTCTTAATAGGCTCTTTGTTGAGTGTGTCAATTAGAGTCCTATAGTGGGAAACAAGACTAGGTGGTTGGAGCAACCTTTTGAGGAGATTAGAAAGGCACCTTGGGAATTAGAAAATGAGAAGGCTCTGGATGGGTTCACTTTAGCTTATCACTAAAATTGTTGAGATTGTGTGGAGGAACCATCTGAAGCTCTTGCCTGAATTTCTCAATATGTGATGTTTGGTATTACTATGAATCCTCCATGTTGCATTGGTGCTTAAGAAGGATTGATTGACGAAGAAAGTTAGGGATTTTGACCTACAAGGCCTGGTTACTAGTGTTTATTACTCCTAAGGTCTTATTCTTCAGTTTGAATGAGGTTCTAGGAGACATGATATTTTATGCACAAATTGTCATTGTTGAAGGTGGACAGATCTTGGAGCTCTGATAAGTTATTACAAATGAGATTGTGGGGGGCACAAGGATTCGTGGCAGAAAAGACCTGGTTTTAGAGTTGGATTTTAAGGCTTAGGATTGAGTGAATTGAGGGTTTTGGAGAAGGCTCTTTTGTTAAAGGCTTTTTGTGTTTAATTGAGGAAGTGGATACAAGGTTGTCAGCTAATAGTGTGTGTTTGTGTATTTTTTTTTTGGTTTTTCGTTTTTGGGTTTGTGAAAGAGATCCTATTTCTTCTTTTTTGTCCACTTTAGTGGTTAATTTCTTGATGTTTTGGATGGCTACTGGTGGGTTTGATAATTGATTCTGCTGATATAGGGGTTTCTCTTTGCAATTGACACTAATCTTTTCCTGCTCGGGGGAAAAATTTGTAGTCTCTCTTTTGCAGGTGTTTCGGATTGCATTTTGTCTGTGTTGATTTGGCTAAAAGTGGTTTGATAGGTATCAATGTAGAGAAAGGTGTTGAGGATTTTGGCCAAAAAGAAAGTGTGTGGCATCTCACAGTAGCTGTATTCTTATTTGGGTGCTTGTAGTCCTACTTCCTGTTGGAATCTTGTGGTTTAGAAGATTACTAAAAGAGTAGATAATTGTTAAAATTCCTACTTGTTTGTTGGTGATATCACTGTTGAGGTCAATCTTTGCATTATTTCTATTGACTATATTTCTCTCTTTTAGGATTCCAGTGAGCATGTTAGAGTATTGAGAAAATCACGAACAACTTTTTGTGCTCTGGGGTTGGAGGTACTGAGAGATCATTTGGTCAACTGGCATGTTTGTTGCAAGGCTTAAAAGGGGGCAAGCAAGAATCTAGTGTCTAGAAACTTTGCCCTGTTGGCTATGGTTATAGTATTTTCCTTTGGCATGTCACTCTTTTTGGCCCTGGGTGATCACACTAGGGCCTATTTTAGTGTCGATGGGGTTTCAAGGTTGAGTAAAATGCTACTCATATGAATTATTATAAATTCTGATCTTAGGCATATGCAACTTCTTTTCTTGTTTGCTTAAGCTTCAAGTAGGTGATTGCCTTCTCTGATCCTTTATCTGGCCTGTATCCATCTTTTATCTTTGCACAAGGCTACCATATCTGGTTAATGTAATTCACAAGGTCCTAGTTTCTTGCAGAATTTTCATTCCTTTGGAAACCTTAGCCTTTAGGAAATTTTAGACTTGGTCTCCTTGCTTGGGTTTCTTGATTCTTTTCAATATTCTAGTCTCCCAGATAAGAGGATCACTCTTTGGATTCCTCCCGAACTTACGCTTGCAAATCTTTTCTCCAGCACCGTATTCAGAGTCCACCGGGTCACAATTTTCTCCTTGATGCCTCTGTTTCAGGGGTTAGGGTTCCCTCAATGAATAAGGTTCTCGTTTGGATTGTGGTATTGAATCAGTGTAACACAAATTATCTGTACAGATGTGCAGGAGGAAATATTGTATATCTTGATGTGAGTGAAAATCTTAACTGACAATTCCTAAAGTAAAAATTCCTATTGCACTACAAATAATAAGTTCCTAATTGAAACCTTAATTAAATAGGTCTTCATTCTGCATTATAGATGCTACTAAATCCATTCAATTGGAGTTGAATTGGACGGTGGCACAGTTCTGATGGTTTTTAGTTGGCGTTAAATCTATGTCTGTCATTCTATTTAGATTGATCTCTGCAGTCTGTGCCTTGATTAATTTATAAACCAGACTGGAAATTTGTGAATTGACCCATATGAACTCCTGGTCCTTGGGTGTGACTCAGGTTTAATTGAATTCTTAATATAAATCTTTATGAGTTGAAACCTTTAATCCTTGTGTATTTGAAGTGACAAAAGCTGCTTGGCTATTTGGTCGTTCTTCATAGTTTGCTTAACGCAGGTTATAAAACTACTGGAAAAGGAGGCGATTGAATGGCAAGAAGAGAACCGGGGAACTGTGATTATCAAACTCAATGGATACAGAGAGTTTAGCTTTCTAGGCTCTGATACTGATAGTGATAGCAATTAAGATTTCTGCATCAACTCACTGCCGGAATATCAGCTTGTACTGAAATTTAAGCAGCAACCTGGCCCAGAAAAACATTTTAAGAGAATTTAGGGTGTTAACATTTTCACGAGGCACTTATTGTGTTAGCCAAGCTTTTTGTCTATCATTGTTAGTGCCTTTGGGGAAATTTGGAGTGTGCTATGCACAGAACCTCTAACTGCATTAATAAGTCTTAGTCTAAGATGCTACCAGTGTTGCACATATGACCATGTAATAATAATGCCTAATTTGCAATAAAGCTTTTAATTTCTTCTCCTTCATTTTTTTTTTTGGGGGTGCCGGGTGGTAATGAACACCTGTTCGCTTGCTGCTGTGGATATCTGTTCTAGGGATCAAGTATTAACAGTGTCATTTATTATTTTCATTCAATTTTTTTTCCTAGGTTTCATTCAAGCCAGTTTTCCTAGATTTAGTAGAGTTGAAACGAATAGTTTTCTATGAACTCATATTTAAGTCAATAAAGCATACGTGTACTAAACATAAAATACAGGTGAACTTTTTGTTAAAAATTTAAGGTAAAATTACTGTTGAGGACCGTTAAAAATTAAAGGGAATTTTTATCGGTTTCCCAAAAAAAAATTGAGTACAGTTAATCCCTCCCAAAGTTATATTTGTTAGTACCTCCTTTGGTATGGAACTGTGTAGCACTGCTTTGTTGCTTAATCTTACATCTAGAGGTGGTCTTTGCAGTTGGTCATTTGCATGAACAATTATCTTCCTTAATTAAAAGGGAAGTTTAAAAGGAAAAAAATAAAAATGAAAACCAATTCTTTGCGCAGCTCCGTTATTATGCAGCAGAGATCTATTATAGAATAAATAAATAAATAAACAATTACTTATTTGGTGGACCGAGATTGTTGTGCTGCTTCAAAAGAATTTGGATCCGGAAAAAAATGGAGTTGTAGTACCAGAGTTTTTAAATTTTTTAGATAATTTCGGTAAATAATTATAAATAAATAAAAAGAAATTTGTCAATGAAAAAGAAGAAGAAGAAATATATCAAATAATTAATGATCAATAATAAAATATTTCACCTAGATGTATGAGTTAGACTGTAAGTCATTCAAGAATAACGGTCGTCAACACATCAAATAAATAGTCCAGAAAGTATTTTTATTAATTTGAAAATAATCTAATGTTGAAGAAAGCAATAAATTATTAGTGAAATATGGTTTTAAAAAAAAGATAATTGTAATAAAAATATCATTTGATTTTGAAATAACAATGCAATTAGTTAAATATTAATATACTATTAAATTTAAGTTAATATTATATATATTCTCACATATAATGTTTTCTTATAAAATTTTTAATATTTACACAATTTATGATTTGATGTAAAAAAAAAATAAATGAATAGGACGGATGGAAAGCCCCGAGCCTCCAACTTCCACAATCCCCCCATCGTCGAGTCTCATACTGTCTCAGTCGATACGTCACTCTTTCGGAAGCCACAATCGCAATCGATTGGATTCCCTCTGAATAAACCCCGCTGCCCCCGCTGCTGCCGCAGACGGCGGCTCAATCCAGGCCCTATCGTTTTTCAATTGAGTCATCCACCGCCGTAGTTCACGGGAGTTAAGCTAGGAATTCTGGGAGGGGAGAGAAAGCGTACCCTTAAGCTTATTGGAGGTGCGTACCCAACTACAAGTAACTAAAATGTTCCTTTAACCATAACGAGCAAAATGCATCAATTTATTAATTCTGAGATGGGTTGTTAAATTATTTCTGTACCGAGTTTTGCTATATATCCGACTATAGGTATGAAGATTTGGGAAATTGCTGTTAATATAAGACGGGTTTTGCGTGTGGTTTTATTCTCAGACTTTGTGAACGCGGATCTGAGGATCTCTGCTGCGCGCAGAAGGAGAACCATAAAAATAACTTCACAAAAATAAAAAAAAATAAAAAAAATAGAGGCCCGCCCTGCTCGGGTAGTTGAATTGGTTGAGTATTTCTCTGCTTGCGTACAAATTGCTTGTGTGGTTGGTTGATGGAAGTTTTAGGATACTGTTCTTTCCACAGTCCACACTTTTCCTGTTCCTAAACAGTGATTATAATTGATTATTTTTATTAATTACTAAAATAAAAATATGGTTTTCATCCACTGTGATGTTGAATGATAAATTTTTTAGCTTGAAATTCTCTGCACTTGACAAACCAAGGAACAGAGAAACAAGCCTCTCGAAGCAGAGCCCTTGCTTTCAGCTGAGATGGCGGCTGCACAAGGAGCTCTTCATAATTAGTTGTGCGGTAATCAGTGGTGGCCCTAGAAATAATCAAAGACTCAAAAACCAGCAACTATAAATCAAACTTTCTATTCTTTATTTCACACTAGGTATTTGATAGGTACTTAAAAAAAAAAAATTGTGGTACCTTGCTTAGATGAATATAATTCACCTATGCTTGTGAGTTACTTCTGGGTTTGGATTAGGCTTACTCCTCTACACGGCTTGTAAGCACACCGTTGTGGTTATATTACACTTAATACCACATCTACGCTTGAATTTATGTTAGTTGCTAAATGGACCATAATTTGTGGTCTCCTGTCCTCTTTCACTTGATATGCATAGAACAGAGGTAGTAGCTCTACTTTTGGCATTGACTAAGTTGTTGTTCTCTACCTTGCATCAGAGATGGCAGAATCAATTTGCAGAGTGCTACGGGATGGTGCATTAGAGGGAGAACATGCACCTGTTCTCACAATTAAGGATTCTCTAGATTCACCTTTTTCCTTTGATGTATTCTCTTACATCCTAGTTCAACTCTCATCTCAGATTTTAAGAGGAAAATCTCAGTCACGGTCAGTTTACCTTTTCATAAGCGGGAATCTCTGTGTATGATTGTGAATCCTTTTTCTAGCAGTTCTTATTTTCATCTTAAAGCTCATTCTTCAGTAATTCTTTTCTGATATAGAGGTATAGTGATTGTTGCACTTTCTCGGAGTCCATCATCTTATATCACCTTTTTAAAGATGAAGGGAGTGGACATTGAATCTTCTCAGAAATGGTAAGTATTTTCAACTTATATACGAATCTATCTCCCTCTCCCCCCCCCCCCCCCGGGTCTCTCTCTCTCTTTATAACTGTCTGGTTGATGAGAGGGTGAAAAACGTGTCAGATCCTTAAAGAAATAATATCCTTAAATGCGGTGTTTTGCCAAATCTGTTAGCCACAAGGTCAAAGAAGACATGGAGGTCAAAAGGTGAAATTTCAAATTTAGAAAATATTCTAATTTTAATTATTTTACAGCATTTCTTGGGCCTTACCATGCTTCCTTTGGTGCTATCTCTCAAATCTTAAAGCAAATTTTTATTTGTTTACATTTGATAGTCTGACCTTTAAAATTGCATGTTATTTGCAGGATTCACATTTTGGATTGTTATACAGATCCTCTTGGTTGGAAGGATAAAATACAGAAATCTAGAAATGTTAAGGATATTCCTCACCAAAGTTCACTTATTTCTAGTTCTTATAAAGATGTGAAGGATTTGGAAAAGTTGTTTTCAGTAATCACTCAACTGGGTAGAGGTATTTTAGCTGTATTGTTTCTTACTTTTACCAGACTGTCCTAAAAATATGATCTTTTCACCAGATGATCAATTTAGCGCCAAATGAGTGTCATGCTTTTTTTTTATTTAAAAATTTTTCCAACTTGTGAATGTATATTCTTGCTTAACTGCAGGATTAGTTGGAGAGAACAAAGCCCGCTTTTGCGTTGCCATAGACTCGGTATTTTTGCATGCTGTGATTGTCAAATTATGATAAGACTGAGAATGCATATACCATTACCATAGCTTCAAATGAAGTTGAATTTAGTCTAGTGTGTTGGTTTGTTGGAATTAGTATTCTTTGTGGTTTGGTATTTAATATTCTCTATATTATCATATATTTTATTTTGTATGGTGTAACGTATGAGGAAATGTATATTTCTGATCTGAACTTGAAACAATTATCGGTTAAGGTGTCCCACCTCTTTCTGAGATGGTGCATGCATACCACCTTAAATATCCGTGTCATTCTCACCATAGGAAAGCATTGCAATGGCTAGAATCTCTGATATTGCATGGAATCTGTGGGCTTCCTTTATAAGATTCATAGTGGCTTTACAGTTTTTGTTCAGCTAAGAGGTACATAAAAATGTGGTAGAGAGCTTTAAAACTGCTTTAATTTTTCAGTTTACATTACAAGGGAACACTAACTACCAATTTATTTAAAGTTGTCTTCCTCTACGCTAGAAACAGAGCTCCTTTCTGTTTCCAGAGACGTCTCTCATGCATTTCATATATGTAGAGACCATGTTTCCTAGTGTTTGTCTTATTTTTAGATGTAGGTTTAGTAACTAACTTGAAAATTGGACTTTAGGGAACAAAGTTTGTGTGTAGTACTTATATTTTCTTATTAAATTTTCACTTACCTTATTAAGTTTTGTAGGAATTTAGTGAAAAGTTGATCAGGTAAAATTTTTGTATCTATCATGTTGCAATCGAAGCTGAAATGTTTTTGTACTGTGATTAACAATCTATACTAAATAGGCCTGCATGATTTCTAGTTTTCCTCTTGCTTCTAGAGTTCTTTAGGAAATAAATGAAGAGTTGAGCAGGAAGAAGTTTTTCCAACTGTCATTTTGCATTAGTATTAGAAGTAATTATGTCTTTTTTATAAATCAATTTAAGTCTCTAGTTTCCTCTTTGTAAATTCTGTATTTGTATCGCTCGAATCCTAATGGATTCTTTTTGCATATTACCAGCTAAGTGAACTGTTGAGACTTAAAACTTTGCAGTCCGTCTCAGGCCTTTTAAGCAACCTGCGTAGCCATGGTATTCATTCTTGTACTGAATTTAGATTTATTAATTTCCTTGCATATTACTGTCTAGTTTGTTGTGATTTAGTTTGGTAAATTCCTCTTTGGGAGTACCAAAGCAAGAAGGATATGTGATTATTTTGTTTATTTACATTTATTGTTAAAGTTGACTTGATGTCTGAACAACTTTATTTCTTATGTTCATTGTTTTTATGGTTGCAGATCAGATTTCGTGTATTTTTGGGTTATTGCATTCTGACCTTCATGAGGAGAGGGCTGCAGCTGTTCTTGATTACATGTCCTCCATGGTGGCCAGTGTAGAACCATTTCATCATTCTGTAAATGGTCAGAGATGTAATTCAGAGAACTCCTTGTCTGAACAATTCTTTACCAAGGGGAAGCTCACTGCCAGGTTCAAACGTAGAAATGGGCGAGTTAGAGTGCTGGTGATCTCCCTCTTCCTCTGGGTAAATTTTGTTGGGAATTATCAATCTACATTGGTGGACTGATATAATATCTGACCTTGTATTCAGTGTGAAGAATTTAAAGTTGAGCCCGGAGGAATCAGCTTTACCTCTGTTTCTTCTGTAGATGGAATAACCATTTCAGGCCTACTGCCAAAGGTCAGTTGGAGTTTCCTGCAGATGAAAAATGGAGTCAAGTTCTATCTCTGTACAGAAGGAAAGGCCTAATAACCTTGTTGTAATAAAAAAAGAGGGGGTGGGGGGAGTTTTACCTGTTTTCTGCAAAAGAGGAAAGACATATTTTTCATTGTTTGGTTGATAACCCCCTCATCTCCAACAACTCCACAGTGTGCCTAGTTGACTCTCTTGATTCCTTTGTTGGATGCTATTAATTTGATTCCTTGTTGCAAACACGGCTACACAGCCTTGGTCTGTTCACCTACGCTACACAAATGAGTATACTTATAATGGCGAGTATATGTGTACACACACAAAATCACAAATACATGTAGAGAAGCAATGAGAGAACTTGAAATAATTGGTAATTTGAACTCACTGTTGACTATTAATGAATAATTTTAATTTTTTTTTGGTTTTTTGGGGGGGGGGGGGGGAGAACAGGTACAATTCAATCTTGAGCTGTCAGAGAAGGAGCGAACTGACAGGGCAAAGGTCGTGCTTCCTTTTGAACACCAAGGTACATAATTTAGATCTGTAGTGAATTTTTTCTTCCAAAAAATGACTATTTCGCTGTTTTGCTACAGTTCTCCAATAATGTATATGTTTTAAAACTTGATCATTTTATTCTTTTAGGAAATGGTAGACCAATACAAATATATGATGGTAGAAGATCGCTTGAAGAGAGCAACATTGAGGCAAAACCCATTTCAAGTGGCCAAAAGAGGGGCTCTGGCATGGGTGAGATTATTTATTATCGTGATTCAGATGATGAGATGCCAGATTCTGATGAGGACCCAGATGATGATTTAGATATATGAATATGCTCTATATGATTAGAAGGACGTCGGCTTTAATGGTAGTGATTTCACTAGGTTTCCTTTGGCATTGTACTCCCGTTTCCCTTCTATATGTAACCTAGATATATGCATGTTGTATTTTTCTTACTTTTACCATCAACTGGATTTTAGCGTTAAGTTTTTCATTGATATAGATAAGCAGGAATTTTATTTTATTTTATTTTTACCGATGAATACTTGAGTATAAAGAACAAAAATAAAGCGACAATGCATAAACATAGAAGAGAACACCAGAGATAGAAGAAAATGGTGGGGTGCAGAAATCTAACTAAAAGGCATATCTTTAAAGTCGGAAAAGCTACCCAGTGGATAATCAAATTTACAGAACGCCTGAACCAAACAAAACAAGCACCGTTAAATATCTGAAATAGAGGGCTCGAATGTCATCAATGGCTGCCACACTCCTGGAATAAAGACAGAAGGGAATGGATAAGAGTATTGCAATCTGACTCTACCATGATATGAGAAAAAGTGTGACCCACTTATAATTCCTTGTGCATGGTCAACACTTTCGTAGATGGGAGATGTCGGGGTTATTAGAGCCAAAACTGTCATTAACAATGGCACAATTATTTTGTATTAATACTTCAATACCAGTGAGAAACTTACAATAAAGAAAATAATCAACAACATTAACTTTATAATAATCTAAACTTAGGCGGTGCCAAACAAAATTAGGAGATGACAGAACTAGTGATAACCAAACATATTAGTAGCTTAGCACTAATTTAACAAAGATTTAGATTGTCGATCAATTAAGATTAATATTAGAAGTGCTTATTGGCTCATTAGATCAAGGGACTTAGCTTAATCCAGCTTAATTGGGCCAGGGCAAAAAATGTAAATGACTAAAATTTAAAAAAAAAAATTATAAATTTATATATCTAGTTAAGCCAAATCACAAATAAAAATATGTTTTGCTCGACCCGATTCAATAATTTTTTTTAAGTTATTAGTATTTTGTCGTCTTATACTTTCTTTTATTCTTATTTCATCTAATTCTACAAGTTGTAACTTTTGTTACTCACTTAACCCTCCTTATTTCTTAATTGTTTTTGTTATTTATGTACATGTTTATCGACATTTCTTTTGTTAAATAATAAAAATGCATAGATTTACTTAAGGTTAATTATATTAGTATAATTTATATTTTATTTAATAATATTAGACTATTTTCTTATTAAAATCATTTTAATAATAAAAACATAAGTGCTCCAAGAGTCTATTGTTTTGAAATCTATATTTATAAGTTTGTAAAAAGAATTTTTTATATTACAAATATCAATTTATATAAAAAAAAATCAATGGATTGGATGGCTCTAACCCGTCTTAACTCAACATCAAGCCGTGTTTGTTCAAGTTGAGCCAAATCATGGATATAAAAATTAACTTGATGTCCTAATGGAGACAAATAATGGGTTTACTAAATATTTGGTTTTGAACTTGCCCATAAATAACCTTAATTAAGATCCATTATAGGTTCCTGTTAAAACACGAATGGGCAACTGTCTTTCCAAATCCATCAATAAAGACGAACAACAAAGGCTATTTAAAAATTATCAAAGCTTGCCATCACAATTGTTTTCCTTTCCACGGTAATCAATTTCATATATATCTTAAAGTTGGTTAGATTTTTGAATTTATATTTTTAAAAAATATATAATTTGCTAATCAATCCAGTCTTTTAAGTAACTATGTTATAAACAAATTTTATATAAGAATTAGATTTATAAACCAATTGAATTTAGTAATTTTAATAGTTTCTAACCCATTGTAAGAAAAGTTGCTTTATTTAAGAAATACTATGAAAAAATAAATCACTTTTAATTTAATGATGTCAGATTTGTCTTTAAAGTTGAAAGATTAAAGTTTGATTATCAACCAAAGTCAAATTAAAAAAAATACAATGAAAAAGAAACTAATAATTTTAATTAATATATTTTAAATTTGCTCTATTCTATAAATTTCTTGTAAAATTAGACTTAATACACTTTTTTCTCTCTCTCTTCCTCTCACTTTCCCCCTACAACTTTACCCCCAAAAAAAAATTGTAAAACAGAAATTTAGAGGATTCAATTGGAGTGGGGATGAATTCATCCAACTATTAATCCTGGAATGGCGAATAAAAGAAAGATTATTCATCTTAATGAACTGGACAACATAAATATCTAAGCCGAAATAATGAAAAATTGGTATGGAAGATATTTGTTTGCCATATGGTGACGCTCCAATCACTGTTAGTCAACCGTGACGTTTTATTTCAACTATATAAGCAACTCTTATTGGACCGTCACCGCTCATGGTCACAGCCAACCAGTATTTAGCGCCAAAAGCCTCCGTTGTTAGGCGGTTGGTGGATGACTCCAAGGTCCCAACTTCTCTCTCTAACCACAAATTATATAATTGTTTAGCTTGCAACATTTCGAACGCGAAGTCGCAGTGCATTTAAATGAGAGGGAAAGAGAGAGATAGAGAGAGAAGCAAGGGGATGTGTGATTGTACTTGAAATCTTATCGTTGTTTGATGGCAGCTAGGGGTGTATATGGGCAGGGCCGGGTCAAGGCGATGCTTGGCCCGAAGCCCGGCCCGATTAGGGTATTGAGCGTATTTTTATGCCCGTGACCCTGCCCGGCCCGGAGAAGCCCGATTTTAGGGCGACCCGGGGAGGTCCGAGATGGCCCGAATAAGTAGGGTTATACATGGGTAGGACCAAATTGAACATCTAGTATGTCCGATACTTAACCCGATTAAGACATAAAACTTGTTTTTATACCTATGGCCGTACTCAACTCTAATAAGTCTGATTTATGTTGGGATAGGGCGGGTTAGGGTCACCCAAATTAATTTTTTTTAATGAATTGATACTTGTAATATAAAAATATTTTTACACAAACTTATAGGCATATATTTCAAAACAATGGACTTTTAGAATTCTTATATTTGTATCAGTGATAAAAAAATAGTCTAATATTATCAAATAAAATATAAGATATACTAACATAATTAATCTTAGGTAAATATATATTTTTTTATTATTTAACAAAAAAAATATCAGTAAAGATTCACATCAATGATAAAAATAATTAAGAAGTAAAAAATATTTGAATAAGTAATAAAAATTACAGTATGCAGAGATAATTAAATGAAATAAAAAAAATAAGATGACAAAATATTAACAATTAAAAAAAAAAAAAGTAGCAAGTTAGGCGAAACATACCTTCACCCATGGCCCAGCCCGGACCAGAATAATCTTATTTAAGATTATGCCCATTTATACTTTTAACCCGACCCAATTAGACCGGGCTAGGGCGGACCCCTGGTGCCAACCGGGCCGATGAACACCCTGATGGCAGCGACCATGGACGAACCCGTGGTGACGAAGCCGGACAGGCTTATCAAGAGCTTGATGGGCCCCGGAGAGAGAGACGAAGGCGGCGGTGGCGGAGACGACGACGACTCCGCCGATGATGAAGAATGTGATGCGGAGGTTTGGGACACGCTCAGCCGGAGTTTCAGTCAGGCGCAATCGGTGCTCGATCAGAACTGTGCCTTGATCCAGCTGGTGAAGGAGAACCACGAGTCCAAGATCCCAGACAATCTTGTGAAGAATGTTGCTCTAATTGGCCAGATTAATGGTAACATCTCCAAGGTTCTGTCTATTTACTCTGATTTATCAATCAATTTTGTTTAAGATTATGCCCATGGCCCAGCCCGGACCAGAGTAATCTTGTTTAAGATTATGACCATTTATACTTTTAACCCGACCCAATTAGACCGGGCTAGGGCGGGCCCTGGTGCCAACCGGGCCGATGAACACCCCTGATGGCAGCGACCATGGACGAACCCGTGGTGACGAAGCCGGACAGGCTTATCAAGAGCTTGATGGGCCCCGGAGAGAGAGACGAAGGCGGCGGTGGCGGAGACGACGACGACTCCGCCGATGATGAAGAATGTGATGCGGAGGTTTGGGACACGCTCAGCCGGAGTTTCAGTCAGGCGCAATCGGTGCTCGATCAGAACTGTGCCTTGATCCAGCTGGTGAAGGAGAACCACGAGTCCAAGATCCCAGACAATCTTGTGAAGAATGTTGCTCTAATTGGCCAGATTAATGGTAACATCTCCAAGGTTCTGTCTATTTACTCTGATTTATCAATCAATTTCTCAAACATTGTTCATCAGCGGGGGCGGCACCGGGATATCACGGTCTCCACCGAGGACAACGAGGATGAGAACGATTACGAGAAGGAGGTGGAAAGCAAAGGGCATTCGATCGAGCACGTCCCGGAGAAAAAGCAGTAATTCTTTGTCACTTTTGAGTTTTGATTGTCTTGCGTTGTCTTCTAGGATGTCTTGCGTAGTTCATGAACTATAAGGTAGGGTGGGTCTACTTATTTGATCTATGAGGTGTTTGGTAAAATGTGTCAGTGTGTCTTTGAGATTGTTTGAAAAAATAGATTGACTGATCATTATCGAAGTAGAAGCTGTTCGTGTATGTGATGGTGGGGTGTCTAGATATGAAGAACGTGTGCTTATTCTGTGTTCTGTTATGTTGTTTTCTTTGTTATAAGGATGATTGAAGGTTGCGGGACTGCATTTCTACATTATCCACCCGCAGATATGAGGTATTTATGTTATTATTATTATTATTATTATTATTTTCATGATTGCCTTTGTTATTATTATGTTTTTGCTTACTATCTTAGGCATGAGGAGCAATAATGTATGGGAAATTAATACATTCTATTTACAAGGAGGCTTATATGAACTGAATAATAGCTATTCTATCATTTCAACTGGTCGGTGTCAGAGCTTTATAGCTCAACTGGGGATTTGGATGCTGAGTAGTGTCATCTGATATAATCTGCCAATCCTTTTGTTGCATTCATTTGCTCCTTTTTTATATTTTATATTTTTTGTCACTTTGTAATGGTGTTTCTTTCCTGTGGAACTCTTACGATTTGGTAAATTTAATTTGACTTCAACTGATATATTAAATGCTTTGCTCATATACTTGGTTCTGGTGGAACATCCCCCCTTTTTTTCTCTCTCTTTCGATTATCAAAACAATGTTCTTTCGTATTACAACTCTGCAGGCATTGACCAATCCTCTTGATCCCCTTTTTCCCCCTGATTTTGGTTTTTGGATGTTAGAAATAGCATGGTAAAGAGAATGGAACGGAGGTGATTAATCCATTCACCTTAATCCCTCTTCAAAATTCAAGCAGTACGGTCATTAGGTTGCTACTGTAGTATAAAAAAGGGATAATTATACATTTAGTCATTATAGTTTGTTCAATTTTTTAATTTGATCCCTATAGTTTTTCTTCCAAATCAGTTCTTACAATCTCTTGCCATTTTCAATTTGGTCCTTGATGTTTAAGATTTATTATGATACTGTTACTTTGAAGCGGAGTTGATTAATGGACTGTTGATGTGTCGTTAGATTATGCTGACATGGACTTTAAAATTATGTACTTAGTCATTATAATTTATTAAAATTTTCAATTTGGTTCCTATAATTTGAACTTTCAATTTGTTTCTCAACATGAAATAAAATTTTTTTATACCCACTTGACTTGTGACTAAATTTGTTATCATTGTAGAATGAAAACTAAGTTTGTTTTTAAATCTGTGTTTTCATTTGGTGTTAGAATTTGCTTTGACTACATGGTTACTACTCCTTGCTCATTGAACATGTTTTGAAATGATGAGTGGATGTAAATATTTGTGATTAAGAGAATTGGGCTTATAACTCATACATGCCTATAGAAAGAGAAAACATCTGATATCAGCTTGCAACTAGATTTCATGAGAAAACCTAAAATCAATGCAAGGGTGTGCTAAGTGGATCAAAGTTTCTGTGCATATCGTCTTCCAACAATTCACAGAAACAGTTGGCACCTGATGCACCGGTTTGTATAAGATACTAATAAGAAGCTTCTAAGTCTCTACAAAGTTTGAAACTCCTAAAATGTGAAGAGGGTTTGAAATTTACATGGTTCTATGTATCTCTTTTGTTTTAAGCATATAAACCAAATGTGTATAGACGAGACAGTACTAAAGGAGCTTAGCTAAAGTTGCCTGTTTTATGTACGTGGCACCCTTTTGATAACCCACTTTAATTTTTACATCCATTAAACTTCGGTTTTTTTTTTTTTTACCAGAGAAAACCAAGGGCTTAATCACAATTTTAATCTATTAAGCTCTTTTTGTATACTTTCTACACAATTTTACTTTCAGAGTTGCATTATCTATTGCATGAGATCGCAATTAAAAATTTGGACAAATTGTAAGTATAAAATTGAAAACTTGGGCAAATTATAAGGGATTAAATATATAATTTTTTTTAATTGTCACTTCAACATCAATGGGTGGTAAATTAGTTTCGAAATAATGGCGTCATGACATATCTTAACGTTTGAGATCAAATTAAAAACAACAATATAGTATAATAACACACACACACACACACACACATATATATATATATATATATATATATATATCAGTCCTTACACTATAGTGTAAATGTAGTAGTGCAAGGACTGACTCATTTACGATGCCTTATGTTGGAACACGTGAAATGTATTTCATTCATCCCTGAACTTCACACAGTGATTTTCATACCAGTCCCAGATGTTTCAGCTTAATGATTAGGTTCTAATGCAATTCGCATATTATGCCAAATGGCTGAGTTCCTCTTCATATTCTGATGCTAATCGTATTTTGAGGATTCTGTTTGTTAGGAAAAGAAAAAAAAATGCTAAAAAATTGTCTTCCACACCATATATCTTGATCGATCCATTTTCTCTCTTAATGCCCTGCTTTCAACGCCATCGGAATGAACGATCTGAGTTATTGACAATGATCTGTAACGCTTTAACACATGAAGTGTTTTTTTCAGCCGGTAACTCATACAAAATCAACTTAACTAATTACAAAGTGTATCGTTTTAGTTCTCAATGATATAACATTTAAAACAATTATATCCAATTGGAACTCCTTTTTAATCAAAACAATTTCACATATGCCTTTACTGATATCACATCACCATTAATAATTTAAGTAACATATTCCGTCAATTTTGAAAACAAGATTTAACAAGACTAAATTGAATGTTGTATTATGATGTAGAAAACTAATTTAATTTTTCTTTCTAAAAGACCGAATTAAGAATGACCCACTACGTAAAGAATCAAAATAAAATTTTAGTCACATAAAAATTCATGGCTACAAAACTGCGAAGCATAGACAATGTTGCGTCAATTTCTAAAGCACAATGCATTCGCCTTCCGTACCAAGCCCTGTGCTTATAGGCTACGTCTTCATCACAAATTCGAGCTCAGAAAAGCCACTGTTTTGTCTTTTCATTAGGGAAGACGTCTTTTCTGAATCTACTGAACAATTGTTGATCTATTAATAATTTAGTACATGTTTATAGAAGTCTCCTAGACGGAAAGGGAAAATGGAACATCATTTTGGAAAGATCTTGAGCGAAAAATAGAGGGTACTTTTATAAAGGGAGTTCACCGCTATCAGCAATGACAACCTTGCTCTTGGGAGTGCCACTCTGCTTTCCTTCAGCCTCAATCTTGTAGACCACATCCATTCCAGAAAGCACTTTTCCAAACACAACGTGCCTTCCATCCAACCTTTATCAAATTGGTACATTCAATAATTAGGAGTTTCTCACTTCATGGAATGCTTATTGATGAATGCCAAAGAAACTTGGGCATATATCTTATGAACACGTTACAAAACCATACAATCTGCATGATAGTTACAAGAAAGACAAGCCATCGCTGATTGATTGCAAATTAAATTTTGAGTTTTCAAGCACCATTGTCATTCCCATTAAATTTAGAGAGAGAGAGAAAGAGAGACTGTAAACACAAAAATACTATATTTGTATTTGTTTTCTTCTGTGAAAAGATCTTGATGAAGAGAAAATTACCAGCTAGTTGTCACAGTCGTAATGAAGAATTGCGAACCATTTGTATCAGGACCAGCGTTTGCCATTGATAAAAGTCCTGTTCACACACAAGATAACATAAACTTTTTCCCGCCAAAGATTCTTCGGTATTTATGCCAGTATAACAACCAAAACAATGGTAATAGGTAACCTGGACCGGTATGTTTTAGCTTGAAGTTTTCATCAGCAAACTTCTCTCCGTAGATTGATTCCCCACCCATTCCATTGCCGTGGGTAAAATCACCTCCTTGGATCATAAAGCTAGGAATAATCCTGTGGAATGAGCTACCCTTGTAATGGAGAGGCTTTCCACTTTTTCCAGCTCCTTTCTCCCCTAATAATTTGAACCAAACGCAAGCAAAATTAGGTAAATAACTAAATACTATATCTTGAACTTGAACACAAACACATCATAAATTTAAACCATTGATATCATTTTTCAGTCATAGTATTAATATGGAGAGGAGATGTTATTACTTATTAGATTCAAAGGTCATTGGAAAGAAGCAGCTGAACAGCAGTTGATTCTCCTTGAGAACTTGAGATTTACAATTACATGTACATATATCCTAAATTTGTTCTCATGTTGCAATCTAATCACAACACGTGTAATTTACATTAGTTCTTAGATTAAAGATTGGTTTTATGAATTCATGTCTACTACACAGTAAAAGATGAAATCCGTAAAAAGAGGCTTAAAATATGTTCTGTATTTCTAGGATAAAAGACAGCAGAAACTGGCTCACCTGTGCAAAGAGCTCGAAAGTTTTCTGTAAAGGAAGATCAAAACAAGGTTTCAGTTAATGGTGACGATGATAAGCAACAAAATGCAGAGATTTTGGAAAACTAGACCTGCAGTTTTTGGAACTGTCTTCCCAAAAAGACCCATTACAATACGACCTGGAAGTCAGTGATCACAGCATAAATACAAATAGTAACAATCTAATAACAAAAATTCAAGAAAACGCATAATGATACACCATCTACTATGTGTCTATGACTAACATCTATATTTGTAGCAAAATATTCATTAAGAATCAAGATATTACTAGCAGTGATAATTTGGTTCAAACACCAACTGCATCGCCGATAAGTTCTGCCAAGATTCAGCCAAACTTTCTTGTAGAGCGAAGTAGGATATTCCATCTTCCTTTTAGTGGAAGAATAACTAGAGGATCAACTTAGAAGTGGCAACAATGCTTGTTGCCTTGTCCTTGCCAACTATTTGAGTATTGATTAACTAGAATTTAGAAGATATTTTCGTCTAGAATTTCTAAATATATAATTCATATGCTAACGGGTTAGGCTGAAAATTTTCAAAACAGAAACAAAACGCGTTTAACCTTTTTTTTTTTTTTAATTCTATCAAAGTTTGAAGCAGGTAAAGAATACTATAGATATGACTAAAACGTCACTTTTATTTATCATATATAAAGTATTTTTCGATTTAATCCTTCATAAAATTACTTTTTAATTTAGTTCCTCCTTGATAGAAATTCCTTAGTTTTTTTTTCACAAATAAATATATTATCAATAAAGTCCTTCTATCAATCTAATAAATTAATAGAAGAGCATTATCGGTAACTTATCATAAAAAATATGTTATATATTATCACATATATTAATTTTATTTATTGGTAAAAGGATATTATTTATAAAAGTTTTATTTATATGAACTAAATTAAGTAACTTCCATATACAATAGACCAAATTGAAAAATAACTTATATACCAAATTAAAAGTGAATTTTATCAGAAACAAAATTGAAAAATACCCTAATAAAAGTGAGGTTTTACTCGTAGATACAACAACTCAAGGGGTGTAACTTTCGAATAGGAGTAAATACCAGCAGGATTCCCATCAATCTCGATGTCAAAATAAACCTTGTGTGTCACTTCTTTCAAATCCTCCTTCGACTTCTTCGCCTGTAACCCAAATATCCGTTAAAAATCATGCATGATCAAAATCCAAAGAGAAGAATTAAGCCAAATTGCAAACTAGTTCCAACCCTTGGAATCACTTAACCAGTTAATATATCATACTTGATCTAGTCAAATATAAAAAATAAAGAAGCACAACTACTGATCAATTCCATGATTTCAGAAAGATCCAGAGACGAAGATCGGATCGGAAGGAAGACCCAGAGATTGAAACAGAAAGGAGGTAACCTGGATGAGAGCGAGAGTGCCGAAAAGGACCAGTGTCCAGAACAGCAACGACGTCGTTTTCGCCATGTCTTTGTTTCTTCCACACTCTGTTTCGCCGATTAGCTCCGCCCGCGCGAGTGAGACTGCGAGGGCCTGGGAATGGCAATTTTCGTCATTATATAGGAACAATCGATTTTGTCATTGACACCAATGACTGCGTGACACGTAACCATTACACTGAATTAGTGGGATTCGATTGGTTGGGAGTTAGGACATGGGCCTTTGTGGTTTTGGACTTGAGAGCAAGAGCAACTATCACGCTTGGACTTGGTATCACAAACTAGGCTCAAGCAATTGATCCATATACGTGAACTTCAGTGGCTTATTTATTTATTTAAAAAATTAATTTCTATAATTTTAAACAAATAAATTCTGTCTCTCAAATCAATTCATTTCAGTTCAACTTTTAAATATTTTTCATAGAAATAAAATAAAGAAAATATTAAGTCATTATACATGATCTAGGCTTCATTTGGAATTGGTGTAACCTTTTTTTTTTGGGGCGTTTTTTATTGTCAAAAGTTATAAAATTATGTATTGTTAATTTTTTTTTAACAATAGCTGCTTTTGAAAAGTACCTTAAAAAATACATTTGAAAGTTGTGGCTATTATACATTTAATTTTTTTAAGCATTTTTTTAACTTTAACTAAATTCTAAAATTATTTATTGTAAATCTATTACTATTAAGTTTATGTTATTGCTCATAATATCTTCTAATGTTTTTTATTAGTTCTTCATCTAAACACAAATTACGGTTATATTTTAATAAATATACTCAATTCACCCAAAAAAAAAGTAATCTCACATATTTTGTTCATTCTGATTATGAAAATATATCTTCCCAATCTAATTTATATTTTTAATTTATTGTTTTAACTATTGGTTTGTAATCAATACTGTAGTTTATGTTATTTAAATAACTTGATATCATTTTTTTATTTTTGGTATTACCAAAAAAAGCATGTACTCGTTATTGTTATTTTACACATTTATATAAAAAATTTTAATAATAATTATTGAATATTTTATCAATTAATTCTACTTTCGAAAACGATTTTTATGAGATTTTTACTAGACATTATTTTTACCTTTTATAAACGGTAGCTTTTCATATTACTCCAACATTTAGCAGTAAAAGTTCTAAATAATTTATAAAAGGCCAAAATACTCACTATAGTTTCTTAAATGTGTCCATTTAAACTATTTTAGTTTAAAAATAAACAATATTGCTATCTTATTTTTTTAACTGATTCAATTTTGTTATTATGTCACATCATTCATCTAACACTATGTTTAGATGGGGGAGGAGAAAAAAGAAGAAAGAAAAAACTAAAGAGGAAAGGGAGAGGAGAGAAAAATGGAGAGATAATGTTTTCCTTCGGTGCATTTGGATGGAAAGAGAGAAAATGTAAAAAAAAAAATTTATTAATTTATAATAATAATAATAATAATTTTATTATTTAATATTAATAAATTTTATATTTTTTTAAAAATGATGTTTTAAATATAAATTAATTATCTTAAATTTAGACACATATTTTTTTATAAAAAATAAGAATAATAAGTTTTAAAAAAATTATAAAAATTATTTTAATATTTTTTTAAAAAAATTAGTCAAATAATAAAATAAAAAATAATTACAAAAATATTAAAATAACAAAATTATTTAAAAAAATAATTAGAATAATTTATTATTACAAAAATGAAACTTAAATTTTAAAAAATACATACTTTACATTAATCAAAAATTATTTTTAAAAAAATAATTTATTCATACTTATTTTAATATAATAAATATAATCTTTTATTTTAAAATTTTATAAATATTATTTTAATATATATTAATTAATTTAAATATAATATATATAATATAATAAATATTTTTAATTTAATATATATTATATATAATATTTTATTATATTAAAATTATATATATATATATATATATATATATGCATTGCCACGCCAGTGTCAATGCATATAGATATATAAAGATGGAATGATAAAATGGCAGTCGAACGTAATGTTTGATTGCCTTTTGGGTGCATTAAAAATCGATTGCAATACAGTTAGTTTTTAATTTTTTATATATAAAAAATTAATTTATTAATTTTACTTCAAAAAAATATATAAATATTTTATAAAATATATTTATTATTTATTAATTTTATAATAAATTTTAAATAAATAATTATAATATTAATTAAAATTTAAACTAACTTTTTTTGTTTATGATTATATTTGATCGTAACTAACTTATTTTTTTAATAAAAATATAATTTATTAATAATTTTAAAATTATATATTTTTATTTTATAAAGTATATTTATTATTAAATAATTTTATAATAAAATATGCAATGAATAATTATAATATTAATTAATTAAAATTCAAAAAAATTATTTAAATTATTTTTTTTTGTTTATGCCTCTTGAATACATTTTTTCGACTATTATGTAGTAGGAATATGCACGCGTGTCCCGTTTTCTTTTCAAAATCTCTCCATTTTTTGAAAAAAATTTTTCTATGGACCCACGTCAGTTTTCATTATACTTTTCTCTCCTCTTAGTTCCCTTTCTCTCATTCAAACAGGGTAAAATTACTTTTCTCCCCTATTTTCTCTTGAACTTTTCTTTTCTACCTCCTTTTCACCCCATCCAAACACAATGTTAATGATAAAACTAACAACTTATTAATTTAGATCTTATTTATTTACTTAACACTATTAATTTATATTTAGATTTGATATCCAAATTAACATGCTATTAAACTGAGCGTTAAATTTTGGATGTAACAACAAAGGGACAAAATTAGACCATTTTAAAATATAGACAAACAATATTATCTATTTTTATATTAAAAAATCAAATTGAAACTTTTAAGAACCTAGAAAATTAAAAGTATATTTAGATCTCCTTTTAAACTACATGCATAAAATATATAGCTAAGTATGCTCTTGGTATGTTGTTGATTCTATATTTGATAATTAGTACATTTTTTAAGACATGGCTTAGATCTAATGTTTCAGAAATTAAATTCGTTATTAAATTAGAGAAATAAGTGATTGACAGTTTAATAGTCAAATCTAGCTATATTAGTTTAATTAATTTATTTAAAAATATATTTAATATAATTTCAATAAAAATTTTATATAAATTTTGTATCCTATTCTTCTTATGGTATTACATTAAAACCTTTCATCTATTAATTCGACAATATATGATGGCTCATGGAAATATCCCCAAGGTGCCAAGTTCGATTCTAGTTTTGTAGAAGCTTTATGCAAAATTTTTCAATGGCTTAAGGAAAAAGGCACCCATAACCTCGAAGTGCCAAATTCGTTCCTAGTCAAGTTTTTCTCCCGGTGCTTCCATCAATCATTTGTATCTAAATAAAGCCAAACTAGTTAGATCCACAAAGCAGATCACTGGCACAGGGTGCTGTTCAATATGATTTTTACTATTTAGATGTGATTTAGGAAATTTAAAAAAATTATAATAAAAAACCAATATCATATAAAATTTAAAATAAGAGATTTTAAAAATTAAAATTACTATTAAAAACTATTATAATTATGAAATTTTCAAAAATTTTATTATCAATTTTAAAAAATTTACTACTACAATCGATAGTAAAACCCTTAAAAGTTATGCGGTAATAGATAATAATAAAATTTTTGAAAATTTAGTGGTAATGTTGAGCTGTTTGATTTCATGTTTTTAGAATAATTTTTATTTTTAAAAATAAAAAAATTTGTTTGATAGTATGTTTTTAATAAAGTGTTTTATAAAACAAAATAATAGAATTTTGTTTTTAGAAATAGAAAAATTAGAATATTTTTTAAATTTTTTGTCTTGCAAAATAAAAAAACAACTATTTTTTAGGATAATGAGTCAGACATATTTTTTATTTATTTTGTTGTCCTCTTTTAAAAAATATTTATTTTAAAAATATTAAAACAAAAATAGAATTAAACAGGCTCGATAGTTTTTAAAAATAATTTTTATTTTTAAAATTTTTTATTATAAATTTTATATGATATGGATCTTTTATTATAATTTTTTAAATTTATTTATTTATTTTTATTTTTAATTATTTCTTTAAATAAAACAAAATATAGAATAAAAATAAATTTTAACTGTCAAATTTGAAAAATAATTATAAAATAAAAAAATCTGAATGATCCAAATTGCGTGCGCAGCAGAAAAGCTGAATTTGTTAGATCCATTGGTTGATGAGAATTTATAATTTTACCGTAAATAACAACGGTCTGCTTTTAACTTTTTAACGTTGTGTTGGCCCAAAAAAAAAAAACCTTTGTAACAATTGATTGAACCTGTCCCTGAATTTAGGGACAGAACATGTGCCGTGAGGACCATTTCTTTTTGTGTCACAGCTGTTGTTTGGGATGCGTCATCTTTCACAATTAAAGCTGAAGAAAACATTCCAAGTGCTTACTTATAATCACTCATAAATCTTTTTTCTAAATATTGATATTAATATGCATTAATTACTTTTAATCTCATTACGTAAAATCGACTAATGTAAATCTGAGGGAAAATCAGTTAATATTCATTCAATTCCTACAATGCGTTGGAATTTGTTAATAGAGTAATATTTTGAGTGTAAAGTGAATATAAAATAAAATATAAAAACAAATACTACAATTTATCTATATTAAATATATTTAATCTCATTTTATATTAGATAAATTATAGTTTACCTTGGGGATTCATTTTAAATTTCTATTTAACCATTCTATGATAATTTATGTTCAAATTTTAACAAAATATCATTACATAAATTTTGAAACTATGAATACTTTTATTGTTAAATCTTTTTTTATTTATATCTTGAATATTTTGAGGGAATACTGAGACTATTATATCTTGAATATTGTCAATATTGAAACTATGAAATAGTCCGATTGAGATAAAAAATCGGATCCTCTTTTTTTTCTTTCAATTTGATAAAAGGAAAGGGTCAAGGGAGTTGATAAAATTCTATCACAAAAGGAAAAATAACAAGGGTAATAGTATTAAATTTTAACAAGTTGATGATTATATAACCAAGTAAGGGATAGAGGGAAGTGTCTACGTAGTGAGTTTTTGGAAGGGGAAGGCATTGGCTTAGAGAAGCTACGAGGGAAGAACTTCGGTGAGGGATCTTCAACTGTCTTGCAATTTGGTTGAAGAATGGAAGAGAGAGGCCAAAAAGTAGAATGGGTGGAAGATGAAAATGTGAGAACTAATGTTTTAAAATATGAATCGGGACAGGCTACCAAGTCATGTGTTGATTGGTTCAATTAATTTTACTGATGGTTGAATCAAATGAGGTCACAAGTATTCAAATTTATTAATTAATTAACTTTAATACATATGATATATGTTATATTACAAAAATTACGTTTAAATTTATCACTTTCAAAGAGAAAAGAGAAAAAAAGGAGAAGTTAGAGAATAATAAAGTTGTTAATTGGCTACTTGTTTGGTTTTCTCACCCTCTCCAAAACTAATATGGTGATTTACTTATCCAAGATTTTAATATTTTAGGCTTGGTATGTTAGCATTGAGGAAAGAAAGGAAAAAATATATATAATATTTATTTTATTCTTATAATTATTATTTAATTATAGGAATATTAAAATTATTATTTTTTATTTTTATATTTAAAATTTTACCTATAAAATAAACTCTGAATATTTGCTTAGTATTCAATATTTTTAATAACTTCTAAGTTCAATTTTGGTTTTGTTGATTCAAACCGGTCAACCTGCCTCTTCGATCAGAGTTGACCCGAAGCAAGTGACTGTCCGATTCCTAGTTGTAGATTCAGCCCAGAATTCAAAACATTTTGCCGATAAGGTGAAAGGTAAACAAATTCTCTCATGACAAGAGAATATCTGAATTATTTAGATTAATTTATTTATATTTTAAATTTGTTTCAAGAAAACAAAATATATAATAGAAATAATTTTTAATTTCGAATTTTAAAAAATAATATTTAATATTAAAAAATTAAAGCTAAATCACCTGAATTAATCTGAAGATTCAAGTTTACGCAACAAAGAGAATCTGGCTGGTGGATAAAGGCAGCGAATCATTAAGGTGGCAGTAGGGAACTTTGGTGGCTAGAAAAGATGACGGCGGCGACAACTTTAGGGATAGCTATACCATTTTTTTTGTAAGTTATTTTTTTTCTCTTAATAGATAGTTAATTTATATGATTAATTTTTTATTATGAAAATATAAATAAATATTTAACATTTGTAATATTTATAAATAATAGATCAAAAATATGTTGGTCAAAATAAATATAATTCTAATTTATTTTCTTTGCTATATAAGCAATTAAATGATGCGCTTCTTTTGATTTGATAGTAGAAGGATGTAGTTTTCTAAAATAAAAAAAAAAGTATATAATTTAAAATTTTTTGGGGAAAAAATAGAGCATAGTTGGGAAAAAGAAGGGTGTGTAATAGTTTAAAAGAGAGATGGCTTTACAATTTCATAAAGGCTCAAAGAAAGAAAGGGACGATGATCTTCCCTGCGACAAAGCTCGCAAGCGCGAAGAGAAAAAAAACTTACCCGTGTTTCACTGCGCGATGTCCACCCAAACGTCCAATTCCAGACAAGGTGGGTCTCGTTGCTCTCGAGTATCGTCATTATTTCATCGCAAGCGGGTCCGGCACGTGGCCTCCATAACCAGGATACCATGAGATGAGTGCTAGTGTGAGGGTGGTGGTAGGACCCATCCACAAAAATGGGTTCCAGACGGCGTGAAATTACACGGGTACAGTCTCCTTTTGCCAGGTTGGAAGCTTTTAGAATCACATCACCTCCTTCCCTTCCTAACCAGGCGATGCAGATAAACCCATCATCTTCCATACCACCAGTCTTCTTCTTCCATGGGACTCCCATCCAAGTCCTTTCGTCTTCCTCCTCGAGGCCTCCCTTATCTCTTCCCTTGCGTTTTGGCCTTGTCTCTCTTCTCCCTTACTGTACTCCTCTTGTACAAGGTTTCTTACTTTCTTTTTTTGGTTAATTTTCTTTGAGCATTCGATCAATGGGTCTGTTTTGTTATATTTGTTATTCTTACTTGTTGAGCTGTTTTTTCTATGGGGAATTTGATCGAACAGGTCGACGACGTCGTCTCCCAAACTAAAACAGTGGTAGGTCATAACTTAGAACCAACGCCATGGCACCTCTTCCCGCTCAAGACATTCGACGAAGAAACCCGGCAAGCTCGGGCATACAAAATCATACACTGCTCTTACCTCACTTGCCGTTACAGCACCGACACCACTTCCCAGCAACGCCGTTTTATATCGGCGTCCTCTGAAACGAACCAAAAGTGCCCGGAGTTCTTCGCGGCGATTTATCGAGATCTTCAGCCTTGGGCTGGAACAAAGATATCGAAGGCTCATTTGGTGGAAGCCCAGAAGTACGCGGCTTTCAGGGTCGTCATTGTTGGGGGAAAGCTTTATGTTGATTTGTACTATGCTTGTGTGCAGAGCAGAGCCATGTTTACTATCTGGGGTTTCTTGCAGCTCCTTAGGAGATTCCCTGGGATGGTGCCTGATGTTGATATGATGTTTGATTGTATGGACAAACCGACAATCAATCGGGCACGACACCAGTCGATGCCTTTGCCTCTGTTTCGGTATTGCACCAGCAAGAAACACTTTGACATCCCATTTCCTGACTGGTCTTTCTGGGGTTGGTAAGACTTTTCTTAGCTATCTTGTACTTTTTGCTATGTCATGTTATTTACGGCTAATTGCTAAAGTACAGTTTCATTACTTGGCCTCTTGAATGCGTTGCTTGTTGCATTTCCCTGATTTATATTTTTCCAGAAATTGTAATTCATTTGAATGGCAACGTTAACTTTGGTGTGTCATGCTTTTGTTGTGGTTTAATCCAAATGCATCAATATAGATTGCTCTGTATCTTAGGGTACCTTTGGGAGTTTTCTTAGGTGAGAATGGGGTGGAATGAAATTGATCTAAGAGTTAAATTATTGTTTGAAAGTTTTTTTTGTAGGGATGAATGAAATTGTAAGAGATGATTTTCAAGTCATTTTTAATTATCCAAAGTTTATTTTTTTTATCTCTCAATTTGAGAGGTTAACTATGGAATGATCAAATTTAAATATTTAAATAATAAAATTATTCTTGAATTTTATTTAACTGATACAAAATTATAAAAATTTTAGTATAGATATATTAAAATTATTAATTCTAGAAAAGCAAATAAAATATTTTTTTATCTCTTTGTTAATTTTTAATTATTTTAAGATAATATATATATTTATATATTTATTTATATATTTATATATTTATCTTTTATTATTGAAAATTATCTTCATTAGGATTAGAATTAGACTTTTATAAATATAAGTCTTTGTATTTATACTAGTTCAGAATATAGTATTAAATAATAAGAAATATTTTCAAAATATCTATATCTCTCTCCCTTCTTTCTCTTCTCCTTTTATTTTTTTAACATCTCCCTCCTTTGTTGTACAAACATAAAAATAATATGAATAAAATTCATGTACTATGAATTTTATCATATTATCATTATTATTGAAATATATTTTTACCTAGTTATTGTATAATATGAAAAAAGTCTTGATAATTTATTTACACTTTTTATCTAAAGCAATTTATAAAAGTCATAAAAAAAAACTATTTTTATCTATTCCATTTCATTCATTTTTAAAAATTTCCAAACAATGATCAAATAAAATCATTCCATCTCCGTATAAAACTTCCAAATAATGGTACATTTCGTTAAATTTTATCCTATTTCATTCCATTATATTTCATTAATGTCTGTTTCGTTTCATTCCATTCTTTCTTAAGCTCCCAAACATAACATTAGTGATAAAAAAATTGTTATAACAGAAGTATCCAGTGGTGAATGATAGAGATGATAGAAATGAAAAGGGAAATGTAGTGAGAGAACTGGTATGAATTAGCTATATAGGTTCTCTGGGGTACAATTCAAAGCGCATCTTAGTTGCTTACTAATTCCGACTTGTTATTTTGAATTTTTATTGGTACTATTTGTCTTTCTGTCAAACATTTCTTGCATATAGGCCAGAGATAAACATTAGGCCGTGGCATGAGGAGTTCCCGGATATCAAACGAGGTTCTCAAACTTTAAGTTGGAGAAAGAAAGTGCCGCGGGCGTACTGGAAAGGAAACCCAGATGTTTCATCACCCATTCGAACAAAATTACTGACCTGTAATCATTCTAGGATTTGGGGAGCACAAATTTTGCGTCAGGTGGGGATAAACTTGCGATACCATTATATTGATAATTGGAATATGCAGTTATATTTCTTTAACAAAGGAAAGAGCATCAAGCTTTATATTTCAGTGTTTTTGTGTTCTGACGTTGGAAATTAATATTTATTACAGAATTGGGTTGAAGCTGCTAAAAGTGGTTTTCAGCAGTCAAAACTCTCAAGTCAATGTAATCACCGGTGAGTATCCTTCTTGTCATATTAGAGAATAAATGGGAAGCCAGGGCATGCTAGTTTCGAATTTAGATCCAAGTCTGCTAGTTTCTCTTAAGAAACTGCAAAATTAGCTTGGATGGTTGACAACAAACACAAAATACAGACGGATCCTTTTGAACGGTGAACAGTCAATAGTGCAAAGTATTGTAGATTTGCTTATGTTTCTTCTTGTAGGGACACAAATACATGCATTTAGGAAGTAAGTTACAAAAAAATTAAACCTCATTATACTTTTGAGTGCCCTTTAAAAAATTTACATTTTCTCTTACCAAAAACTCTATCTCACATTGCTGGTTATCTCTCTCTTCCACGTCCTTCTCTTCATTTCTTTGCCTCCTCTTTAATTGTCTTCTTTCCGCAGGTACAAGATCTATGCTGAAGGTTATGCATGGTCTGTGAGTCTGAAATATATTCTCTCGTGTGATTCAGTTGCACTAATAATATCACCGCGGTATGAAGACTTTTTCAGTCGAGGCCTTATTCCACAGAAGAACTTTTGGCTTATTGATCCTCTACATCTATGTCCAGCTATAAAGCATGCTGTTGACTGGGGTAATGAACATGAACATGAGGTATGGCTTTACTCATTCTTGCATATGTTTTGTTAGAATAATTCTTGGATAAATCCGAACTATAGTAGATAAGTATATTTCTTCTTGGATAAATCCGAACTATAATAGATAAGTATATTTCTTGTTGGATAAATCTGAACTATAATATACGAGTATATTTCTAACATATTTACAATTTTTGGCCTGAGAATCTCATTTTGTTACTTAGTTTCACCCTAGAGGATGAAAGTGCCTATACCTTCTCTTTGACCCTTTAAAATAAAATAAAAAGGGTGGTTAACACATGAAGTTACCTCATTGAAATGGTCAACAGTTACAGATGGATGACAGTTCACTTCTCACTAGATTACATCACACAACCTAAAGAATGGCTTTTCTTGTTATAATAGCTCTATTTTTACCTCTCTGGTTCGGACACAATCTTATTTTCTACTTTCAAGAATAAAATACCAAATTCATAACCCTAGTGAGAGAGGAAGTATGGTACAACTAATACAATCTTACGTTCTCCCCTAGCTTGGCTTCCTATTGTGTATTATGCTTCTTATATATTACTGCAACGCGCTTTTTTATTACATAGTTTCATCTGCATTGCTATAGGCAGAGGCTATAGGGAGAAGTGGGCAGCAATTCATGGAAAGCTTGAGCATGGATCGGATTTATGAATACATGTTTCACCTTATTTCTGAGTACTCCAAACTACAAGACTTCAAGCCTACCCCATCATCAACTGCCATGGAAGCTTGTGTAGAGTCCGTGCTATGCTTCGCCGACGAAAAGCAGAGGATGTATCTCAACAGATCAATGGCCTTCCCTTCACAAGCTCATCCCTGCACCCTTCAACCTCCCCGCGAGAGGGATCTCACCAGTACTGTACAGAACAGACAAAACTAAATCAGAGATGTGGAATATACGAGAATGAGAAATAACAGAGAGCAGGTGCATTAATTACGATGCATTTATTATTGGTATACAAGGTACAGTAAAATAAGTTATAAACTGTTGTAAATTTGTAATTCTAGTGTCTTGTAGTTTCAACATTTGGAAGATTTAATTTTTTTTTTCCTTCCCGGCATAGGGACAATAAGCTTCAGCCTTTAGAGCTGAAGGTGTAATCACAGTGATCACTTGGTTATTGCCTCAATCAAGCTGTCGCGATTGCCATGAATGTAGGACTTGATTGTGATAAGAAAATGAAAGATTTTGTTTTATTATTATTGTTTATCCATGATGAAGGCTGCAAAACTATTCAAAACTTGATTTGTTTTCATGGGTTTGTTTTATACTATTATTCCACTTCAGTAGGCGAAATTTTGGATTGGGGAGAGTAGAAGGAAAATAAATGTTTAACTTAGACTTTTTTTTTTCAATTTAAATCAATTAATTCTTTTTTAATTTAAACATACCTTAAGAATTGATTTAGCCAAAGGAGAACGTAATTTGAGAGCAATTATAGCTGAAGAAGATTCATTGCAAGGGCATTGTTCTTAGACTGCTTTGCTGTTAGTCAGGGTACATTTTTATAATTGAGGATCTAATTGTAAATCTATAAAGTTATAATTAAATTAAATTAAAGTATTTCTTCTGCCGGTTGATGTTTATGCTAACTACACACATTCTTCTCACTCAATTGATCGTAAATTTGATCACGGGTCAAGCTCATAAAAAAATTTGTAAATTTTTTTAAGCCCAAGCCCGATATTATTTGAATAGTATCGGGCTGGGCTCAAGTTTGAGCCCAGGACTAGCCCATTTTGTAAATTTTTTTTATATTTTTATCCTTTTTTTTTAGTTTTAAATATCATATATATATATATATATTCATTACTTGTTAAGTATATTTTTATTCTTATTTTAATTTTTAAATAACTCATAAAAAAATTACAAAAAATTTACATAACTTGAAATAAATAAATAAATATATATAAAAGATAGTAAAACTTCTTAAAATAATAATTTTTTTAATAATATTACTATTAATAATTTATTTTATGTGAATTATAATTTATTTATAATAATATATTATATAATAAGTAAAAGTAAAAATAATAATAATCATATATGTTATATAATTCTTTTTTATTTATATATATATAGTTATAAATAAATGTTCTAATAATATAATTTATTAATAATATATAAAAATAATTATAATACAAACAGGCTTAGGCTCGGACTGGACTTTAAAAAAAGTTTAAACCCAACTTTTTTTATATTTGGATTTTTAAAAAATGAATTCATTTTTTTCAATTTTTTTTTTGTTCATATCTATTTTTTTGAGATCGGGCGGACTTCTCGATCCATGATCAAGTCTAATGGACAGTTCATTGGCTCCAAAAAAAAAATGTTCATTAAAATCCTCACAACTGATAATTTACTTAAACGAATCATACTTAACGAGACGGACAGATTCTTCAACTTCGTTTTTTTTTTAAAACATTTGGACAGTTTCTATTATCGACAAAGCATTTTTCTTTTCTATCGATAATGATAAGTCCATTCCTCTGATGGATTAAGAGCTTGATGCTTTGTTATCTTATGGAAATTGTATTATCCTTTTTTTTTTTTTGGTAATGGAGAAAATAAGCTCTAGGAGCGCCCGAGTTATCCCGCTACAGAAATTGAATCAAAAGGGATATTCATTATGAAAAAACTTTGGCATAATTTTTATATGACTAAAATATATTTTTGATTACTTAATTTTATCTTAAATTTTATTTTTAGTGTGTTTTAATCTAGTCTTTTAATTACAAAAATTACTTAAATATTTTCTTCTCTCTTATACTACTAAATTGTTTAAAAGAAAGGTTATTAGAGTTAAGTTACTAAAAAACCATACAGAATATTTCTATTAAACATTTAATTTGATAGTATTTGAAAGAAAGAAATATTTAAATTATTTTTGAAAGTCAAAGATCAATTAAATTGAAACAAAATGAAATTTAAGAAATGAAAGTAAAATTTGAAGTAAAGTTAAAGAATTAAATTAAAACTGAATAAATTTAATGAATAGAAGTAAAACTTAAGTTAAAATTAAGTGATTAAAATGAAGATAAATAAAATTTTAAATAAAATTAAGGATCAAAAATATATTTTTTACTGCTTCCAAAAAAAAGTACATTTTTTACTTCTTATAACTTCACTATGAAACTTTTTAATAATAATATAATAAATATATGAATTTTATAGATTAATGTATAATTTTGATGACAATATTATAAACTTTTAGAATTTTTTTAATACATACTATGTTTTTATTAAAAAATGTGATGCCAAAACTATACAAATCTATCATAAAATCTAATGGATTCATATATTGAGTGGTGTGAGTAAGATTTATTTAAACACATTTTGATCCGTCAAATGCGCTGTTTGGCCAGTTAGCTGGGCTTATAATTTATAGCCACGTGAGTGTTATGAATTAAAGTGCCTTTTTATAAAATTTGGAATCTTTTGTATAAAAGAATTTAAAACGTGTAAACTTTTCAAGGTGTTCACGCTCTTTGATATAGACGTTACTCTGTTTTGAACTTTGTTTTCCGTTTTATCTTTTCTGATCTCTCAATTTTTCTTTTAATGTTATCTCTTTCTTATTTTTCTTTCTTTATTCCCAGACATAATCCGACCGTATTAATAAAGTTTTGGAAGTCTTTGATCTCATAACTTATATATTAATATTGTTTAATAAAAAAAATTAAATACCATGTAAATTGATAAAGAGGTTGATATAAGGAAAAAATAATTATAATTCCTTTAAAAAGTTAATTATAATGCTTTTCATTAAAAAATTAATTAAAAAATTGACAAGCAGAAGCTTTCTAGTCTCTACACTCACGTTGCTCTATTTTTTTAATTCCGATAAAAAGTTAACTAAAATCTAGCTTCGTTTTTTTAGATTAAAGTTACAAGAATGAGAATATTATAAAATCTTTCGTTATAAAATCATTTCAATACTATATTAATTAGTTAATGGCCGATACCGTAAAGGCAGACAAACTTTTTCAGTCTTTTCATTATTTTTTTATTCAAAAATGTCTAATGTAAATGGGCTGACCAACCCCATTGACTTTGACGTCATTGTCTTCATGCGATTGCACGGAAATTTACACTTTAATCTAATTGAAAAAAAAAGTTTTTAAAAAAATTACACAAATATAAAAAAATAATATGGCACGAAGCTCGATACAAAAAAGACCAATAATATTCTAAAACTAATAAATATTACCAACCTCTTTTTTTAATATAATATATATGGATGCTTTTCATCACATCATCTCTAGTTTTCTCATCATTTTCTTTTTCTTTTAAGAAATAAAACAACAGTAATATATTATTAAAATAAAATTTTAAACAAGTTTGATCAAATAAAAATAGATGGGATCAAACAAATAAAAAAATGAAATTAAGATAATCTTACAAAATTATTTATTTTTTAATTAAAAAAAACTTTTAAGAGTTGGAAGTAAAGAAAAAAATAAAGGAAAAATGGAAACAAAATACACCAAGATTCTTGATAGTTATGTTAAAAAATGTACTACTTAAATAAACATTTTTACGTTATTTTTTTATTATTAGATACATTTAAAATTCTGACTCTGAGTTTTAATTGATAAAAAAATATGAGAATATATCTAATGGTAAAACTGAAAGGTAGAATTTTGTTCAAAGAATGTACTACTTAAACCAAGATTTTTAAAATAATTTTTTATTATTAAATACTTTTAAAATTCTCAGTCTGACTTTTAATTGAAAAAAGTAAAAATATGAGAATATATCCCATGGTAAAATTGAAAGGTAGAAGTTTTCGTAAAATTACTTATTCGCATACTAAATATGCCTTTTACTACGATTTATTTCTAACGTATTTATTTATTTGTTGTTAATTTAATTTATATCTTTATATATTAAATCTACCAATTTTTTTCTTTATTAATATTTCAAGAACTCTAAATAATTAAAGAAGTAGATTTAAATATAGTTATTTATATTTTTATTATAAATTTGTTTCATAAATTATAATATCTGTAAAAAAATTTAATCTTGTAATACTGAATTATAAAAATTATAGATCATAAAAATTATATATTTATTATATTATTAATAAAAAAATTATATATTTACTATATTTTCATTAAAAATGTAATAATAAAAAATAACAAAATTTCGTATAAATTGTGTTCACAAAAAAAATTAATTCAGGAATAGTACTGAAGTTGTAATAACCAATAAAGAAAGCCGCCAACCAAGCTTTTCATTAATGCAGTGAGAGGGAGAGAGAGGACACTAGCATTAAAGCCATCGTCAACTTCGGCCTTATGTTAATGGAGTATTTTATGTAGAGGAAAACAAGCACCAGACCCTTCAACTTAATCCACCATCAAAGCCCTTTCCACTCGAATACACCTTTCTGTCTCCCCATAACATCATTACCTCTTCGCTTCGAAGTTTGATCCACCGTTACCAAATTCTGGGTTCTTAAAAGGACCTAGAGACAGAATCCGAAACACAGCTCATAGAGAAGGGTGTCATTGTTTGTTTGTTTGTTTGTTTGTTTGACTCATTTGTCTGTATCTGTCGAGATTGATATATGGGTACCTATAGAGTCTGCGTGTGCTTCCAACGGCGGTTTAAGGTGGCGGAGGCGGTGCCGCCGGCGGAAGTGAGAGAGTTCTTCAACAAATACACCGAAGGTGGGGCCTACATGACCCCCGAGCAGCTCCTCCGCTTCCTCGTGGAGGTTCAGGGCGAGAGTAGCAACCTCAACGCGCGGCAGATAGTGGAGCAGGTGATGCAGAAGCGGCACCACATTACCAAATTCGTGAGGCACACTCTTACCCTCGATGACTTCCATCACTATCTCTTCTCTCCCGAGCTGAATCCCCCCATCGGATCTCAGGTGCCTACTCTCTTTCTCTCTCTCTCTCTCTCACGGTCCTTTAATTACTCCTAGTATGAGTATAAATGGAAGGGACGTTTGAACCGTTTGGCCTCCGAGAAAATTAGGGGAAATGATGGATCTTGTCGTCTTTCTGAGTGAGTGCCGGCTGATTTACCGTTGTCGAGTTGTCCTCTCACTTCCCTTTTTTTGCTTCCGTTCTTTTGATAGATAGATCCCTTAATACTACATTAGGAAGGAAGTAGAACTGTCCCTTTTTTTTTCCCCCCTCTTTTCATGTCTTATTTCTACATCATGGAATTTTTCACTTTCTATAATTACCGGCTAGGTAGAGAGGTTTTTGATACCTCTCTTTGCTTCGTTGCATTCCGTTACATTTTTGGTACCTCAGAACTAGGTTTGACTCTTAGATTATGCAACTTAGAATTAGAATTTAATTAATCGTCAACTAAATATTGGATGAGCAAGATATGCTTCCTACCACAGAGAAATTAACCTGATGAACATGGTACTTGCAGAACTCAAATTCACTGATGCAGGAGCGTGAAATATTTATTACCTTATCTGACGAGATTTATTTGTGTCAGTTTTATTAATCCCTTCGTTTGGCATCATCCAGGTTCACCAGGACATGACAGCTCCCCTGTCTCAGTATTTTATATATACAGGCCATAACTCCTATCTCACCGGCAATCAACTCAGCAGTGATTGTAGTGATGTGCCGATTATAAAGGCGTTAAATGGAGGTGTAAGAGTGGTGGAGCTTGATATATGGCCCAATTCCACGAAAGATGACGTGCTTGTTTTGCATGGAAGGTATTCAGATGTATTAACGATCAAGATGTCACTAAATGTTCACTATCAGTTTGTCAGTATTATTCAGGAGTCAGTAACCACTAATGGTTTTAACCTGATATATCTCTTGGCCAATGAAATGGATAGAATTTTGTTTCTTTTTGAGAAATATTCTGGTTGTTATTAGTGTAGCTGTAGAAATTTATGGTAATTCCTCTCCTAAAAGATAATTCATGGCACTAATCCCAACCCTTACGTGCATAATGGAATAAACTTATATAAAAAATAGCTCTTCCTATGTATAACTTTAATAAATCACTTGGACCTCTTATTTCAGTGAATCGTCTACATTGATTCTGCATGTTAATTGTTACTAATATCTGCTTATGTTCATAAAAACATCAATGTATCAGCATTCTCTTTGTAGAGTCAGTAGGTATCTGCCTGCTCCATTTCTTTTTTAATCTATAGTTTTCAGAAGCTTACAAGACACCCTTGATGCTTCACCCAAAATTTGTGTTTATCTGATCTTGTAGGACATTGACAACCCCTGTGGAGCTCCTTAAATGTTTGAAATCCATTAAAGAACATGCTTTTGCTGCATCTCCTTACCCTGTCATAATAACTTTGGAAGACCATCTTACGCCAGACCTTCAAGCCAAAGTGGCTCAGGTAATCTGTTGCATTCAAGAGGAGTAAATCACTATGGCTGGCCAAAATTATAATTAATATATGATGATGCTGCTTACTAGATGATTACTGAAACATTTGGAGATATGCTGTTTCGCCCGGAATGTGAAAATTTAAAAGCCTTTCCTTCACCTGAGGATTTGAAGTATCAGATCATAATATCAACGAAGCCCCCGAAAGAGTATCTCACAGCAGAGACTGTCGAGGTGAATATAAAAAAGCCACAGAAGTCAATGGATTTTGACGAAGATGAAAGTAGGAAGGAGCCCTCTGATGTTACAAGAGATCAGAATGAAGATGATATTGTAAGCTAAAATTTGCATGTTAAAAGCCACTATTTTCCCTAGGCTGTGTACTATCTCTTTGATTTTTCAGAACTTAATTTTATAATGTTACAGGACGATCCTGATATGACCGAAAGTGAAGATGATGAATCAAATGATGGTTGTGCCCCTGATTTGTGCTCGTTTTCAGCTTCAAGTTATAAGCGTCTAATTGCTATTCATGCTGGAAAACCCAAAGGCGGTTTGAAGGAAGCATTAAAAGTTGAAATTGATACTGTTAGACGCCTCAGTTTAAGTGAACAAGCCCTTGAAAAGGCTACTGGATCACATGGAACTGATGTTGTGAGGTACTATCAGGTTTCTATACAAAACATAGATTTGCTGTTTTATCTGAAGTGCACAAATGATCTGTCTTTCTCAAATTCTTCTATGGTCCGATTGTAATGCTTTCAATTTTACTTATTAGATTCACCCAGAAGAACTTCTTGAGGGTGTACCCAAAGGGTACACGGTTTAACTCCTCCAACTACAAGCCACTGATTGGCTGGACGCATGGTGCTCAAATGATTGCCTTTAATATGCAGGTTTTCAATAAATGTTCCATCTTTTCCCTATCTTCCAAATCGCCAGAATTATGGTGCATGTTAAGTGCTACTAGTACTTTTCAAGTTCTACGTGTACCTTCTGTATGTGCTGAAATTTTCTGTATGAGTTTTATTTTTTGTTATGTGATAAGCCTAAAGAAGATGCAGGTGCTCATAATTGCCACGTCAGTGTTATAAAATTTCTTCATATTTTGAACATTATTACATCTGAAGTTTGGCCACATTCTAATTTTGCTGCAACATTTTTACGGTGCATATAATTGGGTTACACTTGCATCATTGTTTAATACTTACTGAGCAATCTATACTTTCCCCCCTCATTTCATATTGACTTAATCTTCCTTCTGGTGATTTTACAACATAAGACTATAAGTGTTTGCTTTAATGACAGGGATATGGCAAACATCTTTGGTTGATGCATGGAATGTTTAGATCCAATGGAGGATGTGGTTATGTCAAAAAGCCAGATTTTCTTATGAAAGAGGGTCCAGATAATGAGATATTTAATCCTAGAGCTGATATGCCAGTGAAGAAGACTCTGAAGGTTAGGATATTCAAAATATTAACAATCAACATCACTTCCCTTACATTGTATTCAATTTAATCTCTTACTTGATAGGTGAACGTATATGGGGGAGATGGATGGCGTTTGGACTTCAAACAAACTCACTTCGACTTGTATTCACCGCCAGATTTCTATGTCAGGGTAAGATTTTTGTCATTATCATCTGATTTCTCTGCATCTCTAACTATTGACTTCATAACTTTCTAACCACTATTTGTTGCCCATCGTTTATATTCTGGCAATTATGGCTGTGTTAAATAAATCTAATCATCTTCCAATCGAAGCATAGACAATTTCATTTGGGCAGTTCCAGCAAAACCTTCTCTGTAAAGCCAGTGGTAGAGATATAAATCTGTTATAAAGACAATTCTCTTGTGTTTTGGCATTAACTTACAAGTCAATCTGTGAGGCAGGTTGGTATAGCTGGAGTTCCAGCTGATGAGATAATGAAGAAAACAAAGGTAAAAGAGGATATATGGATACCTGCCTGGGACGAAGAGTTCACCTTCCCATTAAGGGTACCTGAACTTGCTTTGCTCAGAGTGGAAGTTAATGAATATGACCTGTCTGAGAAGGATGATTTTGCAGGCCAAACATGTTTACCAGTATCTGAACTGAAGCAAGGGATCCGTGCAGTTCCACTCTGTAACCGCAAAGGTGAAAAGTACAAGTCAGTTAGGCTCCTTATGCGATTTGAGTTTATATAAGCCCTTTGCCTATGTTCTTCTTGTACTTGCACATATTTTTCGCTGTTAGAAAAGAAAGCTGGATCATTGCAATTCCCTGTCCATATCTATTTTGCTTTTCTTTGTTTTTGGGTTGAATCAACTGAATTTCGTCATGGCTTTTTAGTAGGGGCGCATGTTCTGTAACCATATTCTTCTATAAATTGCTTCACACAACGGAGTACGTGAGCATGAAATTATCCATGTGACAACATTTGTTATGTATTTATCTAATTATTATGTTTTTAATAGTGGATGATTATGTTATTTTATGAGAGTTTTTTATTTTACATAAATAAGAATTTAAAAATATTAAACAAAATTCAGTTGGCCCATCTAGGGCCGCTTATGATATCTGACGTTTCAGCTTGTTTAATGGTGGACCAACCTGTGTGATGGTCATATATATATATATATATATATATATATATATATAATGATAGTAATGAATCTTAGATTGAGTTTTTTTTTTGGCAAAAAAAGCAGATTAAGTTGATTATAAATAAATATATTGACATATTAGATAGGGGTTTGGTTTTATTTTTGTTTTTGTATTTGTGGGGGGGAGAAAGCGGAAAATTCGCTAACCAGTTGGCACCTCTATTCGCTTCTCTGTATGTATGGAATAAAACGATCTCCCAAGGACTATGGAGGCACTTACGGATATCCGAAATGAAATTAAAACAAGAATGAAGCCTATAACAACCCGATTCAGTTAGTTTGATAGCCGTGAGTGAGTCTGTGTTAACCATCTGATGTTCCTAAATCCAAGGTCCCAGGCCAGCCGAATGCCATGCAAAAGAATAACTATTGTTAATCATAAAAAAATTTCCTGTTCATTTCTCTAGTTCAATAATCAAAATCATATTATCATTACTAGAAATAAATATTAGAATATTGTAAAATTGTTCGTTATGGAACTATTTCAATTTTCAACAATAGATTAGCTCCCCAAGTAGAGCAACAGATTCTGTAATGGTTGTTTCTCTTCCTAAAATCCCATGCTTGAACTTCATGATGCAATAGTTGGATTTATCACTGAATTTGAAACTAAACTTAACATCAACTGCTATTAATAAAACTCCAATAACTATAGTTGTACTCCCAGTGAAGGAATCAATGGAGGAATAGAGCAGTTATATAGGTGAACAGAGAGTTTGGAAAATAGATAAATACGTTCCAGCACGGAATCCTGTCAATAAGGAATCGCCAACAAAAATAGAACCCAAAATTTAGTAGTTTTTGGCGGAGTAGAATAGTCCATAGTATCGGAATTGTAATTATAATGGGAACGAAAACTTTTCCTCAATGGTTTCGCTTTGATCCTCCATTACCGAATTCTAAGGTTTGAGAAGGAGGCAAGGGCAGAGGAGGATTCACACTCAAGGTGGCCCTTCTCACTCTCTCTCTTTCCTTTCCTTGAATTGGTGCATGCTCATTTTATGTCTAATTAAGGAAGAGACTATATGCATTGCACTGTTTGGGTTGCCCGGAAATGACGAAATAGGAAAATGAAATATTGATGGATCGTGATTTCTTTTCGTTTTTGTTCTTTTGATAAAGTGTTGTCGAGTTACCTCTCATTTATTTTAAATATATTGTTTTTGTTCTTTTGATAGATTTTGTTTGAATCAGTTGAGGTCATATTAGCAGGGAGGTGCCAAATAGCATCCGCGAAACTCTATTTCACTTTTAGATCCTCAGTTCCACTATATATACACTATACGTTTATGCCTATGGTTAATATTTTGATTTAAGAAACATTTCCACACTTGGTAACATACATGACTGCGAATATCTTATCCAGATTTTCTTTCATTATTTTGCATTTTCTTCTCATTTGAAAACCCAAAAATTCAGTTTAAGAAAATTTTATTTGAGTCCTTTATAATAATAATAATAATACTCTGTTTTTTTTTGACATGAATTAACATGTGACTCTTTGACACACACATTCCTACGAGGGATCTTCTTCTTTGTGCATGAAAGAGAATTTGAATTGTTTAGATTTTATTTTTTTTATTTTTTAAATTTTTTTTAAGGGAGCAAAACGCAAAGCAAAAATAATTTTTTAATTCAAATTAATCTAAATGATTGAAATCCTTTCTCATGTACTGCACACACGGAAAAGGATCTCGATTGGATTCCTCCTGGCATAGAGGGGGCGCTAACTCGTTTGTCTGGTTAAAGTAGAACAAATTCCCACCCCATGTGAAAAATCAGTGAGAACACGTTTGGAATTGCTCTAAATTTTTATTTATTTTCAAAACCATTTTTCTTACATAAAAATTTTGCAAGAAGCATGTAAAAGAGAAATAGTTTGTATTTGACAAATATTTGATAAGCATCTTTATCTATGTTATTGTGTTTGATAAATTTTTTAAAAAAGTAATTTTTACTATCAAATTCTTAAAAATGACATATATTTAAAAGGGTAGATAAAATAAATTTAAAGGTAAAAAATGACATGTATTTTTTAGTGAGGTATGATTGTCTTCTAAAAAAAATATTTTTGTTTCTATTTCAAAGAAAAAACTTTTTTTTTTGGTTTCTCTTCTGCAATAAAAAAATTATTTTTGTTATCATTGAAAAAAATGAGCCAAACACCTAATTTAATCAAAATGAGTACTTTTTTAGAAAATAATGTGCAACTTCTTTTTCGACCAAATGCGACCGAAGATGAACGAAAAAAAAGCATTGAAATCTAGTGTTCTTGTCAAGCGACTTCGAATCCGATAAGCTTTATTGTTTTATTCATGCAGCCCAGAAATCAAGTACAAACAAGTATGCATGCCGGTTTAGTTTTATAATTTTATCCTCCTCTAGTTGAACCTTGCTTTTCACGACTTGGTTGCAAAAAAGCTGTCTTCTTTCTCTTCTTTTCCTTTTTCTTTTTCTCTGTGATTCAGTTCAAAAAGCGTAGGTTAAACAATATACAAACACGGAATGCTTCAGAATAATGATTGGTGGTAGGGCCGTACCTTCAGAGTTTATCATATATAAGTTTGGTCATTTGAGATAAAAGGAACCTGAGTTTTAATTAAGTTAAAAATTATGATCAAACTTTTTTGTTTAAGAAATGAGCTGAAAATTCTTCATAAGCAACCCCTTGGAGTTTTTTAAATTTATTTATACAACCATACGAGTTTAATAAACAAATAGAAATCATCCATTTAATAAATGAATTTGAGTGATGAGACTGAATTCTTAATGAATCAAATTTTGAAAATGTTACGAACAACTTGCATCATAACCAACATCAAGCAATCTCTTTCTTCATTACAGAGATAAACTTTAAAAAGGAATATTGGCGTGCCTTCCCTGTATTTTTACCCCCTTCCTTATGAACATTGCAAGAGCATAAATTCTCACTTTGTCTCTAAGCCATTCCACATACTTTAAAAACCCCACTTGTTTCTCTTTTCCCCTCAATCTCTGAAACATATAATAATATGGCAAGCTCAGCGAGTTCGAAATCATCTCGGCAGTCTGAGAAGAAAACGTTGAAGCACTCTTTCAAAGTGTGTTTTTGTTTCAGGAGAATGTTCAAGGTGAAGGTGGGAGAGCCACCAGAGGAAGTGAAGCAGGTGTTTAATAAGTATTCCAAAAATGGCACCATGAGCGTCGATAACCTGCATAAGTTCTTAGTTGAATTTCAAGGAGAAAAGGAAGCGAGGAAGGAGGATGCACAGGCAATATTTGACAGTATGAGGCATTTGAACATTTTCCATAGGAGAGGCCTTCATCTTGAAGCCTTCTTCCGTTACCTCTTGAGTGACCCTAACGGCCCCATCATCTCTCCCCCCGGTCTGGTAATATAATATAATATATATTTCCTACTATTTCACTAGATTCCGTTTACAAAATGATAGAAATATTAAATTATTAAATAACTTACATAATTTTTTTTGAATTTTGCTAAAATTACGTGGATGCCTCCTTTATTTTTAAAATATATAGCAATATCCTCTAAAATAAAAAGTTATCATATAGTTTAATTTAATTTCAAATTTTTTTATTAAGATACCCTCTATTAACTTAAATATATTTTTTCAACTAAAAAAAATTTAAATGGAAGATATTTTGATAAAAAAATTTAAAATTGAATTAAAGTGTAAGGTAATTGTTTATTTTAAGGAACATCAATCTCTGTATATTTTAAAAATAAATAAAAGATTTGTAAAATTTTTATAAAATTCAAAGGAAGTCTATATTATTTATTCTAAATCATATCCTATTATAAATATATATCTAAGCGTAGGAGATGAGTCTCACTAAAAAAATATAATTGATATGCTTAAGTGCCTATTCATATTATTGGTTAATTTGGTTAATTTATTTATAGTTTTATACAGAAAGTAGATTATGTCTTCTCTTATTCAATTTTGCAAAACAAAAATTGGGTAGACTAATTATTAAATATAGATAGTTTAAACTAATCATAGATAAACATATAAGTATGTCAAATATGAAATTTATTAAAAAAAATGTGCCTAATATATGTTTATATACACTTCTCTTTATAATTGGCTTAATTTATTTATCTTTTACAAAGTGAGTTTATACTTAATAATTTTTTTTTTCATTTGGATTTTGAAAGAGAGTGTGTTTTGGATAGATAAAATCTATTAGGGATAATTAGACCAAGTTAGTCATTGATAGATATGTACATATGTTAGAGATGAATTTCATTAAAAAAAAAAAAGCTTAATAACATGCTTGTGAATTTAATTATACTATAGTTATTTTGGATAGATAGGTGGAGTTTATGGAAATATTTTTCATTTTGGAATTATTAAGCAGCTAGTGAAGTTCCCTGATATTGTAGTGTTATTGTAATTCCCAGGTGCACCATGACATGAATGCTCCATTGGCTCATTATTTCCTATACACAGGGCATAACTCCTACTTAACAGGGAATCAATTTAGCAGCGACAGCAGTACCGTACCAATCATAGAGGCTTTGAATAAAGGTGTTAGAGTAATTGAGCTGGATTTGTGGCCAAATTCAAGAGGGGATGAAGCAGAAGTTCGTCATGGAGGGTATTAAATTAACCTTCATATACATTCTTACAAGTAATTGAACATGCTAAATATCAATATAAATTATTTATAAATTTTTAAGTTATAATCATTATTGACATAGTGTCAGAGCTAGTAATGAAAAGTAAGTTTTAATATGAAGTTTGGTAAATTTGCACTTTCTTTATATTTTAAGCCTAAAGCACTTTTGTGTTGTTAGAGACAATCATTCATCGTTGAACATTTGAGTTGAGATATAGTCTTGACAAGCATATTTGAGGAAATAGGACTTTGAAGTGCCTAAATAATTGAGTTTGATTGGGGATATAGGACTTTGACTGCTCCAGTGGAACTCAGAGATTGCTTGGAAGCCATCAAAGCAAATGCATTTACTGCTTCTGAATACCCTGTCGTCATAACTTTTGAAGACCATTTAAATTCACGTCTTCAAGCCAAAGTGGGCAAGGTTTGTACAACTTTCATTACATTGATTAGGCCACTCTGAAGTGCAAGAGTTTCATATTCACTGTAAATAGATTTGAATATTGTAGATGGTGAAAGAAATTTTTAGAGAAATGTTGTATTACCCCGACTCAACAACGCAACAGAAGCAATTCCCATCTCCAGAATTTCTCAAGAAAAAAGTCATGATTTCAACTAAACCACCAGAGTATCCTGAAAGCAAGGTAAGACAAAATTTACTGAAAGCTTAACAACTTAGACGAAGAATATAAGTTTAAAATAATTTAAGGTTCAATTTTGTTTTCTGGAACGCAGGCAAATTTGTTTTACTGTAATTTTCATGTGTTTTATCAGATTACTGAACAGAACGTCCATGGCACGTGAAAGCATATTTTTTAAATAATTCAGTAACGTAATGCTAATAGATTATAAACAATTATTCACACATGTTATGTTTCCATTAAAAATCAAATAATAAATACTTGAAAATCTAGTTTTATTTTGCTTATGGTGAGTAAACTAAGAGCTTCCTAAACAAGTGAGTGGTGTCATCTTTTCTGGCAGGATGATCTATCAAATGAAGAGTATGATTTTGATGAGGATGCTTTTCTTGAATATAGGAATCTGATAGCCATTCATGCTGGAAAGCCAAAAGGTAATATAGAAAATTGGTTTGCCAATCAAAGTCGAGTCAGACGTCTTAGCTTGAGTGAGCAAGAACTTGAAGATCTTGCCGAAACACATGGAACTGACGTTGTCAGGTAAAATTGATTCTCTTGGCAAAATGCTCTTATTTCACGAATCTCTTTTCTCTCTGCTTATAAATTAAATAACTTAAGTGGCTCTTTTTACTTTGGCTTTAGCCGTGTGCATAAAAATATTGTGCCTTACTTGTAAAGAAATTTTATGTTATTGGTAAGAGCAGATAAAAATCTCTATTTGATAATCTGAGTTTGATTTTTGGTGAGTATTATAAGAATAAACTATTAAAAGTAATAAGTTAATGTAGTGGAGCGTGGCTCTGGGATCACTGCTAGGGAGAGTAGATTTAGATGGGACAAAATTCGAAAATACTCCAAACAAAACTTCCACTTCAAGAAGCCACAAATAAATCCATGTGCTAAGGAGCATTATTTTTTCCCCTTAATCACATGCTGGTTTGAAGGGTAAGTTTTTCATGCTTGCTTAAATTTTTATCAATAAATATTAAAATTGAGACTAACCTCTATAAAAAGAGACTACCAATGTGACTTGTTCAACCTACAAAAGGAGTATGACTCAATGTCCAAAGCCTTGCACGATCCTCAATTCTAAATTTCCAACCCACACTTGTTTAGGTCTCCATCAGCCCCTAATGGTGATAACAAATATATTAGTATTATTATTAAAAAGGAGAAATTATTTTAGATTAACTTGATAAAACAAGCCAATTATAAATGAATACATAAGCATATAAAGTTTTTATTTTTCGGTTTATGGAACTCATATCTAATATATTTATGATACACTTCATCTACTTTAATAAAATTGGATTTATCTTAAAATTTCACACTATTAATGACTAGACATTCATGTAGTACTGATTTTTCTCCTTATTGTTTACCGGCATTAATTAAAATTGCTCTATGCTCGATCTAGATTTACCCAAAACAATTTGCTGAGGATTTACCCTAAAGGTATGCGTCTGGACTCATCTAATTATGACCCCATGATTGGATGGACGCATGGAGCTCAAATGGTAGCATTTAATATGCAGGTTAGACTATTTTTTTTCCTTTTTAAATCTCTTCGGCAATTTTAAACTTGATATACTCGTTGTTCTGATGTAGGAATTTGATTTGAACGTTGTCTTCTAGTAGCAAGTCTCGAAAGAAATGGTTAATTAATAACAAGAAGAGTAATAGATATGAGGTTCAGAAGAGGATCTTGCACGTAAATATATAGAAACACACACACACACACACACACACATATATATATATAATTAAGTTTCTATGGGGAAATTTTGATTTTCGTTTTTACTATATTCCCCTCTCTTAAATGATAAGATTGGGTTTAATTAAGACACGAAAGAAAACATGACTTTTTGTATTTTCCATGTCTATTACTTACAGTTTTGTTTAATAATTTGGTGAAAATTAAGGGACATGGGAAGTTTCTAAGGATTATGGAAGGAATGTTCAGAGCCAATGGCAGCTGTGGCTATGTTAAAAAACCAGACATCCTCTTGAATCCTTATGAGATTTTTGATCCTACTGCAATTCTACCTGTTAAACAAACTCTAAAGGTGAGTTCAATCATCGATGTGAATATGTATGAAAAATATTAAGGCAAAATATAATTAGAAAATTAAGGTTAAATTACTCTATTAGTGTTCATAGTATCATTTAATTTTTAATTTCATATCTATCATTTTAACATGTGATTAAATTATATTAACTATGCCAACCACATATTATCTCAACATTTTATATATGATTTATGCAAACTCACCTAAACTAGTTAACTTAAGGTATTATCACATGTCACACACGAGTAGATTTCACATTATCATTTATCTTCATCCCTTTTGCTGGTATACATAACCAATAAATCATATTCGAAGTATTAAAATAATGTATAGTTGGCCATTTCAACAAAATTTAATACACTAACTGAAATTTAATGAGAGAATAAATTAAATCGTTTTAAACCATAAAAATTCAATTTTAAACTTGTAAATTAAAGAAATTAGTAAAAATAATAATAGAAATTTTAAATAGCAACAGAATAATCTAACCATATAAACTTCAGCAACCTCTAATTATTTAACGATAATAACATGCAAAACAGGTTATCGTATACATGGGTGAAGGGTGGCATTCAGATTTTGGTGGAACATACTTCGACCGCTTTTCCCCTCCAGACTTCTTTGTAAAGGTAAAATGGATGCTCTCAAGTCTCAATTTGCTTTTGAAATTGCCCCATCAATTTTAAAGAGAGAAATACAAAATATGTCAAATACATTATTTAAAGAATGATGATCTTATATTTTTGGAAATATATACATATTCCCTAGTTTTCACATATTTAATTATTATATATATAGAATAATACTTTATTGAATAATTACTTAAAGTATTAATTTATTTAATAATTAATAATTCTTAAAAGAATTATTTTCATTTTTATGTAATTAAAGAGAATAATAATAATAAATCTATTAAAATAATCAAAAAATTGTTTTATATTTAATAATTAATTGTGTCATAATTAAAAAATATGTATTACTGAAAACATAAGATCACCACCCTTAAATAAATCTTACATATTCAAGTAGAATTATCACTCAAATAGATTTTATACATTTGCATTTATCTTTCCATAAAATTGATCATGTCAATTTTAAGGAAATATTGAGAGGATCCAAATTAAATACTTTTTGCTCAATAGTCAATATGATTTTTTTCAAAAAAAATTTATCCACATCTTATATTTTTATTATAAATCTAATAATAAACACTTAAAAAAGTTTACTATTTTTCTTCATATTATTAGGTGGTCATGTTTTCTATAAAACATAAACACTAAGATGCTGTTGGGCACAAGAATTTTTTTTGTAGTTCCCAAGAAACTCTATTCAGGAAAATAAATTCCCCAAGTTTGGTGTAAGTTTTTAATCAAGGTTTTCAGAGAATCCTAATTTAATTTCCATGACATTCACTTACCCACATAATATATGAGCAACTTAAACCCACCTACCCATGGAATTTCTAGATTCCTCTTTGCTTCGTTTTTACTGGTTATCCTATCTCTTCATCTATCCTTTGAATTTTCGAAGTAGCTTCATCTATATTTTAGAGTAGCTTCAATTTTCAAAAGGTGTCAATATATAGGAGAAGAAGATGATGTTGAAGAAGAAATAAGCCATGAGGTAGCATAGGTTGAGCTTGCAGTGAAAATCGTTTGGTTTGATTAGTTTTCCTTAAAATAAGTTTACGTACATACCATACACAATATTGATAATTACGTTCAGTTCAGTTCAGTTCAAAAAATTATTGACAATTACCTGTGTATCTAATGCCTGGGTTTAGTTTGTCTAAGTAATTAATTCCCTGTGCTAAACTTCAAAAATATTCATACCAAATACCATAAAATAACATGATTTTTTAAATTACACATTAACATTTCAAATTTTATCACTTCGTACTGTAATATATATATATATATATATTTTATCATGTGTCATTATCAATGTCCACACTTGTTCAGACATGTTTAATTGTGATTTAACGTAAGGCAATTACAAGTTAGCAGAGAAGTGTATAAATGAATGTGCATGCATGCAGCTTGGGATATGTGGTGTTCCAGCAGATTCAACCACGATGAAGAGAACAAAAGCAATAGAGGACCAGTGGATACCAGTTTGGAATGAGGAGTTTACCTTTTCATTGACAGTTCCAGAATTGGCACTGCTTCGCATTGAAACTCTCGAGTATGACACTTCTGGCAAACATGATTTTGGAGGACAAACTTGTCTTCCTGTGTCTGAGCTCAAATCTGGCATTCGAGCTGTTCCTTTATATAACCGCAAAGGTGAACCTTATAAGTATGTGAGGCTTCTCATGGGGTTTCACTTTGTTAATCGACTGCTCTATTAATGCATTCTTTTTATTATATAATAATTGATTCCCATGTTTGAACTTAAAGGCCTCTTATACAAATTATCATGATGTTGTAAAATTTGATTGTGTTATAATTTATACTCTCTGAAAAAAAAAAGGTAAATTCAGTTTATACAAGATAAGCTAAGTTCTAATGAGACCCAAAATATGCTCTCTCAAACTATTCATGAATCATGAAAGAAAATTAAGCATGTCAATCACAACTTTTAACAAGACCCAAAATATACTTGTATATTTATTTGTGACTTATTTAATTTGCTTTTTTTTTAAATCTAATTTATCTAAAAACATGTTCTCTTGCTATAAAATATAATCATATATCGTGTGTGTGTGTGTGTGTCTGTTGTAAGAATAAATTGAAGATAATTATATGAAATTAGAATATTAAATTGATTACCTACAAAAGACATGGCTACAGATTTAGGATACCCTGTTGATTCTGAATGTTTGAAGGTTTGAAGAGACTAGGACTTCCTCTGTGATTCACACTCTCTATCACAACTTATAATGGGGTAAGTTATAGAGTTAGAATTTGATGTGAACACAGAAGGAACCTAGCCAAGTTTCAATGGAACTCTAGTGCCCACCCATTATGGGCCTATGATCTATGAGCCTACACTTTCATTCATACTAATCAATTATATATTCAGTTCAAAATAATAGGATCACTAATAATAAGTGGGCCCAAAAACATCTTTTATAAATCATAAATCAACCCGTTTTTATTTAAAACAAAAACAATTGATTGTAGCCTACTATAATTCCTACATTCTCCCACTTGGGCAAAATCAATTCTTCATTTTAAAAATTTTTATTTTGAAAACGACTCTGAGGCTAATGACTAATTTTATAATATGGCCACATTTTAAAAACAAATGATTCAAAATGCAATATCTAATATGACTCTATCCAACTAAAGCCAAATAACACTGAATCATGACAATTATCATATCTATTACTGATATCAAACCTTCCATGGTTACAAATATCACTGACTCCGTCGACTAGTCATTAGTGTGGAGTGCAGCAAGAAAATAGTATGTCAATGTGATCCAACAACCTAACTACTATTTTCTTTGTCAGTTCTCACAATTTCTCTCAAGTGTTTTAAAGCCAGAGAAACTATATGGTTTGTCAAGAAATCATCATGCCTCAACTCCAATATGGCATCGACCACGGGCATAGTGGTCCTAATGATACCGAGATCAAAATTTTGCAATTAATGCATATATACAAAAATATATAATACCAAAAAATTTCATTGTATTATCAATTAGTCAGAATACAAATTATAAAAATATAAAAAATATCCAAAAAAAATGTTTAATATAATAAGAAAATAATATAAAACTCAAACTCCCACTAACCAAACATATCAAAAGAACTTATAATGCCCATATTTTCAACATGTCTTTTCAATACAATGGGCCTAAGTCCTTTGGTTAAGGGGTTAGCTAACATAAAATTTATGTCTATATATTCAACAAATATTTCGTTGTTATTTCCTAAATCTTTGACAGTCAAATATTTCAACTCTAAATGTTTAAAATCACTATTAGTTTTATTATTTTTAGTCTAAAATGCTACAATACTATTATCATAGTAAATTTTTAGTGGTTGAACAATAGAATTTACAATATAAAACCCTATCATTAAATGTCTCAACCAAACAACATAGGTAGCAGCAGCTTAACAACCAATAAACTCCACTTGCGTGGTGAAGAAAGCAATTAGAGTCTGTTTTTTAATTATTTTTCTACCTTAATTTTAAAAATTTTAAATTTTTTAAGAGTATCATATTTTTTTTAATCAAATAAAGATAGCCAAATCAATAGAAATTATCAATGAAAGTGATAAAGAACCTATTACCACAAATAATATGAAAAAAAGGTCAACTAATATTTGTGTGAATGATTTCTAAAAGACTTGAACTTCTAGTCGCATATTTTTTTTTTTACTCTTAATGAACTTTCCTCTAATACAATCTATACAGGTATCTAAATTGTCAAACTCTAAGAAAGGTAAAATATTAATTTTAATTAACCTTTTTAACTATTTCCTTAAAGATATGTCATAAACATTTGTGCAATAATAAAAGAATTTTTTTTTAATTTTAGACCTAAATATTTAAAGATGATGAAATATTGTCAAAAACCAAGGATAACTTATATAAATTATCCATCAAATGTCCATAATCAATAATTTGGGAGTTTAATATTAAATTAAAATAAAAACTAAATTTATCTAAACAAAAAATAGAAATCAAATTCCTCCTAAAAAAAAGGTACATATAAAAAAAATGTCTTTCAAAACAATTTCATATCCGGTTGCCAAAACTAAAATGACATCTCTCACTGACTCTAACACTACTTTAAGATTATTTGCTACTCTTATCTTGCTTTCTCTCAGATTTGGTCTCTTCAGGTTCTTAAATTCCTCCAAATTTCTACTTATTCTCTAGCCAAGCCTTAAATTCTATGCAATCATTCCTTTTATGCCCATTTTTCTTACTCGAGAAACACCATATGTTTTTCTTAATGAAAGTTGATTTAGGACCTCTTACATCATGATGTTGACCATTGCTTGGTTTCCTTGAATTTTGATTCTTATGAGGAATATTGAATTGATTTTTCTTATGTTTCCATTTACCATTACCAAAATGGGGTTTACCATGGGAAGTAAAAAGGGTTAGCTCACAAGATATGTCACTCTTTTCTTTCTTTAATTTTTCTTCTTCAGCCACACACTTGGTAATAAGGTCATTAATGGCCCACTTTTCACCAAAGGTATTATAAGCAGTTTTGATTTGTGTAAATTCGGCAAGTGGGCAGTTCAAGGCATATGAGACAATGAAATTCTCATTTAGGTCAATGTTATGGGCTTTCAGCTTGGTTTGGATGTGAACCATCTTTAAAATGAACTCCCTTACTTCCTCATTGTTGTCATACCTCATATCAGTCAACTTTTTTATAAGATATCCAGACTCAGCATTGTTAGATACTTGATATCTTTCTCCCAAAACAGTAAAAAATTCTTTAGCACTTGTGGTTTCTGGTAAGCCATTAAGTAGATGCTCAGAAATAGTCCTTTTAATGACAATTAGACTAAATCTGTTGGATCTCTCCCATTTGGCTAAGAACTCTTTCTGTTCAGTTGTACTCTTCTCATTTACTTCAGGCTTACTCTCGCGTAGTGCCAGATCAATGTTAGCAATTCTTAAGGAGAATTCTAAGTCTTGCTTCCACTTGTTATAATTTGATCCAGTTAAAATCTCAATTGAAACAGAACAATTATTCATAGAAAAGGTAACTGCAAAATTGGAATGCATTAGGATAAACAATAAGGGCAATTTTATACATAGTTTTAATTAAAACAAGCTATCTCAATGAGGCCAACATAATAGCACATTTCTCTTTGGACAGAATGTACAAATCAAGGTCACCACCTAGATCAGAAACTCAGATGAGTTGATCAGTGAGAATACATTGGGTTCAAATATCTATCCCTTTTAGGCAGATAAATATTTTAGACCAATATATTCCCCATTAACTTTATCCTAAATTAACTCCTAATTATAACATACAACAATCTCCTTTAGGCAGGTTATAATATGAGATAATTAGAAGCCTTCCTCTAATTACAAAGAAAATTTTACGCATTAATATGAATAATTTCACTTTGGTGTTAATTATCCATAATAATTTATAAAACTCCTTGCACAGGAATTACTTGCCCAAAATTATGGTACAGTATTTAAAGAGATAAAATATTACACCCCTACTGTCCATAAACGAATTCTATAGCATTCCCAAAGAGGCTTCATGCAAATACAATTAAAATAGAATCATATGTTTCTTAAAACAAACATATTAAGATATATATATATATATATTAGGTTTGAGAGTAGACAAATATATATTATAATTTTTGGAGAGTAAACATTATCATAAAGTTCAAAATATAATAAATTAATTTTTCAATGTATCACCTTTCAAAAAATTGTCCAAATAAATATTAAAATATATTTTATATATTAATATTTATATAAAAAATATTTATTGCAGTAAAAAAAATTATAAAAAATATTCTAAAAACTCACATTTAAAATAAGGATTGCAACGCAAAAAATGAAACTAAAAAATTCCATCTACCACACTCTCTCTCACTCTCCAAAGGCGCGAGTAAGCATGGAATTCAGCTTCATCTTCAACCTTAGGCGGATCAACCCATTTGCTGAAACAGGTCACGTAGACCCGTGGGTTTCCAAGCTGGGTTTTGAGTTTTTAAGCCTCTTTTCATGCGATTTTGTTGTGGTTTTTGTTCCTAATCCCATTCTAAACTCATTTACACTAAAATTCCCAAATTTGATTGAGTTTTTCATGGCTTTTTCGAAGCAAGATCGCTCCTCTTCGTCGAGATATATGAAGCTCGATTCTGAGGGATTTCATACGCGTTTCCTTGCAATGTTTGTGTGCTTTTAATTTAAGGTTTCATTCTGAACAAATCAATATGCAAAACCCCAAATTTAATCCACAAATTTGCATGATTTCAATGCATAAAATCGGGTTCCATAGCCGAAAATTTTTTAAAGAAATTGCACTACATTCTACCAAGTTTTGATGCAATTGATGTGTGAGTTTCTTTTATATGATAATAAGGAACTTTATATTCGAAAATCATCCATCAATTTGCAGTAATTCTTGAGATTGAAAATTCAATTCTATGAACCCTAACTATAAATTTTGAATTAAAATTCTCATGGAATTAAAAGATTTTGATGCAATTGGTGTGTGGTTCTATCTCCTATTATCACAAGGAACATTATATTTGAAAATTATGCAACAATTTGAAGCAATTTGTGATAATTGAAAATCAAGCTTGAAACCCTAACCTAGAATTTTAAATTCAAAATTCTCCATATATGGTTCACAAAAATTTGAACTTCAGGCACTAATTGATTCAAAATTTCAAATTTTACAAAAGCCTTAAAGTTTCAAGTTTCAATTTTTTGAAAATCATCTAATTAAGATTTCAAAATTTATATGGATGTAAATTATAAAAGGTTAAAGTTTTGAAGATTGTATTCATGTTTTCAAAACAATTATTAGATTCTAATTCATATAATTGAGGCTCTGATATCAAATTCAAGAATAAATTGAAGACAATTATATGAAATTAGAATACTAAATTGATTACCTGCAGAAGACATGGCTACAGATTTAGAATATCCTTTTGATTCTGAGTGCTTGAAGGTTTGAAGAAACTAGGACTTCCTCTGTGATTCACACTCCCTATCACAATTTATAATGGGGTAAGTTGTGGAGTTAGAATTTGACGTGAACACAGAAGGGACCTAGCCAAGTTTAAATAGAACTCTAGTACTCACCCATTATGCACCTATGAGCTATGGGCCCGCACTTTCATCCATACTAATCAATTAGATATTCAGCTTAAAATAATAGGATCACTAATAATAAGTGGGCCCAAATGTATCTTTCATGGATCATAAATCAACCCATTTTTATTTAAAACAAAAACAATTAATTGTAACCCACTATAATTCCTACATCTGTGCCATTTTAATAATGGATGTGTAAGATTAATCCGAGGAATAAAGAAATGCTAAGAGTTAGGAAAAAAGAAAATATCTTCGCAAAGTCATTTAGAGAAGAAATATAAGTAAGTAGAAAAGATGAAAAGAAGTGAAAGGTTGATATTAATTTACCATTTTGTATAAGTTGTTCTCTTTTGCCATGGTCATGGAGTATATATTTGCACAGAGAATAAGGGGAGAGAATAAGTTGGGAAGATGAATAGGAAGGCAAAATAGGTACTAAACTTTGAGAAGGTATGTTTTTGTAATTTTACAATGTAAAAATTAAATTCAATGTCTAATTTAGAAATAAAAGGAATAGTGCAATGATACTAATGGATTGGGGTTGATTATAACTTTTATGAATTATGAGAACATTGCAATTTAAAGCAAAGATTAGAGGGGTCAATTACAACTCTTTTATGTATAATATTGTGTTTTCTTGGTAGATAATAAAGAATGAATTAAAATTAAAGTATAAGAAGGTATGTTTGAAGTGAATTAAAACGTAAAAGTGAAAGGTATATTACATTTAAGGATGGCAATGTGAGAATTAGGGTAAGTTTTCATTACTCATTCTCGTCCATTTAATTATAGCCTGCCTCATCCTTGTCTCATACCTCTATTGAGTTTTTTATTTTTTGCCCATACTTCAACTAAGGATTTGGGGAAGGACAAGGCAGAATACTTGTTTACAATAAATTTAGTAAAAAAAATAGAAGATATCTGCAATACACAATACCAGAGTAAACAAATAAAATGATGAAGTGGACAATTTTATTTTTGGATGAACAACTACACCATGCTCAAACTCGCAGGGATTCAAAGTAGGGTAAGACAAAACATTTGTTTACAACAAATTTAGTAGAAAAACAAAAAGTACTTGCAAGACACAATGTCAGAGCAGACAAACCAAATAATAGAATGGACAATTCTACTTTTGGATAAATTACCATATAATATTATATTAAAATTTAAAGAAAATAAGTAATTAAGCGAATAATACATGCTTAAACCTTTTCATAAAAAAGAACTATATATATATATATATATATGCATTACGAGGCGAGGACAAAGAATGAATTAGACAATATATGCCCCGCCCCTGAATATTTGCATTTGAGGTTTTTTTTTTAAAAAAAAATTATCCTGATATTCTGTTAGCAATTGAGTTGTCATCCCTAGTTACATTACTTAAAACAAAAATTCTACTCTTATATTTAATACTTAGGGTATTGGAAGTTCTGGTTTGGTAGATGTCTAATTTAAATACAATAAGGTGCTTTGTAAATATTTTTTAAAAAAATTTGGAAGAATTTAGGATCATGAAGTGTAGGGGAGCGATTTAGCACAAACCTCATTATGTAGTACAAAATATAACAAAAATGCCTATCTTGATTTGGTAATCAGTAATCAACTACTTTCATTTATCAAATATACGATTAAAATAATAAATAAATTAAAAATTATCATAATACCAATTTTTTCTAATTTTTACGATTGAGTAAAATTTTAATATTTTATATTCCATCCGTGCCTTTTTTTTTGGGGGGGGAGGGAGAATTTCTTCTCGCCCAAAGATTAAAAATGAGTAGGATGTCAACCACAAATATGAAACTTTCAAAAGTCAAAGACACCCAAAAAGTGGCTCCCATGTCTCAAGAATCTGATCTGAATCCTCTTAGAAAACACTTGATTGGATCTTGGATTGAATAGTTTAAGATTCAAGTTCGCTGCTGATAAAGATATAGAATTCAGTGAATGAGGTACATAGTTCCTGTATTCTCCTAACTTCTTGCATTAATTTATTATAATGTTTCCTCTCGTGCTTCTCCAACTTTCAAGCTCACAGCTCATTCTTCACTGTTATAATATCATCAAAAAAAAAAAAAAGCAGAAATCAAAGCCTGAGCTCTTCAAACAAGAGAAGTATATTATTGATCATCTTCTTTTCTATCAAGCCTCATGACATAAAGAGTGAGAAATTAAAAAAAGATTATACTCATATTTCTATTTTTTTAAAGTTCAAGCTATTAGTTCATTGGCATCTGTCAAAAAAAAACTTTTTTGATAGAACTTTAGGATTAACTATGCATCTTCATGTATCTCACTACTTCATAAATATGTAGAATTAATTCTTAAGAAGTTAATATTTAATTTTCCCATCAAGTATACACAAAATATTCAGTATCTTAAATATATATTTAATTTTTGGTATGCTAAATACTAAAATACTAATATTATAATGTTTGAATTTGATTCTCTTTTAGTGTCATGAATTGTGATTTAATTATAAGAGGTTTTAAAGAATTTCTACAAAATATTACATTTAATATTTTGTATTGTCAAATATTAAAAAAAATCTTACATTCACACATTTATTTGTTAAATACTCTCGCTTTAAAATTAATATTATGTTAACACTTTGGATTTTAGAATAAAATTTAATTTAATAAATTATTACACATATGAACATATATTTTATCAATGAATGAATTACTAGCATCAAATAAAAAGTTTACATATATTTTATGTTGAGAGTTTTTCTTTTGTGCCTCTTATAAAAAATACGGCCATATGCTTTGAAACCTAAGCATCGAAAGTATGCGCGGTTTTTTTTTTTTCTCTTTTTATTGTGCTATTTTTAGGTTTTTTTGTTTTTATATCTCTTTGTTAAACCGTTGAACTTTTAAAAGCCTTGTACAATCAAAACAGACCATTCAATGTTTTTTTTTTCAATTTCAACATTTTTTAATCTAAAAAAATCATTATTAACATTCCGATCTCTTAAGCTCATTGCAATTAATTTTTTATTTAAAATTTAAAAATATCAACTATATAAAATTACTAAAATATCTTTTTATTATTTATTATTCATTTTACCTTCTCTTCATCTTCCTTGCCAATTCATCCATGACTTTTAAATTTAAATTTGGGAAAAAGTCTCAAGGTAAATAAAATTTATCAAACTATTGAATTGCTAACTATTCAAATCTGAGCAAATATACACAAGCGTGATCAGAAAATAAACCTGCTCTATTTGTTTCTGTTAATTAAGTCTTAATGTATTTCTTTTAAGTTTTAACACCATTTTCTTGAATTGAAATATTCCCATTTTATATATGTGCAATGCCTAACTTAAAAAGTTTCAAGGTAAAGCTACTAAAGCCAGGGTCTATAACTTTGATAATGATTTGTTAGAAGTGATCTTCAGCTTTCGCTCGTGAATTGATCGAAGATGAAAAGGAGGACCCAAAAAAAAAATTAAATAAAAGGATATTTAATAATTTTATATAGTTAAATTTTTAAATTTATATAATAAATAGCACTTATTGGAATAAAACTAAAATAAATTAAGAGATTGAGTGTAATTTGTTTAAGTTAAAGGAACATTACAATTAGAGAAAAAATCAAAAGTAAATAAATATAATTTAAAAAATAGAAATTTTTTGAAGTACTTAAAGAAATAGAATTTAATTGTAATACAATGATGACATGAAGATCATTTAATATTAACTATGATCTTAATCATTTTACTTTAACACCTGAAAATAAACATTTTAACTTTTGTCAAAGGAAATAAATGAATAAACATTTTAGCTTGGTGATTTTAAAAGAAGGATGATAAAATTATTATTGATTCTGAATTCTAATCATACTAAAGAGTCTGAGATATTAAATAAAAATGCAAAAAAAACCAGAATTTATTGACATGGACAACAACTTTTTTTCTTATAAATTAGTGTTATATTCTGTGTTGTTACAAAGAACACAAGATATTTGAAACAATAATTTTTTATACTTTTATATAATATATAAATATCTATTAAAAAAATAATGATGGAGGTGCTACATTAATAAGAGATTCCAAAGTCTACCAAAAATAATATATTGCCATTATTTTCAGTAAAGGCATGACATATGGAAGAGAATGAATGATTTAAGTAAATTTTAGGTCACAGGTCGTTCCATGTTTTATTGATTGCAGACATTGATTGGTGAGACAGCTATCAGCATGCCTATTAATTCCCTCTTCTCCTTTGTTGACGAAATTTTTTTAGGTAGATTAATAAATAAATGTAATTATAAATAAATAAGATTGTTAATCTCCTCACTAATATTATAGAGGTTAACAAATATTTACATTTATTATTTAGAGAAATAAATCCCTTATTTTTTTATATTAAAAGATAACAAAGTATAAGAATATTTAAGTCATTTTCTTATAATATTGTATTTATTTTGCATAGAGAAATGACCTAAATCAAAGAAAATAACTTAAAGATTTTTAGACTTGTTTTATCTTTTGTTGACAAAATGAGTCATTTTATCATAATATCTAATGTGGAGATTATTTATCTTCACATGGCTAATGAAAAAGTTATAAATTTTTATAAATAAATATATAAATATATTATTTTTAAAATAAAATTAGCTTTTAAGAGTGCATTTATGAACAATTTTCAAATAATCTTAAAAGTGCACTTCTCTATATTGACTTAGTGCTTTTAAAATTTTAATTCTATTTAAAAATATTGAACCCAAATTAAGAAAGAGAGATTTTTTCCTCCTTAGCAAATGAGCTAATCCCTCTAAGTACTTTTAACATGTTTACAAGTAGATATGATGAATTTGATTTGTTTATTTTTTACCTAAAAACTTATATAAAAATCTCCAACTACTAAATTTCTAAGAGGTGAAAAGTTTTAAGACAAATATATTTTTTCTTAATTTATTTATACAAAATTAGTACTATTAAAAATGGGAAACATCTCTGGACTCAAATCTTTTTGAAGTGACAATTCTTTAAAGTTGTTAAAATTTCTCACAAAAGTATGATTTCTCTCTCTCTTAATTAAAAAAAATATGTTAAAAAAGAAATGTAAGAGCACCAAACTTCAAAAAATGCAATTGCACATGATCCATTTCATCCTCCAAACCCAACCAGTCACGGGCAAGGTTTAATTAAATTAGGTTAGCTTGTCTTATTTAACAAATAGGCTATTCTAGATTTTAATTTTTAACAAGTAAAAATTAAAAATTAATCTCAAACAAGTTAATTTAATGGTGGAAACAAATAGATGTCACAAATTTAAATTCTAATTTCATCGGTTTCTTAAGATTATCTTACAAATAATTTTCTTAATCCTGTCTCCTTTGGGTTTACAATTAGTCATTTATTTTCACTTGAATATGTATTATACAAATTGCTTTGACTCTTCTATTTGAACTTTTCTATTTCAATCTAAACACTTTTTTTTTCACTTTTGCCCATATTCTATTAAATCAAGAGCAAATTATGATAATTTTTTTAAAATCAACTTAATTATACTTGGCATTCATTTTGTTTGAAAAATATTATTTGTCTTACCTGACACTCGACATATATTGTAAAAAAAATCATGTATAATTTCCCTTAACTTAAAAATATTAAACTAATTTACTCAAATTAAATCTATCCAGGTATGTTTATATGGGATAGAACAGAACACCATCTGTCGCGAGTAGTCATGTAAGCCAGGTTCATTGAAAATGGGACGTAGATTCTCTGTTGTTCAACTAAGCAGCGATTTGGATTTTTATTTTTTCCTTTGAATTTTAATTATTTATTTTTTATATTAATTTTTTTATTCTAAAAGAAATAAAAATGAAGATGAAGTTTGTTTAATAGAAATCAAAAAATTTTCTTTATTCTATATGTTCCTTCATTAAAAATAAAAATATTAGATGGCTAAAATTACCCCAAAAAGAGAGAGAGAGAGACAGAGATAGACCAAATCTGCTCAACTTGAGCCGTTGCATCCTTAAAAATGGGCTTAATTTAATGTACGTGTTCTTGATTTATTATTTTATTTTTTTAGCCAAAAAAGACAAGTTGGTCTTAATGTAATATTTTGTTAAATATAAACTATGACTTTTCCTAAAGCTAATTTATTGTCATTTCTCCGGATCTAAATCCTTTAAAGTTTTTAAAAAAATTAATAATGCAAAGTTGAAAAGAAATAAAAACAAATAAAGAAAAAAAAAGATCATACTCAAATAGATCCAAACGAGACTTTTTTCTCTCTCTCTCTCTTCCCATCTTCACCGTATAAAACACATCAGAGAATATAAGGGCCTGTTTGAAATTATTTTTGTTTTAATGTTTTCAAGAACAAATTTTTGAGAACAAAAAAATTAAAATATCTATTTGAATCATTATTTTGAAAAGTAATTATTTTCTGTTTTTTACCTGATTTTGTAGAACAAAAATTACAGAACACTTAAAAAGTGTTCTGAGTTTTTTGTTTTTGAAAACAAAATTTTGTTTTTTTGTTTTACAAAACACTTCATTAAAAACACATTATCAAACAAGTTTTTTTGTTCTTTTGTTCTCGAAAACAAAAAAATTGTTCTGCAGAATCAAATCAAACAGGGCCTAAATTCCGTTCTTCCCATGCCTCCCTAAGCCAGCAATTCCTTGTTCACTTATTAATTATATTGTTGATAACATGTCTGTAATAACCAAATAAATAAATAAATATATATATGTATATTTATATAAAAAAATAATGGGAGGAAGCATTTTATTTTATTTTTCTTTCTTTTCCACGTTACTTCTTATTCCCGTTGCCTCTCACTGGTGTCTGAATTTGTTCTTTTCTCTCTCACTTTGCTGCGTTGTTCCTTCCCGTCAGCTCGCGTGAAGCTTCCCAGCCCCTATCTCCGGCGATTAAGCACCGGAAATCACCTCCTTAGCTTCATTCAAACAACCTGAGCAAAACCCTTGAGACTCCGTCGCTGTGCACAGCTGTTTCTCCCTCCTCGCACGTCGGTCTCGCCTCCTTCAAGCTCCCTTGTTCCTTCATCGTTCGAGCTGCCAATTCCTCCTTTCCCTTCGAAGAAGTTCCTCCGGCGTAGTGGTGGTCCTTCCGCGTCTTCTTGCTGCTGGTTCGAGAGTTGAAAGCTTCGAACTTGGTCCGAAGTTTGGCAACCAAGGTGAGCTCCGATTCTCCTTTCTTCCTCGGTCAAGCTTCATTCCGATGACTTGGTTAAGTTGTTACAGTTCCTCCCTTCCATTTCTGGGCCTGTCCTAAAGCAATAGATGGAAGAGAGGGATTTGAACCCTTGCCTTGCTAGGTTGGCCGAAAAACAGAGAAAAATTTGGGGATTTTGGAATAAGGTTTCCTAAGTGTATTATTCTCGCATAAATCTTCAATTTTCCTACCCTAAGAATGATTTTTGAAACTTAAATGATGAATGGGTTATAGTATGGAAGAACCATTGTTTGGGGAATTTAATGAATTAGACATATGATTAAAAGTTACAGCGTTCCGGGTTCATGTACTGATTTTGGCAAGTTTGGCGATGATAGGAGGCTCCGGGGACGTTGATAATTGCAAGGAGCTAAACCTTGAGGAGGAACGAGTACTCGTTAGTTTGTGACATCATTGTGAGTGGAGAATAATTACAATAGCTTCTGTGCTTTTCAATGCTATATATATATATATGTACCTACATGCAAGGGATAATTTGAAGTCCTTCTGGTGCTGTGTGATATAGGTTAATTTAGATTTGTGGTGTTATATGTGCCGTCCTTATCGGACCTTGTTCCAAATCCTTCCTTACATGGAGGGAATTTCAAGTGGGAATTTACTTAGTCCTGACTCCTCAATTAGGGAGCGAGGTAGTTATAAAAAAATAATAATAATAATTACTAAGTATGCTTGCCGATCGACCGTTTGAGAGATTTGGATTTTGTTATGAATTGGTGGTTGAGTTCCTTATGTTTTTTTTTGTGTACATTATGCTCATGACCACAGTTCCTAAGAAAATTTATATACATACCCACACATAACAAATATACATGTATATATTCGTTTGGTTCTTGATCAATCTTTAGAAATGTTTATTATTACTATTATTCTTATTGTCTTTCTTTTTCTTTCTTTCCACCTTAGCTTTGTATGGGTAGTATATTGGCATCTAATTAGTTTCACCCGTGATGGCCTGTGTTAGTATTAAATTGGTTAAATAGTTTCTTTCTTTCTATTTCTCTTTTCTCCCTATCTTGTTTTCCTTATTTTATTTTATTTCTGGTTTATCTATTCTATGGTGCCTTATTTCATTATGGTATAGTACCCTTTACTTGCCTAAGTGTTTCATGCCACCCACAAATGATCCTTTATTAAGGGAGGTGACGAACGAGCATTTCTCATTTGTTTCGACCTTATTGTGCATGGGTTAACAGTGCTTGTTATACTACTTGATGCTCCAGGTGAGATCTAGGGGGAGAAGGAGCTGCCCGTTAGGTGTAGCCACCCCGAAGGGGTAAGGAGTTGCCAACGAGGTGAAGCCGCCCCAGGAACTTGGCTAAAGTGTGTACTGGTAGTGGTAAGGAGCTGCCCGTTAGGTGTAGCCACCCTTAAGGGGTAAGGAGCTACCAACGAGGCGAAGCCGCCACTAACAACGGTCAAACTAACTGTAATAATTATTGTAATTATTTATCTACTCACTGAGTTGTCTCACCCCTTTTATTCTTAATTCTTTTTCAGATAGCGTCACAGGATCTGATCCGCCTCCCTCTTCGTAGGTTCTGAGGCGTAGTGGTGGTGAGCCCCTTTTTGTGCTGGGGCTCGGTTATTTTTGTTGTTATTGTGGAACTGCTGTTGGTTGTAAATATTAGAACAGTGAATTATAAAGTATCTCAAAAAGTAGGACTACTGAAAATAGGTTTTGTTTCCCATTCCCCATTTTGGTTCTTTGATGTATGAATGATTGGCTGAAGAGAGCAGAGCTCTCTATTGTTATTTCTGTAGAACTCTGGCTATTTGTAGAAATTTGGGATGTCCTATTTACAGGGGACACTCTGCCGAAATTTCTATAAAAAGCTAGAGTACGTTGAGCTGTAGCTAAGAACCCTATATGGGTTCCCGTGTTAGTCACCCCCTTCTCTTCGTGATTGGGGTGTGACAAAAGAACATGTCCGTGCCACTCTCTTATAACTTTGCATATAATATATAAACTTGTTGATATATTTTTATGATAAAATTCATATATGACATGTTTATATATTCATTTATTATTAATTTATTTTTATAAATTAAATTTATCTAAATATTTTTATTATATTCTATCAATCCTTTTCTATAGTTTTAAGGTTAAAATTATTTTTAGGCTTTTTAAAACTAAATTCTCTCCCCAAAAATTCAATCCTTCATATTAACCTAATAGAAATTTTTTTTTATTTTTTATTTTTTACTTTGGGTTACAGTTTCTTATATATATAACCAAGGATTGGGAAACCAAGATGCTTATATATGCTGAATCATGTATCTTCTATGTTTCCTTAAATTCAAGCGGACATATCTGTACAGTTCATAAAAGTTAACTAAGCAACTTAGATAACCTAAATTCAAGCGCACCCATATCTCTTTAAAGTTCAAAAAGTTAACCAACCACTTATTTCATTACTCCAACTTGATTTTGCTACTCTAATTTTGTCTTGAGATATACCAACTGCATACTTAAAAGTTCTTTTATATCTCCAATTTCTCTTGTTCAAAAGTTCATTTACATTTGGATTTAAACAAATAATTACACATATTTATAACTCAAAAAATAATTTTACAACAAAAAACTTGTAAAATTGCTGTTTACCTTGAACTAAGGAAAAAGGAAAATGAATGCACAGTATGGAATCAACAACAAATCCAATCTGGAGTGGGAAAAATTAAAGAATTTTCTCATGAATTTATCACTACAACAGGATGAACCGACTATAAAGCACAGACACGACACATAGATTTTATCGTATCGCGCTGTCGTGTCTTGTGTAAGCAAACCTTTCATTCGAAAGGAGCAGAGGAAGAGAGGGCTGCAATGGAGAAGCTACCAGGACTACCTTCAACAAAAGTCAAAGCCCTCTCCAAATTAGCCACAATATCACTCACACTAGGCCTCTCCTTCGCTTCCAAGTTCACACAATGCATAGCAGTATACGCCATTATCTCCAAAGCCTCACTTTCGTTCGCCTCTGGCTCTCCTACTCTGTAATCCAGCACACTCCATAGCTCTCCTCCTCCTATCCTCGGCCCCGCATATTCCACTACACCGACAGGACTCGAACCTCCATCATCATCCTTAAACACAGCTCTTTTACCTGTCAAAAGCTCTAACATAACCACCCCTAATCCATAAACATCACTTTTTGTAGTCAAAATGTTCATTACATAGTACTCTGGGTCTATGTACCCAACTGTTCCTACCGCTTTTGTGGATATCAGTTCTTGCTCTGAATCAGGACCCATCAATGATAGTCCGAAATCTGAGACTTTGGCGTTCCAATTTGAGTCTAGAAGTATGTTTGATGACTTTATGTCCCTGTGAATTATCGAGGGTACTGCGTAGTTGTGAAGATATTGGATCCCTCTGGCTGCGTCTAATGCAATTTTGATCCTCATTTGCCACGAATTTATAACACTGCGCGCTCTTTCAGTGTTGTGAGTGCTGTGTAAGTGCTTGTGGAGTGATCCGTTGGTCATGTATTCGTAGACTAGGAGTCTCTCGTCGTTTTCCTCGCAGAACCCAATTAGGCCCACCAGGTGTTTGTGATGAAGCCTAGATAGTAATGCCACTTCTGAATCGAATGCGCTTTCTTTTTCTTGGAAATTCTTCTTTTTGGTGCTGGTTTCTCCTCTTTTGATGGCCACTTCACGCCCATCTTCTAGCTTGCCTCTGTACACAATGCCGAAGCTTCCGGAGCCTATTTTGCTGTCTATTGAGAAGTTGTTTGTGGCAGCTGCGAGTTCTGATAATGTGAAGCTCTCTGTCTTGTCTATGAAGGAGGATGATCCACTTCTTCTGTGGCTCCTTGATGTCCGTGAACCCTGTCGTTTGCTGGAGTATGATCTTATGGTTGTGTCTGTGGTAGAACCAGTGGGAAAAGCAGCATCCACATTGGCCTCAGCGGTTGGGGTTTGTACTGAATTGTCAGATTTTCTTTGCAATAAACGACATGTTCCAACCCAAAAGCAGAAAAGAATTGAGCAGAGACCCACAAAAGCACCAACTGATCCAAGAATCATAAATATTAACAATTCTCTCGTGTTTCCTTCTTTAGCAGGTGGGGTTGGGGAATTTGGTGATGGTGGGGGTGTTTGGGGTAATGGAACTGCAAGTGGATTCTCTGCTTGGCAGGAAGAGCATATGCTTCCAGACCCATGACAGAGAACCTCGGAATTCGGATATGTACCACAAGAGCTACAGGAATCCTCAACGCATGGACCTGGGATTATCATTCCCAATGGAAGGAGATTTGTTCTATGAGAATTAAGCCTCCCAGACCAACCTGGTCCCCAGCAGATCACAGACAAATTCCCTGTTATTAACCCACAAACATAATCCAAACCAGCAACAATTGACTCGAAAGAAACATTCTGGATTATGTCACTGTCGAACTCAAACCTATTAATTCCTCCCCAGCACAAAACCAGACCATTCCTGCTTCTAATAGCACATGTGAAGTTCGCTCCCAATGCAAGACCAGAGAATTCTGAAGATGAACTTGAAGGAACATTCAATTGCCCAGAGTTATTGCTTCCTTTACAGACCAAAACCCCATTAATGGTCAAACCACAAACATGGGATTCTCCTCCTACTAAGCTTGACATTGAAAGATTCCCGAATTGTCTCTGAATCTCATCCCCATTACTTTCCTTCTGACCCCAACATTGAACACTATTGTTTCCCTTCAGAATCCCACAAGAAAACCTACTTCCAGAAGTGACCCCACGAAACCGAAAATCCTCCTTAGGAGAAGGAAACTCATGCCCATTTCTGTCTTTTCTTCTCCAGCATCTCACAATGCCAGAGTCCACCTCTCCGGCACAAACCTGTGTGTCTCCAACCGTTAGATCAGTCAATCGGACGGTGGAGCTGTAATACAAACGTTTTGGCTGAAGAGGTGAGTTTGAATCTGTAGTGTCCCAACAATGGAGGGTGAGCCCGCCAGACCGGAGACCGCAGAAGAAGCTCCGGCCGCCGGAGATGGCTTGGAAGGAGACATTGGGAAGGACTTGGAGAGTTTGGCCGTTTAGATAGCATATGATTCTCTGGGTAGGCTCGCCAGCAACAATGCCGCAGACGGTGCCAGTGCCGTAGGTGATGGCGGTGGTGGAGGCGGAGCCGAGGCCGTTGACGGCAGTTGGGAACGGCGGAGAAAAGAAGATGATGAAGACGAAAGTGAAAGGAATAAGAGTGGAGGGTGGATTTTTCATTGGGTAGCTGCACGCTTCTTCTTCTTCATTTGAGAGAGGAAAATGGTGGAAGGTTGAAGGAGAAGTGGAGAGCACGATGGGAAATAGGGAAAGAATAAAAGAATAAAAGAATGAAGATCAGAGTTATAGCAACGAGACGCGGGGGCGATGGCTAAAGCGTGGGGTCCCGTGAACAAGGTACTTTGTTAATCTCGCAGATCGTGATAGTATTATAAGAGATTGAAATTGAGATATCACCATCAAGCCAATTCTATAATTTGAGATATCACCATTTTTATAATTTGAGTAGTAGAAAGTAAGGAAAAAAAAAAAAGAAAATAAGAGATTGAAACTAAATTCAAATATATTAATTTCACTTTAATCTTAAAGAATTAAGATTGATCGTACTATTATCACGTGAACTATTAGCTTACTGAGATTATTTTAATACTGCATTTAGGAATATTTTTTAAAAGATTTGACTTAGCTAGTTTTTTTATATTTTTACTATCAAATTTATTAATTAAAATAAATAAGTATATAATTTTTTAATAATATCTTGAAAAATATATAATTTAATTGAAAAACTATATAATTATTTATTTAAATTATATATTTGTTATAATATTATTAAAGAATTATATATTTATCATATTTTAATTCAAAAATCTCATACTAAATATATAAAGAATTATATATAATTTTTTCTTTTAAAATTTATTAGGTTTAAATTTTCTTCTCAAGATTAACTTAAAGTATTTTAGATTTTATTTTCAATTTTTTTTTTTTGAAATAAAGTCATCATACGTTCTTGTCCCAACTAAGCAAAATGTGTCCAAATTTTAACAATGAAACAAGAACCCTCGCGGAGGTGACTTGCATCTTGAAAGAATCCAAAAAGAATTTGCGTAGATTTCATGGGAATAAATCGTTAGTTCAAGCAGTTTAGTTTAACTTTTGAAATCTGTTGATATAAAGTTGTACATGATGTCTCAAAACCACCCAAAAAAAAAGTTATCAATCATTAAATTTTACTTTCATTTATCAATTATTTTAATTTAACAATCAAAAATCTTGTTAATAAGATGAGGGTGTCCTTGGGATTCTAAAAGACTCAACCTTCAAAATCAATATGGCCATAGAATTTTCTATAACTTGATGGATTGGTACGTAAAAAATTAAAAATTAAAATAAAAAATAATTTTTATTTTTTTCAAATTATAAAAATATAAATCAAAGTGTTTTCAAAGTACTTCGGAGCTAATATTGAGAAGTTCATTAAGGATTTAGATTCAAATTTTGGCAACAGTCTATTTTGAGTTTTAGTTCATTTTGTTATGTCTGGTGGGTTTATTGTTAGCATCTATAGTTTGTTAGATTAGGATTTGAATTTATAATGGCTCATTTCGGATGGATAAAAAGAATTTTTTTTAATGTCTTTTATGCTCTTATAGTTATTATTTAATAATTTTTATCTCTTTTTATTATATTTTTAAAATATGAATATAAAGATTATTTTTATTTTTAAAATTATTTTTATTTTATTTTTCAATCTATTAACAGGTCATTAGTCTTAAAAAAATTGAATATATTTGGATTTGATCCCAATCTCACTCTTTTTGGAGATGAATCATTTGCATTGAGGACGTGAGTCTACAGTGAAAACTGTGAAAAGGTACAATTTAAAAAAAATAGTGGTGAAAAAAAAGTTAAAAGATAATGCTGAGACAATTTTGGATACTCTGAGGATTCTGATCCCACTCATTTCTTTACTATCAACATTTAGATCTTGTGTCTGTCTTATAACAAAAATAATAAAAAAAAGACAAAATTTATATATTTAACATTGGATTCCTTGATCAATTGACTGCATATGAATTTTTTTACGACTTATTAGCTTAACCACTAACCCTCACTCTAACATTATTAACTTACCTTTTAATTTTAAAAAAAATCTCTAAAATCCCTAAAATCAATGCCCATTACATCTTCGTCGTACTCATCTTCTACCCTGTCTTCATCGATCCCATCAAGCTGAAGTAGATCATTCAAGGTTTTATCCCCCCTATTGGCCATAGGAGACAAGCGAATTTCTCACTCACTGAAAGAACATCACAACCAATTCCAACAATCGGAGGGACAACAAGTTAACGAGCTTCAAACACAATTTGAACAATGCGATGAGAGTGGAGATTTATCTTTCTCTGCAATCCATCCTCACTGTTCTCCCTCTTCTTCGTTCGTTCTCCCCTTTCCTCCACACTTGTTCAGTGCTCTTTCTCCCTCTCTCTCTTGCTCTATGCGTGTAGCTTCCCTCCTTCTCTCTCTGTTATCCTCTTCGTCGCCTTCTCTCTCTCTCTCTCGCATTCTCAGTCACTCTCTTAGCCGCCTTCTTTCCCTCTTTATCTTGATCAACAACTTAGATGGTGAGAGCTCCAATGGATGGGGACAGTTGGAGTAGAAGACGAGGACGATGAAGAGCATGAACGACTTCTGGGTTCGGATCTCAGGGGTTCTCTTTTTTTTTTTAAATTAAAAGCTAAGTTAACATTAGAATGAGGTTGCTAACTAGGCAAATAAAAAAATCACATATAATTAGTTGATTGGGTAATTTGATGTTAAATATATAACACTAAGTATATAAGTTTTCTCCAAGAAAAAAAATACTAAATATGCCTTTAATTAATGTAGCACCTCTTCTGGCAAGATTATTGTATAACTAAAACGGAAAAAACGATCCTCTCCCATGTCTTTTTCTCCCTCATCTCTTTCATAAGATTTGGATTATTTAGATTTTAATCTAAATTATTTAAAACTTTTTTTAACTTTTTTAAACTTAAACAATTTTTTTTTTAAATTTCACAATTAAAAAATAATTTTATTTTATATTTTACTCTCTTTTAAAGAATTATTTTTTAAAAATATAAAAAAATAATTAGATCTAAACTATCTAAATTAATTTTAACAGATTCGGATTTAACACCAGAAAAAGTATGGGAGAAGATCCAAATCCATCTAAAACATATTCCCGGTGGTTAAGAAATTATATTATGTCATTAATATCAAATACCTGTTCACCCTGCCTAACAATTTTTAGGAGATTGAATCATGTAATGTAATGTTGACATGTGAGTTTGCTCTGTTTGTGGCATGTGAACCTGTATATGATAATTTAAAAACCCTAAAAGATCTGACTTTAAGCGAATATACTATTTCAAATTGGTTAACAGATAAAAACAATTTATTTTAATGTTCGTAGTCCCTGCAAGAAAACAAAACTCAGAGTGAGCTGTCATGGAAGCTAGTACTCAGTAGAATATTTTGTTCTTGAAAGTTTCATTGTTTTCAATTACTGGGTGATTCATTTTGCAAAACTATTTTTTCAAATAGTAAGCTAGTAAAGAGGCACACACACACACACCTACACCCACACACACACACAAACACGGGGGGAGAGAGAACTGGGAAAGTTAAATTATTAATCTTAACAAATGGGAGGGAAAAAAGTAGTCGAACAATCTATATAGGACGAGTAAGGATCAATTATTGTCATAAATGGTCATTTGATACTGTCCTATAGTTGTTACTACTATAAATTAGACTTTGTATCTCCAGCTATTATTATATTTAAAATTATATTAACATAATTTTTATCAGGAACTACTTATAAAAAATCTCCTTTATCTAATTTTTTCTTTCAGAAAAAAGCTTCACGACTAGCTTCAAGAGACAGTGATCCTTGACAGTTTAGCAGAGACAATAAATCTTGGTCAGAGGAGATAATTAAATTCTTGTCAAATATCAAATACATCCTTGTAGTCTCATTAGTTGGGACAAAGGGTGACAAATAGAGTTCACTCTAAAAATGTAAAAAAGGCAAAATAGTAATATCATTGTGGTAGACTTGAAGCAAGTTTTATAACTACATCAAACTAAAATATCACCGCCAAGGATATTGCAATTTAAAACTATGCCATGGATAGATAGATAATAATTGCAATATTACATTCTTTCCTCATGATCCTTCAAATTATGTCACAAAGACCAAACAGACTGCTCAAGTTTTATAGTCCAGGTCAGCTTTATTCTATTCCCACTTCCACTGTTTGTCATTTTAGTCACAAATAACACCAACATTTTGGGTAAAGCCTTAAAGCTCTATACATGACAATAAACTTTTGGGCATATATGCCTGAGATTCAAACTCAATTTATGCAAAACTAAATAGGTATATAAATATGTTAGTGATAAATCTCATTAAAAAAATGACTAATCTATTAATATGCCTCTAAAATTATTTTATTCTACTTAATTTTTTAATAAATTGAATTTACCAATATAAATTTTATGTGTGCTTTTCAAACCTATTTATGCACAACAACTTTAAACCAAATGGTCTCAAGGGTTAACTCCCTCCATGTCTCTTGCGTATCCTTCGAACCATCAAGCGTCATTTGTTGGAACTTGCTAAAAAGGATGACACTCACTCCACTATTCGTACAATTTTGGAACTTGCTCACTCTAGAAGATGACCAATTGATCAGCTCAAGCGAACCGTCTACTGCTCTAAATGTGTTCGTTTTTTTTTTCCGATCTATAAATATGATTAAAAGAAACAATTTCAGACCGATAAATCCGACATTAAACACGCAAATGTCAGGCATCAAACTGGCAGGGGAAAAGAGTTAGTTTTAGTGAGGCAGTATAATCTCTTGATTTAAAATATTTCAAAACCTTTTCGGCAACTTGAAATCACTGAAACAAGCACAAGAAGTTCCAAGCTGGCAAACCTTAGCTTCATAACCTGAAGCCTAACTTGATCACAAAAGAGATAACATAACACCGTCATATAAAGTGAAATAGTTATTATGTATAAAACCCACTTAAGTGACAGGTTGTTGAATTGTAGAAACTATGGAGGGACAAAGCAAAGCTGGGCCTACAATTCCCAAATCAACATTGCAACTCAGGCAATTGCGTTACCACTGTCTTCATAATTAAACTAAAACCAACGCTTCCTGCGGCAATTTTAGGTACAATGGAACACGTATATTAAGTATAATATGATAAGTTCAAATCAAAGAGGGATTTTTGGAGTCCACTTTTTTTATTTAATTCATCATTTTATTCGTAATTAATTCGATTTTTTTATTTATTATATTTATTATTTTGATTTTCAATTTTTTTTATTTCTTTCCCAAATCAACATTGCAACTCAGACAATTGCGTTACCACTGTCTTCATAATTAAACTAAAACCAACGCTTCCTGTGGCAATTTTAGGCACAATGGAACAAGAATATTAAGTATAATATACAAAAACATAAAAGATTATTTAGCAAAAGATTAGACAGAATATATGCAGTTTAGCCGAGATCAAAGTATTGTTGAGAAACCATCTGATACGGAGGTTGGAGCATCTATCAAAGTAAGACGCTAACCAATCAATATCAAAACCCTCCGTAAGATTTTAACCATCATAATGAAACAATTCGTTAGAATATTCCGCCTTAAAAAGAAACTGAAATTCATCAGAGTTCGTTGGCCAGAAACGAGAGTTCCTCAAAGTTTACTTAAAATCCATCCAAATCTGCAATGTGCTGTTTGAGACTTATGAGTTCAGCTTTAACTTTCCTTTTCTGAACATGATGTAGTCGTAACAAAAATAAATAACACAAAACAGTAAATTAAAGAAATTCTATAATCTACAAAAGATAACCAGACTAAATCAATAAATAACAGCCGTGCAAAGATATCATAAACAAGATTTATTGAAAGTTTACTTGACAATCACCTAATTGCTAAATAGACAAAGAAAGAAGTTTGTTTAAAACATAAGTCTCATCTCAGAAACCCCAGACAACTTGCTGGTCATTTTAAGATTTATTAGCAATACGAGCTACAAAGCAGGAGAGTTTGCTAGGATCAGTAGGATTGCTACCAGATTGCTCACAAACAGTGACATGCCAGAAACCTGTATTCACATAATGTGACCCGACCTGAATTTATATAGAAGTTGAACTATGACAAAATTCTTCAAATAAGGTCAATAATTCCATTTAGCTTCAATAAATAATACAAGTAAAATACACAAGCAGCTTATACCTGTTTTTCAACATTCCCAGAAAAATCAATACTTGCTTTGCTCATTTCAGCTGTCTCTTGGACCGGGGGGAGAAGGAAGGGGAAGGATTTTGTGTTTTTCAAAAACGTCAAGTCAGATAACACAGGTTACTTCAACCCCACAGCATAAGCATATCTATGCTCCAAGGATCTCTCATCCTTCCATATCAGCGCCCATGTAGGTATCATAACTCTGATACATGTAATCCTCATCGAGATTCTCCATAGTTCTACCAAAAACAAATGCCTTCGTCCCCATTGTCGTAAAGGGCATCAACCCAAGAGCTCGTGCAGTTTTAATCTCCCTGGCAACCTTCCTTTGAGCCTTTGCACTAATGCGAGTCTACTTAATTTAAAAGAAAAAGCAGTCAGTATGATCTCAACCTTTAACATAAGTTCATGACATTGATTTTCTGCTTAGGCTCTGCTTGGTAGGATAGGATAAGGACAAAATGAGAGGAAGGATTAACAAGACTGGTGCTGATCACTGGTTTAAAAATCCATCCTCCATAGCCCTTTCATCATCCTTAGACAGTCTCCTGCCAAGCAACGCTCTAAATTTTACCTGGCTCCTCTTGATGATGATTCCAGCCTCTGTTAAGAAGTTTGCCAGGAATCTTACGTTCTGCACAAAACATTGACAGTAAGCACCAACCCAGAAATAGCTTTAACAGGACAATTTTGTCCACGATAAGAAATAAATGCAAATCATAGCCTCAATTGAGAGTGAAACAGGTAATAGTAAAACAACTTTGACCGGAATAGTCAAAACCTACATTGAAAAAGTTTGGATGCCAGAGTAAAACAAATGTCACAATAACATTCTACAAATTTTGCCTCACCTCCATCTGCCCTTACACAGTATACGAACTGAATTTCACCATAAATGAATGATGACTTGGATATAAGAATATGTGGCAACTAATCACTAAAGAATTACAAGATAAAGCACATATTTTAGAGTGAATTTAAAGAACCAAAGAAATTGAAAGGACAATTCTTCATTTTGATTAAGTTAACCACAATCTAAACAAGTCATCTTAGTCATACTTATCTAAATTAATGATATATATGGGAAAGGCTGAGTTGGTGTCTTCTTGTCTTAAAGTTAACAGAGTGGAACACCGCTACGACATTCTCAAAATAATAAACCCTTCTACAAAAGATATCTTCATGTCCTTTATTATTTGCTGTCGCTTTATTCTGTCTCACATAAAATCTGCAACTAAGCCCCAAATAAGAAAATTATTCCATATTATTATTTTACTACTTATAATTTATTGAATACTATTAATTTTAATATGAGTGTGTGTGTGTGTGTGAAAGAGAGAGAGAGAGAGAATTTAGTTCAATTCATGCAAGCAATAATGAAGGCACTATACTATTGCAGTCAGACATAGAGTAATTACATCAATAAGCAAAACTGTAATATCCACACTCATTATTATATTGATTAAATAACAGACTACTCCAAATGAATCCGTAAGTGCTGACCCTAAAATCTGCTTTTCTCAGAACTTCTTCAGTGGTTACAGTGAACTCATCATCTCTGGGAAGTTTTGGTGCAGCTGGTTTTGTAAGATCAAGATCCTGCATGAAAAAATATAATGCATAGATCAGAAAACTAACATCTCTCAAAACAATATAAACCAACAGAAGAAAAAATTTAAAAAATTCATAAAGACCACACAGTGAGGTTGGTTGGGTAGGACACATAAGCAAGCAATTGTTGTTCCTTAGCCATTTGCTACAGTCTCAGGCCCGATCTTTGCTAGTCTTTAAATAATGTGTTGTACTCTATATATATAACCTTTCTTTGACTTCTACCATTTGGCAAAGACTTTCCTATTCCTCTTGTATAGAAGATATCACATCCCTTTTGATGTAATTTTAAACAACTTTTCATATTACCATAAAAAAGACAAAAGTTCAACCATTCCAAGACAAACAAAACAGAATGTGTAGTTGTATATCAACAATGACTAAGAAGACAACGAATTTAAAATTGTTGTTCCCCATTTGCTAGTAGAAGCTGATGTCATTTAAAGACTGCTCTTAACCAATGTTTTATAACCTGGACCAATCATTGAATTGAGATAAAAATAGTTTATTGTTCAATGGTTTGACTGCAGTTGAACCAAAATCCAACCATTTTTCAAATATATATAAAAAGTATAAATATATAATATTTTAAAATTAGATTAATACATATATAAAATAATATTAAAAATATATAAATTAGTTAAGACATTTTATATATGACAACAAATTTATATAAAATGCATTAGACAAAATCTATTAAATATCATAAATCTTTATTGCAAAATGTCAAAACTCTTACTTAGGTTCCCCCGCCCCCCCAAAAAAAAAACAAATTTTTTACTAGTTGAGTGCCAAAACTAGCTAATTTTCATGGTTTTTAATCAGTTCAACCAGTTTTTGACCGATTTTTTTGCTAGCTAGTTTTCAAGGTCAACTGGACCAAACCCACAACCTGTTCACTGGTTTTTTCAATTTGACCAACCAGTCTAGTTTTCTAAACTATGCTCTTAACAGAGATAAAGCCATTCTCTAAAAAGATTACATAACTTCTCTAGAATAATTTTTAAAATTAAAAACAAGTACTTTTCTGAATCATTCCTTCCTCTTTAATAACCCAATATATAAAAACTCTTCAGAAAATACTTTCTAAAATATTTCTAATAGGTCCATGCCCAGTGTGCCCAGTGGGTTTGGACCCATTAAAACACGTACCAGAAGGAATAAGAAAGAAATAGGAGAAACGGGGACCGATGGAGGGAATGTTAAGGTGTCAGCTTCTCAAATATAACTACTTTTGTCTTGTAGTGTATGATGAGAGAGAGAACATGTGAGAGAATTCTATTAGTGGGTTTGTTAAGAGTTGTGGTATCGAGAGGAGGGTAGGCAGAGAATCATTTGGGCTAGGAGAGCCTCTAGTTTCTTGAATACTAGAGAATCTCTTTCTTTCTTTATCTCATCACTTGTAATATTGGGTCTGCATCTTCCTCTTTTTTTCATCATCAAGGAGGAGTTACAGCTTACTCATACATATATAAAACAAAAAATTCAGAGGTTCTTAACATTTTGGTATCAAAGCCATCCGTTCCCATGGGATAGTTAAGAACAAAATGGAGCAACAAGTTGATTTAATGGAGAAGGGCTTGGATGAGGTTTGAACTCAGATGACCATGGTGATGGAAGTATGAATGGATTTACAGGATAAGGTGACCAAGTTACAGAACCCACCGCAGAACGCTGAGAAAGGCAAGGAGGTGGCAATGGGACTTGCATGACTTGCATTGCAATCAGATTCGACTGAGAGTCAATATAGCAGCTAGAGAAAAAGACGCAACTCATTTCAAAAGACTTGAGGTACTGTTGTTCTTTGGAGATGATCCCATTGGGTGGCTTTTTTGGGTCAAACGCTACTTTTCTATGAATAACATAAGTGAGGAATAGCATGAATGACAACAGTGTCGATATTGGCTATGCTCAACTTCACCCAGCTTTTAAAATTGAGGCTGATGCTTAGTGTTGATGCAAAAAGCGAGACCCATTACCTATTATAGCCAAGTATTATCCCAGAAAGCTCAGCGAAGCTAAGTTTACAAAAAGGAGTTAATGGCTATTGTGTGTATGCGGTGAAGAAATGGAATCATCACCTCATGGGGCACCCTTTTAAGATAAGGACTGATCAGAAAGCTCCCAAATTCTTGCTAGAACAAGGAGTGATTGATCCAGATCAGCAGAAATGGGCATCCAACCTCATGCGATACAAATTTGAAATAAATTATAAACCAGGAAATGACAATAAAGTTGCAAAAGTTCTATCTAGAGGAGCAGAAGATATGGAACTAAGAGCTTATTATTTATGGGAGTATGAGGATCTAGAGTTAGTGGATGCAGAAGTTTAAAAGGATGAAAAGTTGGCTGTGATAATATAACAATTAGTGGCCAGCCAAGGAGCACCAGTAGTGTACTGTATGAAGAGAAGGTATTTGCTTTATCAGGGAAGGCTGATCATACCTAAAGAATCACCAAGGATTGCTTTCTCAATCAAGTTGTTTCATGACTCCCTCACAGGAGGGCATTCAGGTTATTTAGGTACCTATAAAAGGCTGTCTACAGCAGTATGTTGGGAATGGATGAAACATAATACTGACTTTGTTGGCTAAGTCTGAGACATGTCAAAAGAACAAATACCATGCTATGCACCCAGCAGGGGCCACTTCAACCCCTACCCATACCACAACAGGTTTGGGAAGAAATTAGCATAGATTTTATAACTGGACTTCATAAATCTAAGTGTATGATGCCATGATGGTGGTGGTAAAAAGATTGACAAAGTATGAGCTTTGATTACCCTTGCTCATCCTTTTTCAACAAAAGGCATGGCTGAGTTATTTGTCAAAGAGGTGGTTAAGTTGCATAAGTTCCCAAGATCCATTGTTTCTGATAGGGACAAGGTCTTTACTAGTTTATTTTGGAAGGAACTATTCAAATTGGCAAGAACCTCATTGAATTATATTTCTGGGTATCATCCAGAAATTGATGGCCAAACAGAGATGGTCAACCGAAGCTTGGAAACCTATTTGAGGTGTTTCGTAGGAAATAAACCAAAGCAGTGGTCCAGGTAGTTTACCGTGGGTAGAATATTGATTTAACACAACCTACGATAGGAACACTGGTATGACATCCTCCACTGGTATGACATCCTCCAAGGCTCTGTATGGGCATGAACCTCCCATTCATGATGGAAGATGTTCAATCAGCAGTGGAGGATGTTTATTAAACCATCAGGGAGAGGAATTTAGTTCTAGTAGAATTAAAGGAGGGGAAAAAAAAGAAAAAGAAAACACACACACAAGTGTATATGAAGACAAGTGTTGATAAAAAGAGGAGGGATGTATCTTTTGAAGTGGGAGATATGGTTTTTCTCAAAATCAGACCCTACAAGCTGAAATCGTTGTCTAGGAAGACCAATGAGAAATTAAGTCCTTGGTTCTATGGCCCTTATAAAATCTTAGAGAAATATGGGCAGGTAGTTTATAAGCTGGAATTACCTCCACCAACAAAAATTCACCCCGTCTTCCATGTTTCTCAATTGAAGAAGTCACTACATCCTTCAACTCTATCTCAACAAATTCCTGCCTTTCCTAATGAGAACATGGAAGTTGCGGTTTATCCAAAAGCTGTGTTGAAGGCTAGGAGGTTAACTAATGGGAAGGTGGAAGTACTCATCAAATGGAAGGAATTGTAAGACTTCAAAAGACCTGGGAAGATTATGATACCATACAACAACAATTCCCAGACTTCTACCTTGAGGACAAAGTATCAATTGTTAGGGGAGGTAATGACGGGTCCATGCCTAGTGTACACAGTGGGTTTCAGCCCATCAAAACATATACCAGAAAGAATAATAAAGAAATAGGAGAAAGGGGGACCAGTGGAGGGAATGTTGAGGTGTCAGCTTCTCACATATAACCACCTTTGCCTTGTGAGAGAGAGAACATGTGAGAGACTTCCATTAGTGGATCTGTCAAGAGCTGAGGTACTGACGGGAAGGGTAGGCAGATAATCATTTGGGCTAGGAGAACCTCTAGTCTCTTGAATACTAGAGAATCATTTTCTTTCTTTATTTCCTCACTTGAAATACTGGGTCTCCATCTTCCTGTTCTTTTCATAATTGGAGAGTACTTACAGATTACTTTTACATAAATAAAACAAACAATTCAGAGTTCTCAACAATTTCATAAACCACCAAATATCTCCTTTTAATATACCACTACATCAAAAAAAAAATTCTGAGACAAATATACATTAAATACATATATTCCATGCTGAACATTAATAACAGTAGACTAGGCAAAATCTAAAGTATAAGTTGCCACATGGCACATATGGTGAACTATATACATTGCACAGAACAGATAGAAAGGCTCAAAAAGAAATTATAAATATACAATAGCTTGAAGCAAAGTAAAATAAGGCAGCAATACATACTTTTATATCATATGTCAAATCACGACTATAACTTGCATCATATCGAAAAGCATAACCATCTGCCTCTGCTTCTTCAGAATCATATTCGAAGTATCTGGCTGCACTCTCCAGCTCCCCATCCATTTCATCATCTAATGTGTCGAAACTTTCATCCAGATCATTCAACATCTCAGTTCTAGAACTAGATCTATCACGAGCCTTCCCCAGTCGATCAAGCTTTTGAAAAAAGGCATCAGTTTTGGAATTGCTACCAGGAATATTACCAAATATCCGATGCTCAAATTCCTCAGCAGACTCAAAAGAATTATTAGTTTGCTGATCATTAGGTCCATTACCTGCTTAAACAGTCAACAAGTTTGAAAGGATTAAGGAACAAATCTTAAAGAGATAAAGAGAACAAGCACTGAAAAATCTTAGGTCAAGAAAGGTTAAGAAGTACGGTCATGATCCCTTTTTGAAGTAGAGGAAGGCTTGCTTCTGATCAGAATATAAGGGAGAACAAATAGAGGGGGAAAATTTCTAATCAGATTTCGTTCTTGTAGTGAAAATCATATTTCATGGTAAATCGGCATGAAATAATCAAAATAAATTAGAGGGATAATGAACGAATGCTGACAGACAGAGCACTGCAGAAAGCAGAAAATGTGAAGCAATTGTAAGTACCCACTATATTCGTCCATGTTGAGAGACTTCTGAGAAAATGAGTCTGATGAAATTGGTGTGACAAACCGCCGTTTAGTGATCTAACTGCAACTCTAAAAATCGTCATTTCTTTCTGCTTTAATCAAACATTTGGAGCTGTTAGTTTACAAGCTCTATCCCTGATTTCCGCACCAGCTTGAAACCCAACAAATAACAGAAATTTATGAAAGGAAAAAGAATCACAGTTTCCAATAGGATCTGACTTTCTCTATCTAAATCAACACAAATGGCTCAAACACCGTACGGTACGAGCTGGCAGAAGAGTGAGAGTGACAGAATTCACCCAAAAAAATGAAAAATTGAAAATCATTTGAATTCATTTCATTTAACAATAAAAAAATACAACACAAACACCCGTACATCTCTAACTCAACCCCCGAATAGTTTCAGATTGTAAAACCCTAGCAGATGGGCGAACCTGCACCCACATACCTTTCGCGGGACGAAAATGCTCGGAATGCACAAGACCGAAGTCGGAGAAATAGAGAGCGATTGAGGCGCAACGGACAGCGGAGCAACTTACTCCGACGGCGAACACACGAGTGGTGCGATGGACGCTGCAGCAAGCAATGGCAACGGCGGGAGGGAAAGCTTTCAGACCTCTTTCAGAGTAGAGCTTATAATTGGGCTGGTACCGCCAGGCCCAAATTAGCAATGCCGAGAAGAAATATACATAATTTAGAATTTAAAATGGCCTAAATTGAAGATGGACTTTTCTCCCTGACCCATATGAAATTTGGGCCCAGTGACAAATGAGTTTCTCTAGGACTCGAAATGTAATAATATTAAAAATTATTTTTTTACACTCTTAATATCACTATCCTTAAGCAAAATAATAGAAAATAAAACAAGTTTATTTCCTCGATTCCTAAACTGGATGCTGATTACCCCTTTTTGTTTTCAGTATTGGTTTATGAGTGCGCTTTGAAATGAATTTGATGGTTTTTACTGGCTATGCTGTAACAATTATTTTTTCCTTTAAGTTGTTTTTTATTTTTTTAAAACATTGTAATACGGAAACAGCTTTGCAATTGAGTAAAAAGTTTAACATATTCAGGCCAAAAAAAATGTTTAACAAACATTTTTATTCATATTATTAGTTTTTTTAATAATTTTTATTGAATAAATTATGCAGTCCTCTTTTAAATTTGGTTAAATTACTTTTGGCTCTTCTAGTGTTTTGATATATATTGCAAAAAATTTCTTTCTAATTTATGTTTTATTAATAAAATTAATTTTTTGCACAATTTAAAACTGTAATTTTATTTTTAATATGATGATAGATAAATATATTTAAGTAATTTTATTTTTTAAAAAAATATATTGTGTGAAAAATTAATTTCATTGATCGAAAATAAGTTAGAAAAAAGTCAAAAGTTCTTTTTTAAATAAGAGAAATATATGGTATAATTTAATTCAACACCATGAGAGATTAATATAAATTACTTCCTTTTATAACTTTTTATTTTGAGTGCAAGTAATTCTTTCAAAAATAAATTATTAGTTTTTGCCTGTAATTCTTTATCAGAAAATCTATAATTGTTTAAGTAATAAATAAATAAATTATAACATTTCAAAAGTATTTTATGTTGGTCACATATAGAAAATAAAAATAACATTTAAAAAATAGCTTTTTCATCTTTCAATACAAAACAAGCACCTACTAAGGGCGGATTTGGATCCCTTGAAGTACTTTAGGGGGTGAAGTGAGAAGAGAGAAAGAGAAAGGTGAGACCCATCTCTATCATGTAAGTCCCACATATAAGTTTCATATTTTTTTCTTTCTATCTCTCTCCTCACTTTAACTGAAATACTTCAGGTAATCTGATCCCCCAAGGGCCTTCAATGGATTGTACTCTTAAAGCAGATAGTGACTAATTGATGAAATTTCTTGCTATGCTATTGTCATCTTGTACTTCCTCCCTCTTGTTATGCTAACCCTATTTGTAGCACTTCCTCCCTCTTGTTATGTTAAGTAATGGTAAATTGGACCAAGACCTAACAAAACGCACACATAAATAGGTGTTTTGTAAAAATGAGAATTCGATCATTGCAAGAAATTAGGGATGTATACAAGTCAAGCATTGTTTTAATTTCGTATTGGGTTTATTTTTTTAAAAGTTCAACGCTTATATTAAGCTTAGTTGGAATTAGTATCGAGTTAGTTTCTCAAGTTTTTTTTTTAATTTTTCATAAAAATTATAAAATAATCTCTAAATAAAATTTTTATAAAATTATACTTTATTTTTTAAAAAATAAAATTTTAATATAAATATCTATAAAAAAATTTTAAAAAACTAATAATAAAACTAGACCAAATCAAAATGAGTCGAATTAGTTAACCTGACCTATCTAATTATTCAATTTTTTGTTTATCTAATTTAATTCAATCTGATGTAACTGAGTTGAACCATATTAATCGAATGGCCTGATTGGACGTGTCCCCTCTACAAGAAAGGAAAAAAAAAAAACTGAGAAAGTGAGACCTAGCGAAAGCACTTATCTGGGTTTATTCTCTCTCATTCATTCTTTTAAATGACCTTTCCAAATAGGGGAAGGTCGAAATCCATTAAAGTGCCTGCTAATTCAGTAAAAGCAAAGTCTTGCGAATGATACATTAAATTGCAAAACGAAAGAATTGAATCACCCACAAGACGATTTGAAAGACATGAAATGTTGCTGGACAGTACGATCCATCAGAAAATAGTGATAGACAAGAAAGGAATTTGCATAGGCAAGGCACGCTGGCTGTGGCTGGTAGTTGCCAAGTGCTTTTCACTCTAGATATTCAAACGACAAAAGAATTTGATAATGAAGTTAGAGAAAGAAATTTGACATTAATTGACTGTAATTTTCTCATTTCAAAAGGCAATGCCAAAATAGAAGTGTCCAAAAAATATTGGATAAGAATGGAACCTAATTATTTACCAATTCAAATTGGCTCAATCAAAAGCATCGAGTTGGGCCATGTAAACCATCTTGAATTGTTTTGTTGAGTAGACCATGTTATATATTTACTAATTACTTTGTGTTTTGCCATTTGGTATGTGAGAAAAAGGTTTAAATAATAGATAAATAAAATAAAAAATAATACTCATATCGATATTTAAAAAAAATACAAAGAGATATATTTCCTTGAATAACAATGATAATAACATAATAAATATTTTTCACTTTTTTTATGAACAATGTCATTCTCAAACAGTTGCTTTTATGATATCAAATATATCTTAGGGTCATATTTGATACACACTTAAACAATGCAAGTGAATGGAATAGGTTGAAAAAAAGTAAAAAATACTTATTATGTTATTATCATTATTTAATAATTTTTTTTAATAGAGATAGAAGTATCATTTTTTATTTTATCTATTTACCTTTTTCTTGCATTCCCCTTCCCTTAATATCTTTTTTGGGATATCAAAATAGCCTTGGAGTTGAACAAGCACTCAAAAAGAATAAGTTTAATTTACAAGATAAATTTTTTTTATGTAAAAGAGTATTTTAAAATTTGAGATTTTAATTTTATTTTTTTCTTCAATTTTAATAAAAATTTCATTTTCATCACTTAATTTCATTTTATTTTAATTTAATTCTCTAACTTTTATTTTAGAGTTTACTTTCATTTTTTAACTTTGTTTAGTTATAATTTAATTCTTTAATTTTATCTCAAATTTCATTTTTTTATCACATTTTGTTCTAATTTGTCTTTGACTTTCAAAAACTACACAAATATTTTTTTAAAATATCATCAAACTAAAATGTTTAACATAAGAGTACTTAGTGACTTATTGATTATTTAACTTTAATAACTTTTTATTAACTTGAATTTATCTATTATGATATCATTTTTAATTCATTGTATTTTGAAAATGCAAAATAATACGGGCATATTATGTGCAGACATGAAAAATAATCTTCATCTCTCCAATGATAATACTCACAAAAAGATTAACAAAAATGATAACATTAGTTAAATTAAAGTGGATTAGAATGAAATAAAATTAAAAGATAAAAAATGAGATAAAATTGAGGGATCAAATTACAATAAAATAAAATTAAAGAATAAAAAATTTTAAATAGAATTAAAAGATTATATTAAAAAAATAAATTAAGATATAAAAGTTAAAATTAGAATAAAGTTAAAAGATGAAATTTTAATTTTTGTTTTTGTTTTTAACTTGATTCGTAAGAATCTCACTAGACTTAAAAAGGAAATTCTATCATTCATTTAAACGGTTAAATTGGCCCCATGGAAAGCTGACCTATTTTCTTGAACTTAATGATATCTTTCTCCAACTTTATCACACCATGAAAAAGGCCTTTTTCTCCCATAAAGAAAATGGGGTCACATCAAACCAAAATCCTTATCTTATCGTTAAAGTTTTCCAAACTCCATTAGTGGTATAAAGACTAAGGACTCGTCATCTGTTTATCTTTTAGTGGTTGGATCTATGATACTTTGCTTTAAATAGAGGCTTTGGGTTTTTTTTGGGGCCCTTTTTTAATTTATTCATAATGGAGGGAATATATAATATTTGAGAATTAACATTATTATATAAATAGACTACTGAAAGCTTTGTTTACCGAAAAACAAAAAATACTGAAAACTTTATAGCCAATCAATGGGCTATAAGTTTGGAAATGTTTACGAGAAATTTAATTATAGAATTTATTATTACTTTTTAGTCAAATATTGATAAAAAATACATATAAATATTATAATTCAATTAATTTAGCATGCAATCAGCCTGAAAATGTCAAAAGCAAAGAATTTAAGATAAATAAAAATATTCCTGTCACATAATTAGTTTCATTATTATTTTTTCTTTTTGGTAAACATTCTATCGTAAGGCTTGGTGCGGAAGCAAAACTTATAGAGCGCATAACATAAATGATTACAAAAGTATTATTATTGTTACTATTATTAAACTAATTTATGTTGAATTAATATTAATTTTTTAAAGTAGAACTATATATCACATAGAAGTTGGTTCAGCATTAAATTTGTAAATTTGAACTATATATCACTGATGAAGAATAAAATCTGGAGTATATTTTTTTTTAAGTGTTTGCACTAACTTATTAGAACTAATGGCTAAGCTCACAGAATTGTCGACCATGGAAATGAAAACGGAATAACTAATTAAATAAAGTTATATCTTTTGTGTTTGGTATGACCTCAAAATGAATAGAAATACTTTTTCGTTTGTATGTTTGGTTAGACAAAAATATTACAAGGATGGAAAGCAAGGCTGTAAAACTTGCCAAAATGTCACTACAAAAAAAAAAAAGGATTTTCATGAAATGAAATAAAAAATTTTGACTTTTTGTTTGTTGAACAACCAATGGAGGAGGGGTGCAAAGTGTCATTGTCATTGTTACCCTTCATCTGAAGATTCTGGTACCGTCTCCATCCCCAAGCTGTTTAAATCTCTGCCCACAAACCTAGTAGATAACATTCAAGTGTCTAATGTCATTAGGATAGGTGCTCGGAAAAGTGTTGTAGAGTTAGGGCACTGAGAGCCTGATTTAGGGCACGATTTTCTCATTTCCTCATTTTGATTTCTTTTGACCTCAATAGAAGTTTCCTTCCAAGTTTGCACTCTCTCAATTGAATAGTCTCAAATTGTTGTCTACTTAGAGGGAATGTGGGAACTTGTTGAAGCTTGACCTGTTGTTCACATGACTTCTTTAACTTGGGATTCTTCTAGTAGCTTATTTCATATATATAAATTTCATGAGGTTAAATGGTCCGTTGAAACTTCATGTTAACTAAAACGAGCAAATCATGCGTGAATCTCAATATGTTCGTACTAAAATGCTTTTATGGGTTGATGACAATGCCAGTTTGTTCTAAAATTTGTTTGATAATAGACTTGGGCAAATAATATGACGGGGCATTTAGCAGAAAAAGACTTGTGAGCTATAGCATTATTACTATGCTTTTCTTTCAAATCTGACATAACATGGTATCCCTGCATTTCTAATATTGCAAGTGTATGTATTGCCTCATTACTACATAGCAAAGTTGTTGTCATTCTCTTTCAAATGTATTGCCTCATTACTACATTGCATGTAAGCTTTCATCTGGTAATTAGGTATAAAGCATTATGGGCTTATCATCTTTAATCTCAAATACCGGTGCGATGTTAAGTAGAAATCCACACTTGTAGAAGTAATAATGGGATTATGTGAGACTTGGAAAAATGTTATTTGGTTATGAAAGGATTCTAACACGTATCCAACAGGGAGCTTATAAGAGATCATTGCATGTGTTATCTATTAAATCATAAATTACACAAATATGGAGACCTAAAATCTAAATTTCAAAATTCATTACAACGTATGCTATATAAGCTGTGTCTAGTAGGAAAAATGTTCATCAATTATTGCTTATTATAGTCAGGTGTTTTGTCACCAAAGCAAAAGAAATCTTCACCTAATGGGCTCTAATCAAGTTTTGTGTGTAGAGTTTGGATGAGGACAACGCCATGGCGAATGCATTGGAGGAGGGATTTAGTAGAGGATGGATAACCAAAAAGGCATAGAGCTAGATTGAATGCATAAGCAAATTTTAAGAACTTTATGCAATTGCAAAAGGGTGACAAAGAGATTTGCAATAAGATTAAACAAGTGAAAAAAACTTGAGATACATTCAACAAGCTTTAACTAACCCAGCATTTTAGTAGAACAATGAATTGTTTGTATTGGAAGCAACTAATGAAACATGGAAAGTAAAACATTTTTCCTTGCCAATTTAGTTTGTTATATTGTTTACCTTTTTTATTTTTTCCCTTTAAATTTAAATTATACACCTAATGTGTATACTTGATTATCTCAAAGCAACGTAAGGCTTTGTTTGGTAATATATTAGTAAGGGCAAAATTGACTTTCATCATTTTAGCTCTAAATTCAAGAAAAATCCTTAAGCTACAGTGCATGGTGGCACTTTCAAATTGTCATTCCTCTCCAGCTTTCCTTTCTCTCAACAAAACAATGAATGACATAGGTTTTCATTTATGTTTTAAGTGAATTCTAAAACCAAACGAGCTGTAACTCATTACGTGATGATTAGGAACTGTTCAAATGATAGCTATGGAATAAAGTCACAACATGAAAAAAAAAATGAAGATAAAAGGCCTATCACTTGTCAAAATGAATTATGAACATGTAAAAGGTTTATAATTTTTCATGATTAATTTGACCTTGTAAACACAAGTACTATTGGTGCATGAACAGAAATGCAGGAAAAATTCATAGTACTAATTTATTTATGAACATTAAAAATCATTGTTATAAAAGTGACTAATATATTAATGATTTAATTTTTAGAAAACTATTTTTTAATTTATTTTTCAGGGATAAATCTCTTTATTTAATCTCTCAATTATTTTCTTTCAGTTAAAATAATCTTTTTATCAAATAAAACTTGCAGTTACTTAATAAAGTTACTAATGTGGTATAAATAGAAATCTATATAGTTATTAACTCATAACTTCAACTTATTCAAATATTTATTTTTTTCTCAAAACTACATCATATTGGTAATTACTTGACTTTATGAAATTTATCTAAACAATGTCATTTTGGTGTAAAATGCCTTCTCGTTAAATATATATGAAGAGTTAGTAGTTTTGTCAACTCTTGTTTATATTTAACTGCAATACATTTCTAGCCTTTTTAGTATTGTAAGAATTTTATATTGGTCTATCTAGTTTTAACTTTTAAATGAGTTAAGATTGTCCTTCAACATTTAAAAATAATGTTATTAAATCCTTTTATCTTAATCTTGTTGATATAATAATAATGTTGTAGTTGCAAAGAATATGTAGCAATTCAAAGCTACTAAAAACTATCAAGTTAAGACAACATCAACAAATGCATTAAATATAAATACATTATACCAATGATTTAAATGAACTCACTTGACCATCTTTGAAAATTAAACTATCTAATAGACTTTTTCTTACCATATCTAATGCTTATTGTTACGATTTAAGAAAGAAATCAGAGGAATATATATATATATATATATATATATATATATATAAATAAAACAAAGAAGAAGTAATAATCCCACATGCTTGTAACTGGTGACGCAACTAGCTAGGTTTTTTCATAATGAAGAGAACATTATTACAATTAAAAAAAGAACAGGTGAGTAATTCTCTTATTATATGGGCTAACTCCTTTGAATAATCACCTATCATATTAGGGAATTAACATAATATTAGATTATAAATAACATAAAAGTGGCTTTGAAGCATAGTATAATCCAATTACTTTTGGCATGATTCTTGTGGGATTTATTTCTGAATCCACTGAGTTATTAGGGAGGAGAGAGACCTAACAAGTGTTGAGTACATAATAAAAAGGACTATAAAAGCCAAGTCTAAGTAAGGCATACTATACAATTAAGGTTTAATCACTACCCAAAAAAATTGTTTTAACTATGGATTTTTCAAAGTTTAATTGTGGTTTAAACCACCACTAAATGGCTTCAATATAGTTCCCCAAACTATAGCAGATAAGTTTGTAGACAGATTTAGCTATGGTTTGAAGTAATCACAGTTACCCTTGTGGTTTAGTTATGATTAAACTAATCACAATTTGTTAATTGTAGTTAAACTACATGGTTTAACCAAATTGCAGTTAAACCACAAGTGTTACAAATGTTTTAGTAGCATTTTAATTATTATTATTATTTAAATCTAATAGCCTATACATTAATTGTCAAATTTATAATAACAGTTTTACAACTCTATACAGTTATTCAATCACAATTTACTATTAAAATTCAATTACAATAGTAGTTTCATATAAATTTAATCCTAAGTTATCATTGAAATTCAAATCTGATCAATTATAATCAAAGTTTAAATAAAAATTAAAATATTAAACTAATTACCCTTGCTAGATAAGTTTGGTGATTGAGCTACAACTTTAAAGTTTCCACTCTCTTAACTACTTAGTGCTTAAATGTAAAAATGAAATGAATAAGTAACAAATTAAAGACTGTATAAAGTAAGTATTTATTCATTAAAGTTTAATATTTTCTCTTATCCTACAAAGTATCAAATAAATATTATAACATCTCATATTATATAAAAAATTTAGTTACAATGTTCACCAACATCTTTTACTATTTCAGTATTTCTTTTTTTGGGCACGACTCTTTAATTCACCAATGTGGTGAATTGTCTATTTTCTCCTATTTTTATATTTTTCTACATGATTGCCTGGTGATTGACAAAAATACAATAAATATATCAATAAAAAAGCTGAAAATATGAAAAAAAAAATTTGTCATTACCAAAGTCCTCGAGTTGAGTTGGTTCTAAATGTATAATGTCTATTTCTTCTTTAAAATCCTATCGAAAACCATTTGTAGTACTTATCTATTGTTTTTGTTCTATCTTGTCTTTTGTCATACAAATTCTTTCTCTCCTACCTCCACTTGTCTCTTATAAATTGAAGACACTACTTTTTATACCTATCATCAACCAAAAAGTGTGTTTGCAGCATAAAATGCAATTATTAATTAATATAGATGAATATGAATGAGTCATAAAAAAATTCAATAATCAATGTGCTATCTATATAATATTTCTGTAAATGTCATCCCTATACTAAAGGGGAACATTCATCAAACTCAAGTAGCTAATGGGTTTACAAAGGTTTTCGCAACATTTCATAAGAAAACATCAATAGTCCACCTCTCTCCCTAATGTGTTAGACTTGCTCAATCCAGTGCACAAAAACTCTATGGCCTTCAAAAAGGAGCCAGACCTTCAAGAAGTTAAACTCATAGGTCTAACTTGTCTTACCTCATTTGTAGAAGTAAAATTAATGAATTCAAACTTAAATTAAATAAATTAAATGAATTCAACACATTGAAGGATTTGTCCTACTTATCCTAAATTTCAAATATCTAATTTCTTATCTTATCTTGCCATGCAGGCTTATTAGCTTATTAGCAATATTTTTAAAATCGGACCGCTTATTAAACCGATAAAGGTATTGGTTCAAGGTTTATTGGTTCAACCGTGGTCGAACCGGAAATAATAAATATATATATAATATAATTTTAACATTTTTTATAAATATATTTATATAAAATTTATGCTTACTGTTAAATATATGATATGTCAAATTTGGTCATAGGATTCTTGTAATTTATTTATGTACACATTTTGGAAGGAACAATTAATATGTATATATATATAAAAGTTTGCACAAAAAAAGTGCACACCACTTGTTGCAAAAGTGGCAATCTCCCTTCTTGTAATGCACAATGTCACCAGTTCGAATCTGTGCGTCTTCAGCCACAACTTTTGGAAGGAACCTTTAATATATATATATATATATATATAAAAGTTTGCATATATTGAGTAAGCATTCCTTTCTGGAGAATTGGCGACCTGCTTTCGTGGAGATGTTGGGAGACCGGGTTCGAGACTTGGAGGAGACGTTTTATGGCATTTACCATGCAGGACCGGTTCAACCAGCGGAGGGGGCAACGGCTTTTGTTGAAAACCGGCTGGTCAAACCCGGGTTTTGACCAAAGTTGATCGGTTCCTAAGAATGTCGGTTCTTGGGCTTCTTCGGACAGGATTATGGTCCGATTCACCAGTTTTCTGGTTGAACCGGCCGGTCCGATTTTAAAAACCATGCTTATTAGTGTTCCTTTTCCTTTTTATTGGTGAGGAAGTCATGAATGTTATCAAAGTTTCATGATGAACTATAAATACATCATGGACGATGTAATTCATAAATTATCCTACATATCTATTATTCTCTCACTTATGGTTTTACTGGATGTTTTGTAAGAGGCTTTTCTTTATCATTTCTCTCCTTGTGCATGACCAAAAAAAGTGCACTCTTGTGGAAATGATTTAACAATTAAGTGGTCGCGTACATTTTTTTTTAATTTACCATTTCTTAGAGTTACACTCAAGACATGGCATATTAATTTACCCTTCATACTCCCTTTGGCAAATGCAACATCTAAAAGTTCACTAGGTCCCTATAAATATTCTTGGGTATTTTGACACTTAGCTATTCAATACTTATCCATTTTTGAAAGACAATAAATTTATATAATATGGATCAACTTAAAAATTGGTAACTAGTTTTTATATTAAATAAACTAAAAAGACTCTTAGTTTGTTGACCACAATATTATATTTCTCAAAAGTTTCAACCCACAATGTTATATCTCTCAAAAGTTTTAGGCCACTTAAGTATATCTCTTGGTTTGTTTGGCCACCACACATAGTTAGTACATCTCATGCTTTTTAAAATGCTTCCTCTTCAAATTTCCCAACTAATATATATAGACCTCACATATATGTGTTTTTATTACTTGTACACTTAAGGAATGTAAAAGAGATGTTTTCCTTATAATTAATTAATATTCCTCAAACACTCATATGAAACTAGGTTGATTATGCAAAATTTACCATCCACCAAACTCATTTACATATATCCTCTTTGCAGGAAACTTATTTGCATTCCAAATTTAAATAAAACACGTTGATTATACTTTGAATTCTATAATACTTTATTATAAAAAAGGGTGATATTATATCTAACAAAAATATTTTACCTAAAAATGTAAATTAATTTTTAAATAAAAATTGTGAATATTGTTTTAATAATATGTGACCCTAAATATATGTTGTTCAAAGAAAAATCATCTTCAACATTGCCATCAACCAGTATAGAGAAAGGGACATGAAAACCTACTAATGGGACTAATGACGGCGAGTTGAGAAGGACGGCAACTTCCTTGAACAGAAAGAAAATCGTGGATTCAAAGTACGAATGGGGGGATGGCTAGCTCCTAGAATGGCTGTGGGGATGTACCTGTCAAAGTCCTTTGTCATCTTCGCGGTCAGCAGTGTGGCAATGCGATGGAAAAGAAAAGTGTGAAAAGGAAGAAATTTTTTTAAGGGGGATTATACAGCGCTAATATGCAAAGGGTTGACTGCAATTGGGCAAAACCGCTATTAAGATTATGTCCTAACCATGGTTTGGTAAAATTGAGATTATGACATATGTCCTAATTGCTACTAATGCAATTAAGTTAGAACATAGAATTAATAAAGTTCTCTTAGTTGCATTTGAGGAACCATGTCATATATAGCACATAATTTTTAGAAATAAATTATTGTTTTGATCCTTTAATTTATCTTTAATTTGATTTTTAAAATTTAAATTTGTGCCATATTTATTTATTTTTATTATATATATCGACGATAATTTTAAAAGTGAAAAAATTATGAGATCATTATAAAACATTTAAAAAAAGGTAAAAAAAACTATTTTGTAACATCAAATAAAATTAAAGAATGAATATGCCAGTAATTAAAACATATGAAAGTTTAATAATTAAATTAAAATAAAAAACAAATTAAAATATTAAAATAATAATTAAACCTAAGTAGAAAAAATGAGAAGCAGAGACAGAGTGTCACAGCAGTTGCCCTTATGGTCTGGGCTAAAAAGGAAGGTGGTAAAAGCTATATTTATGGAAGGGTAAGAACTTGGGAAGAAGCCGTAAAGTCGTAGTGATGGAAACAAAATAGGCTGTGGGTGTAACTCCAAATTAAGAAAAAAAGCCACTTTTAGCAGAAAGCGAGTGACTCTATCGAACGTGTCTTAAATGTATAGAAAAATTATTTTTAAGACCTTAAATTAAAAATATTTATATTAAAGATTTTAAATTTTAAATTATTTTTAAAAATTTTAAAATTAAACATAATTTTTTTAAAAAAATCTATAATTAAAAACCCAAAATTAAAATTTATTATCATAATTTTTTTTAATTATCTCAAATTTTAAAATTTTTTAATCCAAATATTTTTAATTGAAAATTATAATTTTCTCGAAATGTATTTTGATTCCCGCACCACTTGCACCTCCTTTCGTATTCGTTCGTGGCCCACCTAACCCAATAATTATAAACGACTTTTCAATCTCGCCCCTCATGCCCACACATTTAAAAAAAAAAATTCAAGGGAAGTTATTCTTCTTATAAGTGTTTAAAAAAATAATTCAGATTTAAACCCGAACTTTTTAGTTCTTTATCACTTAAACAAATTTTATCTCTATTTTCTATGAAGTTAATTTTTTTAAGTACATAAGTTGAAATTCATATTTTAAAAAAATATAAATTTTTTTTATTATTGAATTTTAATATTTATGCTGACTTAATATTATAATATTTTTTTGTCTTTGACAATGATACTTAAAATTTTGAATAGAAACAAAGATTAAAAAAATTTGTAAATAAAAAATAAATTTTATATTCTTACTTTAAAAAATAATAAAATAAATAAATAATATTAAATAATGACTGTAAAATTATAATAAATATTATATAGAACTTTTTTTTCTTTTTTTATTTGAATTTCAAACATATCCTTATATATATATATATATATATATGTGTGTGTGTGTATATATATATATAATAGCATATAATATCAAAAGTATAAGATAATATGATGCTAGAGATTTTTATGTTTGATATGACATTTGGTTGATAAAATTAAACTTTTAAAATAAATTAATAATTATTTTTAAAAAAATTACTTTTCTTCATCAAAATAAGTTGACTTGATCAATAGAAAAAAAGGATAAAATCTTTATAATCACTCATGAATTTAGTCCTTTGATTTGTTATTTTAATTAAAATGGTCATTCTTGTTAAGCAAAATTTCATTCACTTATCAGACTAGTTTATCTACTTTAACTTTTTTCGTTGGTACAAATTATAATATTCAGGATATTAAAATAACATATAATTAAACACATTAATAAAATTTAGTAGACATTAATACTTGAGAGACATAGAATAAAATAATTTAATGAAAGATTAAATATCAAATAAAATAGTGAAATAAATTACTCTATGTCTATCTCAAGTGTTCAAAATCCAAAAGACGAAGGAAGGACTAAGGAGCAAGGTGATTAGAGTGGAAGGGGGAATCTTGGATGAAAGTGATGCAAAGATTGCATCTAAGATGCTTAGCATCCGTTGCCATCGAACTCTTGCATTATAAAAGGGAAAAAAAAGGACTCACAATCAATATCTCTTTTATTATATTATATGTTTGTCTTTTCGGTTGATATTTTGTATGTGTGAAAATTTAATTTAGATTCTTTATTACTCAATGCATTATTCTATTGTAAGAAGATAAAAAGAGAATGATATAAAAAAAATGAAAGTATTTATAAAGTTTACTTTTTTTTTAAATCACTCTGCCAGATAATTAGGAGAAAATTCAAACTCATCAAAATTCCATATTTGTGCACAAAATAAATGAAGAAGTGCCACTAGCTTGTGTTTATTTACTCAAGAAAGGCTAACCTGTACTTCTTAAGCTAGCATCATTGTATTGCAAAATTTTTGTTATCTTTATTTATTTATTTTATGAACTTTTTTATCATTAAATTATACTCAGTCATAAGACGAAATAGAAAGATGATATCACATAAGAACCCAATTATGATATTAAAGTTAACACACTTCACTAATGAATTTCATCTTCACTACATAAACTAACAATTCAAATATATACAGTGCTCCTTATCGTTATTCAATAAATAACCCATAACAATTTTGCTAGTCAAATATCCCCACTAGAGTACATATATGTAATTATAATAGAAGAGAGCATTGACATTTGACATGGACATCTTTAATATCAATTTATCGGCTAATCATTCATTGTATGTCGTTCTTGAGTCTTGATCGTATCAAACCAAATCTTACTTGTGGGTATCATGGTGACTTAGAAAAATTCAAAAGCAAACAACTTGAAAACTTTTTTTTTACTGGTAAATATTTGTTATTTTTTATTATTGATCCTTATTTATTTAGAGATAAAATTTTAAAAATAACATAAAGAAACTGTATATGTACACTGACTATTAATTAACACATTTAATTAAGTTGAGATGATTTTTTAATAAATTTTTTATATAAATAAATTAAAGAGAATTGAATTATAGCTAAAAACGCTAAACCTTGTCACTAAAATCAAAATTTACCGAGTTATATTATTGAGTAATTTTTGCATATTTGAAATGCATTAATATCTATTTAATTAACATCATTAACAATTAGAATAAATATAAATATCTTTATCCAATTATTAATATTACTATCACTCAAAGCGCGACCCGGCCAGACAATACCTATATATATGTATATACACACTATAAACACTTTAAAATTTCACAATGACCATATCTCATTCATATCTGTCTTGTATGCTTAAAAAGTATACAGATTAGATTATATTTGACGATACTGAAATCTGGAAATGGTCCTTTTTCTCTCTTCGAAAGGAAAGAAACAGAGATCAAAAGGTCACCATCAGACTCAAACGCTTGACACTGACCCTCGTTTGCCCATTTGCTTCAGTGGGCAAGGCATCTCTTCTCTCTCATTCACCATGAAAGACTAGCACTCGAGAAAATTCATCAAAAAAGAAAAGGGCATTTAGAATAGCAAGGCCATAGGATTACGAGTAGGGAGATCTTCTTCCTTGAGACTTGAGAGAGAGGAGGGAGCATATAATCTATGCTCACCATGTGTCTGATTCCAGGCCAAAGGGAAGGAGGGTCCCACACCAACTACAGAAAACCACAGCATCATAACCCACAAACATCATCCATCATCTTCTGCCACAACACCCACCATCATCAACCCCAACAATCTTGCTCTCTCCCTCTCTCTTTTTGCTCTGCTTCTTCCCTTGTCTTGGCGTACTTGCTCCAATAATTTATCCTGTCTACTCCTGATGATGAAGTAAACCCTCTGTTTTGAACATTTTTTTATTACCTCACTGCAAAAAGTCCAAAACCAGCTGCTTCTTCGCCTACTAGGAGTGACAACACAGCATATATAGATACATATAAATAAAGGGTATATATGCTCGCCGGCGATGCCGACGCCGGTCAGCGCAGCGAGGCAATGCTTGACGGAGGAGGCGGCTGGCGCTCTGGATGATGCAGTGGCGGTTGCTCGCCGCCGCAACCATGCGCAGACAACTTCGCTTCATGCTGTCTCTGCCTTGCTCGCCTTGCCTTCTTCGTCCCTCCGGGACGCCTGCACACGCGCGCGTAGCTGCTCCTATTCTCCGCGTCTCCAGTTCAAAGCTTTGGAGCTCTCAGTGGGTGTGTCTCTCGATCGATTGCCCACCACTAAGGCCCTCGAGGACGACCCTCCTATATCCAATTCACTCATGGCCGCTATCAAGCGATCCCAAGCGAACCAGAGGAGGCATCCAGAGAGCTTCCATTTGCTACAGATGCATATTCAGCAACAGCAAGCGGCCTCGTTTTTGAAAGTGGAGCTCAAGCACTTCATCCTATCGATTCTCGATGATCCGATTGTGAGCAGAGTTTTCGGGGAAGCTGGTTTTCGAAGCTGTGACATCAAGCTTGCGTTGCTCCAACCGCCTTTAGCGCAAGCTTCTTCTCGATTCTTCCGGAGCCGGTACCCACCTTTATTTCTGTGCAATCTAACGGGTTCGGAAATGGATCGTCCAAGTTTCAACTTCCCTTTCATGGACAATCCTGGATATGAAGAAGTAGATGAGAATTGTAGAAGAATTGCCGAGGTTCTTGTGAGGAAGACTAGGAAAAATCCCTTACTGATGGGTGTTTACGCGATGGGTGCTCTTAGGAGATTCACAGAGACTGTACAGAGAGGTCGAGCGGGTATGTTTCCTGTTGAAATAGCTGGGCTGAATATAATTTGCATTGAGAAGGAGATTGCTGAGTTCTTTGTTGAAGGTGGAAGTGAAGAGAAGATGGGTTTGAAATTTAAGGATTTGAGTCGTGCTGTAGAGCAGTGCTCAGGTCCTGGTATCGCTGTGAACTTCGGAGAGCTTGAGGCATTCGTGAGGGATGGTGTGCCTGATGCTGCTGTGAATTTTGTTGTCTCACAATTGACAAGCTTATTGGAGATTCATGGTGGGAAATTCTGGTTGGTAGGCATGGCAGGAACCTCTGTTATATACTCCAAGTTTTTAGCTATGTTCCCTACTGTAGAAAAGGACTGGGATCTGCATCTGCTGACCATGACATCTGCTACCCCTTCAATTGAGGGACTATACTCTAAATCCAGGTGGGTTCTCTGTCTTATGTTTTATTGGTTAAAATTTGTACTTATCTGGGGTTAAATGAATTAAATATAATACATGTCTAAATGGGAAACATGGGCTTATTTGGAAAGAAAAACTAGACTTGTAACTCAGGTTTCTGGCAAATTAAGTATATCATGAAAATTTGACCACTGAATCGTCTTTATTGTAGGATTCTTTCACATATTTCGTGACTTATTCTTGAGATTCAAATGCCTTTTTGGTTTTCTTTATCCTCCTAGTCACTTATTTGCTCTGTCTTATGCTTGTTTTTGTGGATTTAGAACTGAATGAAGTTCATGATTGAAAATTAGTAGTTTAGTACACTTTCGAGTACAGGGCTTGACATGTTAGAAAAATGATCCACACGTATTTTGTTTTAAATGTATTGCTTGGAACAAGTAACAGCCGCTCTTGGCTGTTCTTCATATGTTAAATTAATCTGTCTGAAAGGATTCCTCCAGGAACAGAGCTATTGCTTTGAATCCGCTTTGAATGTTTTGTTTTATCGGGTTTAGGCCAATTGCATTCATGCCTTCTCTTCTTTTGGCCCTAAACAGTTTTACTTTTTATTACTGTGATCTATAATCTTGGCAGCTATAGGCACTTTTAGAGATGCCTTTATGAAGCCCAATCAGTGCCTATTTGTGTGTTGACCAATATGTGCCATCACTGCCATTATTTCAACCTGCAGTCTTTTGCTGATTGCGGTAATTAATGCAATCTTTAACATATTTCATTTAAATTGATGATGCTTAAGTCTCTTTCACCGTGTACATTTTAGCATCTGACTTTTTTTGTGCCTATTGGATCTCACAGTACCCTGCTCATGATAAACTTACAGTTTGATGGGGTCCTTCGTGCCATTTGGTGGTTTCTTTTCTACACCTCCTGAATTAAAAAACCCAGTAAGCTGTACAAATCAATCTTCTGCCCGCTGTAAAGCATGCAATGAAAAGTATGAACAAGAAGTTGGTGATATTTTGAAGGTAGGTCCCACAACTCCGTCATCTAGTTACTCAACAAGCTTGCCTTGGTTGCAACAGGTTAATGTGGATATAGACAAACGATTGGATATTGCAAAGGTCAGTTATGATCGGTAAATCATAGTTTTCCTTGCCCAATTCATGCAGAGACATTCACATGCGTGCACACACACTTTTTAAAAGACAGAGAGTTTGGTTATCAGTGGTGCTTAATCCATGGTAGGAGCAATCTGTACTGACCCACAAAAGTGACTCACAAGGTATCGAGTGACAATGCTAACTTTCCTACCCCGGTAGAAGTAGAAGAAAAATAAATATATGGTCTAACGTCTGGAGGGAAAGTTGGCAATAAGTATGTTGTATGTGGCAAACCAGATAAAATAGCAGCATACCTCTTGGAAAAGGGAGAAGATGGAAGAAGAGGGGGAAGATATCAGAAGAAATAGAGGGAAAACTCTGAAAAAAATATTTCTTATTATTCAAGGTTAGGTGCCTTTAAGTATAACTGCTAAGGGCCATATGTAAAGCCCTTAATCCTAATATTAAAGAAAGATAACTTTTAATAATAAAAGATAATATTAAATCCTGCCAAAAAGAGATATTTTAGCCTATTATTAAAACTAATAATAAAATAAAAATACTAAAGATTAAAATATATCTAAACTAGAGTTTTCTATGCCTAGAGTAGACTTTCCATAATTTCCCGTCATCTTAGCTTTTGATAATTAAATTGAGAGATGTATCAGAGATGTTTGTTCAGATAATGGATTTCTGGACTGTATTATTGGCTTTTCTGAAAAGTTGTTTAGGACAAGAAATCATATTATACATTAAAAAGTGTATTTGCCATTATAGTTAGCTTTGATCTTAACAGTGGCATCTGCAATGTTGAAAGGACTTCCTTCATGGTGAATATTAGGAAATGAGAAAATCATTCACTATAAGAAATCATACTGAACGGTTGTAATTCTTGATTTTTTTTTTTGGGGTCAAGAAAATGATATTGTAAACTGTATGTGTGTGTACGAATGAAGAGCTGCAATTTTTTTTTTCCTTTTTTCCCCTTTGTGTATATATACTTCTTCCCCCATCCCTTTTTTTTTTCATTTAAATTATGGATCTCCCGCTACCAGTAATAATGTTTTGCATCACATGCCATACTTCATTGATTGAATTGTGAATGTATTTATTTAAGGATGTACTTCATCATCCAGTGCAGACTAATGAAGAATTCACAAGTTTGAATTCTACTATCTTGGGATTGCAAAAGAAATGGGCTGATACTTGTCAACGGCTTCATCACAATGGATCATTGCCTGAATTCAATATATCCCGAACAAAGTCTCAACCTCCCTCTCTTGAGGGCTTACAATTTGGTTTGGGTTTTAGAGAAAGTAGCCGTAAAGATCTATCACTCGATCAAATCCAATATTCTAATCAGAGTCTCTACATGCCTAAAGAGTTACATAGTATTTACCCATCAAAACAGATATTACGAGTTTCTTCTGATGCTTCTTGTATTAATAGTGGAACTGACCAGGGAGCAGAAGTTTCTGTGAGTCAGCAAACTGACGTGCAGAACCCCTGGGCTGCCCCGTCCCCTGTGGCCAACATGAGTCTGGTTGACCACAGATCATCTTCCTCCCTTACTTCTGTGACCACGGATTTGGGATTGGGAACGCTATATACATCAGCAGCTCAGGAGCCAAATACCCCAAGAGTACGAGATGATAGAGAGAGTGTTCAGCACTTGTCGGACTCCATTTCAACTGATTTTGATGCTGTGAACGTAAATACTTCACACCAAATTGCTCGATCTTCTTCTTGCTCTGGTCCTAGTTTGGAAGGGATATTGGATTCAGTAGATTTCAAGTCACTTATTCAGCTTCTCACTGAAAGGGTTGGCTGGCAAGGTGAGGCCATATCTGCTGTCAATCGAACTTTGTCCCTCTGTAGATCTGGCGGTCGAAAGCATAGTGGCTCACATGCTAGAGCAGACATATGGCTTGCTTTCCTTGGACCTGATAGAGTTGGAAAGAAGAAAATTGCTTCAACACTTGCGGAAATAATATTTGGAAACACAGAAAAGCTAATCTCTGTGGATTTGAGTTCCCAGGACAGGGGCTACCCATTAAACACGGTTTTTGAATGCCAAAAATCATTTTGTCATGATTTGCTCGGGAGGAAGACCGTTGTGGACCATATCGCCGGGGAGTTGAGTAAACAACCCCATTCAGTTGTGTTTCTTGAAAATGGAGATAAGGCTGATTTTCTGGTGCAGAATAGTTTGCTCCAGGCAATAAAAACAGGTAAATTTCCAAACTCACATGGCAAGGAAATCAGTGTCAATAACGCAATCTTTATTGTAACCTCAACTGTCATTAAAGGCGAATGCTCTTTCCTTTTGAAGAAGGAGTATATGTTTTCTGAGGAAAGAATCCTTGAAGCCAAAAGATGTCAAATGCAGTTATCACTTGCACATTTTTCTGAGGATGCCATAAGAAGCAGTGGCACAAATGTCAGGGTGACACTGAGGAAAGAGACCTCCAAACCAGCAATTCTAGATAAAAGAAAATTGATTGAAAGGAGTGACTCCATAGAGCAAGCAACAACATGCAAGGTACAGAAACAGGTCCTAGAGCCATCAAGATCCTGTCTGGATTTGAATATGCCTCTCCAGGAGGTTGAAGAGGACTGGCTAGGTGATTTCTGTGGTCAAATTGATGCCAGAGTAGCTTTTAAGCCATTCGATTTTGATGCACTTGCTGAGAAATTTTTAAAAGGCATTAGCATACAGTTTCAAAGGACATTTGGATTGGGGGTTAAGCTGGAAATTGATTATGAAGTCATGGTACAGATACTAGCAGCCGCTTGGTTATCTGACAAGAAGAATGCGGTGGAGGATTGGGTTGAAAATGTACTTGGCAGAAGCTTCAATGAAGCCCTGCAGAAATACCAACCTGAACCTCATCATTTCATGAAACTAGTTGTCTGTGAAGGCATTTTTGTCGAAGAGCAAGCTCCTGGAGTATGCCTTCCAGCTAATATTAACCTGGACTAAATTTTTGCTCACTATGTATTAGTGTAATTACGTGTAAAACTTAGCTTTCAGGATATAGTCAGTAAATCCGCCGATTTTTTGGTGATCATTTGGTTGTAAGAAACTATGGTAAAAGAATGTATAATCCTTAGTTTTGGTATATCACTAACACGTATATTTTTTGTTTGATTTTTGTATATCTATTCACTCTTCTCTATTTGGCAATCTCTCCTTGAAACTCGATTTGCCCATTTGCCCATATATGTATTTGCAGCTCATTCATGATAAAATGCACCCTCCGAAGAATAATGTAGTTCTGAAAAGAGAAAATACACGCTTGGTATGTTGTTCAGCCGATACTGAAAGGGTTTAAAAAAATTATAAAAATATTTATTATATTTTTATAATTATTAGTTAACAATATTTGTTTGTTCTTATTATTTTTTTAAAGTAAATAGTTTGATTATTTTTTATTTTAATTATCTTTTTTTTTTCTCTTTATTTTCTTAGTCTTCTTATTGGGGCATCAAAAGTAACTTAAGAGAAGTTGGAATTCAAGTTTACTTTCTAAGGCATAAAAACAAGAACGGATCGGCTCATGTTTGAGTGCAAAAATGAGCGGCTCATGTTAAAGGCATCTCCACTGTTCAACCGATCCAATGCATCTCGTTGCGTCATGTCATCTCCCAATATATGAAATGCAGCATTTATTCATCTCTCTCTCTCTTTCTCTCTTGTCTTCAGATACCACCTACACCGTCCAACGCATTTGCAATTTCAAACATGTCACTCATTACACGCCTACCTCCTTGTTGCTGCTTTAGCTTTGGCTTAAATACGAAAGCCATTTTCACCTCTAATTTCAAGATGAGGTTCTCTTCCATCCATCAGCCTCTGTTCCTATACTTCATATTTGGTTTTGAAAGCATAGATTTCCTTTGCATCATCAAGCTTCAGTGAGATCAGGTGCTAGTTCCATCGACAGTTAGATCAAGTTTTGGTTCGATGGATTTTGAAGCTAAGATTTTTGGCCATGGCTTTTGGAAGTATGATTTCATCCAATCTCCAACCTTCCTTCTATTTGTAATCTTCGACAATATTAGGATATTGATTTCATTCCTTTTGTCTTCTTTTTCTTCCAAGCTATTTGGCCATTAAAGGGGTTGCATTCCCATGACTTCCATGGCTACGTATTGATGGAATTTTCATAATGGGGTTGCATATCCAAATGCTAGAATTTTAATTACGTGCAATAGCATCTAATCTGCTCCATCAATTTGGCTTTGGAGCAATTGAAAAGGATGCATAAAAAATGATCCAGTTTGAATAGTAAGACCTTTGAAATTCTTGTAAAGGGTCTTTTGGCAAAAAGTCGAGTGGATGAAGCTATTTCCATTTTAGACCAAATGCTTGAACTCAGGTATGTGCTAGATTTAAGTTTTTATACCTGCTCCATACCTTTCGTTTACAAGGAAAATAAAGTATAGGAGGTATAAAGTTGTTTGAAATGATAAAAGCTTTTGATTTTATGCCTGATTCTTTCATTTATGTGTTTCTTGTAGTTGGCAACTGTAGATTGAACAATATAAAGATGCAATGGAATTGTTTGGTTGAGTTTGTGCTAGATGCTAGCTTTTGGATTTTACATCTTATTTTGAATTAGTTGAAAGCCTGCATGATGTTAACAAAACTAAAGAGGCCAACGAAATCTTTTAATACATGGCTATAAAAAGATGCTCACTCAATTCCTTGTCCTTCTACAAGTTGATTAAGTGTGTATATAACTCAGGTTATGACAATTAGCTTATTATTCTAGTGCTTCTTGTCCAATTACTATCCACACTACTATGATGGAATTTTTAGAATAGGTTTGCATACCTAAATACTGGAATTTTAATTACCTACAATAGTAGTAATTTTGCTTTATCAATTCTTTCTTCTTTAAGATGGATTTGTTTGCATCATATGCCAATTTATGAGCCTAGTTCGATTGGTATTATTATGATTGCATTATCACTTAGTGGCATTATTATGACGGTATCTGAAAATCTAGTATGGCAATTGACAAATAAATGCATTTAGCTAATTTGTATGTATATTGTTCCTTAATTGATAACTAGTTTGCATGCTAGTTTGTTTTAGAATATTGCCATACTATTTTTTTTCTTTATTCCTAAATATTGTTTTTATGTACTAGTTGTTTTTGCTTTGCCTATAGTTGATTGAATGGTCTTGCTTTTTGCCTGGTTTATTTTGCAATATCATCTTTTTATGCTTAATAGATCCCTTGTGAGACAAACATTAATAACACTATGAGAAGTGAAAAAGCCAATAAAAAAAATATTAGAAGACTTGAAGCAATTTGTTGAAAAAGCCAATGAAAAAAAGTGGTAATGAAGCAATTTAAAAAAAAAACTAATTAAGAACATGTTGAAGCTGATAAAGCCAATGAAGAAAAAGTGGCAATGAAGAAAAAGCAACAAGTACTAAATAAATATAAGATAGGAGTGGCAATGTTGTACTAATTTGAGGCTATACATTACAAGCATAAAGATGTAATAACTTTGTTTCTTTAATGTAATACCGATATTTCTTCAATGAAACAAAAATTATTGAATTGACATGCAGGTATAAAACATAGTATTGTTTTTTCAATATAATTACTTTTGATTGTTGATCTGTGTAACATCATCAGAGAGGCTTGTTAGTTCATGTGACTGTTCAGGATAATCAAATGGTGACTATATTACATAAGATAAAAAAAATTAGACCATGACAAAACAAAATATTGCTTTGTAAAAGTATTTAAAATTCTAAAAGATAAAAAATATTGCTTTGTAATCTTACCAATAAAAAACTAGTCTAACTAGTATTACTGAATTGACTTTTTGGTGTTTGAGATATTATACACAATGATTGGCTTAGAGATGTTTCATTGTCCTACAAAGAAAACAAAATTAATTTTATGATTTACAAAATGAAACCAAAAAAAGTAGAATAACTTATTAGGGACAATCATAACTTCATTTACCATTGCTTATTGACTTTAGTAAACATGGGCACTTAAAGAGAATATTTCATATTGTACTTGACTTAAACCAACTTTGTTACCTTACAAGGAAAATGAAAATTAATAGATTGTTTAATTACAACATAAACACACATTACAAAGCAATAATCTTGATCTTTTGGATTTTGAAATGCTTATAAAGTAGTCTCGCTAAATTCTTTGCTTGTGGAAGAAGTAATGCATGAGGTGCAGGCGGTTCTAAATAAGATATTCCTAATTGTATTTGAACTCTTGTAGTTGATCTTCTCTTGAGTAAATGCTCAAGACAAGACTTAATGCTGTTCTTATTCTTCAAATCAATTCTCTTCTTGAATCCCTTTAGGATTGCTATGTTATCACTTGTCGATAATGTGGTAACATTGCTATCATTGTCCAAACTCCTTTATATCTTACGAAACTTTGTTACTTGCTTACTTAGTTCCTCCACGGCCTTATTTACCAACAAGAATCCTTTTGGAAAGTTAAAAACCTTAGCTACTAATTTAATTAATTTGGGACAGAGCAATTGATACTAATGTATGGTATCAAGCTTAGGATTTTCTTTAACTTCCTTCCTTTTGACGTAATATACCACACCACTTTTTGCTCATTTTGTCCACCTTTTTAGTATGTACTAATCAGGAAGGACTTTAACATCCATGACATCAAGTACTTTTAAGACATAGTAGCACAACATACCAAATGACTTAAACTTCTTACAACTACAGGAAATTGACTAGGTGTAAGAATTAAATGACACTTTGTATTCTCCCTCTTAACGGAACATAATAATAAGATACTCAAACAATGGTTGACTTTCATTTCTATATTTTATACATGCAATATGCACTAAATCAAACTCTTCTCAGAATAAGTCAAAGATTAAGGTGGTGAAAATTTGAGAAAGATGTCACAACATAAACGATTTCTCACTTCTCAATGTTGGTATTTTCTATCGTGAATCAAATTCACACTTTAATTTATTGTATCATTTGTCCTCCACTACTTGTTTAAAGTGTTTAAAGAACAAAAGGCTATCCAAATCTAGTTTCATCCAACTGTTGAAGTCTGAATTAAGGCTTTTCACTAAGTTGTATGCTTCGCATTCTAAGAGTGACAACTTTCTTCATATAACAAGTTGCATATTTCTCCTTTATGCTATAAACCAATTTCAACCATGTATTTTCATGAACATCATTTTTTGATAGCAAGTTATTCAATATTGTCTTAAACATATCTTCCTCGTCATGTCTATACATGCACTGCTTGAAGTCAGTTAAGAAATAAGATCCCCTCCTCATTAAATTGCCTAGGTGCTTATTACCATTTTGCATTAAGTGCCATATGCATAATTTATGTGATGTCTTTGGCATTACCTTATGTAATGTTCTTGCCATTACTTGGCCTTTTTTATTTGTGTGCCTCCCAAAAGATTTCAAATAGCCATTTAAAAAACTCTGCTATTTTATCATATAACAAGGCTACCCCAAATATTTCTACTCTCCTAAAATGGTTGAATCCATAAAATAATGCAAGCGGTATAAGTGCCTTGTTTGTACTATGTGTTATATTAAAGGGTACTACCTCACCAAAATAATCACAATCAATCAACATCCATGCATCAACTTAAAAGACATTCATTATCTGCTTATTCATATTCATTTGATAAGTATGGTAAAATGATGAATTATTCAATAATTGTTGTTAGAAATATTGCAATAAAACCCTGACTTCCCTATACATCATGTTTTTTTGTTTCTTGACTCAAAAATAATTCTTTGCATCCAACTGTGTATACCCCAAGTTAGCTTTTCCTCATACATGCTTATTCATTAACTTAAAAAATCTTCTCTGTTGAAACCTAAAATCTTCCGCCAACTCAATGTCATAGACTTGAACTTCAGTTATTTTACGTCATAATAACAACATATGAGTAGTTTTCGCAATATATAGCAAGTGATTATGTTTTTCAATAAAGACATGCACTTTATATTTTTCATTCACAAGCGTAACTCCCATTCTTGCCATACAATTGGTCCTAGTTTTTAACCAAGGATTAGTTGTCATAATACACCTCTTATCTTCTTGACAAATTCCTTTCTTGCAATAAACATATATGCATGATGATATGGAGCCATCTTTATTTTTGTTGAAATACTATTTTCTAACTCCAAACTCAGTTCTCCCACTGTAGTCAACCCAGAACTTCTATGCTGGGTCTAAGTTATCAAATTCCATGCCCAATTTTGGCTTTTAATTCACCTTCATTTGAGTGTGCTGTAATATTAACTTCCTTTACAAATTAGATGCCATATGTTAGAGATAAGTATATAAATAACAATTTTAACATGGAATATAATTAATTTTATGATTTAAAAGTGTCCATTAATTATCTTAAACTATTAATTATCCTAAACTATTAATTATTAATTATCATAGACATAGATAATAACTATGGCATCAAAATCTTACAAATGATTGTAATTAGTTTTATGATTTAAAGTGAATTCCAATACTTATATATGAGTGTCTAAAACTACATACACATATATATTTTTTGTTCTCATGCATATGTAACAAAAATTACACACATATAAAATTGAACATTTACTTATGTCCCTCTAAGAGAATTACTTGCAATGAGAATGCATTTTAAAGTTGAAAAAAATTACTTTTGCAAAAATAAAAGCAAGGAATATCAAGCTTTTTCAGCCTCAGGGTATAAGCTTCTCACTAATTTCAGATTTAAGCTTTGCTACGTGGGTTTGAAGAAACATAATAATGAGTGAAAAATATGGGTTTCAAGATCCACACTTTAGGGTACATGTTTGCCTCATCAGTATGAATAAACACCAATTAGTTCTAAACTTCAAGAACAATGTAACATCGAACTAATCTCTTCCACCTCCCAAATCAGTGTCATAAACTAGCCCATATTGAAGCCTTTTGACAGATGCAAAATAGCAATCGTGGAGTAGATAAATGGAATTAACTATTGCCAAAACAAAATGACAACTTTAGAAATGCACCAACAACTTAAAGGGATTGTTTAGAGAGAGAAAGAATTGTTTCGCACCAAATGCTTGTAGCATTTCGTATGGAAAAGGGGAAGCTTCATTTAAGCTGGATGTGAGAAAAATAGATTTATGATATGAGCCATCAAAATATAGCGTAGGAGAGGCAGGTGTGGGATGCATGGCACGTTTATAGTTACAGATGCGTTGGACGATAAAGATGCCATCTGAAAACAAGAAAAAAAAAAAGATGAAGAAATGATGCATTTCATATATTAAGAGGTGATGTGGCACAATGGGACACATTGGGTCGGTTGAATAGTGTGGAGGCCTCTAACATAAGTCGCTCATTTTTGTGCTCAAGCATGAGTGGATCCATTCCCCCTTAGAACCAAAGCATCTAGTGATACAAAAAGTAGGAAGACTTAAATAAAGGATTAAAAAAAGATTAGAAAAGAAAAAAAAAAGAAAAAAAAAGTAATAAAGCCTTATAATTAAATGTCTAAACCTTAGAGTGTGAACAAACATGAGAAAGAAATTAAGGGGTATAAGGCAAATAAAAGAAACAAAGGGAATAAGTAACAATAACTAAAGGTATGTAATATATGAGTTGAATTTCTGCTTAAGATTCTAGCTTGGTGAGTAAGTTGTGAAATTTGGGCTTTTAGATAAATTTGACTATACAAGCTTCATTTACCTTCATTACCCTTGGCCAAACAAAAGTTTAGACTATGTAGACGTTTTGCTCCTATGTGGATAAGAGCACATCATCTTCTTATATAAAATGATGTTGTTTTGATTAGTTTGAAGGTAATATCTTCAACGCACCTTGCCCATTTTGAGCCATTGAATGCAACCCCCAAATACCACCATTTTTTCATCCTTGTGCTTCAATTCTTCTTAGCCATCATCTTAATAGTGAACACCACGTGTCACGGGGCTTTCAAACACCTTAAAGCCACAGCCTTTAATAACAAACACCACATTTTTTTCCATTTCATCCCTATGCTTAGATCCACACGTAAAATCTTAACCAAGTAAGCAATTAACTATTTGTTTGATTGATCTTTATGTTGAAGAAACAAGTTTGGGCATAAGATGGCATCATCACTAGTTGATCTTTGTGTTTGGACAACAATCAATAATGTGAGGTATTTAGGAAATGTTTGTGAAACTGATGCGCATTTGCTTGAATGAATATTGTTGAGGTTTTTTTAAGGTTTATAGTTTTTGTGTTTCATTTTTTGACTATATATTTGATTATTAAAAGGACTTTATTGAATGTGACTTTTTTGCTTAAGAACACCAATTGTTAGCTATGCTAATTAGGTAACATCTTTGCAAGAAAAAGTGAAGGAAGTGGTTGAGGCTAAGAATCAAGCAACTACTCGAATTAAGCAACGATATAAGAAAATATATGACTGTATGACTCTAAATATTTTTCTATTTTCTTTTGATGCCTAGTTTAAGGAAAATATTCCTTTCTTTCCTTCTAATGTAGTTTCTAGTGAAATATTTTAGTATTTATGGTAAAACGGTGTTTGATTTTTTTTTTTTTTATGAATATGGATACTGAATCCAATGGCTAATATATTTTAGTACATTATAGGTACCATAAAATTTTCCTTAATTTAATTAACATTTTTAAACAACGACATGTCAATTCTTTTATGGTTAATTGTTTACTAATTATTTAGTTAAATAGTATAGGCATGTAAGGCTATGCACTAAAGTTCCACCCTCAAGTAAAAGAAAATTTTGGGATGGTATGAGGCATGTTTACTATTTTGTCTAGTAGAAGATCTATATTATAATATTGCCTTGTGAAACTTGTATTATTTATTAAATATTAACTTCTAAACTTTGCTAAATTTCTTACAGTCCTAAGGTCAACAATTTTACAACAATAAAAGTAGATGGTCTTGCATACTGTAATAATATGTGGCAACTGCAAGTATAGAAATATATAGGCTTTACATGTATAGAAATTAAACTCATGAACCATATAAAAGGATTCCAAGAGTAGCTTATTACTAGTAGTAGCATTTAATCATTTCTAATTTGATTCTTGCTTACTGTTTGGTTTCAATCAACTTTAGGTTTAATCACATACACAAAACATTTCTTTCTTTTTATAAAATATGACAAATATCTCTAGAGACAACATATATGGTCACCGTAGAATTTACAAAATTCCTTTTGGACTAAAATTGTATACAAAAACATAAGCAACCAAAAAAAAATAATGATGCAAGTGTTTTTGTGTGCTCATATAGGTCTACTACCATCTTTCTATAAAAATCTTATCTTCTCACATATGTCTGTTATAATTTCCTGCTCCTTTAACCTATATTTGCATAAAACTAGAAAGGTGACAAGGGAAGACAAAGCAATGCCGCACAAGGAGTCTGCATTCACAGAAAAAGGAAGATAAAGCGCAAGGAGCCAAAAGAACCATTTGAGATGTAAAAGAAATGTTGCATTTGAGATCCTAGGATAAAAAGCAATGAATAGCTATATTCATTGTAATAAAGATATTGATTTTAATAAAATTGATTATTTTATTGTCAATATTTTTTACAACTAATTACATTATCATTATATACCTATTGAAATATCTCAATTAAACTCCAATGCTTTAAGTGATAGTATGAAAGACTTAAGTGGCGCATAAATTACAAAAGAATGCTAAACACAACATAAGAACACTAATTACAATATAAGTGTTAAAAAAATTTAATTGATATTATCATCAGTATTTCAATAAAAGTATGTTTGCTCTCAACTATCTGAGGGTATGCAAACAATGCTAAAGATGCATATAGTACAAAAGGTGTACGTATTGGAGGTGCTGAGCATAATATTCCATATTATACTTGATTGTCCTAAGAGAGAAATGCAACATTAAGATTTGATCAACATTAATCACAAAATAGGTTGCTAAAATAGATACCATAGATTTTTCTTTTTTCTTTTTTGAATATTTGGTTGTGGAAGTTCTTCTTCTTCTTCTTCTCTTAGGCAAAAGTTCATGCCAACTCTTTATTAGACTCTTCCTTTGTATACATCATTCTTCTTGAAATCTAGGCCTCATGCAATGGACTCCAGTGGCAGTGTCATGGAAACATCACCATCATTTTTAAACACTTTTGGCTTAAGCAAAGCTTAGTTGCTTAGTGACTTAGTAGTAACACTCTTTTATGCACTAATGAAAATGTTTGAGGATAATTGGATGCCTTGGTTGCTAATCTTATCATCATAGTATATAGTTGTATATATCATCGTGTTCTTTGCAATCTAAGATTTGTTTCAACCTCCTTTTCCTCATATACCACAATATTTTGTGCCTTTCTTATCCATCTACATAGAATATGTTGGGTAGGAAGTAGCCTATAATCACAATTTTTATTATATGTTGTATCAAAGGACACCACATCACTAAAATATTTATAGTCAATCAGCATTCTTATATTGACACAAAACACATTTGTTAGCTATTTTTCGTTATCCATTTGATAAGTATGATAATAATTGATTATCTGACAACTATTGTTGGAAATAGTACAACATTTGGCTTCCCTATACACCATGATTTTCTATCTTTTAGTCTTGAAATAATTTTTGGCATCATCACAAGTGCATCTAAGATTACTTTTTCTTCTAGCGTGCCTACTCATTAACTCAAAGCATATTTTCTGTTGAAGACCAAAATCATTTGTTAAATCAATCTCATGGGTTTAAAATTTAGTCAATTTATATTGCGATGCCAACCAGCGAACTGTTTTTGGAAGTTAAAGTTGGTGATTATGTTTCTTGACAAAAGCATTGACTTTATATTTTCCATTCACATGTTTAACTCCTATTCCTATGTTATAATTGGTCCTTGTCTCTTATTGAGGATTGATGGTCATATAATCTTGTTTTTCTATTCTTTGTAAACCCTCTTTGTAATAAACATATTTGTACAAGTTTTATTACAACATCTTTTGGATTCTTACTGAAATCATGTTTTCTAATTCCAAATTTGATTCTTCCACTAAAATTAACCTAAATTGTCAAATTTTAGACCAAGCCTAGACATCAAAGCAACCTCTATATTTGAGTCTTTATTGTTCAAAAGATAAATAAATTAAACAAAAATACAAACTTTCCCATAACAAATGTAATTATCTTTTTCAATATACCAACTATTACCAACGAATGACCAAAAAAAAAAACAACAACAACACATGCTAGCATGTGAACATAGAAACTCAATAAACTTTTATACTTTGACACAAGAACTTTGGAAAAGTTATAACTAATCACCATAAGAAAAAATATATACACTTTTTCACTATAAAGTTATTGCCTGCAAAATTCTCTATATAATTATAACATAGTCCAAGCATGAAAATGATAATGATTAAAATCCCCATCTAGTTAATAATATTCACATTCTCTAATCAATACTCCACTTAAACAAGCTTGATTAGTGAATCATTATAAACCAAGAAAAAAAAATGCAAGAAGAAAACAAATGATAAATCAACACTAAGCCAAAATATTTCTTCCACTTGAAAACAAAAACATTCTCCTAACAACACAAAGTTAAAATTTTTCATGAAGTCCATGCTATCATTCTTAAAAAAAAAAACTTCATACAACATGGTGAAAACATTGATAACATTCTATCAAAATCCTTTATCAAGCAAAAATTTATAAGTTTTTTAGACATTTAAATCATTAAGCTTTAAAAAAAAAAAAATCATTTTTTAGTTTAGACGAGTCTTCATTCAAATATAAAAAAAAAAATACTAACTACATTCTTATCTTAAATGAGTCCTTTAGATTTATGAATAGTCAAGATTCAACGAAAACTAATTGAAATTATCCCTAAGACATAGAAAACTCAAGAAGAGACAAAGGAGATCTTTACCTTGTATTTCATACTTGAACCCTACCTTGTGTTTAAGGGCATTGCCTAGAAAATTTGGTTTTCTCAAGCAAAGTAATAGGGATCTAAGCATAAGGATGAAGGTGGAAAAAAAGGCAACATTTGTATGCTTATAGGGAAGGTCAAAATAGTTGTGTTTAAAGGTTCCATTGGATGGCTTAGATTAAACGAAATGGATCACTAGGATGCACTAGAGATATTACTTTCAAACTAATCAAAACGACATCGTTTTGTATAGGAGGACATTGTGCTCTTATTTGTACAAGAACAAAGAATCTTAAAATATAACACATAAATGCATTTAAGACTTTAACATAAGCTAATTTACAACCCAAAAAAATTAATAAAAAATTTGCAATCACTTGGCAATATAATTTTAAATCTCCTTAAGATCAAGAGTTAGTGTTGGCGATATATATATACATATATATTAGGTTGAATGAGAATTTTCTTTAGAAATGAAAAATTTTATATTTAATATAGTTTTGATCTATTGAAAAGATAATACAAGTAGGCATAGGCAATATACTTGAATTCTATGCATACTGGTATACTTTTTCCTTTTAGGTCTAAGTATGGAAATGACAATTGAACTAGTGAATTTTTAAAAGGAATTTTTACATGTCTGGGTTCAACTATTATCAAGTAAAATGATATCTATCTCACTCTAAAATCATCACACACACACACACAAGATAATAATTAAAAAAATTAATTAATGATTTATTCCTTGAAATATCACTCTTCTCTTAGTTTGATTATCTAAAGATAAAATCTCTCAATTTTATTCATCAAACATATTTCTCCCATGAAAATAACCTCTCCAAAAGAGCATTTATGACTCTCTAACACATTGAAATTTGGAGTTTGTACACAAAATGTCATTTTGAAGATTAAAGACATTTGGGCAAATCCATATAAATCTCGTCTTTGGAAGGACCATTTTGATTATTAAAAAAAAAATTAAATGACTAAATTAAAACTGTATCTTTGGATGGCTAAATTGAAAGAAAAAAGACAGTCATCTTTTAAGAATTAAATTATTAATTTACTCTAAAAACATTATGTGTGCTTTCAATTATATTAATGGTTACTTGAGACATTCTATTTATTTATTATCTTATATTAATGAATTTTATATAAAGAAATCTCAATTTGAGAAATTGTATTTTAAAAATATTCTAAGTATGGGAATTTAAAGATCTAATGGTAAATGGGATAGGATTTAAAATTCTTATCCACTAAAACATAAATATAGAAATCAGAAAAATATATATTTTTGAATATGGGGACAAAAGTTGTAGTGTCTTATTCACACTCCGCAGTGACCATCCCCAGACGTGAAACATTTTGTGAGAAATTTGAAGATATTTATAATATTTTAAAGATTTTCCTTAAGGAGGACCTAAGTGAAAAAAAGACAAGAAGTTGAAAAGTCCTTTGCATACGTTTGGAGCTTCAACGTACGAGTGAGTTACTTTCATGGGGTCTACGTCCACCGTATTTTATCTTGGATTTGGTTTTGTGTGTTTTTGGAATTGAACGTTCATTACCTGACTTTTCCAACTTTGGAGAGGGTCAAAGCCAATGCCACAATTAAATAATAATGATTATCCACAATTTGATTATTGTCTTGACAAAAAATTTCATTGAATAAATTATCTCTAGATTGTTATATATCAATATAATCTTATGCTCATATTTGCTGGATTAGCTATGTTTCTTAATTAAGTTACTAAAGTATTAACTTTCACTGTCTAAAATTTTAGTGAGGGTTGAATTCAAGCTCTCTCCCGTTTTTGTCTCTAAATTTATGTGATTGTTTCAAAATTTATAATAAACAATATTTTATAATTATACTTGAATTTTGAAGAATATTTAATAATTAAACTCTCTATATAATTTCCTTTATAGGAATTCCAGTGTCCTTAGATTAGTACTAGCCAGCCAATGAGCTTTGAAATTTTAACCGGAGCCAAAATTAACAAATAGTACCGTCCGATACGATTTCAAAACATGTTTTTTGGACAAAAGGTTACACAATTTTTTATATAGTCCTCTAAAATGTAGGTCTCTTAATTTTATCTCTTAATAATTTTTTCCAATCAATTTAGTATTTCTACTTTTTAAATTAACGTGAATCAACTTAATATACTGTTTTTGTTGTTGTTATGTGCTGAATTAATCATGTTTAGTATTCCAAAATATTATAAAACGTCTATGAATTTTAGGATCATATTGCTGCATTTTTTGTATTTTTTAGATATAAAACATGGTCATTTTATTATTTAATAACTACATAATATATTTTGTTAGATTATTTAAAAATTTTAAAAATAAAATTTAATTCATAAATCACCGCAAAAGAATATATTCCATACCTCATCAAGCTCTTACCTGATTACTTCGTGTCACCAGCCTTGCAGTTACACCAAATCTACACAAGGGAACTCGCGCGTTTCTTTTACAGAAGGTGCACCAAATTTGTGTGCATCTTTCCTTGATAGCTTTTTGCTTAGGCTTTTGGACCCTTATCTAATAGGATATATTTAATTAATAAGATATAATTCTTTTATTTTAAAATTCAAATATTAATTATCTTAATAATTAATTAAATTAAGATTTACTCTATTATAAATAGATAAATTTAATATGTTCCACTTATATAGGATGAAATAAATTCACACTAAATCTTTTCTCTTAAGTTTTCATATAGAAGGAGTTGCTCTTATATTAACAATTCTTTTCAGACCATCACAAAGGGTTTTCTAATCTTTGAGAATAGTATAAAAAGGGTCTTGTGTCAAATGTCCCGTACTTGATAAAACATGATTATTGGGTGCTGCACTTTGATCACTAGCTTAATTACACGAGGAATCCTTAAAGCCTATTTAACTAGAAGATGTGAAGGTAAATAAAATGTAAAAGGTGGATAACTAAAGATAGATATGATAAAAAAATAAATTGTTTTAGTCTATTATAAGCAAATAAATTTAACATTTTCCACTTATATATGGTAAAATAAATTCACACGGAATATTTTTTCTTCAGTTTTCATATAAAAGGACTTACTCTTATACTAACAATTCTTTTCAGGACTATCACAAAAGCTTTACTAATCTTTGAGAATGATATAAAAAGAATCCTACGTCAAATGTCCCATACTTGATAAAACTATGCTTACTTGGTGCCCTACTTTAATCACTAATTCAATCACACAAGGAACCCTTAAAGCTTATTTGATTAGAAAATGTAAAGGTAAATAAAATGTGAAAAATGGATAAATAAGATAGATAAAATAAAAAATAATTTTTTACTTTTACATTAAAAAGATAATTTGATGGTCAAAATATTAATTTGATGAATAAAATAATAATTATAAAGATATAATAAATATCATATAAGTCATATAAAAAAAATATTCACATAGCAATGAATTAAATGAGACCTGATAGTTTATATGTGTGTCTTTTTCGTATTAGCTTTTTGCTTAGACTTTAGGAAAAGCTGTACTCCCCTATTTTATATATCTCTAAAAAGAGATTTAATAAATTACATCTAATTAATAAGATATATATAATTAATATGTTATAATTTAAATATTAATTATTAAAAAGTATTTCAATTATTTTTGAAATAAAAATTAATTATCTTAAAAAATAATTATCTAATATCTTAATTCAAATTTAAAAATATTAAGTTGAATTAAAATTTATGTCATTATGGTTGGATAAATTTAACAAATTATATCAAGAAGCAAGTTAAATTTACATCATTATTTATTTAAATTAATTCAAAAAAATTATTGAGAGACGAAATTAATAAACTTATATTTTGAAACATCAAATTAAAGTATTACGTAAACTTTCAAGAAATATGTAACATACTCAAGCTATAATAATAACTGTCTTTTTACTCAAATCTTTTGCCCCCAACCATTTCACTAAGTCATTTTCTTTATACATTTTAACTTTGTTAACTTGATCGGTTTTTCTGAAAATTCAAACTTATGAATCACAACGTACACTCTTTAACATTATATTATTGTCTTTGAAGGCTAAACCTTAAGACAAGTGCTTGATTTAATTAAAGTGTGGAAAGATCTAGAAAACGTCTATACGTACCTCGCATGAGTCGATAACTTTAAGAAAACTAATTATTTTTTTTCTTTGGAAAAATGAATAAAGCATTAGGTGCGCCACGCACAGCCCGGAAAAAGATGAATTAAAAAAAGAAAAAAAGAAAAAAGAAGGTCAGGACAAATATAAATAATTGAAGCCCACCGTCCATCGCCACCAGATGACAGGCCAATTAAACACGTTCATATTGTTAGGAAACAGGCACTGTCAAAAATTTGTTCGTAACAGTCAGTGACGCTAGACAAATCTCTTCAACCAATGAACTTTATTATTTTTTCAAAAAACAAAAGGGATTCATGCGGACGGTAATGGTTCAACCACGTCACCCACAAACGCGTACAGCGTGATCATCCTGAATATCAGGTAAGGTCGCTCTGATGAGGCCGTTCCTAGTACACCATATACGTGGCACTTCCTGATTTGGTGGTCTTTAGATATTATGCGCCGCCTGGCCCACAGGATTTTTTTAATTGTTTTCTTGTTTTAGTCGCCTTTTATTTTGTTTTATTAGTATTTCCGAAAGGTTTTATATTCTCTTATTACTTTTTTTCTGGTCTGAAATAAAGAAAAAGATATAGAATGCTTCATAATCTTGAGGCTTTTAAAAATTAAATCATTATATTTTTAATTTTTAGAAATATTTTTTTGGCAAGAAGTTTACGATTTTTTTTTAATTTTACAGTTTTCAACTACTATTGCTTTTTTTAAGGGTAAATTTCTCTCTTTTTTTTAAATATCCAAATTACATAATACTTTTTTAAAGCTGAAAGATGGCTAGAATATTTTAAAAAATAATATTGATTTATTTAATTAAAAATATAGTTTATTAAAAGACATATTTCTTAAACATTTATTTCAAGGTTACATGTTTTATGCTGAAAATTATAAATTTAATTTATTTTAAATTAAAAATGTAACTCTATTATATTAGTCAATTATATATTCAATATTTGTTATATTTTATAAGTAATAAATATTAAACTATTTTTATTAAAATATATGTAATTATAGCATATCTTTTGTTAATGCAAAATATTTTTTATTTCATGATAAAGAAATGTAAGTTTTAAAAGTAAGACAATGCAATTTGAGTACTTTTTGAGAAAATAGAAAATAATTTACCCTTTTTAAAATTATTCATTTTTAGTATCAATATTTTATTTTTGTTTGTGGGTTTTATTTTCTTAGACAAATGTTTTGTTAAAAATTAAATATAAGTTGATAAAAAAAGATATTATCTTTCTTTTCAACTAAAGTGATTTTCATTTTCGAGACTGAACTAATCTCTTTAATTTGTCTTTTAACATTTAAATGCTCTTTTTGTGTTTCAAATTATTATATTACCAAATATTTTAATGTAAATAGAAAGAAAATAAAAGCGCAATTTTTTCCGTTGTGGTTTCACTGAATGTAATATAAATAAAAATGCATTATGTAGACGTTGGACAGGATGTGATTTAATCACTAATCATAATAAAAAAATATATAAATGTTTTTTAAATTTAAAAATATATTTGTTAAAATTACAAAATTGATGAACTTTTTAAAATTCAGAAGTTTGAAGTGAGTTTTGTGATTTGCTCTTGAACAAAAAATAAAAAATAAAAAATAATGGAATCAGTAAAGAGAAGGAAGCAGCCGGTGAGGCAGCTGGGTGGGAATGTGGGATCGTCTTTCTGACCCAATCCATAAAGACAAGGAGGCCGAAAAGTCTTTGTCTTCTTTTTCTCTCTCTCTCTCTCTCAAAAGCTTGGAAGCGTTGAAGTTAAAAGCAGAAGGAAAAACCAGAGGCTGGGCTGCTATACCTGCTTAAGGGGCGTGCTTTTATCATCACAAGGTATATGCTTCTTGATTATCGCATGCTGGTTTCTCTTATTCTTGTTGATGGGTATTCGAATTTCTGTTCAAAATCTGGTATTTGAAATATGTTTTTGCTTAGTTGCTAAGAAAATTTCAGAGAATGATGTTTACTCATTTATGGGTCTCGGCCAGCGAGTGTTAACTGGTGGATGGAAGTTACCAGAACCAAGTAACTATTTTCCTATTCTTTTATTCTGTAAGGAATGAAAGCACAATTTTTTAAAATATAATTTTTGGTTTAGTTCGTAACAATTTTCTGTTTGTTCAGTTGACTGAATTTGTGCTGAAATTAGAAATTATTATATGGATGACTATGTGAACATTTATAATTAAACGGATGCTTGTTTCAAATTTCTTGGTGATTCATGATCGTATAACTCTCTAAATATGCTTCCCATCGTTAGCCGCCTCAACAGTAGTAATCACTTTCCGCAAAATGGAAAAATCTGTTCTTTCTTTTGCCTTATCTGTTTTCTTTCTAGGCTTCATATGAACTAGAACAAGAAATTTTCTATTTCTTTAACTTTAGATATCCTGTCTGGTGCAATAGCATCTTGAACGTGTTATCTGCTCTGATTTTGCAGGTTGTGTGGAGGCTTGAAGGGAGGGTAATTTCCATGTGCAGTGGTTCTAAGAGGAAACCTTCTCAAGCAGGTTTCGTTATGGAGGGTGAATATGGGGAACAACGAGGGCTGCAAAATAAAACTTCTGCTTTGCTTGAGCTCTCAGCCTCAGATGATTTAGTGCGTTTCAAAGATGCAGTTGAGCAAGAGGGTCTTGATGTTGATGAGGTGGCCTTGTGGTATGGAAGGAGGATTGGCTTAAAGAAATTGAGTTATGAAGAGAGGACTCCTCTCATGATTGCCGCTATGTTTGGAAGCAAGGGCGTATTAAGTTATATGCTTGGTACAGGTCATGTTGATGTTAACCGGACTTGTGGATCAGATGGGGCTACTGCCCTTCATTGTGCTGTTGCTGGGGGTTCGGCTTCATCCCCTGAGGTTGTCAAGCTTTTGATTGATGCATGTGCAGATGTTAGTGCCGTTGATGCTAATGGTAACCGACCTTGTGACTTGATTGTCTCTGGGGTTAATTCTATCTTCAATTCAAGGAAGAGGATGCTACTAGCCATACTGAAAGGTACAGATGTCATTGATGAGGCATGTCTCTCATTTGAGGATGCAGTTAGCCAAATGGAGGAACAGCAACAGCAAGATATGACTGCATCTCATGTTTCAAAAGATGGGACCGAGAAGAAAGATTATCCTGTTGATCTTTCTCTCCCAGACATAAAGAGTGGGATCTATGGTACTGATGAGTTTAGGATGTATACATTCAAAGTGAAGCCTTGCTCAAGGGCTTATTCTCATGATTGGACTGAGTGCCCCTTTGTTCATCCAGGGGAAAATGCTAGGCGGCGGGATCCCAGAAAATATCATTATAGCTGTGTCCCTTGCCCAGAGTTTCGGAAAGGATCATGCAGCAAGGGGGATGCCTGTGAGTATGCACATGGTATTTTTGAGTGCTGGCTTCACCCTGCCCAGTATCGGACACGGCTCTGCAAGGATGAGAGTGGGTGCACCAGAAGGGTTTGCTTCTTTGCTCATAAGCCTGAGGAGCTTCGCCCCTTGTATGCTTCCACTGGTTCAGCTATACCTTCTCCCAGATCATTTTCAGCTATTTCTTGTTCATTGGATATGGGATCACTTAGCCCTCTCTCACTAGGTTCTCCATCTGTCATGATGCCCCCAGCCTCAACACCACCTCTGACTCCTTCTGGTGCATCTTCTCCTGTGAGTGGAACCTTGTGGCAGACCCAGTCTAATGGGGGAGTCCCTACCCTGCAACTGCCAAGAAGCAGATTGAAAACTGCTTCAAGTGCTAGAGATATTGATTTGGATATCCAATTGCTTGGACTTGAAAATCATCGACGTAGGCAGCAGCTGATGATGGATGAGATTTCTGGTCTTTCCTCACCGTCCAGCTGGAAGAATTCCATGCCTAATAGTCCATCTTTTCCTGTCCCTTTGGGTGATCAAGCTGGGGAGCTGAATAGGCTTGTAGCAATGAAGCCTACTAACCTTGAAGACATTTTTGGGTCAGTTGACCCATCAATTTTGCCTAAATTACAGGGAATTTCACTAGATGCTCTAGGACCTCAGTTGCAATCTCCAACTGGGTTCCAGGCACATCAGAATGCAAACCTGCATCTGCGAAGCTATTCTTCTGGCCTTTCCAATTCAAATGGGATGGGATCACCATCTTCTGGGAATGATCTATCTGGGGCAGCAGCAACTACATTGGCCTTGAATACTAGACTTGCTGCCTTTTCTAAGCGGAGCCAGAGCTTTATCGAGCGCAGTGTGGTGAACCAACTTCCAGAGCTTTCTTCTCCAATTTCTGCAGCAACAAAGCCTTCTGCCTTATCGGATTGGGGCTCCCCTGATGGAAAGTTGAACTGGGGCATCCATGGAGAAGAGCTGAATAAGTTGAGGAAATCTGCTTCTTTTGGATTTCGAGGCAATAGAAGTACCCGAGTGCCGGCAAATGTTGATGAACCAGATGTTTCTTGGGTTCATTCTCTAGTAAAGGATGCTGCACCACCAGAATCTGGTCAATTTAGTGTTGAAGAACAGCAGCAGCAGCAGCAGATGCAATGCCATCTTAACAATGAAACAGATGCAGTTCCAGCTTGGCTGGAGCAATTTAACATAGAGCAGGAGCAAATGGTGGCGTGAATGCATCGCAAATTCTTGCGGCGGCTCCTTCCTGTTATGTCTAACAAGCATATCTATTCAATCATTATTTAAATTTTATAGAAATTCATTATATTTAGGTTAAAATTTGTAGAAAGTATAGTACAATAAATTCCCAGGGCAAGAATAAACGAGTTGGGCAGGACGCAAGTTCTATGGTCCAGCAACTGCCCGTTACTAGGGTAACTGATTCCATTTCTTCTTTTCTATATTTGCTTTCTTATATTAGTTTGGTTCTAATGGGTTGTAATTTCAAATTGACCAAGAGAAACAAATTGTAGTGAGATTGGAGATGATAATAAATTTGGTGTGCTGATTGTCCTTTTGAATATGGATAAAATTTTGGGTGCAATTTTCTAAATATTTGCTATTAAGTTCTCTGATTAAAACTTGATATTTGGGTATTCTTTTTAAAATTTAGCACCACATAATTGACTTTTTCTGAGTTCGTCCATGTGTCATGTTTTTATCCCCAAAAAACAAAAAAACTTTATAACAAACATGTAGAACACTGTACTTTTGTCCGTTGAATAATGTACGTCATGGTTTATTTATTTTATTTTGAGTGTCATTTTGGTTCTGATATGAATCTTTGAGAGAATCACATCTCAAAAAAGCTGGTTTATTAGAATTTCATACTCTAATGTGAGACTCAAACTTCATATCCTTACAATTGTGTCATAATAACGGGAAACCTTTTTTTTTACCCCTTTTGGGGTTGCTATAGGATGACCTGGGAAACCTTTTTTTTTTTTCTCCCCTTCTTTTGGGGTTGCTATAGGATAACCTGTTATAAGAACTTTAGGTAGTTTGATTTCTCTGTTTTACTTCTAGTTTGATGCCTTTGCAATTCTTGCATCACTTGGAAAAAGCCTCTATTTGTAATCTGATTGAATCTTTTCTCCATATATTGCCATTAGCTAACTTGCAGACGGCAATTAATCATATATGCACTTGATAGCTAATATCTGTTCAAGGAATCACTTTTGATCTGAGATTTAATTGAGAATCAGGATAAGAAGCTATTAACTTATAACTGCTTGCTTCTCTGTTCTACCATACTCTCCACCTATACCTTGGTTAAATCTGCTTGCTACTTTCGGCCATGAAAATTTATATTCATTGGTCCCACGATTTTCTCAATGGGGAAGATTATGGAGCACTAAGGAAAAGGCACTCACAAAAGCATAACAAATTGGCATTTTGCTTCTAGAGATGGAACATTACGAGTTATGTAGGCCTATAGAAATGACGTTCCTCATTAGTTGCCAGTTCAGTGTACATAGAACATTTTCTGTGAAAGATTTTAAAGTAAATTTCTTTTAGAATAAATAATGATTCATTTCTAAAAGATTTCATTCCTTTTAATTTGGCCTTTTAAAGATAAAACTTTCGAATATACTCTCCAAATGTTTTTTTGATTCAAAATGGTCCCTTTTTTTTTAAAGGAAAATCGAAGTCATTTTGCAAATTAATTGACATTTGATATAAATGGAAGTTCAACTAATATATATTTGTCTAGACTATAATAACGTCATTTTGGGATGAGTTAGTTGGCTTTTGAAAGTTAGACAAAACATTGTTTTGAAAAAATAGATCCTCTCCCTTCGGCCCCCTCTCATGCTCTCTCTTGTGAAATTTGAATAGTTTAGATTTATTATATTTTTATTTTTAAGTTCAAATATCATTTTTTTAAAATTTATAATTGAAAGACTATTTTTATTTTACATTCTATTTTCATTAAAAAAAAATAGATGTGCATCAATCAAATTAATATAGGCCATCCAAATTTGGTATGGAAGAAAGAATAAAGGAGAGGATTCGGATTCATTGTTTTGGGATTCAAGACATTTGGGCAAATTGTTTTCTAGGTTGGGTCAACTAGCTTTTGTGAAGTTAGGCAAAATGTCATTTTGGAAGGTCAAGATATTTGGGTAAATTGCTAAATTCATACTATTAGTTAACAACATGTCATTACCTTTTTATGTCATATTTCACGAATTTTGTTAATATACTTATTTTTTATGGATTGGAATTATTTAATATTTTTTCAAAAATTGATACAATTTTGACAAGAATTATGGATAAACTCAATTTGTGAAAAACAAATAGTTTAAATCAATCACATATATATAAGTTTGTAAGATGTAACTTTTATTTATAGAAAAAGTGAATTATTAAAATAGTATGCATGATAATTTTGTACGTATTTTATAATTAGCTTAATTTTCTCATTTTTAATTATATCAGATTTACTTGGAAAAGTTTTAAAATCTTGATGCTAGGAATAGTTACCTTTTTGCTTTATTACTGGAAGCAAGCAAGAAAGAGTCTCAAAACAAGTTAAGCGATAGGGATGACGAGGTAGCTTTATGATATTAGTGGATGTAGCACTTGTCCTCTTCAGTGGAAAAAGCCACACGCACAATACTTCCTTGAGGATGATAGGTCGGTTTTTATAATATTCATTATATCTTTATGATTTTTATTTGATAATTTTTATTATTTTTTTAAAAATAAACACACAAGAGTTTTTTTATTCTTTACATTCACCTTTTTTATTATTTTATTTCTATTTTTATATATAATATTTTATGTACCAAAAATACTAAATATTTGCATTTTTCTATTGAATCTGAATTTGACTTGCCTTGTGCTCTGTGAACTAGTGGTTTGATTAGGATGGCAAGTTTCTAATTCCTTGTTACCACCTAGAATAATAGTCAAAGGCGGAGTCAAGTGGAGAGTACTTTCAGTGGGGAATGCTTGTTGGGCTTGGTGATGATGCCATTATTAAAGTGCTTTATTCCCAGAACTCACCTTTGAATTATGATTTTTATGACATGGCCCAAGATTTGTACTATGTACCGTGTTTTCTAAATTAATACTCTCTTTAGTCTTGTACATAAAATTTTTTTTTGAAGTTTAATTTGATCTTATATATAAAAAATAAATTATCATATTAATTATAATATTTTAATTATATTTTTTATTAAATAAATCATTTAAATTATGAGTAGTAGTAATTATTAATTTTTTTAAAAAAATATACATATTAAATAAGAATATTTTTAAAAAATAATTTTATTTAAAACAAGATTAATTATTTTTAATTAATTTTTTTAATACTCATAAATTATTTATTTATTTTTTATATATAAAACCAGAGAAATATATAAGGGAGAGAATATAATGATGATTAAGGCACATGTTTTTAGGAGATGTTTGGTCCAAGAGCACCTCCAAAATTGCAACCTTGTTCCATTAAGTCCTTGATTTTTGATATTATATATATATACATATACACCCGGCTTGCTAGATTATTACTTATGAATTTTGTTTATAAAAATACATTTTTGTTATTTTAATATAATATATCTCCCTTGGATTATATATAACAAATTGGGGAACTAATAAGCTTAGCCTTCTTTTCGTATATAAATATTGTTCAAATTTCACTGAACTGAAATTAGCAAAAGAAAAGATGAAGAATCTTCCTTGATGCACCGCGTGATGGAGCCATAGAGGCAAGATAAGAATTGGACTCCTAGCAAAAAAAGGGTTTAAAGAAATTGAGAAGAGAAAGAGATTAATATCTTTTTACACTTAATTAAGATGCTTATTTGTACACAATTTTTGAAGGTTACAAGTTTTCATGGGCTATCCAACAAGTAGTTGATCTATGAGCTCATTTACTAAGTGGTCAAAAAGTTCCGACTCAAAATCTTCACTTACACTTTCCCAATCACCTTCTTTCCAGATATGGGTTGATCCTACTAATTCATCTCCAGCTTTTCTGCAGACTTCATCCCAAATATCTATATACTCCTGCCTCTGCTTCTCTTTCATCTTTGATCCCTCATATTTCTGCCCTTCGTTTGCCTTTACCTTCCTCTGTTCAATCATCAAGTTACCGTCAAAACGCAGAAGAAAGTGCTGGCCGTTTTCAAGCTCTGGTGACAACTTTCTTCTTGAACTCAAACTGACCCCTGAGGAATCCACCTCTGCAAAAAGCAATCAGTTTTATCATATTCAAGTTACAAACTTAAAACCTTGGAAATTTTTTTGAGTGGGGAAACTTAAATTTAAGGAATGAACCTGATCCAGGAACTTGGCGATCAAAATCAAGGACAGAAACTGGGCTTGAATCTTCTGAATTGCACTCTAGTTTTGCAGTGCAATTACAGTTTGTTTTCTTCTTCCTCTTCCTCCTTCTCCTCTTCAGCTTTTTACCATTCAGAAACTCCTCGAACTTCTCTGCTTCTGAATCAATATACTTCTTTTCAGAAGAAACCTTGAAGCGGGACAGAGGCAGGATGTTGGTTACTTCTCGAAGCTTACCATCATTTTTTCTGAGAGACATTTCATCATACACCCTCCTGCTCTGTTTCTCCTTGTCACTTAAAATCTTCTCAGAGTACACCTTTTCTCTCGTATTTTCCTTCGATTTCCGTCTGTGCTTCAATTCTGCAGAACCCATTTCTCTTTCCCTCCCTTTGGATTCAAATTCTTTACCTTCGAAGCTAAGCACCAAGAAGTTCTCGTTTTCCAGCAACATAAAACCTGGGACCTCCCGAAACGACAAAGTGGATTTCACCCTCCTATGAATCCCCTGCAATCGATCGCATTCCCCGAAGCATTCCACGGAGTTCATGGATCGGCTTCGCGAAATCGAAGTCGCTGATGATGCAGTGGGTATTTCCACCATTGATTCCAAACCCATCAACCTCGCGACAATCCCAGGAGCAGAAAGAGTTGTATTAGCAACAGTAGTAGTAATAGAATCAGCCTCAATCTTCTGCTTAGCCTTCAATTCATGATCTTCTTCGTTTCTGAGTATAGAATCAACGTCTCTGATTTGATCCGATGGGTGTGTCGGAAGACCGCGGGAACAGAGGATTCTGCGCAGGATGCCTGTGAGACAACCTGCGGTGGCCTTCTTGGAGGTGCACATGGTCGGGTCGAAAGTGAAGGAGGAGGATGAAGATGATGATGATGATGGGGAAGAAAACTGAGAGGGTAAGAGCTTCATCTTCATGATTTAGAAAAGAAAGAAAGTGAGAAAGAGAAAAAGGAAAAGTGAAATGGAATCTCAAACTTCCATTCAGATTGTTGTTGGTAAAAAGCAAAATAGGTTCTAAAGGAGAAAGCAATAAAAGTGAGATTTGAATTTGCTATATCAGAGAAGAGAGAAAGAGAAGGATGGCGGGCTTTGGATTTGAATGTGAGAAAGAGCAAATAGGAACCTCCATTGTTGCTGATGGAGATAGTTCAGTGGCATGTCTCCACGCGCGGTGACAAGTCATTTTTGGTAAATTAGTACAAACAGTAGCACGCTCTTGGGGCGCGTTAAGCCTTCTACTTGTATGTTTGCTACCTGTCTAACACTTGCAGGAAAAGAATGATGAGTGGAACAGCCATAGGGCTGCATTTCAGATTTTTGGCTTTTTTTGCTTTTAGGTAAGGCGAAGTAAAACGTTTTAAGGGGAAGACTAAATCAATTACATCTCTAACAAGTTTTGTTAGGATTATATAATTTTTTTTATTCTTAAAAAATATATAAATTCTTTTAAAAATAAAATTTATTTTATAATTTAGTCTGTTTTAAAGTTTTTCAACTACAATATCTTTTATTTTGGTCAAAAAATTAGATTAAAATAACTTTTATTTAAAATATATATATATAATTTAAAAATTAAAAAAAATATAATTTTAACAAAATTCAAAGAGACATGTGGTGCCTATTTGGTTAGTGGTAGGAAAGGGTAAGGGAAAATGAATATTTTAAAACATATTTATTATATCATTGTAATTATTATTTAATAATATTTATTTTTTATAATTTTTAAAAAAATATAAGTATGAGAGTCATTTTTTATTCACAAAATTATATCTTTTTTCTATTTTTATTTATATTCTTAAATAAAAAAGGATATTAGTCTCACTTCTCCGAATAATTGGCTAAATTATATTATGTTGCTTTGAGATTGAATTTTTTCAATTTAATTTTTGTAAAATTTTTGTAAAGTTAAAGATAAAAGGATAAGAGGAAATCTTTTTTTTTCCAACTTTATAAAAAATTTACGCAAATAAATTTAGAAGATTTAAAACTTTTAAAAAATATTTTGAGATATATATGTATATATATTATAAATAACATATAAGTATATGAGAAATATTTTTTATTGAAATTTGATTCTAATATATTTAATATTTATGTCTATTTATTTTTTACAAATAATTTCTTTTTAGAAATTTATAAAAAAGAAGAAATTTATAAAAAAGAGTTGAATTCACCTAAAATTTCTTACATAAATTAACCTGATAAATAATTAAAATAACTTAATTAAAAAAATAAGAAAAAATATATAATGATGTCATTTAAAAATTATTCTTTTATTCATAATTAACTTAGTTTAACTAATTTTGTACGTGAATCAAGCCTAGTTATTGAATAGTGTTAGAAGTGACTTGGTAATGAGTTTGGAATTATGGGATGCGGCTTCTCTCATTTCCGTGGCGCCAACATGACGTGCATTCAGTTCATTATGTCATTTTCAACTTTTTTTTTTTTTATTTGTTAACTTAAAAGTATAAAAAACTTAAAATAGCCTGACTGCACTAGGACTGCACCGCGCCACGACTGCAGAGAAGCCACACTCGGAATTATGTGGGGAAGGGAATGGCAGAATGTCTTGGTGTTCGTTGAAAAATGAGAGAGAGAGAGAGAGATGTCAGTGACCTGACGAAATTCTTTTGGGTTAGTGTAGCCGAAGTTTCTGACTTATGTTTACTACTTTGCCGTTTGTTTGTTTGTTTGATTGTTTGGGAATGAATGGGGGGCGCAAACTTCATCATTGTCATTCACACTTTGTTGTTGTTTGGCACAGATTCAAATAATTGTAAAAGGCTTTTGCTTTCTAAACTTTGCCTTCTACCCCCTTCTCTCTTTGTTTTTGACTTCATGTTTTTTAATTTCAAACAATAAAGGTTTGTACCCAGCCTACCTCTATGAGACCATTATGTAAATAAGGAAAAGTAATTCATTATAAGTTCCACATATTTGAATATTTTTTATTTTCAATTTTGTTTTGAAATTTACACTACGAACATAAAGTATGTTTAGTGAGATTTACTATTTAAATGACATTCACATTTTTTAAGTTTTTTTAAATTAAATCTATTTCCAAGTTGTAGAAGTTAAATTTTTATAATTAGATGCGTTTTGAAATTTATATTTATAATTTAAACTTTATAATTTAAACTTTATAATTTATTTAATATATTATATTATTATCAAAATAAATAAAAATTCAATATATTCAAGATTCAAAATTTATGTTAAGAAGATAATAAATTTCGACTTTCAAACTTTGAATCACCGCATAGCTAGTGACCAGGGGCTTAGGGCATCCATGATCTAACTAACTACTGTCCGTAGCACTAGTGTAGGTGAAGCGCAGCGCGTTTCAGTTTGACTAAAGTGGGCCCTCTTACTCTAATTTTAATCATTGGTTCTTTAATATGCAGAAAGAAAAAAAATATATATATATAATAATTTTATAAATAAAAAAATTATACCCTTATTTTAATTTTAATTTTAAAAAAATAAATATTATTAAATAATAATTACAACAATATAACCAACATTACCTTCAATTATATATAAAAAATCTCTCCATTTATTATATAACCAAACACCTCTTTAAATATAGTTAAAAACGAAAAGATTAAAAATTTATTTGATATTTGTTTTATTTTTAATGTTTATTTTGTCTTTATAATTATTATTTAATAATTTTATTATTTTGTATTACTTTTTTAAAATAAAATATAATAATTATTTTTTGTTTATTTTATTTACTTTTTTATTTTTATTCTTATACTTAATATTTTATATACCAAACAATTCTTAAAAATTTTTAACGTTAGAAATTACTTTCAATACTAACATCATATTCTTAATCTTTCTTTCTTCAACTATATGACACATTTATTTTGCTAAATAAAGAGATTTTGAATTGTTTTAAATGGAAGAAAGATAATGTTTTAAAAGTACAGCTGCATTTTATGGATAAATAATTTTGATTATTTTAATATTTTGTTTAGAATGTTTAAATTTAACAAAATACAATGTTATAGACCCATATCATTTTTTTTTCTTTTCTTTATCTCCATTTTTGTCTCTCACTTTTTTTTCTTTCGTCTTGCATTTTTATCTTTTTTCATTTTTCTCTTCTACTCATTTATATATCAATCAATTTAGTAGACATTTGACTTCTTATCTCTCCCTTTAATCTCCATCTTCCTTCCATTTCCACAATTATTTTATTATAAGACTTTGTCTTTTTTTTTCCCAACCCAAACATAAGGCAAAGGATGAATTTTTGCTTATCTGATGCTAAAATCAAATTTGAAGAAAAGTAGTGTGCCATTCAAAATTCATAACATACATCAATCAATTGAGTCACAAAAAAGAGTGAAGGGCAGAAAGAGAAAGAGATGGAAAGTAAAAATTCATGGCAAAAAAATTGTAGGAATGAAAGGATGAGAGATAAAAAAGTTGGATATTTGAAAGAAGTCAATAGGAGAAAAAAATAATTTTGTGCACCAAAAAATTGTTGAAAAAAGAGAAAAAAAAATTAAGAGTCCAGATATTTGACTCAACTTATATTTTCTTTATACACGGATCTTGTACATATTTAAAAAATATGCATAAGGGTGTGCATTCTATTTAAACTATTTAAATTTAAATTTAATTTAGATGGTCTAAATTTTATATATGTTTTTTTAAATTTTAAAATTATTTTTATTTTATAAGATGCAAAATGCACAATAAAAATAGTTTTATAACTATCAATTATAAAAAAAATAATATTTCATATAAAAAAATTTTACAAAATTATGAAAGATGTGCACACTCTCGAATTTGTAGAAAATCCAAGTTCTACTTTCTTTAGATAAGTGTGGAAGGACTATATAAATTTGGATTTATTTACTTTTTTATTCTTAACTTTCAAAATTTTGTGTCTCTTTTGTAATAAAAATAAAATAAAAAAGATATGAGTGATTGGAGAAAAACAGAGGAGAAGAAAGAGAAAAATAAGAAAATGAAAGAATTTATATGTGAGTATTCATATTTTTACTATCAAGTCTCCTAATCAAAATATGTTAAGTATGTATTTTTTTAATAATAACATAACATATGTATAGTTTTTATAAATAAATGTATGGTTCCCAATTAAACTATACATTTATTATGTTTTAACTAAAAATCATACACTTTATATATTTTAATTAAGAAATTTAATAATAAAAATTGCATTTAAGTATTCTATAAGGAAATATAATAGATATCAGATTAAATAAATGAAATTTAAAGGATCTTCATCTTTGAGAAAGTATGAAAATGTGATTGAAACAAAAAAAGGATAAAGAGTTTTATATTAGAGAAAAAGTGAGAAAAATACTAAAAAAACAAAATTATATTAAAGGTGTCTTACAAGCATAAAATCCTGTAGACACAAAACAACTTAGTCTACATTATCAAGACTTGAAAATCTTATTCTCACATGGTCTTAAGTCTTATTAAGCCATATACAATATATTAAAATAACAAATTGTTTAAGTTGCTAAAAAATTACAATTCAATATAACAAATTGCTCTAGACTAAAAAAAGAAAACCATTATAGCTCCACTGTGAAGAAGATGCTAACTTGATCAAAGTTATAAGTAACTTTTTTTTTTTAAGGTATAGATAATATTCTTTAATCATTAAAGAATGAATATCATCTACTACACTTATCACACTAATGCTAGCTCTCTTACTACTCCAATTCTTTCATTTTTGAAACAACGCAACTCTTTTTCTTCTTAAATCATCTATCTTTTGTTGTTGCCATTCCCCATTCTTAATAGGATGTGATAACAAAAATTAGGAAAACATAAGTGAAAGACATGGATGTGTGATAGTGTAATTATTTTAATTTTGAATACTTTAAATAAAATATTTAAAATAATCTCAACTATTTATTTTATAACAAGTTGAGATTTATAAATTTACTCGTGTGAGATACACTTAAGATAATCTTGATCTAAATGGGAAAGGTCCAACTTATTAGAGTTATCTCACATGGTACAAACCTTCTATTCTTTTTTTTTTTCCCTTTCACGGAGCAAATTGGCAATGCATAAAATTGCCAATAGTTGTTAACTAGTTCGCACCCCTTGACTGTGTAAGAAATGGGGAAAAAACATGATCTACATTTCATTCCCCAGTTTTTTATATGAATTAGCAAAAAAAAAAAAATCCACTTGACCTCGATCAATTTATGGGTTATACAAATTAATTGATGTAATTCATCAAAATGTAAAAAATATTAACAATTAATAAATTTGACTAATAATTAAATGAAGGAGCATGTTCAATCTTTATAGACAAGGTGTCTATGTTTATTTCAGTTTGTCCCACTCATCATCTCAGCCATTCTAGTGTGAATTCTTTGCAACGCTGGGCTTTGGCATTGTTTGTCTACCAGTTTAACACTTGTTCAACCTGTGATGGTGGTTTCGTGCCCCCTTCAGGGAGAATTTCATTGAACTATACATACGATCAGGAGGAGATTCTTGTGTTAAGATCCATCCACTTTTCCAATGGTGGGAATTGATAATCATAAGACTGAAGAGGATGAGAACATCATGCATCAAGCTACAGATGAAGTAGCTACTCCGAACTTAGATTGTTCACTGATCAAGTTAATCAAAACAAAAGATGAATACAGCTTTTTAATTTTTACCAGATAATTCGGTGAAAGTTAAAAAACTATTTTTAAAATGAAAAAATGAATGATTGAAGTAAAAAAAAATAGCAATACAAATAAAGAGTCCAGATTGCTGCTTGGTTTGAGAAGCAGCAGAATCTGAGATCAGTTTCTCCTCCAAGTTCTTATTTTTCTTTCAAAAGGAGTCTTTTCTAAGCTATTCAAGCGCCATATGATAGAATAGCAAAGGTTAATACTTCTTGTGGATCCCAACCTTTGGGCAATAATCAGGATGATGGTCTCTCCTCCTGAATGAGTTGCCTTGGTCTTGGCAGCATCTTACTAATCTCCTTGGATATGTATATATATATTCTTTTGAAAATTTCATCTTCTTCAAACTCATCTTGGCTGTGAAGCATTACTTTGATCTTCTATATCATGTCATAACCATAAAATATATATTTTTAAGGCTAAATATCTTTTTATGAGTTAATAGGTTGAGCCCAAAACATATATCTAAAAAAAATTTAATTCCCAAAAACATTTTAAGAATTAAATTTTAAATACATCATGCCAATGTAAAAGTCTCTTTAAGTCTGGGCAAAGTTCAACCATACATATGATTATGTGGAGGCCCATACGTTTCAGTCAGCCCAAGTTGAAGGTGCTTCAATCATCACAATCCTCCACTTGATGGTCCTTCTAGGCTGGACTTCGCAACTGGCTAGGTATTGGGCTTAGGACTTGGTCCATAGCATAACCATTTAACGTTTTTAAATGTACACTCTTTTTTCTTTTTGGGCAGTGTGTGCAAGATTGACGGTGCTGAAACCAAATTGGCTCCTCCCAGTCTCTCAACTGAGGGTTCTGAATTGTTCAGATTGATTTATACAATCTAAATTTTATAATTTTTTATTTATTTTGACAAATATTTTTCTAAAAGAAATAGAACACAAAATAAAAATAATTTTTTAATTATGAATTTACAAAAATGATAATTAAAATTAAGAAAAAAAGAATATTAAAATCTAAAATTTGATTTAAACAACCTAAATTGTTCAATTGAATAATTGAAGGAGTGAGACAATTGAGAAGATCATGAGGTTCAGTTGGTACTAACTATAGGTTTACAAAGTAAATATAGAGACAAGATTATTCTTCTTCATTTTGTCACTAACAAATAAATTCCTACAATTAAGTGTCTAAATACAATTTGGTAATTTTTCCATGTTTTTGCTTATGTGCCGCTGTTCAATGTGGGTAATACAATTTGATAGGAAACCTCATTCATCGAATTGATAAACTCAACTGGCTAAATGAATTTAGACTAAGTTTTTATATTTTTGTGTGTAAGGATTCAAATCCTCCATTCTGACTAGCAATTCTCTTTGGTTTAAATCCTCATGTGCAATATTGATAACCATGTAAAATTGATATTTTAGTATCATTTTACTAATATATATTTTTAATTAGAATAGTAACATCTTATACCTTTAGGCATATTAAAGGTCGTTGGGTATTTAAGATGTGAGTGTATCAAACACAAATGTCTTAATTTCTTTAGCCACTCAAACTGTCATAATAAAAATGATGATGATATGATGCAAGTATTGTCGCGATCTTCTATCGCTTCATGACATAATTTAACTTTTCTTTTAGATAATATGGAGACTTATTTTTCTCGTAGTATGTAATTTTTTTCTTTAGTTTGTTCGGCGTAGATGTCGCTTCTCTTTATCAAGAAAAAACAAAACTCAAAATGTTATTATTTTTTCTTGTTAGATATTTAAATCTGTTGCTAACTATTTATGTCAATCGTTAAGTTTTTATGTTAAAAAAATTAGTTTATGTAGTCAACTTTGTCAACACAAAGTGAACAAAATTTACAACATCATCGGCTTAATATAATTTTCAAAGTTTTTAGACTAATTTGATGGTAGTTTACATCGATATTTAAAAATCTATGCATCGTAATTAGTGCACGTACCCTGAATTGAATCTGAAACTATTTGTATCCACGTAATTCAATGTTATCAGTTCAACCATTGATAATTTGATGCGTTTTTAGATCAAAGTGCATATTTTTCAGACGAGGTTTAGATTATTTAAATTTAATTTAGATAGTTTAGATTTTAAATTTTTTTTAATTTAAATAATTATTTTTAAAAAAATTTATAATTAAAACATTATTTTTATTCTACTTTCTTTAAAATAAAAAAAATTTAAAATTTCAAAACAAAAAATATATAAATATAGACTAATTCAGATTAATAAATGCATTCCTTACACATATCTCAACATGTGGAATCCATTCTACTAACGCAAGCGACGATAGTTTAATTTAATATAAAATAAACATGATGGAAGGGAATTTTGAGTTATTCATTATTGTAAAAAAAGTTCTTGGTTAAATTTATATTTATAAAAAGTATTATATTTATATATTATATTTTTTAAAAATTTTAGTGATATTGTTATCAAAAAATTTTTTTTAAGTATTTTCAAAATCTCAATGAGAGTGACATTGAATTGGATACTGACATGCAGTTATCCATATGGCATCAGATAAGCCTCATATTCAGATTGACAATTAATGGAATTGAGCATCGATGGCGCTTGGGAGTTGGGAGCATGACGCTAATAATGGCGACGCCTAACCTTCTCAATATATTGTATATATGTAAATAGATATCATAAAATATTTTTCAAAATTAATGAAGGTTACTTTTTGAAATATAAAAAATTAAAAAATATTTTAATATTTTAATATATATTGTACATATGGGATATATTCAATACATCTAATTAATATATTGAGTATATTAATAAAATATATATTCCCATAAATATATTAATAAATTTTTATATTCAAGATATTTAAAATTTTTATTATCTTGAATATAATGAGACAATATATTCAAGATAATAAAAAGGCAGCAAGTTAATAAAAAGTTTGCTCAGGATAAAAATTAACCTTGTTAGATTATTCTTGCGTATTATACAAAAATTTTGATCTGCTGTGGCTGCAAGGTTTTCGCAAGTCGCGTCCTTTTGGATTTAGAAGATAAAGAAACATTATACACTTTTTTTATGATTTTACAGATATTGGATCCTTTGGCATATATATATATATATATATATATTTCAATTTTTTATATTTCAAAAATGTCCTTCGTTAATTTTGAAAAATATTTTATCCTATCTATTTACATATATACAATGTATTAAAAAAGAAAAAAGAAACTTCCTTCTTATTAAGAACTAAGATCAGATCTTTCGGGTACATTCTCCCAACTCCGAGTGCATCAATACTCAATTCCATTAATTGTCAGTTCGAATATGTTGCTTATATATATATACAACTTTGTATCAACATCAAATTCAGTGGCATTGACATTATTACCAAGTTTTAAACATCTAAGAAGTAGTGTTATCAAGTTTTTAAAAATATTAAAAAATATAAAAAAATTGGTGATAATATTATCAAGTGTTTTTTAAAAATTAATATATGAATATAATATTTTTGACAAGTATAAATTTGTTAAAAAATTTATAATAATAAATGGCTCAAAATCTCATGATGGGAGTCCTCAGTAAATATTTTATAGTAAAGTAAATTATCTTATTTTTTAAAAATTTAGCTAAATTATATTTAATATTTTAAAAATACTATATTTAATTTTACTATATATTACAGATTTTTTAAATTTATTATTTGTCAGATAAATTAATTTTTCACACAACATAAAATTGTAGTTTTATTTTTAAAATAATAGCAAAAATAATTAAATTAATTTTTTATCATATATGAGATGATTATTTTATTTTTAATACGATAATCAAAATAATTAAATAATTTTATCGTTAAAAATATATATTATATAGAAAATTAATTTTATTGACAAAAATAAATAAATAATTTATTTAATTTTTTAAATAAAAATATTAAATAACTTTAACTAAATTTAAAAATTAATAAAATTTACTCTTCATAATAATTGCACATAAAAATGAAAAAAAAATCATTTACCGTTAAGCCTCATTTAGTATACAAGATATAGTTTTGATATAATAAAAATTAAATAATGATTGGAAATGGAAAGGAATCCAATAACTCTTAATCATGTTTGGTATGTCATATAAAGGAATGAAAATATCTTTATTTTTTAATGTTTGGTAAGATAGAAACAAAATAAAAATGAAAAGGAAAAGTAATAAAAAGACTAAAATATCTTAAGTTAAAAATTAATAAAATACTATTATTTTTAATTCAAATTAATAAAAAATTGCTAAACTCCATCCTCGCATGAATCTAGAGCTTCAGTGCTTGAATCAGAAGCCAAGGAGAACGAAGTCATCATTCATTTCTTTTCATCAATCATTCATGCAGCCAAGGAGAATGAAGCACTCCATCCATTGTTCATTTTGTTCTTGAATTTGAAGTTCGACTTCTTCACTACCAGCATGGGGCATTCATTTTCTACAACACAGGTTATTCATTTTCAGCAGAAGGCCTGAATTTTTTTGATAGGAGTGAGTTTGAGCACAATTTTTGGTAAATGGTGTCCATTTCAAGCTCAAAGAAGTCGCAGTTTTCATGGACAAATTGGTCACCAAATTTTATTCTCCCAAAAATGCCATGCTTTCCTTTCATATTATGGAGGAGACTAGATTCCTAAGTTTGATGGAGATCCATGGAATGCTCTATGTGGCATACCAAACGGACAAAATAAGCTCTCCACTCCATTCCCAATTCTAACCTTAGACTTTTCCATATACCAAGCGTGACCTTAAAGTTGGGTATCTGCCCATTTTATTTTTAACGATCCCTGATGAAAGTGGAATCTGCTAGAGTAGCAGGTAGGCCTGCACCAGTGGTCCTATTAAATATGGCACGTCCTTTCCTGCAACACTCTGCAGGTAAACAGCTAGTTCCTCCTCCTTCAATCAAATATTTCTCCCACCCCACAAATTTAAAGCACTACATGTGGTTAATTAATTTAGGAAAAAATTACGATTTATGATTTTAAGGAGAAAATATTTATATTGAGAAATTTTAAATTTTAAAATTATTTAAAAATCTTAAAATTTAAAATTTAAATTAAGTAAAAAAAATTTAATTTTTAATTTTTAATTTAACAATTCTTCAAGATAATTTTAAAATTTAAACTGTTTAATATAATTTTTTTATATAAAGTTTAATACTATAATTTTTCTTACAATTACCCAGTACTCCTCTTTAATGTGTTTTATGGCAAAGCTTGATTTAGTAATCTGTGTTAGTTACAATGTCACCTCAGTATATCCGTCTTTTATTTTTCCTGTATCATGTTGCACATGGCGTGTCCGGGGATTGTATTATTTTCTTTTGATAATGTTATAGAGAGTTTAATTTTTTTTCCAAATTTTTTTTTATCGATAAATTTCTTTGGAATCTGTTGGTGATTGAGCTCTCCACATCTTTATATTTTTTACTCTGTGCTCAAGTCTAGTCTTTGGTATATAATTTAGAGCTGAGTTAAGAATAAAAATTGTGCTTTGAGTAGCCATCATAATTTTTAGCCCAATAATTAGTATTTTTTTTTGGGTATCATGGTCAAATGTGTTTTTGAACTTTGTTAATTTTTTTTAAAAATGAATTTAAAATGTATTCTCTGAGGCTAATATATATATATATATATATATATATAATTTTACTCTTACGGTGTTCTTTGAAAAAATAAAAAATAAAATCTAAATCGCTGTTAAGTGATACTTATTTTTTTTACTAAGTAAACTCATTTAAATTAGTAGAGGTGTAAAGGGAATATTATTAAAAGATCACAAATTAAACAGTAACAGTTGTGCCTTTTAAACTTGATAGTAAGTGATTTTATTTTAATATTACGGAGGTTTTTCCCTTGCCATTTTGTTGTGAATCATAACCGTGTGAGTGGTCTGTGCAATTGATAGGAAATATCACAATTTAAGCAGAGATATAATTGATTTCCCTCTTTTGCTTACTTCTAAAAAGGTGTTAAAATTGCGTTTTGCTCATATTACACGAGGACAACCATATCTTCGTCTCTTCCTAGCAATTAATTCTATTGATGTGGGTCTCTGAGGGTAAGACTAGGTAAGACCCTTTTTTTTTTGGGTCCTCTTTTCTGAAATCCAAAGGGGAAAAGATCTAAGAATGGGACCTCGCTTAAGACTCAAAAGTAGGAACATGAGAAATTAATGGCTATTCTAAATGGCTTTTGCGTCCAAAAAAAATCACTGAGACTTGGTCCTAGAATGCTTGTGGAGATGAGAATCTGTCTGATAGAACACGATGTCTCCAGAGTCACTAACGAAGTGGTCTTGTCTAATACTATCTATCAAGTTCTTAATTAGATGAACTGGAATTGGCCCTGATATCTCTGGTTCACGATAATACTTCCCAAGTACTGGCTTTGCTGCTTTTGTCTGCAAATATATATATATATATATAACCAAAAAAAAAAAAGGAACAAAACAAAACAAAACAGAGCAACTTTCATCAGAACCAGAACCAATACCGACACGGATATAACGACACAGTAATACGATAAAACATAAAGTATAACTCAATGTTGAGCATGATATGATTTTATTTTTAAAGAATCGATGCTTCGATAAATGCATGTAATAATATATATTTGAGGTTTAAGAATAGCAGGTACCGCTTCAATCAAATGATAATGAGGAATCTGAGGGAAAAGATGATGAATGACGTGGGTTCCAATATCATGGTGTACGTTGTTAATCCAACCATAGTCACGATCCACTGTTGTTAGTCCACCTCTTAGATAACTCCATTCCTGTCCAAAAAAAAAAATAGATCAAGTTTCTACAGCGTTATGTCTTCGTTTCAAGCATGTAATAGGAAAATGGAGAAATAAAATGGAAAGAAACAACTTGTTGTTCATGTACCTTGCCCCGGTACCAAGGTAGTTTCTCCTTGTAACCATGGTGGTGCAAATATGTGACAGTGTCCAGCCACACGACAAAGATCTGCAGACGTACAAAATATGCGAACAACTATGAGACCCATGTTAATCTATTAACGATTTTTTTATATCACTGTCAGTATTTGTCGAACTTTGTCCAAAACAAAATATCTGCTTCGGACTATTTAAAGATGCGTTCCCATATATTAGCCTAATACATCCAAGATTTTACTTGTGAAGCCTTTTTAAGAGTATATTTTCACGCATTGATCTAGTACATCCAGGATTTTACTCGAGTTATTCCTAGAAGAATGAAAGAGATGCCATCCATTTTCACCCATCCGGACTAACTGGTAAAACAGTGGAAGAATGAATTTACCAAATAAGGGACACCGTAGAGCTTGAAGATTTGAATAGGGCCCACGATGAAGCAGAGATAGAGAAGCAGAGAAAACATGGTGAGCCAACAGAGGGTTGAGGTCGTCACGTCTGTTCTGTCACTGGGGGAGAACAATTTGCTGTAGGGATTGAAGTGAGAGCCTTCTTTTCCTGGGCTTCTAGTCCACTGAAATTCCAGTTCATATCACAAAGCGAGCTTTATGTCAGTGGTAATAGTACAATTATATTGTCTTTCTGACCAGGTTTTCAGAATAAAGCAAGCTCTCACCAGATAAAAGGGATACGCAAAGATGGGGAAAGGCACAGTGAATCTCAGCATTCTTGTCTTCTTGCCTAGACTCTTATAAATCTTCTCTGTCAACTGAGAAAAAAGACACATAATCATGAACAACCTCATGAAAAACTTTACTTGTTTCTATATTTTCCTTCCCTTTTTGCGCAACAAATTTTGTTTTGTTTTTTTGAATTTAGAACAAGATAGAGAGGCAAAGACATACTGGAACCCATGATTCATCATTTTCAACATGTCCGTGGTTTTGATGATGGGTTTTATGGCTAATTCTCCTGCCAGAATGATTTTTCTGAAATCAGATTAAAGATGTGGTAGTGGTATAGAAAAAGAACTTTAAAGGACGAAATGAACAGAGAAAAGTTTCCAATCAAGAACCAACCATCCATGGTACGGTACAAGGATTGCGGAATGCAAGATATGGCCCACAAAATTATTCAGCTTGGGACTGTTTGAAAAGCTTCCATGGCCGCTGCACAATGCACACAAAAGTTTAAAATCAACACACAGTAGACAGCTCATAACAAAATGAAATTGCCTAAAGCTCGTAGTAATCGGCATCAGAACATAAGAAACAGAGATATGTAATATACAGTCACAGTACCACAAAACATGTAATGTTTCTCGTTCTGTTTGAAATGAATGAAAAATTTACCACAGAACAGAGAGCTCATGGCAAGGGCTACTATAATACAACACATGGCAGAATATATGATATCTAAATGTAATTGGAAACGTTGTGTAAACGAGAGAGTAGGAATTACCAATCATGGCCAAGAACAAAGAGAGCCCAGAACATGGTGCCCTGAAGGGGCCAATACAGAGGCCAGAAGAACCAGGAATTGAAATGAATTGCGGAAGCAAGCAACGAAATGAGTACCAGTACATCCCTGAGAACGTAAATGAGGGACCTCCAGGGGTTCTTAATCCAGCAATGGCTGGGAATCGCAGCTCGAATCTCTGCAATCTTGAAGGGAGGAGGTGCGCTGGGATCGAAACCATCGTTGTGGAAGCCTCGTTTCTTCGCTTCACCATTAATGGCAGTAACGAGGTCGTGAGACATCTTGAGTTCTGCTTCGGCCATTGTCAAGGGTCGACCCTCTGCTTCTTCAGGGATTTGGTAGAAGAGAAGGTCCCTTGGATGAGATTACAATGAATGAACTATCTCTCTCTCTCTGTTTCTTCAAGACCTCCGGTTTTACTGGACGAAAGGAAAAGAAGGAGAAATCGAAGGTATTTAAAGGTAGAAAGACCGTGGGTGTAGACTCCAGCATCCTTACACATGAGGTCACGTACTATATAGCAAGAAAAAGTTAACACACCGTGATAATAATAATAATAATAACAACAATAACAACACTAATTTCTAATATAAAGTTTTGAATTTATTTATTTATTTATTTTTGAATTATTGGCTTTAATTATGAAACGGTCGCCTATCATTTTGATCAAGGAGCACACCACACTAATGAGAAGAGATGATATATAAATATATGCTTCCTCTTGTCTTTTATATATATAAGAAATTTTTGTGAGATTTAATTTAGTTTAAAATATAAAAAATAAATTATTAATATTTGATATATTAATTATAATATTTTAATTATATCCTCTATTAAATGAATCTTTTAAATTATGAGTAATAGTTATTAATTTTGAAGATAAAATACACACATTAAATATAAATATTTTTAAAAAATAATTTTTGTTTGGAACAGAATTAAAAAATTAATTATTTTTAACTAATTTTTTTAATTCTCTAAGTTAGTTATTTGTTTATTATATATATAAGATCCAAGAGAGTATATTATAATTAGAATATCCTAGATTTTGTGCAAACTCCATAAGATACACGAAGTTTTGAACATTAAGTTGAAATTTAATTTCCTCAAGCTACTGACCTCTAAATAGGAGTCAAAATTGAGATCACTAAGTTTGATTCTCTTATATTCAATTAGGAAGAATTAATTGAACCATTAAGGCCAGTATATAGATTTAAGTGAAGTTTCTTTTTTTTTTTAAGTAAATTACATATATTTTTTTGAATTTTATTAAAATTATACGGAGTTTTTAAAAATATATATTTTAGTTTAATTTTAAAATTTTTGATTAAAATATCCTATATAAAAATTTTAAAAAATATTTTAGTTAAAAATATATATTTAGGTTAATGAAAAGTATTTTAGTTAATAAAATAAATTTATTTTATAAAAATTCATGTATATTTTAAAAATGATTTAACAAGATTAATAAAAGATATGTTTTTTTTTTCTAAAAGAAAAGTGGAGAACTAATAGTGAAGAGAGAAGATATTATGAGAAATGTAATGGTAATTAATTCTGACTAAAATTGATATTGGAAGCCATCACATAGGGTACTTCCGTCGTAGGCAACTAGTTAATTATGTAATATTATATAAATATTCCTGATATTGGAATCAATTAATGGTACATCTGGGTCAGTTCGAAAATTTACAAATACAGAAATGGCTATTCTATATAATAGCATTATTATCTAGATTGTATATATAGGTTGGAAGATTTTACCAAACGTTGAAATTTGTCAAGATCAGAGTACACGTTTGTAATTCAGAACGATAATTACTTCAGCTTACTTCGAAGGTAAATATAATTTGATCATAACTTCACACCATACGTATAGAAATGATCTTAAAAATGGAATTTAATTAGCTCACAATCTCACGGAACCATACATTCCCCCCACCGTTGAGCTCATCGATATATGTGGTCAAGTCCAGTTTATTAAGTGATGCTTTTGGGGCAAATACTTTAACTAGAAGCATATTGAATAATTATTTTTAAAATACACTTAAATTTAGCTTTGATTTTGATAATTAATTTACTTACATTTTTAATATTAATATATAAATAAATTATTTCATTTGTTAAGAAGGGGAACAATATTTAAAACAACAGATAAATTGCGATCTACTCCCCTGTGATTTGGCTGAAAATCAGATTGTGTGTTGGTTAATTATCACTTAATTACTTTGTAGTATTTTTGGACTTAATTTTAACAAAACTAATCATGTGCATGTCAAAATGACGAATAATTTCATTCTTAAAAGTATATCTAACTTATACTTTGAATAGTTTCATATTGTTTTAATTATCAAAATTAAAAATTGTTTACTTAAATTAAACAAGTAATAACTTCAAAACATGGTGAAAATGTGGGAGATAAGCATAAGAAGATTATCATTAAAACTGATTATAGAGGAATTTTTGAGATCATTCACAAAAAGGATCATTTCAGTTGTAGTTTTAATCATGCTTTTGAAAGTAACAAAATTGAATAGATATGAAGTGAGAGATTAACTTTACGTATGTGTTAAAAGAAGATAATAGCTGCACACATTAGATTGCCAATCACATCTTTTCCCTTCTCTAGGAATCCATGAGTTCAATTGGCATCATCAAGGCTTGAGTACTCTCATTACTCAGTAATTTAACCATAAAATTGTTCATTATCTCAACATTTATGTTATTTCACAATGATCATTTTGTTAGAAGCTGAATCTAAAACGCTACCACGTTCAAAGGTAATTGAACTAATTATAAAGACATTAAATGACACACTTCAATTCACTCACAGAGATTAATTAGTTTTGGACCAAACTATAAGAAGGCAAAGTATAGTTTATCCACCCAAAAAAAAAAAGGACAAGTAATGTGAAACAATTTAAAAGATAATATTATAAACCTGGGAACGCCATATATCTTCGTTATAATGTAATAATTATTAAATATAAAACATTTCATTAAGTATTTCATGTTAATTGTTTAAGATATTAACTTATCTAGTATAATGGGTAAAATGTAATTTTATATTTAGTAATATCCAGTTATTAATTATTACCTCATAACTAGTATATATTGTATCTTGAGTTTACGGTATCATCACTCAAACAATATATGTAAGTTCAAGAGCCTTTGTTTAAGCCGTGTTTATTGTAAAGAGTGGTGTCAATGGTTTTAATGAGCCGGAGTTTAATTAGTATCCTGATCTTTTTTTCTAATTGTAAGAGAAAATAATTAGAGCCTTTTGGTTAAATGATTAAAATATATATATATATATATATATAAAGTGAGAATGTAAAATAAAAAATGATTTTTATTTCAAAAACAGTAGTGACTAAGTGATTCAATGAAACACAATGGAATCGAATAGCAGTAAACTAAAAATTCGATCAAATGAGAATGGTGCAAAATTTGAAAGAATAATAATAAAAAAAGAAAGCGTGAAATTTGGTCAACTGGCATTTGCCAGAACTTGCAGGGGTAACACGGTAGAGAAGTGAATGGTCCAAAATCTTAATTTTGCTAAACGGGTCGTCTGAGCCAATATTAAATAATTGAAGCAAGTAGATTTGTCAGGGAATATAGTTGTTGCATATTTGTCTATATATGTATGGAAATATTATGTTCCAAGTTGAAGATATTTAGTACCTTAATTTTAAATTTTTTAATTTAAAATATTGAATTATAATTTTTTTGTAATTTAATTTTTTAATTATTTAAAATAATTTTAAATTTTAAAATATTTTAATATAAATATCTTTATCGTTATTTATGATTCAGTGCAAATTGCAAGACAATTAATAACTTGTACATAACGCTCATTAAATATACGTGTCAGAACCATTTCCAACTTGCAATTTTATGTTATGTGTTTTTAATATTTTATAGAAGAGAAAATCACTTTCAGGGGCGGATTGTTTTCATTCTTGAATTTTTACTGTTTTTTTCTAAAAAAAGTTATTTATATATATAGACAAAAACAAATGTTATTAAATTAAAAATATTCAGCCCTTTAAAAAATTGAATTTAAGTAAAACCCTTTTACTTTGAATTGCCTGTTATACTTCTAGCTTTCACAGCCCAAAAATTCTGAGTTGCTACGCACATATGGCAAAAAAGATCGAAATTAAAATTATTATTTTTAAACAAAGTTTCATAAAAATTATAATAAAAATAATTTAATAAAAATTTTGCCAATATTATTAGATTTAGTACATAATGTTATTTATATTGGTAAATAATTCTAAATTTTTTAATTTAAAATAAATGCATATAATATATGAAATTTAAATTAAATATATTAAAATACATCAAAATAAGTATGTAAAAGAAAGAAAATAAATGTACTATCAAATTTAACAGATGACTATCAAAAAAAAAAAGAAAGAAAATAAATGTGAATGAAAAAAATAAAAATAGAAGGCTTTAGGTTAAAAAAAAATTGGTAAGAAGTAATATGGCAGTTAATCATTTTGAGTAAAAACTTTTTTTACTTAAAAAACAATTTTTTGTTTCTGTTTTGCTTCAAAGTTGTCATGGAACTTTATAGGAGCCCGGATTCCCTCATGCTCCATATGCTCATGTTGGCTCATTTTGTCTCTAGGAAGGAATGCATTCAAAAAAAAAAAAAGAGAAAAGATTAAAAAAACACACACACAAATTTTGTTAGTGACATGAAGGAAAAATGAGCAATTCAAACATGAAGGGATCCATAGTCCCTCTTAAGAAGGTAAATTTTTTATTATTAAATTACTTTAAAATAATAAAAAATTATTTTATTTCAATTTTATAAATATTGATATTTCTTTCCCAAAAAAAATTGATATTTCACGAAAAGCATAGCTCAGTATAAAGAGAAGGAAATATAATCCTTAATGTGAATGTTGATCGCTTTAATGCAAAAACATTTCTAAAAAACACTTTAAAAGATTTAGGAGGTGTTTGAGATTATTTATTTTGAAAAATAAATTGTTTATTTTTTTAAAGTACTTATTTTTAAATTTTTGAGTATTTGATCATTTTTTTTTCAATATGCTTTAAAATAATAACAAAAAAAATTCTACAACAGAAAAAAAAGGTAGAAATTTGTTGCTTCTCTTTTAGTTGGCGTGAGTATAACAAAATAAAGATCAAAGAGTTCAGTTTAATGACTATGGATCCCCTCATATTTGAATTGCTCATTTTCCCTCATGTTACTAACAAAATTTGTGTGTGTGTTTTTTTTAAATCTTTTCTCTTTTTTTTTTTTTTGAATGCATTCCTCCCTAGAGACAAAATGAGCCAACATGAGCATATGGAACATGAGGGAATCCGGGCTCCTTAAGAGGCGCTTTTCATTAGGTAACAAACAGAATAGACGAGAGTTGGTGTGACTTTATTAATTTTTGAACAATTTAAAATTTGTTATATAAAATAAAATTTAAACAATGAAATGGATAATTGAATTTTAAAATAAAATGTAGCCGGAGAAAAAAAGGATAGAAAAACTTTTAACATTAAAGGCTTTTTATCTTTAATTTTTATCGTTGGAACTTAAAAACTACTTGGTTTTACAATTTTCAATTTATCTCCTTTTCAAGTACATTTATATGTTTACTTAATAAATATAAAAAATTCAAATTAATGCAATTTATTTTAAAGTCTACTAGTGAGAAAAGCATATATAGACCAATCGATCCCTATGAACCGAACCGACCTAGCTCTTGATTACTGAATAGTAGAAGCATTAGTTGGTCCACCTCATTACGTGCCAGAATGGCACAGCCGCCTCATTAATTGTAATTAACCATCCATGGAGGAAATCTAGACGCAGTTGGTGGTGACTATAATTTGCATTCAATTTTTCAATTCCTAAATTTAAATTTATTTACCTAAATAATCTTTATCATAAATAAATTTTTTAAAATTAAAATTCGTTTATATAAAATTATAACAAAAAATATTTCAATAATTTAAAATTCATGTACCATTATTTGGTTTTTATTTTATTTTTCAAATATACTATACAGAGAATATCATACTTAAACTCAAACTCATAACCAACGCATAAAATAGGCGTAAAAATCTCTATATCCTCTAAGTGAATAGATCTTATAAATAACTATAAAATATGAGTATTTTACTCATCCTATACACTAAACACGGATGATACGTGATCGGAAATTTGTTACAGGGCTATTAGCTAACAGATTGAATTAGCTTATATATGCTTTTGGAGATTCTTGGATCTATCATATAAAGTATAAAATTTTTAAAAAATTACAATAATTTCTGTTATATTTGATACTTTTGTTTTAAAGATATTAACCCAATTTTTTATATTGAAATTATATTACAAAAACTTTCTTGTATTATCAAGTTTTTGTTAATAAAGTGCACTAATGTGTGTTTTTTAAAAAAAAAAATTATTTAGTTATTTTTATTATCTCACATTCAATCCTTTATTTTATACGTAGTCGCTTAAAACTAATATAGCTGTCTTTCTACCCCCAAAAAAAAGTGTGCTTTTGTTTTAGAAATATTTATAACAGTTCTCTTCATCCAGTAACAATACGTGAAGAAGATCGAGAGCGTGATCAATATATATATATATATATATATATATATCTCTCTCTCTCTCTCTCTCTCTCTTCTGTATCGAAAATCTTAAAAAAAGTAAAAAGAGAAACCCCCTCCCCTCTTTCTACAATAAAGATCGGATCTAGCTTAAATTTTAATCTAGATACACCATTTAATTTTGTCTACCTTTTTTCTTCAGATATGAAGTGAGGGATTACTAAATAATATTTTGCTTAAAGGAATATATTTTGTGATTTAACTTTATTGACAAAGAATTAATAATAAGGAGATTTTTTGCAATATAATTTTAAATGTTAAAGGGCATGTTAATATCCCTAAAACAAAAAATATCAAATATAATCTCAAGAGAAATCAATATAATTTACTGATAATAGAATTACAATACTGTCCTTCAGATAACCGTGTCTTATTCAAATTATTTCATTCTTTTATTAATTTTCCTCTCTAAAAAACTTTTCCATAATAATAATAATAATAAAAGATTTACTTAACTGTCAAACTTTATGAAACTAGTCATGAAATAGTAACTAATCGTAGTTAAAAATTCACACACGCACACACACATATAATGAGGTACAAACAGCATTAGTTTTTGATGTGAACATGTAATTATGTCGCTGCAAAACACGAAACCAAGCTTCCTTTTTGTGAGTTGTTATGCCACCAAAAGTGCTGAAATACTCGAAGGCAATGTTGGTGCTTTCTTTTATTGCATCGTCAAAGTGAACAAAATATACCAAATTGTCAAAACTGTCCGGATTAGCTTCATTTGGTTTTTCACTTGTTCATAACTCATTATTAACTTTATAACTGTGGTTTTTCACTCGATCGAATGATACCTACCTACTTAATTACTTTGGGCTTTGGGGAAGCAGAAAAGTAAGTATTCAAGAGAACAAATTGAATTTGATATTCATGATTGAGAAAGCCACAAGAGTTTTTCATTAATTATTTAGGTATGTGAAAGCTATCCTTGTGTACATTCAAATAATACGTGAATGAATGATTACCGATTTTATAACTAGTTTGGTACGTCATTATCTTGCAATCTCGTGCGGTATTTTATTCTTTGAAGAAAGCTTGTTAGAAACGTGAATCATATGCATAAGCTCACTTGCCCCTGTAAAATATTTTAAATAATTATAATTCGAATAATTAAATAATTATGATTGTAGTTTATCATGTTTTTTAAATAAGTATTCAAGAAAACAAATTGAATTTGATGTTCATGATTGAGAAAGCCACAACAGTTTTTCATTAATTATTTAGGTATGTGAAAGCTATCCTTGTATAGATTCCAATACGTGATTTTTATTTTTGTGATGTTTCTCACAAGGTTGAATGAATGATTACCGATTTTATAGCTAGTTTGGTACGTCATTATCTTGTAATCTCGTGCGGTATTCTATTCTTTGAAGAAAGCTTGTTAGAAACGTGAATCATATGCATAAGCTCACTTGCCTCTGTAAAATACTTTAAATAATTATAATTCGAATAATTAAATAATTATGATTGTAGTTTATCATGTTTTTTAAAATATGGTGACTCAAATATTCTAAAAAATACGCTATATAGGAAGTTGTCGTTGGGTTAGTAAGTCTGGATCAGTGATAACATGTTAGCAAAACTGTCTCGTTTGATAGGAAACGACACTTTAATTCATTTACTGTTGAGAGGACCCCTGGCAAGTGATTTCTCCCTTCAAAGAAATATTACTGAGATTTCAAATGTGTTAAAAACTGCATATGAAATACCTTCTCTTCTTTATTCTCTTCTTGGTGTGTTTTGCAGGCGTCGATGATTGTTTTGATTGAATCAGACTTTTAGTCATGAAATAATGTACAAAATTGCATCCACTTTTTGAGTCTCTTTCTATGTTAGAATGTTGAATTAGAAATTCCATGATAGTAAAGAAAATATCATGATTGTAACTTCTATTATTGAACTCTAATTGAGAAAAAGAGATTACAATATATATTAATTTTGTCGGCAATTCATGTTAGTTCATCAGAATTAGGCTTGCAGCCTCGTGTTAAAAATTTACTTATTCTGATAAAAAAAAAAAAAAGACACAACAATATCAGTTCAAACGCTCAAAATTATTAAGTGAATAAGTAAAAAGTAGATCTATATTTAACACGAGAAAATTTATGGGGAACTCTTTCTAATGTACAAGATGTTGGTAAACTTAATTACAAAAAATAGATGATAAGGTAATGGCAAATATTCTTGTAAGCTCTTAATTGAAACTTTATATAAGGGTTATATGTAAAAGTGGTAATCTTATGTTTTCGGGAATATTAGTTCTTTAGTTATGACATAATTAATTATTAAATATTACTAAATATATAATAACATTTTCTCTATTGTAATAGATTTATTACTGTAATCATATTCATTCATTTCACAAAAATCAAATTAATTCTTTTAAGATTTATTAATTAGTAAATAAGTTAATATTTTAAGTAATCATTTAACAAAATAGTATTCTATATATCTAATGAATAATTGTGTCATAATTAAAAAGTCTATGTTCCTAAAAATATAGGATCATCACTCTATTTTTAATCCATTGTTAAGAAGATGGATTTCATAGATTTTTGTCTTATTAATGATGTTCATGTAGTAGATGCTTATTAGTTGGTCTGAATTTTTTTTAAAAAAAAGATTAAATCATTTTTTTGTCATTATAACTTTAATTAATTTTTAATTTAGTCTCTATACTTTAAATATTTGTAATTAAATTTTTATATTTTTATAATTTTAATTTAGTTCATGTTAAAATCTTATTAATGCATCATTATATTTTATTGGAATGAAAATTTCTTACGTTTTGCATCTCTCTTTCTCTTTTTTAAATTTATCTCTTGCATTTATCCTTAAATGCAAATGATCCAAATCCATTTTTATTATTGTAGTCAACAATGTATTATTTTAATATTCTGAACATGTATTATTAAAATAAAAATATAATAAAATAAAATAAACTCGTAAACATGCAATATGATATAACTTGTGTTAACTAATTTGGGAGAGTTGTGAAATTTTATATGAAAAATCTTATATAAATTTTGTTCAAATTAAAAATGGTAACAGGGTTAACAGTATGTTGGGTCCATGGCTTGTTCGCATTAACACTATGTTAGGTCTGCAATAAATAAACATTTTTATTGTGAAAAAAAGGGAATTTGAAGAGTAAATTAAAAAAATAGAAAAAGCCAGAAACAACACGTCACAGTTCACCTCCACGGATGAAATAGAAACATTTGATGATACAATAAAATAGAGACAATATTTTTTAGAAATTGTCACATGATCTTTTGTACAAAAATTCTAAATTTTGCATATGACCACACAATGTGAAATCAAATTCTGAGAAAGCATCTCTTAGTTTTTAAGAAGGTCTTATTTTTTTAATTTTTTTTATAATTACATTTAGAAAGAGGTGAATAAGTATGATGTACAGAAAATAAATTAAAATCAAATTTTTACTTTTATAAAAGTGGAGAGCCAAGTGACTTTTAAATTGTGAATGCACAAAAAGTGGAGTAAGTAAACAAAAACTAACAAAAGTTAATGAGCTCAATAGTGAAGCATATAGATAGGAGTATATATGTAAAATAAAACAATATTCTTCACTAAAAAATGGATAATATGGATAGTAATATAATACAACTGAATGAAGTGATAGTAAAACAAACAAATGTAGTATAAAGTTAAGCTAGATTATCAAAAATAAGATCTTTCAAAAGTGGATAAGACAAATTTAGCAAATTATAAAAAGTAGTAAAGAGTAAAAAGAACACAAACAAATTTGTTCTGGTTCAACCGTTTAATCTTCTTAAAATTTTAAAGAATTTTTTTCACTAAAATCAATAAAGTTATAGAAATAATAGCTTTTTTTGCTTACTACCAACACAGATTTTTAAGGTCATCTTAAATTTATAGTAAGGTTTTATACAACTAACTCTTAACTAAATCACTCAAAAATTTTATATAAAAGATTGATAAAACAAATTCAACTCTCATTCAAGATTCTTTTCTATACTCAAGTTGTACTTCTATAAGTAGATTGACTAGACATTAGGCAAAAATGTTATAAAGAATTCAAAGCACTTTCTTTTTCATTTTCTCTACCGTTCTCCTATCATCTCTAGACTTGAATTCTCTCTCATATATATATATATATATATAGGCTCTTAACATCTCCTAACAGTTGAGGATAAATCCGATCATTCAGTATCACTTTTCACTAGAGCAAACTAGACATGTTTCTAACATTCAAAATTTTTTTTCTTTACAACTACTGTTAGCTCAAGAAGCTCTTTTTATTGCACGAAAGTCATTACTCTTTTTATTGTTCATACATTAATAAATTGGTCCTTTAGTTAATTATCAAGTTAACTGGGTTATCCAATTTAAATGATACACAAAATGGGCCTCAAATAATAAATCATTAGAGAATCTATAAAATGGGCCAGAATAATAAAATGAGCTTTTGCATTAATGATGTTTACGTTTTGTTATTATCAAAGTTTTAAGCCTATGACCTTGGGGCATCAATTTTGCATTTCTAAAATTTTGTTATAATAAATTTTTTATATGACTTAATGTAATATTTATCATTTTAAATTGAAAAGCAAAAGAAGTTTGAGAAAAGTGGTCAAAATTATAAAAGATATATTTATATAAATTTAAAAATGTGAAAATTTTACAAGAGGCTAAAGGAGAAAATGAGAGGTAATGATCTATGTATTTCTCTGCAGAAATAATGAGGTAGATGCAGCATTAGTTTTGATGTGAACGTGTGATCATGTCACTGCAAAACACGAAAACAGGGTTCCTTTTTGTGCGCTGTCATGCCACCAAAAGTGCTGAAAAACTCAAAGCAATGTTGGTGCTCTCTTTTATTGCATTGTCAAAGTGAAACAAAATACTCCAAATTGCCAGAACTGTCCGGATTAGCTTCATTTTGACTTTTCACTTGTTCGTAACTCATTATTGACTTATAACTGTGGTTTTTCACCTGATCAAATGATAATTACATTGAGGTTTGGGGAAGCAGAAAGGTAAGTATTTAAGAAAACAAATCGAATTTGACGTTCATGTTCGAGAAAGCCACAACAGCTTTTCATTCATTATTTAGGTATCTGGTATAACAGGTCTGGTGATGTTTCTCGGTTGAATAAATGGTTATCAGTTATTAAGGTTGAAAGCTATCATTGTATAGATTCAAACAATACGTGATTTTCGTTTTTGTAATGTTTCTCACACGGTTGAATGAATGGTTACCAATTTTATAACTAGCTTGATACGTGGTTATTTTGTAATCTGATGCGGTATTTTATTCACTGAAAAAACCTTATTAGAAACATGAATCATATGCATAAGCTCACTTGCCTCTGTAAAACATTTTAAATAATTATAATTAGAATAATAAATGACTATGATTGTAGTTTATTATGTTTTTTTAAATTATTGTGACCCAAATATTCTAAGGAGTATGCTGTATAGATAGTAGATCTGGATTTGTGATAACACGTTAACAAAATTGCCTCGTTTGATGAGAAGACATTGAGAGGACTTCTAACAAGTGAAATCTCCCTTGAAAGCACTATCACTGAGATTCCAAATCTCTCAAAAATTGCGTATGAAATACCTCCTCCCCGCCATTCTCTTCTTGGCGTTTTTTCCAAGTATTGATTGTTTTGATTGAGTCGGACTTTCAATCATAAAGATATGTATAAAATTGCATCTGCTTTTAGAGTGTCTTTGTAACATTTCTAAGATTAGACCTTTAATTAATTAATATTAGATGAATTAAATAATAATAATAATATGAGATACTTTTAAGTTTTAGAAACAAGGAAAATTTAGAAATATATTACAACTTTCTGGGATTAATTAGGATTCTAATAGAAATTATTAAAAATTAATTATAAATTTTCAAATAATAGGTAATTATGTAATAAATATTTACAAACGAAATTTCAATGAATCTTTTGGACTCTAAGGCCCTATAAATATAACAACTTTTTTGGGGAATAAAAATATTTTAAAAAATGTAAGAGTCAAAATATGATTATTAAAATTTTAGGATGAAAATATGTAATTTTTACTAAGGGCTAAAATATAATTTTTGTCAACAGTTAAAAGTTGAAAATTTGATATTTCTTGGCTAACGAAAAACGTGAAGAGATGGAAGGAGCATATTAGGGAAACAAGCGAAAATGGCTTAAAGTGAAAATGGTTTTAAATTTGACTTCTTGAATAAACTTTAATTGTTAATCAATAATATTTAAGAAAAATATTTTATTGAAAATACAGTATGTAAAATTTTATATGAGCGTAATTATTTAATTGGAGTAAGAAATTAAAAATTCTTATTCTAGTATGAGATAAAGAAATATATCCTACCTTGAGTATTATATCCTAAGCTAATAACCAATATATATATACACATATGTCACAAAAATTCTTTTATTATTATAATAGGTATTATAATATTTTAATATACATATATATATATATATATATATATATATATATATATATGTGTGTGTGTGTGTGTGTATTCAATAAAACTAAAACAAACTTGAAAATAAAAAATTGTAACTCCTAAAGCTTCCTATTTCTAATGCTTATAAACACAAATGACGTCACCAATTTCGGCCAATTGGAGTAATGATTGGAGTGTTGCCCAGGAATTAATCGCCTTACCTGGTGCAAATCAATAGTTGCTCCGTCCTTTATATGAAGCACGAATCCCTCCCTCATTTTGACACTCCCGCGCAAGCAAAGAAAAAGAGAATGAGATAATGACAGCACGCAGAGAGTGATTGAACAGTGATTGAGATAAAGTTCGGCTGTGAGAGACGTAAACAGTAGAGAACAAAGGAAAAATAATTTGAATAAAAAATTGCAAGCTTAACATAAGAACATATCAGGATACTTTAATCATATTTTTTCTTGTTATACTTTTGCTTAAATTACGGGACGATCGGAATTAAAAATTTAATTATTAAATGTTGATATGAATAATTTATGAATTTAGTATTAAATATTTGGTTTAATTTAAGAATTTATTATTAAATACTTGGTATGTTTAATTTAGAAATTATTATAATTCTTGAGATATTTAATTTATTAGTTATTGGTTATTTTTATAAATTATTTTGAAACCCTACAAATTCAATTTATGTAATATGTCATTTAATCTCTGAACAAAAAGAGATATTTTGGACACTTCGCCTAGATGATAAAAAAATAAATTATTCTTATGTATAGATAATCGTGATATTTAAATATATTAATTTCTATGCATAAATGACCTCAGCACTTGTAGGACCTTGACATGGACTAGACATAGACTTATCTTGATATATATTAGTTTTAGGAGCATGAATAATAATATTTTATGAATTATCCATCTGTAATTTATGCTTTCATTTATTGATCGTGATTTATGCTCTTGTTGACTACTAATGCTTTGGGGTATGTTTGATTAAAAGATGTCAAGTGGTGGTAGGTAAAATAAAGAATGATTTTTTTATTCGTACTTTTTGAAATAGTGATTTAATAAATAAAATAATAAGTATAATAATATAATAAACATTACATAAGTTATGTAAAAAAAAATACATTCGCCATGCAGCACACCAAACAAAGCATTATATTACAAAAACTTAGTAGTACTTATCATGATATATGACCAGGATAATTTGGAATGTGAGAAATTAGTAATATAATAGTATATATGATTATATCTTATATATTTGAATGTTGGTTGTATAATAAATAATTGTCTATATACTATGTTTGAAACGAGTTTTCATAGGTAAAGAAAAAATTTAGGATAAAAATATAATTCTCAAGGAATGAACTCTTGAAAAGATCGTTTTTGGAAACAAGATTCTATAAATTACTAATTTTATGATAAGTCCATAGGAAATATGATTCTTAAGGGAGGAAATTTCAATAGGAGATAGTTTATTGTCTATATGAAAAGAAAGATATTGTCACGCCCAAACACAAGAGGAAGTGACCAACACAAAAAATAGGATAATGCTCCATAAGCCTAATAGATACTAATTAGATGAAAAAACCTTTTGATAATGTAACACAAATAACATTTCTTCATCCAACCCACTATATTGCCCTTTCACATCAATATAAGTATCTCTAACTTTTGTAAAAGTTTGGACAAAGTTTCTCTTAAAATTTAGACATCTCAACATTTTTACAACAGCTAAAAACCAACAATGTAGCACAAGAGAGTTCTACTCTCAACCACTAACATTTAGAAAAAACAAAAAAACAAAAGGAAGTCAAAGGAAGGGGTCCTACCTATTTCAAGTGGAGTCGCATCTAGAGTACTTTACAAATATCATTCAAAAATTTTGTTACAACAAAACAATCATGCCCTCACAGATCAAAATAGGGCTCATCACCATAATGCCTATGAACCTAAGATGAGGAAGGGCGTGTCAAATCCAACAACAGTATCTAAACAATTAAAATTAAAGCAATGAGTTAAAAACTTAATAAGTAAATAACAAATTATCGAAATAAAATAGCCTAAATAGGAGCTAAGAAATATAGAAATCAATTAATATAATCAAGAAACAAGTTTCCCTCTAGACAATTTTATACATAGTTATTCCTAAAATGTCAAGTTCTTTAAAATGGTGGCTATATGAGAGAAAGCTAGGTTTCTCTTACAAAAGTGGCAACTATGTCTCATTAGCAGCTCCTTACCTTTTTGGAGTGACTATATCTAACATATAGCTTCTTTTCCACCTACCTCTGCATATTATGATTTACATAAAATTTTAGGGACGACTACACTTTATTGGCAACTCCTTATCTCTTTTAAGAGTGGCTACATCTGATGGATAGCTTCTTTTCCCACCAGGCCTCCTCTATATTATCTAGGTGCACCTAAAACATTAACATCATTCACCACTATAGAATTTGCCAAATGTTTCATCATAATTCTAAAACCAAATAGCTACCTAACAAGATCAAGAAGGGAAGTATATATAAAAATAATGTAAACACACGCACACATCCACACATGTATATGAATATTTTATTTATTCATTCACCACTATAGAATTTGCCAAATGTTTTATCATAATTCTAAAACCAAATAGCTACCTAACAATATCAACAAGGGAAGTATATATATATATATATATAATATAAACACACGCACACATCCACACATGTATATGAATATTTTATTTATTCATTCACCACTATAGAATTTGCCAAATGTTTCATCATAATTCCAAAACCAAATAGCTACCTAACAAGATCAAGAAGGGAAGTGTATATATATATAAAATATAAACACATGCACACATGCACACATGTATATGAATATTTTATTTATTCATTCACCATTATAAAATTTGCCAAATGTTTCATCACAATTCCAAAACCAAATAGCTACCTAACAAGTTCAAGAAGGGAAGTATATATATATATATATATATAATATAATATAATATAAACACACACACACACACACATCTACACATGTATATGAATATTTTATTTATTTATCATTAGTGTTTATTTAATTATCTTTATAACACACACACACACACACACACACACATATATCTATTTATCTTTTTTTTTTTGTATAAATGAAATCTTAATAATAAGAAAAATTATGACTATGTTTATTATAAGATCACACCTTAACTTACTAGATGATGCAACAAGTCTCAAAAAATAAAAATGCTTATCTCAATCACCTCAGCACTTGGTGCTAAGCATCTGTTTAACCCATGTTTATGCTATTAATTCAAGCATACAAGGGTAGGCAATTTAAGAACCATTATATTAAGACCACATACGATATTTTTGAATAAACTTTTAACTACCATCATCATAAGCACACGATTAGAGTATGAACCATAATGTAAATTGTAACTTGCTATTTACTCACTTACAACACCGAACGCTAAGATAACACTTGTCCTTTTTTTTTTTTTTTACAACATTAAGTATTTCCCTTGTTGGTGCTTACAAGATTTCCTAGCAACACTATAATTCACTGGGTTATTATGTGGCTCAACTAGCAATTTCCTGACATCCATATGACTTAATAAAGTGATTAAGGTTTCATTTAAAAAGCCTTCTTTTTCATCTATATATATTCAACCATAAACCTAAATCTTCCTAGCTATTTATTTACTAATCCACACATTAAACTTAAGGGTTACTCTAAGAAATAAAAAGATTGAAGATTAGCATGCAATTAGCACTATAGAAGGCTCACACTCAGAACCCCTAATTTCCCGCAAGCTATCATTGGCCATAATGCAAATGAGGAAGAGATAGCAACATTTGACCTTGATAAGGAGAATAGGTTGAAATTTAGGAAGGAATCATGAGAATCCAAGAATTTTGTGATGAAAAGGAAAGAAAATAGAGGCTTTAAAGTGGCTATGCTTACCATCGTCAATGGCACTCTTTACAACCACACCACGGACCACTAGTGACGGAATAGAAAGGGAAAGGGCTTGGGGATGGTTAGGCATTGTCGGTGATGGAGACATGGTGGCTAAATGATGACAAGATGGTTAGAAGAAGCACAACAACAGTGACGAGGGAGAAGAGGCCAGATGCAAATGGAAGAAACAGAAGATGAACGAAGAAACCAAAAGAAAGAGAAATAAGAATAAATAAAAAGTTTTATTTTATTGTATTTTATTATTATTACTTTACTTTTTTTGTTCGGTTATTGTAGATAGGATTATCTAAAATTAACCTAAGGATTAGAGTTTCTCATGAATTAAAATCCTACTCTCATAAAAACAAGGTTATAATACAAGAGGGATAAGAGACCTTCATATGACTTCAAATTTTAGGTAAAGATTTGTAAATTCATTATAAGGGATGCTCTAGTTATATTTAATCCTGTCAATGGTGATTTTATTGCTAATAATGACTAAAAATAGTAGTCTTCCTCCTTGACAGCATTGTAAATATCTCATGCCAAGTAATGTAAGATGTTGGTTACGTTATCTATGATTGCGAAAACTCAAACTTGTATAAGTGGTATAGGAGACTTGATATGAGGCTTATGGATATGTTTTATTTATAATCAACATTTTCAATGTATGATCATCTATATCTCTTTAAAAGGAGATGTACTTAGAATACTATTCAAGCTTTATGAATCAAGTAATGATAACGATATGCCAGGTTGTATTAAATTTATGTAATATATGGATAATAGATATGAGAAACTTAGCCTATTATAATTATGCTAAAATTAACTTATAAATGATCTTGTTATAACATTTTATTATATTTAATTGCAATTATATACAATATATTGAGTGCCATGCAATATATGATGTTTGACTATACTTAAATATAGTTAGTTTAGCATGTTGCTAGTATAATATAGTTGAACATGTTATATATATGGTTACATGTTTTGTACAATTATGTTTTTATACATGAATGTTTTTGTATATGTATCTGTCTGTTGTATTATATTCGCTAGTCTTATATGTTAAAGACAATAAAACTAAAAGGAAAAGATTTTCTACACAAGTGGCAAATGGATCATTAGTAGTTTTTAAAATTAAATTGTATTCTTAATGAAAATATAAATTTTCATTATATTTAGTAATGTGTTCAGATAAAAATATTAATTCAAAAGATACTGTGTTAATGATAAATTAATGTGATTGAGATAAATTAGAGTCAAATTAATATAGGCATTAGTGTATTCTCTAGCAAGTTAGGATAACTAAATAGCAGTTATTTAAGAATATTTAAAGTAATAATAATGAGATATTGATATATATTCAATAGTTCTATTTAAAAACTAATTATTCTTTTATATGCTAGTAACTAAACGTTATGATGATCTTATTTATAATTTTGTAACTTATGACTATTAAAAATATAAAATTAGTTACTTGATATAGTAAAATTTTTTAAAGCTAAAAAAATTGCTACTTTAATAAATTATTAGAAAGCATAGCATTATTTAAAATAAGGGTGTTACACTTTTTCTATATTAGAATGTTAAATTAGAAATTCCATGATAGGAAAGAAAATTTCATGATTATAATTTTTATTATTAAACTCTAATAGAGAAAAAGTGATTTTGTATATATTAATTTTGTTGGTAATTTCTAAGAATATATGTTTATTAGTTATGATATAATTAATTATTAAGTATTACTAAATATAGAACAATAAGTTGTCTATTTTAATAGATTTATTACTATAATTATATTCCTTGATTACATAAAAATCAAATTAATTTTTTTAAGAATTACTAATTATTAAATAAGTTAATATTTTAAGTGATTATTTAACAAAATATTATTCTATATATTTAATAATTAATTGTATCATATTTAAGGAGCATTTGTTCTTTGAAACATAAGGTTATTACTCTATTTGTAATCCATCATTAAGAGGATGGATTTCATAGATCTCGTTGAACTGGGTTTGTCTCATTAATGATGTTCATGTAATAGATGCTTATTAGTTGGCTTGAATTAAAAAGAAAAAAGATTAAATCATCTTGTTTGTCACTGTAATTTTAGTTAATTTATAATTCAGTCTCTACACTTTAAATATTTATAATTGAATTTTTATAATTTTATAATTTTAATTTAGTTCATGTTAAAATATTATTAATGCTACATTATATTTTATTGGAGTAAGGATTTCTTACATTTTGTATTTCTCTTACTCTCTCTTGAATTTACCTCCTACATTTATCTTTAAATGTAGAAAATCCGGTTGTTGTCATCCTATGTTATTTTAATGTTTAAAATATGCATTATTAAAATAAAAAGATAATAAAATGTAATAAAATAAAATAAACTCATGTACATGCGATATGATATAACCAGTGTTAACTAATTTGGGAGAGTTGTGAAATTTCATGTGAAAAACTTTATGTAATTTTTGTTCAAATTAAAAATGGTAACAGGGTTAACAGTACGCTGGGTCCATGGCCTGTCCGGATTAACAGTATATAACTAAACATTTTTTATTAAATATCGTGAAATAAAAAAATAATAATAATTTGAAGCGCAAAACAAGTTAAAAAGGGGAAAAGCCGGAAACAACAAGTCGCAGTTTGCTTCTGATGAAACATCTGATGATACAATAAAATAGAGACAGTATCTTTTAGAAATCGTCACGTGATCTTTTGTACAAAAATTCTAAATTTTGCCGGTGGCCTTACAATGTGAAATCAAATTCTTAGAAGGCATCTCTCGCTCTCTAAGAAAGTCTTGTTTTTAAATTGAAATGCAAAAAAATTGAGAAAAAGTGGTCGAAATTAAAAGATATATTTATATAAATTTAAAAATGTGAAAATTTTAAAAGAGGCTAAAGGAGAAAATGAGATGTAATTATTCAAATGTCTTTAGTAATATTTGCGATAATCGGTCTAGATATGTACTTCTTTCCAATAATCATTTAAATCTTTGTAATTATATAGTACCAATGTATCCAGTAATCATATTTGTTAGATTAATACAAAACCAACGGATTAAAATGGGACTACGTACTATTTAAATTTCCTTAGCTATATTTGTAATGATCATTTTATTTACTTCTTTGTTTTACCTGTTAAATTATTTCATTATACACTGACAAATGCGAGTATTTTGTGATTTTTTTATTTCAATTAAATCATATAAAGTTCCATGGTTCACACTACAACAAAATGCTAAAATTCCAACTACCTGTTTCAACTAATTAATTAATTATCATCTGAATGCTTTTTATTTTTTTAATTCTTATTTCCGATTGTGAGTTTGAGTTTTTTATTTATTTTTTGGCTAGTATGTGTGTGTGTATATATATATAGTATTTTAATTCTTAATGTCAACTTTCATTTTTTTAAAATTTTTATTTTAATAAAAATATATTTTTAATTCTTTGATTTTATTTGATATTTTATTTCTGTCCTTTAATTTTATTTAGTTCTAATATGATTTTTTATTTAGTTTTAGTTTTATTTTTTTTATTTTATATAATTTTAATTTTATCATTTAACTTTATTTTAAATTTTACTCTAATCTTTTAATTTTATCGGATTCTAATATGGTCTATTAACTTTACTTTATGTTTTATGTTTTATTTTATTTTATTTTATTTATTTTCAATTTGACTATTAACTTTATAAAACTACTCAAATGTTTTTTCTTTTAAAATTATTAAATTAAAATAATTAATGAAAAAGTCCTGTGTAACTTATTGATAAAGAAAAAATGTAAGTATTAGTTAAATTAAAATAAATTAGATTTAAATAAGATTAATGGGTAAAAGTAATTAAATTAAAACTAAATAAAATTAAAAATAAAAAGATAATTTGAGTCAAAACACCTTTTGGCCCAGTTATTTTCCTATGGCCCTCCTCTTTTTTTTAATATATTATAGTGTACGAGGATTCGGGTTACATTCTTTTATAGTGGCTAGTTTGTCTTATTTGTTATTTCTTTAATAAAAAAACCCCATCTCTCTTTCTTTTCCAATTTTTAAATTCCATTCTTTTATGAAAAATACAGCTAATGATTCTGAAACTCTGAACAACCTATTACTAGAGTTGTGAGAGCGCAAGAGAGAATAACGAATAAAAAACAGAAAATAACGAGGTGCTCCATTGTTAGCTGAGATTATATTTTTTGACATGTTTTTTTAATATGCTTTTATGCAATTTGTTTAAAAAAATTTAAACTCAAATGCTACAATAAATTTATATTTTTACTTGTCTATCTACATAACACATGAACAAGCTTTTTTATTTTAATGTTAGCTGTATTTTTTATTTTAGTTTTTTTAATCTACCAAAAAAATTATAGTTGTCTGTTTATTGGATAAAAGGACAAACATTTTAAAAAATAATAATTAACATGAGGCTGCATGGCTTTTGTTTTAGTTATATATTTTTAAAATATTTTGATTTTCTAGCTATCAAAAGATTTGTCCGTTTTTTGAACAGACGGACAACTTTTTTTTAATTTTTTTTTTGTCGTTCATTTGTCCAGGAGATGGACAATATCTTTTTTTAAAAAAAAAAAAATTTAGTTGTCCTGTGTTTGTTGGATAAACGGACAAACCTTTTTTTTTTCTCTTAAATAATTAACGCAAGGATTCACGCCTCTTATTTTTATTTTAAAAGTACTTTTTTTTTCATCTATAAAATGACCTGTCCTTCTTTTGAATAGATGGACAATTTTTATTTTATTTTATTTTTTGGTTGTTCTTTTGTCCATCTATTTCCACTTGAATTGTTAATGCCCCTTTGAACCATCTATTTCCTTTTCTCTTGCTATAGTTGCAAACAATGCAATCAAATAATTTATGGTTGGTAACAATGAAGAGGTCGGATCATTTACTGCTGGTGCTTTCAAACTGGAAGTTATTCTATTTTTCCTTTATAATTTTTTTAAAAATTTTTTATTGCGCTTCATAACATAATGCGCAACAGTTATACAATGACACTTTATAGGAGATTATTAAGGCCTTGCCTTGAATTTATGTTCAATTTTGGGCTGATAAATTGAGGGTAAACAGTTCTCATATCTATAAAAATAGAAAAACAGTGAAATGGGGATTGGTTAAAACCTCTTTAAAAGATGTATATGCAGTGACTGATCAATAATTTCATGGGACGAAAATATATCGATTATAGGAAACATACATGAGTAGTATGGGAGTTGGTGAAATTTTTAGGAACTTTTAAGTGTTATATCATTTATATTTTTTAATAAAAAAATTCATATCAAAATAAAATAGAATTTATTTATTTATAAAATAATGTTAAGTTTTATAATTAGATTCCACGTTCAGCTATACACTACTCTGAAATACTATATGAAATTCATACTCTATTATTTATTATAATATTATTATTATGTGAGATTTATTATAGAATTTGACTTTATTTTATTAATAGACGTATAAATGACATGATATATCATATGTACGTAGAAATTTCTGATGGTGGTTAATTGTTGACTTTGAAAGATTTCATGCAAAACTGAGGCCCCTTTAGGGGAAGAGAAAAGCAAAAATTGAGGGGAGTTTAGAGAGAAACTCATCAGCCTCAAAATCATAAGAGAAGAAAAAGTTTTGCTAATCATCTCTTTGCTATGTAACTCTGTAATTTTAAACTTATGTGTGAAGCAAACATTTGAATTGGTTGGGTTTAAAAAAAAAAGACTAGATAAATATAGTCTCTTTTATTTTTATTATTAAATTTTTCAATCAAACAATAATAAGTGTGTACTTTTTTAATAATAGTATAATAAATATATAATTTAATTGCAAAATTATATATTTATTTATAATAATTATAACTTGTCATATTGTTATTGAAAAAACTTTACATGTTATGTTCTAATTAAAAATTTTAATAATAAAAATTTAAGTGATTGTATTAAAAAAACTAAACTTAAATATACTTTTTTATATTTTCGTTATCAGGAGTAATAACTATGTTATTTAATTAAAGAATGATACACTTATTTGTTAGTAAGTATACGCTAACATTTTTTCTAGTGGCTTAACCAATTATATTTTAATTTTTCACCCTGTAGTACGTTTTTTCTTTTATCTTTTCTTTTTTTTGGTAATATAACTGATTAGAAGATAATGTATACTCTTTTTGAGTATGAACTTGTTAACCCGTAATCCATGCGTCGCAGGGTGCGACTCCAGTATAAATATAGAATTATAAAATATGAAAAATATATGATTTCTGACCAGTTGATATGAACCACTTTTTTTTAGTAATTTTATTTTTTAATTTGGTGAATTTAGATTAGTTTTGAACAGAAAGACGGGAGGAAATTGTTAGCAGAGCCACCCTTCACCAAGAAAATTAGGCCAATTATTAAGGAAAAAATTACGATTAAAAACCTTAAATTAAAATATATGTATATTTATATATTAAAAGATCTTAAAATTTGAAATTATTTTAAAATTAAAAATTTAAATTACTTAAAAAATTATAATTTAAGATGTTAAATTAAAACCTTTTATCTAATCTCATAAAATAATTTTAAAATTTAAAATCATTTAATATAAATATTTTCAACTTAAATTATCAGCTGTTTTACTAAAACCCAAACCTACAGCCAAGCGCAAGGGCTTCGTTCTAAATTTGTCATTGGGCTTGATATCTAAATCTAGGCGAAAATTTGAGTCCTAAGTCTGTCTAGGCCCAACAATTCTATTAAGTTAATCACTCAAACCCTTTCTGAAAAAAATATTGGAGAGTTTAAATTTTTAGTAATTCATATTTATAAACATGTTTATTTATTAATATGAAAAAAAATTTTATCCAATCTAAAAGCACCCATCTGTTATAGAAAAAAAAAGAAGATGGTTTGGACTTTGGACTTTCCGTCAGCTTCATCAACATGATCCATTAAATCGAAGTCAATACAAGGCAACCAAAGAAAATAATGAACGAACAAGCAAAACAGAAGAATTCGTCACTAGAAAATTATTCTCTAGTTATAGAAACCTGTATCACTAACGGTCCCCGTGCCTGGAAAAGCAACCAGTATGAGTGCACAGAAATTAGAATTTTTACAATTATACAGATATGCAGACAGAAAAGATAACACCGGAAGATGAATATGTGTGGATCCACTTCTTCACTTTAAACTAAATTTTTTATTTTCTTTGTATCTTTCTTTTTATTATATTATATACAATAATAATAACAATAACAATTTGTCATTAATAATTTGTGACTATCAAAGACCCACTTCTAGTTCTGACACCAAAACTTCGTTTATCAGCATTATCATCGCAGGGACAAACCCAAAATGGAAGAAGCAATAAAATAAGTGGCGTTGAGCCGCTGATGGAAAAGAAACAGTAAGTGTCACTATCTTTCTGAACCTGGATAAATCAATCGCTCTCTCTGTTGCATTGCTGTCCTCCATTTGAAGAATCTTCTCAGAAAATGGGAATAAGATTGTTGACGGGAAATAATTATTTTTGTTCTGTTCTGTGACTGTCAGCATAAGACAAGGGGTTCTTTCTTGTTTCCTGGGGACTGAATTGATTTTCTATGGGCGAATCCGATTCCCTCCCTTTTAATCCTTTCCCTCCGTGGTGGAACACCGAATTAGCTTCTCTTCTACATAGTTCTTCGCCATTATCATTTTTTAAGACTAAATCCCTTGGCACAATCACACCCTTTTGCTGCCATAAATTCCTCTTCGTCTTCCCCAATCCTCCCAACTCAACACTTCTTTCTCCAACTTCAATCAATCTTGTCCCATAGGCAAAAAAATGGTACAGTTAATGTTTATAGCTTATGTTATTTATGATCCGAATTGATTCATTATTACATGGTCTCTTTGTTTGCTTACTTTGAATTGCAGAGTTTTGAGGATTCTGGGAAGAAATCTGTAACGCTTGGGCCATGGGGAGGCAATGGAGGATCCCGTTGGGACGATGGGATATATTCTACGGTTAGGCAATTGGTGATTGTTCATGGCGCCGGAATTGACTCCATTAAAATTGAATATGATAAAAAAGGGTGTTCTATCTGGTCTGATACACATGGTGGAAGCGGAGGCCATAAAACTGACAAGGTAAAAGTTTCCATCAACCTGCAAAACTTCAACTAGTGAATATGTGACTGTGAAGGAAGTTGGTGCTAATTAGGGGTGTACATTGGGTTCAGAGGCCAGGGTGCTCGGTACTGTTTAGTCAAATCGACTTGAGTTGAATTTTGTTAAAAAAAATAAAAAAGGGTTAGGCCACAAAATCGGTTAGGCTGGACTTAAATTAAAAAAAATATATATATATAAATTTTAATTTTAGAGATAAAATATAATTTTATAACAATTTGTATAATTTTTTTTAGATTATTGTATAATTCTTATAATAAATTAAAATAAAAATAGAAAAGAAAACCGGTCATTTAATATTAGTTTGGTCCTACCTAATTCTAAGTTGGATTGGGTTAGATTGGACCCCAATAATAAGCTTCATTTTTTAAATTCATTTAAAATTGGGACAGGTATCAAGTTAAATCAAAATTTAGCTCAATCTAACCTATGTACATCCCTAATGCTAATACTTTAAATTGTGCTTAGACATTATGTTTGGTTTTAATATGTAAAAAAGAAGATTGAGAGAATCAAAATAAAAGAAAAAAAGTGGATAGATGAAAAGAAAAATGTCATTTGTGCCCTTATTTTAAAAAATATAATAAAAATAGATAAATATTATTGAGTAATGATAACGAAAAGATAATATTTTTTTAATGTCATTCCCGTAAATATTTTTACCTTAATATTAAACTTATTATATATTTTTTGTTATAAAAGTGCACATGAATTGGCTTAGGTTGGGCATTGCTTCTGTTCAAAACCTAACTCAATTGAATACTGATAAATATTTTTTGGTTCATAACTTGGCCTAGCTTAAGCATGGCTTGGTTGTGTAAGGCCATGGCTTTATTAGTTAGGCTAGCTGAACCATTGGGCCAAAATGCGCTTTTTTTTTAAATATTTTGAAGGTTTATATCTTTTTATATATTTGACTATTTTGAATATATAATAACAATTTGTTAATGGTTCACTTGGGACGATATTTTTTATTTTGAATATTTTTTTGAAATGGATGCAGTGAAATTATCAAAAGCAGATTTCTCTACTATTTTCTCTTTAAAAAAAGCTATTTATTATTTTAAATTTGAGTTTTTTACTTTTAAATTCAAAAAATATGTTTTTTTTTTATTTTTTTTGTTTAAATGTGATAATCATACACGCGATAGTTTTAAGAAGAACTTTAACCCTCCTATCTATTTACATTTTGTAAAATATGCTTACAAATATTTAGTTAAAATTATATAATAACCTTTAAAATAAGATTTTTTTTCATTTAAATCCCTATTTATTTTTTATTTTTTATATTCACTATTGGATCGAGCCAGGATTCACATCCGACCTAACCTAGTCAGGCAACTTGGCCTGTGGTGCTTGATTTTTTTTTTTGACTCGACCTTAAACCTTAAACCTAATTAGAAAGCATAAAAAAATTGAGCAAACTGCGCGCCCTATTTTATTGTTGCCATGTTTTTATCATGTAGTGTTATGTGGTATACTTATTAGGTGCTAATTAAACTTGTGCATCATAGTAATTACTTATTATAATTGAGCTGCAGATCAAGCTTGACTGCCCAAATGAGTTCCTAACATCAATTCATGGATACTATGGTAGCTTAAACCAATGGGGGACAACATTTGTTAGGTCACTGAGTTTTGAAAGTAACAAGAAAAAATATGGACCATTTGGGGTTGAAGAGGGGACTTATTTTTCATTCCCTGTGACTGGGGGAAAGATTGTGGGGTTCCATGGCAGGTGTGGTTGGTACCTAGATGCCATTGGGGTCTATCTGAAGCCCTTGCAGCAGCCAAACCCATCCAATGCTTTGGTAAATTCACAGAACTACTTAAGCAACACCACTGAGCATGTTGGTTATTCTGTAATACAAGGAAGTATGGGCGAAAGCTTTGATATAGTTCTTGCTGTAAGGCAGAAGGATGGTTTCAGTAAACCTCTACCACACGATGTCCCTGTCTCTGCCAAGGTTCCCGACATGAAAGAACCCGACACCATCAAACATCACAAAGAAAAGGTACCCGACACCATCAAATATTACAAGGAAAAAGTATCCGACACCATTAAAGATCACAAAGAAAAGGTAAGAGAATCTTCATGCATTATGCCCTTCCAAGTGTCTGGTATTTTGTGTCAATTACATCAAGTATGGTTTTTTTCAACTAAACTTAATTCATTTCAGATAGCTCGTGCAGAAAAGGCACCCCCAAAGGTTGAAGGCGTGGTAACATATGGGCCTTGGGGTGGTTATGGTGGGAGTATCTTCGATGATGGAACCTACACTGGAATTAGGCAAATTAACTTATCGCGCAATGTTGGGATCGTGTGGATAAGAGTTTTGTATGATCAAGATGGGGAAGCCATATGGGGAAATAAACAAGGTGGAACAGGAGGGTTTAAAAGTGAAAAGGTGAATTGAGAGCTTGCAAAACATTACTTTACTTATGATCAATCTATAGCAATATCGATCGGATTTGGTTTATAAGCAATTTGTGTATGATTTTGCAGATAGTCTTGGATTTCCCATATGAAGTATTGACGCATATAGCTGGCTACTATGGACCTGTGATGTACATGGGGCCTGCAGTGATAAGGTCACTCACTTTCTACACCACCAAGGGGATGTATGGACCATATGGAGATGAACAAGGAACTCATTTCACCACCAAGCTGAAAGAAGGGAAAGTGGTCGGCATCCATGGGAGAAAAGGATTGTTTCTAGATGCTATTGGTGTGCATGTGGTAGAAGGGAAAGTAATAACACCAGTGAGGAGTACACCTTCTCCTTCCAATGCAATCGTCTCTAGAGAACCAAGCATTGCTGAAATAGACAGTGCTCAATGGCCTGGAAAACTGGTACTTGCTAAAAGGACACCATTAGAAGAGGTATATTCCATAATCATTTGAAGAACTTGTACATAATCAGATGATCACATTAAGATAATGAACACATTGAAAAAAATTCTTAAGTAGATCAGTTTACTATGTAGATTAAGCCAATCCTAAGTAATGTTAAATTTACTTTTAGAATGATTTTATGCCTATTTTTGCTTGGTTTGATTTACCTAAAAATTTTTCAACAACATTTAGGAATTGAATTAGACTTAATTAAATAGTTTTTTAGATATTTGCTGGTAGGATTTGAAGGAATTTGGAGAACCAAATTTAATTATAAATTAAAACTCTAATCTATAAAATATATACGACTCATATCGATTTAGAAGATTAAAATTAAAATAAATGCGAAAAGATACTTAAATATATTATTGTGATTAATCACATAAATTGATCTTTTAGGTTATTCTAAATAAAATAATTAGAATATATTTGAAAAACTATTCTGCCAATGGAGATATAAAAAAGTTTATTCTAAACTTAGATGATTTGGCCATAGCCCTTTTATATATGTATAATGATATAATTAGTATTTAACTCATCAAAGAATTCTAATTATACCCCTCATAGATATTTATATATTAATCCTATAACGTTGGACTTTTAAGCCCACTAAAATTCTAATTCTAAATTAGATTACTTTATTTGGACTTAAATAAATAAATAGATAATGATACCATATTTTAATTTTTACATGCATGGCTTCACATATTGAAGTTTATTCCAATAGGATCTCCAATAAAAACATGATATATGGAGAAATTTTTTTAATTAGAAAAGTTGATATAAAAAATCCCTAAAAACTATATATAAGTTTTGTCCTTAAGAATTTGGATATCTTTTGCAAAGGTTTATTCACATTTTTTTCCTTTCTCTTCCCCAGGTTTCTTATGGGGTGATAAAAGAACCAGCTCCATGTGGACCGGGTCCATGGGGTGGGGATGGAGGTAGACCTTGGGATGATGGAGTCTTCTCGGGGATCAGGCAGATTTACTTGACAAGGGTATCAGGAGCCGTTTGCTCAATTCAAATTGAGTATGATCGAAATGGTCAATCCGTTTGGTCTGTGAAGCATGGGAGCAATGTAGGAGAAACAATGCATCGGGTATATATCATGATACTAGCTTCTCCACTTTGTTTAAGCACATTTCATTATATCCATTATAGTTGCCCTATGCTCCATCTTCTGTTACACTCAATCACTGTTACTGTCAATTCAGATAAAATTGGAGTATCCACATGAGGTGCTGACTTGCGTATCTGGGTATTATGGACCAATCACCAAAGATGAGCGACATATAGTGATAAAGTCACTGACTTTCTTTACAAGTAGAGGAAAGTATGGACCTTATGGTGAGGAAGTAGGGAAGTTTTTCACTTCAACTACAACAGAAGGGAAGGTGGTGGGTTTCCATGGGAAGAGTAGCTTGTACTTGGATGCAATTGGAGTCCACATGCAACACTGGCTGGGAAGTCAGAAAACTTCAAAGTCCTCCCTCTTCAAGCTATTCTGATAAAAATAGCAACTGTTTGGCATCTCAGAGAAGATGAAGTTTAAAGGAGTACGTTCAAATTTAATAAGGGAAGAAGAAATTAAAGCTGCAGGGTAATCAGACCATAACATGACTACTTTTGTATACAGTCTAAATAGTGGTTTTGGTGGGTGTTCTTTCAAGATTTGTTATAGAATCCAGAATAATGCGTGTATGAATGCTGCTCGTTTTAAGACAATAAAACCACATACGGTTCGTCTCTCTGTCCTGCGAGGAACTGATTTGCAATATGCGCATTCTTTGCCAAGAGAAATTCTTTATGATTCCTTGCACGTAAGATGGGTGTGTAGTAATAATGAGCCAATAATCACACTACCTTAAGTATACTAAATACTCATATCTGCATTTTAAAAATATAGTATAAGTATGAAAAGGAGTTAATTAAGATGGTACAAAAAGATAATATATTTTCTTATCCACTTAGGTTTGATTCTTTTAAAAAATATTTTGAGAGTAATATCTATCTAATGAGAATATTTAATTCAGATCGTAATAAAATAAAATAAATTATTGGTAGAGTTGGCTTCCTTTAAATGTATTAGTCAATATGAATTTGTGGAGAATAAATATGTAGCAATTATATAAATGTGAAGCTGGGCGGTTGATTTATCTAAGTTTTAAAAGTAAAATTAATTAGATACATCAAGTAAGTTTGATATATACTGCCAATTATAAAGAGAATACTCTTGATCATTGTGATTAAGATTACTAATAATACACAAAGTATTATTAAAACCTTGGTATATATATGTATATATATACATATAGGGTTGGCTATTCTGTGCCGATGACATGCAAACAAAGAGAGTTCATGGGTAGTAGCAGTTAAATTTTTATTTTTTTGGTCTTCACATATCACGAGCTCCCTAGTTTCTTACAATGTAAAGAGCGAGCACGTCACATCATTTTATTAAGGGCTGTTATTTTTATATTATACTGGAGTTATATTGTGATAAATGACTTATGTATTAATTATTATCTTATATTAAATTAATGATAAAGAGATAGATTTTATTTTTTTCTCATTTCTTCTTCCTCTCTAATACATATAGAAGTCAAAGAGATAATGCATGAGAGAATGCGTATATCTAAACTCAGCCTTTCCTGCCTCCACGGTTACCACCCCTAGCTCTGTTTCTTGAAGGATCGTGCCCACGATTTGCAGTTGTTTCGCCATAGTCTTCAAGGTTCACTTTCAAGGATCTTCGTACCACACTCCACCCTTCATCATCTATATATGAATCATCATAATGAGTGAATATTATTTGCATGTGTATCCATGTCTAATACTTTTCATAGTTTTGCATTTACCTAAGAAAAACAAATATTTTTCAATTATTTAGTATCTAAATATTAAAAAAATATAATTTAACCTTTAAAAATTTTTATTATGTTATTTGTTAGTCTTCATCAATTGAAAACAGGATAAAAATAGACAAATATATGTACATTAGAGATTAACAATTAGTGAGCAAAATATTTTTAGGAACTAATAAATTGAGTAGTTTTAAATTTCAGAAACTAAATAGTTACGACTTATTTTTCTTGGGGATAAAAAATATATTTCCTCTTTACATAATCATGTAAGATAATGAATTATATTGATGAGCATAAATTAAAAGGATATACGGTGATAATTGTAAAGTGATTTGTTTAACTAGAATAAGAGGTGAAATCATTAGAATTAGTTTTTGGAATGTGAGAAGGCTAGTGTAAGCTCAATGTTCAAGATTTTGAGAGAAATAAGAGCAAATATAGTATTAAACAATTTTTTATTTGTCACTTGGGAAACAGACATATAGTGAACATAAACATGGATTGAAGCAACAATGGAGGCAGAATCCAGCTTCCTAGCACCTACTCCAAAATCTAAATCACCGCCTTTTAATCTTTTTTAATTTCCATTTCACACGCAGTAAACTAAACCTACATATTTAGGAATTTGTTCCTTTCCTTTAAACAAAAGACATAACTGCTCCTTTCTTAAGAAATTCTTTTCCATGGTATATTTGAGATATTTTAAAACCGAAACCTAAATTTTCCAGGAATATTTGAGACATTTTCTCATAAATTTAATCATCGTATATTTACTTTCATGTTTTAAAAGATTTATCATATAAAAAAGTATAAATTTTGGTACATATACACTTAGGGTAGCCTAAATAGTGAGGACGAAATAATAAGGATAGAGATAGTGTTAGAAGTTTATAAATTTTTTTTAGTTTAGCCTACAAAGTTTTTATTCTAATCAATATGTTTTTTCTCTCATTAAATAAATTTCTCCCAATTAATAAATGGAAACTCATATGATAACTCATGATCTAAATTTGTCTAAGTCACATTTTCTTCCAAAATAGTATCGTTTAAAAAAAATTTCTCTTGAAAGGACATTATTTTGATAATCACTTGACTTTACAAAATATGCTTAAATGGTACCATTTTGAGATTGGATGCTATCTGGACAAATCTTAGGTCATAAGTTAATAGCTACGTGGACTCTCATTTATTATTAAGAGAAAATTTTCTAATGAATGAATTAATTTAATTGATAATTTTTATATTTAAAAGATCAAGTTAAGAGATAAATAATCATTTAAGGATTAAATAATTAATTTACTCCATTTTTATCAAACAAATTTCTACTTTGAAGAAAAATAAGAGAAGAAAGAAAAAATAGAATCCAGGCGCCGCATCTAAGCATGGTTTTGCCTAACTAAACTATCAAAACCAGAAAACTTTAATACAGATATGAATTAAAATGACTGAATAAAGGATTTCTTATGTTTTTTGAGAAAACAAAACGTTCCAGCGTGTGATAGATTCTTTTGTTATCAAACTGACAAGTACAAAAGTGAATCTTAAAACCATATTTTGCCTTGCTCTTCTTAATCTGTGAATATATTCAATCGAACAACTTAAAAAAGAAAGCATCTACTATATAATAAATAGGAAAGAATGAAGGTTATACTCACGAGAGAAGAGAAGAGTGGTGCGAGCATTGGACATAATCACAAGCAGGAAAGCAAGCACAAGGCACAACCGCAAATAGCGACCTCCGAAAGCCATCTCTCTCTTTCTCTTATTAGGAAATTAATCCAATATTTATAGAGATAGAGAAGAGATCGAGTTTAATTAATTGATATTATTGTTTGTGGGTTACACGTTGAAGACAGAAACACTAACACACCAGAGCCCGTGCACATTGGGTCAACGGCCTCCCTTTTAAGACACAAAATGCTTGTTTTTTTAAATTCTACAACTTGATATTTATATATATTTTTATGTTATTTTTATCAATTTTTTTAATAAAATATGACTAATAGATAAATATTTTAAAATTTTAATTATATGATATTGAATTATAAAAAAATATTTATTTAATATATTTTTATTAAAAAATATAATAACAAGCAAATAAAAATTGCACGTTTTCATACTCAATTTAGTTATTTTAATTTTAAGATGACTTTGTATTATAAAAATTTAATTCCATGTGTTTAATTTTAATTGAATCAATATTATAATTTAATATTTATAAATGTTGTAATTAATTAAGTCATTTTATAATCGTAGTTCCACTTCTATGAAAAGTGCAAAATTGGGATTACTTCATATATATATTGATCAGCTTTAAATCATATATACTTGATGATAAATAATTAAGTAAAATTATTTTGAATATTACTTCAAATTAAAAAAATATAGACAGTGACATGATTTAAAATCATTAATGACTACAAAAATAGCCACAACTTCACGTCACTTTCATTTTCAGTCAAGGGAGTTTGCGGGTTCAATGTCTTCGGCTTTTGCGTTGCCTACAATTAATGATGAGATTATGTTTGGAGCACCAATTAAGTGTTTTAGGAAGAATCGTTAATGTGAGTTTATGGAAGTCAAAACAATGCCAATGGATGCTCTTTTGTTTAGGAGAAAATTCGAAAGAAAGAGAAAGAGATATGAAGTTGGGTATCATGGGATTCATCCTTTTGCCCTCGCTATCTTTTTTATAGGATCTTTTCTTATTTAAATCTTTATATTTAACAAATAAATACTTGACATGCATTTAAAAAGAAATAAAATAGAAAATAAGGAGTGGATTGAAAAAACGATGATTGACCCTACAAATAAATAAATACTTGTATCATTTTTTCTCTTGGATGTGCAATGACTGCAGTGAGTTCGTGTCCTCCTAGTTCCAAAACAATCGCTTAACAACAATAATATAGAGCATAATTTTTCCCTCCTTTCCTTTTTTTTTTTTAAAGAATTTTATAGTTTTAAAAATAATTAATTTGAAAGAATGTAATTTTTAGGAATCGTATTCTGGGAAATCTTAAATTCTCACGTTTGATTCATTATAAGTATTTTTCTTTTAAATTTTGCTATAATTTGAAAAAAATTAATATTTTTTATATTTGGTTTATATCACTTTTCAAAAATTCAATATATCTTATCTTATTATTTTTTTGGAACACTTATTTAATACTTTACTTAAATTTATCGCTATTACAATTTAGACTAAAATATATATAATTTTTTAAAACTTTAAATTGTATATACAAAATCTTTTTGAGTTTTAAAAAATGAGATTAGTCCTTTTAATATTATGTTCTTTTTAGCAGTATCTTCGTTAAATCACTAATAAAAATTACCATGTCAAATTCAAAATTATTTTATCAAATTTCAAAATCATAGATAACATGGATTTTAGAAAATAGTTATTTTTGAAGACAAGAAAACGCACAGCCCCTCCCAATCCCATGTTCTCGACGCGACCGTGTTCTTCTGTTCTCCAGCGCCCATAGCCCAAAGCACGAGTATCAAATCAATCCCATGTACAGCACAAGCCCTCTATTCATCTAGTACGTTCTCTTCAGCCACTTCTCCTGTTCTCCATCGCCAAAATGCCAAGAAATTCTTTCATCCCCTTCCTTCATCTCTATCGTCAAAGGGAAAAATGATCTCGTAGTAAAAGCTTCTCTCTTCCAAAGCCTCAACCTTTGGCGGCCATCGTTGCTCCTCTTGCTGATCGTAGCCCTCGTTGATTTTATGCTTGCATTTGCAATTTGTTTGATTTGTTTATTTCGAAACCTTTTGAAAATTATGGCTTATGCCAATGGAGCTTTGCCCAAATTGAAGCACGTTCGAACGAAGAAGATGAAGCAGGCGTGCTATCGAACTGGATCCAATGGAGATGAAGGAAAACGAAATGTTGGCAAGACTGTCAGCAATGGAGTTCCTTTTCCACCGTTTTGCAAATGGCGATGGCGTTTTGATTCTGGAGAAGTCACGAGAGGGTGTTGTACGAGCGTTTTCTAATATTAAAAAATGACCTTTTTTTTTTTTATAAATCCATATCATATATAACTTGAAATCTTGTGACAAGGATAACATGACAACTTTTTATTAATAATTTAATAAAATATTATTTACATAATATTAAAATTTTAAAAAGGTTTAGTCTCACTTTTTAAAATTTAAAAGATTTTTTATACATAATCTAAAATTATATTTTAATATAATTATTTTATATTTTATTTTTAAAGCATAAAAAATAAAATAATCTTTCACTATTTTTGAAACATTCCCCCTTTACGAGAATATAATATTTTTAACTTTTTATGAGAATGAAGTTGAAAATTTTGTAAGAACGTTGGATTTATAGGAATGTGATGTTTTCGAAAACATTTTTTTAAAATCTAAATCATAAAATATCTTTAAAAATTTAAAAATAATTATGTGAAATAAACGTCCACTTGCTTCAATCTAAAAGAAGAAAGTGGGATACAACTAACCCCAGAAATAGGAATGTCAATGGGTCCAAAAACATACTATTTTTTATCTTTTTTTTTTTTTATATAAACAAAAGCGATCTTATCATGGTGTTCACATGTGGTAGGTACCCTAGGTACTTAAAATACAAGAACCACATCCTCTGCGATAATTTTTTTCTTTTATCTTTCTTGTAAGAATCGGATTGATTAAAATCTAGATTATCTTTTTTTTTTATTTTTTGAACTTAAATATTATTTTTATTTTATATTTTTTTATTTTTCAAAAATATTATTTTAAAAAAAATAAATTTAAATAATCCAGACAATGTTATTTCAAAATCCAACCAAGATCTTTCTCTTGATTAAGAAAAAATCCTATAAAAAAGAGAAAGAGATATAAAAGGTGAAATCCACATAAGCCGATCATATTAAATCTCATTTAATTCTTTCTCTCTAATAAATCCTTTCCTAGACGAGAAAAGATACATTGGCTCCAAATCAAGGTTTCCTTGCAACCACAACTATAATTTTGTATTGGCAAGTTGCCACCCTTTAATTGCATGTTATACAAATGTCGGCAATAAACACAAGAATTATTAAAAAAAAATTAAACAGTGCTTTATTAATGAGCCAGAGTGATTCTTATTGTTAAGTAGATTTTAGTTTAAATATGAGTGGGAGTCAAAATTAATAATAAAAGTTAGTTTAATTGATTATAAAAATTAATAGTTCTTTTTATTAATATCAATTCATTTTCTCTAAAATTTTATTTCAAACAAAACTTGATGACGTCCTAATTAAATTATTAAATAATATGTAATTATTATTATAAACCATTTATCCTTTTTGAAACTGAAGTTATTATGAGATAATATACATTATTAATTTTCCATTTTTATTTTGTCGTGTACTGACAAAATTTTGTCGATACTTTCAACACGTGGTATACCATAATATTTTTAAAATTACAAATCTAGGCAATATACAAATATCCATCTTATACTAAAATTTAATTTAATTAAGAAGAGTATGGATACTAATATATTTTATCATATAAATTTGATTGACCATCTATCCCGAAAATTTAAATAAATGTTTATGAAATGGCACATAAATGATTTTTTTCTGACCATTGTTATTTCTTCACTTATTTATATACTTAAGTTTTATATACCTCTAAGAATTTTAAATGTACGTCGTTGAGATTTTAATTTTTCATATGACATAATTATCATGTGATAAGAGAAACAAACACATTTAATGATTAATTACAAAATAAATAAATAAAACTCATGGATGGTTATGTGGCTTTATATAATCATCATGTTATATGAAATGATTTAAATTCATAAATTGATAATGTGTAAATACGAATAGCACAAAAGAATAACCTGATGAATTTTTTATCTAGACATGGGATATAAAATTATGAGTAGAAAAGGTAATATAAGTCGCACAACTTACCTGAAGGCGGAGGTTAACGAGGAGGACTATGTTTAGGATTAGACCCTGTTGGTCCATAATCCTCTATTTGTTATAAGTCTTTTTGATTTACTGTTAAAAAATAATTGCATTAGTCGTATAAGTTTCAAATTCGAATTATAAGATAGGCAAAAGTATCTTTTTGTTTTTCAAATTTGGAGTCATTTTTTTAATTTTTTTTTTTTACATTTTTTGTGTTAATTTTGTTTTATATGTTTATAAAAATTCTTAATGCTTTCATAATTTGCTAATATTGCTAAAATTGTTAATGGAACTAGCTGATCAGTTGAACATGTGACTATTAGAGGACATAAATATGAATATTACATTGCCAACATGGATATTTAGCTTACTATATTATCATTTTGTAGTTTCTAACAAACATTATCCTTTCTTTTTCTCTTCAAAGGTTATTAGATATAAGGTAAAATATCCATATTGGGAGTATAAGATCCATGTTTGCATTCTTTAATGGCCACATGTTCGATATCTCAGCTAATTTCGTTAACAATTTGAATGACATTGGCAAATTAAGAAGCCATTGAAATTTTTTACAAATACCATGAGATGATTTAAATTCATAACTTGATAATCCGTAAATGCAAATAGCACAAAATAATAACTTTGATGATTTTTTTTTTTTCATCCAATCACAGGAGATAAAATTATAAGTAGAAAAAGTAGTATAGGTTGCACAACTCACCTGAAAATGGAGGATGGTGAGGAGGACTGTGTTTAGGATTAGACCCTGTTGGTCCATAATCATTTATTTGGTGTAGATCTTTTTGGTTTCCTATTCAAAATGAATTGCATCAATGGTATAAGTTTCAACTTCAAATTATAATAGGCAAAAGTATCATTTTCGTTTTATAAATTTGGAGTAAGTTTTAATTTCGTTTTACATATTGTTTCACAATTTTATCTTATATTCTTATAAAAATTTTGAGTGCTTTAATAATTTGCTAATATCACTTAAACTGATTTCTCAGTTTTAATATCACTATGTTTAGGATTCGGCCCTGTGAGTCCATAATCCTCTATTTGGTATGTCTTTTTGGTTCACGACTCAAAAGGAATTGCATAAATCATTAAGTTTCAACTTCAAAATAAGATTAGCAAAAATATTATTTTTGTTTCTTAAGTGTAAAGTTAGTTTCAATTTTATCTTTACATATTTTATGTTAATTTTGTACTACATGTTTATAAAAATTCTCAATACTTTTCTAATTTGCTAATGTCACCAAAACTGTTTACAAAATTAGTTGATCAATTGAACATGTAGCCATTAGAGAATGTAAATATAGCCTAATATCTTACATAATAAACCCAAAACAACCTACTTTTGTATTTTCTAACATTAACTTCTCTTTTTCTATTCAAAGATTATTAGGTGAGATATTAGCTCAAATATCCATATTAACGATATAAAATTTACATTTGCATCCTCTAATGGCTACTTGTTCAACAGATCAACTAGTTTCATTAACAATCTAAACTCAAAATATTTTAACCCACATAGTCCAGTTTGTCAATTGAATAGATTCTCGTCTCATTTATCTGTTGCATACACAAATTGAAACTTTTACCCTAATCCGAACAAAAAAGAAAACAAACTTTTGAAAGCCTCATTTCAAAAATATGCACACCATTGAAAAGGAAAGATATTTTCCATCAGTTAACGCTTAAAACATCTACTAGCAAATTTTTTTTTTTTAATTTGAATCAAGTGAAAGAGAAATATATAATACCTTTTCTTATGTTATCAACAAAGCACATGACAGGAGAGGCAAGCAAAAGTAACAAAAGTAATCGAACGATACAAGCCATGTCTCCCTATCTCCAGCTGTAGTTCTATGAATGAGTGACATGGTGTGTGTTTGTTTTGCGTTTTTGGAGTCTAAAATCACGTTTTTAAAGAAATAATAATTTTTTGCTTCTGCATAAACATAATTTTGAAATGGGTTTTCAAACACGTACATGATGATTGTATTAGAAGACCACAGATTGGATCAACTATTTTGCAGTCTGAGAAATCATTTGGGTTAGTGATAATCCGTTTCCAAATCTCTCTTTTTCGTATGAGAATAAATCCTAAGCAAATTGTATCAGATTTTGTAATCACTGATAAGATTTTTATTACTCCATTTTGGGAAGCGCAAATTGTAACAGATTTTATAATTAATGATAAGATTTTGGTTAAATTATTCTTTTACAATTTTTAAATTAATCCTTGTCTAAAAATTTATAATTAGTCCCTATAATTTTAAATTTTGTTAATAAGGTAAAATTAGACAGCCGTTAGCCGTCCGTTTATTTCCTGCTGATCTGACAATTGTATTACCGGGCTGGCACTCAATATCTTAATGATTAAGTTGGTCATTAATAAGCAAGAACTGCAAGATATGCCACATAAGAGAGGAATTTTGGGTAACAATATGTTATCTCTAGCTAGTTCATGGTGAGAAAATTATAGAGGGTAAGCCACCATTAGAAAGCATACATGAAGTAATTTAATTAGCAATATATTTTTGAAGTTCTCGTACAGGTGGTTTCTTTGCCCTCCTGATATCCTCTGATTTAATACGCCATGAACAGTAATGAAATATACAGGAAATCGAACTTCAGAATCTCATTTTTGGTATTAACATCATATTCTCTTTAAACCTGATTAAGATAACGTCAACATGACCAAAAAATTATGCTCATGATCGATGAACAAAAAGGATATGATACAAGTTATACATTTTTTTTTCCTTTTAATCCAAATGATCCATGTGGAGGGAGAAGAGGCCATTCTGGCAATACAATTGCCAAATCAACAAGAATGCTGTTTGATTTTAAGGACCCAATTAAAAAAAAATTTAAAACTACAAGGACCTAATTATAAGTTTTTAAACTATTAAAGAGTGAAAGTTTTGAGACTAAAATAATAATTTGTCCCAAGATTTTTACTTTCCTTCCACCAAAGAACAAATGCAACATCTATATCCACTAGAAATGAAGGGATGAAATTCATCAGTGGAACACAACATGCTCTAGAGAATTCTAGTTGTAGATACAGTGCATGATTGAGTTTGGTGGCAACTCTGTCCTGTATCAAAGTCAAAAATAGCATTCAGAAGAATATCCTATGCCTTCTCTTCCCTAGAAACAGTGGTAACTGGTGAGGAGAATGTTATTACATAAACTACCCACATGCATAATTCTAGATGAGTCAACTTCAAGCAACTAGTGCCAGGAGACCCTTCATGAAATATTAGAGAAGCGTTTGATACCTGATTTAGTTCATAACAGGCACTCACAAATGAATCAGGGAAATACCTGAAACTGGAAAGACAGGGAAGTTCTAGTTAATACTTTCACATTGGCTAAAATCTATGATCACTAATCACGCGCTTTCATTGTCAACAATAGATATTAGATAAGAGTAGACACAAGTTCAAACCCTTTAAACGGTTTTGACATATAAGTGAAATACAGAGATCTTGGTAAATCCAGCCAGCTTCATCATCGTTTCTTGAAACCATATTTTTTACGTTCATAGAATAGATCGGTTTTGGCACTCCCTAAATTAACAATTTTAGGGCAACCATCCCTATCTTTCTCCTGCTGTGTACACTCCTTGCAGTAGTAGGCATCAGATATTCCTACTCCTCCACATATGACACATCGACCCTGAAATGATCCATAGTTGCATTCATCACAAACACGGACAAGTGTACAAGGACGCACATAAGAGTCACAGATCACACACTTGCCATCGCATTTCTCACAAAGCCTTCCAATGGCAATTCCTGGCTGCTTCCGGCACATAATCAAATCAGGATGATGCTTGGCCATATTTTCAACTACCTCTTAGATGCTGAATATAAGACCTGCAAGAACATTCCACAATTGACAGTGGAATAAAGTATTTAGTGAATCAGTCAAAAGCCAAAAAGAAATAAAATGCAGAAATTTTGCAACAATTGGAACAACTTCATTGTAAGGTTGCTCACTAACTAATAATCTCTAGGAACAGGAAACACAAAAGGCAGTGCAATAATATTAAATTTTACTGTCTTGATCTTTTCCATCAGCAGAAAAACAAAATCTGGTGATAACCGATGCTCAAATAAGATAACAAACTACCATCAAATTCTAAAAATAGAGAACCTGCAAAACCCTGTTGATATCTCCATATAGTATATTTCCTCTGCAGAATTCTTCAATCACATTAATTTTAGCCAAGCTGTCTCTTTACAAGGTCTAAGGCGTCCAGCACCAACTCCCTCATAGGCTCCAATACCTTGATTGGATGTTTAATGTTATACTGATATGCTAAACCATGGGAAGTGATAAGGCTTGGACTAATGTCTTAGTCCTAAGAAGCTAAGAAACCTTCAATTCCAAAGCATATAACCATGCTTGCTAGACAATAATATACTATCTCCAGTCTCATATATAAGAAACTTTTCAAGGGCTTGATTTGGTCTAAAATATAAGAAACAACCCATTAATGTCTGGTATATTAATTATAGTATTCCAATTATACCCTCCATTAAATGAATATTTCAAATTATGAGTAATAGCTATCATTAATTTCAAGAAGAAAGTATACACATTAAATAGAGGCATTCTTGGAAAATATTTTTTATTTGGGACAAAATTAAAAAGATTAATTGCTTTTAACTAATTTTTTTAATTCTCGTGAGTTAGTTATTTGTTTCTTATATATGAGACTGGAGGTAGTAATATTTAGGGCTGCTATAATTTTCACCACTTATCTCACACCTGGAGGCCAAAAACTATACAAAACTAAGGCAGACTCTGCCTAATGGTAAATAATAATATAACAAGTTAACAACTAGTAGTTCTTTCCTTCTTTTTTTTTGGTTATAAAAATATTACCATATATTGATTAATAGATCCATCTTTAAGTTTTATCATTGACATTGGCTTGCCAAAGCCAAAGTCAAAATTAGTTGTTTGGCATATACCTGCGTTCCTACAGGAACCCCATGATAGTGTAACATAACCGACTCTTATGAACAACCTTCACATGGCATATGCCTCTGTATATATATTCTTATGTCTTCCACATAAATGTATGCTTCTCATAAAACTTTTAGTCTTAACTTGGAAGTATATATATATATATATATAATTATATCCCTTTCTAATAGTAATAAATCTTTGGCTATATAAAATCACAATGCACATAAAAAAAGAAATGCAAATTCCTGTGGGCTGTGGGATTATAACATAACTTCCAGTCTTATACTTCATCAAAAGTCAAAACCAACAATGTCTCACTAGAAGCACAGTCATAAAAACTGCACCTAAACACTATCAAAATTCATCAAAAGATACTGAGAAAAAGATCAAACCTAATGTCTCATATACAAATCCAATTACACAAAATTATACCAAAGCAGCTTTCTAAAATCTTAAATTTGAACAACACTTTAAGTAATTAGAAGAAAAAGAAGCTTTAAAAAACAACATAACAGCAAGCATCAAAGTCCAAAGAAAGCATGACTGTAGAATGTTGACTGACAAGACATCAAAATAGTAAGTGACAAATGACAATGGATGTGCCAATTGCAATGCACCAAATCCATTTGGTGCATTGGGTCCTGTGATAAAAAGATAAAACTGCAATTCGTCTTTAAAAGAGAAATTAGTTTCAATAAAAGAGCGTGAAGGAATAGTCAAAACTTAGGACCATTACTTAATTGGAACCTAGTATAAGAGTCCAGCAAAAGTAAATTACCACCTTGAAATAATACTCTCCCCAACGGCCGATCCACTCAGAAAAATAGCTTTTCTTCTGACGGCAGCTAAGTTCACTAATCACCATCATGTGATTTATAAGATTGCGAAGTCATACAATAAAAACGGCCTCATGGAGCTCAGCCTAAGTTCCATAAGACTCTTGTGTCAATGATAAGCCTCATGGCTACTAGGCGTATATGCGTCATATACTAATTTAAAAAAGAAAATTCCAACAGGGGGACTCACTAGCCCCTAGCTCAATCACAGTTATCACAAACACATGATATGAATCCAGGCAACGGCTAATCCCTTAAATCACTAAAAGACAATTAACAGCTGCAAATCCCTAGACCCAATCCTTTCAGTCAGTTTACTTTTTAGCAAGGTATTTAAACATCATATTTAACTTAGTTTGAGTGACTTCAATGCATTCCATTGAAAGCTTTTAAAATAAATTGTTTAAAATCTGTAAAACGATTGTAGAAAAGACCAGACAATTACCCAAAAAAAAAAAAGGAAGAATTAAACAAAGACGGATTTCAAAACAAAGCGTTGATTCTGAAATGTAGCTAAGAGGTAAAAAGCTCATTACAGAACAAGCATAAAACAGGAAACACATAAGAAGGAAAACAGAAAACCGGAAAATAGAGCATTTAGACCATTCACAAAAGAAAAGAAATAAAGAAATAAGAAATGGTGAGAAATAGCAAAAGAAAAACCACAAAGGATGGAGAAAATTATCCGTGAAACGGAAGAGAGAGAGAGAGCGAGAGAAGAAGAAGATAGGGAAGAGGGCAAGTCTTCACAGGCTAACCTTGGCTGAAACACAGAGCGTTGCCGGCGTTGAGAAGATGGAGAACAATTGAGAAGGAAGGCGAAACCCCAACATCTAAGGACAATCTGGATCCATTATGGACCCAAAAACTCATTGGGCTTCCAAAAATGGGCCGCGAGATTTCACAATTTGGTACTTAGGCCTACGTGGGTCTAATCAGTTGGAGCCCGTGGTTTTTCTTGGGCACTCCAATTCCAAACACAGCAAGTCTGGAATAATAGTTAAGAAAAACATTTACATGCAAATATTTGTCATTAGATTTTTTAATTAAAATATAATTAAGTATATATATTTTTTAGATAAGCATAAAATTTTTATCACTCAATTTCAGATGAATAAATTTTTTAAAGAATTTTTTTACATATTATAATTTTATTAAAAAAATTGATAGTAAAAATATAAAAAATTACACTTAAATTTAGTCCTAACAACTCTTATATAAAAATAAACTGAAACTTTATTTGTTAAATTTAGAGTAAATTAATGATTCCTAAGCTATCATTCACCTTTTTATTTAGACATTTAAAGATAAAATCTTTTAATTTAGCCTTATAAGCATTTTTTCTAATTAAAATAGTCCCTTATGTGCAGCAAAATGATAATAACTTATCAAACTAGCTTATATGATATAAAGAATAGCCCATTTGACCTTTAACTAATGATTTAAACTTATATAAGCATCATTTTCTCTAAACGATAATGTTTTACTTGATTTTTATTATCTACTTGAACTGAGTCAATCATAATTCGCTTAATGTTAAATTAATGAATTATGAATAATTCTTTTTGCCAGTTCAATGATAGATATATACTTTAAAATATTAGTAATTTCACCTAAGCACAGAACGGAAAGGAAGAATTAATAGTAAACAACCCAAAAAATGTATGCTATTGATAAGTGCCTTTATAAGATTGGGCTTGGTTCCTTAATTATCCAAAATTGATAATTTATACTTCAAAATATAATGGACTTGAGCTTTTAGATCTATATGTAGATAAATTTAGATCCGCCAGTAGCTCTTGGACTTAATTAGAGGGCTGCATTTTTTTTTAAGCCGACCTAAGGTTAACAACTCATTAATATTAAGTATGAGTAGATATGGCTGGTGCAATTTTTTGACTTTCATGCAAAACTGAACACATGTGACATTATGGAAGAAGAAATAGTAAAAGTTGCATGCATAATGTAAGTATGTAATGTGCCAGTAGCTCGCTTTCATCCTTTGTCTAGCCGCCCCACTGAATGGCTACAAACAATACCACTTGGAGAAAGTTGTCTCAACTTTTTAATACTTAGGTTTTAGGTTTAAATACATTAATTTGGCAAAATTACTATTTCCATCTCTTTAAGTTTAAGATTAGTTTCAATTTCATCTGTTTTTCATGGAAGATAAAGAGCTTAAATGAAATATGCATGTAAAAGTATAAGGCAGAAAGAAAAGCACACTAGAATTTTTATATTGGTTTAGACTTAGGTGATCCTACTTCCAATTCCTAAGCACAAAACAAAAAAAATTTATATTTTAGGGTAATCACAATTACAATTAAACAATCCTTTGCAAAGAATCAACCACAAATACTTTTAACTCTTAATTGCTAATGAAATCTTAAAGGATCACATTTTTGTGTTTTACCACTTGACAATTCAAGACATTAATCTGTACCTAGGATTAGCCAACTAACCTTGACAACCTAGTTACCAAGATAACCCAATACACTAGGATTAGTCACAAGAACTTTTATAATCTCACACAACCCTTTAGGATTTTCACAAGTTGGTAGCATCCCAAATGAAATTTCAAGGAAGAATGGATAATTAAGCACAAGTTCTCATAGAGTGCTTAAACGAGCTCATTCAGAACTCAACTATTACTAAAATTTATTATTATTAAAATTAAATCAAAACTAGTTACTAAATCAATTTAGTTGACCCATAAAATTGCCCTATCAAAAAATTGATTAAGAATCAACTAAATTGATAAAAAAATTAGTTAAGCTAATCAAAACTGGACTAGTTCATAGTTCAATGAGTTTTCAATTTTTGTTTTAGATTCTTTCTTATTTCATCTTGAACATATCTAAAAAACAAAAAATAAAAGGTAGCAAGAGAAATAAGAAATTGAAATAGACAAAAATTTAAAGAAAACAAATATATAAGGGAAAGAAAAAGCACGTAGTTGGCTATTTCTAGTATTTGTTCTCTATCATGCTCTATCTTTTAATATCATTTCTCTTAAGCGTTAAGGTATTTGGCAAAAATTATATATCTCTCTTCATCAATATTTAAAATTAATAATTATTAATATTTAAAATGTATTAATCTTTATTTGCTGTATTATAATTTTAATATATGCAATTTTAAAATTATATATTTGATTATTACTAGTTTAACCACAATTATACCAATAAATTATGAACTAGTGCTATCATTAGTTCAATAACTAATCCAATTTTAAAAACATTGTTAAAATATATCAATTAAAGTATCAATGCACAATAAACCTCAACAAGCAAGTAGATGAGTGATCATGACTTTCTTGAATGCGGCATGTGTTCTTTCTCTACCTCAAGCTTCATTAATGAAGTGCTTAAATACTTAATCATTTGATATGGCCAATACTATAAGACATATATTCCTTCTTGTGCATCTTCTTTTTCGCGACTAGGAGTTGCTTTATTAATGTTGGAAACATTGCAGATCTCTTAATATTCAAGTGAAAGAGTTGTCTTCACAAATACTCGAGCTTCTTTTCATTTGCTTCAGTTTCTCTCTCACTTTGCATTTCTTCTTTGAAGCATAATGAAATAGAAAAATAGAGCCTTTAAATGTACCTTTGTTACTTCCCTATCTTTTGAAGTAATAAATATTGTGAGATGAGACAGGACATCATGTACAACTCCACTTCAAACTTTCCTCTTTATATATTGAGTGGTGTACTTTGTTTACATTTCTAGGGAATATATCATTTGATATTCTTCTTTGCTTTCTGTTATACTTCCTTTATATGTTTTTGCATGTTGGTCTTTATCTAATGGATTTTTTTAATATAACAAGAGTTTTAAGTTAACCCTTTTATGTGATATAGGTCCTTATATGTGCAAGTTCCCTGTACATCTCTAAAGATGTGCAAGGGTTGCACCACATTCTTTAGATTTTTTATTTTTGATATTTTTATTTTATTTTAAAAGATATAGAAGGCAAAATGAAAATAGTTTTTCAATTACAAACTTAAAAAAATGATTTAAATTAAAAGTATACAAAAATTAAAATTTAAAATTTGAACCATCAAGATTAAATTGTGATGATCTAGATATGTGCACATTTCTAGGAAATGCAAAGAAATGGGATCTAGGTCTTTACCTAGTAGAATTCAATCAATATAATTGCATGCATGTCTCTTACATCTCTTTGTAATTAGAAGGCTATGACTAGAAAATTTTCATATAGGCATTTTAATTTGAATCATTTCTATATTTGGCTCTATCTCTTGATTTTCTATCACATGTGAAACAAAGAATTAAAGGTATATATGGCTAATAAAGATTTAAATCCCTTAGTATAAATAGTTATTATATAGGTTACCTTGTATTAATGCATGTCATTAATCAATATATAATCACATGTTTCTAATCAAGAGACTTTAATACAAACACACATGTGTAAAATCAAGAGTTAACATTAGAAACATGTGGCTTAATTTGAAATTGAAATTCAAACACATAGAAATATTATGACAATAAATGTGTAAATATTTAACTTTGTTATTTTGTTATCATCAAAACATAACACAAATTTCTCCATTAAAACCTTAAGACTAACAATAAAAACCACATCCTCATCAATATCTTCAAACCTTGTAAACATACTTACATTGGCACAATCTCCCATTAATGAGTGCAAGAAGGGAAATCAATAACAAATTCTCGAAGTCCTAACATCAAACCTAAAACATAAACACCATAAATTGAAATGTCCAAAGTTATACTTGAGTGAGGTAGTTTAAAAAGGAAAAATAATTTTTGAAGGTATTTTAATTGTTTAAGTAAAAAATTCTATCTTTGGATTAGAAAGGATGAGATTTTCAAAATTTTAAGGCAATTCAATCAAGTAGACATAGAAGAATTTAAAATTCCACCTAAATAAGTTGAATTTCAAAATTCTCCTTTCTCATTTTTAAAGAGTTAGTTTTTTGTACTATTTTTTGAGTAAATATATTATTTTTAATACACATGCATATACATATCTACAAATATATTTATAAAAATGTGCAAACATATATGCATGTGGGCACTCATGTATCCACACACATACGCATGCATGTACATAAACACATATGCACACACATACACACATGTATCTAAGCGTGTATGTACAAACACATGCATGCATGCACATGCATACATGCATATACACCTATGTGCATAGACTAAATTGCATGGTTGCATGTATCTTTGTTGTATAAGTGTATTATAGAAAAACCCTAATATTGAGGAGATGACACCTAATCGAGTGTGAGAGTAGCACCATACTTGTAGGACCAAAGAAGGAGAAGTGATGGTTGTAGGGGTGGGAGGAGAAAAAAAAATTGGAAGGAGGAGGAATATGTAATTTTATGGGAGCTTATATATGAACTTTGTTATTTTTTAAGAGTCATACTTAATTTTTGCCAAAAAATTTACATACATTTATAATTTTTTTTCAAATGGCAAAAGAGCCAAGGCCATTACCAGAACCCTCACCTTCGCCTCTATGTGGTCAGATTCACATTTACAAAAAATCCACGTAGATTAACAATTTATTAACTTTTTTAATAAGTTGAAATATATCTTATAATCTATTACATTAAATTGATGCTTTAATTACAAGTTTGACTCTAAGAGATTGCGACTTAGCAACAATCCTATGAAAGTGAGTATCAATTGACCATAAATCAAATTCTGGCTATAATTCTTAGTGGAAGGACAAGGTATGTTTGAGGAAAAAGTTATGGAGCAAAAGCTATAAGAAAGAGAGGTATGACTTAAGTTTACGTCAATACTATTGTGTCCAATCTACATTGGAGGATATATGTTAACAAATGCAAGCTAAACATGCTCAGTTTAAAAGAAAATTGCAAGAGGAGTGTGTATGGAACAAAATATGTAGCTAGGCACAATTGGCTGCCTTGATGGCCTCCATCTAGCAAGTTTTATTGTTGCATAATAATTAGTTTAGATAAGTTTTGGTGAATGTTGGTAATGCTATCTTCATTAACTATTTGAGTTCTACTTATCCCACTCAAAAAGTATATCGTATTTGATCATGTAAACATTATCTTTTAGTATGTGCACATGCAACCATTTCGAGAATAAGTTGACACTACAAATATTCTTTGCCAATACGTATCTTGTAAATCAAATTGTATTACATTACTAGTTCTGTTTTAGGCATGGACAAATGCAAGCCATTCCCTCAAATGCCCTCGATACCTTTACAAGGACAAATGGTTCCAAAAATCAAGGAAATTGAACATATTCCTTGTACTAGTTATAGTACATATAGTACATATAACATGAATTGAGGTTATTTGTTTATTGCACTTGTAGGTGTTAATTATTGTGCTGATAGTTATTAGGTTTAGTAATTTGTTTTGAAATACTTTACATTGAATGTTATATGTATTTTATACTCAATTTGTAGTAATGATATTATTTATATCATTAGGGGTTTGAACAATTTGTTTGTGGTAATTTGTCTTAGAATTATAAAATAATTTTAAAATGAAAAATTTAAAAATAAAAATTCAAAAAACACTTTTAGTAGCATTTTTAGTTGACCTCAAAATGGGTCTTCAATGACAACTAAATTGAAAGTTTATTTTCAATAGCAACTTTTCCTAAGCACTACTTAAATATCTTTTAGCTACAACTTGTAACTATTTTTAGTGACAACTTCTATTTCCACTTAAACACACTTTTAGTGGCAACTTTTTTTAGTTGTCATTGAAACCATTAACAAAGGTATCAACTACAACTTAGTAATGATCCAATAGATCACCATTAAAGGTCTCTTGTGGTGGACTTTCAATGATGACTAAAGAAAGTCTTTTTCTTTTTCATTCAATGGTTAGAGCTTGCAACATTTTAAAAATGCTATTAAAAAAAATTATTTTCATATTGTACTTATCTTTCCTTGACAAGTTTTTTTTCCCCATATTGTACGCATCTTTCCTTGACAAGTTTGAGTCCTTAGTTTTCTTCCCATCAATTCTTTGCCTAGTTGATATCCGCGTGGAACGAAGGACCATAAGTCTTCTCTTTGAGATTATTTTTTATCTCTTCTATGACTAGCTTTAAGCAATTTTGTCTTGGTGACTTATGGTACCACATTAGTAGAACAAAACAAAAACATCTTCTTATATTATAACTCAATCCAAAATTTACGAAATTAGATCCTCTAAAGTGATTCTCTCTACATTCTCCCTAAAGCATTTCACAAAATTTAATTTATTTTTTAATATATATATATATTTCATATATATGCCATTGCAGGGACATTACATTGGCATTCTCACAACACAGGATCCTAGTCCAAAATTTAGCTTGTGTTCAATCTACGATGTGGATTTCCCTATTTAGAGCTTTTGTTATGTCAATTTCAATCAATGCTTTGACAATGAACCCTTGTTGGTTTTGTACCCAAGAAAGAGAAAAATACTTGAGTCAACCATCTCCCCAACTTTGCTACTGATTTAGCATCAATTCTACAGGAACTAGGGAGGCCTAGGCTTGGATCCAAAATTGAACGAGTTTTAAGTTGATGCTAGAGAAGTCTTGATTTGGATCCCATTCTTTGAGGGCAAATAGCTAGTTTTTATAATTCAATAGGCTATATATATTTTTTCAGGGCTATAAGATGCTTTAGATCGTCGTGGGCGAGGAGTTAAAAGAGTTTGTGCTCTATTTCTTCCAACCTCAACCCTCTAGGTTTATTCTATAATTTAAGACATGTAATAGAGTTGAGAGATGAATAAATTTATCAATAAAAAAATGTTAAAAATATTTCTCTTGACAAAAAACTTTCTTGAATTTTTAAATCTTCCTAGATAATAGTATTGTCCTCTTCTTCCTCTTCCACTTAATTATGCTTAGAATTAACCACAGCAGTCATGGATAAAGAAATTAAGGTCTTAACTAAAATTGATTTTCCTAAGAGATGGAAAGATTGCCTCCTCAAACTGGAACAACAGTGAATTGGCGACAAAGTCTTTGATTCACAACATGAACGGTCATCGTGAAACTACAAACTAATTGTCGATCGGTAGTCTAAGATTTATTGATATTACACCACAACCTTGCTGGGTGAAATACTAATCACTGGGATCAAAAGAGAGCCGACCTACGTCTTAACACCTAATAAATAGAGGATTACATTATCTGCAGCAAAAGAAACGTCTTAACACCTAATAAATAGAGGGTTAACCCTACATGGTGTGGCAGACGTTGTTTTATAATTCTATGGTTCTAATTAAAGAGATAAGAAACAGAACTTGACTATTAATTAGTTGTTAATAAATATGAAATTAATTAGTTTCGGCTTGGCCCTCTATGCATTCAAAGAAGTGCGTACAGAGAAGAAACATGTAACCTGCATGAAACCTAACTATGAACGAAGTATATTACTCTATGACCAAACGGAGAGAACGTTAGGCATATAAAAATATATTATGAATGGTATCACAAAATTCATGAATAACATATATAACTTTTTTAAGAGCTAGTGGACCGGTTCATTCTCTTATTAGTACAGGACTCTATGCTTAATTTGTAATTAGTTACACTTCTTTATAATGGTTTGTACTTATTGGACCAAAGCAGAATGGCTTGTCCTTGTACTCTTTTTTTTTTGGTTGATAGAATGGTTTGTAATTGTATTTGGATAATTTTATTTTTTTAATAATTATATATTTTTCTTTTAAATATTTGCCATATTGAATTGATTAATTAACTAACTATATAAAAAAGGATGATTGTTCAGTTTTCTTCTTTAATTTATCATATTTCTAAATTATTTTTAATAATATACCTTTCACGAATAAATTTTTATTTTTAAAGTGGCGCGATGAAAATGTGAAGAGTGTGCACCCAGCATAATAAAAATGAAATTCCGGTCAAAGATTTCATGCTATCTTTATTATCAACATGTCACTCAACTGTCACACAATAATTACCCAAAGCACTCTCTGATCCTTCTTCACGTTGGTTTTGCTTCTTGTGGTGTCCGAGGGCTTGCCGAGGCATGCTCGCCACTTAATACCACATGTAGAAAAAAATCTAACGGTCTAGATTGACTCTCCTTCACAATCCCATCAATTTATATCCAGCATGGCTTCATGTCTCATATATATTGATGTCCATACATGCAATTGGTGAATGATCAAGCATGGTCATTAACACATACAAGTATTTAGATGCAAGTCAATAAAAAGAAAAAAGAAAAAATTATACTTAAAGACTTTACATTTGTAAAAATTATTTTTGAAAGGATCCGGTGGTAATAAGATATTTTATTATAAATTTAAAATCTCCAAGTGTAATTTTTTCTAAAAGATAATTACTCGCTGTTCAAGCTCATATGAAAGAAAGAGATTCATTAACTCATATGACAAAAGAAAAATTCAGTTTGTTGGCCTTAAATCTTTTTAATTGTAATATTTTTTTATATAAACAACAACCATAAATCTCTTGATCTATTAATTTTATTACAATGATTCTCTTATTGTCTAAATGGAGTTTAAATTTAAATTTAGGTATATAAAATTATCGAAATATTCTTTTTATTATTTAATATTTCATTTTATTCTCCTCTTATACCACGTATTTAATACAAAGAATAAAAAGAAAAATAAAAAATATAATTTTATAAATAAAAATAATTTTTATATCTTTATTTTAATTATATAATAAAAAATAAATATTATCAAATAATAATTATAAAAATATAATAAATATTATATTCATCTTTAGAAATAAAACCCTCGCCCTTGCAAGATTCTCATTCCAACCCAAAATTTGTCTTCCCACCTCCCTTTAGCTTAGATTCTCCCTCCAATACATTTCAACATCTAAATTAATTAAACCCAACAAAATAAAATGAGGCATTAACAGGGAAAAGAAGGAATGGTTAGGGGCGTTGGCTTCAATTTGAACTCATCCAAACCAAGACGAAATTTGTTCAAATTTGGAATGAATCACACATGTCCTTAAAAACTGTGAGAAATTAAGAGACAGAGAACATGCCAGAGAAAAGGTGCAATCCTTTTTACCTCGGTGGCATCGCCAATGATGGCAGTTCCAAACTCCTCAACTTCACCGTCCTCCCTGCACGTGCCTGCCAGTACATCTGCCAAGCTCCCACTTGTTGCAATACTGAACAGGGACGTCCTATTGTTCAACTTGAATAATAATTTAATTTTTTTTAAGTTTAGCCATTTACTTTTTTATTTTACTTTTTTTAAAAAATAAAAAATAAAATAAAAATAACCTTTTAACTTTTATTAAATAAATTATTTATATCCTACGTTTCGTTTTTTTTTTTAAATAAAAAAATAAATGACTGGAATTTAAAAAAAACGATAGTTGAGTTCTGCTTAATTTTAATAGCAAAGAATCCCTGTTCCTTGATATTTATTACCTTCATTGCAGCAGCTTCCTTTTACGTTCTTTTAACTCTTGTTGTGATTTGTTGCAATTAAGAGACTATTTAATCTTAATTTTAATTTTATTTAGGGCTTCTAAATCTATTTTTTTAAGGGATGAATGCTCGAGTGAAATGTGTTAGATACTTTATTATAAGGTTGTTGGAAAAATAGGGCGACAATGTAAAAAGAAACGAGGATTAAGGAGGTGGGGATGGATGAAGAGAAAGATAAAATGGGGTATTAAGATAATGGGAAGGGGATTTTGATAATTTTACATAACGAAAGTTAGATTTAAATGGCAGGAAGTCATTGTAATTAATGGGATAAATAGATTAATAGTCAGTTGTGGTTTTTGTAAATATAAAAAATTATAATTAAAAATAAAGATTAGAGTAGGTAAGTTTAAATTTTCTAAAATAAATAAAATACATGTGAGTTATTTTAAAAATAAATTATTAGAACAAAATTAGTTAAACTTAAACTATTAGAAATCCATATATAAACAGATCAAACTTTCCTTTAACACATATAAGCTAAAATTCATTTTTGATCCTTTCATTTTATTTTATGTTTTACTTTTATTATTTAATTTCATTTAATTTTAATTTAGTCTCTTTATATTATCTTAACTTTTTATTTTTGTCTTTTAACTTTATTTAGTTTCAATTTAATCCTTTAATTTTATTTTAAATTTCACTTTTTTCTTTAATTTTAATTTAATCATTTAACTTTATCCTAAGTTTTATTTTTTTTTAATTTTATTTTTGGTCCAATTTATTCTAATCTAACTATTGCTTTCATTTTTTTTATCTGATGAATCATATAGGACTTTTTTGTTATATGTTATAACATAATAGTATAATAGAAGTGTAATTTTTAAGAATTTAATAGCTAAATTGAAATAAAATGAAATTCAAAAATAAAAGTAAAACATGAGATAAAATTAAGAGATTAAATTGTAACCAAATGAAAGTAAAGAACAAAAGTGAAATTTAAGGAAAAACTAAGAGACACAATTAAAACCAAATAAAATTAAGAAATAAAAGTAAAATTTAAAGTAAAATTAAATGATGAAATTAGAATTGAATGAGGTCAAAAGATGAAAATAAAATTGAGGGACAAAAAATGTAATTTTGCCACACATATATTCTATATAATTAATTAGTGTTTGAGACAGTCATAATTATAAAATTCATTAAAATTTGTAAGGTGACTTGGAGAAATAACGTGTATACATCCACGAGATTAACTCCTTTAAACTTTAGTCTACTTGATTAAGTATACTTTTATTAAAGAATTTAGGCATATGAGAGAGCGAAAATCTAAATCTATCAATTGCTAAATTACGCACACTATCGATCATTATACCACCGGTTAGTGGCTTAAAATATCTGATTATTTTTATGCGTAGAATCTCTCTCTCTCTCTCTCTCTCTCTCTCTCTCTTTTCTTGATATTACTCTCCCCTCTTTTAAAAATGTCAAATTACATTATTATCTAATATGTTTTAAAAAAATTTACATTGCCGTATTTTAAAATAAAAATGCATTATATTTATATATTTTTGTAATAAAAGATAAGGTAGAATTATACCTTTTTTAACCAATATATCCATATATTTATTACTTATATAATATAATGAGTATTAAATATGTATATAAAAAATATAAATAGCCATTATTTTTAAATTTAATAAATTTAAAAATTATTTAAAATAAAAATATATATTCATAAAATGGTTTTTTTAAATATTAATCAATTAAAAAAATAATTAGTAATATTTGATTTTAACAATAATGTGCATATTTATTAATATAAGTATTGACAATAAATGACATTGAAATAAAATTATATATATATATATATATTGTAATGTTATATTTTTGATAAAAACTTAATATTATCTATAAAGATATTTTTTAATTTGAAAGGATTTATATTCTTTTAGAAAAAGGAAAAATATATAATTTAGACATTTTTAAAATATAAAAAATAATTTACCTTTATATATAGCACAATTGAAAAAAGATAAATTAAAAATTTGATGCTAATATTTTGAAAAACAACTTTCAATGTTAAAAACTCTCAGATGGAGAGAGAGGATTCATTTTTCATTTGAATCCTCTACAGTATAAAGATAAATTTACACAATACATTTAGAAAAAAAGATAAATTGAGAGGTATAAAGTAAGGCAATTTTCAATTTTAGAAGTTAAAAAGAGAAGTTTTTAATATTAAAGTTTTTAAAATTTTCTCTTTTCAACTAGAGGTGATGTGAAAAGGATGAGATTAAATAACTTTTAACATTAAAAGTAAAAAAGAAATTCTGACTAAAAGTTTTTTAATCTGTTTTCCTCTAACTACATATAATATTACAAAGATATGCTATTTGCATGTTCTTCTCAGGATAAAATCTCTCCGTGTATTATCCCACGAGAAACGTGCTTCAAGATTCCACGTCATCACGCTATCGACCGTTTTACGCATTCTCAATTAAAGACTCTCAATAGTTTTTTTTTTTTTAATTCAGAAAGCTCCTTGATAATACTTAATTTTATAATAATAATAATAATAACTTTTGTTTCCTAGTTAAAATCCTTTACTTCCTCACCAAGTATATATCAGATTTAAAAAAGGGGTCCCACTGATTCAGAGAGAGAGTATCTAGTGGGGCCCGCCATCCTAAACTGCCTCCCCAATCTGAGGGGGAAGCGGGAGGAGAGGGCCAGAGATACAGTGTGAAAGGGTTTGTGCTGTGGGCACCCGTAACAAGACGCCACGTAAGCAGATAAAATGACACGCTGGCGCGGGTCCAATAGGAATAAGAGACCACAGTGTAGTCGTCGTGGGAGGAAGCGGATAATCCTAGTTTGGTTGGGAATGTGCATATGACTTTGGAGCGGGAGTGTCTTTCTTGGGCACAAAGTATTAAGCCCAAGAATTGGGTTTCGTTTAACGTATCAATGCGCATCTAATTGTCGTTCGATTTTCTCGCCATCTCTGAAACGTTTTCTTTGCTCGCGCTTTGACCGAACGGGTTTGAACTATTTTCAGCTGCGACCATTTGGGTAATCTCAGAACCAGTCTCCAATGGCGGTGGAGGAATTGAAGTATTGCGGGAGGAGAAAGCGCAAAAGAGGGTCTGGAGAAAAAAAACTTATCGTCAGTGAGAGAGTGGAGGTAATGCCACTCTTTTGAACTTGTTTTTCCTGATTTAAACATTTTTTTTAATTCAAAGATGCAAATGCATCTTTTGGTTAGAAAATTCAGGGGCTGTGCTTTCTCTGTGAATTTGATTTCTATTTTCTTTTATCAATTGTTTTTGTTTTTTGATGATAAGTTTTTTTTTTGGAAGTTTAATAATAATCTGTCTTATATGTGTTTTCTCTAATTGTGCTTGTGTTTCTATTAGTGATCCTTTGATGTCCTGTAACTCGTGTTATTAATTCTTGGTTTCATTTAGTTTCCAAGATAGTTGCCACATTCACTTTACCAACATTACCTCTCTGATGGTTGGTTTCGCTATTAAGTTATTATAAACGGTTGGCTGTGTGTTCTTTTTACCATTCATGCAACTTTTGACTTCTCATACTTTGCCTGGTCACATTACTGTGCAGTCATTAGAGTGTTTTTCGCAAGTACCAATATTTTCCCTCTTTATCACTTTGCTTGTTTAACCAGTTCGTAATAACCATGAATGCGGCTGTCTCTTCATCTGAAATTTCTGGTTGTGTTAAGAAAAGTTTAAAATTTTTCAGGTGAGGAGTGTGGAAGAGGGCTTTTTGGGCTCTTGGCACCCAGGGACTGTTATCCAATGTGGGAAGCAGAAGCGTCATGTCAAATATGACAATGTTTTAGATGATAATGGGTCAAATTATCTTGTCGACCAAGTGGTTGTTCCGGCTATTTTGGATGGCGCCAGTTCTACAATTTGCCATGAACGTGGATTTATTAGACCACTGCCTCCTTTCATGGAGTTTGGGAAATGGGACCTTCCATTTGGTCTCTGTGTTGATGTGAACTATCAAGAAGCTTGGTGGGAAGGTGTTATTTTTGATCACTGTAATGGGATGGAGGAGAGGTGCATATTTTTCCCAGATTTGGGCGATGAAATGAAGATTGGAATTGGCCAGTTGCGTATTACTCATGACTGGAATGAAGTTACAGGGGATTGGGAGCGACGGGGGATGTGGGTATTTCTGGAATTGGTTGAAGAGTGTGAACAGTATACTTATGTTGCAGTTTCAGTAAAGCAAATCTGGTATGATGTACGTGTAAGAAAAGATTTCAATAAGATTAGGGACTGGACTTGTAATGTGAAAGACTTGTGGAGAGTTCTGGTATTAGAGGTAGTTAATGACTACTTCACACTTACACTGAAAGAAGTTTTCACAGTCTTAGACCTTTCGAAAGATTTCTTGACAGAAGCACCAGAACTAGAGTCAGGTGAACCTGCTGCTAATGTTCACTTAAATCTGGAAGGAAATACAGCCAACTTTCATTCTGTTCTAAATTCTGATACTCAATCAAATAGCAAACCAAATGTTCATTATGATGCTGGTCCTAGTAATGTATTTGGCTCTGACATTATGTTGGCTGAGAGCCATATGGAAAAAGGTGACTTGTCAGATTTCTTGGATACTGATCGAAACCGTGGTAACATCATTCTTATCCAAGAGGAATATGATATGGAGACCTTGGGAGATGGAGCATCAAATACGCATACTGTGGCAGACTTAAACATGTCCTTCCCTGAGAAGGAAGTTTTGGTGGAGAAGGAATCTATATCTCCAGTGCAAGAGATCTTACCGCATATTCCAGAAGGAATTTCCCGCTGTGATGCTGGTGCTGCTGGTGAAGTAGATTACGGTGCTAGCTGTTATGAAAAAAATAGACAACAGGGATTCACAGCTTGCGGTAGGTCCACATATTGGCAACCTCTGATACTTTCTGGAGTTGAATTCTGCCCTGAGTCTGTTAATCAATATGCACTTGCTTCTAAAAGGATGACCAGGGAACAGTTGAAGACAAAGGTCAGAAAACATATTGCATATCTTGGGTGGAAAATTGAGTGGAAACAATCTAAAACCAGTTATTATGCACAACGGCAATACAGGTACACCTCACCCAAGAAACAGGGCGAACAGGTTTACATGTCACTTCGTGAAGTTTGTGAACATATTAAAAAGGACAACAATATGGACTCTTTGTTGTCCCAAGATGATCGGAGAAGGATGTATCCTACAATTGACAGTAATATTTCACATCCTGCAACTTTGCCACCTCCTTCTGTTGAAGTTGTAGCTGAACGCGAATTTTGTCCTGAAGCTGTTTTGAGATATTACTTACATGCATTAGAGAAGGGTTCCAACGATGTTAAAAAATGTATGATACTAAAAGCAAGAAAGCACCTGTTAGCAGCAGGATGGAATTTTGACTATCCAACTGAAACAGGAAGGGGATTGATCTACAAGTCACCACAAAATCGGCGTTTTGGCTCACTTCGAGCAGCATGTCGAGCATATATTGAAGAATGTCTTCCTCAGTGGATTAGTTCTGGAACCATACCACTAGATGTTTTGGGCATAAATGAGGAGAATGTGAGTCAGGTTGACAGCAATAAATCATTATGCTATGCGTCCCAATTGCTTCAAAAAGAGCCTGAATTGTATTATGTAAATGGTGTACCAGCAAGTAGATCAACTGGGCATTGCAAGCTCAAATGCTCAAGGAATTTAAAGTCTGGCCTACCTAGAATCCAAAGAAAAGGATTACCTATTCGGTTACTAAGATCAAGCAAAAGGGTGCAGAAGGTGTGTGCTCCTTGTCCATCCCACCAGAAACCTCAAAATGTCCTGTCTTGGTTAATAGACTGCAATTTGGCGTTACCAAGGTCTAAGGTCCATTACTGGGCAAGAGGCAAATGCCATCCTATGGCTGAGGGGCGAATTACTCGTGATGGAATCAAGTGTAGCTGTTGTCAGAAGGTATATAGTCTTGGTGGCTTTGAAGATCATGCAATTGGTGGTAGTAATTGCAGGCCTGCTGCTGCTAGTATCTTTCTGGAAAATGGCAAGTCACTCCTAGATTGTCAGATACAAATAATGCTTGAGCGTAGGACAAGAGGAACTACAAAAAAACCATTGAAAAGTGTATATCAAGACGGGAATGACTGCATTTGTTCTGTTTGTCACTATGGCGGTGAACTAATATTGTGTGATAAATGCCCATCTTCTTTTCATAAAAGCTGCCTAGGTTTGGAGGTAGATTTGTAAAATAGTTTAGTTTAGTACTTTCATGGCAATAAATTAGTTTTGGGTCTGAGTTCTTTCCTTGAACTGGTTTCTTTTTGCTTGTCCAGGACATCCCTGAGGGTGACTGGTTTTGTCCATCATGTCGTTGTGGGATTTGCGGCCTACGTGAAATTGAAGGGGCTGAGTTTGAAAATTTCTTTACTTGCAGCCAGTGTGAACATAAATGTAAGATAATATAACATTTACACTTCAATTTTACATGCAGGCCTGAATTTCTTTGTATGTTTGTGTTTGGGCACACATATACAGAGATCAACATAGTAATGTTTATGATGTCATTCTTGTCATCTTATGTAGATCATGCTAAGTGCCTCAGCAAAAGGTCTGTGGATAAGTCAGGAAGATATCTGGAAAATTGGTTTTGTGGAAAAAGCTGCGAAAAGGTATTATAACTCTGCCTTCCTTTTTTCTTCTTCTTTTTATGAACAATTAAATCATGTTTTGCAGAAATATTCGTAGTTCTTCTTTACCTAAACAAATTTAAATCATTTTCAAATACTTCTGCATTTGTGATTCAGTTTGACAGCTTCACATGATACATACCTAGTGTGTGTTTGGATGATTGGTTGATAGTTTCTTTTGGAGAGAATTAATTGTGGGAAAAAAAAAATCTTTTGAAAGAATGATTTTGGTGTTTAATAATGTTCATACAGAAGTCGTTTCTAGAATTTGGCTTGGGCAGTCTGTTATGTATAAGTACATTTAGGTATCTAATTACTAAAAAAATTAAAAAAGAAAACTCTCAAATATGTTTCAGATGTAAAATCACATGAAATGGGTGGCCTGAACAGTTGTTCACGTTATTAGAGGAGGCAAAATTATTTTTACCCTTAACAGCCGATGCCTCATCAAAGGTGCATATCTTTTGATAACATGGGCGAGAAGATATTTGCCTCCCTGCAATCCAAACATGCTCCTAATGCTTGCTAATATATGAAGTAACTCTTTGTTTGCTTCAACTTGTTATCTTATGATGCCCGCTTTTATTAATGGCTCTTGTAACAGCTAGGAGGTGATGCAAGATTTTAGTGAAGAGTAAATGTTATTATTAAGATACGAGTGACAAGCAGAAGATAATCCAAGTTTAATGCCAGAGAAACATTATAGGACATGTGTCTTCCTTATATACTGCTAGAAAGCTTTAAGGACACTGATGTTACTCTAATTCTTTTATATATTTTTTGCAGATATATGCAGGCCTCCATAAGCTATTAGGAGAACCTGTTGCAGTGGGTGCGAACAATTTAAGCTGGACATTGCTGAAGTGTGTCGACCCTGAGAGTTGTGATCTTGGTAACACTAAAAATGACTTAGTGGTAGAGAGTTACAGCAAACTCAATGTTGCTCTTTCAGTGATGCATGAATGTTTTGAGCCCTTAAAGGAACTTTACTCCGGCAGGGATCTCGTAGAAGATGTTCTTTTCAGCAGATGGTCAGAAATTCTAATCCTTTGAGTTATGCTTCTAAAATGTTCTTTGAAATTTTTGCATATTATGTTTGTGTTGTGATTCATGCTTGAAACATCATCTGTTGAATCTGTAAATTAGTGGCCCCTTTGGCTTACTGTATCATTAATTTGAAGATTCCCCAAAGTTCTTATGTATTAATTGTTCATTTTATCTGATTCTGTATTCACATATAGAGAGAGAATATCCCAATGAAGGTTTGGAGGAAATACCCTAAAGCCATAGTTGATAATTAATCATTGCCATCCTTTTTAACAACCTGCTCAACTGCTGCTTTGATAAATGCTATCTTCTATGTCTTCTCTCTTTTCAATAGATGAACTTTGAATACTTCAGGTTTCATCTCTGGAATATCAAGTACTATTTCATCAGGCAGGATCCCTGTTGATCTTTTTCTGTATTCTTTAAGTTGTATTGTTTTGAAACTTTTCCTTTCAATCTCACGTGTCTTCATAGATTAAAATGACTCCTTTATAATTTTCTAGCCATTGCATTTCACCTCTGGATCCTGGTCACAGTTTTCCTGAAGTTTATTGTTGTCCAGATTTTATTTTATACGACATGAACTGGCCATTTTAACTTTAGGAATCAGTGCAGTTGGTTTTTTAAATTTTTGGGCAACTTTAGATCATGGTTTTTTTTTTTTTCCTTTTTAATGTAATTTGTTAAGAGTCTGGGTGGATAGTTTCTTATATGCTTTGAGGCTTTGGCCCAAACATATTAGATTAGATTCTTTCTTATCATTAATCTGTATTTCATTATAAACTGATAAGCTATGTCTCCACATTGTCACTTTTCCATAAACCTTGGTGATATTAAAGTAATAGAACTAAGAAGAATCAATTCTTTCTTCTCCTTCCCTGCCCTCACTTTTTAATAATGTCCATATATTTAGATATACTGATACCAACTCTCTCATTACAAAAGACCTAGTGCATTTCTATACTTTAAAAGTGTTACTCTTGCAGATTTATGTTAGTGCAAGATTTGTGGATTGATTTATAATGCAGGATAGATGAATGGTCTGGGATCCATAGTTTTACTTATATCTGAACTTGCAGTTCTCTAGACTCTTGAGTATAGTTGGTAACTATCGTATGTTTAAATTTGGCTTATTTTCATAATTTACATATCTCTGGTGCTGGTAATTTTGGAAGATGTGGAACAGTGAACTAGTTCATGAAGAGTCTTAAAGGTCAAGTTGTTTGTTTTGCTTTGATATTATGCTATGATGTTGGTTAATATCAAATTTGTGCAAGTGGCCCATGTGGGGGTTAATTCTTACCATATACATGCAATGCAAGTGCCATGACAAGATAATTTTAGCATCTGGTTTTGTTTCTTGGGTGATTGGTATTGGATAATCTTCATAGATGATTCACAGTTCCTGTAGTGTTCTGTTTCAGATGAAATAATTGGCCCGTGTGCATTTCTTGTATCCCTTCACATTCATATTGTTTTGTAATTACTAATAAATTTGTTGGTGACATCTACTATTATCCTAACATAGTTAGAGATCATGATATCTCTTCAGATTGTTTACATTATTGTTATATTCTTTGGCATAATAATGCCTGATATCTGATTTCTTTTAAATTTTGCAGGTCAAAGCTTAATCGATTGAACTTCCAGGGCTTCTATACTGTACTTCTGGAGAGAAATGAAGAATTGATAAGTGTGGCGACTGTTAGGTGAGTATAGGATTTGCTATTGTAAAGTGGTAGGCTTTGTAAGATTGCATGTCCAATTGGAGCTGTAAATTTCTAATTCTTCTCTTATTATGTCCAACTAACAAACTATTTCCTTTTCCAGGGTCTATGGAGAGAAGGTAGCAGAAGTACCTCTAGTTGGTACCAGATTTCAGTATCGCCGACTTGGAATGTGTCGCATTTTAATGGATGAGCTTGAAAAGGTGATCTCCAATGAATGTATTTTTTCTGTGTGAACATTCATTTACCTTATTTATTTTTCAGTTACTTCCTTATTTCCCTTCGTTTGAATCATGTTAAAACTTTTTTAGACCACATTCTTTAAACAAACATTTTCCCATTATAGGAACAAGGACAAGATTTTCTGAGGCACTTAATGGCATTAAACTGAACATATTTATATATTACTTAATAGTTGCACATTAATCAAGCTCAGAGAGTTTAAATCTAACTTTTTAGACTTTCCATTGTTCTTGTCAGTCAAGGGCCTAGGCTCATTTAGCTAATATGAAATGAAAATCAATACAAGCATGACTTCTTGACTGTACCTTAAAACTTAGTTTGGTTCTAGCTTGTTTAAGAAGTTGGATTTTCAGACATTTCTCTTTGCTGGACCAGACTAGCCTTAAGTACCCCCCTTTTTGCTCTCCCATTCACAATCTATGTATTTGAACTGATCAATCATTGTTACAGCATCAAAAATAAAAGCCAGGATGCTTTCTTGAATTAAAAAATAAAATAAAATATTGAGTTTCTTACTTGTTCCAACCAAACTAAACAAGTAACCCTCTAATTCAATCCCATATACTTATGGTAAGCTGCACAAATCCTAATTAAAAACATTTGAGATGATCTTCATTCATTTTTTTCACAAGTATATCTTCCCTAAAGTTGCACTTTTATCCAGTCCTTTTGTATACTTAATTCCTTTTTCCCCGTCTCCATGCTACAGTTAGTCTCCCCCTCATCTACACTAATATAAATGGCTCAAGCTGCGCTTTGGTACCAACATGTTTAAAATACATAAACCTCAACCTTAAAATGCCAACTTATGGTTAGTAGGTACCAGGGTGTTTACAATATATAAGCCTCAACCTTAAAGGATTGAAACCCATGTGAATGCATGTAAAGACGCTAATCCTTCAAATTTTCTTTGCAACTTTGTCTTCCTCTTTCGCTGTTCCTAAAGCTTACAAATTTTTACAATGGTTTTTCTGATGGTCAATAATTTTTTACCGCGCATATAGATATTTGATTTTGTTATTGCTTCCATATTATGCATTGTTCAAGTACTATTCTGGTAATTCATTTGGCTGTTTTTTAAAGTTTATTCCCAATTTATACAATCTTAACCTGTTAGTTTATCAAATGATCTAATACAACATGCAGTAGAATCCTGCTATTAACTAATGATATTGAAAGGAGGAGTTATTCAGTTCTGATGTAAATTACGATGGCGAAAGCAATTATAAAGTAAAAAAATTATAATATATTCATTAGTCATATATAAAAACGAAGTTCCACATATCCTATTATTTTATTAATTTTTGTATAAGTCTTCTTACTTCAATTTCTCATCAGAGGCTCATGCAACTAGGAGTGGAGAGGCTAGTTTTGCCTGCTGTTCCAAGTGTGCTAGAAACGTGGACCACTTCTTTTGGCTTTGCAAAGATGACAAATTCTGAGAGATCACAGTTTCTGGACTATACTTTCCTTGACTTTCAGGATACCATAATGTGCCAGAAGCTTTTGACCAAGACTCCTCTAGATTTAGTTTTGTCAACAGGTTGGTATTATTTATGATTCCTGTTAGTCACTTTGTAAAGGAGATAGAAGGTAATCAAGTTTCTTTGCTTACTGGATAACATTTTATGTGTCATATTGCAGAAAGCCGGACAAAACCACATGATGTTTTATCTGTAAGTGGCAGTACTGTTTTTGATCCGTCCAGCCCAGTATCTGAGGTATATCAGGCAGACGAGATTGACAAAAGTGGGATGCTGGATCTACAAATGGCGGAGTATGTCTTACCTCTGCCAACTTCCTAACTATACAAGAAAACAAAATTATAACACTTCTTCGTAAATATATAAGTAAAGGAAGACCATGTGCATATTGAGGGCTGCATCTGAATCAATTCTCAGCATAAAAATAAGCCCTTGAACTTTGATTAAATTAATTATTGGAACCTTAGTTTTCAATCGAAGTTCATCTTCCTGGTAATTTCTTTTCATATAACTTTTGCAAAGATGTCTTGCATTTTACGCCTTTCATCTTTAGTTGATGTTCTTGAGATCTCTTGGGGGATATATCACGCATATGATGCACATTTTAAACCATTGAAGATTAAATTAAGATAATATTTTCATATAATTAAACCTTATTTAATATTTCTATTGTTGGCATGTGGTTCTGTGTAAATTAAAACATGCCATAGTTTTCGGCAATATATTTACTCTCTCAGTTCATCTGTGGGAATTTCTTCTTGGTTTCTTTATGGGTTTCAGCAAATAACTTTTCACTAGGGATTCTTACGAGCTTATGCTTTTTCTGGATCTTTCTTTTGGGATTGTATAAAGGATGGTATGTCCTTTGATTATGTACTTTTCTCTTCTTTGAACCCCACCAAAAAAAGAATAGAAAAGAAAAGAAAAAATCGTGTGAATCCAAGCACCTATTGACTATGTATGTAACTGGTATATTTTCCTTGATAAAGGTACCGAACTAACCTCAATTAGACAGGGTCCTTAATGAGAAAGCTAATCCAAAATCACAATTATGGCCTGATTCTTGGTTGGAGTATTAAAGCCCAGTGATTCTGAATGACTTGTATTATATAAACTATTTCAGACTAATGAATATTGAACTTTTGTTAACACTAGTTGAGATGGCTACTTGGACCACAGTGATGAAATTATCAGGACCATTTTTACCATAAGCTTAAGGCACTAAACATTCATTGGGAAGCGGGTCTATTTACATATGTTTGTTATAACCAGTGGACATGCTCAGTGCACCAGTGCACTGTGCGTTGTATTGAAGTTGACACTCTATATTTAGTAATTACTTATATTGTGAATGATTCTATTAAATTTCTGACTTTAAAATGAGATCCAGCATTTCCTAATTTTCCTTTCTTACTTTTCTAATTTGTTTTCATCATAAAATATTAAACTCACAAGGCTAGCTCCGGTGATTAGTTAGATGGGAGTTTAGGTAAATGGTTGCAAGTTTGATCCGTTGTTTGTACTTGAAAAAAGAAAAATGTGTGATGTACTTTTTTACCTTGTGGAAATAAACTAAGCCCAAATCAGATTTCTTACTCTTCATATGCGAATTTTGACTGACATTGGGCCCTCCAAATTAGAGCTCCAGCAAGTCAATCTAGTAATAGAATGATTCTTTGATGTCTTCTTAGCTAATGATCAGAATAAGTTCTCTGTTTTGAAATTTTATCTTAGGAGTTGGTTATGGTGTGTATCTGACCAATGTGATTTTTGGCAGTACTTTTGCTGGCAACAATGATCGTCTTGGTAATGTTGCCATTGATTCAGTTGCCAGGGTACTTTCATCTCAGCCTCCAAATTGTTACGATGATTTTTAAAATAAATTCTTTGCAGAATGTTACATGGGTACAGTTGGAGAGAAAAAGACTAAAAAACTTCTAATATTAGAAGCTGCTTTTAATGTTGAAAGTTAATTTTAATATTAGAAGTTATTTAGTCTCATACTCTTAGTCTATTTATCTCCAACTATACATTTACTTGCTAAATGCGGAGAATCTGGAATAAATGATTTTAGACACATTATTTGACTGGTTCTTTTGGTTCATAGGCGAAGCAGGCAACTTTTCAGGGCAAACAGTTGCAGAATGGAAGCATTCCAGAATGCTCGCTTGAAGATGGCCATTTAAGACATGTTTCCACCTATAATGGCTCATGTAAGTACTACAAACGAAGGAAGATTAGCAGGGAAAGATGAAAATACTCAGTTAAAGATGACCATTGAAATTATTGAACCAATGTTTGAGTCTGGGTTGAACCAAGGAAGATCTATTGAAGAGGTTTGAACTAGGTATCATCAATTTAAACTTCCCTTGGAAGTCTTAGTTTTTTTTTTTTCTTTTGTACTGAGTACTCGAGGTGTACACCAGTTCAAAGCCCTTGTTATTCTTTTTTGGTGTATTAGGATTTCAAGCTATGACATCTAACCCATCCCATTTAGCCACCTGAACTAGGGTTCAGGTGGTTTCGTTTCTATTTTTGTGCGACTTTGGAAGAATGAAAATGAACCAGAAGAGTTATATGAAATGTTACTTGCATAACTATTAGTCTCTTAATTATGCAAAATTACACCTTGCATAGTTGCAAATGTAATTAGGCATGTAAATAGTTGATCTTGGAATGGTTTAGGATCATATGAGAGACGAAAGCGATGTCAATTTTATTTATTTATTTATTTATTTATTTGGGCGAAAACTAACAAGCACACAAACGAGAAAATGCTACTCCTACTCAATCATGATGCATTGATTAAGCCAACTGCGAGTTGGGTTGCTGAAGATGTAAGCCCAAAGGAACAGAGAATGCCATGTTCACTAGCAAATCAGCAAGTATGTCTTGGACCAATGATACAGAGAGGTGAGTAGCCGTAAGAGTTCGTCTCCAAGATGAGTTCTTTTGAAGCCATTGTTTCTTCTAATCTCTACCCTGAAATTATTGCAGGAACAAAAATTTCGAGTAAAGGCTACCAAGAAGTCACCTAAAAATTCTCGTGCAATATCTCCACAACCGCGTTCCAGAGAAGGTCTCTTGCACAAACCATCGTTCTTGGTAGGAACACACCCAAGAGAAAAATCTCTCCTCTCTCCTTGGTTTCACAAGCGGCCAAATTTTGAGAGTGGATATATCGTTATTTACTTGAACCTTTCTTCATTTCTATGTATTTCTACTTCCTCCCCTTATGAGTGAAATATTGAAAAAAAAAATTATTTTTATTTGTAACAAGCTCAAGATCTCTGTTACTTGGGATCTCATGCCCGTTCCTCAGGCTGCTCGTCCAACCAACAGGTATTGATCGAGTGGAATTATTGTCGCCAACCTTGACTCACCTCCTATAAATATCTTATGGGACCTTCAAGTGTAGCTTACACTCTCAATACTTGAAAATATACTTCAAATACTCACTAACTTGGGCTATGGAGTGCTTACATATTACAAGGGTCTTCGCTGTACTCAGCCAACATTTTCTTGTGAATATTATTTTTCTTAAAAGAAAAATGTGTTTAGCAAAATTTGAGCAGTTTTAGTTTAACTTTTAATGCAATTAATTATTCTGTGATGACTTGGTTTATTGCCTAGATCAATAGCAAAAGATACATGTTTCTTTTGTTTCATTCAGTACCTTTTTTAAACCAACAATTTGAGAGGATACCAGAGGTCTCTCAACGCTATAACTTATATATATATATATATATATATAACATAAAAAACATTGATAGTGTAATTGTACAATGTTTTTAATGCAGTTTATTATCTTATAGTTTAGCTTATTTGTAATAAATTACCGTGTGAATTAAAAATTTGGAATCGAATGTCTTTTGAATTGCTCTATAAGCACTTTGGTATCAGGTTCTATTTGTAACATTAAAAATTGACGAAAAACACACCCGACTTCATTTTTTGATTGGATTGATCTAAATCCCTAATTTATTTCTAGTTTGCAGGCAATTATAGACTCCAAAATTTGACCCATGCTAGATCCATTTTCATGAACCTTTCACCAAAGTTAAGCCAATACCTATATATTCAAGTACTCCTATATTTTTTTTTTCATAAAGTCTTAATTTCCCAAATCTACAATGATTATTGGCCAAAACTCATAATAGATTGGTCAAAAATGATGGATTGGAGAAAAAACTGGATTGTTTGTCTCCAATTAAGAATTTTGACAAACAAAAGGAATATATCATGTTGTGTGTGTCAGATTTTAAGTTTCAATCAGCTAAGAGAAAGATTTCAATATTCATTACATAATGGTTAAGAATTTTGAGAAAAAAATTTTAAAAAATTAAGAAAAAGTTAGAAGCAAATTTCAATCACATGTGAGTTATGCACAATGTTCATCCAACTTACAAGAAAAAATAACACAATAATAAAGTGTTAACAATACAAACCACAAAATATTCAATTGCACGAAATATATCTCTAGGGTTGTGAACTGCATAAATCTTGCCAAATTTGGTGACTGCCATTAGTGGAGGATGTTCCTTATTCCTCTAGGCTTAAAGGTGGCCCCACATCATGATTTAGGTTTCTTTCTCCACACCCACCTTGTCCTTTGCACAGTGCTATGAGGGAAGAATGGAAAGACCATTGTTGAATAATCCAATAAATATAGATGCGTTTTTTTTTTCAAAGGTTTGTTGTGTTTTCCAATAAAATTATAATACACAAATATTATTTATAATTTAGTATTCTAGTGTTGATTCTTTTAAAAAAAAATTATTTTATATGTGATAGTTTTATTAAAAAAATTTAATAAAAAATACTTAAACAACTACCCTTCAATTTTATATTGTTTTCATAATAATCATAAAGGAACAAAGCCCAAGAAAGTTCCTCTCAATCCTAAACAATTTTCCTCTACTCAAATTCCAGTTTTCGTTATCATTAGTTGGATTTGATGATTTATTAGCTAGCCAGTCCACATCTTAAAATAATATATGCATAAAATGTTGACTTTTTCTTTTTCCAAAAAAAAAAATCATAATGTTCATTAGTAATCATTATTTAGAAATGATGGTTGATAAACATCACTTCTTTTCCTTTATGAACTGTGTTTTTTCTTTTCTTCCCAAGTTTAGCTTTTCAATAACACGCGTTTAGCCTTTTTAAGTTTATGAAAAATTTATAAGGATAGTAAAAACAAAAAGTTTAAATAGTATTTTCATTATTTACATTTGTTTATTGTTTTAAATTAGTTAATTAAACTTAAAATAGTTTAAAATAATTTCTTAAATTTTAAATTTGTCTCAAATTTATTTCTTAAGCATTGTGTATAATACTAAGAAATCAAAATTTGAGATGAATTTTAAATTTAAAAAACTATTTTAAAATGCTTTAAAATCAAAGAACTAATTTAAAATAAAAATAAAGTTAAAAATTCATAATACCATTTTAACCATATTTAAAATAAGTAAAGAATATAAGATTTTAAAACCACTCCTGACCAAACCCTACGGAGCCCAAACATGAAAAAAAAAACATAACAGAAGGTAGTGAGAGAAGGTAAGATTAAAGAAAAGAAAATTACAATAATAATATTAGGAAAAAAAAAACAGAGTTCTGAAGAGAGAGTGAAACGAGGGAAACACAATGTTTATAAATTGAAATCCTCTTTACATTATTCTTCTTTTTAATTATAATTACAGTTGAGAAATACTGATGGCAAAGCAAAGCAGAGATAGAGCGGGTATGATGAAGCAAAGATGGTATTTTGGCATCACAAGCATTTCAAAATGTTTCTTTTATGTTTTAAATTGAAGGGATTAATTTATAATAATAAAACAAATTAAGAAATCAAAATACTTATTTTAACCTAATAGAAATGTGACGATCATGAATCATGCTTTCCCCACTATCTTTTAAGAAGAGCAAAGGATGATGTTCTATGAATGTAGTTGAAGGAAAGCAAAGAATAATGTGCTTTTATCAAGATTGTCTTCTTTGATAGAAAGGGAACAAACCAGCTTTTCTTTTCTTTTTTTTCCTTTGTGCTTTGATAGTGCAACTTTTCTCATATCTTGGCCATGAGAGATCCCATCCTTCTAACAACACCCAAAAAGGAGGTTACCACTAACTTCAATCATCCATACTGTCTATGCACAGAATTACTCCTAAGAAAAGAAGCTGTTTATAATGATATTAATTGATAGCTAGACTTGTTAGCTTTACACTCAACTTAGTTAATAAGCTGAAATCATGATTTTGAAATGTTAGGCGCTATCATTTTGGCAAATGTAATTGAGGTTGAAAAGAGATTTAAGCATATTGCTGATGTCTTCTCTGTTAATACTAAAATAATTTTTCTTTATTATATTCTTTTATACATATTGAATCTAAATTGTCTTAATTTATTTAAAAAAATAAATTATTTTGGGCAAATCTTAATTGTTTAGATCATTTTAAAAAAATATAAACTATGTTCAGAAAAATAAACAATTTTTTTAATTAATTTTGAGTGAAAAAAATATATTTAAAATAATCTATTTTCTTTTCATCAGGTAAAAAAATCTGATCTTGTTCTGTAAGTTTTTCTGTTTTTTTTAATTGTTTGATTAGAGAATGTAAAGATAAAAAAATAATAAATAAAAAAATAGATCAGAGTAAGTAAAATAAAAAATAATTTTTATTTTTTATTTTAAAAAATAATTTAATAAATAAAAATAATTATTATAAAAATATAATACACGTTATATAAATTATATAAATGAAATGCATTTGGGCGGGCCGAACAGGTGAGTTTCTGTTTTGTCTTATATACCAAAAATCACTATAGAAAGAAAATATATTGCATAACTTTGGACTCATCCCCCGTTGGCCCTTTCTTCCCGGTAATTTTCTCAACCTCCTTTGAATTTCAATGATCTTCCATCTAATCAGACCTGAAGAAAGCAAGCGCCTTTTTGACAAAATGAAGAAACTCCAGGAAAACTAGAATATTCGTATGTGGAATAATGATCCAAAACTCTTCACACCATTTACGAAAGACCATTGGGTTGCAGATTAAGCCTGGAAAAATGCCACTTGAATCAAAATTTATAAGGTGAAATAAAAGAGGTCTTGCATCCGTTTATTAATATTAAAGTAATTTATTCTCGCCAAGAAAGTTTATCCAAAATCACCTAACTAATGATCACCAATTCAAGCCATTTTTTAACACACGAGGCCACGTTCAGCTGCCTTCACTCGCACATAACTAAAAACCCCAAACCGTTTTTGTCAGAATTTCTTCACAGAGTACAGACACCAAAAACCCCCCACTCTCTTTTTATATTTCAAAACAGTTCAACTTCCTTCGTGCCTCTTCTTCCCCTTTTCTCTCTGTTTCTCTATCAAAAAATTCTGCAATGGCTTCTTGTGGCGTTTTAGGCTCATTTTTTGCTCTGCTTCTCCCGTTTTTTCTTCAGTGGCGTCTAGTTTCATCTTCTGCTCTGTTATTAAGCTTCAGAAACCACCATAACAACCGCTCACACCACCATCATAGACCCATGATCCAAGCCAACGAAAGCTCTTGTGCATTGTTCGTGGGCACTTGGGTTCGTGACGAAACGTACCCACTTTACCAATCTTCTAACTGCCCAATCATCGACCCCGAATTCAACTGCCAAATGTACGGTCGCCCAGATTCTGATTACCTCAAATACAGATGGAGGCCCCTCGATTGCGAGCTCCCAAGGTACAAGAACAATGAGGAAAAGAGAAATAAAGTTTCCTAGAACAGTATTGTGCTATCTAACCGTGGTGCATTCTGTGCTAAAGTTTATAATCTTTTTGTGTTATGTTGCACAGTCTGAATGGTTTTGTAGCATTTTCATGGTGGGTTCAATGGGTTGAGTTTTGTGATGCTTGTGTTTATTTTCTGCTGAAGCTGTGTAATCTCGTTGCATTATCCTGCATAGTCTGAATGGTTTAGTAGCATTTTCATGGTAGGTTCAATGGGGTTGAGTTGTTGCTCAGCATGAAGGGGAAAACTGTGATGTTTGTGGGGGACTCGCTTGGACGCAACCAATGGCAGTCATTAATTTGTATGATATATTCTGCGGTACCTCGTGCACAAACGCAACTGGTCAGGGGAGACCCACTCTCAACCTTCAGATTCTTGGTGAGTCTGAAATTTCTGGGCAATCACATACACCCACTTTGACATTTCCCCAAAATGTTCGTTCCCCGTAAGATTTAGGCCAGTGTCACTTACTCTTTTCTTCTCTGAGCTAAATTTTGGTTCAGATTCCTCAGAAGGGCAAGGAAAGAAAAAAAATGATGCAGTTTTCCAGTAGCTGAACAGTTCTTTCCTCTTTATGATTTAGCCCATAGTGTCACTTGCCCTTTCTTGTCTCTGCTAAATTTTGGTTCAAAAGGAAAATGAAAGAACAATGGTGCAGTTTTCCAGCAGCCAAACAGTTCTTTTCCTCTTTGTTAATCTTCATTCAAAATCAGAGGGTTAGGGTCATAATATTTTAATAAGAACAAAGAATCTGTTGAAAAAGGTGTTGCAGAGGCGACCAAAACTACTGCCAGGCTTTACGTTGAAATAGTAACACTAACCAGACACCTAATACTTTTCCTTGTAGAAAGTATACTATGAAAGACACAGCGATTTACAGCTGCAAGCAGGCCCTAATTGGGTTTTGTTATGGTATTTGCAGGACTATGGTGTGACTCTTTCATTCTACAGAGCCCCGTATCTGGTAGAGGTTGATGTGATCCAAGGGAAGAGAATTCTAAGGCTGGATGAGGTAGACGAAAATGGTAAGACATGGAAGACGGCTGATGTTCTGTCCTTTAACACAGGACATTGGTGGAGTCATCAAGGATCTCTTCAAGGGTAAAGTTCATCGAACCAAATACCGAAATGGAATTATGGGTTTGCTATGATTGATTTAAATTTTATTATGAATTGGGTTCTTTCATTGAATATTTGAGTGATCAAGTGCAGGTGGGATTATGTAGAATTAGGAGGCAGATACTATCCAGACATGGGTCGTTTGGCAGCTTTGGAAAGAGGTCTCAAAACTTGGGCTAATTGGGTGGACACTAATATTGATAGAAGCAGAACTAAAGTGTTCTTCCAGGCCATTTCCCCCACACACTACAAGTAGGGACTCTCTCTCTCTCTCTCTCTCTCTCTCTCTCTACTTGAATTGCTTTTCCTCTCTTGCATTATTGCAGAAAGATTTTCATGCGGATCCTCTTCATAAAAAAATAAGTAAATCTCGAAGTTACCCTTAATAGATGTATAATACGTTGGGCATGAATTTTATGTAGGGGCTTGTTTATGAAGGTGAGTTAAGGGTAGACTAACATGGGGTGGGATAAGTTAAATGATTAAACTAATGGGACGAAAAACTCATCTTAAACTTCAACTTTTAAATCCTTTCAAATTTGGGGATTTGAAAATTAGAATGTGTTTTTCAAATTTTCATTTGCCTTTTTATTAATTTTCATTTTTTACTATAAAATTAAAAAATTTACTGTTCAACTCATCGCACTTAAGCAAATGATAACTTCTGAAAAATAAAGAGTGAATTTTTATCCATTCTTTCATTAGACCGAAACAATAAATTCTATCCCATCCCATCCCTTATATATAAAAATAAATAAATAAATCATTATTGTGTTGATTGAGACTGGCTTGATTTCTAGGCTTCATAATTGTGAGTATGTTCAATTGGAGTAGGAGCTCCAAGCACTAGAAATTTGCTTCTATGGGATGAGCTGTCTTTGGTTTTGGTAGTAGGACCGCGTTTTGACCCAGTTAGGTAGCTTGCATTGCGTTTAGATTTGTGCAGGTTGAGCGGGATAGACTCTGTCGGTCCAATTGAAGGGTTTATATTACAAATTAGTGGAATGCCAAAAGACACATGTTTTTTTTCCAAAATAATAGGATTCCTATTAGAGCTAAAACGTGTATTTAAGCATTAATATCAACATGTTTTAGTTGAAACTAGAAAAAGAAAATCAAAATGATTTCACTGTTATCATTTATCTTAGCAGATTTACAAGGCCGTCTTACTAAGAATTTCATTTGTCAAATCTAGGATAATAAGTGAAGAAATTATTGGATGCGCTTTAGTGTGTTATCTCATTTATATTTGACTTACTAGAAAAAGGTTGAGTGATATAAAATGAAATCCATACGGCAGATTTCTCTAGTCACTAGAACATAAGTGAGACCCATTCATAAATAAAATATTTTGATGAAGAGAAAAGATGGAATTGGAAGATATTTATATTAAAAAAAAAGTATAGTTGAGGACTTTGAATTAAATATATTTATATTAAAAAAATTTGAATTTTAAAATTATTTTGAATGATTTAATAATCAAAATTTTAAATTGTGTTAAAAAAATCATAATTTAGGATTCTAAATTAAATTTTTTTATCTTTAAATTCTTTAAAATAATTTCAAAACATAAAATCTTTTAGTATAAATATTTTTAATTTGAAATCTTTAACTATAATTTTTTAAAATATATTTTTTGATTAAAAAAACTTATTATGGGAGTCTTATTTCATATTACTCAGCCTTTCAGACAGAGTGACACACTAAATAATCTAAGAATTTCTCGTATGTCATAGCAATACTTTTCCCACGCTAAACAATAAATTTTCATACTTTTAGTTTGTGTTTTATATTCATAATTTTAATTTTTGAAAATCATGCAAAGGTGGTTTTTTGTCGTTCTCGAAGGCTTCGATGCCCACAAAAAAAGCAATTTACACTTTTATTGCTTTTCCGAAGTCCCGTTAAACATGGAGAAAGCAGTTTTTTCTTGGGCAGGAGAATCACCATAACGCATGCCCTTAAAAAGGAACAGAGTATAAAATCGTTGTCGGTGGCCTGATATTAAAGAACACATGCACTATCCAAATAATGAATCTTTCTAAATATGTTAAATTAAAAGACATAAGCGGCTATCCCAACCTACCTTTTTTATACAACATATATACACATTTTTAATAAACAAAACTCATATAGAATTTAAAAAAAAATCTTCCACATAATTCAAAATTATATGTAAAATTCCTCCTCTCTTTATTGAAGACCCAGAAAAGAAAAAGAGGGGGGGGGGGGGGGGAAATAAAATCTTGTGATCTGATGGGATAGGGCAGTGAGATTGATCCATTGAGATGATCCACAACTGTAACATTATGGGGTTCGTTTTGTAGTTTTATGACTGCATCTGCAATATTGAAAGGGCTTTGACATTGAGACAAGCACCGTCCCACTTAGGCTAAAAGGATATAATAATAATAATAATAATAATAATTGATTAGTGTCTTACAAATTCTAAATCAAAATCTTATACAAGCTAACACCTTCATGAAGCCTTTGGTTATCCTAGTCTCTGTTTTGTGTACCAACTGTGGAACAAACTTCTAATATGCTCCATTTATTAAAAAATAAATTAATTAATTGACAATAAATATGTGAATATATTAGATGTATTTTGTTAGTAAAATTCACTTCAAACATACTAATATGTATATTTATAAATAGTTTTATTTATTTATTTTATTATACTAAAATTATTTAAGAATATTTCCAAATTTTACTATAAAAATATATATTAAACTAATCATGTATACAAAAATATAATAATAAATATATAAAAAGCACACTTAACATATTTATATGTTTTTTATTATAAATTTGGCTACACATTTTTCGAAGACCAAATCTATGGATCTGTAAAACTTGTGCTAAAACTAAAACTGGAGGACACCGATATGTAGCCCTAGGGACTGGAATAGCGTACGGATATTCAAGGGAGAAATGCTATCTTTGCAATAAAACCAATCTCTTATATATTTACATGTTTATTTATAATTAGTTTAGTTTAACCATGGAATCTACTTTGAGAAATTTTCCAATTTATAATATAAACCATGCTAATACTGGAGGATACTGGCTTGCAGCCCCAGAGAATGGAATAGCATAGGAACAACGACAACAACAAAAAAGAATTGCTATGGGGAAACAGCGCCAATTAGAGGCAAAACATACCCCGGAGTATATCCAGAGCAGATGAGGGTAGTGGATATGGTGATAAGGGAAATGGAAAGGCCTGCTTATTTGCTGGACATCACAATGCTATCAGCACTGAGGAAGGATGGCCATCCTTCCATTTATAGTGGTGATTTGAGTGCTGAGCAAAGGGCTAACCCTGACTTCTCTGCCGATTGCAGCCATTGGTGCCTTCCTGGCTTGCCTGATACTTGGAATCAACTATTCTATACTGCTTTGTTCTTCTAAAAATTGTGTTCTTCTTGTTGTAATGTTTTATTAGGTGGTGGTGATTTTTATTGAGGGTTGGCTATTTTCAACTCTTTCACCTATAAGGCACTGCTAGTGAAGGAAAACAAGTTTTCTTCGTTGTTTATTAATGTAAAAGAGTAAATTACTTTAAAACAATTATCCACTAAGATATGAGGAAATTTATATACTCCCTATTGTTTTGGAAAAGTATAGATCTTTTCCATTTTAGATGTTACAATAACAATGGCTAATTATTTGAAAATTTATTTGTTCTACCCTTAATTTTTTTAAAAGAATAAATGTGTGATAAATTTGAACATATACTTTTTGAATGTCAAGCACTTGCTTTTAAATACTATTAGAATGATATTTCCATGGTTGGATGGACCAATGCTACATATCTACAACAATTTTCCCCACAAAAATAAGCCCCTTGTCACATTCAAAATTGCTGACTCATCTTTTGTCAAAATTTGAAAAAAAAAAAAATTGCTAGCTCACCAATAACAAAACCGATGAACACTGAACTTCAAAACAACCAGATTCACTTTCTTGGCCAAGATCAAAACATGGCTGCAGTGAGAGCTTGAACTTGATCAAGCTACCTATTTTTTTCTTTCAAGTATTTGTTTTGTCTTACAAAAAGAATATGCTTTGGTAATTATATTTAGTAATATACAGTATTAAAATACTAGAGCCTGCATTTGCTAATGTCCCTCAGATTTGGCTAAGCTTGATGATTGAGCTTTACATGTGAAAGTATACATACAGAAGTAGTTCACAATAAACTGATATGGAATTGAAACCCCAATATATTTCGATAAAGTTCGAATCACGGTGTTGAAATTAAGCACAGGATGAGGATACCACAACACTACAACAACACTAGGTAGAAAGCCTTTTATCTATATATCACTGCCTGGATTAATTATACAGCAGGCAAAAGCTTCTTCATTTTATGTTTCTTCTGTATTATAACATTCATTCTCCCACAATTATTCTTTTCTACGGCCATTAGCTCTGGATGGCAACTCCAAGAGAATTAATTTCCATTTTAGGTATAATCTTCTCTGGTTCTGCAGTTTTGTTGCTGACTGAGTTAACCTGCTTGTCATCATAAGCAGAGAGATGCACTCCAAGTGCTGCTCTTCCAGAAGGATCAAGATTGTTTGACCAGGCAGCATCCCACTCTATTGCTTTTGCTGTGCTGCATGCAATACTTGCTCCTCCAGGAACAGTAAGCCTAGCAGAGTTCTGCAAAACCATATCACAGAAAAATACATATTTTCAGAATTAGGCCCTTCCATTAAGAAGCCCCCGGTATCTTGGATGTCCAAGGGCATCTAAGATGCTTGGTGTCATCTAAGATAGCAAGAGGTATAGAATGACACCATTTCAAATGACATCTCATACCACAAAACTATAGTAATCTCACATCCTTAAAACATTTATAAGATATCAACTGTATCTTCTCTAAGAGAACTTTTGATTATCATACCGAACATGAGAGTCTAAAATACCATGCTATCTTATACATTAATCTCTTAAGCCATTATATCTAAGATACATGGGAATACAAGATAGGAGAAAACTTAGGTAAAGTTCCTTAGGTATTTGTCATCAAGTTCTCTAATACAAAATAAAATATAGAGAAATTTTTGAAAAAGCAAATCATATGGTGCTAAGATGTAAAAAATATCCACTTGTCATATTTTTGTTAGAGAACCCCATATCAAATACACAAAAACTATAGCTAAGTTTTGTCTTGTAAGACTAAAGTGTATCAAATGCCTCCGAAAAAGGATGATTTTGTCCACTGCTTTGTAATTAGATTTGATGGATTACATTACCTGTGGGAAGAACCTCTCGAAGATCATTCTGTAGTAATATGCCTCCTTGGTGCACGGTGTGTTATGGGGAAAGATATGTGAAGCATTAAGCATCATTTTATCAGTCACCTGGAATGTGAAGAACCAATTGTAAGCTACAGAAATTGTATGAAAACAGAAGGAAAAATGGGATTAATTTGGAGATAAAATGTTATTTGTGTTCATATTTACATGTTTTGCAGCATGGGCTTTAAGGCCATCAATCCAACCGTAGCCAACTCCATCACTGAACTGTTCTTTCTGCCTGTACAATATGTGCTGCACAAAATTAAAAAGCTCAGATTTTAGTTTCATCAATTAATTTTACAATGAACTAAAGAAATTGTTTTAAACTGCATAATACCTTTGGCAGATAAGGATGCTCCCCATCATCAAAGGCTCTCCTCAGAACCCATTTTTCAATTCTTCCTTCTTCCGGTTTTATCTGCACAGATTAAATTGCAAACTCAATAAAATTTTGCAATTTTTTTTAATTCAATCCAACCAAATCAGATACTTTGTTCACACCATTTTATACTGAGGATCAATGTTCATAGCAACATTGATAAACTCTTTATCCAAAAATGGTACTCGAGCTTCCAGGCCCCAAGCAGATGTTGCTTTGTTGGCTCGCAAGCAATCATATTGGTGAAGAGCTTTGATCTGCAGAAATAAAAAAAAATGATAAAAGGGAAAAATCTATCAAGACTTTTAGTCAACCCCTTATGTTCTTCAGGCAATGATCATAATAAATCCGTGACCTTTCTGCAAGTTTCTTGGTGGAACTCTTCCTTGCTGGGAGCCTTATGGAAGTACAGATACCCTCCAAAGACCTCATCAGAGCCTTCTCCAGAGATAACCATTTTCACTCCTAATGATTTGATCTTCCTTGACATCAGAAACATGGGTGTGCTCGCTCTTATCGTGGTCACATCGTACGTTTCTATGTGGTAGATAACGTCCTCTACGGCATCTATACCATCCTGCATACACAGTATACATATGCTTTAGTCCTACTTTAAGTCTTCTGTAAATTGTAGGGTTTCTTAATTTTAAGCAAGAAGTACTATTTTTAATGTAAGATTACCTGGACAGTGAAGTGGAACTCATGGTGGACAGTACCTAAATAATCTGCAACTTCTTTTCCGGCCTTTAGATCGGGTGAGCCCTGTTCAATAACGCGAGGCATGATCAGAGCAAATCATAATTTAACAACAAAATCAGAGAAAGAAAAAACAAAGTCCATTTAACTCGCATTGTCATTCATAATCTTTGGGAAGGTGTTTGCTTGGTCGTACTTCTAATTTCTATTTTCATTGAAACTTTTTTTTTTCAATCAATTTCTAAGAAAGGACTTTTTGGTCAAATCAGCACCTTTATCAATGTCATTAGTATTTGACCCATATTTCAAAAAATTTCCTATAAACAACCCAAATACCCAAAAAACATTCACAAGGAGAAAGTAAGAAAATAGTTTTAATTCCAAGTCGAACACAGAAAAAAATTTCCTTTTTTTTTTTCTTTTTTCCCTCTCTCGCAACTATCTAAACAGACTTTAGCCCACCTCAAGGCCTACACAGAAAGAGTGTAGTTTTGCTCCCCACTGTTTGGCAGCCTTTGTGTCTGCAAGGTGGCGAGCAGTAATGGATGCAACCAAAGAAGAGTCTAAACCCCCAGATAGTAACACACCAAAAGGCACATCTGTCATCAACCTTTTTATCACCGCCTGTTTGCAATCACAAACATTAATTGCATCATCAGTTATATGAATCAGAAATTTTCACACAAAAGGAATTTGTACCACTTTCTCCCACATATAATGTCCCAGTAAGCAAATTGCATCCTCTTGCTGTGCAATAGAGGATAAAGAATAAAAAGCACTGTACCTTTTCGAAAGCATGTCTGAGAGCGAGAGGATCATAAGGGGCAGATGGAATGGTCTCAGAGAACCATGGAGGGTTGTACCATCTTCGGAACCCTCCTTCTTTGCTCGAGTACAAGTGACCAGGAGGGAACCACTCAAAGTGTTCACAGTCATCGTGTAGGCCTTTCAACTCCGACGAAATCCAAACAGACCCTAATTAATCAAATACCAAAAAAGAAGTAAACTTGTTAAACAAGAATTAATTTTATTCACTTCAAGTTTGTTAATTAGACCATGGAAGGCATATTATTAAAATATTAATTAATTACCATCTAATCCCCAACCAATGTAAAGGGAAGTGACCCCTATAGCATCTCGCGCAACTATGAAGCTGTTGTCGCGGTTATCCAGAAGAACAAAAGAGAAGATCCCATCCAGCATGTCCACGAAGTTCTCTCCATGTTCCTCATACTATATATTAAAACCATTCATTAAAATCAACAACTATTGCTTCATAAGAACCAATTAATGAAGGCAAATTTTGAGGAAAAATGATTACAATTCATGAAAAGAAAAAATCACTTTTTTATTATGATCAGGTTAAAGTTAGTCGAAATGAAATATTATATGTGCTTTATATAGATATATAGATATTTAGATATATAATGACTAACCAGATGTGCAATAACATCACAGTCACTGCCTGTTCGGAACTTGTGGTTGGACAGTTTTTTCCTGAGCTCTTCGTGGTTGTAAATCTCTCCATTTACCTGTGTTTAGAAGATGATATTTTCGTTAATCAGGACTAATTTGCTATGGTTAAATAAGTATAACCAATCAATTATTATACAAAACAAATGATTCTATACCTCAGAACAAGAAAAACCTTTATGTGAATCTGATTTATAAATAATTTAAGTAAATTATAAATAAACAAATGAATATGTGAATATATTTTTGTATGAGACAAGACCCACGCTGCTGCACGGGATAAGAATATTTGAACCTGTTGTTATATACGGGACAGATTCCAATTTTGGTTATTACAATTATTGATTCCATAAATAGTAAAGAAACGACAAATGGATGATATATATCTGATTGACGTACCGTGACGACGACGGATTTGTCTTCATTAAAGAGAGGTTGATCACCAGAAGCAGGATCAACTATGGCTAACCGCTGATGAGCCAAATAGCAGTCACCGTGTTGATGCAACCCACTCCAGTCTGGACCACGATGCTTCAATCTGCAGCGAGTCACATCAACATCCAAAACACACACAAAATTAGAATTAACATCCTCTAAGAAAGAAATTTAATTTGTCCAGACAACATCTTAAATTAACTTCAACCATAATTTGAAAACTATAAATAAATAAAATTTGCATTTTCTGATCAATCAACCCTTTTCGATTCTCATTCACTTTCACGACCAGATGCATATATACTCTTTTTATTTATTTATTTTTTCTCAGTTGTTATTCGCTTTTGGACTTTTCCCCCACCATTAAGTATGTTATTAATAATTGTATTATTCGAGCGTGGACCCCTCAGTACTGATCTGATTATAATATATATATATATATATATATAGAGGAACTTATCTTGACAAAGTCCCCTGTGATTATCTATGATGTGATTATCTATGATACTTGTTCAATCTGTAAATAGATATTGGATCCCAATATAAAAGCAGTAACTATAATTAATGAACAACCTGATTTCCTTTAAAATATTGCAACGGACTTGACGCCACATGACAGTTAAAACGAGGAAAATAAATTATACAGCTACGGCCCCGCATAATATATTCTTCATCCATCATCGATCAAGCCTCAATATCAATGCCTAAATAACCACCTAGAGGTTTTCAAACTAAGAAATAATGAAGTCACAGTACAAGAAACAGGCACCAACGCTCAAAACTCTTGTCACAGAAGCAAAGTAACAAATACGAGAAATAAAGAATGAAACTTTGGATTGAAACATCAAGGTTAAGAAGTGGGTATTAATTAAAAATGAAATTAATTAATTAATCAAATTATATATAGGAAGATTAATTGCCTGCGAGAAAGCTCCAAAACGCGGACTCTTTTGGATTGAGAATCGTCAGAGCAGCCAAGCACAGCAAGTATTCCACACATTGTGATATGGAACTAAATTAATCAGAGAGAGAGGAAGATAAGAAAACGAAGAGGAGGAAGAAGAAAGGTATATATAAAGAGAGAGAAATTAAGGATAATGGGAATTAGAGAGAAGAAAGAAACGAAGAAGAAGGAGAAGGGTGGGAATTCAATAGCTAGGAGGCAGGAAAGAACACCACGTACGATATGGTTGAATTGAAGGAGTAAGTACTCCGCGCATCTACAAACACGTATTTATACACACAGGCTCGAGCTTCGTTAGATGGTGAAACGCTGTCGTTTCTCTGCCCTTATTTTCTTTGCGCAAATGAACACTTACTGGCTGCCGGGTGGTCCCGGACACTCTTCCCCGGGACCACCGCCTCCTTCGTCTTATATTGCGCCACGTGCTACGACGCGGTTCGCTGTTGTTTTCTTGCCTTTTTCTTTTTTGAAATTTATGCCTTATGTCCTGTCACCAAGTACGGTAACAATTATCCTCTTGCAAAATTTACCTTTTCAAATAAAATAAATTAAGAGCTACGTGATACGTCAGCATGTTTTCATTTTTCAGAGGTAAAAATTAAATTCTATTACGAAGAATAAAAAAGTCAAAGTGATTCTCTACATATTTTCCACAATTCTACGTGGCAGTGACTTGTGCGTTTCTCCTCGTAGGGCCTGACGCGTTGTCCACGTGGCTTTGATTAGTGACTTGTTTGCCACATATAATAGGAACGGAATAATCCATTTTACGTATTATTACTTCGCTCATTATTCTGTCCCGGTCCTTCAGAATCTGATTTGTGTTATTGAAATGAAATTGAATATTATAAATTTAGTGAAAAACTAATAATTAACGAGATAATGGGTGTATTATTTTGACTTTGATATATAGCGGTGACTGGGACATTAAGTATAAGATTAAAAAAATTAAATTATTTAGTTATTAAAAATAAATGAACTTATAAAATGTACGAATAAGTAATAGAAATTGCCAAGATACGATATTTTTAAAGTAGTCAACTCATATAAGTTATTATGGATGTAATAGACACGAGTTAATTTATTTTCAGAGAACTAATTAACCTTGCGTTTAAAATTTACCTGTTCATCGATATCAATAGTCAGTATGATGCCATATCTAATTAATTTTTCAATTCACTGATGATAATCTTTATTCTAATATGAAACGGGGTATATATGATATATTATTATAATATTAAAAAAAAAGTTAAGTGTTCACTCATTGTTTTATGACATGCATAAGGCTCAGAATAATTGATGGATTCATCAATGGAGATACTAGCTAGAGTCTCCTTTTCCTATTTAATTCCTTAAGTCTAGGTTACTTTAATCCGATAAGGATATATATATATATATATACTGATCGTTTTCTTTTTTTTTTTTCTCCCTAGTTTGGCATAACATATACTGATAATGTGCTATGATAAGGATGAGCAGAGATGAAAACCCTGTTTTTCGAGTAGAAGCTGACTCCAAGAAACTCAAATTCATATTTTCTAGCCTTATCCGTATCCTCAAAGACAATTTAAAGTTGTCAATACAAACAAGTACTGGAGAGGTACCATATTCTAATTACCAAACAAGGCATAAGATAGATAAGAGAGAAAATAAAATATCTAGGCTATCCAGATTGTTCCTTTGTTCCTAATGACCGTCCCCTATTCCTTTTGGCACATCATACTGAATCATCCACTGTGGCTTTGCTGAGATGCCTATGGTATTCTGCACTTATTATTGGGCTCATGATCTTCTGCTGGCCCAGCCCACCGTTCCTAACATAATGACCCCAATGATAATTGTGTAGTTTAATTAGGGCAATGTATATATTCTCACCATATAACAAGTGGAGGACAGATTCACCTCTTATTGTTCCTTTGGTCTAAGGAAGTTACCAATTTGTCCCCCACCATTCAGTACCAGAGCTTACAATTAATCTTCTGAAATTCCATTTTTATTTTTGAATTGTTCATTAATCCTTTTTTCAGTTTTTCTTCTTCGAAAAAGGGATTGTTAGCCCCATCATGTATTAATTTATATTTCTTTATCCTTTCATAATATATAAATAAAATATATATATATATGTATATATGTGGTCTATATAGACAAATCATGAACATGAAAACTGCATTTACCCAAAAAAAATAAATGGGCTCTTTACAGATCAACATATATATCCTTTATACGTTTCTCAAAATATCACATGCAGCCCATGTGTTTATACACAGTCCCCACCATATTATCTGATCTTACATCGCATTCAAATTCAACGCTCTCGGCCATTCAATGTATATTTGCCGCGTTTCCATGAAAATGGATAAGAAACCATAGCCAATTATATTCATCTTCTTTCTTTTCAAAGAAAAGGAAAACTGACTTTTGAAAGATAAAAACAAAGTTCATTTGCCCAGACGAAGCAAAGAAAAATAGCTTGTGGACATACACGAGTCCTTTTCATGGAAAGGTCAAGTTGCATATGATACAAACACATAAGAATTCTCACCAACTTATCCTTATTAATTTGCAGTCACGTATGCAAGCTTTGGAAACTTCAACTAATTCCAGAGATGAAATTTTTTGTGGTAAGATGCTCTTAGCCGCAACTTCATTATACAGGAGTTAATTAAGATATAATGTAATTGGCTTACTTTACCTAGTAGGTGTCACTTCAAGTCCTCGTCATAAATTGACTAAAAAAATGGTATTAGGTTAAAACTAAATTGGGTCACCCAACAGACTTCAGGTATAATTGTATATTAAATTTAGTTTTGTTTCTTAATGACAGCTTATGACAGATCTATATATAATTGTTTTACTTTTTTGTCAAAATATCGTAAAGAAAAAAGAAAACGCTAAGATATATAATATCATTATTTCATCAACCAGCTTGCTTGTTTTGTGTTTTTTTTTCTTTTTTAAATGTTTGATGGGATCAAGATGCTTCATTTTCCTGATAACTGATTATATGGGTATAAATTAAGTTTGGTTTGGAATATCCAAAAAATTCTCAGACAATGTAATAGAGCGGATTTTTTTCCTTGTGAATAACATGCAGAGTTAGGCAAACATAGTTTTCGGTTTCCTATTGCCATAACAATGATAATACATTTATACTGCCGATCAGAAAATTTGATGTTAGTTCGTAACATGTTTGAACATTTGTGTCTATATACATATTCATATGAAAGCTCAGAATAGCTCACTTTATCCCTCTACCTTTTTCTTTTAAGTATTAATTCGCAACAAAAGAAAATATATCTGCAGCTGAGAAAAAAATAAACAAAACACGAAAAGCCCTCTAGTTATCAAATGGACTTCGATTTTCGTTTTTTTTTTGGGGAGTGGCTTTTAAACGTCTCGTAGGGTTCATTTCTCTTATGCATATATGGTTATTGTGTTTGGAGGGCTTGTTAATTATGGTGACTTTTGGCTAGCTAGAAGGCCATGGTTGATCGATATAATTAACTTGGTGTCTCATGGCCAAGAAAAAATGTAAAAGTGATGCTTCATCATATGTGAACAATTTAATTTGTGTGAGTACTTTATAAAATATTTAATTTTAAGATATTTAACCATAATATATATGGGGGGAAAACTTTAGTATTTCCTAAACCCCACACGTCTTTATCCATAGAATTCATCTGCATGAGGTGGAAAACATCGCTTCAGAACACAGTGTCGTTCTTTTGCGTCCAAATCCTAGTGACTTTTAGAGGTTACATAGAGTTCTTTTGTACTTCCTGATGACATTTTCTTAAATATTCTTTTGTCTTTTGGTTTCTCCGTTAGATAGGTTTTCGATGTTTCTTTTCGTTATTTCCTAATAATCCATTCGAGTGAAGAGCTATATATAGATAATGATTTCCTTAATTAATTAATTCATTTTTTTATTGTCGTGTTGTGCTTAAGAGAAAAAAATGTTATTCTAATTAATTGGCACTTTAATCAATAACGTTATTAAATTAAAATGATGAAAATTCTATTTTTATCATTAACAAACACACGAACTTTTAATTTAGACATCCACAAGCTTTTTTTTTTCAATTCACTCCACAGTTTCCTTAAAATGCATTCAATTAATGTTATCATTTTATTCTACCTCCGTCCATGAATCATCCCATAGAAGCCAATTAATAGATTGCAGTATATAAAGTTATTAGTTCCTAATTAATTAGAATCTTATTTGATGTGAACTAGGAGTATATTTTGTGAGTTAATAAACATTCTGTTAGACTCCACGTCAATCATTAGATGAAAATATAATTAAAAAATAATATGAAAAGTATTTTAATAAATATACAATTAAGTTTTTAAAAGAAATATTAGTAAATGATTAATTTAAAAGTAAAAAGATTCATATACAATTTCTTATATCTTTATTATATTTAATTTCTTATATTATTATTATTATATTCTCAAATTAAAACATGATAAATAGACATTCTTTAATTAAAATATAATAAATGTATAATTTTTTATATACTTATCATAACTTTATTAAAAAATTAAACTATACATTTATCATATTTTAATTAAAAAATTTAATAATAAAAATATAAAAAGTTGCACATAAATTTTGTCCTTTAAAAACGTCTCTTGATGACTAAATTAACAATTTTCTCACTATAATTTAGCTTAAATAATCTACCTACTTTTAATAAAAGTTTGAATTTGATTCTCTAATTTAAAAATAGATAATGTTGTCATCCTATTTTTTAAAATAATTCAATTTTTTTCCATTCTCTATGCATACAAAATTTAATGTTAAGTTAACTTAGATGTTATTTATTTAATATCAGTAACTTATACTCAAATTTAACATTCAAATCAACATATTATTAAGCTTGGTATCAAATTTCAGATAACATATTATAAAACAAAGGGGCAACATTAAATTTTCTTTAAAAAAATAAAAAAAATAACATTGTTTGATTTTAAACTAAAAAATACATTAAAATTTTTATAAAATCAGAAAAACTAAAAGCGTATTTAGTTTTAAAAATTGTATTTCCTACCTCAATACGCACATGATTGCGACCCTTGATTATAAAACTTTGTTTAATTCTGACGCATGAATATACGATTAGATTCTAACGCCGGAATAATTCTAAGAAACTCATTTGGTAGGTAATGGCACATGTGATCGATGAATTATTGTCTTACAGTGCATAATTTATACAATTCCTGATACTTAATGAATAATTTGGGCAATAATTCTCATATAACGATATATTTAATAAGCTTATATATATATAGTTAATAACTAGGTATTTATTATATTAGAGTAAGTTATAGAAGATACGGCCATTAAACCCCACAATCATCAATCTCTGAACTTTGAGTGGATACCATCGACTAACCAGTAATTAATTCTATATACCTTCCTCAAATTCAAGACAAATAAATGAAATATTATATAAAATAAAAGTAATGCAACGACAGAAAAGAGGGACACCCAAATGTGAGACGTGTTCTCCGAAGTCTGAGCAGTTGAATGCTTTTTCCCCCTTTATAATATGACTTCATTCTATCTAATTTACTAATTTTTAGTATTGAAAAAAAATGAAGATAATTCAAGATTATTTAATAATTTAAACTTAGAAATCGTTTATTTTAACATGAAATTCAGTTTGGTTCATAATAGTATAAATGTAATTTTTTTATATAATTTGTATAATATTTATTATACTTTTTTATTTATTATTCTATCTATTAAATTATTTTTTTAAAATTATAAATAAAATAATTATTTTTTATCCCACTTACTTATATTTTATACTTTTTTATTATTACATTTTTTAACCAAAAATATTAAATAACAGAACAAGTTTCTTTGACCTCAGGATCCTCCTTTTTAAAATAAAAAAATATATAGAACAAGTTTCTGACATACTTTAAGCTTTATATTGAGTAAAGAACGTGTACGTGAAATATAAATTAAAATTATTTTTATTCATAACTTAACATTTAGATTTTAACATTTAATTAGTTTCAACGTCTTTAGTGCTAAAAGATTCGAATTTGAGGAGTCAAAATTTAATATAATAATAATAGTAATAATAATATATTATATTATTAATAGATACTGAATGGTGCTACTGACACATTCACGTTAATATATACGAGCGGTATCGAAGCTCCTCCATAATTGAGAAAGTACATATTGTCAAAGGTGCAACTTCCTACTAAGATCAATGTGAGTACATATTTATAATGAGTTGTAAGACAGTAATTTAGTACAGATAATTCTGAAATATTAGAAAACTAAACAATTGATATTAGAAAACTAAATAATTGAAAATTGCTTTTAGTGTCTTTAGGGTATATTTTGGTTTTTTTTTTCTTTTAACTGCTTAATATTCTGATGTTTAAATATGAATTGTTTTACATTTTATGCATATTGATTATAGTCTCTCTCCGAGTGAAGTTATGGTTTGAGTTTATCATAATCCTCCTTTTTATTGTTTTTAGAATTGTTCTCCTTTTCTCATTTGAATAAGTGAATATTTTTAATTTTTAGTAATAAATATTCAAAAATATAATATTCATGAAATCAACTCTCTTAATTTGTTGGAGTAATAAGATTTCACATATGATGAAACAAAAATAAAAAGAATCCAAAGGTTCATCTTATCCGTCTCTATTATATAGTAAAATTATTAAATTAGTCAAATGAAAGAATTTTTTTAAAGTGCTCTTGGTGCACCAAAAGTAATCAATGGCTAAAATTTAATTTGTATAAGTAAAGTCTATGTATAGTACAAGCAAAGTTTACATGTAAAATAAATTTTAATTGTTGAGTGTATAAATAACGTGTTATTTTTGGTACATATAATAATTGCTCCAAATGAAAAATTAAAGATAGGACTTATCAACTCGTTATTTGTTTTGATGAGAAGGAAGGAGGGACATGTGGTAGATTTTGACAGGGAGGACCACAGTTTGAGCCCTTCAAGCATATCCTCTTCCCTGCTTTTGGGCTAAGCTTGAAAACACACAAGCTTCATATCTGTGTTCAAAGGTCTTGAAATTGAAAGGCATCAAATAATTTTGGGAAGAAGAAGAATGCATATAATTGCCCCGGCCTGCCTGAGGAGAGCCCACGTGTACAGATGCTGCAAAGTTTGTCTGCCTTATTCAAGCTTATCTATTCTTCTTTGGAACTTTATGTTTGGTATCTTAATGATTAAAAAGACATCATTTTCTTAGAAAATTATTGTCCTTGTGAATCGGTCGTGGCAGAGTGACAGTGGTGTGACCAGAATTATATGCTCATACTGCTAACTTTAGTTATTGGTACATGGTAATTAATTTAGTTAATCGCGAAATTTAAGTATGCTTTTGCATATAGTGAGAATAGTATTTGAGTTTAGCTACTCATTCAACTGTGTAACTGCTAAAAGCAAAAGATTTACGTCTCTTTTGGTATATGAAATAATTTTCATGAAAATAAAAATGATAATATAAATGAGTTTGATATAATAAAATAATTATATTTTGTATACCATAGAAAAGAATAAATATTTCATTTCATTTTTGTATTTGGTTAAATAAAAATAATATAAAAATTGACAGAGAAGATGAATAAATGATCATAATATCTTTTGTGCACAAATATATTAAAATATTTATTCTTTTTTATTTTATTTTGATAAAAAAAATTAAAAATACATTAAAATATTTTCCAAATATTAATTTTATTTTTAATCTTTAAAAAAAGAGTTAAACATGATATATAAAAGAAGGACATTTCAATCATTTATGGAACATTTTCTTGAAATATTAGCCCAATCCATTTTTTGTGGAATAGATTAACGATTCTTCAAATGGTAGGCATTCCAAGGTGAATAAAAATTCAAAAAATCAACCAAACATACAGATCATGTACAACATTTTCATTTCTATCTCTGTAGTGTTGATTTCTATTAACCAAACATGGTGTTAACGTATACACATGAGAAAGAACAAGTAAAGAAGATTTCATTTGAATATTGTTTTTTGTATAAATTTAAATCAAACATTTTTAATATATATATATATATATATATATGTTGAGATTGAGGATGATATATGAATGAGAAAAAAAGATTATTTAAAAAAAAGTATATCAAAATAAAAAATTTATTTTTTGTCCCTTCTCTTCTTTATAGTTGATCTAAAATATACATAGAGATGGTAGCAGGGTTGGGAGACCTTAATTTGGGTCTTCATTACTGTTTCTTGGGATAAATTTTTCAATTTCATTTGTAAGAATATTTGAACCTACGAGAATCGAGCATATATAAAATTCTTTTCAAAGCTAAGAAAAAATTTAAAATTCAAAATATTAAATAGGCATGACCTATGCGAGAGTTCATGTAAATATTAAAAATTGTCATCCGGTTTCAGGTGGTATTGATTTTACCAAAAGCTGAAAAATTCTATCATACTCATAAAATTAGGATATTTATCTTAATGAATAATAGACAATTGGTCATTAAATTTAATTTGTACTCAAATTTATCAAGAATCAATCATATAAAAATTAATTTTATATTGTTAAATATCACCTCATCTGATTTTATTTAAATGTAAAACTAGAACAAGTTTTGCTTGTAGAAATTTGGCCCCCGGCGGAGTTTGGGAGATTAACATTAGTCGTTAGATTTTTCTAAGTATGTCGAAACGGTTATATCATCTTAAGAAAGTAAGCAAATATAGGCCTTGTCAATTAAGGGTAAGAGATTCCATTCTACTGTGAATAAAGAAGACAAATGCAGTATGAACGAGATCAACTGGTGATTTTTTTTTTTTTCCAAAGAGCCAACCCTAATAATAAACTTTTTTTAAATAATAAACTATTTAATTATACCAACTCTGAACTTCGTTGACGACTTCATATATTTGGTAATTTTTCTGAAAAATTATGCAACTAAATAATAATGATTTGTTATTTTATTCATTTTTCTTGAGCATTTTCAGCAGCGAATGACATGATGTTTCTTGCATGTGGATAATGAGATAATTCGTCAGATAAAACAAAACCCACACGTTATATGTGGCCTACGAAGGCTATGGATATCTTGACCTTAAATGACAATGATATTTTTTTTAAGAAAACAATTATTAAATACGATCTAATAATAAGGTATTTAAATAATTTGCAGAAGTCATAAATTCAAACATTTATGTCATCGCTTTTTTAAAAAATAAAATAAAATTATTGAAAATAGTAATTCTGAGTCGGTGTTTGAAGGATAAACATCTCAGCTTTTTATATACCAAAAAATTTAATGAAATATTACATACCATGTATACATAAGCAAAAGTGTAAATTATGTTAACTTCTCTTTAAATTTGGTTAAATTATATTTAATATCTTTTATTATTTCAATAATTTCTCTACCCAATTCTTTTAACATTTTAATATATACTGATGAAACTTTATATTCAATTTAATTTTTGTTTAAAAAAATTAATTTCTTATTAATATACAACTATAATTTTATTTTTAATATGATAACAAAAGATAATTAAAGTAAGATTTAATATAAAAATTTAATTTAATTTTAATATGACAATAATAAAGAGAGTTAAATAATTATATATTTTTAAAAATTCATATTATGTAAAAAGTTAATTTTATTAATTAAAAATAAATTAGATAAACATTACTGAATATATATTTTTTAAAAGTATAATTTAATTAAATTTTAAGAAAAATTAAATTAATTTACTCTAACTTATATTATTTCTTACCATTCGGTCTTAACTTTTTTTTATGTTTTTTGTTTTTGGTTTGGTTTATACATAAAAAAGAAATAAGAACAGTCTTCATTGGGTGGGTAAGCTCCGAAGCTGTCAAACTCGACAGTTTGAGAAAGAGCTGGAAGCCTAAGAAATAGTAGCTTGCGGCGACACGATGAAGTTGCTTGTGTGTAATAACAAATACACGCATAAAAGGGTTGGACTAAATGGATAATCATGACTTAGATAACCCAATGAGGGGTTTTTGTTCAATCACAAGCTAGTTTCAGCCATGTGAAGCAGTTATAAATAAATATACACATGATGGACCACGTCCAATTATCTGTCATTTGAGTGAAAGTTGAGATTAGATACTCAAATTATTGGACTTTACTCATTCATTAGATTGTTATTTGACTTGGATATAGAGATATATAATTACGTAAAGAGGTAAGTGTCATTGAATTTCAATTCATCTAACTGCTTTAACTAATGACTTCTTGAGAAGCAAGGGAGAACTAATTAATTTCACTTGGTGAACCCATGTGATACAGGATAATAGAATTAGTGAATCGGATGGTTTATTTTAAATAATTAAAATATTGTTATATCTTAATTATAATAATTAGCAACGTGAGGCATGAGTGTTAACTCCACGCCATGTGTTCCACATTTGAAGGGTAATTGGTGTAAAAAATATGAATAAATTGGCAAAGTGACAATAATGTTTGCTGAGCCTGAGATTCCTTTACAACCCAAAGGACTAAAGAAAAAAGAAGTTGAATAATAATAACATTAAAATTATAAAGGGGGAGAATGACTTGACTTAAATAAAGCCAAGTCAATAATAAGCAGCTACAGGAAGGAAGGCAGAAAAGGGCCATGGGGGGCAAACGAAGGTGGATGCTATATTTACCAAATTCTGTACCCAAAGAAATTTAAATAAATGAAAGAATTAATTACTATGATTGTGCTTGCTAGCTTCAAAGTTAATCATACCTAACTATATGATCTATTATTAAAATGACATATCCTGAGTGACCTCACTTCAGAGAATCGTTTGAGGGACAATTTTTATGACTTCACTTAGATTTCCTATTTCAGTTTTTTAAATTAGTATTCTGTATTTGAAAAATAGATATAAATGATGACAGTTCCTTTAGTTTACAAGATGGGATAATTCATATACGCGCAACTGTTTTCTTGAATTATGCATAGTGACAATTCGTAGTGGTTTCATTTCATGGCTTGTTGCTGCGCTTAGTGGTGCAGGAATCATATTCCCTGAGGCTCTACAATTTGTGGAATCATATCTCCTCTCCCACGTTAACACGAGATGGTTAAGATTGTATTCGTACGTCGATTCCCCATAGACCCCAAGCGTAAAGTTGCAATTCTGACAATGACACCCTATAATGCTCAATTATAATGTCATTTGTATTTAGATCTCTTGTATTTAATAAGTAAATATATGATTTGCAGTTGGAGATAAATTTAAAAAAAATGAATTAAAAAAAAACTCCATACTCGTTTTATTTTCTAGTATAACTTTTTTCTTTTAAAATATTGTGGAAGAGCAAGGAGTGATGCCAATTATGCCATCTCTCTCTCTCTCGCTTGCAAGGGGTCAAACAGGCTTGTCTCGGCCCAGCAGTTTTTTTTGTAACCTCCCAGGCCCCTGAGGTAGATTTGGCCCAATTCGTAGAAAGTTTGGGTTTTGAAACATTAGCTTCTCATAGACAGAATCACAAACTGGACTTGGATAAATTTCAACTAAAGTGTATTAAAAAGAAAAAAGCGCAAGTCCAAACTCAATTTGAAGTACTTTTTAATTTTTTTTATTTGAGCCTGGGCTTGGCATGAAATTTGATAAAATATTGTTTTTATTTATTTATAAATTTAAATAAAGTTTAAAAATTTTAAAAAGAAAAGAAAATTGCATATTCTTTAAAAATATATTTTTATAAAATATTATACAGTAAAACATGAAAACTTCGCAAAACCTATTAAATTATATACTTTTTACACCCAAAAAAGAAAACTAACACGTATTAATTCCTTTTGTAAAATTATGGATTTTTTTGGTTAAGCCGGACTTAAACCCATTTTTGGAACTGAAACCTAAGCCCAATTTGAGTTTGATTCAAGCCGAGGTTTAAATACCTAATTTTAATTTGAGCTTCAAATGTGAAACCAAACTTTTTCCCTTAGCTGGGCTTGATCGAGCTTGATGAACTATCCAGCCTCTTTAGAAAGGAGATACCTCTTTTTCTTTTTTATCTTCTCCCATCATAAAATGAAACGTAAATTACATTAATTTTTCTTCAGGTACATTTAAATCATATTTTGATATTCTCTTCATTTAAAAATTACATTCAAATTTCTTTTAATTTATTTTTTTGTCAATAAAATTAATTTTTTATATAATATATATTTAAAAATAAAATAAAATTACTTAACTGTATTTATTGTTATATTAAAAATAAAACCACAATCTTATATTAGAATTTAAAATCAAGTTAATTTTGTCCTAAAAAGAATTTCATTTTTTTAAAGGTTGCCTGCAACAGAAAAAAAATTTCCCTTTTGGTTATCAAACTCTCTTCTATAAATTATTAAAATTTCAAAAATTTATATAATGTACTAAAACAAACCACAACTGCCCATTCTATGCAATACAAATTTTATCAATTTATAAAAGAATTTTAATTATCTTAGTTTAAACATTATTGTCTAATTGACATCAATTTCAATTTCTTTTACTTATATGAAAATATTTTCTTCATGAAAATACATAATTAAATGTTTGATTTTGAAACTTTTATTTTAGAAAATATTTTGTACATAAAATTTTCCCATTCAAATAAAAAATTATTTTGGCTAGCTTTAGCAAACACATAATTTGCTATTTGCTATTAAGATTCAATTAAAAAGAAAATTATTATCGATTTCAAGATGAAATTGAACCAAATTTCATAGATTTTTAAATATAATGTATATGTTTTCTAAAATTTAAATAAATTAAATAAACAAATATAAAAATTATATAAATAATGAACTTATTCATTTTTATAATTATACATAGGTACATGACTAATAAAAAATAAAATTATAATTTCATGTTATATAAAAAACCAATTGAAGGAGAGATTTTTTCAATATATATTCAACTATTAGAGAAGTTGAATATTTTTTTAAAAAAATTATTAAATATAATTTAGTTAAACTTCAAAAAAATATTAATTTAATTTACTCTTAAAACAAATTGTGTAAAACAAAACATAGGCTCTTCTCGAAAGGCCTATATTCAGGCCTAGGCTTAAAAAACCTAATTTTATTTTGGGCTTCTAGCCTCTTTTAGAAATGAGAACAAACCCGTCGATGCCAATGATTCTCTGTTTTCCCTTAATTGTACATATGATATTGATAGGAATTCGTGCCTTACAATATTGAACTTACATATTATTATTATTATTATTAGCATAACGCTTATATCATCAAAAGAGCCTCGTGAAATTGACAAATCTACAAGCTTTTTACAGGCCAACAATGGCTGTGGTCTACCGCTCTCTACACAAAAAGAACGAGCAATATCCACTGCTTCCTGATTAGTAACCTGGAATCGGACAGAAAAAGAGATTGGTAAATACCTGAGCAACAATATTCTGCAGGTAGAATTTCGATGAAATATTATGAACATTGTAATTAATTTGGTAAGTTGTATACCTTGTCCCATAATCCATCTGAAGCTAGTATTAAAAGGTCATGTTCAGCTTCGATTTTGAGAACTCTAGTCTCAGGTTCTGCTATCACCCATTGCTTCAGGTGTCGATCTCCAATTCCTCGAGACACGGCAAGAGATCCCTGGATCCTCCAAACTCCATGGCATAGATCAACATAGCCACCCTACAAGATAATTCTCACTCTCTAAAATACATTTTAACTTTTCTCTTATATTTAAATCTTCAAAATGTTATTTTATTTTTTAGATTAGTCTGAAAAAAAACCCTAAAATCATATTAATATAAACGATGTTTCTAAATTTATAGAATCATCGTTTTAAGGTATTATTTAACATGGACAACCGTTAAATCACATGGATCTCGTTTTAGCCGTCCGATCAATCCACTCTTTCGTTCTATAAGAAAAGGCAACTTGCGCCGTTTTCTCCACCGTCGTAATTCCCTCCTGCCCTCAAGCTGACATTAGGGTTGCAATCCTTCTGAGCTGAAAGACCTAGAGTATGCGTACCGTCGTACCCCTCTATTTTGTTTCGTTATGCCTCGTTAAAGCCTCATTTCGATATGAGAATTTCAATTATAGAAGCTTCATTATCTGGTCAGTGTGGATTTTTTTCAATTCCCACTCGACTCGTTCCCTTGAAGCAATAGTAAATGTGTTGCTTTTTCATAACTCTCCCGCAACTTTTTCTGCTGTTGCTTGGGAGAACACCGGAGCAACTATATTTCCTCAAAATGGTGCCTTGTTTGCTTTCTGGGTGTGTGTTTTGTTGTCAACTAACTGACTGGGGGTATATTGTGTACAACGGTGATGAGCCTACAGACCTGTAATGATTTGCGGACATGATCGCAATCATTAATGAACATCTAAGGGACTGAGTTTTATAATATTACTCCCAGAATTTAGATCGTAGATGCTTGTGAATTGTGAATGATTTGAAAGCTCAGGGCTTTAGCAGATTGAATAAACATAAATCTTTAGGCATTTGAAACATTTAAAAAGGTTGAATATTTAGAGAGTAATTGACGCAGAAAGTTGCGATTTTTTGAAGGTTAGGTCTCGGATTTGTCAATTAATCACTGTTATAATTGGATATCATATCTGTCCAACATAGATCATATATACGTCTGTATTGCACTCGCTTTATATAGCTTATATTACTTTCCTTTTCGTCAAGAAGATTTGAGCTGACCAGGCTTAAGGATACCTATATTTATTATGACCTGACAAGTGATTGCATTTTGGTTGAATGCTTTGGTGCTTATATTAACTTTAAATTGTACATTTGTAAATGTTAAATTGCTTTCAGTTTCCATCTCTGTGTTGTCTTGGAATTTATGTGGTCTCCTGCTTTTCCCATATCATTCATCAAGTGATGAAATTGGAAAAATCTTAGGACACCTTCCTACATAGCGAACATTGCTGTGGATGAGAATGAATTTTCCATGCTGATGATGTTTATACTAGTTGTTGTGTTAATAGCATTCTTTATGGTAATCTAACATTAGATTTGGCTATTGTGCTCTTCAACTTTTCTAATTCATTCTCTGTGCAATGACTACTGAATAGCTGTTTGTAACAGTTGGATCATTTTTTGTTGCCACAAGTGGCAAAATCTCAGCCATCAAATCTGGGTGAACAATCCTTCGGTCTGCATTTGTAGTAGGGAACCTTTACAAAATTTTAGAAATTCCTCCCAAGTGAATTATTTTTTATGCAGGGTGCTAAAACTTACATATAAAAGTAGTGACCTTAAATCAAATGCGTAACATGGGGGTATATACTTTGAGATTATTATCCTTTTAGGGAGTATATGCTTGGAGGGAGTGAAACTTGCTCAAGTGAGGTGATTGGATCGGTGGAAAATTGTTTGCCGCATATTCATGGAAGAAGAGAACATGAGAAACCATGTTACCCTTAGCAGAAAACGCAACCCAAATCATGTAAGTCTATTATAACTCATCATAAAATTAAATTCTTACTTAAACTCAGAATTGAACCGAAAATGAGTGGGAGCCTCAGAAGCACCGGTACGCAAATATGCCCCCCGTACCCGTACCGGATACGTATCCGGTACGGATACGCGTACCGTACGGGTACAAACGTATCCCGTACGTTTCGTTTTCATCCGTACGTTCCTGAAACGTTTTTCCGGTCCGAAACGTTTCGAAACGGCTCCAATACGGCTTCGAAACGGCTCCGAAACGCCTGAGATTAAACGCGTTGCTGTCACTCATCCGGCTTCACTTCCCCTCGCGAATCTTGCTGCGTCGTTCAGTCTAAAGCTCGATTCCTGTCGCTGCGTCTCGTTGCGTCGTCTTCTTCGGCCGTCTCCTCCTTCCGTCGTCTGCGTCTCGCTGCGTCGTCTTCTCCGGCAGTCTCGCGTGGATTCTCGCTGTGCGTCGTCTTCTCACTCGTCTGAAGCTCGATTCCTGCCGCTGCATTTCGCTGTGCGTCGTCTTCTCCGGCCGTCTCCTCCTTCCGTCAGGTGCGTCTTCTTCGGCTGTAAGGTCTACGATTTCGTTTTGTTGCTTTGTGTAGATCTGAGTTCTGAGATTTTGTAATTTGTATGTTTATGTGACTGTGTTGCGTTCTGCCCTGCGACTTTGAGCTTCGAGTTATCTGCTGGACACTGGTTCTTATTTCAGTGATTTGGGAATTGGGTATTTGGATTATTGTTGCCTGCACTTCGATTATTGTCTGCTGGACGCTGGTTCTTATTTCAGTTGCCGGCAATGCTTGTTATTATTTCAGTGATTTGGCCTTTGGTTATTTGGATTATTGTTGTCTGCTAGATGACAGAAAAACTTAGAGAGTTAAAAGTCTTAGATAAGCAGATGCCTACTGATTTTTCAATTGATTTTTCAACTTGAAATGGAAAGGGGAAACAACTAGAAATGCCTACTGATTTTTCAATTGATTTTTCAAATGTATTGTGGTTGTCTTAGACTCTGATTTCATTCATTGTTTTGTTAGTGTATTTTTTACTGGAAGCACACATGCAAGGCTGAAGCAGCCTTGCATATAAAGTTATAAGGACTATGATATTCTTGTCTATTTATTCCTTTTCAATTTAAGAAGCTTGACATTATTAATTGAAGAAGTTGAAAGTCAATTTTAGTTTTCAGAAAGGGAAAGTTTTACACCCCTGCCTGGCTCGTTTAACTTATTTATCTGAAATACAGCTGGATTTTTCATAAATGATATTACTTTTCTATTATAGGTATCATGACTACTGGAAGTTCTAGTTCTGCTAGTAATCCTAGGTCCACTGCTTCTGCTGAATATTGTTCTAGTAATATTCTCCAAAAAGAAGGCACTCCTTTGTGGGCTTATGTAACTTTAATTGTTAGAAGTAGAGAAGGAGAAACTGCTAATCCTGGTGGAAATAAACATTGGAAATGCAATTATTGTAACCGTGAATTTCAAGGATCTTATTCTAGAGTTAAGTGGCATTTGTTGAGGGTATCTGGTAAAGGAATTTCTATGTGTCCCAAAGTCGATACTCATTGTTTAGCAGAGATGAAAAATTTGCAAGAGGAGGCTGAGAATAGATCCAAACCAAAAGAAGTTCCATTACCACCACCAGCTAGAGGTTTATCTCCTTTAGGTGTTCAAAGTGAGTACAATCAAGGAAAAAAGAGAGCAATTGGTGCTTTGGAAAAAGCCTTCAACCAAACAACTAGGGAAAATTTATGTGCAGAAATTGCTAGAATGTTTTATTCAGGTGGTTTATCCTTTAATTTGGCACGCAATCCATATTACATTAGCTCTTATCAATATGCTGCAAATAATATGATTTCTGGTTTTAAACCTCCTGGTTATAATGCACTAAGAGGTCCTTTGTTGCAGCAAGAAAGAGCAAATGTTGAAAGATTGCTTGAGCCAATAAAAGGGACTTGGAGTGAGAAGGGAGTGAGTATTGTAACAGATGGCTGGACTGATGTATAACGAAGGCCATTAATTAATTTTATGGCTGTATCTGATGGGGGTCCTATTTTTTTAAAGGCAATTGATGGGACTAAAGAATACAAGGACAAATTCTACATAGCTGAGTTGATGAAGCAAGTAATTGAAGAGGTAAAACCTCAAAATGTGGTTCAAATTATTACTGACAATGCTCATGTTTGTAAAGCTGCTGGCAAGATTATTGAAGGTGAGTATCCTCACATATTTTGGACACCATGTGTTGTCCACACTCTCAATCTCGCTTTGAAAAATATATGTGCAGCTAAAAACACTGATGCAAATGAGTTAGTATATGAAGAATGTCATTGGATCACTCAAATTAGGGATGATGTAATTTTTCTCAGAACTTTCATCATGAATCATTCCATGAGGTTGGCCATTTTTAATGAATTTGTTCCTTTGAAATTGCTGGCCATTGCTGAGACTAGGTTTGCTTCAACTGTTGTGATGCTAAAGAGGCTCAGACTCATTAAAATGTCTCTTTGCACAATGGTAATTAGTGAAGAATGGAATACATATAAGGAGGATGATGTTGGAAAGGCTAATACCATTAAAGAGTTGATTCTTGATGACTCTTGGTGGGATAAGATTAATTATATCCTCTCTTTCACAAAGCCTATTTATGACATGCTTAGATTTTGTGATACGGATAAACCTTCACTTCACTTGATTTATGATATGTGGGATTCAATGATAGAACAAGTGAAAATATCAATATACAAGCATGAGAAAAAGGAACTTTCTGAGCATTCAAGATTTTATGAAGTTGTGTATGGAATTATAATTGATCGTTGGACAAAAAGTTGTACACCACTTCATTGCCTTGCTCATTCATTGAATCCTAAGTAAGTTCTACTAATATTCCATACTTACATTGTTGATATTCTTTTCACATTTAATTTTATGCTAAACAAATCTAATTCTCATTGTTTTTATTGCATACTATATAGGTATTACACTCCCCAATGGCTTGATGTAGCACCAAATAGAGTCCCTCCACATTTAGATGCTGAAATTTCAACCGAGAGGACCAAGTGCTTTAATATGTATTTTAAGGATCCTAAAGAGAGAAAATTGGTCCTTCAAGAATTTTCAATGTTTTGTGGAGCTTCAGATGCATATTCATTATTTGATTCGTTACAAGATAGGTGGAATTTGGAGGCTAAAGATTGGTGGTTAAATTATGGTTCTTCAACCCCAATACTCCAACGGCTTGCATTAAAGCTTCTTTGTCAACCATGTTCATCATCTTGTTGTGAACGAAATTGGAGCACCTACTCTTTCATTCACTCACTAAAAAGGAACAAATTGAATCCAAAAAGGGCTGAAGACTTGGTTTATGTTCATACCAATCTTCGTCTTCTATCAAGAAAGAGTGAAAAGTATTCTAGTGGAGTGACTAGGATGTGGGATGTTAATGGAGATCATTGGGAGCCATTTGATGGGGCAGGAGGTCTTGAGGTTGCAAATTTATCTTTAGATGAACCGGATCTAGAACAAGAGCTCATTGGGAATGTTACTAATGTAGATGTAGATGAAGATGAAGATTAACTTGGATTGAAATTTTATTATTAATGCTTGTATGGAATGTAACTTGTTATGGATATTTTACTTATATTTGTAATTTGTGATATTATTTATGCTATGGTAGTTTATTTCTATTATATTTTATTTTTTTAATGTCTTAGATTCTTGAATATATATATAATTATATATATTATATATATATATATATATTCCCGTACCCGTATCCTAAAATTTTAGAAATTGCCGTATCCCACGTATCGTGTCGTGTCGTACCCGATACGCGTACCCGTATCGGTGCTTCATAACTGGGAGCTTGAGGCAGGGCATGGGGTCATAATTGCAGATATCCGTAGATGTAACCAGTTAATTTTACAATAGGTTTCGCATTCTGAGCATTTGCAAAGATTTCATTGCTCTGTTGGTTGTGACACTTCTACCACTGATTCTATTGTAGGTTGTGATGTTGAAGAGAATTTCTAAATCCCTTATCAAGCACATGATGACAAATGACTCAAGGTTGTGACTTTTCGATTTTGCACAGAAGCATGTGCTGTATTCCAAGATTTTACTAAAGCAGATATATAATGCATCATCTTGGCTCCCTTTTCCTTGGATATAGGTCACATGTTTTTGTATCGTCTGACTCTGGTAGCTTTGGAGCTGGTTATGCACTATCATCGGTGTTCAGCACTGGGCTCTTGTCTTACCCTCCCTACAAAATAATTATGTTAATTAATGATTTTCAGTGGTGATTGTTGCACTAAAGTTATTTTTCTTATCATATAAGAGTAGTTTTTTAGGGATAAAAAATTGAACCACAAATATAAGTATATTTTTAAAAATAATCTTTTTTTTTTCCTTGGCCAGACGATTAAGCACAAATATGGTGTATGATTTTGGTAGTCTGTGATATGGATCATATCTGACACCTGACTGATTATTCTCTCCTTGTAGCTTCTTGCCCAGCCCACTGTTTTTGGATAGTGTTGCTAAGTAACTTAAGTCCATGAAGATTGTCCAACCCAACGCAGTAAAATGACCAACAATTTGGCCTTTGTGTTGACGGTCCTTTGAATCCTCCCGTCTTTTATGCCGCCCAAATCCTCCAATGCATATGACTTTTATAATCTGAAATTCTTTTAAGAAAAAAAAAAAAGAAAAGCCAAGTGCTAATTTCGATATGATAATTTAATGTTCTCAGCGTAAACATGCACATGTCCGGCACACTAATTTTTAAAGCTTCGGATGACCTATTCTTAATACATTTATGCTCTACCTACCTATTCGCTATAACAAAATCATCATCAGGTTTAATGCTGAGAATTTAAATTAGAATTGCAATATGTATCGCGTTGGCATCTCACCACTTCCAATATAAAATTGTCGGTGTTAGGATACAACCTTTTTTAAAAGGACAACAATCATAAATCGGTCCCAAGATTTAAGTTAAAAATAAGTGTTTTTTTCATGGGGCATCCATGGTTTATAGTTTAATGGAAAATACTCAGTGGTTTTCAATAATCAGTTGTTCTAATTCTACTTTCAGAGTCATTTTAGTTAACAATAAACTAAAGATATGTAAGTTTTTTCTTTTCCTCTCCTTTATTTAGCGGCCACAATCAGAGCTTTTTTTTTACTTTGTTAAAGGGGACGAAATTTGTTAGGAGAGAAAATATTTTAACAACTACTTCTAGAAGGCTAGGATTAATCTAAATTACATTTGTGCTTGCAATAATACGCATATTTGAAAAGACTATATTTGGATGAATGATAAGAAATAGAATGATCATGAGTAAAATGATTAATTTGTAGTAAATCTTTGATAGATATTTTCGCATGGAATAGTAAATGAAGAACTTCAAGACCCTTCCTTGCTCTTTCCCTTACCATTCAAAATTCAAATTTGTTTTGTTTCTTCAAATTCGGGTTTGGAAGGAATAGAAAAGACAGTAGCTAAAAATTTGTTAGAATCACATTATAATTATGGTGATATTAAAAAAATAATTTATAAATAATGTAATTCCATTAATAACTCTCTCTGTTTCCTAATTATACTACCAAACAAAAGAATGATATATACCTTTCCATTCCACTCCTTGTCTTTTTATTTTATTCCATTATTAGTCATTCTATTCCATTTTGTTGTAAAGTCCCAAACTTAACCTAAGGTATAATGAATAACAAAACATGTTGTAAAATGAAATTAAAAGAAAGGTTAACCTACAAGACTAACTAAAAATGCCCTACCCATAGATCTTCATTGAGATGGGGTGGAGTGGAGCACATAACTTCTTTTGGGAAGGGGTCTTTGCCTTGTTCAACACATGATAATTTAGCTTTTCTTATTGGATTTTCATTTAAACGAAGGGCAAACTTTCTTCTAATTACCTTACTTGGAAGAGCACAAATTCTTTTCTTTTTCCACTAAAAAGGGAAATCTCCTTAAAAGATTGATTGTATTATGAATGCTTTTTATCTTCAATTTAAGACTTTTGCGACAAACAAGTGTACTCTTTTTTAATCTGTAATTTTTCTAATACAAGTTGTCATTTTCATCCTCTTTGCTCAATTCTTTTTCTATATTATTAGAAAAAAAAAGTGACAAAAGCTTTGGTGAATCTTGGAGTATGGCTTAGGATGGTTACAATTGCTAAGGAGAAAGTGTTAGACTTTTTCAAGTTGAAGGTAAATGATAAGGGTGATCGACCACACTCATCTAACCAGTATATTAGACAAGGCCAAAATAAATAAATACATAAAGTATAGCATGTTAAATATTAAATTGGTCATATTGGTTAGTTTGACTCAATTTGACTTGATTTTTTTATTTAAAAAAAATTATAGAGATTTATATTAAAAAAAATTTTAGAGGCAAAATATAATTTTAGGTTGCTTTATATAAAATTTTTTACTTTTTAAGAATTATTTTATGATTTTTATTAATTTTATTTTTTAAATGGGCCTAGCTAGCTTGCCTTAGCTTGATATTAGGCCAATTCAAGCCTAGACAGAGCACCAAGGTTAGAAAATGAAATCTACTGCAAAATTGAGTTAGACATTAAGTTAGATTAATATATAACCCAGTTTATGATCAACCATTGTAGATGAGATTTTACTTTTTCAATGGCATCTAATTTGTAGAAGGTTGAAAAAGCAGGTCGAGTCATGAATTTTTAAATATGGGCTCCATGGTTATGCAAGGAGAAGGAAGGAACCATCAGGAGTTATATCATTTTAACCACATTGTAATGATCCAATAAAATGAGTTTGTAACACATTATCAATCAATTTGACTTATAGGGTTTTTGTGTATTTCAAATGAGCAGATGAATTATTATAAATTATTTATAAACAAATATATAAATACATCAAAAATAAATTATATTTATATACAATTAAATTAGTTTAACTAAATATTTTCTCATAGATTAAAAAAATTATTATTTGATTCCTATAGTTTCTTTTTTCAAAATAGTTCTTGTAATTTTCAACTATTCCATTGTTGGTCCCCACACTTCACAAATGTTAAAATTCTATTCAACAACATTACTTTTTGGCTGAGGTGTCAAATGGCTGGTACACATGGCTGCCACATGTGCAACAAGCTTTTGACTTAGTATAAAACGTAAGGGATAAAACGCAGGCTTCAGGGTAAAGATAAAACGCAAGGCAGAGTTAAAACGCATGCTTCAGGGCAGATATTAAAAAAGCAGAGGCTAAACATACGCTTCAACGCTGAAGAGAAATGCGCAAAAAATCAAAATCTCGATTATATTATTTTCCTAAGAAACAAACAAGCTCCACACTGGGTTTTTCTTGGTTTCCCATTGAAATCAGCTTCTAGAAGATAAAAGAGTGAAGACCCAACTTTTGAAGAAGACCTTATCCTCTGTAAGGGGGATTTTGAGAAGAACGAAGGAATTTCTAGGTTATTGTTCACAAGGTCGTGATCCCTTTTGGTGTTTGTTTGTTCGTATAATTTTTACACCAACTATGATTTCTTTTTCTGGTTTTCTTCTACTTTGAATGCAATGGAAATGGCAAAAATTCCAAAGTTGATGAGAATTCGTTTTCTGTGTTCTCTCTTAATTTTCTTCATCATATTTGTTCCCTTAAAGTTCTGGGTCTTTCTTCTTCAACCCCATAAGTTCCACTCATAGATCTTTCTTAATTCTTCATGTGAGGGCTTTGAATGAAAATAGTACAAGGGAACCCAAAAAAATCTCAATTTCAAATCACATAAACGCAATACATAGCCAAGATAACTTTATGATTGATCTTTTGTGCATTTTTCTTTAGCGTTGAAGCTTGCATTAGCTTATGCATTTTATTTCTACCCTGGAGCCTTCGTTTTATGCCAAGTCAGAAGCTTGTTACACATGTACGAGCCGTTTGACACCTAAGCTAGAAAGATGGACATAGTAAAGGGTAAAATTTTAACATTTGTAAAATGTAAGGAGTAATACTGAAATGGATGAAAATTGCAGGGATCATTTAAAAAAAAAATTATAAATACCAAATTAAAAACTAAGACCAACTTTAGGGATTAAATAATTAATTTTTTCCTTAAGAAATAACATTAAAGAATCCATTAATAGGTGAGTTAATAGTATATTTTTGCCGACGGTCCCTTCCAAGAAGTTGCCTTTTCGGCTTCATTCGCATTTCCGCATCACAAAGTGGATCCCACTTTCTCTTCGGTTATCTGCTCACTCTGTAGCTGGGCCGGCCTGGGAAGTCCAGGACTTTGGCTACTCCCTCTGGAATACGCTTCTTCTACAGCATATTTCACTATTTCAATATACGTACAGAGTCTAAGTCGTAAATTATGCAGACTTTAATCCATAATAATATTTAACTAAAATTATCAGATAATTCCATAAATCTACAGCTATTTAATGTTAAATTAATTTTAATTAAAAATAATGTGCGAAACACATATTTCATGTAAATTTATCTCAGATTTTGAATGGTATGTAGAGTAAACAACAATCTTCTAATTGATCAAGTCCTATTAAATATCCCTTTCACTCTTTCACCCCTATGTCCAGCCTGCCCTTCATGCCCCACCGACAAAGCCACACCTCGTCTTACTTTGACCATACCATGTTGTGCACACATTCCAATTTGGTTGTCCACATCTCATTAAATGGAATCCAATCAATATTTTAAAAAAAATTGGATTTTTTAATTGGTCTACAAAAATTGTTATCTTTATATTATTTTTCATTGGATTTTTTTTTCATTTTTAATAGTAACAATATACAACATTTAATAAATAAATTGAAACAAATTCTATAATGGTTTTTTTTTTCTTTTGAATATTATAGTTAGGCCGCTCTCGAAATTTATTCAAACAATTTTCTTTTAGAGTGACCTTAAAGACTTAGTCTTTTATATTGGTTAGATACATTTAATAATTTATTTTTAGAATATTTTTTTAAAAAATAATTGAATTGAAATTACTGAGATAAAATATTATCCTCTCACACCGATCATACTTATTAATAGGGATGACAATAATTTTGGATAGCGATGCTATCTGCAACAATAAATATTTGATACATTCGAATTTAGGCAACAAATAAATCCTATATCTGTCCAATATCAATTGGGAGATAAGGTATCTGATAGTTGTATTCAATATTCTATATTATTTAATATATAAAATATAAACATACAAATATTAAATACCTTTTTTATATTATACCAATGTTAATTATTATGCATCATTTAAGAAATTAAAAATCCAAAAATATTAGAATTATCTTATAAAATGAATTTAGATATTAGGTATTTTAAATAGAAAGAAAAACTTATATATAGTTTTTTTTTATATATTTTTACTTTTAAATTCTTTAATTAAAATATGACAAGTATAAATTTTAATTAAAAAATCATATATTGGTTTGCAAAAATTAATCCTTATCATATTATTATTAAAAATTATACAATTATTATATTTTAATTGAACAACATATTTATTATATTTTAATTAAAGAGTCTGATAATAAAAATATAAGAAAGTATATTTAAATTTAATAATTTCAAATAAGCTCCTAACTTTCATATGAATTTTCTAAATATTGAATATTTCAAATACAAAAGTGAAAAGAATAATTTTTTTTTCAAATCCAAATAAAATTTCAATGATAGATATATATTTTGAATTCAAATTAGAATATGATTCTTATCTATTAATTAGGAGCAAAAATGCACTCTTAGTCTTCTAATTTTATTTAAAATTTCGTTTTTGTCCTATAACTTCATTTAATTCCTATTTAGTCTCTTAATTTTATTTTATATTTTACTTTTTTCAATTAATTTTATTTGGTTTCAATTTAGTCTTTTAATTTTACTTTAAATTTCATTTTCACCCTTTTAATTTTACTTGGTTTTAATTTATTTTTTTAACTTTATCTCATGTTTTTCTTTTATCTCTTAATTTCATTTTTTTCTAATTTAACTATTAATTTACAAAAACTACTTAAATGTTTTCTCTTCTAAAACTATTAAATAAAATACTTAACAGAAAAGTCTTATGTGACTCCTTGATTAAAAAAAATAAAAAAATATTAATTAAATTAGAGAAAGTAGAAAAAAAATAAAATTAAGAAATAAAAATTAAATTTAAGATAAAATTAAAAAATCAAATTGAAATTTAAAAAGATAAGAGATAAAAATAAAACTTAGAGCAAAATTAAAAGATTAAATTAAAACTAAACAAAGTTAAGAGGTGAAAATAAAATTAAAAATAATATTAAAAATAAAATTAAAAATAAATAAAATTAAAAAATTTAAAATAAAATTTAAAATACAATTAAGAAATTAAAAATATATTTTAATTTTAATTTAAAAAAGAATAAAAGCCCAGGCTAATTAAGCGGAAGGCGGAAAGGGCGCAAAAAAAAAAAAAGAAACAGAAAAGATATTTGAGGAGGAGTAGCCCCAAAAATTATCTGGTCAAACACAACGTTTTTATTTAGGATTGACCCTCAAGAAGGGGTTCCGCCGCACTACGCACACGCAAAATGATCCCTTTTATATTCGCCTCTCTTATCCCTAAAAATCTTCCCTTATAACAAACCTATTCCAACCTTTGAAATTTGAATTGACGATTTCTTAACCAAAACATCATCATAAGTAACATCATAAGCAGCAGCAGCAGCAGCACCACCACCACCACCCCCACCCCCAGCAGTAGCAATATGTCTTGCTCCGTCGCCGTCCCCAATTCTCCGGGCTTCTCTCCCTCTTCTTCTCTCTTCTGCAACAACAAGAACTCTATTGTCTCTTCTCCGCAACCCCTGGCTTCTCCTTCTTCCCCATCCTCCTCCTCCTCTTCTTTCGGCTTTCGGCTCTTGAACCCCCCAGTTGCCTTTTCCAATCCCCCCTCTGCGTCGCCTTCGACTTCCGCTCCCTCATCCTCCACCTCGCCCACTAGCTCCCTCTTGAAGAGGAAGAGACCTGCCAGGCTTGATATTCCCGCTATGTCTCTCGCTTTTGGGGCTCCGGTGACGCCGTCTGCGGCGGCCCGGGATTTCTTCGAGGTTGAGGGACACGGGTTTTCTGTGTATTGCAAGAGGGGAAGGAGGCAGTACATGGAGGATTGTTACTCGGCTGCCGTTAATCTTCAAGGAAAACCAAAGCAGGTAATTTTTTTTATTTTTTTCATTTGAATTTTTCTAGAGATTAACTTCCGAATTTTATCTGGACTGTTTGGAAAACTTAATAATTACGAACTTTACCTTTTGCAATAGAATGTTTTTGGATAACTTGGGCAAATTTATGAAGGCATAGCTACTTCTGGAAAGGTTGATTGTTAAATGAATGAAACCATGATATCTAATTTTTATGGAATGTTGAAACAAGAAAATTTCAGAATGGTCATATTAATTGAAGTTTGAAAAATATCTCTAGACATGTAATAATTAAATGCAAGTGCTATGTAAGTTAACATCCAAATGTACTGTGTCGTTTATCACGACAGGCTTTCTTTGGGATATTTGATGGGCATGGAGGAGCAAAAGCTGCGGAATTTGCTGCTCATAACTTAGAAAAGAATGTCTTAGAAGAAGTGATTAGGAGGAGTGACGAAGATGATGACATTGAGGAGGCAGTGAAGCATGGTTATCTGACCACTGATACGGAGTTCCTAAAAGAGGATATCCAAGGTGGTTCTTGCTGTGTAACAGCATTGATTAGGAACGGCAACCTCATTGTGTCCAATGCTGGTGATTGTCGCGCTGTCATTTGCAGAGGCAGCACTGCCGAAGCCCTCACATCTGATCACCGGCCCTCAAGGGAAGCCGAGAGAGACAGAATTGAAGCTCTGGTAAGCATCTGATCCTGATAGTAATCTCTATTTGTTTTTTGTTATTGAAAGAACATATATTTGACGTAATTTTTATCAGTTTCTAAGGTAAATTGGATTTGAATTATCTTGTAGGGTGGCTATGTTGATCTATGCCATGGAGTTTGGAGGATCCAGGGATCTCTTGCCGTGTCTCGAGGAATTGGAGATCGACACCTGAAGCAATGGGTGATAGCAGAACCTGAGACTAAAGTTCTCAAAATCGAAGCTGAACATGACCTTTTAATACTAGCTTCAGATGGATTATGGGACAAGGTATACAACTTACCAAATTAATTACAATGTTCATAATATTTCATCGAAATTCTACCTGCAGAATATTGTTGCTCAGGTATTTACCAATCTCTTTTTCTCTCCGATTCCAGGTTACTAATCAGGAAGCAGTGGATATTGCTCGTTCTTTTTGTGTAGAGAGCGGTAGACCACAGCCATTGTTGGCCTGTAAAAAGCTTGTAGATTTGTCAATTTCACGAGGCTCTTTTGATGATATAAGCGTTATGCTAATCAAGTTGGATCACTATGTATGAAGCTTCATTAGTACAAGAGAAGGAATTTTACTGACTATACAGTATTAGGGATTTTAATCTCTGCCTGGAAGCTTCAAGGCTCAAGCAAGGTTGATGAGTAGGGCTCCCAAATAATTCTTCATTCTTAAAGGAAAAATGCTGCTGCCTTGATGTAAAGAGTAGCTGAATCTTTTTCTGTATATACCTGCACTTTGGATTTTTTTTTTTTTTACCCATAGATATTAGCAAAATACCTTGGATTTTTTTTTTGGTACCCTCTTATCTTAATGTAATAAGCATTACATTCATTTTTTAATCGAAGTTACCCGCTTTGGAAGTTCATAGCTGCATTCTTAGATGGTATTCTTTTGATTCTGTCATAGCAATGTACTTAACTGCAAAATTGCAAACAATCTCTCTTTCAAGATGTAGAAGTCAGATTAAGTTACTCTCCTGCCATTTAAATGGTTCAACTTAATCAAACTGATAGATTTTGATTGAAACAGTAGTTGTCGTGAGGGCTTTTATGCTTTATTGGATCATCCTAGTTGTTTACATGATAAGCAAGAAAGGTTTTCCATTAACTGGATCAGCCCTTTTATCAGGAGCTTGAGTCTTGATTATCTGTTACCTGGCGCATCCTCTCATATAGACCTAGTATATTCAAGATTTTACTCTCAGAGCCATTTTTATAAGATTTGAACTCGGGTTGGTAAGAGATGTCATCATCCCGCTTTCTCTTCTTACCGACTGAAGTAACTCTTTTGGCTGTAATGGATGAAATTTGCGAGATTCAGCAGCATTCACATACAGGAGTTGGTTAACTTGAAAACTTCTTCCATAGCAGGAGTATGATTCCCCTATGAACACAAAAGCTTCTCTCTTATTTATTTGCTTTATTTGCTTCTATAGATAAAGGATGAGTTCAAGTGCATGTTAATGCAAAATCTAGAGTGGTTCTTTCCATTTATTCCAATAATTTGTGAGTTTTAATGTTCAGAAGTTCACTTCCTCGTGTCTATATCAGAGGAGTGGTAATTCGAATAGATTAAAATTAAGAAACTTGCTCGACGTGACAGATCAATTCATTTCTTTGAGCGACAATGATATGATTGGTTAAATAAGACCATAATTTAAATTGTTAGTACTACTATGTTATATATAGTAAATTTCTAATAATTTAGAAGTATGATGCTGCCAATTCTTTAAGAAAACTGACATTGTTAGGAATATGCTAGAAAAAAATAAAATAAAAATAAAGCAGATAGGTATGAAATAATATACTTGGAAGAAAAGGTATTTTTGTTATTTAGTCTTAGTTATTTGATTACATTGTTTATATAGGGTTTGGGTGCTCTTTATGTACCCAAAGAAGAATTTTGGTAAGTTTATACTCAAAAAGTGTCCTTTACAAGAAAAGGATTTCCTGACTACAATTTCTTATGCTTTCTGAAATTGTAACAAATATGAAATTACATTGTCAAACAATTGTTGAAATGAAAATGCCTCCATGAATATACAGAATCGGATATAATATAACTTCAACTAGCTACTTGCAAACTTCCTAGGTAGATTGTATTTGTAGACTAGTGTGAGAACGAAATCCTCTCGAATCCATTTTTTGTTAATAGTATTGCAGTGAAGAAATGTTGGGGGTCAACTTAGATACATATAAATTAATCTACCTTTTCATTTGATTAAAGGCAGGCCAGCCATGCTATAATTGAAAAATTAATAACAAATTCTTTGCAATTTAGCCCCAAAAAATTGACATCTTCTCCCTATGACTACTTAAATCAAAATTTATCAGAGTAAAAAAATAAATCCTTAATGCAAACGGGTTGCATTGACATTTTCTCACTGAAAATTTCGTTATTCCATCGCGCAGAAGGTTCTCAATTAGTTGTTAGCCTCACAGATCATTGACTGTGGCAAACTGGCTACTTGCAAAGTTTTATGTAGTATTTTATCTGTAATTAGTAGTAAATTGTAATCTATTTGAATCCCTTTTTTTAAAAAACTTTTTTAGTATAGCGATAAGGAGAAAGTCGGGGTCAATTGACAAGCATTTTAATTAATTTCCTCGGATTAAAGACTCATCGATGGGAAAAGCTGAAAAGAAATTATAAGAAAATCTGTGTGATTTCACCTTAAAAATTTGACATATTCTCACTATAAGTGGTTATTTGAATAGAAATTTAATGAGAGAAAAATTGGAAATACTTAGTGCAAATGGGTTGCACTGACATCTTCTCACGATTATTCCAAAGTTGAAGGTTCTTAATAAGTTGTTAGCCTCTCTCAAATGATTGACTGAGGAAAGCTTGGAATTGAAGTATTATTAGTTTGGGGTTAGGAGACTGAGTTTGAGATCTCCAGGGGGTGGAAGACAAAGAAATTCAAAATTATATTTTAGCAACAAAAAGTTGTTGTTGGGAAAGCTAATGGGAACAAGGTGGCTATTATAATTATTAATAATTTAAGAAGCAGCGGCTAGCGACGGTGGAAGAAGCTGTTGACCAACTTTCTAGGCCGTTTCTCGCAGACTACGTCCCCTGCCGACCACCGAATAATTAATCGATCTAGAAAAATCATATCCTAAACTTATTCTTTGTCTTTTGTTAGCCTTTCAAACTGAATATTCGTCACTCTTTTCCAACTCAGAAAATATAAAATAAAATAAAATAATTTAGACATGTAGGTTGTCTGGTTGATTTTAGAGTTGATTAATTATAACGAATTTGACTTATTTTATAAAGATTTAGTCATCTAGACTTGAAATATAACAAATATTTAAGTTTAGGATTTTGAAATGAAATTAAAAGAAATTTAGAAAAATCAGATAATATTTGAGAATTTTTTTTGGGCAATATAATGAAATTAAAGAACGCGATATACATAGTATGATGTTAATGAAACAAATCTCGTGATAACAGAATGTTAATTTGTGAATAAAGTAAAAAATAATCAAATAATATGATTATATTTTAATAGATATGAATCAGTTTTTCAATAAATACTAATTGATTTCATGCGACAATTTCTTTTTCTTTTTGTTAGAAAGGAAGTATACGACCTTTGGAGGGGAGAAAGTGGTAGGTAAGGATTGAACCCAGATACATCAAGTTTTTTTAGAACTCAGGTTTTATTGTTCATTGGTCTATTAGACCCAATAAGTCTAGCCCAACTTGATCTAATTAGGTCGAGTCAAAACATAAATGGACAAAATTTTTATAAAATTATACTGGGTCAAGTCAGGACACAGGTCGAAACATATTTTGCCTAACATAATTTGGTAGTTACTATTCTTTCTTTTGTTATTAATATTTTGTCATCTTATACTTTTATTTTTATTTCATTATACTCTTTTTATAGGTTGCTGCTTTCATTACTCATCCATATCTTTTATATTTCTTAATTGTTTTTGTTATTGATGCATATTCTTATTGACATTTGTTTTGTTGAACAATGAAAATACACAAGTTTATCTAAAGTTCTTGTGTTTTGTTTAATAATACTAAATTTTTTTGTTGAAATTATTTTACTAATGATAACATGAAGGCTCCAAAAGCCCATTGTTTTAAAATCGATAACACTAGCCTAGGCATCGTCAAGCCACTTTAGTTTAACATAAAACGAGACTTGCTCGAGTTGGGTTAGGCCACGGAAATAAAAATAAACTTAATGTTTTAATCGAGTTGAGTATCAAGCTTACTAAATATCCAACTTGACCATGTCCATGAATAGGCCTAGTAAATAAAAGACAAAATTCATGGAATGGGAGAGGATGTGAGAATGTTGAGAAAACATGTTTAGTATACAAGGTAGCTAAAGCCTTCGGGTGAACAAAAACCATTAAACATGGGAGACATTAAACCTTTAGACCATTCGATGGAAAGTGATTTGACTTGAGGGAGAGCAAATATTCAGATCATATTGCCCCTGTTTGCTTGAACAAAAGTCGACCCACAACAATCAACAGAGAATGTCGTCCACCATGTGGTAAGGTTGCCCTAGCCAATATTCCTTGTTGCGGCCTCGTCCTCCAGCCATTGACTACTGGATTCAGTCCAAGAAGGGCAAAGAGGATCGCATGTGACACAAGTTTGGGTTTCTTCAAGTACTGTAGAACGAAATGATATGGAGGGAAAATGCTCCTTATCTTGTATGAAGTAGATGGTTCTTAGAGTAGTTCATAGCCATGTTCTCAGAATCGGATCGGACTGGCCGGTTCGACCGGGAATCGGTCCCTAGTCCGGTTCGGTTGAGTTGAAGAATAGGCTAATCAAAAAATCGGTCAAGAACCGGTGAAAATCGATAAAAAACCAGACTGAAAAAATTGGTCTGAAGCAATTTTTCTTTTTTTTTTAATTTTTTTATATAACAGAATAATTCATTTTAAATAATTTTGACAAATTAAAAATAGAAGGTAATAAAAAAGATGAGGGAGTTGAAATATGATTTTAAAAAAAAGAATATAAGAGAAATAAAATGTGTATAATTAATTATTTTTTATACTTACTTTTTATCATGTTCAATTTCCTAATAATATTTCTCTCAAATATCAAGATACTTAGCTAAAATTATTATTTGTTATTTTATTTTTTAATAATAAGTAGAATCTTAATATAATTTAGAAATTTTAAAAATTTAATATTAAATATTCTTAATTTTTAATCATAGATAATTTTTATTTTAAACTAAACATTAATTTTTGTAATATATTAAGAAATATTAAATTAGTAATCAAATATTTAAAATTTACTAATATTTATTTGTTATATTAAAATTTTAATACATAAATTTTTTTAAAATAATATATTTAATTATCACCGATTCGACTACGGTTCGACCAATGAACCGTGAACCAGTACTTCCACTGGTTCAATGACCGGTCCGATTTTAAAAACATTGGTTCATAGCCCTTATTTCCTTATGCGCTTCTTCGAAAATGCTTCTTACCCAAATATAGATTTAAAATCCAAACAATAAAGTGAAATTTTGTAAATTTATTCTCTTTTATTTTGTAAGGAATATATTATTTTTGTCTTGAAATTGCAACTTGCATCTGATCAGTATCCACCGGTAAAAAAATTAAAGATCCTCCCAATAGTTATATAGGGGCATTTTAATCTTTTAAGCATTTTTACTTTCTATTTGTACCTTATTTTCTATCTAATTAAACATAAATAAACAGTGACATTTATATTTATTTTTGTATCATATCAAACATAATTATGAATCACAAAATTCCTTTTTTATTCTAAATCTACCTTTCATTCTCATTCCATTAAAAAATTATCCTACATATCAAATAAGACCTTAAGTTTACCAGAGATGCCACTTGAGCCAATGTTAGTCTTGATCAACTATGTGACTAATTTTTCTTTTTTTAATATTACAATTAGGTGGTGTCTTGTGGATTTGGATGCGGGTTTACTTTAATCAAATGTAGGCTAGCCACAAAGATATGCACATTGGATAGATCCAACGATTAGAATTTATTTTATACGTGAGGAGAATTTGCTCTATAAAACTCATGAACAGAACAAAACCTAGACGTTAGTGCATCACATGCGCATAATAATTTTTCCTATCCATGTTAATGTAGAGAATTTAGACAGAATAATTTTACAATCTGTTATTAAAAAATTTTCCATAAATTGATAAATTTAAATTACATTAACCAAAAAATTTTCGATTTGAGTTACGTCACTTATTGTTATCGGTAAGAACAATTATGGGGCATTAATAAAATTCTGGACTTAAAATTTAAACAATTTATATATCTGATTGTTATTTTTTTATTTTTTGCTTATGAGAAAAAAATAGACATAAATTAGATTCTAGCACAGTATGCCATGTGAAAATAAGATATTTATATAAGGCTTGACTTGAGATTGACTTATTGATGGACGGGAGGAAAGTGCGTTTGGGACATGGAAGGTCCAACAACATGAAACGTTCTAACTTGGCGACGCTTCGCGGAAGGCGCAACATGTTTCATAACTGTTGTACAATTCAAGTTTAATGTTTAGATGACGTTCAGGAATTAGGGCAAGAAGAGGAGCATATATGCATGTATCCAACAAAAAGGATCTAATTACCGACAAACATACATATATATATATATATATATGTGTGTGTGTGTGTGTATGTATGTTTGTATATGAAGTGTGTGTGTGTGTCTATATGTATATATATTTTTATATATGTTTGTATATGCAGTGCATGTACTACGTACAATGTTTTAGGTGTTGGCATATTATATCTGTATCTGGATGAACATATTTTTTTAATCAGTCGTATTGGCCAATGAACTTCCGGGTAGGTGATTTACAGGTCCTCATGGTTCATGCATATTTGGATCTTTAATTTTTATGGCTTTTTTAAAGAACGATGACATTGGCATGGCCATTATCAAAATATGTATGAGTTGTAGTTCTCCGGATTCTACTTACGTCAGTCAATTTGTATATGCAATTCCAATAAGTTGCATCGCATGTACTTTAGACGAAATATAGCACAGTTGTCAACACTGTTGTGTGCAATTAAAAATTAAGGAGAGATCAATGATCTAGATCATGTTTTTACTTTCAAGTCTTCTTTGTTTATTGTTTCCATTCATCCGGATATTAAAGTTGTTCTAAAATAACACACTCCTTGTTGTTGGCTGCCGCAAATTATTAATTTGACACATGATTAATGAGCCGACGAATGATCCTTGTGTGTAAATATTTTACCCATTTGTTATGTGTGAATAGCATTAGCGATCATTTGACTTTTTTAGTTCATATGACATATAATTGACTCCTTTTTTTTAAAAGGATTAGACTTTAATGTAATTTTGTATATTTTTGTTATGAAATTACTTTATTAAAATATAATAAGTGTATACTTTTTTAAATAAAATATGATAAATGTACAACTAAATGGGGAAACTATACACATATTATGTTATTATTGAAAAGATATATAATAAAGATATAAAAAATGTATATGTATTTTAATTATAATATAAAAATATTTTTAATTTTTGGAAAAAATTTTAAATAATCTTAATGATATATTTTTTATATCACATCAATCTAATACATTTAAAATTTTTTGATCCTACGGTGTGCTCTCCAAAAAAATTAAACCCATGTTATCTTTCTTTGCCAATTACAGATGGCAAATTTTTTTTTCCCTTGTTTGAGTGGATTCTCTTGGAAATTTTCTTGGTTTTCTAAAAGATACATCCCATTTTAATTTAATTCTTTTAAACAAAATTAATATTATTTTACTCCTTCAAAGATTACTTTTACCCATATTCCATTCTCACATTAAGCTTTGGTAACAAAGGGGCTATTTGGTTGTATTAGAAAAGGTGAAAGGCAGAGGTAATTTTTTTTTGTAATATCTATTGTGTATTTGTGATTATTACTTATGAATTTTTATTTATGTTTATTATTTTTTTATGTAAAGTTTTGAGGAATATTTGCTATCCATTTTAACTACTATTCTCATTCTCTTTTTATTTTTATACTTAATAATTTTGTACACTAAATAACTTAAGAAAGTATATAGGTGACAATTTAATATGAAACTAAGTGTAACCATTAAGTATTTATTTACTAGTAACATCAGTTCTATGAAAGTTCCATCATGCAATCCATTTTTGTTAATTACTTGTTGATGGGATTTAACCTAAAAATGAAATTAAAAAAATTGAAATAACAGAAGTGAGATATTAAAATTAGGGAAGATCAAACAAAAATAAAGTATTATATAAAAGGGCAAAAGTTCAGTTCAATCAAAATTTAATTGGACAAGTACATGCCCATCATCCTATGTTTTTTTTTTCTTTTTAAACATTAGTTGATTGATTACAAAATAATAATTGATATAATGAAATATTATATGTAATAAAAAAAAGAAAAATATAAATTTAACAAATTTGTTGGAAGGCGCAGAGATGATGGAATGGATGGAGGGGAACAAGGGGAAGGATGAAGGTGTGCATGTTGGGCGCAAAAGATGGAATGTTTTTTGTGCATATATGCATGCCTCTCTTACCCCCATTGATGTTTCCTCTTTTGTCTCCATCTTCTACGACAAACCTTCGCACCATTCACGCAACTTCACTACTCCTTTCCTTCCTTCTACTACTTCTTCTTCTTTAATCTTTATCTCTCCATTATGATTTGATGCGAATATCCATAACAATTGAGAGTTGAGATTCACAAGGGATTCCACGTCTTTTCGATAGCTTCTTTTTCGTTTTCGTTGCATATCAATTGAGGGTTCAAACTTTTAATTTTAATTTTAATAGATAGAGGGAATACAATTTAATAGTTTTATGTAACTATATATTATAGTTTTCTTGCATGCCCTTTTCAATTCCGAGATCGTTCAACTGGAATTTCACTCTGTCTCTGTCATTCTGGCTTGATAACTTATAGGTAAAATTAGGTTTGAAGAAATTAGAAATTAATTTTTATTCTTATTGTTGTCTTCAATTTTCTAATGTAATTTTACTTTAATAATTAAATATATAGTATATTGTAGGTATTTGTAGTTTCCTAGTCTATGTTTAATTTTTATTAAAAGAATGTGGCTTTAAAATTATGGAAATTTTTTTTTTTAATAAATGGAGAGATTCTGGGAAACAATTTATTCAAGCAGTGCAAAAAACTGTGATTTTAACTATGATTTTTTAGTGGCTTTCGTGACAATTGTAACAGTTGTTAAGTGATATAGTAATGATTATAATATTCATAGTTGAATTGTTTGTCACAAATGTTTTAACTAGGATTGTCAATAGATTCTGGTTTAGCCATAATTTAAAATTATGTTTCACCTTTTGTATTTTTTAGGTGACAAGTTTAACTACTATTGTACTTTTTTTATTACATATTTTCGATCCATTTTTCTCCCAAAAAACATGTAACAATCATTTTCAACTAACATATTCAACAACCAATTCTTAGTAATATAACAATTTTCAACCAACATATCTAACAAAAATCATATGCTATTAAAATCACAAATAGATGCAAACCAAGCAAAGATAATATATTCCTACACAACACTCAATGGAGGGTTTAATTCATTTGTTCTTTACATTTTAGGATTGGATTACTCCCTTTTGATTCCTATAATTTAAGATGAGCCACAAGCAAACAAAGAAAGGATGACAAATAAGAGGAATATTTGAAGAAATGCAAGGAATAAAACAGAAAGAAGGAAGAAATTAAAGAAGAGAAGAGATTTCACTTAAGATTCAAGCTGGAAGAAGAGAGAAGGATGGTTGAAATCAAAGAAAGAAAGTGTGCAATGGCAGATTTCCTTCTTGATAATGTTTGGTAAAAAAGAAGGTTGCAAGAGTGTTCACAAATAAAGGCCTTATTGGTGGCGATGACAGTCACAACAACAAATGAGGGCTTTAGTGGCGCGGCTAGTTAGACAAAAGGCTATGCTGCATTTTTGGACAAAGGGCTTCTTTAGATTTAAAGTGCGAAAGAGATTTAGGTGTGGGGGGTTATCGGAGCAAACTGATTACAATTACACAAAAACGTAATTAGTCCACGGGTCTAAGAAATTGTGACTAGATCTAGTAGCTTAAGTACAATTACTTGACTTCAATTAAACCATGTTTTAGTTGCGATTTTCATAATTGTAACAAAAAGCTAATTTTTTTTAAATAGTGATTCCATCAAGGTCCTCCAAGTAGAATATTGTATCATTGCTAATATAGTTGTTGAACTAAAGTAAATAAAGTCTCTGTTGAATGACTTGGAAATAAAGATCCTCACAAATTTTTCTCACGTGTTTATCGCCTTTTTGCACTCTTAGTCTCTTTATAGGCTCTTTAAAGAAACTAATCAGACTCAATACAAAGCTATCACAATTCTTGTGAGATTCAACCCAACACTTGGAGATAATGAGTAGTAAGTAGATACTACAGTAGAGAAAATTAAGGAATGAAAGTTAAAGATGTAGAATTTTGTAAAAGCTTAGCTCAAACCAATACTACTTCCAGAACAACACAAAATCTTTTTTTTTTTTTTGCCTTTTCTTTTCAGTAATTTTTTTTCTCTATTTTTTTTGCCTTGCTTTTTTTTTTCTTAGAATATGAAGAACAAAAATAGCAAAATCAATCTGGAAAGCCCTGAAAATGCGTCTAAATTTAAACGACAATATCTCGAGTTAGAGAACTCCAAATGAGATGATTTTAAAGCGATCTGAAAGAAGAGAATCTAGGATATAAGAAAGACCTACTACACGTCCAGAAACTCAACGAAAAATGTGACAAATAGAGAATTAAAATTCAGCACGTCCAGAAGAATGAAAGACGAACATAATTTCAAAAGGAAACAGAAACACAATCTGGAAAAACACAAAGACACACGGATATGACCTGATTTAGGGACCGAAGTTGTGATACTAAGATGGTGCGAACCTGCAAGGAATCGAGTCCCCTTAAACCCACAACCGATCTAAAATATATGCATCCCAAGAAAGCTAAATCAAGTCTGAACGATCCACTTGGAACTCCTGAATACGAGGAAACAAGGACCTCGAGTGTTGGAAGATGCCACAAGGTTGATCAAGCCTTGATAAGTCTACTAGTTCAATGAAGAACCCTAGAGAATACTCTTCTCAAGTCTGGGATTTCCAGATAATATGATTTTTATTCATTCAAATCTGGTTACAATGGGAGGCAGAGTACAATTATATAATGTGCAAGTCAAATTTTCCTTCAATACATATAGAAAAAGGAAAACTAGAAAAATTAATAGCAAATATCCTAATTAATGACCTATGAAATCAGAACTATAAAAGTCAAATTCTCTTAAAAACTAAAAAAGAATTAAATCCCCATAAATAAGCTAAATTCGTCCAGATACATTATAGTTATAGAAATCAGCTTATTAAGCTCAAAATGGCATTATTTAGCCCTAAATAAGCCCACCAATGGATGGTCTATGGTTCAAGCACTTCAATTTATAATGTTTTAGTTCAATTTTGCCTCAGCAGCTCCATCTTCAGCCTATATGATGTTGATGACGTCCACATTAAAAATGTCCATATCTTGCTTAACTCTTGTTACTCCAATTGCTATTTGCTTAGTCCAGGTCTCTTAAATAAGTCAACTTAAGGCTTCTCTCATTCTTTTAGCTCGTGCTCTTGTCATCGAGCCACTTGGAATTTGCAGAGGATCATTCTAAACATTTGAGACAGCTTGCTCCATTTGATGGATCGCATCTGCAAATCCCATCTTAGTTTACAAGAGAGTATTTACAGGAGAGTATTAGATGATGTATCAAAATTAGTTGTAATGATTAAATAGTTAGTTATACAATTATATAGTTCAATTATCTAATAAACTTTATATGCATCGCTCCTACAAACTAACATATTCATTCAATAACATTCATTTTCTTCCTTTCATTGATTTCTCTATTCCTTACCTTGTTTCACAAGGGATGGGAGGAGAGGATTGGAGAACCGGACCCCTATGCATTGACACCCCTGATTCTTATGTTAAAAAAATTGTATTACTTAAGCCAAGATTTATAAGCATACAAAAATTTGTCTAACCCTTAAATATATGCACATGCCCGCATTAGTGATATTTTTTTGGTACTCTAAAACCTTAATTTACTTCAAATCCTTCCCAGATAGTAAAGAGGGAACTAGTCTAAATGATATATATCAAAAAATAAAAAAAATTCTTAACTTGTAGTATATAAAGAAAAAAAAAAATGAAGAATATTCCATAGTATAATACCATATATATATATATGAACCTTGGTTGAAAACTTTCCATCTGAACGCAAAATTAACAGCGCGTCTAATAATTGATAATAATATATAGAAGTCAAGTCACGGAGCACATTGCTTAACCCTCATAACTACAATGCGTCATCCAAATCGAGCAGCCATAGCTCAACCAATAACTAATTAGCAGTTTTTATATTCTAGATGCTTTAAAACTTTTGAAAAACATCATTCAAAAGACAACCAACGTGTTCTTTGTGCACAGTGTTTCTTCGTGGGGGAGAAAGATACAAATCCAAGTTGAAGTTACTAAGAAACCATCCATTCACACATACGCGTCGCTTGTCTAATCCCGCAGCGCAATGACAATCCGCCACCTCAGTGACACATTGTTTCTTCGCAAGCCACTTGGCAAAGTTTCGGAAACTTAATTTGCTTCTTCTAGTCTTTGTCTTTTTGAGTTCGTATGAAAATTCGAATCCCCTGTTTCCGACTTTCCCTATCAATTCACATTTTTTATCTTCCCCCTTTTCTTCTCCTTTCTGAAGAAGTAGAGGACATCTTTATGTGGACAACCCCTACCTTCGTTTCCCTTTCCCTCGCCGTAACGCTTTGTCCATATTTTCTTTTATCCCCTTTGGTCAATTCAATTCCATTCCAATCCAATTCCCCTCCCAAGCACTCACAATCCAACACATGGCTCCACAATAAAAGTTCTTCAACCCACTAAACCTCAGTTTACACACACGAAACCAATTAAATTTAATTAAGAAAAGGTTAAGAGTGTATGTTTATGTTTATCCATTCCCAATACCATAATCTAATTCTTCCACATAATTCCTAAATTAATTAAAAAATTGTCATTTATGGTAAAAAAAAATAAAAAGGCACAAAAGGTACTGTTTTACAATTTTTTTAAAGAAGTTGTGCTAATTAAAATTTGACTAAACTATATTTAATATTCTTTTTGTTTATGAAATTACACTTTTTTTTAATTTTTTTAATCAATAAAGAGAGTTGAATATAATTTTTAAAATAACAATAATATCATGTGCAATTTAAGTTAACTTAACTTAAAAGAAATTGGCATAATTTATTTTATAATTACATACATAAATAGTGTGCGAATCATTTTGTATTGGATTAAAGACAAATTATTGACACTAATAAAAGTTCATAGTTTTGTCGTCTTGGGTGAATTATTTCACGGATTCTGACTTGGGGTATGGTGATTTATTATTGATGTAATAAATTTTAGCCAAAATTAGGGAAAGGCAATTTGGGGGGTAAATCTTATCCGCATCAAAAGCCAATAAGGATCTAATACCAAGTGCCATATGCTTAATGAGGAAGTGAATGAACCGCGTGCGGAATTGTCCCAATTATATCAGTACACCAACACAAGAAAAAGGACGATCCCACAAGGCTGTCACAGGCCCTCATCTCCTTAAGATACGACTCGATTTCGGTACTCTTCATGCACCCGAATTTTCCACAAACATACAAAAACAAATAAAATTTTAATTTTTTTAATATTAAAATAATAATAATAAAATACCTTATGGAGGCTGGCGGTGCACGTCAACACACTTCTACTCCAACTAAACTCTATGTGGCAAAAGCCGCACACCGGCATCGTGGGCATCCAGACAACTTCGCATCTTCTTTATTAGCTTTTACTTCTCTCTCTCTTCCCTCATACGTGGACCAATACTCTCCTGCCACGTTGACCATGCTTCCCTCCACTCCAATCTACTACTCTCTACTCTCTCCTTTCAAGTGTTTTCCTTGGCCAACGATCACACACACCTCCCAACGAAAAAGGCCAATATTGCCCAGTAGCGCCACATGTTAAAATTTAAATTGTCATTCCTCACAACTCGACAAGAAAATAACTAAACACTTAGATCAACGGCTACGATTGAACCCAAATTAAAATCTTAGTGGATAAGGATTAAAAAACAAAAGAGAGAAAGAAACCCACTATCCCTCCATTTACGTCAATACCATTTCCCCTGGGGACTTCCTAGCCTCATGTCTCCACCTCAACTTGCTCACCGCTTTTTTCTTCATTATTATCCCTTTTTTAAATTCCACGGTGGACTCGGAAAGAATTAAAAAAGCATAACTCCAAACACGTTCTTATAGATATATATATACCCGCGTTTGCCATTTGGTCCCTCAAGAAAACACGGCGCACGCCAATTTGAGTACGTGAAGTTGAGCTTAGTTTTTTGCGATGGCTTCTTGGGTGAGAGGGAAATGTATCGGTAAGGGCGTGTTCGGCACAGTGAGTGTTGGAATTGCCAAATGGGACGGTCGGGTATTTGCTGTGAAATCCGTGGATCTCAAAACCGGTCTCCCGGCTCAGGTGGAGGCTTTGGAGAATGAGATTCGGATTCTCCGGTGGGTGTCGCCGTCGCCTTACGTGGTCGAGTTCCTCGATGACGACATCACGACGTCGTATCGGAATTTGCACATGGAGTACATGCCGGGTGGCACCCTTGCTGACCTGGCGCCTCGGAATGCTGACTTGGATGAGGAGTTGGTGAGGTACTATACCTGGTGCCTCGTGAACGCGCTGAGAGACGTCCACTCGAAGGGCGTCGTGCACTGCGACGTGAAGGGGAGGAACGTTCTGGTGGGGGCCAACGGCTGCGTCGCCAAGCTCGCCGATTTCGGCTCGGCGATCGAGGTCTCCGGCAAAGGGTGCTCGGCGGCGATTCTGCCTCGTGGGAGTCCGCTGTGGATGGCCCCAGAGGTGATCCGGGGGGAGTCTCAGGGGCCGGAGTCCGACGTCTGGTCCTTGGGATGTACGGTGATCGAGATGGTCAAAGGGAAGCCGGCGTGGGAGGACCACGGCGGTGACACGCTGAGTCGAATCGGGTACTCCAGTGACGTTCCCGAGTTCCCGGGTCAATTGTCGGAGCTCGGGCGGGATTTCCTCGAGAAGTGTCTGAGGAGGGAACCGAAGCAGCGGTGGAGCTGCGATCAGCTGCTGCAGCATCCATTTTTGTCATCTGCTTCACCCAATAAGCTTGTGGACTCGTCTCCTCGTTGCGTTCTTGACTGGATTAATACAGAGTTCGCCGAAGAAGACGAAGAGGAGGAAATCAGATTCGAATACAATGCTGAAAGTTCAGCTAAGGAAAGAATCAGAAAATTAGCTACAAATTTGAAGGCAAATTGGGAAACGGAGGGTTGGGCGGCAGTGAGGGGACTGGCATCAAACCCAGAAGCAACAGCAATGGAAACAGGGGATGTTGGCAGCGGGAGTGGGGACGAAGAGGGGACAAGTTCGGAATATTCGTATTGGATAGGGGTAGAAGAGGAAATCAGTGTAGGGACAAGTTGGGAATATTCGGATAATGTAAGAGCGGCAAAATCTGAAAGGGCAAATCCGGGAAGATGGGAATTGGTTGGCAAGAGGCGGTTGGTCTGGCGGTGTGATCACAGGGCGTGCAATGCTAGAACCACAGCTGGTTGGAGCTGTCCGTATATGTCAGGAAATGCAGATTTAGATTTAGTGCTAAAGATAATAAGAGTAATACTAAGCATTTACAGCTTGTGTTGTACATTATTAAAATCACGTTATTTAAATTCTTTATTGATAAATTTAAATATATTATTTTCTCGAATTATTTATATTCTACACTTTTTTCATCAACATGTGCCAAAAACATGTTGTTTTGTACAGGGGGCAATTATTTATGTTTTACAAAAAAAAGAAAACACGTTATTGCAGCTCATAAATAAACCTAATCTTAGCAAATAATAATAATAATAATAATAATAATAATAATAATAATAAAAGGAAGAGTGGGCAATTGATAAGCGGTACTACAGCAGGCAGTAAGTACATATCAGAGAACCAAAAAGGCAAAAACACGTAACAGAGCAAATGACCCAACTTTTAAAGATTAATAATTGAAATTTATTGTTTAGTAGAAGCTGTTGCCTTCTTGGTGTGTGGTGTTAGCAAATTGAAAGTTCATCATGTGCATTAATATTTTTTTCTTATGTTCAAATTTGTCGTATTTCTATAGTGGGTAAAGAAAATAAAATTATTGATTACGTGTTGACTGACAGTAATACTAATAATTATAATTTTTAACTAGTTTAATAATAAACGATATAACAAGTCATGTAATATTTGAAAATGATAGCATATTTCCAAATAGAAATGTAGTGAAAGAAAGAGTGAGCATGTGAGAAGCAGAGAAAACGAAGTAACAAAATGGTGTATTGGAGTTGTGTGGGGATAGGAAGTTAGGGAGAGAGAGAGAGAGAGAAGAGGGATTGTACTTGAAATGCGGCATTTGGCTTTGAAAGGAGAAAATTGGACATTCAGCTAAATGGATATCGTGCTGGACTAGAAAGAGTCTGTATAAATTTTTTAATATTTATTTATTTTTATTTTTTTAATTGTACTATATGTAATTAATTTAATTTATAACTGCTGAAAATTCAAACTTTTGGACAACTGAGGATAAGGGGAACTTGCAATTTGGTGTTTTCTTGGGATAGAATTATTTACAGTAAATTGAGTCCACAAATTGGCCGACATAGATAGCTAAATGGATATCGTGCTGGACAAGAAGCGTGCTTCATGCTTTTCTGTTTTTATCAATGTGTCAATAGATGCAATGCTAGCTAAATATGAAAATTACAAACAAGGAAACAAAAAGAAACAAATAAATACAACATAACAATAAAATTAAATTAGTGAATACCATTTTAGACACGGAGCTTATTGGATTTTAAAGTAGGCCAATGAACCCGGATTTATTGGATCTGTGGGTTTATCACCAGAATAATTGGACTAATAAATCATAATTTGTCTCTCGTCTAATGATTTGAGTACCTGAATACATTGATATCATTGGATTACTAAGTGATCGCACCCACACCCCAATTTGTATTGAATTTCGTAGAGCCAAACTAAACCATCTATTGCTATATGAACAAAGATAAATCACCATAATGTCCTCAAAAGAACACTTGTAATTAGATCATTGAGTAATGCTTACTCCCTTTTTCTTTGTTATTATTATCTTTAATATTAACTCAAACATTCAAGTGTCGAATTCAACATTTCTCTATATAAATTATTGTCCATGACGGGGATTAGAAATGACTATAAATAAGGTAAACAAAAAAGAAGAAGCTTATTCTATGTTTGGTTGCTAGAATCTTTCACTGTACATCTTGGAATGGAAATAAAATTCCCATGACATGCCTGTTTGGTTGGATGATTTAATTTTGATTTCATTCACTTTGGAATCTCCATTTAACCAAATAATGGAATCAGCTGCATTATAGGACCATTTTATATGACCATCATATTTGGCTTCTTCTTCCAACCATTGTCTTGTTTTACTGTTGTCCTTCTTTTGTTTTAGTGCAGTTTTTTATTTTGTTTTGTTTAGAAAAAAATTATTGTGGCAACTAATAAGTGCAGTTTTTTATTTATTAGAAAAAATTATTACTTTATTATTTTTTATCCAAGGATATTATAGTTATTTACAACCAACTCTTTTTCATTTCTCTATTGATTTTATCTGATCAAAGAACAAAATAGAATAACATTATCATTCCTTTCAATATCATACTAAATGCAAATATAAACTATAATATTTTATCCCTTTCAAACTTATTTCTATTCTTATTCTTACTTCTACTCCTACAAAAATATTCTTCCTACTTGATAGGGCCTTAGAGAAAGCGATAGAATTACATTACTTGCGAAAGTAATACAAAGATGGTAAGATTATCATGTTTGAATTAGCATGTTACTTCGGGCTTGGGTGGCTTTATGAGATCTTGTGAGGATTTTTTAAGCTTACAAGGCTTGTATGACTTATTAGACAATATAAAACTTGGTTTAGTTTGGCCTATTTATACCTTTTAGAAATGTAAAATAATAATGATTTTTGATTAAATTGATGTATTTCTTTAGGTAAAGTTAAATAACTTTTGCTTGGTTTGAAATTACTCGCTAACTTAAGCTGTTATTCTTTATCAACTTGTTCTATTAATACATTAATGTAATCTCAAATTATTTTAACCCTATAAGATATTGAGTCCACTCATAATATTTTATTATTTCAGGCATTGTGGTAGGCCTTCGTGAACATCTGATTGCCCCATTTAAATCCCTACTATCAAAAGATCAATCATAGTGATTTTTTTTTAAGGTGCTTTTAAAGGGTCGTAATATATCTGTGAAAATTTCATAGCCATGAAAATGGGAGGGGCATCTAGAAGAGCACGAACATTCGACGGTGGGTGGTTGCCAAAACGTGGAGAGAGTTCAACTGCCAAATGCTTAAACGAGAATTTGAGTCATTTAGAGCAAACCAGAAATGTATTTGGTCGGCCAATTAGGTTCTTTCTAGAACATTATATAGTTTTATAAAGTTATATCAAGTGTTGAAGTTTTAGAGGCTGTGCAGGTTATCTAGAAACACACAGAATCACTTGAAGCAGACAAATTACGGACACGAAGTAGTCGTTTTTCTAAATCAACGAAGTGGACCATGCCAACAAGGTGTGGAGGGGAAAGAATCATTCAAATATATTTGGCCAGTGATCCACCAATAAAAGTATGGCTAGTTATCTAAAGCTCAATAATTAATTTAATTTTATGTTGCTGATCATATAAATATCTAGTAATTATGGGGTATTATATTTTAAAATGGTAATAATTTATTTGCTTTTTAAATTTTAATATACTAGAGAAATTAATTATTAAAAAAATCCAACTTGAACATGTGCTCTCCTTACCAGAATTTTATTTTCTATTTTTTTTATATACCAAAAAACAAATGTTTGAACTTTAGATTTATTGCAATTGATTTCTCTGTCCACTTCCTTAATATTTTAATAATACTTTTTTTTTTTGGGGTGTCAAAAATGACACTTCAATTCATAAAATGTTACCTGCTTCAACGATGGATTGAATGAGCGCGGTGGATCTCTTGCAGTTAGAGGTACTGTCGGGCCTTTCAAGCATGTTTTTTCTTTTTAATTATAAATTTGAGGTATAAGGATAAAAATTACATCTCTAAAGATAAAAATTTTAACTACAAAAAAAGTTACACATTAAAAATTGAATCTTTAGAGTATTAATTACTAAATGATTTAGTCTTTCTTTAGTGGTGATAAAATGTGTAACTTTTATTACTAAGTTATTTGCTCTTGGTGTATTTATCATTTACAATTTCAAATATCTAACATATTATTCTTATGTACAGACATATTTACTATATCAGAATTAATGTATTAGAATCTAAACTTATCCTCTATGTCTATGTTAGTTGTTTTTTTTTTACTTAATGACTTGATGTTATTCCAATATCATTTGATATGTGCAGCTCATTCTTTATGAATGGTGAAGAGCTCTTTCCAATTCAATGACATATTTTATCATGTTTGAATTGTTGTAGTGTTTTAGATTTAATCTGTTTAATTTGCCACTTGTTTTTATTACATTTTTTTTTTCAATCAAATTATGAATACATAATTTAACAAAATTAACTGCATTTTTAACATACATGTATAGCAATTCTGATGCATGGGTACTGCATTATATATATATATATATATATATGGGATCTCCTTAGATCTTCACACCTCATAAGAAATGGGGATGAGGAAAGTCTGTCCCTTGCAACATGGAATTGGGATGGCAATAGGGAGACAGGAGAGTGATAGGGATTATTTGGTATGCACAATTATTAAAAATATAAATAAAAAGTAAGAATATAATTTTATAGATGGAAAATAAGTTTTTTTATCTCTGTTTAAAAAAATAATAAAATTAAATATTATTAAATAATAATTATAAAAATATAATAAATATATTGTATAAAATTTTGAAAAAGAAATCTTCTTCCCTTAACACTAACTAACAAACGGCCCCTAAGGCGCAAAAGGCTTCCCACACCTGCCTCTTGTTTTTGGGTGCTATCCCTAAATGAGATTCATTTGTTGGGCCAATCAAACTATGGGAGACATATTGGGCCTAAGCCCAATACATCAAACTGGGCCAATATTGCTGGGTGTTGTTGAGCTCATTAAGGTTGAGAGCACACCGTAAGATCATGGGGTCAGCCTCATTCGATCCCCTCTGTCTTGGTTATTGTTCTGATAGGCATAATTTAAGGATCTCTCACGTGTCACATCACGTCCTGATCTTCAGGACAAGCTCGAATCTAATCGGATAACATGTGGCCCACAATTATAGCCAACTGGGCTCTGGAATTATCATTATACTCCTGGCTCATCCTCCACGAATGGCCGAATGTGCCTTGAGATATGGTATATGCTCCTTTAATACTCATACACTCTTACAAGCAATCACTGACAAAGGGATGGGCCATAGGGTAGCCCAAGTTAAGAAACAGTAAGCCCAATAAAACTTTTCAAGCAAACATAGTCCCTCCAGACGTAGCCTTTTCTCGTTTAATCTGAAGGCCTCAGGCCCAATCATTTTTAGACTTTGGGTTTTTCCTCAAAAGGAAAAAGATTTGGTCTGCGACTCCACTCCCTTTCATCCGATTAAGCTAAAAATTAATGTCCCAAAAAAAAAAAGAAACGTTTTGGAAGGATTCCGCCTTCCCATTTTACCCCCAGTTTCTGTTATGGTCCTTCCACACTCCTTCTCCTCCTCCTTCTCCCCCTCCCTCTCTCTGTTCTGGGCTTCGCTGCTTCAGATCTAGCAAGGTCTTCGTCACCTATCCACATTTCTCTCTCATTCAATTCCCTCTATCTGGAGCTTTGATTTGATCCTGACACCATGGCTGCAAATGCCCCTATTGTCGTGAAAGAGACCTTAACGGTTAGTTTCCCTTTTCCTCTCTGCTTCTATTGGCAATCCCATTATGAAAATTGGATAATTTTTCAGCCAACATTTTTTGGGCTTATGTTGTTTTTCCTTTTCAATGAACTTTTTTTTCTTCAGATCCTAGTGCCACACATCATTTTCACTCTTTCTTTAGAAAGTCCCGATTGTAATATTTGATTCTTTTCAGTTTTGTCATTGCTTATGGGTTGTAGGATGAGGGTTGTTCCGTATGCCGTTATTTCATTTACATTGGGTTTTTTCATTTGCAGTTGGCAAGCATTGGAATAAACCCGCAATTCATTACATTTAATCATGTGACGATGGAATCGGATAAGTACATATGTGTGAGGGAAACAGCACCTCAGAACAGTATTGTTATCATCGATATGAACATGCCCATGCAGCCTTTGCGACGGCCCATTACCGCTGATTCTGCTTTGATGAACCCTAATACCCGAATTCTTGCTCTTAAAGGTAAGTTTAAAGGCTTTGGTTTGCATTACCAGTCCGCAATTGTATCTTATATATTGATTCATGTTATCGTTCAGGCTATAAGGAAAAGGGTAGTAACAGCCCAATCCACAAGTCATGCACCTCTTGATAGTGACATCGTCAACGTTATGGTTCATGTCATTTTGAAATTTAATCTCTCGGCCAACTTTAGTATAGATACACATAGCTTTCTTTTGCCTCACGGGTGTGACATTTTACTTGCAGCTCAAGTTCCGGGGACTACTCAGGATCATTTGCAAGTATTTAACATAGAAATGAAGGCAAAGATAAAATCACATCAGATGACTGAGCAGGTTCAGTTTTGTAAATGATTTATTTGTGCCCTTTTAAGAATATTTTTGCCGGATAATGTGTTGGACTATATTTGTGATTATTAATTATCATGTTCTCTATTCTCTTTAGGTTGTCTTTTGGAAGTGGATATCCCCAAAGTTGCTAGGTTTAGTCACTCATACCTCTGTCTATCATTGGTCTACTGAAGGTAATACACTGTAATTTTCCATGAGTAAAGAATTTGTACTATTGCCTCTTCTTTGTTGTAATTTTAGCTGATTTTGATGGTTTCACATATTATATTCCAGTGCTCCATTTGGTTCAGTGAGTCACAAATGGATTACCTTTACATAGTTTGTGTAATGTCTATTATATCCTTGTAATTATTATTTCATCCATCAAATAATCATTTTAACTATCAAATTACCTTTTTAAAAATAAAGGTACAGAAGTTATTTTTGATCCCACCCACCCACTTTTTATATTCTTTTTTTCTTTACATCATTCAATCAAATACACCTCAAGTTTGTGCTATGTGCTGCGTTTTCTTTTGTGAATATAATAGTTTTACCATTTTTCATACCTAGGTGATAGTCAGCCAGTGAAGATGTTTGACCGAACAGCTAATCTGGCAAATAATCAAATTATCAATTACCGTTGTGATCCTAGTGAAAAGTGGCTTGTTTTGATTGGAATTGCTCCTGGGTCGCCTGAGGTATTTTATTGATTTCCTTTAGCAGCTTTTGGCCCTTTCTTCTGAGGTATAAGCAATTTCCTTAATTGTATCATTGTATTTATGTGTCAACTCACTAAGGTGCACAATTTGCCAATCTTATGGCTTATGGGTTTATCTAGACGTGACGTTTTGTTTAGAAGGATTCTGACATTGTATTGAGGTGCTTGAAATGTAACCACTAAGTGCCATCTTCATACCGCCACTTGGATGGACTTATTTTGCAATGCTTAGATGGTCTAACAAACCCCTTTGACTCACTCTTTTGCAGTTCCAAACTGATCTTATGAAGGAATATATTATAGATAACTAGCAAATTTATGGATTTATGCTGATGCAACTTATGAATTAGCCTATACCTCATGAAGCAAATGCTGATGCACTCAAGACATACTACATGTTGATGCTTCCGATACAAGTTTATCATTTTATGAATTGGCGTTAACTTTAATGTCTATATATATATATATATATATTTGGATCGTGTAGTTAGTACAATTTTAAGATATACATGTATCGAACTTTTTTGTATAAAATAAGTTTACATGACCCTTCTCCCTCCCCCCCCCCCCCCCCCCCCCCCAAAAAAAAAGGCTTCTTAAGGTTCTTGTTTATATTTACCTGAGATTTTTCTATTTGTAATTTATAACTCAACTATTTATCTAGTTTGCCCAACACTTGATTTTTTTTAGTTCACTTGTAGAGTGCAGCCACTGGGTTTGGAGGGGTTTCTTTACCTTGTGTACAAAGGGCTAGGAGCACTCTTGCTGCTGCTATTGAGTGTTTTAGTTTCTGCTTCTCTTTTTTAGGAGGATTATTTTAAAGCTTTGATAGAACTATCTGCTTTTATTACAATTATTTGTCTACGCACATTTTATGGTTGAAGACGGTTCTTTATTTATTTCTATCAGCTATAAATATCTGAAATCGCATTAATTGTTGAAGGTCAAACTTTATGTGGTTATTAATTATTTTCATGATGATATTAAATTTTGTGGGCTGTAGAGACCACAGCTAGTGAAAGGAAACATGCAACTGTTCTCTGTGGAACAGCAACGTAGTCAGGCTCTTGAAGCACATGCTGCGTCATTTGCCACATTTAGAGTAATTCTGTCTTCTTTCTGATTCATTTATATGGATTTTGAATGTTGCACTTGTAGTTTTTGCTGCCAATTTATTGCTGCGATATAATACTTTATGCAACATCCAGGTTCCTGGGAATGATAAGGATTCAACTCTTATTAGTTTTGCTTCAAAGACTGTCAATGCTGGACAGGTCTCATCGAAGATGCATGTCATTGAACTTGGTGCCCAGCCAGGTATAAGTGTGGTATAGACTTAATTTACTAGTCATGGGCACATGCCCGCATGTTTGTATGAAAACAAAATAAGATATAATAAGCTATTATTTAATTTAAGGATATAATCTCCCAAATATACCTGCTTTCTAAAATGTCAATGTGACTAATAGAAGAAAAGAAAGCGATGGAAGTTTAGAATCTTTGTTAATATCATTAATATTTGACTATCCTTTTTGAATGGAGTTAAAATCCAAAACGGAAGGATAAATGTTATTTGGGAAAATTACATCTAAGGATCCATATCATATAAAATTTACAATGGAAAACTTTAAAAATTAAAATTACCATTAAAGACTATCATTAACATCAGACTTTAGTAGATTTACTATTAGTTTTAAGGGATTTACTATTAGGTGTAGGAAAGTTCAGCACTTTCTTACACTTAGTAGTAAATTTCCTAAAACTGGTAGTAAATCCTTTAAAACTTAATGATAATGATGATCATTGAAAATAATTTTGATTTTTAAGGTCCATTGTAAATTTTATATGATATGGGTCCTAAGATGCAATTTTCCCTTGTTATTTTTTGAACAAACTAACAAAGCTAACTGAATGATGCCTTTTATTAGTAATATGCATTATTTCCTTTACAGGAATGCTATGCATTAGGCTTTTAAATTTATGATTGATTTATTTTTTGTTTGCTCTTTTTGATGCTATAGGAATATGAGTCTATATGGAACTCCTCTGAGCTATTCCAATATTAATGCTTCTTTTTCATGATAAACTTGTGCTTTCTTTGATACCCTTCTTGTATTTTCTGGCAATTGTAATTAGGCAAACCATCATTTACCAAGAAGCAAGCAGACCTGTTCTTCCCTCCAGACTTTGCTGATGACTTTCCTGTATCAATGCAGGTTGTAACCCTCAATTGATATTCTGAGTTCCTGATAGGCATTATGTTAAATATTTGATTTATTTTTATCATGCAGATTTCGAATAAATATGGATTGATATATGTCATTACAAAGCTTGGGCTTCTATTTGTCTATGATTTGGAGACTGCTACCGCAGTTTATAGAAACCGGATCAGTCCTGATCCTATATTTTTGACTACAGAAGCATCATCAGCAGCGGGCTTTCTTGCCATTAATAGACGTGGTCAGGTGTTGCTTGCCACTGTAAATGAGACAACCATTATACCATTTGTTAGTGGCCAGGTATTTTATGTGTCATGTTATGTTTTTGGCTGAAGAGGAATAGATTTTTGGAACTTACTACTGAATGTCTATTTGAAACTTTTGCAGTTAAACAATTTGGAACTTGCTGTTAATCTGGCAAAAAGAGGAAACCTTCCTGGTGCAGAAGACCTGGTAACTTTATAGTTGTATTTGGATAATGTTGTTCTGTTATTCATGTTTTCAAAGTTCATTTACTGATTTCCGATTTGGCTGACTCTCTGTTGAGTTTGAACTCTGATGAATATTTTGGTCGAATATTTTTCAGTGCATCCTTTTTGTCTTATTAGATTGCAGTTGCCCAAAAAGCAATTGGGGGGTGTTAGCTAGAACAATAATTAGTGAGATTGACCATAAAACTGCACGAGAATTATGAAAAGTCTATAATTTCTGTTCGTGGCATTTGCTCATATAGATAGTTTTTTGACAAGAATACCATAATCTACGTTATGCAGATTGTGAGCTTAATGCTACTCGAGGAAACTTTGGTTAAAATGTATGTAAAGTAGTATAATATTGGTGAAATTGGTTCCTAACCATGATTATTATGCCCTTTTGATTTTAAACTTCTACCAGCAAACTCACATCGAATCCCAGACAATTTACCTTGGCTACCCTTTTTTCCCTAATCCATTTAATCCGTGGGAGTTATGGATTTTCTATTTTTCTTTTGATATCTTTTTTTCTTCACTGGTTGATGATGAAGTCTCTGTCTTTCCTCAGGTTGTTCAGCGTTTTCAAGAATTATTTGCCCAAACGAAGTATAAGGAGGCTGCAGAACTTGCTGCAGAGTCTCCACAAGGAATACTTCGTAGTCCTGACACTGTCGCTAAATTTCAGGTATACTTTTGCATTGCATTTGGTGACCAATCATTTATTTCTTGTTCCTGTTAAGCCTCTGCATTCAGATATGGGTGTCCATCCTGAATGGGACTAGGATGCAAGTGCAACCTTGATAAGAGCTTGATTTTGCTATCCCATCAAGTCCTTGATTACTTATGCTGTTAATTTGCTGCAGAGTGTACCTGTGCAAGCTGGGCAAACACCACCATTATTGCAGTACTTTGGGACTCTTTTAACCAGGGGAAAGCTCAATGCTTTCGAATCATTGGAATTGTCACGGCTTGTGGTAAATCAGAACAAAAAGAATCTTCTGGAAAATTGGTTGGCAGAGGACAAACTTGAATGTAGTGAGGAACTTGGTGACCTTGTGAAGGTCTGTAGAAATTTGAATTGGATATGGGCTTACTAATTTAAATTTATTGATGGTTTGAGGAAGGAAAATGCAATCTATGAATTGTGATCCCTTCTTTGTTATTTTTTGTCTAAAATTTCTGATCACTATGGATTAGTGGCCCTGGAGGTATCATGTTCTAATGGTGAACTTAATTTGGAGAAATTTCATGTTCATTCTATTTTTATTTTATAAACGATATGCCCTGCATAAATTTTGACTCCACTTGACTACTGTCATCAGTTTGTTATTTACTACTAGTACTACCTCACATGCTCTCTCACTTAAATTTATAGCTAACTCTTACAAAATTACAAGTAGCTGTTATTTTTATTTATAATTCTACATTTCTTTATATCTATATCAAAGAAAGAATTGGTTTGCATTCTAATGCATACCTGGATACTGGTTTCTATATGCCTGTGGGAGAGACAGGGTCCCATAAGAACCACATTATTGTTAACTTGGACAATTCTGGATTCAGCTAATTGGTTATGGTGCCACTTAGAGGCTTTCGAAGTTAGGTTCAAATCCTAGTTTATTCCCCATCCCTGCCTTTTTGTTTTGGATGTTTAGAGGTCAAAATTCATTAGCTTCCAATGTATGCGAGACCAGGTGTATTTATATATTTATTTTATCTATTTATTTCACTGCTGTTGTTAATTCCCTTTGAGGGAACACTTTCTCCATTCATTGATTATTTTATGTTTATACTTCTTTTGCTTTGTCTTCCTAATCTTGTGAAACTCGCATTATAATGTAGACGGTGGATAATGACCTTGCGTTGAAAATATATATTAAAGCCAGAGCCACACCAAAAGTTGTTGCAGCTTTTGCCGAGAGGAAAGAATTTGACAAGATTCTGATATACTCAAAGCAGGTGATAAAATAATCTTTTAGTGAGGTTTTATATTCATTGTAAGTATAGTGGCATTGTCTAGTATGGGATAAAGCTTATAATTTTGTCTCAGTTATAACCTATTTTAATAATCTGTTTTGTTCTAAACATCTGATGCATTCTTCTCTTTTTATTTGCCGAAGGTTGGATACACACCTGATTACCTGTTCCTTCTTCAAACAATTTTGCGGGCAGACTCCCAGGTGAGCAGTTTCTTTAAGTACAAAGATTTGAAGCTATTATGCAGTATGTTCTGCAAGATTTGTTACTTTTCTGGTGCACTTAATTTCTGTTCTAGTATAACCTGCATAAGCTAGTACCAGTCAAGAATTGCAGTTAATGCTTCCAAATGGAAATAGGACCTTGTTGCCTTTGATGTTTGCCTTTCCATATTATTTATGATCTTGCTAGTCTACCCTGAAAGATCTTTTCTTCCAAGCAACTGTGTTTAATTTTTGTTTTTGTGAAGCATGATTCAAATCTTGCTTGATGACAGGGTGCCGTTAATTTTGCTTTGATGATGTCTCAAATGGAGGGAGGTTGCCCAGTTGACTACAACACAATAACAGATCTCTTTCTTCAGGTTTATTTGGAGTGTACCTTTATTGTTTTAATGGAATTACTATTATATAATTCATATTTTGTTTAAAAATGGCAACATCATATACAACTTTTTTTTTGGGGTTCCTTTCCTAAAATTACATTCTTCTAGTTTCTCTTCAGAGCTGTCAGTACTTGAGCCAGTTTTGCATTGAGAACCATGCATAAGGAATTTAAGAACAGATAATCTTTTGAACATTCAATAACTGTATTTCCCATTTAATTAAGAATTTGATAAAACTGGAAAACATATAGACTACTTTAAAACTTGGTTAGATATTGGTTTTTGATAATTTTCTTGCTTGGGCTTAGATTTTTTCTGTCTCCCCTAATTTTGTGAACTATTCCTTAAAGCAAGAACCAATTAAGCATTTTTGTTTTTATTATATCTGTGTTCCAGAAACTTTTACCCTTTTTCATAAGTAATATGTTTTTTCTGTTTCTTATCAGAGGAATTTAATTCGTGAGGCAACTGCCTTTTTGTTGGATGTACTGAAGCCTAATCTACCTGAACATGGCCATCTTCAAACAAAGGTTCTTTAATTATATATCTATATATATTTTTTCTTCCTTGAACTCTGATGCTATATAGTTTCTTTAATAATTTATTGTATCAATTGTTTCTATTCTGTTTAGGTGCTGGAAATTAATCTTGTGACATTTCCAAATGTTGCTGATGCTATATTGGCCAATGGCATGTTCAGTCATTATGATCGCCCGCGTATTGCACAACTATGTGAAAAGGCAGGCCTTTTCATACGGGCTCTTCAGGTTCTTGTCTTCTTAAATTCTGATGACTTACAGTTATTTGCTTGTTAGAATTTAGTCTTGAAACTTATTGTCTGTCTTGTGCAGCATTACAGTGAGTTGCCTGACATCAAACGTGTCATTGTCAATACACATGCCATTGAGCCCCAGGTTTGGATTTTAAGTGTTGAAGTGACTCAGTCTGTTATAATTTTTATTTTTTCTAACTGAGTGGTACTTTTCAGGCCCTAGTTGAGTTCTTTGGGACCCTTTCTAGAGAATGGGCACTTGAGTGCATGAAAGATCTTTTGCTGGTTAACCTGAGGGGTAATCTGCAAATAATTGTGCAGGTACTCTCTTGGGGCATCACATAATGTTGCCATGGAACTTTTTTTTTTTAATAATAAATAAAATTTTTATGGGCTGACTTGTTATGAGAGAAATCTTACTAATGCATGATATGCAGACTGCTAAAGAATATTCTGAGCAGCTGGGAATTGATGCATGCATTAAACTCTTTGAGCAGTTCAAGTCCTATGAAGGACTATACTTTTTCTTGGGTTCATACTTGAGCTCTAGGTAAACTAGACTTCGGTTCACTAGCTTTGCATTTCTTTTCCATCTTTTTTCTTTGATGGTAAATTTGGTTTTTGATTCTGACTTGTACAGTGAGGATCCTGATATTCACTTCAAGTACATTGAAGCAGCTGCAAAAACTGGACAACTTAAGGAGGTAGAGCGTGTAACTCGAGAATCAAACTTTTATGATCCTGAGAAGACAAAGAATTTTTTAATGGAAGCCAAGCTTCCAGATGCACGCCCATTGATCAATGTGTGTGATCGTTTTGGCTTTGTTCCAAATCTCACCCACTATCTCTATACCAACAACATGCTTCGCTACATTGAAGGCTATGTGCAAAAGGTAACCGTGAGGGTTATATATATATATATATATATATTTTGGGGTGATTCTTGGAATTGGCAATGTTTTAAATCCTTTGAAGAAAAATCTTAGAATGATAAGAAATTGTGAAACTCAAGCATTATACTTCTTGCTTAAAGGTCAATCCAGGAAATGCTCCTCTAGTTGTCGGACAATTGTTAGATGATGAATGCCCTGAAGATTTCATTAAAGGTCTTATACTTTCAGTACGTTCACTTCTGCCTGTTGAGCCTTTAGTTGAAGAATGTGAGAAGAGGTGTGTAGTTTTCTATCTGCCCTCTTCTTTTCCAGTCTCATTGCCATATTTGCTTTTCTCATTTCACTATATATGCACAGGAATCGTCTCCGATTGCTTACTCAGTTCTTGGAGCATCTCGTGAGTGAGGGAAGCCAGGATGTACATGTGCATAATGCTCTTGGTAAAATAATTATTGACAGCAACAACAATCCAGAGCATTTTCTCACTACCAACCCATATTATGATTCTCGTGTTGTTGGTAAATATTGTGAGAAGCGGGATCCTACTCTTGCTGTTGTTGCTTACCGAAGAGGGCAATGTGATGATGAGCTTGTTAATGTTACAAATAAGAATTCCTTGTTTAAACTCCAAGCCAGGTGTGTATATTGTCTTCCATTGAGATGTTATTGTATTTCATTATGCTAGTCTGGGAAACTCATGTTATTCCCTTGTGTTCTTGGGTCAGATATGTTGTGGAAAGGATGGAAGCTGACCTCTGGGAGAAAGTTCTTAATCCTGAGAATGAGTATAGGAGACAGTTGATTGATCAAGTGGTGTCCACTGCTTTGCCTGAAAGCAAGAGTCCTGATCAAGTTTCAGCTGCAGTTAAAGCTTTTATGACTGCAGATCTTCCCCATGAGTTAATTGAGCTTCTTGAGAAGATTGTGCTACAAAATTCTGCCTTTAGTGGAAACTTTAATCTGCAAAATTTGCTGATCCTTACTGCTATCAAGGCAGATCCATCAAGAGTTATGGATTACATTAACAGGTTGGACAACTTTGATGGACCTGCAGTAGGAGAGTTGGCGGTTGAAGCACAACTATATGAAGAGGCATTTGCCATCTTCAAGAAATTTAATTTGAATGTTCAGGCTGTTAATGTCCTCCTAGATAATCTTCGGACCATTGATCGAGCTGTAGAGTTTGCTTTCCGGGTTGAAGAAGATGCTGTATGGAGTCAGGTGGCTAAGGCACAACTAAGAGAAGGTTTAGTGAGTGATGCAATTGAGTCATTCATACGTGCAGATGATGTTACTCACTTCTTAGAGGTTATAAAGGCTGCTGAAGATGCAAATGTATACCATGACCTGGTAAGGTACCTTCTTATGGTTAGGCAGAAGACAAAAGAGCCCAAGGTGGATGGTGAGCTCATTTATGCATACGCAAAAATTGATCAGCTTGGTGAAATTGAGGAGTTTATATTGATGCCAAATGTTGCTAGTCTTCCACATGTTGGAGATCGCTTGTACGATGAGGCCCTGTATGAGGCAGCAAAGATCATATTTGCATTTATTTCTAATTGGGCTAAGTTAGCAGTCACATTGGTGAAGCTTCAACAATTCCAGGGTGCTGTTGATGCGGCCAGGAAAGCAAACAGTTCAAAAACATGGAAGGAAGTTTGTTTTGCTTGTGTTGATGCTGAGGAATTCCGCTTGGCTCAGATTTGTGGTCTCAACATCATCATTCAGGTGACACTCTTTTTTAACATATCATTGAATTTATTCTCTTGTTAATTTAATATTCTTCTCCCTGATTTTCAGTTCAAAAGATTTTTAATACATTGATTGGCTCCTCATTTGCAAATCCTTTTAATGAAAGCTAATGCTATATGTTATGAAACGAGTGGAGCCTTGAGTTCCTATTAGAAGCATTATATTATGCTGGTATACTGTTGAATGGCATAAGCTATTGATTGCTTTATCTGACTATACGCTGTTGGTTGTGTGTTTTTACTCTTTCATTGTTATAAAGGTGGATGATTTGGAAGAGGTTAGCGAGTATTATCAGAACAGAGGATGCTTTAATGAACTCATATCACTAATGGAAAGTGGTCTAGGATTGGAACGTGCACATATGGGCATCTTTACTGAGTTGGGAGTTCTGTATGCAAGATATCGTCATGAGAAGCTAATGGAGCACATCAAGTTGTTCTCTACTCGTCTTAATATTCCAAAGCTTATTCGGGCCTGTGATGAACAGCAGCACTGGAAGGAACTTACATACCTATATATCCAATATGATGAGTTTGATAATGCTGCTACCACTGTGATGAATCACTCTCCAGAAGCATGGGATCATATGCAATTTAAAGATGTTATAGTTAAAGTTGCAAGTGTGGAGCTCTACTATAAGGCTGTTCACTTCTACTTGCAAGAACATCCTGATCTCCTAAATGATGTCCTTAATGTGCTTGCCCTTCGTGTGGACCATACTCGCGTAGTGGATATAATGCGGAAGGTGTGGATATCTCTTATGCTATTTATATTGCCTGTTTTTTACAGCTCCAATCATATTTGTGTTGATAAGTAATTGGTATTAAATGTTGTGTGTACTAATTTTGTTTTTCTGGTTTTAGGCTGGCCATCTTCGATTGGTGAAGCCATACATGGTTGCAGTTCAAAGCAACAATGTGGCTGCTGTTAATGAAGCTTTGAATGAAATTTACGTTGAGGAGGAGGACTATGACAGACTTCATGAATCGATAGATTTGCATGACAACTTTGATCAGATAGGTCTTGCACAGAAGGTGAATCCACCTCCTAATTTTTTGTCTTTTGGCCATTTGCAAAAATTGAGATCTGAATTTTTGGGAGATTTAGAAGTTCAAATTTATTGATAAATTAACAATACATATGACTAGATTGAGAAGCACGAGCTTCTTGAGATGAGGCGTGTTGCAGCTTATATTTATAAAAAAGCAGGAAGATGGAAGCAGTCCATTGCCTTGTCTAAGAAAGACAATCATTATAAGGACTGTATGGAAACTTGCTCTCAATCTGGTGACCGTGAACTTTCAGAGGAGTTGCTAGTTTACTTTATTGAGCAGGTTTGTATTTTCTTATCCTTTTCCTTGAAATATTGGACCCTGGTATTCATATATTAGACCCTCCCCAGGTTAGGCCCTTTTGGTGATGTGCAGTTTGACCAACGCTTCACTTTGAAAATGATTGTAATTATTATTTTTTTCTTTCTACACTCATTGTTTTCTCCCTCACGGCTTTTGCCCTTTCTTTTGTGTCAAGTTTTAAAATACAAATGGTATTTATATGCTTCTTTTGGTATATGTGCAGGGGAAGAAAGAGTGTTTTGCTTCCTGCCTCTTTGTTTGTTATGACGTAATACGGCCAGATGTTGCTCTTGAGCTGGCATGGATGAACAATATGATTGATTTTGCTTTCCCATATCTGTTACAGGTTCCCCCCCCCCCTCTTCTCTTTCATCTTATTCATTAACTGACAATTTATTCCTCTTTGTAATAACCATATTTTTTTCCTTTTAATTTTGAAGTTTATACGAGAGTATACAAGTAAGGTAGATGAGCTTATCAAGGACAGAATTGAGGCACAGAATGAGGAGAAAGCTAAAGAGAAGGAGGAGAAAGACATAATTGCTCAGCAGGTTTTTCTGTCTGCAAATTTCTTTTTATAAGAAATACTTGGTTTCTATCTTTGATCTTATTATTAAATTGACTAATGTTTTCAATGATCTCCAGAATATGTATGCTCAGTTGCTACCACCTGCTTTGCCTGCACCACCAATGCCAGGAATGGGTGGAGGTTTTGCTCCCCCGCCACCACCTATGGGAGGAATGGGAATGCCGCCAATGCCTCCTTTTGGCATGCCTCCAATGGGCTACTAATGATCTCTCAATCTGAGACAGGAGTGAAATTTTGTCATAAATTTTACTGATGAAGCCAGGCAGTCTGAAATCTCTCATTTATGCATTGAAGGAGAGTTCCATATGGTTATGGTTAATGAATATGACATGGTGGCACCAAGCATCTGCCTCGGTGATACTTCTTTTCAATAGTGGTGGCTTTCTGCCTTGAAAGATTTTGGGTTCTTATTTCTTATTTCCCTTGTTTTGACCCTCTTCCCTTTTGTCAAAGGTTGAATAGGTTTGGTGGTTTGTTCATTCTGTGGCCTTGGCCTGGACCTGATTACGGCATGTATAGTTGATGCCCTTTAATTATTGATTTCCTGGTTGTCAAGTGACGCTAGTGTATTTCATTAGCATTTCACAAATTTTGTAGTTCTTTGCTTTGGTTTATAGACATATTATATTCAAAATGGTTATGCCGCAGATGCCCAGTTAGTTTCTCGTTACTTTCACGGATAAGCCTGCTTTTTGTATTTCTTATTGGTTCCTACAAGTGTGTTTTGAATTATCGATTTTTTTTTATTAGGAACATCAATTACCACTGTTTGGTATAATACAAAATGAGAACTGAGGTTTAACAGTTGTTGCCAACTATTTAGGTGATTCTCATTATTATAGTTTTGCTAATTGCATTACTAATTAGCGCAACTGTACATGTGATTGCACCTGACTAGAAATGGAAAATGTTTGAAGGTTGTGCAGGATAATGCATATAAAGGTAGGACAACTAGCATTTGTTTTGTTGGTCTTTGAAAAAGGCAGGGGTGTGTGAACGAGAGGAAGAAAGAATGAAGTGATATTTAGACGTTTGTTTTTCTTCTCTAATTAATTTTGCCATACCTGTGCAATTTTGAAACACTCCTTTATAGTCTTTTGTCTCTTTTACACAATGCGGTATTTTAAGATAAATTAGATCTAGATAAGTAGATTAAACTACTAAGATGTGTGTGTGTGTATATATATATAGACATGTCAAATATGAATATTGCTTATATAATTATATATCAATTTATATTTAGTTTGATTTATTTATCTGTCAGATTTATTTAAAAATATTTTCTTGTGAAATCAAGTTTGCCCCACCACCATTGCCCATCCTTTGTGTGGCATAGAAAGTCAGTGCACGGGTTCTGCGCGCTTTCCCTTCATTGTGATCGTCTTTTATTTGCCCCTGGTAATTCTCCCACCTTGGGAAGTGTGTTCTGTATGTTATTTTACATGACATGAAGAATGAAAATCTGGAGGTTTTTCATATTTTTTTTAATTAGTTTCAAAGAGTGAAGAAATGCAGAGGTTCCTTCTGTTCATATTCAATTGTGCTAATAGCACGAGAATCATAATGAAACATTGCATTAAAATAGTACTATTCGAAGATTTGTTGAGGAGTAATTATACCATTATGCAAAATCAACCCTTTATTTTTTTATTTATTAAAAGTGTAAATATCTAGATAACATTACAAGAATTGGAAATATTTGCATCTTGATTTTCTCACCGGCAAAGATAAAGCTGAATCCTCGTTTTACACACATGGGAAACAGCACGTCCAAATCATATTTTGCCCCGTGAGAATTGCATATGTAGCAAAACATCTTAAAACCTTGTAATTCACTAATATGAATTATTAGTGTATAGTATCAATTTCATCTTTTAAGATGGGTTTGATGTGTTTGAATTGGATTCTTTCAATTTTTTAAAGTTCATTTCGTTTGCAATCATTGTAGTAGACAAACGAGTATTTTATCTATTAGAATGGGACATTGAATTATTGCATGACGACAATAGTGATACACGCGCAGATGGAAGTAGTCAACATTATAAGTCACCTTCAACTACTACTTTAAATGGCATTGTCATCTCAAGCTCTATTATTATGTATGGTCCCCTTCATATTAGGTCTTTTGGACTCTCTTAAGTCTGTTCTGTGTAAGTCTGGGAGAGTTTGAGATATATGGATAGGAGGAAGTCGTGAAGAATATTAGAGACAAATATTTGGAAAGAGAAAAGTAGAAAAGAAATTTTTAGGTAACTCTGGTTTATCAAAAATAGGAACATGCACGTATGCCCAAGGTAAATTTTATTTAAAAGTGCATGACTATTTGATTTATATGTTTTTTGTAATTTAAATGTATGTAACAATTTCTTTTCCAAAAATGGGAACAAGTAATATTAATTACTCGATGAAGTAATCCTTATTTGCAAATGGCTACTATGTATTTTGATATTCGGTTCCTGTACTATAACAAACTTGGGATAGACCCTTCCTCCTCCTTCCACAAATTCCCATTCGTGAGTCTTTGAATTCAAACCCATGGTTTCAACTCAGATAACCATGATTTAATTTTGTTTTTGAGCCCCAAGTATTCTGTTTGCAATTTTGAACCTAGTCGCCTTTCTCTACTAAATTTTCATTCCAAAATTCAAAGCTAGACAACCACAGTTTTGACTTAGATAAGTATGATTTCGATTTTGTTCGCAATCTTGATTTCAATCCCTAAATATTCTATTTGCAATTTCAAACCTAAACACCCTTCTTCCCTAAATTTTCATTAACTATTTTACAAAAAGGGTAGATGAAACCCAAGTTTATTATGTGGATTCCAAAATACATAGTAATTGTTTGCAAATAGATCAGAGTACAGAGGGTATCTATACATTTTTCCCAAAAAAAAAAAAGGAGATTCTAATCCAGCAAGGCTGAAATAACCTAAACTTAGTCCCAAACATTAAATAAACGCTTCTCAATATCATAGTTATTATTACTCACCATTTGATTTATCATTTTGTTTGTTGTTAGTACAGCTGTTATATTTAAACAGAGATACAGAGGGTTATACTATTATCTTTGTTTAACTGCTCTTTTGTTACCAGCTATAGTGCTGCACTAGTTTTATTTCATGGACTGTTTGAAAACTTCTACTTCCATCAAATAAGAAGCCAGAAAGCAAAATGGTGAAAACTAAGAGAATGCATGGCCAAATCAGACAATAGAGAGTGAAAGGACATCAACACAAGTATATACGAGTTTGGTTCTTTACTTGTTACTGTGAGAGAGAGAGGGGAAAAGGAGGTGAGGCCGACATGCAGGCCCCACTTGAATGGGCCGACACTCTTCTTCCTCACTTTCCTTTTGTATGGGGCAGTAACAAAAGAGAATTTGAATATATATTATATACACGCGCACACACAACAATATAGATTTGATCTATATACGTGACACGAGGTTCACATATCAAATTGTATAAATTAAATTTTAGTCATTGCGTAGTTATACATATGATATGTAACACAAGAATTACTCATGAGAGCAAAGCAAATACTCGACCTTCCTCCTCCCATGAAAGCAACTGGAGGATAAGGTTCTATGAACCTCATACTGCGATCTTCCACACGTGAGGGTATAATTTAGTGTAAGAAGGCAAGTGAATGAAAGTGGGGACAAGTCATTAATATCTGAAATAGAAAGCAGACCAAACAGTGCCTGACGGACTCTTACCCTTTAATTATTTTCCAAATCTTCTGCTTTGAACTTCACTTATCTCTTTGTCTCTCTCTACATCCAATGTACGAGCAATTACAATTCACGTACGCTTGGCCCCCATTAATAGTGTTCAGAGAAACAAAGAATGATTTGGTTGTCAAGGTGTAGATAAGGATAAGAATAATTTGGTTCAAAAGTTCGTTGACTTCCATATTTTGCCCATAACATTGCGAGACGCTGAAATCCAATGATTGTAGAGGGAGAACCAAAGTGAGATTTCCTTGTCAAGAAGAGATTGATTTGATTTGATGATCAGATAGGTGTTATATTCAAGAAGCTAACAATGATCTTGCTTAGATTCCAAATGATTTTGAGTGTTGACTTGTAACTGTTAATGGCTCATGAAAACTCCCTCAACATATATATTTGTTGGATATCATCAAGAAAGTTCTGTGTCAATTTCCTCAGAGTTGATAGATGTTCACAAAGACAAGTAAATGATGATTTTACCGTACCTAGTTTATCTCATAACCATTAACTAGATACCCATATCTTTGGAGTAATAAGATATGTTGATATTTTAAATAAACATTATTTTAAACACACAAAACGTTTAGTATAATATTAACAAGCAACTAAAGCTCAGTAAGTATTATGGAATTGAAGAGAAAAAGGGTTAATCTTTTGGTACCGAAAATATATCGATATCTGCTTAATTAGTATTATTGTCATCTGTTAGATGAATTTAGATGTTCTCATGTGGTCAATATATATCACTATCATCAACTGGGATAGTACTAGTGCATGGTGGATGTCATAAAGGTTCTGAAAAAAGACAGATTAGCAACTAGAAAAAACTTTGCATATTTTGGGTATTTATTGTTAGGTAGGTTGTTAACATCATATCTAATGCAGTGCAGCCACAAGTTGTGTGGAGAAGTTGATTTCCAAATATAACTAACAACTCAGTGCGTGGGTTAATAGCTTTTCATGTACTAGTGATTGTTAGAATTTTCTTTGAGATAAAAAATCTATGAAGCTGTTCATTATTGAGAAGAGTAGAATAGGTTGAGACGTTTTGGCTTCGCATTAGCACGTTCTTCTGTCCTACCCTCTTCCCTTTTATCTATATGAAAAACCATCTCTTTTGCCTGCATCCTCTTTCTTATTTCTTGCACAGCTATTTTTTGGTCTTTTCTTCTAATTAACAAGAGATCTCAAACATGTGGGTGTATAGTACTCACTAGCTGACTCTTTTTTTTTTTTTTGTGAGTATAACATAATTTAACTTCTACAAGATCAATGATTCTTGTTATACTTGGGTGAAGTTTGAATCTTAGCCATACTAAATTTCTGGGGTTGGCTGTAAACCTGTTTTAATCTCTTAATCTCAATATGGATAGTTTGTCTTTGACAAACTGGAGTGGCAAATTAACTTTGGTGTATATCAGTTAACCTAAACAACACTAGATCAATTGTAAAAAAGAAAAAAAAATCTTGTTTTGCTTCAACAAGGAATTTTTGAAGTAAATTTGGGATCAAATGGTGTTTAGGATTACAAAATTTCCCCTTTAACAATACCTAGGATTAATTTCAAATTAAATTTAAAAAAGGAGAATTCTAATCCTTATTTTTTTATTGGATTTATGGCAAAATTCAGTCTTTTCTTTTTTCATACAAAAAGTTCATATCTTGAAACAAATTTGGAGGCGTTAACTACATGACCAGCTAGCTGTGTTTCAAGTCATTAGAGGGAATCAGAGGCTATGACCTTGATGGTCCCGAGGGTCAAGACTTAGAGCATGTTGAGTGTTATTAAGGACACCAAAATTTGGCAATTCGCTAACGGTAACTACCTCTTTCCTCGTTAAACAACTAAACAAAATAGAATAAAAGAAACTTCTGTGAATTCGGATTATTCACCCACAATTATGATCTAGACCACTACGACAAAGTTTGATTAATCCAGTTCAACAGGATGCCAGATTCATGCTAATCAGTTTTACACGAAAGTTCTTGTTTTCTTCCTTCCCGTAGGGCGCACACGATGAAAGAGCAGCTAAGAAACACAGCTATTGATGTGACGCAATATGAATTTCATAATATAACAAAACTAGTGTTGCACGGACAGCCAAAATTCAATGGGCCCACTGTAAAAAGGAAAGCAACAAATAAAGAACGAAAGGAAATAATTTTGTCAGGTATAGTTTAAAAATAGAAAAATAAAATTTTACTTCTATATATATATATATCTTTTAATACGTAATATTTAATATAATTTAAAGTATCTTATCCTGTTTGATATAAAATATTGGAAATATATTCAATAATTCAATACGGTACTATTCTGTTTTAAAAATATCAATGTTCAATAAAAGTGTATAGGGATTGTAGGAAGGAAACCCATGAAGACCATTGACTTGCAATGAGGATGCTTTCTTGTTTCAATTCAGCTTGATAATGCCAAGGCTGCCTAACTAAATTCAGGTTGATCAGACTTGGTTCTTGTTTTAAAAGGGGTGCCAAATCAAACTCTATTGTAGAACTTAGATATGGCAAAGGGGGATGAAAGAAGAGAACCGCATCTCTTCGGTGGAAAGCAGGGATATTTTCTATCAGTAGGTGCATAAAAAGGTTAAGAAAATCAATTTTATATGCTGATATTTTCTTAGATATTGTTTGTAATTTTTGATTCATTGATGGGGTTACACAACAAGAGGTAGTTCTCTTCAACAATATCTCACTTTCACAATTTGAATCAAAGATCTAAAAACTAACATAATGTCACAACTTGGCTTCATTTTTCGCATTTCATTATCCTCATAGTGCTGAGAAAAATATTAGAATTAAAACATCCAGTAGAAAATTAAGAATAATCTTATTAAACTAAAAAACCTATTATTTATAATTTAAATTGATTTACTTTTAATTTTTGGCCTCATAGTCCTTGTAATTGTTAGAATTTTTTCTCTTCCCTACTTTCATTTTCATTTAAAATGGAAAATATTTTACCTTTTAAGGACACTTTCCACTCATAGTGAAAATAACCTAATAGCTTATAAGTTAGGCAAAAACTAAAACACATAATGAGAATACCAATTAACGAGTAGAATTTTCTTCTTATGATTTTCAAAATTTGCACAAGGAGTTGTAATCTCTCTCCGTTTTCATGCTTAATGCTTTGTTGTGCGTTGGACACCTCTTGTTCAATCTTGCGTTTGGCGAAACTTGTTATGGGAGATAAATTCAAGCTCACTAAAAAACCTTTTTCTATATATATTTATTTAATTTATTTGATTCAGATTCAAAGTTAGATCTTTTAATTTTATAAAAAAAATACTGTCAAATCCTTGCAAATTCCCTCGAACTGCACAATGAGCAGGGGAATTGTGGCTGGATCTGTATTCGTGGAAGTAAAGAGTTAGAAAAGGAATAAGATAAACATCGGTGCATCAAGAATCTGGACATTTTAACACTTGCATTCATGAGAAGGGTACTAGCGATAAACTTAATATTTTTGAAAGATGAAGCTTAATTTTAAAAAAGAAGAAGATATTATTGGTTTATGGAAATACTTTTAGACAGAAAATAAGAGAGTTTTTTTTTTTTTTAAACTCGGGGGGATTGGGTAGAAGGTGTTTGGTTGCTTTATGAAATCACCCAGGGAGTTAAAGAGCATTGAATGCATTTTGCAACTTTATGGGCACACACCGCTTGCCTTTCGACTACTTCTTCTACTGCTCATCCTCTACATTCTCTTCTTTCTCCCTCTATATAGTCTCTGTCTCTTCTATTTCTTTATAGCTGATCCCCTCTCTCTCCTTCTTCTTCCTCCACTTCCTCTTTTTCTGTCAGCCATGAACCCATCTGAGCAATTTGTGGAACATGGAATATCTCAGCAGGTACTCTTTCTCTTTTCTTTCACTCTGGACTAAGGAACTATCACCCCTCAAAATCATTCATTATGAACAAATTTCTACGTAGTCATTATGCTGTGAAAGTGTGAATGCCTTCTTGTTTCCCGAGGTTTTCTGAAGCGTGTAATGTCGTTCATTTCTGGGAGGTCGTGGTCTGATTATTAGAGCTAAATGAGGTTATCCGTTGGGTCGATGACTACTCAGATATCACGTGTAGTTGCAATGTATATCCGAAAGACATTGCTGGGTTCTGATAGGGATTATATACAATGGGTTCCTTTAGAATGGCCTATATGTAATTAAATCACTTATGTTTGCATATTAGAATTTTATTATCTGTACACCATAGATGGATCATACTATTATTGGCTTCTCACTTTATTACTATTACTATACGGTAATGCTGGTCAATGTTGGAGTCATCAAGCCCACATTACTGACGGAGTATAAATCCTCTTTTCCCTGAGAGATGAATTACTTTCAAATTTGTGCTTTCAATTGTAGAGGATGTTGGGCAGGGGGCGTTCTAATTAGATAAAAATCTGAATTTTAGCATTTCTGTTTTTTTTATTTAAAAAAGACAATGGATTAAAATGCTGCACTGACATACAGTCTTGGCACTTGAAACTAGAAGCAGATGGAATGCTAACTGCTGAATGATGGATTAGTGTAGAAATTTTTTGTTATATTGTTATCCTCAAATATATGTGCTTATATTTGTTTTTCCTGCATCAGAATTTAAAGAAGACATCTTGCGCGACTGTGCTCACTCTGGCTTATCAAAGTCTTGGAGTGGTTTACGGTGACCTCAGCACTTCCCCACTTTATGTTTACAAGACCACCTTCTCAGGGAAATTGAGCCTCAAAGAAGATGATGAGGAAATTTTTGGGGTGCTTTCATTTATTTTCTGGACTTTCACTGTTATTGCTCTCTTTAAATATGTATTCATCGTGATGTCTGCTGATGACAATGGGGAAGGTAGAACCTTGTAACATTATTGTTGTTCCTCAGTCGAACTCTTTATGCTTCTGTTTTATTCTTCTTTTCGTTCCTCTGAAGTCAAGCCAATTGTAATTGTTTGGGAAGATGCAACATTTTATAATCTCATTCTTCCCTAGGCAATAATCACTCAGCTGACTTCTGGATATATGTGAGGCATGCATGTCATGTATAATCATCAAAGAATGACAAAAGCATAGTCTCCTTCTTTTTCTCTTTTTTTCTTTTTTATCCCTACATTGCAATAATGAGTAGTATTTCTCCTTTTTTTCCAGCAGTTTCTTGAAATATAATTTTGTATAATATGCTATTTAAGTATGAGAATAATAGGGTCAGGGCTACTTTACACAGAACTTCCATTCTTTGTTCTGACAGAAGAAATTTTTTGTCTGTTAACTCTATGGTTGAACAGTTAGCAAGAATTGTCATTTATTTCCCTAAGGATTATTAGTTCTGAAAGTATCACATCTAAACAAAATCAACCTTGCTGGCATCAAATGTTCATGAATTGTGCAGGAGGTACCTTTGCCTTATACTCACTTCTTTGCCGACATGCAAGACTAAGCATATTACCTAATCAACAGCCCACCGATGAGAAGTTGTCTGCTTATGCCACAGAAGACTCTGCGGACACCTGGCAGTCTGCCCTTCTGAAGTTGTTCTTTGAAAAGCATCCGAGGTTCCAGAAAGGACTGCTGATATTCGTTCTGCTAGGAACCTGTATGGCAATTGGAGATGGTGTAATTACTCCTGCAATATCAGGTAGTTGATCCGGAGCAGCCTCTGAGCTTCTATAATGATGTTTACTTCATGACTCCTGTAAGCTGTCACCTTAACTTTCAGGTTTCAGCTATCTAGCATTACTTGTTCAAGTAAAAAGGAACTTTAGATAATCTGATAACACATAAAGTATGCAATCCCTCATTAACCTTGCCACTGGTAGCTGGTTATTAATTTCTAGATATATTGCAGATTTGTTCAGTGAAATATCTTTTGTTTAGTGATTCCTTTCATAAGAAAATTAATATATTGCGCATATGAAGCTAATCTAGTGCATAACTCTAGTGGAGTGAAATATTTATAGATGGTCAAAAGGGGAACTTGCTAGACATTATGGATAACTGATACAGATAGTCCTACTGACTTCAACATGGTTGGTTTTTAGACAAATATTTTTACTATGGCGGTTACTGTGGCATTTGGGTGTACCACAGAGTTGTAATTGGGCATTTTTGAGAAATTGAAGGGGCAAGGGGTGAAGGAATCACTCATCAAATGTTACTCTGATGCATTTTCCTGGTGACCAAGCATGTAAAAATGCTGGCTTTTCCTTAAATTGTCATTAAAACCTATTTTATTTTCTTATTCAAGTGATGCCTGTAATGTTGCCATGTTCTTGGATCTATCTTCTTTACTTCTCTTTATTTTGTTTACATATTATGAGATTGTGTACGAGCTCTGGTTTCCAGTGTTTACACTGACTCTTAAATGTGTTTCTCCTTTGGGTCTTTAACATCCTTTATTTCTCCTTTCAGTTCTTTCGGCAGTTTCAGGAGTTAAAGTCAAAATCAGTCAACTTCATGAAAGTAAGCCTAAGTCCAGCATGCTCTTTTATTACTATATGCCAGTATATGGCCTCTCACTGTCTAGTAAATACTACATGATTGTTCTTGCAGATTATGTAGTTATGATCTCATGTGTCATTTTAGTGGGCCTTTTCTCCATTCAGCATCATGGAACACATAGAGTTGCTTTCTTGTTTGCCCCAGTTGTGGCAGCATGGCTTTTGTGTATCAGTGGCATTGGTATATACAACATACTTCACTGGAACCCACAAATATATCATGCACTCTCTCCTGTCTACATGTTGAGGTTCCTCAGGACCACAGGCATCGAAGGATGGCTCTCACTGGGGGGAGTGGTTCTTTCAATCACAGGTACTGTAAACACTCCTGACACAGTTGTGTTAGTTCTACTATCAGCTAAATAAGAGCTCTAGAAGCTATTTTGAAATTTTCCTCTGTAATACAAAACTTGACACAGTTATGTCAGTTCTAATATCAGCTAAATAAGAGCTCTGGAAGTTATTTTGATATTATCTTCTGTGATACTGTCTCAGGCGTGGAGACAATGTTTGCTGACATGGGTCATTTTTCCGCACCCTCAATAAAGGTAAACTGAGAGTGTAGTTAACTAACATGATGCTGGTGCCTTTAGTCTACCTTACTGGAAAGGAATTCTGCTTTAACAGTTGCACTTTAATCTCAGATAGCTTTCACATGTCTAGTATATCCCTGCCTGATCCTGGCATATATGGGTGAGGCTGCATTCCTCTCCAAGCACCATGATGATATTCAGAGAAGTTTTTACAAAGCCATCCCAGGCAAGAAATTATTTTAAGCAACCCAAAAATGTCAACGTTATTGTTGGCCCTTCTCATGTAATTGTGCCTCTTTTTTCTTTTTTTCTTTTTTGGGTTGGCAGAAGCTGTGTTTTGGCCAGTGTTCATAGTGGCCACTTTTGCAGCTGTTGTAGGAAGTCAAGCAGTAATTTCTGCTACTTTTTCCATCATAAGCCAGTGCTGTGCATTGAATTGTTTTCCTCGGGTGAAGATTATTCATACTTCAAGCAGAATTTATGGGCAGATATATATCCCTGAAATCAATTGGATATTGATGTGCCTTTGTCTGGCTGTCACTATTGGCCTGAGGGATACAAACATGATTGGTCATGCATATGGTATAATTCTTTTCCATTATGGTTATAATATTTTAAATTATTGATGAGTGAATTAAACTATTTTGCTTTATCTGTAGGACTGGCGGTCACCACTGTTATGTTTGTGACAACTTGCTTGATGATTCTAGTAATTTTGATTGTATGGAAGCAAGGAATTGTAAAAGCCATCACATGTTTGCTCTTGTTTGGATCAATTGAACTACTGTACATCTCTGCCTCCATCTGCAAGATCCCTGAAGGAGGGTGGATTCCACTTGTGCTATCTTTTATCTTCATGGGTATAATGTATACTTGGAACTACGGAACAATGAAGAAACACCAATTTGATGTGGAGAACAAGGTTTCAATGAGCAGGATACTATCATTAGGACCTTGCCTAGGTATAGTCCGTGTCCCTGGAGTAGGAATCATTTACACTAATCTGGCTTCTGGTGTCCCTGCCATTTTTGGCCATTTTGTCACAAACTTGCCAGCATTCCATCAGGTGCTAGTTTTTGTCTGTGTCAAATCTGTTCAAATCCCTTATGTTAGTGAGAACGAACGCATGCTTATCAGTCGGGTTGCCCCGAAGGAATATAGCATGTTTCGTTGCATTGTCAGGTATGGTTACAAGGATCTACAGCAAGAGAACTATAATTTTGAGAATAAGTTGCTGTCTGGGATAGTCCAATTCGTAGAAACTGAGGAGAGTGTGCCAGAACCAACACATGAGTTGTCTACATATGTTGGAAACTCATATTGTGAAGAGGACATGATTTCATCTTCAAGTCTTTTGCGGGTGGTGAAGAATAATAATGATGGCCATCTTGAAGAGTCTTTCTGTAAAGAAGAGTCTCTGCAGATTTTGAAAGCCAAGGAGTCTGGTGTTGCCTATATACTTGGGCATTCCCATGCACGGGCAAAGAAATCATCATCCATCTTGAAGAAACTCGCAATAGATGTTGTTTTTGCTTTTCTGAGCAAGAATTGCAGAGAGCCTGATGTTGTTCTGAATGTGCCTCACACTTCTTTGCTAGAGGTTGGTATGATTTATTATGTCTAACCTTTTGTACAGAGACTTGCCCACAAAAGAGAAGAGTCAGCATTTCTGAATGTTGGTTTATAAGTGACTAGGACTTCTACAAGCTAATGACTAAGAGCGATTAGATGTCAAATTTTCGTCATTGATCTATGATGGTGTAATCAAAAAATTGTTTCACAGAATACACTGACAAATTTTTAACGCAAAACTGTGCATATTCTAACTTCCCATTAGAGTTGTACATAGGCAGGGTCGAACTGGATATTTAGTATGTCTGATGTCCTACCCGATTAAGACATCGGGCTTGTTTTTATGCCCATAACCCTACCCGGCCCTAACAAGCCTGATTTTATATTAAGTTAGGGCAGGTTAGGACCGCCCGAACTTTTTTTTGTTTTTTAATAAAGTGATACTTGTAATATAAAATATATTTTTTAAAATAATAGACTTTTAGAATTCTTATATTTTTATTAGTAATAAAAAAAGAGTCTAGTATTATTAAATAAAATATAAGTTATACTAACATAATTAGTCTTAAATAAAGATGTGTATTTTTGTTATTTAACAAAAGAAATGTTAGGAAGCATACACGTTAATGATAAAAACAATTAAGAAACAAAGAAGGTTTGCGTAGGTAATAAAAACTACAATATGTAGAGAAAATCAGATGAAATAAAAATTATATATATATATAAGATGACAAGATATTAATAATTAAAAAAAAATAACTATTAGGACAGATTGAGTAGAATATACCTTCGCCCGTAACTCAACCTAACTTGATATAATTTTGTTTAAAATTTTGTCTATTTATATTTTTGACTCGGCCTTACTCAATCCAATTAGACTGGAGCTAAAGCAGGTCCTTATGGTGTATCGGGTCAATAAATACCCCTACTTTCCATCTGGACGATCTCTTTACCTTTTTCTTTTCCTGTACTTTTTCTCTGGAAGTAGGAATCGTGCCAGTGCTTTTGCTTTTGCCAGTGGATCACAATGCTTGCAGGGTACCAACTTGGGGTACATATTGCTAAAATCATTATGGAAACGACTAATAATTTTTTATATTGAGCAAAATGGTGTTTTTTAATAAAAATATGACAGTAATTTTTTTTTTTATATATAATTTGGCATCACATGATTCGATCTTTTTTAAGAGAAAAATTATTAGAGAATTTGATAATAAATTCATGACAAATTATACTAAATCTTACATTTGATAAATTATGTTGTTACTTTCTGAAGGTATTTACTCTTCCGTGGTGCATTCTTTTTAGGGATGATTATGGTTGGGATATTATAATCCCAATTCATTTTTTTTTAAAAAATATGCTCATACCTTAGCATGCAACAAATTAAAGTTTCATCTTTTTTAATTTAATTTTTAAATCTTTGGAGTTTGACCCATTTACTTAAAAAAATTTAACATAAAAAAGAATCTTTCTTAAGTTGAGACTCCATTATATAAAATTTATTTATATAAAATCATGACAAAAAATAAACGTCACAAAAAACCATTAATATAATTCAAATCATATAACATGTATTTTGGTTGTTTTTTAATATATTAAGTTAATACACACGCGTACATACAATTTGGGATAGGTGAATATTATGTTACTAAAACTCATGTCTGAACACTTAAAAATATCCAATAAAGGTTCCTAAATCTATTTTCATTTTGATAACAAACTTAAAACATGTAATAGCATGTTTAGTTACACTTAAGGAAAGATAATTTTTCTATTAATTATGTGTAATATTTATTATGCCTTTTTAATAATTATTCAATCAATTTTATTTTTTACTACTTTTTTTTAAATAAAAACATACAAATATTTTTAATTTTTAATTTTTTTTCTCATTCCGTCTTCTATTTCATTTCTTTTCATTTTGTGAACCAAATTTGATCGGATACCCATGAACACTAGTATTTTTCCCACGCCAAACTCCTTTGGTGATGTAACATATCGTGCTAATGTTGGCTCATTGTAAACTTGGGCAGCGTCATAAATTTTAAAATACTTCATATAATTATATAAAAAAAAGAGCATAAAATATATGAAAAATTGATACTTTCTATATTATTTTGGATACACATGGCACATTAATTTAAAATTTTTTAATATTTCTTATGCTTACATATTTAAAAAAATAAATTTTTTATACCTTGTTGCTTTTTTTCCCCCCTATTTTCTATTGGGAGAAATTGTTTTGAGGCCAATATTACTATTCTGTAATGATTAAATACCTGGTCATCCTTTTGTCTTATGTGCAATCGTTGGGTGCTCATTAGATACAGTCGCGCCGCAGTACGTTGATAATTCAAGTATTTGCGGCACATAAGCAGAGCATCTCACGACTTCTTCGTAGTAGCTCCTGAGTCATCATAAACTCATGACGAATAGCCCAAAAGTAATGACAATCATAAATGACTATGTTATTTTGATACCAATTGCCTCCCTGACATATAATTACTTAGTCACAAACTCATATTTATTGTAAATTTAATAAGTAATATCAGGTTCTTTTGAATTGCTCTAAAGACAGTGAGAGTGAGACCCCCTCTTTTCTAACAACTGAGGAAAACAACCTTGCATGGATTGAAAATTTTCCTTCTTTGTCGCATCTCGCCTTCAGACAGTGTGGTTCATTGCCATATATACGTTGTGGGGAACGAGTCTCCGTCCTTCTTTCACGCCAATCTCCCTCCTTTGTTCACTCCCCCCCTCATGTCTACGGCCATTTCTCTCCCTTCCCCCATTCTTCATCAATTACCATCGTCATCTTCTTCCTTCTCTGCAATATTCATCTTCTTCATCACATAGCCCACCATGATTGGCGCTCTAGACGCGAACAAACCCACCAACAACAACGTGGGTTCTCCTCCCACCAACGGCTCTGTTTCCATCCAACACGCTGCCCCTCCTCCGGTTCCAATCTCCTCCGATTCCACTCTCGGTAGCTTCCTCGCTCGCCGCCTTGTCCAAATCGGCGTTAACGATGTGTTCACCGTGCCTGGCGACTTCAATCTCACGCTTCTCGATCACCTAATCGCTGAACCAGGGCTCACGAACGTTGGGTGCTGCAACGAGCTCAATGCTGGGTATGCCGCCGATGGGTATGCTAGGTCTCGTGGGGTTGGGGCTTGTGTTGTGACCTTCACTGTGGGTGGGCTTAGCGTATTGAACGCCATTGCTGGGGCTTATAGCGAGAACCTTCCAGTCATATGCATTGTCGGGGGTCCGAATACCAATGATTATGGGGTTAATAGAATTCTCCATCACACTATTGGGTTGTCTGATTTTAGCCAAGAACTCAGATGCTTCCAAACCGTGACGTGCTTTCAGGTAAATTAATAGTTTATCTTTGCAATGTTCTTGCTATTTCATTGATTGTGTGCGTGGCTGAGACGAGCACTGTGACATGTCACATAACAAAAAGGTATTGGGTCATGATTTGAAGACATGCATGCTGATGATAGCATATTAATGATCACCAAATCACAGAAACTTCATGGGATATGTTTGAACTTTGAACGTCACGGAAAATAATATGATTGTGAATAAATATCTTTAATTGATTAATACAATTTTGGAGAGAGAATGTTTTTGTAGACAATGATGTATTTTCTTGTAATATATCAGCGATTGATCTATTGTGATCTTCTAGGTGAATATATATATATATATATATTCTAAAACTAATTGGTAACTATATTTCTACTTGAAATGAAGATAATATTTTCAGACAAGTGAATTTCCATAAAATTAAACATGTCAAACTTGCATTAAAACCATGTGATATATTTCTATTTGCTCTTCCTCTGATATTGCTTTTTCCAAATTGGAGCAACATGATTTGCCTGTTCCTTTCCACCTTACTTTTATTTCTTTAATGAACAACTTAATTTTAAGGTTTTTAGGATGTGGTGTATTGAATTATTGATTGTCAAAAGCCTTCTGGGTTAGTTCTTATAATATGGTTTTAAAATCTGTTTGCAGGCTGTAGTAAACAATTTGGAAGATGCTCATGAACTGATTGATAGAGCAATTTCTACCGCTTTAAAAGAAAGCAAGCCTGTCTACATTAGCATTAGCTGTAACTTGCCTGCAATCCCTCATCCTACTTTTAGCAGAGACCCTATTCCATTTGCTCTGTCTCCCAGGTAGGTTCTTTGCTCAGAAGCTTTTTCTCTTCAGGAACTTATTCTTTGGAAAGGGGGGAAAGAAATAAAAAATTACAAAAGGCGCTCAGGTTTCATTCGTATGCCAATACAGATTAAGCAACAAGTTAGGGCTTGATGCAGCTGTGGATGCAGCAGCAGCTTTCTTGAACAAAATGGTGAAGCCAGTCATCGTGGGAGGGCCAAAGCTCCGAGTGGCACAAGCTGATGAGGCCTTTGTCCAATTGGCAGATGCTTGTGGCTATCCGGTTGCTGTGATGCCATCAGCGAAAGGACTAGTTCCAGAGACCCATCCTCACTTCATAGGGACTTACTGGGGAGCTGTGAGCACTTCCTTTTGTGCTGAGATTGTTGAATCGGCCGATGCATACTTGTTTGTTGGACCAATCTTCAATGACTACAGCTCTGTAGGTTACTCTCTACTTCTTAAGAAGGAGAAGGCAGTCATTGTGCAACCTGACCGTGTGGTAGTGGCTAATGGCCCTGCTTTTGGTTGCGTACTAATGAAGGACTTTCTCCGAGCATTAGCAAAAAGGCTTAACGAGAATACTACTGCTTATGAAAACTACTCCAGAATCTTTGTCCCAGATGGGCAACCACTCAAGTCCGAGCCTACTGAGCCTCTGAGGGTTAATGTTCTCTTTCAGCACATACAGAAGATGCTTTCTGCTGACACTGCTGTGATTGCTGAGACTGGAGATTCCTGGTTTAATTGTCAGAAATTGAAATTACCAAAAGGATGTGGGTAAGTAAACCTATTGTTCATTCATTGCTTGGTGTTTTATTGAATTATAGGAGTGTAATAGAAAAAGAAAATAAGTTGGTATTGCAGGTATGAGTTTCAAATGCAGTATGGCTCAATTGGGTGGTCTGTTGGGGCAACGCTTGGATATGCACAAGCTGTACCTAACAAACGTGTAATTGCTTGCATAGGTGATGGGAGTTTTCAGGTCAGATTTCTCACTTGTAAGGCTGAAAATCAGAGAGATTGGAAGCAATTCCACAAATATTGATGACCTCATTTCTAATTATCATTAATCTCTATGTAGTCCAACTTGGAATTTCTAAATGAACAAATTGGAGCTTTAATTGTGTTATCTAATCTTACAATGGTTGTCACTGTCAGTGACCAATTTTCTTGATTGTTTCCAAAGCTCTTCTAAGCATTTTGACTGGCAGGTGACTGCACAAGATGTATCAACAATGATACGGAATGAGCAAAAGACCATCATCTTTCTAATAAACAATGGTGGATACACTATAGAAGTTGAAATCCATGATGGTCCTTATAATGTGATCAAGAACTGGAACTACACAGGCCTAGTGGATGCAATCCACAATGGTGAAGGAAATTGCTGGACAAAAAAGGTTAATTTATTGTAGGGGTTCTCTAATGAGGGGTTCACAGGTTTAAATTGAATGGTATATTGAAAGTCAATTGTAAGAAAATTGAATATATGACGTTCTGTAACAGGTCTATAATGAAAAGGAGCTTGCCGAAGCAATTGAAACAGCAATGGGTGAGAAGAAAGATTGCCTGTGTTTCATTGAAGTGATTGTTCACAAGGATGATACCAGCAAAGAACTTCTTGAATGGGGCTCGAGGGTAAGTGCTGCCAATAGCCGCCCTCCCAATCCTCAATAAAAGAAACCATCTGGTCAGACGCAGAACTCTCAGCATATAACCATCTTATACTCTTGGCCTTTGCAGTTTCGTGTTTTATTATGACTACTCAATCATTGAAGTTGAGTATTTGAATCTCTTGTTTTTCCCAATCTGTGGTTAGTTAGAGTATTTCTACACTCTTGTTTCCTTGCATTCATTATGGGGTTCTATGCTCCTAGACAATGATGAACATAGGTTCACTATTTCAAAGTAGCATCACTCCATCAAAATGTAGGCTGTTTGTCGTGGGCCTTCCTCTTCATGAACTTTCTGTCTCACAGTCTATAAAGAACCTTCCCCAGAAACAAAAAAAACTGCATAGGGGACGAAGCTATAGGACTGGTATTTTTACAGGTGTCTTCTATATGCTTTGGGTCAATATGGTATGGACCCCCAGATGGACATCTCATGCAGGAGTCACATGGAAGGATGAATTACTCAGAAAGATCGAAGCATGCTAGGACACTCTATCTCGTGATAATATTTAATTTTAATTAAAAAATAAAAAATGGCAATGATAAAACGAAACTTTGATATCATATTAAAGATCACTTTATTTGGAAAATTAAATTCTTAAATAATGGTCTATCATCAATGTTAATATTTCAACCACATCCAAAAAGTAGATCTGGTCAGCTTAACCAGCAATTCATCATCCATCTTCAAAAGAACTACACTGCTTCAACTGTACAATAAATGCTCATAGCAGTACATTGAAAAGCTCGTATTTTCCGTGAGGTGCAGACAACTTCCCTCCTTCTTAGGGCATGCATTTTAAAAAGCAAAATTCCTTATCACGTTGATGTTGATATTTATTTCAATTCAGGACTTAATAGAGTTCTTTTCCTTTTTGGCTACATTGAAAAAGAAAAAGAGAGAAAAGACTTGCAACCAACTCCCTTCAAGACAACAAAAAAACTAACCATCGTTGCCTGTTTTACACATTAAATTTGAAGGGATGTACATAGCCATATGGCGCTAAAGCACAATCCTAATAAATAGGAGGAGTACAAGTCCCATAGTTGAAAACCATTGCCTACAAAGGGTATGTACACTCGAAAGAGTAAAGCTCCAGCTAGATACCTCAACGTGCATTGCTATAATGCTTTATGTTGCCGATGCTATGTCTCCAATTGTAGGTTCTCTTTTGCTTTTTGTCTTCTTTTTGTCTCTTTATCATTATTATGGGTGATATGAAGTGAACAGCTATGCCAAAAGTAGCACGAGAAGCCAATTCTGTGACCAAGAAGTTGCATCTAAATTCTAAAACATCGGTAGATTTAATCAGCCCCAAAAAAAAGTCGGTAGTTTCACTCAAATGAGTGCTTTCTAGACTAGGAAATATTAACATCTGACTAAATACAAAGATCATAACTTGATAAAATTTTTAAAATATTTTTATATAATTTAAAGTGTTATCTCATGTTCAATATAATTGTGAAATAGAGATGTACATAACTGTAAAATGTAAACGTCTTTATAGCTTCTAAATTTTGAAATGATTGCTGTAAAATTTGGCTCAACTTGTTTTTGACAAACGTTTAGAAGCAGCTTACTTTTTGGAAAAACGTTTTAAAGGGCTTGGAAATCCCTGTGGGCCTGAGTGCTTCATGTTCTTCGCTTAAATGAGTTGAGAAGCTCAGGCTCAACCACCACTCAAAACCAATCTCTCCATCTGTATTCTTGTTCACTCTCTTAATTCCTGTATGATAGACCCTTCTACTAAGTCGTTGCTGACTAACTATCATCACTTTATTGGTTTTTGAAGAGTAGGGGTTTGAAGCCTATGCAAAAGAGTAAGAAGGAAGAAAGGGGGGTGAGAAGGAAAGAAACAGCATGCACCAACAAAAAAAAAGGGGGGAAATTTTCAAAGCGATCTCATTTGGTGTGCTGTTATAATCAGCCCCTTTCCTTTTTTTTCTTTTTTCGTAAAGATTTTCACCCTCCTGAACCTCTCTATAGTAACATTTCCCACCCTCCTTTGTCCTTTCCTCTTATTGCTTCACAAGCAAAGAATAGACCCCGAAAAAAAAAAAGGCCATTCAATTACAAGAAAGAAGGACACTGATTTTATAAAAGATGAAAGGCGATCATCACTGTGAAAGCTAGATTGACCCAGATTCCCAACTCTCTCCATTTCAAAGATTGCACTTGGACAACACAGATTAGCATAGAATAGAGTTCCTTACAAGGAGGTTAGAACTTCGTAATCAGTTCGGTACTATCTTCTGCTTTTGCCGCGAGTCAAGCATGTAAATTAAAAAGAAAGCTCCAACCCCGGGGAGTTAACTTACTGGTGATATGTAATATGTGAGTAATTACATATATTGTCACAAATTTAAATTCTAACTTTATTGTTTTTAGAGAATCAAGACACAAGAAATTGAGGTATTTACATAAAGTCACTGACCAATATTTGTTACAAATGACTGAGAAAAATCTTATCATATTAATTAAAGTTATCATTTTTTTATCATTAGTTTTCATTCATTTATGAGTGGAGTTTATGAATAATAAAATGGGCAAAGTCCACATTAAAAAAAAAAAATCTAAACATTGACTTTGTGAAACCTCTAATGCAGGCAAGGTGACACCCCTAATTACAATTAAAAAAAAAAAAAAGAAACTCCCAATCAAAATTAAGAAAACGAGGGAGGAATGGACTCAAGTCTAAATTCTTTATAATCACAAGTTGATAATATATAATGTGATAAAAAAGAGATAGGAAAAAAAAGGAAAATATAAAAAGAGAAAATAGATTTTATATACATTTTTGCTATTTTGTTTCACTTTCTTTTTAATTGTATGATTATAAAAGATTCAATTTAAATGAATTCAAGATGTGAAAGTAACTGTGCATTCACTAGGTAGATGAGCCAGAAAACATGCTTTTGCAGTACAAATGTACCATTAATCCTCAAAACAATGAAAGTGTAGAAGATTGAAAAATAATTATAATGCAATGTAAATTTGACCAAAGAATTTAAGGTTGTACCTAACATGACATTCTAAGCACAACTATCACAAACCAGCGACTGCCCGGATGCCCAAGTAATCTATCATCTAGAAAAAAAATTCACTACAAAGGCATCATAATGAATCCTTATAGCAAAGTAAAAAATCGAAATTGTGAAATGTCGAAAGCACCCTTGCCAAAACCAACGTCCAAAAGCCCATTGCGAGCATATCTAGGGACAATATTGCAAGTATAACCCTAGACGTACCAACCTTCCTTCAAAAGTAAGACCAAATATAAAAAGAGAAAACAGTCAAATCCATAACACCATTTTTTTAAAAAAATGCCAAAGGAAGAGACTGAATCTCAGATGAAGAAAAACCTTGAAGCTGAAATGGCTAGGAGTGAGGTACTGGAGAAGGAAAACCAGGAACTCAGACAAGAAGTGAATCGTTTGAAGACACAGATAGCTTCACTCAAAGCCCACAACATCGAGAGGAAGAGCATACTCTGGAAGAAGATACAGAACTCCATGGATGGCAATAATAATTCAGATGCGAATCTTGAGAATGAGATTTTGCCTACGAAGCAGCCAGATTTCTCGGAATCAGCACCCAAAAAGGAATTAAGAGCGGCAAAAGTACCAATTCCTCCTCCAAAGCCTGCTTCTACCACTCTGGCTTCAGGCAGGGATGACAAGGGAATGAAAGGGTCGGCGATTACGGCACCGCCGCCTCCTCCGGCGCCACCGAAATCGTTGGATGGGCTGAAAGCGGTGCGTCGCGTGCCGGAAGTGATAGAATTGTATCGTTCCCTTACAAGAAAGGACGCAAACTCGGAGAACAGAGGAAATCCCAATGGCGTCCCGCCAGTTGCATTTACCAGAAACATGATAGAGGAAATTGAAAACCGCTCAACTTTTCTCTCAGCTGTAAGTTTCAATCTCTCATTTGTTATATTTTACCAAAGCCCAGGCAACTAACGATCCCCTTCTGCAGTACTACTGCAGGTTGCTGCAAACGTTTTCAAGGCTAAAAAATATAGTAACGTTGTAATTTTTAAAATGTTGTACATTATATAATTAAAATTTTTGTTCTTATAATTATAATTTACATTTTTTAATCATATTTTTTAAATCCCTTGAAGAAAAGAAAGGTTCCAAAACATTTATAACACTTCCTGCAACTCCAGGGAATATTAACTGACAGGATCATAGTGTTCAGTACATGTCCCATATTTGTACCCATATAAAGCTACATTTTAAATTACATCTGGATATATATTACATCATCAACTAATCACAGACCCCACATAAACATGTTCACACGTCAAAAATGCTAAATTATATTAGATGAAATGTATTTTTTTTTCTCTCTAAAATATAGATATTTTAATTTTTGAATTTTGATTTTATTCTGTACATTTTTATCCTTAAAAATTTTTAAACTTACTAAGAATGTTGCATAGACTAACAAATAAAAAAGTTTAAAAAAACTAAATAATTAAAACAAGTATTTTTTTTAAAGATCAATAAGTATATTTTCTCATTATATTAATTAAATTATTTATGAAAACAAAAAATAATGAGAAAATATTTTATCGTCTCAACAAGATATGTCTACAGTCTCTTTTTTTGTTTTTGGGTTATCTTTTTATACACAGCTGTGTCCAAATTGTGTTTGAGCAATAGTATAATTAGTGTCTTGTATTCTGACTAATGTGTGGAACATATACCGTTAGTTTATTGTATTAGCATCTCACCTGTGTTCCAACTCTAACTTTATGAAAATTTTAATTCATCGCATTTTAGAGTTATTGGTTAGAAATTAGACTATGAAGATAACACATTTTTTTTATGAAGTAAATAGATGTACCGATTACTTGACCAACCACAATTTTAATCTTGGATTGGGGCTTCACATTTAGAATTTCATGTCTCCTTTTTCTCAATTATATATATATATCATCACACCTGAAAATGTGTTCCTACTTTATGTATCACAACCATGTCGACTTTGTGTTGTGATTCTTAATATTTCACCCATCAAATAATGAAACTTATCGAGCTTTTGATTGATACTGTGCACATTCATGTGTACAGATAAAATCAGATGTCCAAAGACAAGGAGAATTCATAAATTTCTTAATAAAAGAAGTAGAATCAGCGTCATACGCAGATATTTCAGAGGTAGAGACATTTGTGAAATGGCTGGACGGAGAACTATCATCGTTGGTGGACGAACGATCCGTACTGAAGCATTTTCCGCAGTGGCCAGAGCAGAAAGCAGACGCACTTCGGGAAGCTGCTTGTAGCTACAGAGATCTGAAGAACCTGGAATCTGAAGTATCGTCGTTCGAGGACAATCCCACAGAGGCGTTGGGTCAGGCGTTGAAGAGGATGCAAGCACTGCAAGACAGGCGAGCAAGTACAAAATTAACAAGGATATTGAGCAAGCTGATGTGTGCGTGCAATGCGGGAGATTAATCACCAGACTTATTTTTGAATGTGCAGGTTGGAGTCAAGTGTGAGCAGCACGGAGAGGACGAGGGAGAGTGCGAGTAAGCGGTACAGAAATTTTCATATTCCTTGGGAATGGATGCTGGACAGGGGCCTTATTGGGCAGGTACGTGTGCAAACCGTGTGTGTGTATACAAGTGCATGATTCCTTGTGTGGATGTTGTGGGAAGGCAGTGAAGTGTTTAGAAGAGAGAGAGTGTTCATAAGGAGTGGAATGTTAATGAGGTTTATTTTATCTATTTTCATTTTCTTTAGGATTTGGATCTTTTTAAAATAAATAAATAATAAAATACCTCTTAAATAAAAAGAAATAAAAACAAAAAATTGGTGAAAAAAGAAAAAATAAACCCCATATTTTATTACTCTTTATGTCACTCTCTCACTATTTAAGATATACATTACATTTATTTAATTGAGAAGAACCAAATTTATGTCTCTCAAGTGAAAAAAAATGATACAGAAAGTGAAAATTATATGAGATCTACTTCCTCTTATTTCACTAATTTCATTTTTTCTCTTTATCTCTATCTATTTAAGAAGTGTTTTATTATTTACTTACTTGAGAGAATCCAAATTCTGAAAAATATTTTATCATTTACTCAATTGAGAGAATCCAAATTTTAGAGACATTTTATAAATTTTATACTTCTATAAACTCTTAACATACCCTATGCTGTTGAGTTGTCATAAAAGTTCAACTAACATGTAACAATTGTATGAATTTTTAATTAAAATATAGCAAATATATAATTTAATTGAAGAATTATTCATTTATTTGTAAAAATCTTACATATACCATATTATTATTAAAAAAGCATATACTTATTATATTTTGATTGAACAACTTAATAATAAATATATAAATATATATATATATTGCTGTTTAGTTATTTATTGTGCCTCTACTTTGGTTTTTGCAGCAAAAACAAATAATATATCAAATGATGCATTGAACGATTCTAAGTTATAAAGCACATATACTTAAAAAAGAGAGAGAGAGAGAGAGAGAGAGAGAGAGAGAGATTTTATTACAGAAAGTTACATTTTTTAAAAAAGATTGAAACTTTTTATTGTTGAATTACCTCGAGATCTCGGTGTATGATAATAATAATAATGATAAAAAAATTATTCAACATAAATTTTAAAGAGGTCCCAAGATAAAAGAAATTGATGTTTCAAATGTCAAGTTTTCCATAACTTTGTCCTAAAACGTAACATTGTCCTACATTCATATGATAAATGCGACATACACATCAAATATCTCTTGGAAAACTTGGATTTTTTGTATCTATATTTGTAACGTATTTTATGTCTATACCAGACTTCATATACATCTTAAATTTGGATTAAAGGCAGACTTATGATTGATCAAACAACCATAGTTGACAAAGTGATATACAAAGTTCTGTAGCACTGTTGACAGAAAAATCATCATTTCAATGATACCTTTCTTGTATACGTCTTAATGAAGATACGTGTACACTACAACCAAAACCATATAAAAGAGTGGAAAATTGAATATGGTTATTGACTGCAGATGAAGCTAAGCTCATTGAGGCTGGCGAAGGAATACATGAAGCGGGTGACGAAGGAATTGGAATGTAACGAAGCCTTGCAGGAAGGCAATAACCTGCTGCTACAAGGAGTTAGGTTTGCCTTCAGAGTACACCAGGTAGAGCGCACTCCTCACACCCTCCACAAAGTTATAATATTTCGTCACTGAAACTATGTGATGGTTCCCTAAGGATTATCACAATATATTCGAATTGGCTGGATTTTTTTTATTATTATTTAGTATTTGAAAATTTGATTTAGTTTCTACACATTAGTCCCTTGGGGATTATTGTGAATGTTTTACTTATTTTAAAATTGATTCTTTTAAAATGGAGGTCAAAAAAAGCACTATGAAAAGAAATAGTTTATGTTCAGCAAAATTATTTAATAATTATTTTTATCAGTATTATTGTGTTTGATAAGAAGAAATGCTTTTTATTATCAAATTACTTAAAAGACATGTATTTTAAAAAATAAGAAATAATTATGATTTAATAATTTTGGGTGAGAGTAATTTTGTCTCCAATTTTTTTTTTTTGTTTATATTTCTTCTCAAAGATAAGCTCAAATATTTTATTTTCTTCTCATAACATTAAAATTGCTTCTGCCTCCGCTCAGAAGCAGCTTATTTTTAACAAAAGCTTTGACCAAACACATTCTGACATATTCTATTTTATTGTTTTAATATGTTTAGAAGGATGAAATTAAAGTAAAAAAAGCTTACCATTACTAAAATAGTACAAAAATTTTCAAGGAAGGCAATTAATAATGGATTTATTTTTAGAATAACAAAATGGAATTTTTAGTCTTTCCTTTTATCCGACTAATCAACCACCAGGGCATTCAGTTTGCAGGTGGCTTTGATGCAGAGACAACACAAGCATTTCGGGAACTGAAGAAGATTGCTGGTGTTAACAATACCAGATTATAGCAATATCTCATCAAATGCCTCACACTTGTCCTGTGTCTTAAATTCTCTTCTCAGAAATATTGCTTGATGTCCCTACATCAACTGTAAAATTAACATACAGATGTATGTTTCACTATTTATGTAATTTCACAATGTTTTGCCCGACAACTAGGCATATATGACATGCTTTCTTATTTATGAAATTACACATTATAAGCAAAACCCTCATTCGAATCTTAGTGCTTCGGGGAAAAAAAAAATCCCTAGTAATGAAGAACGTGTATATACTGCATCAGCATTCTGCATTCTGCACTAATAAACATGGCTGGCAGGAAAAACTAACGAAAGAAAAGGAAAGGGATTACAACACTTCAAGCATACTGAAATTTTATTTCTCTATACGGAAAAATTTTAGGTAAATTCATTCAGTAATAGACAAGTAAACTAAATTAATTATAAATAGAAATTAAGCTTTGAAAGTAAACTTTTTGATGAGATTTATTCTTAACATATTTATATATTTATTTATATTAATTTTGTTTATTTATTTTTCACGAATCAATCTGTTTATAAATTTTTCATATTCTTGCCAATTATATGACCTTCATTTGACAATCATATCAAATATAATTGGACACTTTGAATTTCAGCAAAGCAATTTAAATTTATCATGTTACAATTTCAATATTTGTGTATATTTCATGAATTTTCGTGCATGCTTAATAAGTCTGATTTGGTTGTTGGAATTATTTTTATAGAAATGGAAATGAGAATGAAAGTGAGAATAAATGTTGATAAAATAAAATTTTGTGGTTTATAATTATGTTTAATATAATATAGGTATTTCATTTTATTCTTACATTTAGTTAGATGAAAATAATATAAAAAGAAAAAAATTACATAAATGGCTATAATAACATTAATATGAAAAATATTAAATTATTTATTTTTATTTTTTAAAATTTATAAAAAAATGTAATTATTAATAGTGGGTAAAAAATTAAATAGTCAATTTATTGTTTAATTTTGAAAAATGATTTTTTAGAGCTGCAGCTTTCATGCATTAATAATCAAGGTGAACCGTCAATGCATATCTGGTGATGAACCCACTAGAAGTGAGGGCATTTTTGTCCTATTACTTTTGATTCCCTCTTTATAGACTTGTTTTCCTAAAATCTCAAATGGACAGTTGACTCTCGTTTTCGAGGGAATGAAAAAATGTTTACATTCTTTAAGCGTATCATATTATTTATATTTTTTCTATTAAAAAGACACTAAACCACATTAAATAAGGTTTACATTTCTCTCCATCTTTTTAGAAATGATTTTGCAATTTAAAAATATGGGATCTATTAGTAATTAATGGAACGTTTCATGAAGAGAAATATGAAAATTAGTTGATAGTAGCGGAATTATGATAAAATAAAGCAAAATATGGGCTTCATTTAATATGACTTGATGTCTTTTATGAAAAAATATATAAATAAAATTACACTCTTAACATGTGTAAGAATTTTCCGATGGGATGAGATACTGCAAGGGAAGGATCCAGCTTCTCTACATTCTTGTGTGTCCTGTTCACTGTTCAGTTAAGCTATTTTTTATCTTTTTTGTCTTTTTTTATTTATTTAAGTTTATTTAAAAAAAAAAAAGATTTTGACTGAACAAAGACAGGACTCTGTACAACTACAAAGAAACTGAATTCGCAAGGAATGAGATGAATTATACAAAACTCTTGCCAAACAAGATTAAGATAAGAATCATTCTCTCATTCTTATTCCATCAGTCTAATTGCAGTGAGCAAAACATAATATCTGTAAGGGAATGGGATAAATTACCCAAAACTCTTACCAAACAAGATTAAGGTAAGAATCATTCTCTCATTCTTATTCTATCAACCTAATTACAACGAACAAAACATAACATGTTTGATGTAGCAAAAGATTCATTTCAACCATCACTCAAAGCAATTGATATAGAATCTCCAATTAATGAAATTTCAGATTAGTGATTCCCAAATATCATGAAGACAAAACCAATAATGATATACTAATAATGCGGCAGTGGCACTTATAATCCTTATGAAAACAACAAAAGGAGGGACAAAAAATAGAGGGTAGGGTGGTAAAATCAAGAGGCACATGCACCCACGAGTAATACCTTCGATGAGAAGTAATAACACAACCAAATTTCTGACAAAGATATCCGACGATCCAAACATCAGGCGATTGCCATGGAAAACCAAGACAAAAACCAGATGAAGCATAATAAATCTGGTTTCAAATGCACCAATCACCCTACCTTTCTTATTAAATTAATTTTTTATTTAAATAGATTGAGTCAGTCAATATGAATATTAGGGAAAAGTATTTGGTATCTTTTAGCACAACAAAATTTCTGACAAAGATATCCAAGGATGCAAACATCATGCGACTACCATAGAAAACCAAGACAAAAACCAAGTGCAGAATGATAAATCTTGTTTCATATGCACATATGTTTCTTATTAAATTAATTTTTTTTATTTAAATAAATTGAGTCAACTATAACATCTTGTCAATATGAATATAAGAGACAACTTTTTGGTATCTTTTAATTATTTATAGTAAAATAACAACTTTTTAAATATAAAAAAAAGGATAAAGTAATATCGTTACAAAGCGTCAAAACCGAGACTTTGACTTGGACGGATGTGCAAATAACAGCTTCACAGGAATCACGACACGTGTATTCCTACGGAGGTAGAAGCATGGCAATAACATACGCGAGCAAGCAGAAGAACCCACCTCACTCACTCCGTCCGCCCTTTTTGGTTGTAGATGGTAAGTACCGATGATTCCAACTAGATTCGCACCTGACGAAGTTTCCTATCCATTTATCTCCCCCTCTCGATTCTGTGTCTCACTCCTTTTCGTTTCTCTATCCATATTCACAAAGAATAAGAATACACCCCGATTTTTCAATTGCTGGTTTAGCTTCTTCTATGCTGTTCTCTTTTGCTGCAAATACTTCAAAGTTTCTGAGGCAGAGAGAGTGAGTGGAGAATGGGGGCGGGTTCGTCGAAGGGTACGGATGGTGGGTCCCATCGAAGCGAGGAAGACCGGAACAGCCTTGAGCAAGCTGGTGGACAGCTCTATGTTTCACTCAAGATGGAGAACCGCAAGCTTACAGGGGATCTCGTCCCTCATATCTATGGCTCTGTCCCGCTTGTGGGCTCCTGGGATCCTTCAAAAGCTGTAATTCTGCTTTAACCCCGTTTTGAATTCGTTTTGGTGAATGCTGAATGTTAATTTGACTAATACTGATTGTTTAGTATGATTCCGGGTCAATCCTGTTCCTAATTGTTTTGGTCTCTTTGGTGCCAATATTAGCTTCCTATGGAACGGGAATCTGCATCAATGTGGGAGTTGAGCTTTGTTGTTCCTCCAAATCATGGTAATGGTTTCTTAGTTACTCTCTCTCTCTCTCTCTCTCCCCTTTTTTTCTTTTTCCCTTGTTTGCTTTGCCTTTAAGTTGTAACCATGTCTTTCCCATTGTAATTTAAAAGTTCAATATTCTAATTATCTGTCTGACTTCCCGTTGTTGCTTCTTCTGTCAATGAGGTTCTGAAAGTTCACTACATAAGCAAAATTAATAAACATATTTTCTAAAGCTTCAGAGGTTAAGGAAACATAAAAAACAATACAAAGTCTCCCTGTGCGCAGAGTTTGATATTACGGTGGCCTGAATTGTTATATAACTAATTTTTTGTTTTTGTCATGTTCATTATTGTTTCATTAATGACTTGTGTCTTTATTGAAACTAATGTCTTAATATTGTTGGGAATTTTCAGAAACTTTAGATTTCAAATTCCTTCTGAAGCCTAAGCACAGCAATGCTCCTTGTTTTGTTGAGGAGGCTCCAAATCGCCTACTAATTAGGGGAGCACTGCAGGAGGATGCCAGGCAGCCGAGGCTTGCTTTATTCAGGCTTGATAATGATGAAATTCTAGAGTATCAAGTATTTGTTAAAGCAGACTGGGTTTCTCCCTTTGATCTTGCAGCTAGTTGGAGGGCTTATCAGGAGAACTTCCGTCCTTCGGCTGTAAGGGGCATTCCTGATGTCAGCATAAATTCAGTGCCGCGGACAGGCAGTGAGGTAAGACTCAACTATCAGTTTCCTTTATGTTTTTTCTTCCCGTGGAAAATATGGCATATGACATGAAGAATTGGGCACTCTTTAGGGAAGTTACTACTTTTTCTTTCTTTAAAAAAATTCAATTTTGCAGCAAAATTAAGGCAGGAAAAATTTCCTTCCTATTGGACACCTTCATTTTGCTTCACTTCAGTGAGCTCTGATATTTATTGACTTGTATCTGGACATGGATCATGGTACGCCACAGTTTTACTTTTTCTTCTTTGCTTGTGAGTTAAAAAACCTTGGGTGAACATGCAGCATGTCCTACTCTTAATAACTTGTACAGTTTAAAGTGGACTACTTAGTACTAATTGCTAAACGTGCCAGTTTGTGTGGCTAATTTAAAGAAAGTTTGATTATTTTGGTTGCCAAATTGTTGTTTTAGTTAAATGATCATCATACTAAGTTTTCTTTTCAAATATGATTCTAACTCTCTTTCTCTCACTCTTTTTTTTTTTTGGGTCAACTCTCTCGTCTCTTGATATATTTTATCTTAAGCTTAATGTTGCAATCATAAATCACACATTGTTCTTGTCAATAATTTTCTCCTGTTAATGCAAAAATTGAAATAGTTTCTGACCAAGGCCATTATGATTCGTGAATATAACAGTCCAATTAATTTCTCCTTTTAGTTGTTTTGTAGGTAGTCTGGTCAGGAGCTTTCTTTATTGCCCACCAATCTTAGCTTTTGTTCTCTGTATGAAGCTGTAGCACTAGTTTGGTTTTTAGCAATTTTCTAATTTGTGAGAGGAACTATTATTCTACCTGTAAAATGGAATATTATCAAGGATCAAGTGATTAGTTTAGGTAAAATACAATAATCAATTGTGAAACAATTTGTCCCTCATATGGTACCTTGCCACTTGACCTGTTATACCTTCATTGGCGGCCTTCATCTCCCCCTTCCCCAAGCCCCCAACCCTACCCCAAAAGTTTTCTCTTATTTCCCTTGTGAAGCTATGGTTAATGTGTCTAGAAAATAGTTGTTGGCATTACCTTTACTAAGGATATTTTTTTCTTATTTATTGTTTCACTCAGAATGGCTCTTCTGCGGGTTTGGAACTTGACCTTGAAAAATATGTTGTCCCAGCTCCCTCAACTTCTGCAAATTCAGCTTTTCTATATGCAGCTAACATGACAGAGAATCCCAGGTCACTAAGTGGTTGGTCTGGCAGCAGTACATATTCCATCAGGGATGGTGGTGTTACTATTGAGCGACCTGCAACTGTAAAGGTTTACCGTCAAAGTCACATTGAAAATTTATATTTTTACTTTATGCATGGTGAAGAAGTTCTTGACAATGTATTAGGGTGAGGATAACTAATTAATATGAAATCTCGTCAATTTAAGGATATCTTGTCTTCAATTTAACGTCTTCTTGGTGCTTATTTGCATCTTGCCAGATTTTTTTCCCAAGCTTTTTTTTTTTTGTTTTTTGCTGTAATATATCTCTGTGAGTGTATTTATGTTAAAGAGTTTAAGTTGTTAAGTAGAAAGTAGATTCTAGTCTTCAGCATATTAGACGCATCTTCCAGACTTTGTAAGTGTGACTAGCCAGCGGATGCTGGATACTATTATGGGTTAAGCTGACTGTTTTTCTTCTTCTTTTTTCTCTGATAACTAATAAGAAGCTTTATTAAGTAACAAACACCATTATACAGGTAGTATAAAAAGCAAAATGCCCACTTTTTGAGAGATAAACACCCAAGTATGCTAATGGTTTATATTGACTCTTGATGCTGCTATGTATTACACCTGATAGGTTATGTTGATGTTCCAACTAGGAGATGGAGGTTGTTATCCCAGAACTTTCTAAGGTGTATCAAGGTTCTGGAATGGTTGAATCTAAGTCAGTGGGAACGTTTTCACCTGTGCACAAGCAAGAGGGTCAGAGGGGACTTCTTGTCGATAGGGGTGTTGGATCTCCTAGACTTGTAAAATCATCTAATTCAAGTATTTTCACTACTGATCTTAACTTTGATACTGATACCAAGGTTTGTATTAATGCGTTCTATTTCTTATTTTATTGTTCAAATTTAATGCCAGTGCAATAACTTATCTTGTGTCTATTGCAGTCGTTCACAAATATTTGCTTTTGCCCTCTTAATTTTTTCTTTTAAAATTGATAGAATTCAATGCCAGCAGCTGCTGGAGCTGTTGCAGCTGCAGCTGTGGCTGATCAGATGCTTGGTCTCAAGGAGGATAGACATTTGGCAATTATTTTGGTAATCTTCTTGCATGTGTGATTATTATGACTTCTAAATTTTCATAGCTTTAGTAATACTTATTCATCACTTTTGTTTTTCCCTTGAAGTGGGAGTTTTTGTTCCAAATTTGAAAATAGCCGGCAAAATTGTTACTTTTTAAGGATAAAATTTAAATGTAGTTCATCATGTTGAGTAAAAGATATTTGTGAAAATGAATAATTCTGACTAGCTTTTGTTACTCTAGGTGGGTCTGCCTGCTCGAGGTAAAACTTTTACTGCAGCTAAACTTACAAGATATCTCCGTTGGTTAGGTCATGATACCAAACACTTCAATGTTGGGAAGGTTGTTGACATTCTTAACATGACTCTTCTTTGTGATTGGTAGTCTTGAGCCTCTTGGAATTATGTCAAGTATGAAGGTTAATGCACTTTTACTTTTGATTGTTGCAGTATCGTCGCCTTAAGCATGGAACAAATCAGGTAAACTTAATTAGATATTAAGTTTGATTTAACTACTTATTGGCAGACTTTTGTCTTCTGAAGTATTTTTTACTATCTATGAAATAGTTTATGCCTTCTTAGTTCTTACTAACTGAGTAACTGTTTTCTAAATTCTATCTAATGTTTAAACATAATCTCTTGTACTTCAGAGGGGCGTGAAATTTTCAGTCTTAATGTATCATGTAATCACGATGGCACATTTGATCATGCAGAAAAATTTGAAATCCTTGTTACACTTTTGAGCCTCCAAGGCTTACTATTTTCTTTTATTCTTCATGATTAGGAGTATATCTATTCTCCTCTCTCATCATATTTTCTCCTCTCCTTTTCTCTAATAAAATTTCTTCTATCCAAACAAAGATTGGGATTTGATTTCCTTTCTGAACTTTTTGTTCTTGAATCCATGATATTGCAATAGTTAGTCATCTTCTATTGGGCAATTGCCATTTCATGTCTTATTTTTCTATGCAGTCTGCTGATTTCTTTCGAGCTGACAATCCTGAAGGCATGGAGGCGCGCAATGAGGTAACTTTGGGCCAATAATGTGTTGCATTGAGTAGAATAAACGAAACACAGATTAGAATCTGTAAATTAGATACAAATGTTATTTTTGGTTGGACTTGTGATGGTGCTTCTAAGGCTTGTTAAATATTATTTATTTCTTATAACTTGTCATTTAATGAAATTTCTTTTAATGTTGTATAGCCTGCAATAATCTACAATGTGTTAATAAACTTAATATTAACTCATGACTAAATGACTTGGATACATGAATGAGAAGAATATAAACAGAAACTAGTTCTTTTACGAATTTCATATCCTCTCAAGACGACCTTCTCAATCATAAACAGTCATTACATGAATTGAAATTAATTGTATTGTTTGAATAATTTAAGCAATTCATAAGCGCAACATGATTCCAGACTTCTACAAAGATGGAATAGCAGACAGTGGGTGTGGGAGGCTTGTTGACAAAGTTAACACTTGGTGGTTTGGCTTATGGTCAAGGGGTAATGCTATAATCCAAAATGACTTGACAATATCGATTATAGAATGGCAATGCTATTCTGACCAGAAAAAGTAGAATAAAATATCCAAAAGGAAAAATTCATATTGCAGGCATCAACCTTTATGACTATGTTACCCATTAATATAGTGCTACTTCTAAAATATGGTTTATCATGGATAATTCTGGTATGTTAACACTATGTTGACCTCTCTGTGTACATAGTTTTAATATATCACATGCCACTAGGTAGCAGCACTGGCATTTGAAGATATGATATCTTGGATGCAAGAAGGTGGGCAAGTAAGTTCATTCTTGTTAGATATTTTTGCTAATTTTATGTCTCTATTCCTGTTCTCTTGCATCAATTTTAATTTAATTTTAGGTTGGGATATTTGACGCCACAAACAGTACTAAGAAACGCAGAAATATGCTGATGAAAATGGCTGAAGGAAGATGCAAGGTACTGTAGTCGTAGAAGGGCTTTGTTAAGTTTATGATATGAAACTGAGATAATTAATTTTGAACTCTTCTTATTCATATGTTTTTCTTGCAGATTATCTTTCTGGAAACGATATGCAATGATGTGAACATACTTGAAAGGAACATACGTCTTAAAATTCAGCAAAGTCCTGACTATGCAGAAGAGTAATGTTTCCTTTAGAACCAGTAACATCATATCTTTGTAGCAATCTGTCTGAATACAATCAAATTCCTTTTGCAGACCAGATTTTGAGGCTGGGTTGCAAGACTTCAAAAATCGCCTTGCCAATTATGAGAGGGCTAGTTTTTCAACTGCACTTCTAGTGATTGCTCTAGACAAGCTTTCACCTTAAATAATGTTGATTTCATATTACCAGGTTTATGAGCCAGTAGAAGAAGGATCTTACATAAAAATGATTGATATGGTCAGTGGACATGGTGGGCGAATACAAGTAAGTTTAACCTTTGTTTGTTAACTGCTCTTATGTGTTAGAGATCACCCTTATACATAGCTTATTGCCTGGTCAGCCAGTATCACAGACTGCATATAAATTTTTGTCGTCCATTTGTAGGCAAGTATTACTTCTATTAGGTTAATAGCTTATGTTGGGTTACTAAAATTTATAATGACTCTACTAGTTAAACTGGATATAATACATTGGTGTAGCAACAAACTAGGTCTTAACTATGGTGTCTTTGAAGCTGAAAGGGCATAGTTTTAAATCTACATTAAATAACTCTTGGTATGAAACACAATCTGGTACTCAATACCAGATGAACTCACTTCTATTTCCTTCCCTGTTCTCTTGTGTAGTTACAAAACCAACTATTTATGGACGTTGGTGCAGCCATTGGATTGTTAACAGCTACTAACAAACTTAACAACCTCCACCGAACATTTACACATGTAAAATACTAACAGCAAAATATGCCAACTAACATATATTCCTATTATGTATCAATTATTCCCCCCCCCCCCCCCCCCCCAAAAAAAAAAGGAACATCCTTAACTTCAAGGATGAGTGGGCATGGCAGTATCAAATCCTGGAAACTGCTGTTGAATGGCTGGCAGTGATTCCCATGTGGCATCCTCAGGGTTAGTGTGCTTCGATTGAACCAAAACTTGAGTCAATGGTAAGCTATGTTTCTTGACAACTTTTCTTGCCAAGATAGCTTCAGGTTCCATGGAGAAATGGCCCTCTTCAATCATAGTAGGCAAGGTGGTACTGCCTGGCAAAGCATCTCCTTTATGTTTCTTAAGCAAAGAGATATGAAAGACGGATGAATACACGTGTTAGGAGGAAGTTCTAATTGGTAGGCAACCTACTCGACTCTTTGAAGCACCTTGTAGCGACCAAAATATTTGGTAGCCAGCTTGTGTAGCGCAGAATTGTTAATAGAGTTGCGCTGAAAAGGATGTAGTTTTAAGTAAATAAAATCACCAACTTCAAAGGTCCTTTCACTCCTCTGTTTGTTAGCAAGTTGCTGCATTCTATTCATAGCTTGCTTCAAGTGGTATTTGAGTAGTTGCTTGGTTGCCTCTTTGTCCTGTAAGCTTCTATCCACAATTGGATTGTCACTATCCCCAGCCAAATAAGGTAAGTGAGTGGGAGGGCCAACACCATAGACAACCTCGAAGGGTGACATCTCGATAGACGAATGATAGGATATATTATATCATAATTCAGCCAGGGCCAACTACTTAGTCCATTCTCTAGGAAAGTCTTCCGTCATACAACGCAAATAATACTTCAAACTTCGATTTAAAACTTCAGGTTGACCATCGGTTTGAGGATAGTATGCAAGAGAGTATAGTAAGTTAACTCTATGTATCTTGAAAAGAGCCTTCCAAAAGTTTCCACAAAAAATAGGATCATGGTCTGTCACAATTGACCGAGGAAATCCATGCAATTTGACTACATTATCAAGGAAAGCTTGGGCCACATCTATAGCTGTATAAGGATGATGAAGTGCTATAAAATGCACAACTTTAGTAAGTTGGTCCACCATTACTAGGATGACTGACTTATGATAAGATTTTGGGAAGCCAACAATAAAATCCATACTGATATTGGACCACAATTGAGGGGGAAATGGTAATGGTTGTAATAATCCTAATGTGGCCATTGTCTCATGCTTAAATCATTGACAAGTTTGGCAACCACCCACAAACTTCCTTACATCCTTAGACATTCCTTTCCAGTAGAAAACTGTTGATAGTTGCTTATAAGTTGGAATAATGCCCGAGTGTCCCCCTAGCGGGTCATTGTGGAAATGATAAAGTAGTCCCTTCCTAAGGGAAGGGTCATTCTCTACAACTAGTTTGCCATTTCTTTTCAAAAGATGATGATCCCAGTTGAACTTGGGATGAGAATCAGCGTTAGATTTCAAGTCAGCAATTAAAGCTTGAAGTTGAGCATCCTATGACTAAGAAGTCTTGACCTTCTCATTCAAACTTGAGACAATAAAAATAATGGCATGGCAAGAAAAACCTGTGGCTAGGACCTCAGATATCTGACGAGATAATGCATCAGCCACTGTGTTGTCTCGCCCTTTTTTATAGACAATATCATATTGAAGGCCCCACAATTTATTGACCCATTTGAATTGTTTTGGTGAGACGCCCTTCTATTCCAACAAATGTTTCAATGACAATGTTTAATGGCAAAGAACAACGTAGTTAGTTCCTTCTCATATGCTGATAGATGATGTTTTGTAGGAGATAGAGCTTTCCTTAGGAATGCAATAGGGTGTCCCTTTTGGGAAAGGACAGCTCCAAACTTGATATTGGAAGCATTTGTTTCCACTAAAAAAGGACTTGAAAAATCAAGTAATGCTGGCACGAGAGTGGAGGCCATTGCTGTTTGAGTTGCTTGAAAGCCTTTTGTGCCTTATCATTTCAAGTAAAAGCTCCCTTCTTAAGTAACTTTGTCAATGGTTTACTAATGCATTCATAATTTCTTACAAATCGACAATAATAACCTGTAAGGCCCAAGAATTCTCAAAGAGACTTAATGGAAGAGGGAGTGGGCTATGCTAACATTGCTTCAACCTTTTTACAATGAACAAAAACTCCTTTGGTAGAAATGACGTGGCCCAAATAGTTAATTTGTGTGGCTCCAAAGAAGCATTTGCGTCTTTTTGCAAAGAGGCAATATTGTCTCAACAAACCTAATGTACTTCTAAGATGTTGGAGGTGTAATTCCCACGAGCTGTTGTAAACCAAGATATCATCAAAGAAGACTAAAATAAAGTTCCAGAGTTACGGTTTGAAAATAGTATTCATGAGACCTTAAAACGTAGTTGAGGCATTTGTGAGCGCGAAAGGCATAACCAGGAATTTATATAAGTTCTCATGAGTCCTAAAGGCAGTCTTGTGGATGTCATTAGGATCCATACAAATTTGATGTTATCCCGCACGTAAATCCAACTTGGAAAAATACTTGGAACCCTTTAACTCATCAATGAGCTCCTCCACTATTGGAATAGGGAACTTATTCCTTACTATTTGAGCATTAAGTTTCTTATAGTCAACACAGAACCTTCATGAATTGTCTTTTTTCCAAACCAGCACCATAAGTGAAGTGAAGGCATTATTATTCAGCCTTATGATTCCATTGGATAGCATTTCTCTCACTAATGCTTCCATAGCATCCTTCTGCATAGGCTCATAACGATAGGGCCTCAAACTGATTGGTGTTTCCTCCTTGAGGATAATTTTGTGATCAAAGTCTCTTGAAGGTGGCAAGGACGTAGGCTCTCTAAACACATCAACAAACTCCTCCAGTAACAAGGCCAAAGATTGTTGTTCTATCTTTGTCAAGACAGCATAACTGCTGGAGTTGAAAATGGGTACTTCCTAGTTTTCCTGGTGCGTCACCTAGACAAAGCAAACTTGCCCCCTTAAATAGTTGTTTCCCTTGTACCTTTTCATGCTGTAGCAGTAAACGAGTATGATCAATTCCATGCAACTCACAGAAACTCCTTTCTAGGTCAAAATGCATAATCTAATCTCTTAGGTTCCATATAATATTGCCCAAGGTAGCTAACCATCTTACTCCAAGAATCATGTCAAAGCCCAATAGATTCATCACCAAAAAATCAGTTTGGAGAGGAACTTCCCCCATACTTCATTGCAACCCTTGGCAGATGACTTCCACTACAACCTGTTCACCGTTTGCCATTGAGATAGTAGTACCAACTGTCTTTTGTGATTTCAGATTAAACCTCTTGATCAAGGTAGTATCCATAAAATTGTGAGTACTACTCGTATCCAAGAACAACAAGATGGGCTGATTTTTAACTCTTCCTTGCACCTTCATGGTAGTGTATTCTTTTGAATCCAAGATTGACTTGGTAACAACATTCAACGAAATCCTTAGGTGCATTTCTACTCATAACCCCATGGTATCAACATTATCAATTTCACCGTCAATCCCCATTTTATCTTCATGCTCCATATCCTCCCCCACCAACATATAAAGTTGGGAGTTCTTATATTTATGATCAAAGCTGAACTTTTTTGGACACTAGTAACACAAGGCATTCTTCTTCCATTCATACATCCCTTTTCTTGTTAGTTGTTTAATAGGTTATTTTTTAGGTAACTGATGGTTTAAAGGTAGCAAAATTAGAGGAGTTGGAAGAGGTGTTTTACGCAGAGGAGGTCTTTGGTAAAGAGGAGGTGGAAGAGTTCGAGTAAGAGGGAAAGGTGGTATAGGTTCAGGTATTGGTAATAAGAGGTGCCGATGTTGTAGGCTTCCTCTGACTTGGATACTGCTGATTATGGAAAACAAAGTTTAAGAGGTTTCTTGTAAGTAAGGGAGGTTGGCTTAAACATCCTTACCTGGCCTTCAATTTCTAGTTTGAGGCCCCCTAAGAAACAACTAGTTGTAAGATTTTCTGGCAAATCTACCTGAGCTAAAAATTCCTCCCTAAGAAACAACTAATTGCAAGATTTTCTGGCAAATCTACCTGAGCTAAAAATTCCTCAAACTTTTCCTGGTAATCTTCAACAGAATTGTCTTGCTTCAAGTTTTTAAGCTTAGCCATAGGGTCAATTTTAAGGAAATCTCCAAATCTACTACGCATTTCCTCCACATACTCTAACCACCCTATATCTCCTAACTCTTGCTTTTCATAAAGCTTTGGTGCCACTGTAAAGCTTTTCCTTCCAAATGCATCACCACTAATCGTACTTTTTGTTCCATCGGTGTTTCATCAATGTTGACAAACTGATTACAATGGAAGAGCCAGCCTTGAAAGTCAGAATTATGGAATCTTGGAAATTCAACACAGGAAAATTTTGTTGGGAATTGATATCCGCCTAAAGTTAGCAGTCCATTTCCTGATGTTTACTGCCCATTATATGATCCGAACTAAGGAAAATGGTTGTTCTCTATATTCCTTTACAATATACTTCCTTGTTCCGTGCCCTTCGTTAGTAATGTTCACCAATGGAACTATAGTCTTCACTGCTATCTCTCCAATCAACGCTACCAACCGCCTCGCCGATGATTCCAATTTAGCTTTGATTCGATTAATCGAAGTATTCTTGCACATCATTGAAGTCTGTAGATTGTGGATCTTTGTCTTCAATAATGCAAGTTCTTGCTCCATCTCACCCAAACAATCAGTGTAGCGTGTTTCCTTTGCCATTCTAAGAATCGCCAGGCTTTGATACTAATTTGGTATGAAACGCAATCTGGTACTTGATACCAGATGAATTCACTTCTATTTCCTTCACTGTTCTCTCGTGTAGTTACGAAACCAATGATTTATAGATGCTGGTGTAGCCGTTGGATTGTTAATAGCTTCTAACAGACTTAACAACCTCCGCTGAACATTTACGCATGTAAAATACTAACAACAAAATATGCCGACTAACATATATTCCTATTAACCATATGCCCCTGATTATTATGTATCAACTCTGTCTTAATTTGACTGTAAGCAAAGAGTTTGTTCCATGAAGCACGCCATTCAAATCGTAGGTTGCTATCATCCAGAAATGTTAATTTATACTAATGACTTATTTTTCACTATAAGAATATACAGCTTTCAATGGAACAGGCAAATTAGAAAGAGCCATTAGTCATTACTCTAAATCAGGTTGATGGGTGTCACTATTAAACATCTTATGAGATCATATATTGCATTATTGTGAAGCTATGATGTTGGTTATTCGTCTAGGTTTTGCAGCTTGATTAGATTAACGGAGTGAATAAGTACCAAATCAGAACTTTCTGCTTGTCTTAGAATCCATTGGATTTTCTTATTTTTGTGAAGATTAACGGAGATAAAATTGTAGACTACCTTTCCAATAGATTGTCAATTTCTTTCAGATATCAAGTTCGATTCAAGGGCCAAACATGTTGGCTTTTAAACTAAGATATTTATATCCATTAGGCTATAACTATCTTTTGTTTTGGTAGTCGGCTACAGCTATCTTTTTGTCTTTTTCTTTGCAAGTATAGGTAATCTTGTAAATTTTGATTCTATAATATAAAAATGGGTGTACTTGTACAATAATATCTTTTATAACATCAGTAATCTCATTAGTGTTTCTCTCCTAAAAATCTGGCCATCTAAACTTATAGATGCCTCAACAATATCTTTATACAAAATATTTTCTTGTGTATAAATGCCACTCAATCTAAAGGTTAAGCTATTAAGAAAGGTCATTAGATTATTCTTTTATGAATGATAACCAATGAAGCACGAGTATTGCTGTTTATGAGCCATACTTGTACTAGATACGTATCTAGTATGGATACAAGTACGAACGTATTCGAAATGTTTTTTTTTTAATTGGTATGTTTCGGTACAAGACAAAATGGCTATAAAACAGCTGCGAAATGTCCCATGCCAAACGACGTCATTTTCTACAATGTCAAACCTACCTCTTTTTTCCTTTGAAAGTCTTGCCTGCGACATGTCTTCTTCATATCCCCTACATGCGTGCTTCATTGCCTTAGGTACTCTATATCCTCGATGAAGGCAAAAGCTCTATAGCAAGTTTTCTGCAACTTTTACTGATGCAAAAAATGCATTTTCTGCAACTTTCCTACCTCCGCACTATACAACGTGTTCCTACCTTCGTCCTTCGCACTATCCTCTTTTACTGGATACATCGTTTTCTACTACTTTCCTGCCTCTGTCCTTCGCACTGCATCGTCTTCTTCGATGAGGCTTTGGTTCCTCCATCGTCTTCTCTGGCAGGTGCTGGTGGCTCATGCTACATCGTCTTCGTTGGTGGCTGGTGCTGTATATATATATATGTAATTTAGTTTTTAATGTGTTAGATTATTGAATATTTATATATATATATATATATATATATTTATATATAAAGGGCGGCCCAATGCACGAGGCTCCCATTAGGTGGGGTCTAGAGAAGGTAGTTGTACGCAGCCTTACCCCTGTTTTTTTTACAGAGAGGTTGTTTCCAATTCGAACCCGTGACCCCCAAGTCACTAAGCGGCAACTTTACCGTTGCGCCAAGGCTCGTATTCTAAAATTTTAAAAAATTACCATATCCCACATATCTTATCGTGTCGTACCCGATATATGGACTCGTATCGGTGCTTCCTAGATAATAACTCTTAACATGTGAAAGCCCATTATACTTGAAGTATGTACAAAGAACAGATTTATAATTCCCTTGTAATTTACTGAACGTATATATTGTCTAGGATTTTATTTATCAAGATTCAGGCACTGAACTTGGCAGGAATTAAATTGTAGACTTCATGGTTCACTAGGCTATGATAGCATGTCAAAGAACATCCTGATGGAGAAGTTATAGTGTTCAGAATTGTACCACTTTTGTAATGCTGTTGAAAGGGTGATCAAAATGTCGTATACCCATATCTTTTTTGATAAGATCTGTCACATAATCTTTGACATTGCATCAATGATGTCAAAAAAGTAATTTCCTTTTATGGAAGAACTTGTCCAGGGAGTTTGTTGCTGACACTCGCAGATATTTGTGTTTCCTTGAGTTATTTTCTACCCCTTTAGACAATATGGTCTACTGTGACTTTTGACTTGCCTATCTTTTGGTTTAGGTGAACAATATCAGTGGCTACCTTCCTGGCCGGATTGTTTTTTTCTTGGTAAGTTTCTTTGAAGACTGATAAATCAAAGCATATTTTATCTTTACTGGTTGTAATAGATTAATCTCCTGTACAGTCATAAATTAAATAATTTTAATGCTTCACATACTCACACACTCATACAAGGCGAACAATGAAGTTAATATAATATGGGATCCAGGTTTGACAAAATTAGTGGAAATGAAACTCTCTCCAGTGTCCCATTCTTGGTGGATACTAGATGCATAAGTTCTTTACAACTAACTCATATAATGTATCCTGTAATGGTGTGAGTTGACCTAGTGCAAGGAAATCCAGGTGAATAATTGAGCTTTTGTAATGGCCTTGGAAGAGCATGTCTTGCTGAAAGTTCTAACTACAGTTTAGCTTTATGAGGCGGATAGAAGTATGAACTTAATCACGTGAGAATGCAGCAACCCAAAAAAAAAAATGATGGAACTTACCTCACAAGCCCTCAAACAGAAACTTCCGATAACTGAACTTGAATTTTAAATTTCTAATGCACTCAATATGAAAGAATGAGATAATTATAGACTAAGGCCAAGAGATATATTAAGTATTATACATTAATCATTATTGGATTAAGATTCTTAACTCATAGGACCTTCCATATTGCATCTGTTTTAATGTACTTCTTATAACTTAGTTCCCAGGATTGTTACTTCATAAAGCCCTAATCTTGTAAGGATTTAGGCTTCCTACTAATACTAATCCAATATCAGAATAAATAAACATGCTTTTATCATTTTCATTTTTATGAATTGATTTTTCTTCTAATAGCAGATTAATGATAGCTGAAAAAGATTATATATTAAGAAACTAATATCTTTGAAGCTAAACATTGACTTCATATCACATGTATGTTTCTTTAGAATAACTTGACATTCTCTTATAATTCATATTCATACTTTTGTTTTTGGTTATGAATCTCAATTTATCTGGTGCAGGTAAATACACATCTTACACCACGCCCAATATTACTTACTAGGCATGGAGAAAGTCAGGATAATGTAAGAGGTAGAATTGGGGGAGATGCTGCATTGAGGTATATACTCGTTTCAATACCTATTGTCTTCTATTTGTAAATCTACTAAGTTTAGCGTCCCTGTCTCTTTAAAATAGGTAAACCTTTGTCTATATGATGTCTTTATATTCTAGTTTATTACAATTTTGAGATTGATTAGTGTATTAGCCAAGCACTTGTTTATTTCTTTGGGGCTCATTGACCTAACAGGTATGGCCCCCATCAATTCCTTTGAGTTTTATCCTCAAGAACAAACTCCCCAGGCGGGATATTTCCTGCCCTTGCATATATTTTCATGGACTTATTGCATGATCAGATGTTCTTTTTAAGTGCTAGCTGCTTTATGTTGTTGAGTGGCACTTTTGTTTCTCTCATTATTAACGTGGTTTCTCTTTTTGTAACTTCTGCATGTTTGGGGCTTTGGGCTGTGTCCCCTTTGCATACCAATGACTTAGTCATTTAAAAAAAAATGAAAAATGAAAAAAGGTAGCAAACAGTTCTTTGATGCAGGACTTGGTTTAGAAATTCAATCTTAGGACAGTGTTGCAAGTGGAAGATTGTCTAGTTCTTCTATCTTTTAAAGTGGTGCTTATATATTTATGTTTTGTCATATCTGTTTTCTTAGCAAGCATTGCTGTCAATTTGTGGTTGACTAACCAGAACAAAATGCAATTTGTTTCAACAGTGAAGCTGGAGAACTTTACTCAAAGAAGCTTGCCAAGTTTGTAGAGAAGCGACTCAAACCAGAACGCGCTGCTTCTGTAAGCTTTTCCAATTGTATACATCTATTTTCTGCTCAATGCTGATAAGAAGTTTGTTTTTGTTGCTGAAGCTGCATAGACCATATATGCTGCTTGGTGATCCCTTAATGTGGATAATAAAGTTACATATCACTTGATCATGATAAAATTGGTCAACAATATTGTGCAAAACAGAACTAGTTAAATGTTAGACAGTGATTAACATAGTTCTGACAGTAGCTCCTCTATTTTAGATTCAAGAGTTTTTGCCTGTGAGGAGGGCTGGTGGGGATTCCAAACTTCATTAACTTGGTTGTTGGTGTTGAAAAACAGTTTTATTAACCGTGTAGAGTTTTGTCATTGTTATTTGTTAAGGCCTCTTGTAAGAAACAGTAATGCGAAAGTTGTGATCAATCATCTGGAGGTTGAGTTGTTTGGGATGTTCAGACAGCAGTAATGGGAGGTTTGGGGAAGATGTTAAAAGAAGACAAATCCAGGGAAGCAACCTTGCCTTCCTTAAAGTTATACACAAGTTCCATTTTATTTAAAGTTAAAAAGGAAAATTGATTATTAAATTTTAAGACAAGTCATACATGTGTTAGTGATAATTAAGATAATGTTGAAGTACAATATGAAAAGAGAGGGAAGATTTTATCTAAGTTTGAACCTAGGAAAAGAATAGCTCCATGAAGGAGAAGGTGAGCAAGAAATGAAACATATGATTTAAATTAACATCTTCTACAAGTTTTTTCTTGAACTTGCATATCTGCCATAACAAAGACAGGGTTCTCTTACTTGTAGGCTTTCGTTGAATTTAAATCAATTTAATGCTGAACTAATTCTCATATCAACTGAGCTCATGTGTAAACATACGCACAAATATTGAAATAACGAATGGCCTGTGATGTTTGTAACTGGTGATCTAGATATGGACTAGTACACTGCAGCGATCAATTCTGACAGCAAGTCCAATAGGTGGATTTCCCAAGGTTAGTTTCATCCTTAAGTTCATGGTTGCATGCAATCAAGTCCTTTGTTGGTGGATTAGGTGGACTAAAAAGTAATGGTGTTACCCCGCTTAATATGTTTGTTAGATACAATGGCGTGCACTTGATGAGATAAACGCTGGGGTTTGTGATGGAATGACATATGAAGAAATCAAGAAGAACATGCCAGAGGAGTATGAGTATGTCGCAGACTTGTAATCACTCTCTCTCGCTCTCTCTTTTCCTCTCACTCGTGCATATGTTCTTCCTTGCAAGTTGAATGCAATTGGTATCAGATAAAGAGGGAGCTCGTGGTGGGACTTGTGGGGGAGCAGGAAGATGTTTAGCAAATGTTCAAATGCCCCATAGTTGTATTCTGAAGTTCCTCTTTTCTTATTGCAGATCCCGCAATAAGGACAAGCTTAGGTATCGATATCCTCGTGGGGAATCTTATTTGGATGTCATTCAAAGGTTGATGCATAGTATCTTCTATATGACTTTCTCACCTAACTTCAACATGTTTGATATAAAGAACTTGAAACAGTTTTAATAATACTGCAGGTTAGAGCCTGTAATTATTGAGCTTGAGCGACAGAGAGCACCCGTTGTTGTGATATCTCATCAGGTTGTACGCATGGCATTAAAGTTGTGCTTCTCTTGAAATATAGTCCCCATGGTTGACTGGTTATAATCTTGGAGCTTTTCGATGTTTTTCCCATTGCAGGCAGTTTTGAGGGCATTATATGCTTATTTTGCCGACAGGCCTTTGATAGAAATTCCACATATAGAGGTAATTATCAGATTCATGGTAAATGAATACTGTCACTTCTTATTTGTTCTCAATAAATGAATGCATATTAAAGACGCTTCCTCTGTCCCCTCTATATGGCATCCTTTTATTTTACAGCTAGGTGTGCTTTATGTTGTGTCTGCTAGACATAAAAGAAAGGAGGTGATACATAGGTCAGACTGAAATGGTGGTAAATATTTAAGAAAGCAGTGAGTTATAAGAGTTTCCGGTTGTATTTAAGAAAGGAGTGAGTCATAAGAGTTTCTGGTTATATTTAAGTGGACTGGAAATTTCTTCACTGCCATACGCTGAAATAGTTTTTAGGCTGTTTGTTTCATGGGAAAATAAAAACTGTGTGAGGTTCACCTTTTCCCTTTGATGAACATTGTCATCACTCTCGATGAATCTTGAAATTACAAAAGATATCTGACGGAGGTATTTGCTTCTATCCAGGTGCCCCTTCACACGATTATAGAGATACAGATGGGAGTTACTGGAGTGCAAGAGAAAAGATACAAACTAATGGACTGAAGTGAACAGATGAGTAGTTCTCTTGCTAATGCTGTGACTTATAAACCAGTTCTCCATTCTTCCGATTTCAATTTGTTTGCAAAATGTAATATTTCGCATAAATTTACTACAATATTGAAAATAACCATAACTGGTTCAATTTCTCTGCGTTATTGATGGGGAGTCTTGCTCTTAAGATTCAATATTTATATTCAAATGTAAATGACGTCTGGATTTCCACATCTATCCTTGTTTAGATTTAGCCCCATATATAATTTGAACGCCTTGCCGAAGGTGTAAGATGAGCAAGGCCCGCCCTTCTAAATTGTAATATTAAATGACAAAATTTTGGCAACGCTAATTACTTGCGCATCTATCTGTTGTGAGATTCTTCTTTAATATAGGATAACAGGTGGAGGGATATTTCTGAAAAATTTAATATATGATGCTAAATTGTATTATATAAAAACAATTGATGACAAATATTTAGAAGTTGTACTTAAATTTTGTTGAATATAAAACCATCCTAGTTGATTTGGAAAAAAAAACACACACACACACATGCCTGTTTTGCAGGCAATGTTAAATTGAAATGGAAAGTCGTTGAGGCCAAAGCACCCCTTATCTTCTATATGGTTTTCGTTCCAAGTTTGTGAAGGTTCAGTTTGGTAACTGTAATTTCACTTGCAACCTTATTGCTTCAAATTGGATTTATCTTTTAGCCTAATACCTTGTGCCCCATTTGGTAGCATATTGTAGAAGAAAATAGAGAAGAAATCTGTTATAGCATCTTGTTTGATAGTGATTTTGCTGAAATAAAAAAGGAATTCTTTTTTTTAGATAAGTATGCAAATTAGAGGTAATTATTATATTTAATTTATACAAAGTTAATTATATTTTTAAATAACAGTATTTTTGTTTTATTATTCTTTTTTATTCTTGTATTATTTTTATTTAATCAAATATATAAATGGACTAATAAAATATTATTATCATTCATTTTATATTATTTTATTCTATTTATATCCTCATTTCTTTTTTTAATTCCATTAAAAACCTTTCTATGTACAAAACGAGATATTATTGTTTGATATGCCAAATGAAATCTGACGATGTGGTCACTATTTTCAAATTATTTTAAGTGGGATCTTGGTCCATCATTTATCGTTGCAGGATTTACTCTTCATAATTGTTTGCATCTTGAAAGGTCATGCAAGTTTTTACAGTAGTTACAATTGGATATAGAATTTTTTTGGCCAGATATAATTACAATTGGATATAGTTACCTACCGTTGCTTTACAGTTTGTTTTGAATTAAAAAATTGTTCTAATTAGACAATATAACCTATTGATTACTTATCTCATTTGCATAATATTTACGTAATTTTGTCTGCACGCATTATCCTTTTGGTTTCAGAGGTCCGAGAAGGTATCCAAGGTCCAAACCCACCGCGGGCTAGAGTACCAGCTCTCGAACCCTTGCCATAGCAGTTTCAGAGAGAGCACTGAACCACAATGGCACGGGTCAGCCAGTCTACACGCATTATCCTACTCAGTGTAGCATTGCTGCATTCAACCTTTTCTTTTGTCGGTGAATAGAAAAAAAAAGGGTCAACAAAAATCGAACTCAAGCATTTTGGTAAACACAACTGTCCAATTAAGTCAACCTTGTTAGTCCATTAAGTGTGTGTTTAAAAAAAAATTTTTATTTTTCAAACCACATTTTGTACAAAATAACAATGTGTTACTTTAACGTAACTGTAGTTGACAAACAAACTTTTAGATTCTCTAAACGCATATCCAAACACACTATAAGTATTTTTTATTTCATTCATCAAAACACATGAAGGTCATTTTTGTTCAAGACCATACGATTTCTCCTTGGCTTCTGAATTTGTGCACGAAACCCCAATTATGCTGAAGTGGAAACATATGGAACAAGTGATTAGATGAAAACATTAAAATTTGATAATTCAATAAATATATATCAGTAATGTCTTGGATATTTGTCAAGCAAAAAAAATTTTTTTGAACCATCTTAAAAGTATGTTCTCCACTTAATATATTTTATTTCCACGATATTTCCTTCATAATTGAAGTGTTTAGATTAAAGGTCTTAAAAATTTGATTCCTAGAGTTAAAAAAAAAGGTCATTAATCCAACAAATTACTTGTAATAGATTTAATTGATAGTCTCCTTACGTTCTTTTATTATCATTATTTTCTCCTTTAATCTAGAACACCCATTTCTTGCTATTCAGAAAAAGGAGTGTACAAGTTCCCAAAATCTGCTGGTGAATGACATGGCTAGAGTCATGCACTGTTGGTCCCAAGGGTATGTGAATTCAAGAGTGATGAGCACCTGTATTGGAAGAGTGAAGAAGAGTGCCTTTTTGTGCTATTTTATGTCAAAGGATCCTTTGCTCTGTGGCACAGCATGTCAAAGGTCCCTTATTTGGGAGACCTAGCACACAAAGTACCGTACCCCCTCGCGCCGTAGAGGATTGGGATTCTTGTTTTATCAGATTCATGGTTGGATGAGGAGCCTACAAATGCAGCATCCAAGCCTCCACTAAACAAGAATGATCCATCATTTGCCGGAAACATGCAGCCAAGAAAAATGGATTCCACTCTGTAAAGATGTGTAGTGGTGGTGCTTGTAGGGGTCAACCAACTGAAAAATGAGCTCTCTACTCTACTCTCTAGTCACTGCTACCCTTCACAGGGCACCCCTCAACACTATCTTCTTGAAGGAGCTATGAGGTCCCCAACCTTTAATTTGGAGATTATTATGGGTATAATATAGGTAGGATGTTATATATTTTTTATTGTATTTACATTGAGTGGATAAAAAATTTTCTATCCTCCTTGAATTTTTGGATTTGGACTCATTTAGGTGGAAAATTTTTGAAATAAAAAAATTTTAAAGTAAAGTTTATTTACATAAAATTTGTTTATTTAAATTTACAACAAAGAATAAAATATCTCAAATAATCATTAATATAATTCAAAAATAATATAATGCCATTTGAATAAAAAAAATTTATAATATATTAATAATTGATATGTAAATATATGTGTATGTGTGTGTGTGTTATATAGAGACACATACAATCTGTTTGGAGTAGGGCGGATGACACTCAATAGATATTCTTGTACCCAAATCTAATTGAATAAATTGTATGGGTACCTGCAAGGTCTAAATATTTTATCTACCTCTACTCTATTCCTCTTGGCACCCCACAAAAACCAAACCTCTAATATATATACAAGTAGAGATGTAATAAGTTTGAATTTTAATTAAGTCAATTTTTTAAGATCGCCTAAAAAGAATTTCTTGGTCAATCTCTAGTTGCATGCATGAACGACTTTTTTTTCTTTTATATAATTAAACCTGATCACGGATCATGGAAGAAAGGATAATTAAAGGGAATGTGGCGAGAGTGTTGTATTGTAGTCTTGCGTTTTCCATGATTTATTAGGCATTGGTGCAATTGCAAAATGTGATGGTGCCTTGGGATCCTTCCCGTACCAGTAGATTAATTAAAGCCACAATATAAAAAATAAAACCCAACCACCCTTTGCTGCCGTCGCCTTCACGAGTCCTTCAATTCTGCTTCACTCTTCCCTTCTCTTCGCTTCCCATGCATCCCTCCTTGGATTCAGCGATTCTCCTTTGACTTGCTAACCTCTCCACACGCAAATGTTCTTTCCCTTTTCAACTCAACCTTCTTCTCTTACAACACTCCATTCTTCATCCTCCTCAACTCAAACCCTTCAAGCTTCAACCTTTCTACCTTCTCTCTGCAAAAAAATTATACCCCTTTTTCTCAATGCCAACCCAAGCCGACTCTCACATGAACCCACTAACTCAAATGCTTCAGAGCATATTCTCCGACAACAGCAACATCATGCTCGCTGCCATCATTTCTCTCCTTCTCGTTATCCTCTTCGTCCTCCTCCTCCATCTCTACGCCAAATGGTTCTTAGCCCAGGCCCAAGCCCAAGCGCAAGCTCGTCGTCGCCGCAGGCGCCGTCGAGCCTCCGTGACTGTCTCCGACGTTATCGGCCCCGCCCGGTTCCACGGCTTCAATCTACAAGACTCCCCCATTTCCAATTCCCCGACCAAAGGGCTCGATTCAGCGTCCATTGCTGCGATTCCCATGTTCGTATACGAAGCAGAAACAGAGGAAGAAGGTGATGAGCGAGAATTGGAATGCGTGATTTGCTTGAGCGCTTTTGGGGATGGAGAAATCGGCAGGAGTTTACCCAAGTGTGGTCATGCTTTTCATGTGGAGTGTATTGATATGTGGTTGAGTTCGCATTTGAATTGCCCAATTTGCAGGGCTCCGATTGTGGGCGGGATTGTGGAGCATGATTCTCAGTTGGGTTCTGCTCATGGGGATGATTCCTCTGCTATGCTTGAGATTGTGATTGATTCTCCGAGTTCTGAGATTAACGAGAATGAACGTGGAAATGAGACTAGTACTAACAATGATAATGGAGGTGGAAGTGATTCTACTATTTCTATATCGGAAACTTCATCCTCATTGTTGGGTTGCTCTTTGAAGAGGATGCTCAGCAAAGTTTTTCCTTCTTCTAATGTTAATGAGTTAAACCAATGACCACCTACCTAGCCACGTCTGTACAGATTACTTTTGTTATTATGTATCTTTCTGTGAAATTGTTCTTTGAAAATATCAAATTTCTTATGTTTTGTCTTTTTTCCTTTGAGTTTTTCTCAGTTAGCTGAGCAATCATGTACCCGCATACTCAAACAGACGCAAGAAGGATTCATTAATCTCTTCACAAATTAAAATGATATAAGCAATGGTCAATTCTATTTGCTGTCTTCCTGGCCCCTTGCATATTGGTTGTGAGTTGGCTGGTCCTAGCTTTTCTTGAATCTTATTGCATAGCATCAGACCTAATACCACTTGATTCTACTGCCTGATAAATCTTCTAGCATCAAATCTACTAACTTACGGAGCATAATTTTCGATATAATTTTTCTGTGTAACAAAGCTTCCTTTTTGAACTCAGAAAGTAGAAAGTGATAACAGATAACAATAGCTGCGTGAAACCGAAGAAAGGACAAAAGATACTACCCGTTTGGATGCAAGTGCTATACCGGTGTGGTTATTATTATTTATCTGTCATGACGCATGACACTTTTAACAGCAATTGATTGTTCAGAAGTCCAAACCAAGCTTGTCTTGTTCCTTTCATGATACAGTACCCCCCCCCCCCCCCCCCCAAAAAAAAATCCCTGCGAGTGAGAAATTCTTGTATATAATTATGTCAATGAACACTAATTGAAAGTAGACATTTTACTAAAGTTAAATTTTCAAATAATGGATGTACTCACTCATTTTTATTTGTTTCAATTGCTTTCTTGTATTAATAAACTATTCAAGGTATTCTTCTTCTCAAATAGACTTAATGCATAGAGTCAAGAACCACATATAAATAGTCAATACAGAGTTAATTCAGTTGGTCCAGGAGACTCGTATTAAGATTTCACAGGTTTGAATCACTTTTTAGATACTTAATTTCATTTGGTAGTCGACTTTCTTTTAGAGAGATTTTATTATCAAAGAGACGTTAGCCTCTTACAAAAAGATAATCTCTGAAAGTAATATGATAATTTGAGCCTTTGATATTTTAGACATATTATTAACGTTTCAATCAATCAATTTAAGATAATTTATTTCTGTTATTATATTTTTTTAAAAATATATATATCTAAATATTCTCGTTTGGTAATAATAGTTTGTTTTAAAATATAATTTTATAATAAAACTTTATAATATTAATTGAATTATGTAGTTGATCTCACATATAGACAAAGTTTATTTGTTGTTGATTTGTTTCCGCTTGATAATTAATTATCTCCCCCAAAAAAAAAAACAAAAGACTTGGTTGGCCTCTCTTATGAAAATAATCAAGTTGAAAGTAATCCCTTGAATTCGAATATGTGAGATCTTAAACATGTCACCATTATGATAATCCTAGAATAATTTGTCTATCCTAAATTTCTCTCGTGTAAACTTAAGGAATGGCATTGGCGACAAAGAATTGGTACAGGGTTCCATATGATGAGGTCAATGTTTTTGGGGATTAATGTAGACTGCAGAGGGTGGCGGTCAAAGAAGCTGCTGCAAAAGAGGGCATCTAAATTGACGTTTGCTTGACGGTATTTAATGCACACATTGAACTCACCCTTGCTTATTGAATGCTGCTCTCAGACTAGAGGACAAGAATCATGACTCCATATATTGCAAACTGGTTTTTTTAATAATACCATTGTTAATTGGGCCCTTTTAACTTACACATGCAATACCCCTTTTCCTCTTTCTTATGCATCTCCCTTCCTCTTCCCGTGACTGTATGTCACCTCCCCAACCTCGCAAGGAAATTGTGAATTTGTCACCTTTTCCCACTTTTTAAGGACACTTTCATTTAAAAATCTTACATAACCATGACTTTACGAAACTCTTTACTCTTCACATTTTTAAGGACACTTACCTATGTCCAGGGATTCTCTTACTCATGTAAAAGAGATCCTGTGCGGAAAGATCTAAGAGATGAAAAGTGGGTGGATCTCATTCTTTCTCTCTCTCTCTCTCTCTCTGAAGAAGAGAACCCGTGTATGCCTCCTAAGGTTAGCATCTAACGGTATTCAATCTTTCTCAACGTATTATTTTTTATATTTTTATAAAAAAGATTTTATTGTATAAAATCAGATAAATAATCAATCATATTGTATGTTATAATTTATTATTTTAGAAAGAGACTGAGGATTGGTTGAGATCCAATTTAAGACATGAAACTTAGCTTAAATTATATTATAAGTGACACATTAAGGGGGAAAGAAAAGTGAGGGACCATAGATTCCTTTAGGCATGATTTGATTGGAAGGGAAGAGAGAGATTTGGTATAAAAAAATTGGAGAGGAGAAGAAGAAAAATATCCCTTTCTCCTCTTCAAAAGTAAAAGTTTTTTAAAGAAAGAACAATTTTTTAATTTCATTTGACTAAATTATTTTTATTTTATTTTTATTTAAAACATAATATAGATTTTATTTTTTTTAATGGGGTTTAAAATAATTTTTTATAAAAAAAAAAATTAACTAAAAAAAAAAATTATAATAGAAAGTAAACAAAAAATTATAAAAATATCTTAAAAAAAAAAAAATTAATTCTAATATCATAAAAGTATAATTGTCCATGTAATTTTATCTCCCTTCCCCTCCTCTCCCCTTCAAATTAACCAAACAACATATCATTAAAATTTTTCATCTCCCCTCTCTTCCATTAAAATCTCCCTCCCCCCCTCTCCTTGGTTGAACTAAACACTAGTAGTGGGTCGAAAACAATAAAGTGGCATAGGTGGGTTCATTTGGATATCAAGAAAGGGTCCATTATATCATTAGGTGGAACTGAGCCTGGGAAATCTGCACCCTAAGCCAAGATCAGTCCTCTGTCGCGTTGTTATTTCTATTTTCTTATCCAAACAAAACATAATAACTAGGGGATTGACATGTCACATGCAGCATAACATTTTGTTCTCTTATTTTTTTTATTTTAAATATTTTTAGGAAATGGGAGAATTGGGTTTATTTGGGAATGTTAATATTTTTCAAAAACTGTCTTGTAAGTGCCGTGAGAAGAAAAATGCTATATAGAAAGAGTAGAAATAATGTTTGGTAAAATTTTTACAAAAGTTGGATTTAAAAGTAAAATTAATTGATAGCATGTTTGATAATAATTTTTAAAAATTGTTGTGATTGCGTAAAATGACAATAACAATTATATGCTAGAACTTTTTCTATTTTTTTTTCAATACTAAAAATTCAAAGAACTTTATATGAAATGGTTAAAATAATATATTCTAGTTGAAGGTTATATTAAAAAATGTATTTTTATGATAAAATTTGAAAAAAAAATTGTGAGATTTGTGCATCTGAAATATGTGACAACATGGTAGCAATTTGTGTTTCGGTGAGATACTAACAAAAATATGAGGGGGGAAAAAGGAAACTAATAAAAATACAAAAAGATTTATATAGGAAACAATATAAATTATAATAATAGGTTTACAATAAGGTCATATGATTTGGAATATACTTAAAATAAAAATGTCCTTTTGAACATCTTAAATTTACAATAATCACGAGTGTTTTAAAAGTATCTCCCAAAGTATTTGTTAAAAACTCCTATAACAATCTTGATCAAGCTCTCAGAGTAGTTGATAACTTTCTTTCCATAGCATCAATAGCTTCTCCTCGTATTTCACTCTTTAATATTAACCTATAACTTTATTATATACAGTGATATGTATGAATTGAGATCCTCTTTCACATGTACTAGGCACAAGAGAAGGTTTAAACTGTTTAAATTAATCTGAACAGTCTAAATTTAATTTGTTTTATTTGATTTTTTTTGTAATAATAATAGTAGTACTAATTTATATGTATAACGTTTATGGCAATTTGTTTGGATCATATATGGATAAGTTTAGGGCACTTTGTTTAGGTCAAATTCACTTTTGAATTAATTCATATAGACGATTTTTATTCAAGACAATGAGAGGTAAATGGAGAGATAGTGACAAAAGTGAGCAAATTGGATTTTTTTGCACTACCTTGTTGGAAAGATAGTAACACAAAGAGGCAGAAGTGTATTTAGATCTTATTTCTTCTTTTCATACCTATTTTTTCCCTTTTTATTTATTTTTTACTGCATTATATGAGTCTATTTGTAAACTTTAAAGAATCCACACTAAAAGTGAAATCTTATAACAATGAAAGCAATTAAATCTAATCATCAATCAGAAAATCTGTCAAACTCGATAGATTTAGTTTTAAAAAAAGTAGATATAAGTCTACAAAAAAAAACTTAATAAAAAATAAGTTCATTTGAAAAAAAAATGAAATATAAAACAAGTCGACTATTCTCACATGTATTAATTTATTCCTACCTTATATGATAAGTATAGCTGATTATTTATGGAAAAAGTGATACATGCTCTAACAAATCAAAGAAGCTCCAAATTTCTTCACTCCAAAAAAGGCCATCTTATATTGGGCAGATGCAGAGGAACCCAGTGGAAAACAACTCAAATCCCACTTAATGTCTTACGCTGCTTTTTCTCCACCCCAGCCTACGCATGTTCAACTTGTGTGGTTACATTGCAATCTGAAGCTACTTGATTAATTTTAGGATGCATTTATAAATTGTTTAGAACTGGAACCTCACTGACCTTCACTTTAATGCCGCTTCCACCATTGATTACTACAATCACTAGCTATCTATGCCATGAAAGGTTAAACAAATTTATTAAACAATGAAAAATCAAAACAAGCTCGTTATGATTTCATTTAGAGAGCATTAATTAATTTATTTGTGATGATGCTGTGAGTTACATACTTGGATCATAGATATTTCTCTGAATCTGGACCGTTCATATTTGATTTAGATGGCCTAGATTTAATATTTAATTTTTTTAATTTGCATTATTATTTTTAAAATTGACAGTTAAAAGATTATTTTTATTTTATATTTTGTATTTTTTGAGATAAATAAAATATCAAAATATAAAAATTAAAAATATCAAATTTGAATTATTCAAATTTAATCTAGATATATTAAATTAGGACAAGTAAAGAATGAATAGGAAAAAGATAAGCAGAGGATCGGTTCCTGAGTTATTTATCTGAAGTTCTAAACTATGTCAGTCACTGTGGGAACAAGAACTGTATTAAGCTACGGATAGTTTTATGGCTCTCTGCTTGTGTTGTGTTTGAATTATTGATAATGGAGGCAGTGCAAGATTTATCAGTTGCAGTTGCAGATGAATATTCTATGAATTTATTCCTACTCCAATATTTTAGTACAATTAATTCTTAGAATTTTTTAATTTTGAGAAAAAGAGTAGTTAATTATCAAAGTTTAGGCACCAAAAAAAAAAAAAGAGCTGGGTCGAGCCTTTTGTTTTTTTTGTTTTTTGTTTTTGGGTTGAGTCTAGGTCCAATCTTACTAGTAATGTTTTTATGAGTTTAGACCAATGTTTTAACAAGTCTAACGCTTAATCAAATCTAAAAACAACAATAGATATGTAGCCTAAATTTGATGGACCAAATTCATCTGATTTTTTTAATATTTAACTCACATTTAGTATATTTTAATTGCTAAAGTATTTAAAATTTTATTAATAAAATATTTTATTTATATATATATATATATAACATTCCTATATTATTTATAATATAGTACATTCTAAATTTTTTATACTTATTATATCTAAACATTTCATAAATAAACTTTTAAATTTTATTAGATTTAAAATACCCGTACACCAAACACTTATTTGTCACAATGCAAGAGTTTTGAATCCTCTCTTGTTTGCTAGTGTGTCACCGACGATACAAAGTCCAAATCAGTCCTAATGGTCTTCCAAGTTTATTTTCTTCAATTCTTCAATCAATGAAACAAACAACATTGGCTCGATTAGTATTAAAAGCCCTTCCTTTTTCAGGTCAGAAATCAATCTAAGTATGAGGCTACAAATGCAAGGCAAGTGGTCTCCACATTAAATGGTTTAACTCATTGGAGTTCCTTCCACTCCTCCATTTCCAAGACCACATACACCAGAAGGGTAGAAATATCTAATAGACTGTTTGATCTGATACGTAAAATGTAAAAAGAAAAAAGGAAAAAAATGTGATTGTGGAGGAAATAATAATTTCAAAGATAAAAAAGACTTTTATGTCTTTATTTTAAAAAATAATAAAAATAATAATAGATTATTGAATAATAATTATAAGAGTATAATAAATATTTTATATAAGTTATGTAAAAATAATCTTTTTATGTAAAAATTATCAAATGGCCTGTAAAAATTATATCTCATTGATTAGCTCGCAATCAAAGTTGAAGGGCCCAGGATTCACATAAATTCTATACCAGAATTCCATATCTTGTAATTGGGATCATTACAAGTAGTGAGATTTAGTTCGTTTTATTATATTAACTTCATTCCTACAATTTATCATATCAACTTCATTCCTTTTCCATAGAAAGAGAATTAAAGATGGAAAATGTAGCAGAGGGCTCACATTAATTTTGAGGAAAATCAACAAGGGTTTGCTATTTGAAAAATCTTCATCATCAAAAGAACCATGATGATTATTGCTGAGTAAGACAGGCAGAACTGCAAAATCTTTCTTCGAACAAATGCCCTAATTTAAGTCCTTTTCTTTATGGTTCTGGACCTGAAAAGTCTTCCGTTCTGCTTGCAGAAGAGAAGACATATATAATTATAGGTCCCTAATTATTAACTCTAACTTTGGCATTGATAGTCAAAACCCTAGCCAATCAAATCATTTTGCTTTTTACCACAGTGAGCTACAGCAACTTTAAGGAATCAGAATTCCTCATTTAGTTCATGCAGTTAGGGTACGGACAATTATGCAGGACAAATTAATAAAGCAGGATTGAGATCAGATTTCATGTACTGATTCTACTTTATCATGCAATATTAAGGAGTATTAAGACTTATATAGATACTAGACACTGTAAAATTTGAAGTGTCTGTATAATTTAAAAAGTTACATCGCGTCTGATATGAGTATTTGATACATGTATGGATACAGACTTGAATTTGATGGCCGGTTCAAAATCATGTTCCGTAATGACATGATTTGGAGAGCATGGCAAGCGACAAAATAAGGGAGAAGGATACAGGTCAAACTTTTACCTGAGTGGAAGGGAAAAAGTTTGGACTACTGGCCTCACTGATTAGTCAGAATCATGAAACAGACGATGAAGGTTCTACCAAGAACACCATAGGGTGGCACCTAATTATGGAAATCCTTTGAGATTGTGGCACCAATTGTGAAATGAACAAGAGGGAAATCCTCACCAAGAGTGATCAATGGACTCGTGAAACAATACATGAGGAAGGGTTTCGTTCTAAGACAAAAGTACTATGTCTTGTTATTATTATCATTTTTAAACATGGCTTAGTTCTTCAAAATTATATATTGTAGTTTGGATATTATAGAGTAACTTATATATAAGAATAAATTCAAGAACTAAAACGTAAAAGATATGTTTTTTAAGAACTAAACTTTATATTTATTTATTATTATTTTTTAAGGTTTAGACCTCTCTTGGATCTACAAAAAGAGCTCTTGTTGGTGGGGTTTCGGTCAATTCACGAGACCCATGTGCCCCTTCCTTTTTCAAGGCCTTTATGCACCACAAGTCCTTCGGGCAAGACAGCAATTTCCGATGTGGGATATGATGCTTGAGCTCATCTCTTCCTCCAACCTCAGTCACAACAATCTTGATGTTCTCACAATCCTCAGACTCGGCAGCCATGTTGTGTACAAACTCGCACAACGCCCTCACAAGCTTCCCAGAGAGTGGCCCTTCATGACACACACCATACATAAAGTAAAACCCAAATGGGTTCAAGAAATCAGGCAAAGTAGGCAATTTCAAGCATGGAAAAACCTTATCAATCAAGCTCCAACTCTTCGTATATAATAAGCAAGAAAAAGTTGCTTTCCCTAACCTTAGCTTGAAGATTTCTCCACTATTCCATACACTAAGCATAGCCCAATTACTAGGCATTTGACCATCATTTCCAAAATCACCCCATGAACTATCTCCTTTAAAATAAGCAACCCAAGTCCCCAAACTTAGCTTGTTCCGAAGTATACTGTCTATATCATCAGGAAAGAATTCAGAAGAACCCATGAACCTTCTGTAAAGTGATTCAGCTTGTTCAACCTTGAGCCTGGCTATCTCAATGTTGGATGAGATTCTGAAGGAATGATGGTTCAGTGGGTTTACAAGTATAGCCGGAGTTCTAAACTTGGTGTAGCCAAACTTGCCCATGAAGAGGCTAACAGAGGCATGGTTGTCTTTCATTGTGGCCAGATATGCATAGTCCAAGTCGTTGGAACAGAACCATTCTTCTAGCCTTCGAACTAGGCTCGAGCCGACCCCTTTTCGCCGATGATTTGGAGCTACCCTTAGCCCCAACACATAGCCCACCTTGGCCGAGTCATGAGTTTGAACTGCAACCACTTTTATAGAGCCTTGAATGACCCCAATTAATTCCTTGTCCATCTCTGCGACCTGTCATCAAATAGGTGGTGGGCATCATAATATAATCAAAGAAGACGAGGAAAACAGAGGAAATTAAGACATGGGTTAATGGTAATGTACATAGATATACCAGCATGTTGTACATGGGACTGTTTCGAATCCTACAGATGGGGTCGCCCATAGTGTCTGTGAAGAGGAACACACTTTCTGCTGGGCCTACCTCGCATCTTCTCTCGAGATCTTCGACTTGAGCTCTATCAGATTGCTCCTCATAGCTTCTAATTATGAACTCCATCAAGAAGGGGAGTGAAGGGAAGGGAAGGAGTTTGACGTATAATTGGGATAAGAGAAAGCTTGAAGCTAGAGGTACAGAAAATACATGAGCAAGATAGTGAAACCACCATTGAGGAGCAAAAGAAGAAGGGATTGGCAAAGAATTCATGATGATGATCATTTTATATGCAGGGGATAGAATACAGGCAGGTGGGAAGGGGAGAGAGTGGAGAGAGAGATCCGAAGACGTTAGGAATGCTCTTTATCAGAATGAATCATCCATATCCTAAGCTTCAATAATTTTAGAACACAAACTTTCTATTAATAATAGAAAAAATTATAATTTAACATTAGACAAAAATATTTATCATAAAGATTTTAAATTTTAAAATTATTTTAAAAGTTTAAAAGATAAAAAATTTTAACTATAAAAAAATTATATTTAATATTATAAAACTCATAATTTTTTTTTACTCTTTATCCAATTGTTTCTCACATTTTTTTTATTATTGTTTAAGAAATTATTTTTTATAACTAGAATTTTTAATCTTTTAAACAATTAAAATAATTTTACAATAAGCAAACTTACAAAACAACGTTATAAGAATCTAGAGGGGGAAAAAGAACGACTGTCATCTTGAGCTTTACCGTGAAAAACTCAATTTCATAGGAGGTTCAAATTTTTTATTAGAGAATTTATTTTGTTATTCCTATATTTTTACTCAATTTTTAATTTAATTTTTATTATTTAAAAATTTTTAATTTATTCCCTGTTATTAAATTTTTATATGTATTTTATTAAATTTTTCTGACATAATTAATAATGTATTACCTTAATACTTTAAATATATATAAGTTAAACTAATTTATCCAAATAACTTAATATGTGTTGTATCATATATCATATATGTGAATTAATTTTATTTTATTATTGATTTTTATTTTTATTTTTGTTTAAATTATATATATCTGGAGTACTAAAATAACACATGAAAAATTGTATGAAATTATAAAGATAAAAAATAATTTAATTTTTTATTATTAAATGATTTTAAAATTTATAAATAAAAATAATAAACAAATATTTTCCACAAATATTAGTGGGATTCAAAATAGAGCTCTCTATAACACCGGTCAATTAATTTTATACGTATCCCGCGTTTCGTTAACCTCAAGCTAACGCTTTTCCTGTTTTGGTTCGATAGCCAATGAAACAAGAGATTAAGCCCAAAATCTAGTATACGAGAACTAAACATCAATTAAATTGAAATATAATGTATGAAGATAGCACAAAGATCTGTTGTTAGTTGGCGGTTGGCACGGTTATTAACTGTTATTACCTAGTCTAGCACAATAATAGAAATTAATCATGGATTAAAGATAACATATTTGATTGATGGTACGTGTACGCGGAATATGATGTTTGTAGGTTTGTTAAACATGATTAAGGTGAAGGATTAATTTAATGAGTTAGGGGGGATTTGTTAGTTTAATCAACTTTAATTAGCCTTTCTGGGATTGGGGATGATGATGTCCCTATCTGATTAACTATCCGACAGTACTCCAATATTTTAATTAGGATATATTTCTGGGTGGCTCCTTTCTCTTTGAGATCATTAGATTCGAAAGCGAAAGCCTAAAATCCAACTAATAAAGTCATGCTTTGCCTTCTGCCATTTAAATGCTTATAATTAATTAATGACAAGATTAATTGACTTTCATGCATGAGTGACGGCTAACACGGCCTAAGAGTCATTATATATATATATATATATATATATATATATATATATATATGTTGAGCATAAAAGTAACTTAAAGAAAAATTAATGTGTGTGTGTGGCCACATCCCACATATTATTATAAAGAAAGTGAAAAGGTTAGCTTTCTAAATCTCAATCCACCATAGCTTGTAAATTAATTAAGCTCTAGGGATTGGATAGATAAAACTTGGGAGCGAAATCTAGGCCCTGTTTGATTTGATTCTGTAAAACAATTTTTTTGTTTTTAAAAACAAAAAAACAAAAAAATTTGTTTGATAATGTATTTTTAGTGAAGTGTTTTGTAAAACAAAAAAATAAAATTTTGTTTTCAAAAATAAAAAACTCAGAACACTTTTTAAGTATTCTGTAATTTTTGTTCTACAGAATCAGGTAAAAAATAAAAAATAATTACTTTTCAAATTGATGATTCAAACAAATTTTTTAATTTTTTTATTCTCAAAAACTTGTTCTTAAAAACATATGTTTTGAAAACATTAAAACAAAAATAATTTCAAACAGGCCCCTATTCTCTTTTTTCTTTTTTTTCCTAATCATTGTATAAATAGACGGAGCATGTACAATTGACGATGAGGTATTAATTAGAATTTTAAAATGACAAGGTAAAAACATCAATTGCCCGAGGGAGTTTCTGTTTTCAACTATCGTGAATTTTTTAATTAATATGGACCAATTAGGGGGTTGTTTATATTTTATTATCAAAATGTATCAAATCAAACATACAAAAATAACTTTTCGTGAAATGCAGAAACCGATACCTATGGTCTTCGTTATTCCTAGAGTGAGTGACTTGTAGTTGCCTTTCCTTCCTGTCAGGAGTTTAATTGATAGGTAGCGACATAAGGGAAAAATTAGAATTCAGTACCATAAGTAAAAAAAAAATATTTATTATAAAAAAATAAATTTTAAAATTATTTTAAATATTTAAATAACCAAAAATTCAATTATAAAAATAAAAATTTTAACTATGAAAAAAATTATATTTTATATTATAAAATTTGCAAGTCTTTTTTAATTATATACTTAGATTTTCCTTTTATTCTAGCTCATTATTGCTCAAGAAATAACTTTTCACAATAAAAATTTTTGCATTTGAATTTTTAAAATAATTTCAAATTTTAAAATTCTTTAAAATAAATATTTTTTGCTTACAATCTTAAAATATAATTATTTCAACCCTGTACCTACTTGGAGTTCCACCAACATAAGAGAGTCCAACTGAATTAATCAAAAGCTGGGCTTGAGGATTATGCACAATCTAGTTATTAACCTCTTCAAAATTGGAATAATGCAATGAGAGATGTGAATAATTATTTTAAAAAATAGAATAACAATAAAAATGGCATACATAATAAGTAATACCTCAATATTTGATATAAAGTACTTGATTCTTAAGAGACAGCATTTTATTTGCGTACTTTTATTATTAGTGTCTTACAAATCTTAAATCCTCATAGATTCAAGATAATATGAATTTACATTACTAATGATAGTTATATCTAGAGGGGGTAAAAAAGTGTAATATAAAAAAAATAAACAATTAAAATTTTGTCATACACAAAAGTAAATGAGACTAAGGTGGAGTAAGCTAATAGAGAGTAGAACGACTCTAAGAGACAAAAATGGAAGAGGGTAAGTTAATGCAAATTGACTGAAAGTGAAGCAAGCCATGATAAGCAAGTGGAAGATCCTCAAAAAATGGAGGTAGCTAAATAACAACAACTAAAAAATACATAAGTAATAGAGTGATCAAATACAAATTTGGAATGTTTTCTAGATAAAAAAGTGGAGTAATCTCTAAATTTGAAATAACCTTAAAAATAAAGTAATAAAAGAGATAGTTAAGAGGAGAAAGAAATACCACCAAATTTATCCTAATTCAACTCCCAACTTACGTTTAGTTCCCTTAATTTTTAAAAGATTTTATTCAATCAATCTTCAAATTACAATAAAGATGATTTTAGCATGTTCATTATCAACATAAACTTTCTTAACTTACCTCAAAATTAATGCAAAACTTAAATTTTATACAAACTCATCCAAAACTTGTTTTCCTCTAAATTTTTTACTAAGTTCACCCTAAAACACAATTTATAGAATAATATGAGAATAAATTTATAATCCTTATTAAGAAAAGGAATATAATAAGCTCATTTTTTTTTCAAACTCTATTAAATTAGATAATACTAAAAACTTAACTCAGATAAGATGAAAAGAATAAATGATAATTATAATATAATTTTAGCTTTTCTTTTCCTACTTCAATCCATTATTCTTCTATTCATTTTTTTTTCTATTTATACAAAAGTTTCAAAATATTTCTCTTGGAGAGCTACTTCTAAAATAGCCATTAAGAACGAAAGGAATTTGCAAAATATCCATTACCCTTTTGTGTCTTGTTTATAATGAAGCATAGTGAATATAAAGACAACTTTTAATTTACATAGGCTTTACTTTTCTTCTTTCTTATTACTATTCTAGTAGTTGTAGGTAAAAAACTTATTCTTCAAACCTTTTATTTAATGCCTCACACAAAATAGGTGAAGATAAGATAAGATAAAATAAAAATATTACTTTTTCTTTGTATTAAAGCCTTTAAAATAGCCGGCACATATTTGACTTTAATAATAAAAAGAATTGAAAGAGATATTATATATTTCTTCTTTTGTTTAAACTATGCCACATTTTTCAGAATGTTTCTTTTATTACAAAATGTGTAAAATAATTTGTTATTTTCTTGTATTATTCCAATCATGCCACATTTAAAAAAAAACTAATATATAAATTTTACTTTCAAAACTTATTCAATGCAATTATAGTATGCTTGGTTGGAAGATGTAATGATAAAGGGAATATAAAATGTGGATAAGTAGAGGCATGTGAGATAAGAAATGACTATTTTACTCATACTTTTGAAAAATGTTATTTGATAGATAAAATAATAAATATAAGGGTATAATAAACATTACACAAGCTATATAAAGGAATTACGTTCACAATTTCGCGAACCAAACAGAGCCTTAATGTATTTGCTACACATTTGGACTTTTGTAACAAAAAAGTATTATAACCATTTTCTTACTTTTCTTTTGCATTTTATGTTTTTTTATTAATATGCATTTTTATTTTTTTTTTCTTTTGTATTAAAGTGTGCACATTAATGAAACTCGACAAAATAAAATGAAACTTAATAATAATTTCAAATATTATGACCTAAATAATTTTTAAGCATAATTAGATTAAAATATCCAATAAGATAAAGTAAATAGTATGAAAATTAATAAATTGATTTAGATAAAATAGTAAAATCAAAATATTATATATTAACAAAATGCTTCATTTTGATTTACTTTATTTCTTATTCAATAATTATTATTACCTATTAAAAATAAATTAAATGACTTTTAATGTAATAAAACAATAAATAATATTTAATTATTTTTAACCTAATACTTTTATAATTTTAACTTAAGAGTTTTGTTATTATCAAAATAATTCAAGGTGATATCAAAATTTTAAGGTCAACAACTAAAATCTAAAAGCCTACATTCACATGGCCTTAAATCCCAAAGCCATATATAATATATTGAAGCAAGTTGCTCTAAAACAAATTGCTCTAAATAGTGTAACTTTATAAATGGCAAGGTATTCTAAATGTACAGCTTAGCTGATAATATCATATCAATTGGGTTGAAGTCAAAATTAGCTTACCTTTCTTAGGTATAAATAAAACACCAATCGAATCAAAATAGAAAGAATAATTTATACAATTTATGGTTCTCACCACTCTTATTACACTTACATTTTAGTTCTAATACTCTTACTATTATGACTTTCATATCTCTTGAGCAGTACAACTCTCTTTTCTACTAAATCATCTCATTCTTGCTATTATCATTTCCCATCATTAATATATTTGGTATCATAAATTTGTTGAGTAAATTATATATGTCTCTCATAAATTTTGCTAAAATTACATGAACTTTTCATCTACTTTCAAAAAATACATGCACTTCTCTTGAAATAAAAATTTCTGTTACATTTTAGTCAAAATTTAAATTGCTTAACTAAAATACCCTCCATTATCTACTATTGTGCTTTTTTTTATAGAAGATATTTTAGTCAACAAAATTTAAATTTGAACAAAAGTATATATTTTGAAAATAGGAAAAAGAAAAGTCTACATGATTTGAACAAAACTCAATTAAGTCATGTATAATTTACTCAAAATTGTTTAGGCTACTAACTATCATATTTATTGTAATATCTTAAATGTTAAAAAGCATACAAGATGTGGAAAATGTGTCAAAAGAAGATCTATGTAAGATGAAGTAGTTAGTTCATAATAAGATTTAGACCCACTGTGATTTGCCTTTTGTCTCGATCAAAGTTTAACTTAAGATATAAATAGAAAGGAGCATGCTAGAGACTAAAAAAATTATGTTTGCAATATTATTTTACCTTTTGATTTTAGTCCTCAATAGTCTTCTTTCTTGTTGGTTCCTTCCAACTACCTTCCTATTGTTGATTATGATAGTCATAATGCAATTTAATCAACATAAATAAATTGCAATTCAAAACATTAAAATTGTGGAAGCAAAATTAAAATATTAAATACCCCCAGTCATACCTATATAAATTTGATAATAAACTCAATTATTGATTAATTCTTTTTACAATCTACAACCAAGAAAAGTAAATACAAAAGAAGAGAGAATAGAATGGGAGAAAAATACTTACTAACCTATTAATCAAAATATTTTATAATTTAAAATTCAAAATTGAGGACTACCAATAAGAATAATTTAATTTTAAAAAGTTGAGATATTATTTAATTAATTTTATTTTAAAATATTCCAACTACTGATATAAAACACCTTAAATAAATATTTAATTAAAATAATATCTTAACAAATAATAAATATATTTACGTTAAATATTCTATTAGATTAGGCCTTTTGACTTATATGTATAAAAGATAAATATATATATATAACAGTAAAAAGTATTTTCTTATATATATAACTTTTTTTTAATAAATGCGAAGCCACAAGTTTTGCATTTTTTTAAATATAGGCTTTGCATTTTTTTTAATACAAGCTTTGTGTCTCTAATTTACTTTTTTTTTATTTTTTTAATTATAAGGGACATGGAGCCACAGGCTCCACGTCCCTATTTAATTTTTTTAAATTTTAACTAAATTATATTTATAAAACAATAATAATTTTTTTAATATATTCAATGATTTATTATTTAATTTTTTATTATTAAAAAATTATTTTTCTTTTTATATCATGCCTATATAAATTTTTAAAAGTTATGATTGTTAAAAATTATAATGCATTTAATTTTAATTCATAATAATTTTTTTTTTAATTTATTGTAATTCATTTATTTTTTAAATTCATATCATACTTTTAACTATGAAGTAATTTTTTTATTTGTATTTTGAGAAATATTATATATATATATATATATATTTAATTTTTTAATCTTAAAATATTTGTATTTTAAGAAATATTAATTTATTTCTTTAAATTTGTAGAGATAAATATTTTATCTTTTCATTGTTAATGTATATAATAAAGTTATTGTAAATGAAATATAACAATGTGTATAAAATTAAATTTATATAAAAGAATTAATATTATTTATTTATAAGATAATTATATTTAATATTATTGTTTAGAAATTTTTCTGTAAATGTAATTTTTAAAATTTTAAATTAAATTTGTTGAAAATATTACAAATTAAAATTAAATAATATATATATTATGTGTAAGTATATATTTGACTAAATGTATTAATTGATTAAAATATAAATTGATGTTGGTTAAAAAAAAAGAAGTATTGTAAAAAGTGGAATTCAATAATACAAATGAATATAGAATTTGAAATGTATGGTGAAAAATATATATATATATTAATCATAAAAAAAAATACAAATGAGTATATACAAATGTGTATAGCCTTTTCCTTATTCATTGTAGTCGATGTTGTTATAGTTGTTCTTCCTCTTGTTCTTTATCTTTCTCCTCATTATTTTCATCTTTTTTCTTATCTTTTTATTCGGACGATTCACTTTTCACCTAATTACAAAATTATTAAGAATTTAAATTTCATTAAAGGGACTAAACAAACAAAATCAATTGTTTTGGAATGCCCATTGTGCGAAAGAAGTATCACCATCAATACAGTATTTGATACTATTATATCATAGTTTAATTTTATATGACTTGTCACTGACCTAAGGGTCAATAGAATACAACAACAACATATAGATTGTCCATGTCATAAAGATTCGATAAAGTTTTACGTTGGTTGTTGATTGCCTTAAGGGTCAATAGAATATTAATAAAAAAACATTTTAAAAAAATTGAAGGACGTAGAACTACAAGTTCTTCAAATATAGAAAAAAAAAATTTAATGAGAGACTATGACTGAGTGTTCCTAAAAAAAATTAAATAAATTATTTTTAGAGATGCTTCCTCTAAAATTATTTTAAATAAAAAATTAATTATGTATATAGAGAATTATTTTTTAAGATTATATATATTTTTATTTTATTTTATTATATTGATATTTTAACCCTAACTATTTTATATATTATGTCTGTTAATTCATTACCCTTAATTGTTTAAAATCTTAACTAAAACTCTCAAATTTTTTTTTATTTTCCAAAAAAATTTTTAGATTATGCCTTTTTTATAATTTGAGAATTTTTTAAAAAATAAAGAGAGTTAAAAAGGTTAGTTAAAATTTCCAAAAATTAAGAACAATAAATCAACAAATATAATATATAAAATAGTTAAGACTAAAATATTAATACAATAAGATAATTTTTTATTAATACTTATTATCTAATTATCCTACTTTTTCACCTCAATATCATGTGTTTCAATAAAAAATAAGACACAATAAAGAATCTTCTATGCAACTCCAGTGGAAAAAGCAGCACACGTAGCATCAAGGAAAATGAAAAAAATTGAGTGGGGATCACAATCTCCACTCGCACCCAACAAGTGCTCCGGAATCACCATGTGTTCAAATCTGTTTGGCTTCTTTGTGTCTTTTCATTGCATGCATTATGTTGTCCTCCTTCATGTACCGTCGCTTTATCTTTGTAGTTATAGTTAAGCTTTTATAATGGAGGCATTTTTGGACCCCATTAAGGTGCGGAATTAAAAACAATAATTTTAAAAATAAAATATATTATACTACTTTTTGAAAAGGAAAAATATGTTGTACTATTTATATAATTTTAATTTTTAGCACTTTTTTAAATACTAATTGAACCGAATATTTGAATTTTTTTTAGTGGAGGCGACTACCTTTTTTTTTTTTTTTTGTATATATGGATCCTGCTTTTATGACGTCCTTAATACTTATCAATCATACTTATAAATAATTTTATCACAAAAAATTCAAAGTATTTCGTATTAAAATTATATAAATTTTATTAATTTTAACTCATTACCGAGTGTAAAATGTAAAGAAATAAAGACGGCTAAGAAGAAATTATAATGTGCCATGATTACTCGCGATCTACCTTTCTCTCCCTGGATCGGTGAAGTGGTTCCCACTCAATATGATAACCCATTCCTTAGCATTAGATTTATAAGGGAATTTATAAATAAATTATAAGTAAATGTTTAAGTATATTTTTTAAAAAATTTATCTAATACATTTATATATTTATGTATGACCGAGTTGATGTATTTAATTTTTATAAATAAAACCTATCTAATAAAACTTTTATAATTTATTATTGATTTTCTCTACTCTTTTTTTGCTCTTCCAATCATTTTCTCTTTTGTAAAGTTTAGTCTCATCAAATTAGAGGCCATTTAATTGTATAATAAAAAAAATATTTTTATAATATTATTATTTTTAACATTATCTGACTGTTTTAATTATTTTTTAAATAAAAATAAGAATCATTTCTTATTAATTTTATTCATATTCTTATTTTCCTTTTACTTCTATAGTTGTATATCAAACAATCCAATAGGGGTGCTAGTTTTGTTGTATTGTAGCAAGTTTCAACAAATTTTCGAGTCTTGTTAGATTGATATGGGTTAATTTTTGAAAATGGTCAATATTATGATATAAGGTATTAAGATATAAGAAAACATGATATTTTGTATTTAATATGATAATTAAAATTAAAAATAATTTCAATATTTAATGCTCAATGTAAAAATTTTTAGATTTTAAAAAATTCAGCAACGACATCCATTTCGTACCATGAGAAGGGATTCAAGTGTCAACAGTAAAAACACATGGATCATTAAAAAAAAGGATTTTTGTACGGAGAAAAAAAAGAGGCCTCTCATCTATTAATATTTTTAAAATTAGATTAGTCATTGAACTATTAAAAATATTGGTTAACAAATTATTAATTTGATTGTGATCGAATAAATAAATATATACATTAATATTTAAAATTTAGTAAATAAATAATAATAAGAAAATATTAATAAAATTTGAAACATTTTATTACTAATTATATATAAAAATAAATCAAATATAACATAATATTTAAATTCAATTAATTTTTTAATTTTAAAATTTGAGTCTAAAATAACTTATTTATTGATAAATATAGTCATTAAATATTAATTTGTTGAAATAAGTATTGAAAATAAAATATTATAAGAACGAATTATTCAATATATTAATTTTTATTATTACTTTTTTTAAAAAATTGCATAATAAAATTTAAATGGTTTTAGAGAGTTTAAACATAATGTAAAAAAAAATAATTGAAAAATGTCTAACTTAAATATCATAAATTTGAAAGGAAATATACGAACTCATACACCGGGTGGCTTGCTTGTGGGCTTAGAAGAAGGAACAAGGTATGCCTTTTGCCGGTTGGTTTAGTTGAACCCAACTGACGGAACTCATACGTGCAATTCTTAGGGATACTGTAATTATATTTATATAATATTATACACAATCCTATTACTTATTAGAGAACACAAAAGGTGGCACAGTGGGTAAAATGCTGAAATCTTTCTTTAAAGTCATTAGTTCAACGCTACTTGTAGCTATTTTATAAAAAAAATATAAGCAACCTACTTGAATAATTTATTTATATAAAAATTTAGACATAGAAGATGCATTGCAAGTCAAATGACAAATATGTATTTTGGAAACATGGGTAAATGTTCATCATAACAATCAATTCATTCTTAAAAAAAATAAAAAAGAAAAGCCATTGATAAATGTTCATCATAACAATCAATAATTTACTATGAATTAGTCTTACGTATAACTTATATATTTTTATTAATAATTTTTTTAGTTAAAATATAATAAGTATATAATTTATTAATAATATCATAACAAATATATAAATTAATTGGAGAATAATATAATTATCTACAAAAATTATATATTTGTCATAATATTATTAGAGAGAGAGATATATATATTATTTTAATTAAAAAATTTAATAATAAATATATAAATAACTGCATATAAATTTTATTCAATTACTATTAAGAGATATTTAGATAAGGTTTTGTAAATGAATGACATATGCATTTTAATTATTAAATTATGATTTCTTTATAAACCATTAATAATTATTTAGCATATATCTGCTCTATATTTTCTTAATAAATTTTAGGTATTAGCAAAATATATGCTTGCCATTGCTCAAAAAATTTGATTTAAACGAAACCTGATATAAATGCTATAGATATAAATGTCAATAATCCTTAAATAATAACCTTTTAAGTTCTTTTTTATATTTAATAACAAGTATTCTATAACTTCTAAATGATTTATATTGTGCAATTATATAAATTAATTTTTTTAATTATATTATTATAATTTTTAGATTAATCTTTATGGTTGAAGGCTTATAAATAAATATTATGTGCTATACATGTGATATCTTTAAGTGAAAAAGAATATTCTCTCATTTTCCTTTCAATCTTTTGTTAATCTAATTTTTTTTATAGTTTTGTTAGTTTTGCAACAATACTTAAACATATACATCGGTAATTAAGAGTATATTTTGATTATATGAACCGATGAGATACAAGAGAACATTAATTAATCGATAAGGATAATACTATCATCAATTTTTGTTGCTTTTCAGCATATAAGGTGCCTATTTTAGGAGTCACTCTCACACACACGACTCACCCAGAACATTTCACGTTTCTTGCCCCAGATAGTGTTATAGGCACTCACTTTTTATAATCTTGGCATGTGATCGTTTTTCTTCTTTATAAATAATGGAACCGTGGTGGAAGGCAAAGCAAGAGATGACAGGAATGGAACATAAAAATAGAAGGTCTTCTGTTGCAATATTGTAGAGCTTAAACATACGCCTCGATAATATACAACATATACATACAAGTTAGCCTACTAATTTGAGCGTGGGTATTTCATATCCCTTGACTATTGAAGTTCAAAATCATTTTTCATTTGTACCTAATGTGGTGAAGCCCGACACTGCAATCATGAACTTCAAAGTGTTGAGGGTAATTTTTTTAAAATCAAACTAATTATTAAATAGATAAAAATATTAATTTACAGTTTATTAGTTGAAATGATAATAATAATTAAATATTTTTTAAAATGTTATATAATAAATAAATATTAGTAAATTTTGAATATTTGATTATTAATTTAATATTTTTAAAAATATTTTAAAAAAATGTTTGTTAAAATATTAAAAATTATTCATAATTAAAAGTTAAGAGAATTAAATATTGAACTTTTAAAAATTTTAAATTATATCAAAATTTCATTTATTTATTCAAGATGAAATATTCTTCTATTTAAGATAAAATATTTTATTGTATAAGAAAATTTAAAAAAAAATTAAATGATTGATTCAAATCGATTTGCAAATGATTTTACTGATTTTTAATTAATTTTTTAGTTGATCGATCTTTTAAAATAATCAAATCAAATCGAATCAAATATTAATTTCCAATCCAACTAATCCAATTAGCCGTTCACTCTAATTTTGAAAATTTTGGTTGAGATGTAAATAATCAAAAAGTCCAGACGAAAATTAACACTAAATACCACATAATTTGTTTCGACTCAAAGCTATCATTTTTATTTACAGCTTAATCACTCTCTTCTTTCATAAAAACTCTCGACCACTTAGCATCCAGGCATTCAATAGCATCATAACCACAATTCCTCTACACATCACAATATCATCACTTATGCTCTTTTTTTAATTACTTTTTTCTCTCTTTGATTTTCTTTATTCTCCAATTTGCTACGCTTTATGCGGCCATGCCAGCTATCATACATACATACATATATATATATATATATATATATATATATATATATATATATATATATTTCCAAAAATGTGGTTGTCAAATTTGTGAATTTAAATAAATTTATAAAAAAAAATAAACTCATATCATAAATTCATAAGAGTTTATATTTGTTAATAATCATATATAAAATATAATATACAAACAAAAATTTATTTAAATACATTTTAAATTATACTATTTTTCTAAAAAAATTATTTATATTCTATAATTCATATTTTTTAATATATAAATTTTAATAAAATTAATACATAAATATTATTTTTGAATCATTCTTTAATAGATTATACTAGATTTAAGAATTTTTATTCTTTTTAAATTCAATTTGACTCAATTATATAAAAATTTGTTAACCTTGGTTCAAAACACATTAAGTTAATTAAATTTATCTGAATCAATGACAAATTAAACCAACTTTATATTGAGTTTGAGTTTACAAATGAGTTAACACGATATCTTTAAGTAGAAACTTACACTTGTTAAAATCGGAAAGTCAATTCATGAGTTTAACAATAATAATGTCAACTATATCAACATCTTATATTCAAATAATTAATGGACGCAATTTCAGGACACTTTGCTAACATGTTATAATTCATTACACAATTGAAGGGCGCAAAAACCAGACCATGAGCACAAATTTCTCCGGATATGGTCTGTTTGGATTGTTGTAAGGGGGAGACAACTTTTTTTTTTCTTTAAAAAAAATTGTATGCAATGTTTGTTAAGTTTATGTAATTATTATTTAAAAATATTTATTTTTTTTTCAAAAATAAGAATATAAAAATTATTTTTTATCTTATTTATGCACTTTTTATATTTTATTTTATTTTAATATTATCTAACCAAATGAGTTCATACTCTTACATAAGAAAATTATATATATATATATATATATATATATATAAAAGAATTTCTCAGTCTAAGAGTGTCTCTTTTCCAATGTTTAGAATAATGGATATATCACATTAAAAAAATACATGGGAGTAGGAGATTGAGGGAATTGAAAGAAAAAAATAAATAAATAAGTGAGGTAAAAATAATATTAATTTTTTTAATTTTTTTAAAATAGAAAAGATAAATATTATTGATTAATTATTAAAAAATAATAAATAATTTTCAAAATATTTTAAAAGTTTTCTCTTTCTAAAATTTGCAACTCCACGTACACGCGTGGCATAAGTCAAAGAGGTTGGAAATAAATAATGAATATAGTAGTGGATTAGACTACTCGAGGTTTTTGGGCATTTGTAGGTAAGTCTCCTAGGCACATTACGGTGATGGGGTTCCGTCAAGACAGTGACGGGTGAAGGGGCACATGTGGCAAACACTCGATGGCTTCATGACATACAATAAAGATCGTGTGCTGGCACAAATTTTCTGACACGTGCTTGGTTGCCTAATCAATGTTTTTTTGGCCTAATTTACATAATTATATTCCTTGTTTATCCATTCATACATCACGTCTAAATTCAGAGACCTTGACTATATCTATATTGTAAAAGTGTTGTGAATGATTCAATTAGTGGATATATAGAAAATTTGGTGATATTATATATATATATATATATATCAACACCCTAAGAAGTTAGCCTACTAATTAGAGAGAGGTGTGTTTTTTATCTTGATTATTAAAGTTCAAAAATTGATGTTAATTAGATAAAAGACTTTATTTTTTTCAGTTGTACCCCGTGGATGTGAGAAGAGCATTCTTAAAATTGCCAGAAAAAAACGTTAGTCTCTCTTCTCCCCCTCCCCCAAAAAAAAAGAAAGAAAACACACACACACACACACACACACATGTTGTTGTGACAAGGTTTAATATGGTTTTGAAATATGACACGCACTTGTATGTTAAATTATTTGTTAATTGGGCTTTTGCATTTGAAATGATCAATTCCTATCTAAGCCCAAACATAAGGTCTGCTCAATTTTGAATTCTGGTTAAAGGGGCTCTAGCTAGTCCATAAAAAAAAGGTAACACAGGTCAAGCCCAACAAAAATGTCTTGCCATCCTTTGTCTACTTTTTTTTTTTTTCGATAATCAAAAAGGAAAAGAACAACTAAATTAGACGGGCAGCATCTCTACTAATATTCTCAACTACAAAACTAGGGGAACAATTAAATAAAAAAAGATCAGTAGCCATATTCAGCGCTTCTCTAGCCAACTTCTCCACCACACTGTTAGCATTCCTATTGCACCACTGAATATCCACATGCCAGTCCCTCTCCATCATACCCCGTATCTCGTTGAAAACATCATAATCAGGATGTTCTTGATTGACCCCAAACTTCACCCCCCGTACAGCATAAAGGCAATCGCTTTCCAGAATCACCTCGCGAAACCCATGATCCCAAGCCACTTTGAGACCCCAAAGAACGCCCCAAGATTCGTCCGAGACGCTGGACCCCAAGCCAACACGGTGCATAAATCCCGCTATAGTCGCCCCACTAAAGTTTCTAACAATACCCCCGCACGCTGCAGCATGGGTGGCCGTATTATAAGCCCCATCCACGTTCACTTTAACAACCCCCTCCGGTGGAACACACCATTTCTCATCTTCCCCACTCCTAGCAACCTGCTTCCTTGAGAGGGTGTATCCCCATGCAAGACACCCACGAACACGAGCCTTAAAGCCCATGCTCATGGTCAGACTGCCTTTGAAAATTTTTTAATTCCTTGCTAGCCAGACGTTTCGACACGCAACCCCAAACCATATCCTCCAGTCAATATCCTCCAAACTAAACCTCTCGCTCAAATTCCACCTGAGCCAGTCCTTGCTATCATTGATGGCATAGAACCTAGCCTCAAGCTCATTAGGAACGATCTCCTTCCATAGCCTCATAGCATAAGGGCAATCTCGTAATGCATGTAGACGAGTTTCTGGCCCACTCCTGCATAGATCGCAGAACCCATTATCATCTACTAATTTGAATATCATTTCAGCTCTTAAAACCATATAGAGAAATTGAAAGGATCCAAATTACTTGAAGAAAGAAAAGTGTGAGTGTACAGGTAGTAAAAAGAATGGATTGAAAAAAAATCACTTTTGAAAAGGATAAAAGTATACTACTGTCTGTACTTAAAGTTTGATTCACCTAGCAAGTCTGCTAGAAAAAAAAGCCCTTCATGCTAAACAAAGGATAATGGTCAAATACAATGAAGCTCCTCTTCGTCTCTTCAAGATTAAAAATAAAAAAATCTTAAATTTCTTTTAACATCCAATTTAATCCTTTTTTTTGGGTCTCTTCTTGTCTACTATATATATATATATATATATATATAATAGAGGCACAATAGGCAACCAGTTAAATTACTACGGATCTCCACTTGATTATATATCAAATGGCCTTTTATTTGAGGGGATATAATGTTTGGTTGCATGAATAGGAAATGTGTTGGGATTAGGCATTTTTGCGAATTCACTTATGCAGTGTTATCCATCAATATCTATCATACATGACTTCAAAGAAATCTACAGGTTTAAGAGGCATTTTCTAAAAGCAAGGGAATCTCAAAAAAAGAAAAATTCTAAAAATTGAAGAGTGAGTAGGGGAGATATTGGGTCCAATGTTGAGAGCCAGTCAGTTGCTAAATGTGTGTTTGGCTGCATGTCAGGGAGGAGAAAACATGGTTTGACCAAAAACAACAAATTGTTACTTTTGGATAAAAGGGGTTGCAAATATAATTTTCAATCTCTCTGACCCGCAGCTAAATGCACTCTAAATTAATTAGTCGATTGTTGTATTTGGTAGAACCATAGTCATTATATCTCTTTTCATTTTGAAAAAATAAAGAAAATTGAGGGGATTAATTAAGAATTTCATCAAATTAAAGACAATAGGCTAGTAACGATAAAATAAAAAATATTTGTGGCTAAAATGTTAATAGAATAAAATACTTTTTTCACTCCTTCAAGTTTTTTTTTTCTTTATGATTTTTACTTTATAATTCAATCAATCTATATTTTTATGTCAACGTGTTATGTCCTAATTAGAATGAACTACATGATGATTTGGGTGAAGAAAGAACCCAGAGATAGATTTGAGAAGAAAGAGAAGGGAGAATTGAGCGGGAAAATAATAGTGGCCATTGTTTTCATATGTATATATATAGTGCGTGTTTGGAATCCCGTTTCAAAACTACGTTTATGTAGAAGTAACAAATTGTTGCTTCCTTGCAAACGTGATTTTGAGCCTTGCAAACAGAAAACCAAACACACCAATAATCCATTGATGACAGCTAGGTAAGATTCAGATAGCAAAATTAGGAGACTAGCTGAATTAATATATTTGTGATTGATGCATTTTGGGTGCTTTTCCAGTAAGATATTGCAGACTTTCAGATGAGGTTGCTAGTAGTTGGAGGTCTAAAATACACTCGATGCCTTTAATAATAAATAGTTGTTGGGGATATATTAAAGTGTGTATATCAATTTTATTTTTTAAAAAATAAAATTATAATATATTTAATTTTAAAAATAACCCAAAAAAAATAAATTAAATAACTTTTCACTATCTTTTACATATATTTTATTTTTTTAATAATAGTTTGAAAGATTAAAGACCCTAAATGCATATTATTATTATTGGAGAAGCAAATACACCATTTTAATATCGCCAGAAAAAATAATTCTAGCACCCACTAATTACACCTGTATTAATAGTTAATAGAAAGATACGTTTTATAATTTCTTAAATCGATTTCAAAACTTGAACAAAAATAAAGAAATTAACTTGAGATGTAATAGGAATTATTTTAAAGAGATGTTTTATCACAATAAGAGAAACAAATGAAGTTTAAAAGAAAAATATTGCTATTTACAAATATGTTGTCGAATTAGTGCGATGAGAGGAGGAACGAGTAATCCCCTACCATATTTACATAAATTTTATTGGCAAAGAAAATATTTGCATTAATTGTAGACGCTCCAAACTAATGTACTTTATTTTAAATATTTGTTAATTGCAGCCACCAACAATCCGTTGTAGTCTAGTCGGTTAGGATATTCGGCTCTCACCCGAAAGACCCGGGTTCGATTCCCGGCAACGGAAAACTCTTTTTATACTTTTTTGGACTTTTGAGCCTTCTAAATGTTAACAAGGGAGCAACGTCTCTATTGAAGCTCCGGGAACACACAGAAAATTCTTCTGAATCATATCTTTTTTCCTTTTTGGGATTTCACAGTCCCGTTTTACACTTTCATTGCGTTGTCGGGAATAAACAAACCTTTCCGTAGGCTTGCAGTGGATTTTTTTTTTGAAAAAATTATAATTTAAGATTATAAGTTAAAAATATTTACATTAAAAAATTATAAATTTTAAATTATTTAAAAATATTTTAAAATAAAAGATTTAAACTGCATTAAAAAATTATATTTTAAAACTTCAAGTTAAAATTTTTAGTTTTAAAATCTTTTAAAATAATGTTAAAATTTAAAATCCTTCTGTATAAATATTTTTTTTACTTTGAATCTTGAACTGTAATTTTTTCCACATTTTTTCTACCCTTTTGCTCTTTTTAAAAATACGCATATTCCTTGAGGACTTGAATGCGCGAATAACTTGTGCTTGGCCACTTAATCTGCCAACGGAATAGAACTCAAAAGTAAAGTTGTAAAACGGAAAGTATGAATTCACTTCAGATTTAGGAGATAAGATGCTCCAATCCTGAAATCAATATCATCTGCTAACTCATTTCTGCTTTCCATCCCCTCTTGAGAAAAACAGAAGCCGTAACTGTAAAGTATTTATCTGTAACAAGCACGAATTTTCAGTCTTGGTAAAGCTGGACATTATTATGGACATGTACAATCTTGATAGTCAAGGTCCTAGATGTTAGAAAAATTATTCTCGAACAAATCATGACTATACCTCCCAACTAAACAGGTTCATGCTTATGTAAAGCCTCAAGAGACCATGTTATGCATTGATTGCAACCATGAGCCATGGAGTTAATCTGCTAACCATTGCACTGCATTGTTTCTGTGTTTCATGGCTCAGATGTCCCGTTTGAGTACTCCTCGCCTCCAACACCAGAAGTTCCATTGACCAACCGGTTTGTGCCAGAGGAACCCGAATAAGGGGAATATGTAGAAACTTGATTGCCTCGGGAATACCGGTTCTGCGCGGCTGTGCTACTTCTTGTTACTTTTAGACGAGCCTTCCTACCCTGAGATGGAGATAAAAAGCAAATCAATGATTGGAAAAAAAAATGTGTATAGAGAACAACAAAATGCAGAAACAGATAACATGCGTGGAAAAACAAGGCCTCAATCACATGAAGAAATGAAATCCCTGGATATCATGATACAAAACTCACGTTCCAATTAAGAAATGAAGTACCATATACAATTCTAAGGGAGCAACAGGTTACCTTTCCCATGCACTTCTCCAAATGAGGAGCAAACCTCCCAGCCATGATAGCCCGACCACAATTCATGCACTCGAATATTTCATTGGCTACTGGAGGATGGGTTTGCCCAAATATGTCAACCACGTACTTGCCATTTATTTCATTAGTATTACTAGAATCAGCTACCCTGACCCTGGCTTGTGCTGACAGCTTCAATTCTTCTTCTTCTTCTTCTAAATTACGATCAAGACCCAGCCTTGCTATTCTATGGCACTCAGATGCCACATCAACGATAATTGAATCTAGGATATCCCAGAAAAAATGGGATGAGAGCTGCAAGACGTCCTTAAAAAAACGCAAATAAGTATAAAAGACACAAGATTAAGTTGAATTTGAATATTTATAAAGTTCCAATCCACCAACACAATATTGATTACTCTAGGCATCTGCATCTAAGAGTAGATTCACTTTATCATGCAATGCTACAAGAAAGCTAGGGTATCATCCAATGCCATTTTATGTTATTCTTTCGTTTATGGTAAAAAAAGCAAGAGTAAGGAGTGTCGGATTCATCATTCCTTCCATCTAACTGCTGCCTGCTCAGGACCACTAGCTTTTCAACTTCAAGCATCACTAAACCCCCTTTCACTCAAGAAATACAGGAGATACAATGCCATTAGATAACAATGTTTCATATCATAGTAATTGGATGCTCAGGCTTGGATTTGATACATCTAAGAGCTTAGATATTCCACCTTATCAAGTACTACTACAAGCATGAAATGTAGAATTGCACCAAAGACTGCTACCATCAACATCAGACAAGCCAAGGATAAACTTCCAAAGTCCAAACAGTACCAGAAGTGATTCCACTGGTGATGCAAGGCTTATAAATACAACATCTGTGATGATCATCATTTTTTTTTCTCTATAGAAAAAAGGTAATGATCATCATTTTATCTTCATCATCATAGCCTCCATTACAGGAAGGAAATTTAACATATATATTTCACAATGACAGCATAATTAGCACATCGTATCTAGAATTGTCCAACTTCACCACCTTGTGACAGTTAGAGCCATATCCCACAGTATATATTGAGAAACAGTCCGATGAATTGAGTATTCTTCTATTTCTCCATTAGATTATTGCTAAATCATGCAAGCCATGGCCTGGTGTGTTTTAAAACTATGATCTGTCCCTCCACTATTGAGCTTAAGGGGAAAGGAGTCATCATTCAGGTATTTTATGTCTCACCAATTCAGCAGTTAAGTTGAACCCAACATTAAAAAGAAAAAAATCAATCATACATTCATAAATATCTATTAGCAACCAGTGAAAGACAATGAATCCCATTAATAATTTCTTCCAAAAGTGGATTCTCATTAAAATGCACTAGCAAAATCCAAAACTTTAAGCTTAATATTGAGAGTTTCAGTAAGATGGTTTACCAAAAAAAGGTAGTCAGCATGTGAGATATGTTAAAAACTTGCATCGGAATCTCATTTTTTAACTACTGCCCCCCACACTGAAACATGTCAACTCAAAATCAAAGAGCAAACCTGAGAATGTGATGGCATGTTTTCTTCATTAGGAGCCGACATGAGTCTTTGACCAATGCTACTTCTAGGTCCCCTAATTGACAACCACGAACTGTGAGAGTTAGTAAAAACCACAAAAGTATTATTGAATTGTATATGAGACATTAATAAAGAAAAGAAACATAGTAATTTAACGTTAACAAAAGAAAACACTTAAAGGAAAAATAACACAAACATCTGCATAAACTGCTTCTAATCAAAATGCTAACTTGAACCTAAACTTCTAAAGGATACTAAATTATCAATTAAAGGAGTTAGTATATTGAAAGATACTAGGGAGAATTAGAGTTGAAGACCCAAGCTTTAAAATATTTATTCTGAACGACCTATTATCACTGGGTTTCGAGATCTTGCTTAAAGTCAGTGGTAATCTATCCTAAACCCTGTGATAATAGGTCTTTCATAGTAAATATTTTGAAGTTTGGGCCTTCAACTCTAATTCTTCCAAGATACTAATATATCGTATATCATTAAGATAATTTGGCTTTGGATTTGACTTTGGTCATATTCAATACAGAGTTGCAAATTTTCTTATTTAAAGTTAACCTGCAGACTTTAAGAAAATAATAAACATGAACGGAGGAAAGGAACAGAATTGATTAGAAACAATAAGGCTTCAAGTGTCATATTAAATTACACTGATCTAGACATAAAACGGCAGAAAAGAATCAACATGGAGGACTTCAACCAATTTTGGTCAAGGGATTCACCATTAGTACCAAAATTTGCAGTTAAAAAACTGTTTTATCATCATTGTTGTTAAGTGTGTATACTCGCAATAAATAGAGCAACATGTATCTCAAAATTGACAACAAAGAAATTTGACCATAAAATAGGAATGGATGTTTAACAAAAAGAAAAAAGGGAATATAGTTGCATATTTATGTATGGTTTGTCGCTTTTATCAGCCAACTTCTCTACTTTCTCTCTCGTCTAAATACATGAAGTTAGGATGACCTTCTAACAAATTCCAGTTTCATACGAATTTCTATTCGATAGCTCAAACCCAACTTATACCCAGAGCTCATAATCCCTATTTTTTACCCGCCCAACCAATCAAACTACCATATGGGTTTCATTCCAATTATAAATGAGGTATCTTTCTGATATCCAGTTTAACATTACAAAGAACAGAAAAGAAAGAACATTTTGATCAATCTACACCTAAAAAAAAAAAAAGAAAGCAATTTCAAAAGAAGCCATAATTCTTCAACGGGGGGCAGAGAACTGGCAACAATTATTCATTTTCACCTCAAAATAAACTAGCGCCATCAGTTATAGATTTAGGGTGCAATGAAACATTTCCAGAACACGCATAACCCATAACCAGTGAAGATCATAACCAGCTGGGGAACTAACGCCGGCTACAAACTACAAATTTTCAAGTTATGGGTAATTTAGAAGAGAGTCACGGGATTAAATGTAGATTAATGATGTAATGAAGGCGCAGAAGACCGAAAAGAGAATAAAAAGAATTAGACAAATGAAGGCAAGATCAGAACTTGAACGGGGAAACAAGAGAAACCACTGTCTGTTTAGAGATCGAGTAAAATTTTACACCTTTATGATTGAGGGAGAGATTACGGGCTTCTGTATAAAACGCGCGAACACAGGAAGAAGAGGTAACGATCGTTCTATGATTTACAGTACCACTTCTGCTCAAGCCTGGATCTGATGGGTACAGCTTCCAAAAACCGACTTCGATAATCGATCAAGGGAGAAACTCACTCGCTGAGGAAATTCCACCACGAAACGATGACGTATGCTATGGTTTAAAAAATAAATAATAATAATAATAATAATTTTTTTTTCAAGAAATAATAATAAAAATAACTTGCACAAAATTTTTTAAATTTTAATAAAATTGTACAACCATCTTTTTTATTTTAAAAAATATATATAAATATCTCATAAAACAAAATATTATTTTACATTGAATCTAGTATTAAATTTTTTGGCCAAAATATTTTTCATTGAAGTTTTTTTAGTTTAAAAAATATATATTTAGATTAATAAATAATATTTTGATAAAAAATTTAAAATTAGACTAAAATATAAAGTTTATTTTAAAAGAAATTTGTGTATTTTTAAAAATAAAAAGAAAATATATATAATTTCAATAAAACTTACGAAAGAAATATATAATTTATTCTAATAATAATTAAACATAAACCCATTTTTGATCTCTTTTTTTTTTTTTTACTTTTTTCTTTTAAGTTTATTGGTTTTACTTTTTTCTTTTAATAGTATTTGATTTCAAGTTAATTATTGAACTTTATTTCAAATTTCTTCTATTAATTTTATTTTGTTTTAATTAAGTTTTTTAATTTATAAAATCTACTCAAATGTTTTCTTTTTTTCTACCAATGTGAAATTAAAAATATTTGATAAAAAATTTCTATATGACTCTCTATTGTCTTAATTTTAACTTTTTTTTTTGGGGTTAAACAACTTAGTGGTGTTAAAGGAAAAATAGGATTTTAGTGATTTTTATAAGTTAATAAACTTAAAACAAAATGAAAATAAAGGACAAAAATGAAATCAAAAATAAAATTAAGATATAATATTAGAGTAAAATAAAAATAAATGAAAAAACATGAGATAAAATTAATGAATAAAAATAAAACAAAATAAAATTAAAAGATAAAAATAAAGCTTAAGATAAAATTAAAAAATTAAAAATATATTTTATGCTCATAATTACAAAGACTTTTGATGCATTGTTTCACTATTTTATCATTAGGTATGTAGGAAAAGAAATTAAAAAAATAAGCAAAACAAATTAAAAATATCACTTATATCTTTATTTATAAAAAAATAAAAATATTATTAAATAATAATAATAATAATAATAATATAGTAAATATTTTCTTCCCTTTTTTAAACAATATCATTCTCATCAATGCTTTTTTCATAGTACCAAACTTACGGTTAGGCCTTTTAAGATACCTGTAATTGCCTCACCTATATTGAACACCATATCTTGTAGTGATTTTTTTAATGTAATTTTAATAGAAAATATGACGTAAAACGTAGAATGCTTTTGTGGCAATGTGAAAGGTCATGTAGCTTACGAAAATGTCACTTTGGTCCTTCATATATTGTTATTATAAATATCATATTTTGTTTAAACATGTTTAAAAAGAAAAAAGAAATCTTTAACAAGTTTTTAAGTTTTGGTTTTTGCTTAATTTGTGTGGTCAATTTAAATTTAAATTTGTGTTAATAATTTTAATTATTATCATTTAATTAATTTTTCTTTTTTTTAATTTTATTTTCAACAAAACAAACATAAAAATAAAATATTTATTTTATTAACGTTATACCAAATATAACAATAGACCGTAAAATTCTATTCTATCAAAAGCCCATTGCGTTTGTCATTGCTATTTCCATTCTCAGTAAAAGCATTTCACCTAACCATCAAGAATTCATGTTACATGCTCCATCATGGGTTGTTGAGAAATGATAATAATTGGACTGACCTAATTCCTTTTGAGGACACTTGTTTGGATTCTAAACAACTGTGCATGTGTTTGGACTTGCTGCTAATTAATTGGCACATAGAATAATCAATTTGGTAACATTTTTAGTTATAAGAATTTATTTTGAGAATAAACATATTTGAAATTAGTTATAGCTAGCCTCCTCGTGTTGGAACTTTTATTATATCTAAACTTTGATGAGGTGTGCATATGATTGGATTAGGTTAAATTTGAGTGGAATAGTAGTTTATCCAAATGGTCGATGCAGGACAAGTTATAATAAAAGAATTAGATTTATATATAATTTTTTATATTATTATTATAATATTATCTAATCAAAATATAATAAATATATAATTTTTTAATAATAGCATAATAAACATATAATTTAATAAAAATTATATTTATTATAATATTATTAAAAAATTATACACGTATTATATTTTAAATATAAAAAAGTATACATAAGATTTTTTTAATAGTAAAATAGTCTCCATGGCATAGCACTGTTGCACGGAGAGCATTAAAAGGGGCTTATTTTGAAACGTAATAGGCCTGCGATGCAATATTAGGCTCGGCCCAAAATGTGCTCGTCTATAACATACTCTTTCACAAATTTTTCAATGACATATTTATGTTCATTAGTGTTTGTTAAAAACGTATACAAACACTAAACGCAAGACAAACTGCTAACTTAGCAAGTTCCAGTTCCAAGTCAGTGGAGTTATGATCACTCATGAAAAATTAACTCTGGTTTAATCTAACCAACTCGTTAAACCAATGAGTTAACTACCAATCAAACGAAATTTGACAACTCAATCTGGAAGGCCAAGAAAAGAGAACCTAGAGAGAAGGATGAGGAGAAAAAGCAACGTATTGTAATGGAAAGGAAATGGAATTAAGGTAGTTGACAAGTAACTGTCAATAGACAAGGGACGAAGAGCCCCGAGGTTCCATGGATGTTATACCTATCATTTCTTGTCCTTTAACAAGAACAAATTAGGCGTGCTAAATTTGTCACTCAAACGATAATAAAGGTCAAATCATAATATATTCACTGGAAGTGAATCAATTTTTTCTTTTTCATAAAAACAAGTTACTGAAAGCACATACTAATTGAATTATTGCTTAATAAGTACAGTAAAGTATATTAATCTTTTTTAAAGATTTATGTTAATTATATTTGAGACTTTCCTTGTTTCAAAAATTATACTTAACTCTTAACATTTGATATATATTACAAAAGCCTCCTTCCAATTTATTTTCTATCAATAAAATTAATTTTTTTAATAACAAAAGACTGTGATTTTATTATTAATATGACAATAAAATTAATTAAATTAATGTTAAACTCTAATATGAGAGTGTGATATTATTCATAAAATGATAGTAAAAATAATTAAGTAATTTTATTTTTAAAATGAATATATATTTCGCAAAAGGTTAACTTTATTAACATAAATTAAATTGGATGAGAGGTTTTGACAATTTATATAGCAAATGTTAAAAAAAGCTAAGTGTAATTTTTAAAATAAAAAAGTATAAAAACTAATTTAATCAAACATTGAAAAAGCTTAGTATAATTTACTCTAGCCAGTAAGTAGTTTTGTAATCGATGAATTGACACTTGCTGCAATGTAAATTTCCATTTTGAAAAGTGAGATGTATCTGATGAAATTTTGATTGAGAAATTCTTAACATTTTAATAAAATTTATAAATATTAGAATATAAACTCTATTGAAAAGTTAATTAAAGAATACATATTTTGTTACAAAAAAATTTAATTTTTATACAAATTAAACATATTTTAAATTATAGTTATTTAAAATTATAAAAATATCATAGTACGTCCACAGTTGCCTATATAATATATAATATATGTATATTTTCTTTTTCTTTTTTTTTTAATATAATAATATATGTATGTTAACCTTTAAAATATCAAATAAATTTAGAAACCTACAAATCATTTTTTATAGATATAATATTCAATGAAATAAAAAAAAACTGTAAATTATTCAATAGTATTAAATTTTTACCTCTTGATAAAGGATAATCTTTGAAGAATTATGCGTCAAACGGTGAACAGCTTCGTCTCTTCCCCCCCTCTCCCCCCCCACCCCCCCCCCCCCCCCAAAAAAAAACCAAAAAAGAAAAAAATCAGCTCTTACTGAATGTCGAGAATTAACATTCTAGATATCGCTCCACTATTCATCACGTTCCTTCATTGGACTACAGGTTATGCGAGCCTCGATAGTAACATGACGAGAAAGGGCGAAGAAAACAAAATAACCATGGCCCCACCTGGTCCAACTTCTCCTTCTCCCACCTATAGACCCTAACGTCTACAAGGATCGTGACAAAAAAATTTATGGCGATATTTGGTATTTTGGACTAACGTGAGAAATGTCCTTGAATTTTATTGAATGTTAAATCTTCATCTCTGGCAACTACAGGATACATTTTACTGATAAAAGTGGCTTTTAAAAAATTAAACCCAAATTGACAAAAAGACATTTCATCTTTTCTTGCCAACTAAGGTTTAATGTCCCACGCAACAGTGAAGTTAGCAAAAGAGTCCGACCTTTTGGTGCATTAGAAAAAAGGCCAAACGGTTCATACCTCAAGAACTTAACATATAAGATATGAAGAAGGCTAAGAATTAATGGCGCTACCGTTGCTCGCTCTGCCATGACTCCTTACACTCACAGTCCTCAACAACAAGATGAGATTCAGTTCTCTGATGATAAGCACTTCGCTCTTCATGGATTAATCACGCTGCTAATTATTGTGGTCGTCTTCTTCCTCTTCATTGTGTTCATCCTCATGATACCTTGCCTGAAGCGTGCTGCAGCTAGAACTTCTGAATCAGAAGGATGTGATGATGGAAACTCCAATGTTGCAGACCGCGAGACTCCTTACCAGTGGCTCAGAAGACACAGAAATGATGACGATCTCACTCTGGAACCAAATTTGCCATCCAACAGTGGAGTTATTAGTGGAAAGTTTCCATTGTAAGAAGTGCTTGTGTTTCCCAGCAGATTATTGATTAAGTGTCATACTGGATAGTTTAGTAGTCGTAGAGGAGAATAGATCTGCTGAGCTTTCCTTGTCAGCCATATATATCTAATATTAATAATTTGTGGTCATAACTATTTTGTCTCACGTGTCAATGTCATAAGCCCCAAAATTTCACTAAGTTTCACATCATCATGGTATATTAACTTTTTAGCCCTTGCAATGGGGGATATACCTAAATAGTACGTGCATGGTTATATGATATTTATTGCTAAGTACCATTCCGGCTGTTCCTACGGCATTCATCTTCTTGGCTGGTAGGCAGCAACAATAACATATTGCAAGAAGGGCCTGGCAATTGCTGCAGACTACAAGCATTGCTTCGTGGCTGCAATAGTAATAGGATTGTTGTTCACTGTATAGATTTAGCAAGGCTTATAGAACCCTATCTTAGTACTCCTTTAAGTTGGTGCGTAACTCCATAACTCTTACTCATGTTTTATCAGGGGTTAAAAAGGGACCAGTGTGTGGCAGAGCTATAAAAAAAATGAATCTGTTCCGCATTGCTGATGCTTGCCTTGTTTGTAGCAAATTATAATGAAAAATAAAAAAAAATGGAAATAACTGGCTGCTTCCTTCAAGCACTTCAAAATTTTGAGCGGTAGTGATATTACACATTCTAATTTTTCAAATGATTAGGAACATACTAATAAAGGTGTGAGGATGACATATATACGGGAAAAAAATCAGCATTCTTATAATATTTAGAACACATAAAAGCAAATTTTCTATCTTTTTATTTTTTTATTTTTTTGAACATCAAATATAGGTTTCCATGTACCTGGGAAATAAAATTTGTATTGACCAACACCACCTAAAAGTGTTATTTCATCCAGAAGAGTTCAGGCGCAAAAGCTAATTCATATTTTTTGAGCTTTGGTTACAGAACCAGAATTTTTAAGTTCATATCGAAACGGGCCCCAGTGAATGTTGAGATAGGCTGAGCTACCTAGATTTAAATCTCACAAGTTTAAAAAAGAGATAAGGGATTTTTTTTTTTTGGGGGGGGGGGGGGGCGCGTGTTGTTCACAACAACAATCAGTCATCGGTTAAAATTGACATTCAATGTACCATTGTGAATAGAATAATTGTAGAGAGTAGACATTGCCTTGTCCAGATGATAGTATTGGCGGTGAAAATACATGCAAGCACCAATCTAATTCCAGTTATATCTAGACAAGGTAAGCTACTAAATAATGCAGAGACAGCCATATCTAACTAGATTGAAATACAGAGAGAACTAATCCCAAAGATTGCATACTTTGTCGCGACGATATGCTTTAAATCAGAAGACAATACTTCCCACCAATATGGAAGTGAGGGGAACAGTGAGGTTGTCATCAAGCTCCGAGCTGATAGGAAGGGACTCAACCACTGCCGTGGCGAGAGACACAATCAGAAAGCCTAGAAACATTTTCCAGCTATCCTCAATATATCCGAATGAGGAAAAATAGAACATATACCTGTCAAAACACTGATTATAAATAAAAGGATAGATCAAGTGGGTTTTCAGTTGGGGGCAAAGTAAATAAAGCAACATATCTCTGCTAAAGTTACCCAATAGATACTAAGAATCCAGCAGATGCCATTGCAATCGAACCAGCCAAGGATTTGTTTCTGTTGTAAGGTATCTTCTTACTACCAAACCGCCTTCCAACAATATCAGCCATACCTGAACATATTAAAAAAAATACCAGCCAGTGTCATTTTACAGAATTGAAAGAATCCAGTCATAAGGACAGAAAATATAACTGGCTCTAGCAAAAGTACCATCTCCTGCACACAGATTGCATATAACAGCAATGGACATAGGGGAAGTTCTCCAGTACATCACAGATGCTAAAGTAATTGTTGTGGCATAATACAGTGGTCCCTTAAGAAGCTCCCTGGTGCAGAGGAAAAACTGAGAAATGAATAAATAATGTAAGGACATGTAATCAATAGTCAATCTATGGAATTGCAAATAAACAAATATTATCTTCATTCTCTTCAAGGACATGAGGTTAAATAGAACTCACAAGCCAAAAATGTAATTCAGCTGCTAATCCTCATAACCTATTACTTCTTTTTGATATAACGGGAGAACTAATATAAGAAACGGTACAACATATTGTCATAGCCATTCCCATCAGGTCCGGATTGACCAGCATTATCACTCGACAGCAAGAGATTTTCTAGATGGATTTAACCGAAAAAATGGCTATATATTAAGAGTTTTACAGATTTATATACTCTCACTGGCATTATTGTGTACAACATTGCAACCTGTAATCTCCAAATCTGCTCATTGATTTCACAGTGGCCTCGTCTTTCTGTATACCAAGTCCAATAAGAAGCATTCGAATTATATTGAGTCCTGGAATAAGAGCAGCAAAAAGTGATGCCAGACTCCCAGAACTGCAATGATAGAAGAAAGGTAATTCAACAGGGCAAAGTGTAGCTTTGAAATTCAAATATCCTCATGAACTATAAAATTACCTGAATAGTGGCCAGCAAAGCATGAATGCCAGCCCAATGCTTATATGTACAAGTTTCCTATTCAATTTCTAAACAGGGAAAGATAATTGATGAGAAGTCTGCAGATGTGAGCAAGATAGGTATTAAGAAATACAGCTGATTGGATGACAAACATGAAATATTATATGAAAAACCATGCAACTGACTTATCTCTGACAGATAGCATTTTGTACAACTCCACAATGAAAAAGAGCATAGATAATGTACCATTCATTACTTTAGAAATGGAAAACACAGTACAAATAGAGTCAATAATTAAAAATTTCTCATTACAAATTAGCGCCATGGATTCTCATCTTCCAGCGAAGAGAAATGATAATCTAATTATGGATCAGAAAATCTCCAATTCATTGTATAGACTGCCATAATAAATTACTGCTTGAGGAAAGAATTTGATGCTGCTATTAGGAACATGTTTATTCCTGTGTATGGACTTTATGCATCAACATGACCATGACAGCCACCCCTCGCCATACCTGATATCTTTGTCAAGGAATGAAGTTCGCCATAAATTCTAAGTTTCTTACAGTTAATTCTTTAGGAATTTTACTAAGTCTTTAGGGACAGTTTTAATTTATTCATTCATTCATAATTCAGAGGATCTCAATACTACATATCACTTTGATTCTCCTTCTTAAATAACACAACTAAAAACAAAACCTACTAGGGGAGTCAGCAATGAAACTCGAGAATCACCTTGGTCCATCTTCAACTATATTATAAACGTGATACACAGAGCTCAGAGCTTTCTTAGCAAAATGTCCCACATGAAAACTCAACTGCTTAAAGGGAAAATAAAGAATTATACAGTCAACTAAGTACCTATGTATACGATTGATTCTGATTTCTAAGTTCAAAGATCAGGGAAAAAATCAGACCTGGTCGACGAGCCCACGCCTTGCGGTTTCTTGCCATAAACTAAGCAAGGAAACTGCGACACCGGCAGAAATAGCGGTGGCATAGACGTCGGAGACGATGGGGTTGCCGTGTAGCATGGTGGCCGGCGAAGGAGACGTCAGATTCTGACGAGAAAGTCGGGTTGGGGATCTGGGTACGGGGATGCTGAAACAGAAGTGAGAAGAGCAATTGGGTTTGACTTTGGAAAGAAATGGAGAGAAGGGTTTAAAGGGTTTGACGAGCTCCAGCTTCGGGAAGGAAGTAATGATTGTGCTGCTGGAAGACATGGCAGATGCCAACACTCTTCAACTGGCTTTCAATTTGGAAAAGCTCGTGACGCACGATTCTGGGCTCTGGCCTTACCATTGCAACTACCGACCTTGAAACTCCACAAAATAACAATACTGGTGAACCGAAGTGGCGAAGGCCATGAGCTGGAGTTAGAATTTTGTTTTTGGCAAGAATTCAGAAATTTTATTTAACAAAAAAAAAGTTTTATTTTTTTCATAAATATATTCATGGTGAGTGTATTAATCCCAAGAGATAATTTTAGTAAAGAATGTAAATAAGTTATATATGGAGTATTTTTTCAATTTATTTTTTTATAAAATTATTTTTTTTAATTTGATCATTTATAGATACCATATTTTTTAATTTAGTTTCTTATAAAATTATTTTTTAATTATACTTTTTTATAAATGAGTATTTTTTTTAATTTAATCTTTTACAAATAAAAAAATTATTTATATTTTTTATTAATTTATTATAAATGAAAAGTAACAATAAATTGATAGAAAAACATTATTATGACAGTTTTATTTGTGAAAAATTAAAATAAAATATATTCATATATAAGAAATTAAAATGAAATTTTAATTATATATATTATTTGGTGTACAAAGAGAAATGCATTCTTTTTTTAATATATAAAAAACAAGATATGTATTATTTATTATATTTTTACTATTATTCAATAATATTTAATTTTTTTAATCTAAAAATACGAGCATCATTTATCATTCATTTTTTTTCTAATTTTCATTGTACCCAAAGCCCCCTTAATCCGTGAAGTGTAACTAGACCTATTTTTATTAACTTCTATCCTAATGTAAATAGCATGCTTGTCATCAAATTAGTTAAATTACGAATAAAATGAAGAAGTGTTTAGTATATTATTATTTTAACTATTATGGTATATTGCATATTATGGTATGAAATGATACAAGATATGATAATATTCATGATACATATATTTGTTATGATAATAAATAACTTTTGCATCTAAGAGACGCATGATACTTACCTTATATTTGATTGTATATGTTAATTAATATTATTTATTTATTGAATTTTTAAATATACTCTTTTATGTTTATATAAACCACATCTTATAAATTTATATTATTTTTCTTATTTCTAAATAGAAATATAATTCAAAAAATTAAAAAAGTGTAACGTGTTCCCCCTACATTTATATAAAAATAAAATAGAATGTAATTTTTAAAAATTTCTGTGTTATATTTTACATATTTCTTATAATTTTTTTATAAATAAAATTTATCATAGAGTTAATTCATATAATAATAAGGTAAAATTGGTAAATAAAAATGTTGCAACTTGACACTATTTTATTTTACTTTTCTTTAAAAGATTATTATGATAATCTCCTTAAGTTAAGTTGATTGACAATTAGTTTTGAATCTTTTATAAAATATTGTCTTATGATACAAGTTCCTTGATTAGCTATGATAATGTTGAAAATTTTATGTCCAAGTTTAAACAAATAATTTGACTTATCAACCAAACACTACACACATCACCAATTGAGTAAAAGAGAAGAGAGAAAACGTAGACGACACGTAAGAGTTATTGTGGTTCCCCCAATTGTACCTATGTCCACACTATTAGCAATTGTTCACTACTATAAGGTTTTGGAAATTACGAAAGAATCTCTCACCCCCACCTTTTTAGTTCTGGATTTCTCTTTTGTTCTCACCCACGTTAGGGTTTCCCTCATATATTGGGATCTTAGAATTATATAAATATCTACCCCTACATAGTAGAAACCCTTAGAAATTTCTTTCAAGTTAAAATACAACTTAAATATGAAACTCTCAAAAAATTAGCTGTCAAGCGCTATGGCCTTAGTCATTCAGCGCCCCTCTACTTCTTGTTTTTTTGTACCAAAGATAGTGATGTTGATTGTTTTTGTTTTTTTTTTTTTGGGTGTTCCTCTTGGCAATTTTTCTCCCATTTTAAGCTACAGTGCAATAATTTCTATGATGATAAAAAATGGGTCTCTTCAAAGGATGACCTTGGAAACCTAACACCTCTACCTAAAGCCTCATATGTTAATCAGCAAATAAATACTTAGAGCAAGTTTGAACAATGTTCGAACTTTTCCAACGGTAGCATGTCGACATATCTATTGCACTCTTTGATGTATGTACCTTCTCCACTAGGATCTCACTTGAAGCAACTTTAACCCCGACATTTTATAAAACCTCGCTGTAATGTGTTTTGTCTAGGCATGGTACACCTAGTTTTTTGACAAGTGGATGGCACTTTGGCTGTCACAAAGTAATTAAAAGGGCTCATTTGCCAAATCCATCTCAACAACCAATCCCTTCAACCACAAGGGTTCCTTTGTCACTTCCATAACCGCTATGTATTTTGCCTATGTGGTAGACAATGCAATCAATTTTAAATGGTTAGTATAATTGCTTTTTAAATTTAGCAAATTATAACATAATCACTTTTTTGTTTGTAAAAATTTAAAATTATTTTATAATCAATAAACAATTAGTAAAAACAAATAATAAATTCACAATATATTTTTTTATAGAATTTTAACCAATTAAAAATATTATTTAATTTCAAAGATAATGTGTTTATTAAATATATATTTAAATGTAAAAATAATTAGAATACAAACAAAATCAAAATAAAAAGTTTTTATAAGTATATTTTTCATTAGTTACATGTAAATTAAAAAAAATCAATTTTATTGTTGAGGGTATTCTAGTCAAAATATGTTAAGCTGTAGGTTGTTTATTGGTTTCATTGAGGAGAGAGTAAATTTTCAAAATAGAAAAGGGGCGGATTGTAGAATTAAGTCATTTCTCAAGAAAGAGAAAAGTAATTTACTTTTTATATTTTACCATGTAATTTAATTTCTTTTTGTAGTAAAAATTAAATAATCCATTTTAAATTGTGGTTGAGTTGAATCTTAAGATTTAAATGAAAATTACTTATTTTGTCAAAATATGAATGATAGTAATATTGAATTTTTTAATATTACGAGAGTATAGTAAATTTTTTTTCCTTTCACAAACAAGTCATATATGGCAAATAATAAGAAAAAAAGATATTAATTCAATAGCATTAAATTTGTATTTGATAATTCCCAACTATTCATGTTATTGTGCATATTTTTCTCAGTAAATATGACTTTAGCCTCCACTTCTAGGGTAAATAATGCATATATAGAAAGAAAGGAATACATATAGGATGAACAGTTCTAAACTCAACATTTACTTGAAAAACCATCATTTTTACCTTTGATTTTTGAGTATTGTGCTAGCTAATCATACTTGGTTTTTGTTAGGATTCATGTGTTGAAGAGTTTGGAGCAAATTCAGGAGAGAAAGGCTGCTGAGTGTTGAATTCATCCATCTCGCCGCGGCTGGACTTACTGCGCCGAGACGGAAAGCTCAGAAATTCGAAGAAGTATGCAGAGAGTATGTGCGCCGCGGCGGATCAGTTTAGGCTGCGGCGAGGCCTCAGACAGAATCAAAACTCACCGCGGCGCATCATTATTCGCCGCGGCGCTCAGTCAGGCAGAGCTAAAACTCGCCGCAGCGCATCATTATTTGCCGCGGCGCAAGTCGGATTAGCTGAACGCAGCGTTTTGTTTCTTAAATTTCTGAGGGTTGGGAGCTTCTTATGCAAAGTAAAGTCGAGGCAGCTGTCATTCTGGGTTGGTTTTGAGTTATTCCAGAGGTGCAAGGGTTGAGGGAAGAGCTAGAGAGTCATCTTGGAGCATAGAGAGGCTGGAGATTGAAGATTGGAGCTGAACCTTTGTGTTTCTGAGTTTCCTCTTCATTTCCTGTGTTTTGTTCATAGTTTCTAATGCATTTGATTTGTGCTTCAAGCTTGACTTTGGATTTTATGAACATGTATAGCTAAACCCTAATTAATCTAGGATTATTTGGAACTCTTGTATGGATTAGTAGTAGCTCTTCATTCTAATTCTGCAATCAATAATTTATACTTGTTCACTCAGCTTTGTACTTTATGCTTTCTGATTGATTGGCCAACATTTAGATTGATATAATGTCTTACTTGAACTTGGGAAAGGAAAAGGGAGGTTAGATCAAAGGTTGAGTGGTGTGAGTGCTTGAAATTCGTTGAGGAGAGTGGATAGCTGAGTTATTGAGATAGGAATATACTTAATAACCTCACATGGTCCAGTAGGTACTGCACACATAGGTTGATCTTAGTTAATCTTATAAGGGATTATAAAATTGGCTAAGTACCCTATACACTATTTGGAAAAATATATATAGGAACAATAGAATCCTAGACCAACAAGTATCACTATGGAGAGCAGAAGGAAATGAATGTTGAACTCACTACTATGAAGTGCAAGAGGACCAATAATCCTAGATGTTAATATTTACCCGAAAATCCAAATCCTAACCTAGATTTTTACACAGTTTTAGAATCATAAGCAATTTCTGTTAACATCAGCATTTAAGAATTGAATTGCTTAATTTAAATTGGGGTGTGAATTTCAGTACTTGGCGTTATTTTGACAACAAATCCTCGAGGGAACGATCACTTCTTATCACTATATTGCCTTCACGATACGTATACTTGCGTGTACGCTTCTGGGAAAGCAACAGTATTTCATGATAAAATCTTGCCCCTTGGTGTTTGAGCCACTATTCATCATGTATATCCCCTAAATTAGTGGTCAGTTTTAATGATATTATTAATTATATGTGCATATATAGGTCTTGATGCATTTTAAATGAGGTTGATAGTATAAGTAACACATCAAACAAAACTAGTTTATATGATCAATTGGCTTGGTTCTAGTCATTGTGGTATGTGATTTTAGTTTATTTCTAAGATATGAGGTATCTTGGCCTTGAGATTTGTTAGCTTGAGGATGGCGTTTATGTGTCTCGGCTGATGAAGTATCTCAGCCATGGTTTATTTTATGGTCTTGCAACACCTTTGTGATTGGCCATGACATCATAGCCTACAAAGGTTCTATTTTAAAGAGATACCAAAAGATAACTTAGTTCATTGTTGAAGCGATGAAGGGAAGTAAGGAAGAACATTCAAACATGAAATCCCCATTATCATCACCCTCTCCATATGAAGTAGTGTGCCTTCCTTCATCCTTCTCCCAACCAGGAACTTTTTCCTAAAAAATAGATAGCTTTGTAGAATTTTCTTGTATCATAGAAACAACTTAGATTATTGAGTTTGTGATTCATCTCCTTAGCTTTTACAATATTTAACAGAAAAAGCATTCTTACATTTGGAATTTAAAAAATTTATCCTAATTTAATAGATCTATAGGAATTGAAGAACTTGTTCAAGCCTTTAAATTTAAACAATTTGCTCTTGTAGCAACCCTAGAAGAAGTACACAACTCTCAATATTTCTAAAACAACTTACCATGCATCAGATATATGAAGGATACACCCAATTCCATGTGGGAGTTATCAAACTAATCCTCACTCTTCATGGTCGAAGAGGAATATCCATTACTACTAGACTTGCCTTCTTAGACACTATATAAACAGTTACAAACATGCTATTAATAGAACAACCCTGACCATCGTAAATGCAGGAAGTGTGCTATTCACTTTCTACCCCCAATTTCAACATTAGGCTAATAGATCCAACCTTGGCCACAAGGCTTAAGGTTCAAGATTACATTACTGGTCCTGAATAGATATCTACAGCCTAAACAACCACTCTTCATCATCAATTAGTCTTTAGATTTCAAGACCACTTGCTAGATTTACAAGCACTAGGCTTTTCCTTGGATGCTTTGCTTGTCATAGTTGATCGTGATGAAACTACAAACATCATCCATATCCTACAGCAGATATCCATAAGTGAGTTGTTAAAACTCATACCATTGGAATGATTGACCAATTATGAAAATTATGTCCAGACAAAACAACCAATCTATATAATAACATGCCCAACTTTAAAAAGGAAGCAAATGGATTTGTCAAAACCACTTTAGGAGCCTAAAGGAAGAAAGCATGGCAAAACCACCCTCAGTTTTTCAAAGTCATATGATCTTTTCTATCCCTTAGTAGGAACCTAAATATATCCATAAGATTACAACAATCATTACCTTAATTGTTAAGCAAACAAAGATTCTAGTCCACATCTTCACAGCAAAAGGAAAAAAGATTGTCACTGACAAAATTGAAGGACATTTCATATGGTACTTCAATATAGATGACAAAGAATCATTAAAAGGAGAAAAGAAAGGAAACTTACAAGCCCTGTAGCTCAAAAAGAGGCTACTCATATTGTTGTACATTATATGTAAGATGATAGAAAATTATGCGGTGGTTGATATGCTAAAAATTAAATTTTATATACATTAAAATTACCATATTGATCATAACATGATAATAGTAATAACTAATGTGAAATAATGATAAGGAATTAATGACAACATGCAATAACAGTAGTAGTGTTGAGTAGGGAAATTAAAGCAGTGGTAGTGATAGTAATAACTGTAATGATATATAGTGCAAGACCATGACAACGATAATAGCAATGGTGATGTTTGTAGTAATAATGACATATAGTGATGACAATTATAACAATAACTATAATGATACCAATACAATACTAGCATTTATGATGGATGTAGTTATAGCATATGGGGTGCATACAACTCGACCCAATCTAATTGAACCACATTGGTTTGAGCAAAAAAATAAAATTAAAGTTAGGCTAGGTTAAGCACTAAGTCGATCTTATTAGCTAGATTGGCCTAATTAGGTTTTGGTGATATTAATTTTAAAAAATATTTTTTTAATAAAAATCTATATAAAATTTTTATTTTTTTTAAGGATAAAACATAATTTCATAAAAGACATGGAAAAAAAATGGTTCATATATCCTACCGTATTAGCCTAACTTAAGTAACAAGCCTTAAATTTGAAGCTACCTAAGAATTTGTTCACGTAGTGGCATAAATAATAATGATTATAGTGATGCAATGACATGACAATGAAGGCCGTAGTAACTGCTAAGGCAATGATAATAATAGTAATACAAACTAACAAATAAATTAAAGATAAAAACATTTTTGGCTATTAAAAAAATGATACAAAATTTGTTATCGTGACTTATTATTTCATTCTTGAATATATAATGTCATATATTAATCATGCAAAAAATCTTAACTGTATAAACTTCTGTGATCACTTGAACGTACATATAAAGCTATATAAATTGCATTAGTTTATATTATCATTTTATTTTTATACAAAGCATCAATCAATCCCATAGTACGTGAAGAGAAGGGGAGCAGCTTCTCTGCTGTTTCCGTGGCAACAATTCTGTTATGAGAGAAGCTGCCTTTGTTTTACTGTTTTCCTATGTTTTTTTTTCCCGAAGTCATAATTTGTTTTTCTCTCACACTGGACTATTCAGTTGCTGCGCAACCGGGAGAGAAGCTGCGCTGGAAGAGAATTAATTATTCTTCTTATTTAGTATAATTCGATAATTGACAAAATCACATATAATTATCTGCCGTTTGGCAATAATAACAGTATTTCAGTATTTTTAATGTGAAATATAATCAATTCAGCCTTGATATCAAACTACTCTCTCTCTCTCTCTCTCTCCCTCTCCCCCTATATATATATATATATATATATATATTTCCTTTCGTACTCGCTTTGTTGTAGACTATTATCTTATATTTAATCCAGAAGGTAAGAATTATGCACAATTCATCATTTCATTTTCCAGCTCATCCCTAAGGCACTAGTGATTTATTTTGTTACTATAAATTAGCTAATTAAACTATATGTAAACAGTAATATATATTAAAAGTTAATGTGAAGCAAAGCACTATAGCTAATGCTAATTAACTATGGCTACATTTTCTTCTGATAATTGGCTTAGTCTTTATATATATATATATATTCATTACATTTTCTTTCTATCTCTGCTGACGCATGCACCACATAAGTTTTATGAGGTTTTGATTAATTAATAATATGGATTACATTTAAATGTACTTTCTATTCTTAATAAATAGATCTATATTTGAGGAGATTTAATTAACAATCCTCTATTGAAATAACACTAATTTTTATACCAAAAAGAAATGACACTAATTAACAGTCCATATATAATTACATGAATTTCATATAATTACTTTGTATTTATGGCATATACACACATCAATTAAGTCAGCCTATATATTTTCATAGGTGTGCGTTAATTCATTTTAAAATTATTTGGTCAGCACCTATATATAAAGGGTGGAATTCTTACTTGCTTATCACTTTCTTGCTCAATATATTAATTTCTATCCTCGTTATTGTGAGTATAGATCATCAGTATCTCGCAATTGGTGGGCAAAAGTTGGATAAAGATAAAAAAAAAAAACCTGAGAGAAAGGCTTGAAATTTAGATAAATGCTTGCTATTTAGTACTTCTAATGTTTTTCAATTTTTTTACGTACTGACAATTTATTTATTTTTTAGGACATTGATCATCATTTTGAAGAAATGGAGGGTTCAAGCTCAGCTAATAAGAGAGGCGGAGATGGTTTACCACCGATTGCTCCACGATCAAATAGAAGGAGAATGAGGGAGGAGAACCTTAACGAAGAAGGCGCAGAAATTGCTGCCGCTGAAGCTGAGCCTAACTTGCAGCCCCAACCCCAGCAGGTTGGAGGTAGTGGTGAAATGGAACTAGCTGCCGTAGATCAGAGAAGGTGGTTTCATGTTACATGTTTTTTAATTTGCGTCCTCACACCCACCCATCTAGACCATTATATTATGTTGGTAATACGTACGGGTAGTAATGTCTTTGAACTTTCTTTGAGTCTAAATCTTATCCTAAGACGATCTAAGAGTAATCGATTAGGTATATTGAAAACTATATTTTCACAATGCTTGCCAAAAGATAAAGTTTAGCAGATTGATCAGAAGAGATACTACCTCCTCTTATAAACCAAGCTATTCCATTTGTACACTAATATTTTTCACAACTACATCTACCAAGGCATATACACTTAGCTTGATGAAAAAATCTTAACAGTTATTATTGAAAGATCTTAACAATTATTATTGTTATCTTTTTTTTAAAATATACATTCAGTGAAATAAAAAAGAGAAGGGGCTATAGTTTATTTAATTTAATCGCGAGAGGAAGCTTACATAGGGGTCTTTAAGTTTTTGTTGTGATAATGTTCAATGAAAAAAGAGAAAGTGATGCGAAATGAGATAATATATACTTGTTGAAAATGTAAAATTTTCAGTTATATCAGTCAAAAGTCAAAACTATTGAATTTTCATAACTTGCTATGCGCATGCAACATATAAAATGGGTGGAAATTTCGATATATATATATATATATATATAGACATGGAGGCAAATTTTCAGTTCAATTATGGTGAATCTACTGCATGACGAACCGGTGTTTCTATAATTAATACAATTCAAAATTTTGTTAGTAGTATTTTACACTGGTGCATACACTGGTGCATGATTGTTTGTGTGTGTGCTTATATATTTGATTTAAGATCTTTCTAATCTTTAGAGCATATTTTCAAGTGCTAACAATTATACACACACACACACACACACACACACACATATATATATATATATATATATTTTGGGGGGTTGCAGTCGTTTGGCTAATCGAAGATATTCAGAGGCATTTCGTACCAGAAGGCAGAATCACTTGCAGCAACTTCTAACTCGGCTGGCGAATTTAGAGGTGATTAACTAATTCATGGTTACGCACATTGTGTCTATGCATACATATACGCCTCTGTTGCTAACAAAAATCAAACGATTTAATTAGCACATTTATTGGCATGTAGGCTGAAATTGCCCACAAGACTGAAAGAATCCATAGCGAAATGGTTCAAAGTTCAGTGCTTCAAAGTGAAAATGTAGCACTGAAGGAACAGCATGATGCCAGCGCCACTCATCTTCTATCTAGAGAAGGTTTCTTCTCTCTCTCTCTCTCTCTTAATAATTTTATTTAATTATAATATTAATCTTTAACACATTCTTTCATAAAATCTACTTTGGACATAAATTTTTTAATGTTATGTCAAAAATCATTTTAATTCAAAAGCTTAAATCCTCTTTTTATTGCGTGACTAATATCAACTAAATGTGAAAACGATATTCTTCAGTGGAGACAGAGAGGCTTAGGGCCGAGATTGAGGCCCTCAAGAGAATGGATGAGGCTGAGCGGCAGGAAATTGTGAATACCATGACCAATAACCCCAACTACTTGCAGCTTCATGAAGCCTACAGGAACACACTTGGTGCTGCTTTGGGACCCTTCTTTCCCAGTGAGAGCATGAACTACCCTACTGGTGATGATGCTGGGTTAACAGGACCATTGGCACAGAATCCACCGAACCCTGATCAAGCAGGACCCTCTGGAGACAACGACTCAGATGACTCTTCGTGAATTGTATGAACAATTTGTCTGGACATTAATTCGTGTTTATCGCCTTCATCTCTGTGTATGTGGGCTTCAATTAGTTATGTTTGTATTAAAGATATTTAATATGGACCGACAAATTGAGCTTCATATATAAATCGTTTGATTTAAATAAAGGTTATATTTGATTGTGAAATATATCCTCTTTGTATCATGTGTGTTGATTTATTAATTATTGGTTTTTGTTTCAAGACCAATAACCACACCTTACTTGCTATATATGCTGGTTCAATTAAGCAAATGATTTTGAGTTCTAATTACATCAATTATTGGTTAAATTAAAGTAGGGTTCGTTCTAAATAACTATAAACATGACATGTAAATTAATTGTAACCGAAATGTTAACGGTACATAAGGACTATGCACAAGTTAGAAATCCCTATCAAGTTAAAGTAAAATAAAAAAAGAAGCTCAAAACTAGCTTAGATGGTATGAATAGTGGCGATATGAATGGGTCAACGAAATTCAAACCTCCAACATAAAAAAGAAAAAGAAATCTCACATAATTTTATCCAGGTTGCTTGATTCATTCCTGCGCGTAGATGCGATATAGCAAGTTTGTTTCCCTAATTAATAATAATTGTCGGATTTATGTGTCTGTCGTTCGTAGAGAATTAGTTAAGTTCGTATATTAAGGACATTTTAGTATGGCCAGAAAAATTAAGCTCCATATATATTTTTTAATATTACAAAATTTCATATTTTATTGTGAAATATCTTTGATCAATACCAGGACCTTGCTTGCTATGCTTTGTTAATTAAACATAGGTTTTGGAGTTCTAATTACGTCAATTATTGGTTAAATTAAAAAGTAGGGGTCATTCTATATATTATAAATAATTATAGATAATGTATGATTGTCCGTTAACATGACGCATAGAACTGTAACCGAAATTTTAACGCTGCAGAACGACCATGGATAAGTTAAAAATTCCTAACAATTTTATGTTAAAGCTCAATACCTAAAATTTCATATCGAGATTCCTGATTGTTTGATTTATCCTCTCTTAAAGAGCAAATTCTTCAAATGCAATTTTTTCGGGAGATTGTTGAACACTTACATTCTTAAGTCCTTGTGAAGATCAAAGACTAATTTCTTAGCCGTAATCATAAGTTTTATTTCACTTGTGTTCTGGTACTTCATCATTATAGCTTACAATACAGTTCTTGCATATTTATCGCAGATATCTCTGCATATTCTTCAACGAAGTCCTTTGCGTGTACCTTTGAAATCTCGATTTGAGCTATATAAAAATGTTTTTATATATTTCGCATTGTTTTGATATCATAGGCGGGTATAATAATCATCTTATGAAAAATAACTTTAATCATTCATTTGACACACTAATGATGTTGATAATAATTTTGACCCGGGGGGGGGGGGGGGGGGGCAAAAAAAAAAACTAAATTTGAACATTAGTCTCGTGCAGTTCAATTTCAACTGTGCTGATTTTTAAAACTCCCACGCATATCTATACTGTACAAGCTATCCTCTTACGACATTCCAAATTCAAGTGAATTCCTAAACGTCCAGATCTGAGATTAAGGTCTCATCATCTCTCTCTCTCTCTCTCTCTCTCTCTCTATATATATATATATATATATATGTATGTATGTATATATATATATATTCTTGGCCTTAGATACCTTTGCTTTTCCTTAGAAGCCACGAACACTGATTTTATATAGGAGATATATTTCTTTGCCAGGTGAAAATAAAATTTAGACAGTAGGAAGAATCAAAAGTTTTAATAATAAATATGAAGTTTGTTCATTTTGGATCCTCTCAATTATATTCCAATTTCCAGAAGGATAATAGTATCAGAGATTATAGTAAAAAATATTTATTAAATTTCATACAACTAAAATCTTCGGTTGAATTATTAGATTAGTTTAACATGGAATAAGAGCTTTTAAACTTAATTCTGTTATACGCACTAAGATCTGAGTATCTTTAATAATAAAGGAAATAGCATAGATAGGTATCCTTTCTCTGAGAGAAAAGAGAAACTCCATCAGTAAATATTCTCTAAAATTCTTGTCTGATTACAAAATAAGCAGTCAAACTCCATATAGACAAAGCAACGAAATAATTAAAGCTAAATGACAAAAATAATCTTTCTTCAAAATATCTTATCCCATGCTTCTCTCCATCATTTGACTTCAACATATTGATCCTAACAAATTTAGTATTTTCTATACTTATATTCTATAATTAAATAAAATTTTGACATAAGTGAGTTTATATTGTTTATAAAAAACTTCTCACATTGCCCATTGAGTTTGATAATAACAAAAGTTCAATGTGAGATAAAAGTCCTTTCATGTTTTATATATGTTAATCATTTTTTCACTAAACTATGTTATTTGTGCATAAAAGACAAATGACATATATGCTTAAATTATTTCATCACTTCATTTGTCATCCATTCTTAAAAGTATAAGATTTTTGTAAAAGTTTCTCTTTTGTCTATCTGTCATGGCTTAAACCCAAGGCCATGATCGGTGACTAGACTAAGTCAACCAAGGTTAGTAGCAAGCTTGATTACACATTTAAAGTTCATATTTTCATATGCATATTCATAGATATATGATTAGGAATTGCAAAAAATTCGCCAACACCTCATCTAAAAAATGGACATCCCAACCCTATAATATAAGCACAAACCAATACATTTGTTTTTAGAAATTTCCCAATATCATGTCTCAGAAATCTTGTCACAACATAGCATGTACAGAAGTTTTTTGAAATATAACTAAATATCATTATAAGGGCCATTGTATGGTCTACAAAAGAAGCATAACATTTACGTGACTTAAAATAATTCAGCACCTAGTAGCCAATGACTCTTGGAGTCTTAGCACAAACCACTTGACTAAAATAACATATCATTCGTGTCTAGGAGGCACGCCAATCCCAGAATACCTCAATTTACTTTCTGTTAATTTGAAATATGACAAAGTAAAGAGGTAAGCCTACCACTGATTTAATGAATATATAGATAATAAAGCAAACAGAAGGAGAAACAAGTGTGCATAGAGCTTTTCGCAATAGAGTACTTTGATAATTAAATAACCAACACATATATTTATATATTATATCAATTCACTTAAATTGTAAGATATAAGCAAAAGCATAATTTAAGATTAAAGAAAATAACATGGAATAGGCCTCATAAAAAAAAAAACCATACTCAACTCTAAGTGCTGTCACACAAGATTCAATGTTACCATTAGTGTTATTGTACATTATCACAATATTGCCACCATGCGATGTGCATTTCACATGTATTTAGCATAGTTATCACTAAGTGACACTACAAAGTAATTATTCATTATCTTAACTAGATGCACCTAGGTCGTTACTTCCGCTAATGGCTATTGGGTTCTAACTAGATTTCCATCCATAATTTTGAAATGAAATTATTTAAATAAATCAAATATTGGCAAGTGAAAATTTAAATCAAGTACAAGAAGTAATTTAAAATCAATTAAAAACAATAGACCAACAAGATTATATACTAAAGTAAAAATGTACATAAAATTCACTATTTGAAACTAGCAAATGAGATAATAGAATAACAAACATTAAATTTAAAAGTTTATCATCTCTCCTTACTTGCATAGAAATAGGTAATTCCACTACTTTCACATTTCATACTTCACATTTTCAATTCTCAATAAATATGATTTTCCTCTTCACACACATACACACCTTCTAGGCATCAAGGACTTCTAAAATATTCAGGTTTACATTCAGTCCAAACACATAAAATTCATTCATCATCTCTTTGGTATTATAACCATACACACACACACACCTCCGCCTGTATAGTATAACTCTCATAAAGCTTAAAATACAAGATTGTTTCTTGGACAATGCAGACGAAGTAAATCACTAAATGTGAAGTTAGCTAGACTAGCAATACAAAAACATAGAATAAAAAGAAATTGCCACTTTGTTATCTACACACCACTTATGGGGGTCGATAGTCAAGGTCCCAAATTCCTAAAATTTTAACAAAATTTTTTGATTGAACGAGTAGCTTTAATATTACCTATAATTACATTAAATACAAAAACATCACTTTAATTTATCAAATGGCTTCAGATACTTTCAATATAATTAATTTCACTCTCTAGCATTTAAACCAATAATTATAGCTCAAGTTTTCTAATGCCTCTACTAATCCTAAGTTTTGATTTTCCACAATTTAACCACCATAATCTAATTTAGCATCTAAAATTTAATTTAAGTTTAGAATATATCTTAAGGAGCTTAAATGAGTATGTTTGAAATGCCAATTCATATCTTAGTGGTGTAAACCAAAAAGTCCCA